>OY755246.1:52299671-53633620 GCA_963576725.1 Azorinus chamasolen | reverse complement strand
TATCGAAGTTAAACCGTACCTGTATTATTTCATAACCAAAGAGAGCAGTCCATGCTCAGATGGCTCATACATGATGCGTTTGATCAGGGTCTTCTGTGTTTACAAAGGCGTTAAATGGCGTTATATAATTCTATGGAGTAGAGCTCTACATTGTTAATGCACGCACTGTACATGGTCGTAAACTTTGTAATGAAAAAGAAATGTTTGTAAAACATGTATCTATGCCCTCCTCGTTGTAATATATGGCAGTACTCAAAAGTTGCGGCTTCAATAGATGGGTAAATATGCCAAGTATGAAGTATATTTCTAATACATGTAGTTCACAGGTCATGGTCAAGGTAAATTTAAGTTCTAGGAATTCGACATTTGGTCTTAAAGTTTGACCTTGATCTTGACATGAGTTCTATGTGATAGGTGGCTGCTTAATAACAGGATGAATGTCATGCAGAAAGCTCCTCTAGGAGCTTTCTGCATGACTTTCACCCTGCTTTAAGCTGCCACCTGTCTCCAAGATCGACATTCAATACTAAATCTATGGTCGGGTTTAGAGGGTTTTTACTGTAGTGTCGTCTCCTGTTTTCTAGGTACCGCACATGAAGGAACACAGAAACACCACGAGGCTCTCTGCAAGCAACTCATGGTGCTTTATGCCGAAGAGAAATATGCTGACTTCAATGTCGTCCCTAAAGACGGTGATCCCATACCATGTCATAAAGTGATAATGTCGGCCATGTCACCGTTCTTCGATGTCATGCTGGACAATCCGATGGAGGTATGGAACTTGTCGGGGATTTTCCCCATTAACCTATTATCCCTCACATCGACATCTTAAAGAATTGACGCCGCTCTTAAAGTCACTTTTTGAAACCACTTTGATAAAAAGAGCATTTGCTCCATATCACAATGGCATTCTATTGTTTCCCTTTTTAGTCCCCTACCGGCATCGCCGAAGGGGTCTATATAGGTTTACACTCCGTCCGTCCGTCCGTCAGTGTGTCACACTTTGGTTTTCCGGACTTTTTTCTAAACCATAGCAGATATTGAAGTGATATTTGGTATGTGGCTTTATTATAATGAGTAACAGTTCAAGTTTGAATTTTGTTACGCTACATTGATTTTTTTTTGGAATTACATTGACTTTTGTCACTGACCGTTCCAAGGCGGTACTTCCATCTTCCCCCTATTGTATGTTTGTTTTGTCTTTGTGCGTCTGTTGATGTTTTTATAGTTATGTACTTTTGCTGTTTCCTTGTGTTGCTGTTCGGGCGACTGTTTGTTCTGTATGTGGTGTTTCCTGCATGACTCATTTTTGTACTCTTGACATAGAAATTTTCCGGAAAAATAGGTTTGCCGGACTGTTTTTCTAAACCCTTGCAGATAGTGATGTTATATTTGGTATGTACCTTTAATATAATGAGTTACAGATCAAGTATGAATTGTGTTACACTACATTGATTTTTTCAGCTGTTTGACTTAGAAATTTCCCGGAAATTTCAGGCCTGAAGTGATATTTGATGTAGCTTTATTATAATGCGTTACAGATCAAGTTTGAATTTTGTATGACCTTGACAAGTCACCACTTTGGATGTTTGCCTCCATATGTTTGTTTTGTGTTTATATTGGCATGGTTTACTATTTAGTTAATAAAACAGGTTTTTGTCCAAACTTCGTAAATGGTTTTAGATAAGCAGGGGCAGATATGAGTTTTCATATCTATATACATGTACATGCATGGTTATTAAATTTGTTAGATCTGTACGGCTGTCCATGCAGCTTGTTTCTTTTGCTTTAAATGATTATCGGAAATTGTTTGCTGAGTGACAATAAGTTAATCCTTTCCCTCATAGTAACGTTTTTCCATTCCTTTGCAAACAAAGTAGACCAGATCAGATGGCTCCAAGACTCAGAGCTACATATAACTATGCGTACTCAAATACAATGTACTAAAATCGTCATTTCTCCAGCAAACCATATGTCGTGACCACTCTTTAGAATCGTCTCTTCGAGACGATTCTAAAGAGTAATCAGTTGTCACAGCATAGGGTTTGCTGGAGAAATAAAGAAGTTATACTTGAAAAAGTGTTGATTTACGCATGCTATCTGGAGCTCTGGCTCCTGTAGGAGCTGTCTGATTACGATTTGCTCAGTTTTCTTATGAATTGACTCTACTGTTTCTATCAAAACCAACAATACGTATGGACATAATTCATTATAAAAACAGCTAAAAATAATCAATGATGGCATTATTTCTTACACAAATCTGCATCATGGATGGTTAGGCCTGCGCAGATGTACCCGTGGTCTAGTGTCTTTTGTATGTGCACACATTTTTTTAAAAAAAAGTAGCCAAACCCACGTAAATCGTAAAAGTACATCAAATTTTATCGTTGTGTCAGAAGTTTGAATAATATTAAACATTGGTTAAGTCCTGTAGTATACAATTCATACGGGGAACCCAGACCACAGTTTTGAAATCTATCTAACATACTATTGATATTATTGAATACTGCTCTGCCATTTCTGGCACTATTGTTGAATGTCGTGTGTTTTAAAATTTACTTGTCTATGCATGGTGGCATATTTCTTACACCAATTATCACTTTGCCTTCGCAAAATGTTTCCGATAATTAATGGAAAGTGAAATATTTTCACACAAAAAATCTGATAATTATTTTATCGCCTCAAAAAGACATGTTTGTGCCATATACTGCCACCATATAAAATAAATAAGCGAAACTTTTCTCGAAACCTTTCTTGTTAACCTATCTAAAATGCTCGTAGATATCCTAATTCGGTGATGTTCGGAGACATTCTATGTATGTCCTTGCACATCAGTGGGCAACAGCTGCAGTCATCCAAATACAAAATTCTATTTTTATGCCCCGCCTTCAGGCGACGGGGGCATTAAGTTTTACCCGTGTCCGTCCGAACGTTTGCACGTCCGAAATTTTCGTCAAGGATTTCTTGGCTTGTGTCAGGTGGAATGATTTGATATTTGGTCTGAAGCATTATCATAGTGAGTTGTAACCTGTCTCCCCTTTTCAGGTCTGTCGTCCATCTACTTCCTGTTTGCCGACACTTTGATTGAATTTTGGTTATTGTTTAACGGCAAAAATGTTCGTCAAAGATTTCATTGCTTGTGTTAGATGCAATGATTTGATATTTGGTCTGAAGCAAATCATAGCGAGTTGTACCTAGTCTCCCCTTTTCAGGTATGTCGTTCATCTACTTCCTGTTTGCCGGCGGGGGCATCCGTGTCCCATGGACACATTTTCTTTTATTAGATATGTGCTAACATGAAACTTGTCTAGTTAATTATTTATAGTTTTTTTTATAAATAACTTGTTACACAACAATATAAATTAATTAAGTGGTGTCAGTTCAAAGCAGTATCATGAAACATTTCGTTTTTACAAAATTATCTAGTTATCGTGAAAAGTTTCCAGGTTCTACTTTTCAGATAGTTATCTGAAAATATAACGTGAACGTTTTCGTGAACACTAACTAGTGAAGCATTTATGTGAGATATTAAAAGGAAACGTTCATTATAATCAAGTGGTTGTAATTAAGTGGTGTCAGAAATATGCCACTATACTAAGCCTTGTCTGATAGACATTATAGATTAAAACAGTAATTTTTTTTTTTTAAATACCGAAGACATCTTAATATTCACATTCAACCCAAGAACCATTTCTTTTAAAAGTTAACCCTTTCGCTGTTCAATATTCATGCAAGAAATCACGATATCATGAATATTTATTAGCTAAAGTTTGACTTTGACTATGTAAACTTTTCAAGGGATTTTGTTTCTGCGTTGACAAATTTTGTAGAATCAGTATCCATGCTTATAAAACTTTTTAGTTGAGTCTGAGTTTGTTCTCAAGTTTTTGATTGGTCAGATTTGAGCCAAAGGCTCGAATATGACCAATCAAAAGCTTGAGAACAAACTCAGAATAAACTAAAAAGCTTTATAAGCATGGACCCAGATCTTTATATTGTTAGAAGGAAACGGAGCAGACACTGATCAGACGCGTCTCCTACTGGAGCCGTCTTATCTTTGTCTACCATGTTTGCAATTGTGTGAAAGGACGTTTATATGAGGGAAAGGGTTAAATAAAAACTTTCATTTTTCCCGACAGTTTATCAGTTTTGAATGGTGTTTGATTTACTTTCAGGAAACACTTTCGGGACGAGTTGGCCTCCCCTTTGATACAGAGACAGTTCAACTGGTTCTTGAGTATATTTATTCTGGCCAGAATTTAATTTCACCGGAAACCGTGACCATGCTGTATGATGCAGCAAACTACCTACAAATTGGCTCTCTCGTCGAAGACTGTGAGCAATTCTTGAAAAAAAATATCACCGAGGAAATCTGCCTTGAAATCTGGATCGTCTCCAAGAAATTCAACAGTATGGACGTTGCTGAAATATCGAGAAGCATGGTTTTGCAAGGGTTTGCCATGTTTTGTACTTATAACCACATGCATATAACCCCTATCGAAGATCTGATAGAGTTACTTTCTGATCCCTATATAAACTGTACGGGCACTTTGAAGTGCAAGGCAGCATGGCTGTGGCTTCTAGCTCACAGTGATGTGGATGATAAAACGGTGGAACGACTGATACAAGCACTCGTAGGCGCAAAGAATGTAGAGAATGCGGACATTTTAAATTCTTGCAAAGAAGCCGTTGAGATTTCACAAGATATTGATGTTGTACCACTACAGAGAACATGGGAGATAGTTTGTAAGAAGATGTGGATATCAGCCGACGAAGTCGCATATTCAACACCTGGGGTAAACCACAGCAAAGAAGAATGCTTGGTTATTCTTTTTTGTGACAAATCTGGCAAGAACAAACTGTTTGCGTTTGATTTCAAGAAAAAGAAGTGGTTTGATTTAAACGTCCAAGAAAAGGACCTTGGTCACCGGTATGCCATATGCTCTCGGGACAGCTTCTTGTACGTAAGTGGAGGCACTCGTTCACCAAAATGTTTCTTATACTTCACTGGAATCGATAAACAGTGGCATGATGAGAAGGAGATGCCAGAGGACAGAGAACAGCATGTCATGCACAACATTAAGGGGCGAATATATGTTCTTGGAGGCACCTCAAATGCGGTACCGGTATGTGATCTCTGGGATGTGGCTGTGTATAACTGTAAAGATGACACCTGGTCAACCTGTGGTCAAGTTGCCAAGCCAGTAGTGGCTGCATCTTCTGTACAGATTGGAGACAACATAGTGTTGCTTGGTGGAAGCGTCCTTTCTGAGGGGAGAGAACCATCAGATACTTTACAATGCTATGAAACCGCCACAAACACTAGCTCAATCCTTGATGTTCGACTGCCATTCAAGGCAAAGTCGCATACCATGTCGGTTACATTGTTCAACAATGGCATTTACATTGTTCATAATGCTGTAATGTATTATTTGGAGCCATTTGCTCGAAAACCAAGAGACGAAGTTCGCAAGAATCTACCAGGTGTCCAAAGAGTGCGTGCACAAATTGAAAGGGTCAGTGAAATAGATATAGACAAACCACCTATTAAGGGCTTCGCAGTGACCAGTTTTGGAAATAAAATCTTAGTTATTGGAGGAGAAGACAAGACCTTTACAACGAAAAAGAGCATTATTCAGTTTGATACAGAATTAAAGCAATCTGTTCTTCTTACAGTTTCAACTCCGTTGCCCATAAAAGACTTGCATTTCACAAAAATGTTTGTTCCACATTCCTGGGAAGTAACGGATTTAGAATAAGTGAACCAATAAAGTTAAGTTGGGGACCTACTTGTACTAATTGCTGTTTGCTCATTTCAAGTTATTTCCAATGGACATACATGTATGTGATTTACACACATTTGACAGTATGGACTTTTACTTCTAGACTAAATCAGATTATTTAAATCCACTTTACTTTAGCCACATGGAAGCTGATTAATATCTGTCACATGTCCATTGTTTAACCCTTTCCCTCATATAAACGTGTTTTCACGCATTTGCAAACAGAGCAGACCCAGAACAGACGGCTCCTAGAGGAGCCGTCTGATCAGGGCCTGCTCTGTTTGCTAATAGAATTTGATAAATCTGTTTCTTTGCTTTCTAAAATGGCTACAATGTTCCACCTTTGATATTCCATTATAACTATTTTGTCCATGACTATTCAGTAGGTATTGACATTTTGAATAAACATAGAACAGGGAAAGGGTTAACTCTTTCCTCCATTAATATTCCTTTCTAGGCCTTTGCAAACAGAGAATACTACTCTGTTTGCTTATGGAATAATATAGATCTGATTCTATAGTTTATGCTTTGGCAAACATTTCATGTGTAAATATGCCATTTTAAAAATTAATCTAATTAATATTCATGATGTCATCATTTCTTTCATGAATATTCATGGAGTAAAGGGTTTATTCATATACATGTAATAAGAAAGCTGACATTAAGTTTTTTTCTACAATTGCACCATTTTCTGTTTGTCAATCAAAAGTACAACTTTCACGTCTTAGTTTTGGGTCTTTCATCTACAATGTACTTACCTTTAATACTGGACACACATGCACTGATATTTGCAAACAGTGTAGCCCCGGATCAGAGGGCTCCAAGAGCAGCCTTCTGACCAGGGTCTGCACTGTTTGTCATTCAAAGTCCTCGAGCAAATTGAGGCCTTTCATACTAAGTGGACTCTATAATTTAACACTGATAGGCTATTCCACTCTGGAAATTCGGCTTGAAAAGGTCTAATCATGACTCCATATGGCATACAACCGTACCATTGCGTATTGCCCTTCACAAAACAACATTGGCAAGAACAATGACAACTCTTCGTGTTGAACTCTATCAGTCTTATTTATATATACAGTATATCGTCATTGTTGTGTATTGTTATTTGAAAAGTAATTGCGTCTCAATTTTTACATTTGGCTTAGAATTATTAGATGTTTTACCAAAATCAGGAGACCGAACTTGCGACATATCGCTCCGAAAGGCCTACATTCTACCGAATAAGGTAACTAGTGGTTTTTTTAATCGAGATTTTTTTTGTAGCATCTTAGGAGTAGATAACTTTGAACAGAATTATGGAAGATCACCTTAGGATCATTACTTAACTCATCCCCTCCTAGACTACATTTAGACCTAAACTCTACAACTCTATCGTGTGTACTATAGAAAAGGAAACGAATAGAATTATGTAGCTTTTAAACCATTGTGGTAAATAGAGCATTTGCTCCATAGGAGCAAATGTTCTATTTACCACAATTATTTCAAAAGGCGACATTTACAGAGACGTCAATAGGAGGGAATATGTTAAAGAATATATCAAATTCCAATCAGTGGTTTGGGAGAAGATGACGTTTACACTCTCCCTGGTAGAGACGCCTTTAGGAAAAACAGAATCTAAATGAAAAAACGTCTCTTAAGTATACCAATGTTTATTCCTCTTTATGCAGATCAAATCACTGTCTCGTGTGAAACATGATATTTTGACGGTTTCCATCATTTTGGCATTTAGCACACATTGCATTTAGCATGGCGCACCTGTCTTCCATAAATATAAGTTTATGTTTTCGACGCACAAAGAAGAAAAGTATATAGTGATGTGTGTATATTGGAAAAAGATACAGATGTCGCCTTCCATGTTGACTTATCCAGTTCTACCTTCCAGTCCAATTAGCATTTAGAATTCCCCAAATAGCAATTGGCATTTGTCATTAAGCATTTGGCATTTCTCAAATCGCATTTAGCATGGCGCACCGGCCTTCCATAACCTACATAATTATACAATGGTTATGGACCGAAAAGATTTATACAAATTTGATATAGGCTGGAGAAGATCACTTCCAGATCATTCCTATGCAATTTCGTAAAAACTAGTCAATGGTTTAGATATCGTTTAACGATATAGTAGTTCAGACCCAAGTACATGTAGTTCACCATGGCACTTCGTGCTAGGAGAGCTGATGTACGTGAGAGAGTTCATTGGCATTTACTACCTTTCTAAGCGGTATACGCAAAATGTCTATTGATACAGCAGAACTTGTCTTAAGCGATCATTCATTTATTGGACATAGGGTTCTTAAAATGAAAGTCACTACCATATACGCATATTTTCAATAAAATAATAAAACTTGGTATATTTTGAATGTGTTTATGTTCAATAATTCTTATGATGCTTGTCAGTTTGAACTTATATTGAAAAATGCCATTGTGATACAAAATAAACCGTTTTCATCCATACTATAATGTTTGTTCTACAGCAACATATCGGCCAATGTCAAACTTTAAACGAAACTAAACGCCAACCCTAATAAATACTAAGACATTGCCGAATGACATCGGGTGTGCAGTATCAAAAACAGCATCAATAAGGTTTGTCTTCTTCAGTGCGTATTCGATTGGTTTTCATGCGTTATACCGGTACCTCTTTCCAGCACACAATAGAACCCGTGTTAAGCGGTCATTTATTTATTGAACGGTTGCTTAATGCATGCATGGTAAATGTAATACAGAAAGCTCAAATAGGAGCTTTCTGTATAACATGTACTTTGAATCTGAATTAAGCTACCTCTTTTAATTGCCTCCTAGGCCCTTTTTTAGACCCAACCTCTTTGAATAAATCTCCCCAAAAGGAGCATAAACTATAGAAAAGGAAACTTTTAGAATTGTGTAGTTTTGAAACCGTTCAGATAAATAGAGCATTTGCTCATTTATCACTGGTTTCAAAACGTGATTATTAAGGAGGCGCCAAAATGCGTCACTGGGGAATGTGTTAAGGCAGGTGCCACTATAAACTACATGTACAATGTATTTGTTTTTTTGCAGGCATTTTTAAGCAGAAACTATCACTTCAATCGCCATTTCAAGCATTTGCAAATAGAGTAGACCCAGATCAGACCCAGATCAGACGGCTCCTATAGGACTCGTCTGCTCTGCTTCAAAACGGAATTTGATAGATCTACATGTACATATATTTCTTTACTGTGTAAAATGGCTACAATGTTCCACTTCCGTATTCATTATTACCATTATGTCCATGAATATTCAGTAGAAATTTGAGAACAAGGAAAGGGTTAAAATAAGTACATGTTACATTGCAGTTCCTTATGCAGGGCAATAGTAGGCCCTAACGCAGGCAGAACCAAAAGGATCTTTCTGCATTACTTCCAGCCGACATTAGCTACCATGGCCATGTCTTAAAGACCTATATTTAGACTTTTTTAATGGTCACTTTAAACCCTTTTCAATCATATAAACGCATTTGCATACATAGTAATCCCAGAACAGACGGCTCCTATCTGTTTGCCTTTGACATGATCAAGATAGGATTCTACAGATTTTGTCAGAGGAAACAAATAACGTTGACTTCTTTACATTATAAAAATCCATTTATTAAAAATATATGGTGTCATTAATTCGTACATGAGTATTGAACAGGGAAAGGGTTAAGACAGCTTTTTACTGCATAATACCTAGTGTATAAGCGAGTGTCGACGCTGTGTGACGCGCCAAGTCGTCTTTCCATGACGGAGACACGCGATTTACACTGAATTGTTTGTGCACTCAATCGCCATTCTTGCGGCTATATATAGACATATCCAACCAAGGGTGCATAATTCTAGTCATATCATATCGATAGGATAGGATTTGGACCAAAATCGGACTTGATCGGGATTTGATGACCATATATAATTTGTTTCAGTTCATTAGCGTCGAGCATTGATGTCAACAAAAACTGAAAGTCGAACCCTTTACTGCACATATATACTCCTTTGCAAACAGAGCAGACCCACACCAGTGTCTGTTGTTTTCTTACGATTTATAACCATTTCCTCCATAAATACGCCTTAAGCTCTATGCCTCTGTAAAAGTCACCTGTCGAAACCATTGCGATAAATTAAGCATTTGCTCCTATAGGAGCAAATGCTCTATTTATCACAATGGTTTCAAACTACAAAATTCTAAAATTTTCCATTTCTCTATTTAATGCTCCTTTTCAGTAGATTTTTTCAAATTTGTTGGATCTAAAAATAGCCTATGAGGAAATGGGATGTGCCGAAGTGCTATTATAACAATTAATGTATTTAATATTCACGATGTCAAAGAGGAATGGGTTAAAGGGTAATAAACCTATACATAAATATGCACGAAGAGCAATTCTCCATGTGACATTAACCCTTTCCCTCATATAAACGTGTTTTCACGCATTTGCAAACAGAGAAGACCCAGATCAGATGGCTCCTAGAGGAGCCATCTGATCAGGGTCTGCTCTGTTCGCTTATGAAAATTGATAGAGCTGTTTCTTTAGTTTCTAAAATGGCTAACATGTTCCACCTTTCAAATTTCATTGTAACTATTTTACTCGTGAATATTCAGTAGGTATTAAAATTTGGACTAAATATAGAACAGGGAAAGGGTTAAATAGGATTGACCATCCAATGTACAAGTGAATGAATTTTTGATGTTATCAAAGGCAATTTTAGAAGTCCAGACTTGCACGTGATTATAATGGATATATAGACAGGACCACAAATGGTTCTGTAACAAGACTGGCAAAAACGAGAGCAGCTCGTGTTCGTGTTTTGTGACCATTATTGCTCAACTGGTCATTCGATCTACAGTTGAACTTCGATATCTTGGAACTTCAAGGGACCATGCAAATTACTTCGAGATAACCAAAGTTCGAGTATTCTGATTTTTAGGGTTTCGGCTTTGCCGAAATCCTTATAAAATGGATTGCGACTCAAACTTTCACGGAAAACCCTATTGCACGAGCTCTACCTAGCGGGAATCCCCCTAAGACAATACGCGCATGTGCAGTGCTTGGCTTACAATCCGGTTCCGGAATCTTACAAAATATTTATAATGAAATATGGAAGGTGGATCCATAAGCAAACAGAGCAGACTCTGATCCTATTGGAGCTGTCTTTATCTGGGTCTAATCTGTTTGCAGATGCATGAAAACAAGTTTAGATGACGGTAATTAAGGGTTAAATGGACTTCTTCTGTTCTTCCCATCAGAAACTACAGTATAAAGGTTACAGCACTGGTGATCACTAGTGCAGGGCAACTGTTACATCATGCTAAAATCTCTCGAGGTCTTTGCACACTATCGGCGAAACTGTGATTACCTATGCAAACAGTTTGGATGCAGATGAGAGGCCACATAATTATGCGTCTCATCAGGATCCAAACTGTTTGTCATCTTGACCATATTTTTGCATAAAATGAATGAAAGTTTATTGAAGAATTGAAGCAGACTGCAATTCTTGCAGACGAAAAATCACTCAGCATTGTAAGGATTAAGCAAGCTGTAGAGATCTGTAATATCGTCTGCTTGAAGTTTGTCATCATTTGAATTTCTAAAAGATCAGTTTTAGGCATTTTAACCTAAGGCAAAATTGTAAACAGTTTAGATTTTGGTCAGACAGTTACTTGGTATTAGATCTGAATCCAAACAGTGTGTCCCACTTTGCTAACCTCTGTTGTTTAAGTAGCTTGGATGGTAGTATTAACAATTACTATTAAAAGGAAACAAGGGGTTTTTGTATACTTTATATGATTAAAAAATCATTAAAAGGAAAAAAGGAGAAAGGCAAACAAAATGAGACAAAACACTTTCTTATCTTTTAATTTATATACATTTCATCATTTATTGATTTACGTGTCAGGCTTATAGTATCTTATAGTGACTTATAGTATCTTATAGTAATGTATGTAATTTATTTCTAATTCATATCATTTATTGCTATGACGCCGGTTACTGATCAGGGTCTGGATAAACTATTCTATGAACTTCAGGGTCTTTTCTGTTTGCAAAAACATAGAAAGGCTTATTTTTGCTCAAACCAATTGTACCCGATATGGAACTCTGAAATCGTCTTCACTATATAATATAAAGTGAAACAATATTATGTGTCTAACAACCCATATACAAATGGGAGGTTTTACTTCAAATTTTCACCAATGATAAGCTGTCAACCTTGATGTGAAGATTTTCTTAAAGAATGTAATTATTGCTCTGACCATTTTACCGGAGTTATGGGACTCTTCACATAACACATAGTCAAAATAGTTATGGGACTCTTCTATAACACATAGTCAAAAGTGCTTGATATAGAGATACTATTGTTATGGGGAGGGGTGTATAAGTGTCTTGGAAACAATTTTCTAGTTAATTTTATTTTCCCTGTTGTATCCTGCCATGCGAAGTTGAATATATTTGTTACTTTATAATTTGTCATAGTGTTAATATCACCCCACAGTATATTTGGCAATTATTTGTAGGGTATTTAGAATCATAAGGAATATGTCTAAAATTGGCGGAAGTGTATATATGGATAGGTTAATGATGCATGCTAATTACTGTTATGATCCACTAGATAGTAGCAGAAGTATGACCCTTACTTTCAAATAATGGAGTGATGGCTCTATACTACATTAAACTATTAATTTTGGCTCTATTGGCACAAAGTGGCAAGTTGAGCTAGCGGAATCCCCCTGTGTGTGACATGTTCATAAAACAATTCTTTAATTGTCTTCCAAACTACTGACATGATTTTCAGAAAAATCCACAGCAAATAATCAATATAATATATATTATGTCCGAAACCTTCAGTACTGTCAGTACTTTGATTTCTAATCTGAACAAATTCTCAAGTTCACAGCTTAATTAATACATATCAAGTAATGCTGAAAGCTCCTACAAAGTATACCTGCGTCAAGCTGTCACGTGTTTCTAGATATGCGTAGTAATAGAGCAATTCCGTATTGTAAGTTTTGGAATACCTGAACTTTTAGTTCCGAGTTCGAAATATCGAAGTTCAACTGGATATAATATAATGTACATCTACAAAAACGTCAGGCCCATGTACTTCACTTTCAGAGGACAATCAAATGATCATTCCTATGAACCTTCTGGATTTCGTTTCAAGAAATTGCTAATCAATTTATATAGCTTTAATCAGAGTAATTCGGCGTCTAATCAGGATCCAAACTGTCACTTCTTATGCAACGGACCGGCGGAGGTGATTCATCTGATAAGGGACCACCTACAAATCATTCCTGACACCCATTTCAGTGAGTGTGACCTACTCATCACACGGAAGTTCAACTGTAGAACGAAACACAGAAAACTAAATAAGTTTTCTTGTAGTTCATGGATCTCCAAATCTTTTTAAAATTGCTGTATTAACCTTTTCCCTCATATTTAAACGCATTTGCAAAACAGTAGAACCAGATCGGACTTCTCTAAGAGCCGCCCATCAGTGTTCCTGATCAGTTTGCTAATGCGGTCTTTATGATATACATGTAGATGTTTCCAGTTTTTGTCAACTCTTTCCCTGTTCCAAGTTTATTGCAAATGTCAATACCTACTGAATATTCATGGACAAAATAGTTAATAAAATATGGAAGGTGGAACATTGTAGCCATTTTAGAAACTAAAGAAATATATTCCATTAGCCAACAGAGCAGACCCTGATCAAACGGCTCCTCTAGGAGCATTCTGATCTGGGTCTTCTCCGTTTGCAAATGCGTGAAAACACGTTTATATGAGGGAAAGGGTTAAAGCAAAAAGCATTGAACTGGTTGTTTATGATGCCCTATCTCATTAATATTGAACAGGGAAAGGGTTAAATCAGAAGACTCTTGTATGCATGTCGTTTGCTCGACCTTTTACTCCATGAATATTCATGTAAGAAATAGTCATCTTGAATATGATTAAATTTATAATGACACATGAACAGGAATTGTTGGCCATGGCAGAAACTTACTCATATCTATAGTATTTCCTAAACCAACAGAGCAGACCCTGATCGGATCTGAGTCTACCGTTTGCAAAGGTGAAGAAAAGCGCATTTATGGAGTAAAGAATTTATAATTGAAGTTTTTAATACCAACAAATCCTGTGCAAAGGCCATTATAAAACTTATTATAAATATTCACAATTTCTTACATGGATATTTCATCAAGAGGGCCATGGTATCGGTCACCAGGCAATCAGGAGATTTTCAAAGTTTTCACTGCGTTTCCATAGAAACTGGCCATCCCTTGGGCGGGGTCTCATGGGCACAATTCATAGAACTTCAATATGATGTTACGTGCCAAATATGCAAGCTGAGAACCTTCCAGTTTCAGATACAGAAAACTGGCCATCCCTTGGGCATAATTTGTATAAATTGTGAAAGACCTTAAAACATGATGCTATGTGTCAAATATTAAAGCTGAGAACCTTCCAGTTTCAGAAGTTTTCACTATGTTTCTATATAAAACTGGCCATCCCTAGGGCGGGGGCCAATTTCGACCCTAGGATCATAATTTTAAATTATTGTCGGCTTACGACGCACATCAGATTACAAAATTTCACCCGAGCACTTTGTGCTCTGTTGAGCTAACAAGAGGGCCATGAGGCCCTCACCTGAGATAACCCACGGGCGGGGCCATTTTTGACCCAGAAGTTATTTGTATAAACTTGGTAGAGAACCACAAGACAAAGCAGCATGCCATTAATTAAAGGTCTAAGCCTTATTGTTTCAGAGAAAAATAATATCTTCCCCATCTAAAAACTGATAAGCCCCAAGTTTCGCTAAGAGGTTGGGTCGTAAGTTGAACATTCTTAGCAGATGACCACAAACCAAATCTACATATTTGTAGAGGACCATTAGGTCGTGTTACACAAAGGTGTTCGACGCATGCTTGGACTCACCCATGGAAACACCCCCCCCCCCCCCCCCCCCAAAAAAAAAAAAAAAAAAAAAAATGTGATGGAAGTATGTTAAACTAGCATAAAACTATCTATTTGAACCTTAAACCACTCCGAAAAACGAGAAAAGCACGACCCGGAAATTTTTTTCCTATCGGGTCTATATATGTATTGAAAGGTATCTAACTACGACAGATCAGCGGCGGAAAATACAACAGTCATGTTTTTCAAAGTCTTACAGCAAAGCCAATTCAACACCGATTTTAATCAGTTTGGTCTTGATCCGTTCCAAATTCCATATGCTAAGCGACACTGTCAGTGTTTTCCTTAAATATTGCCCCGTCTTGTCGCTGCAAGACCGCGAATTTGAAAATACGCTAGAGCGAAACGATGTGACTCCCGCCAGGATGCATAGAAGTATATAGGGGGATCTGTATTCGTTAAACTTTTCAGCAAAAACGCGAATTATGCTGAAACACATTCGAAAAACACTCAACTTACCGCAGTTAAAACGGTGCTGGCTATTTGTAGTCTGCTATGAGACGCCAGTTTTCTTTCTCCTACTTTCGTTTTGAACGGAGGTGGCCAAATCGCTGTGGCCCGGATATTTGCATATCGAATAGTTTATGAGCCGGGTCACAGCAAAATGGTCGCATCCGTTCAAAAGGAAAGTTGGAGAAAGAAAGCTGGCGCCTCGTAGCTGACTGGAAATGGTAAGCACCGTTTTAATTGCGGTAAGTTGAATGTTTTTAGATAGTGTTTAACCATAATTCGCGTTTTTGTTGAAAAGATTAACGAATACAGATCCCCCTATATACGTCTATGCATCCTGGCGGGAGTCACATCGTTTCGCTCTAGCATTTTTTCAAATTCGCGGTCTTGCAGCGTCAAGACGGAGCAATATTTAAGGAAAGCACTAATTGTGCCGCTTAGCATATGGAATTTGGAACGGATCAAGACCAAACTGATTGAAATCGGTGATGAATTGGCTTTGCTGTAAGACTTTGAAAAACATGACTGTTGTATTTTCCGCCGCTGATCTGTCGAAGTTAGATACCTTTCAATACATATATAGACCCGATAGGAAATTTTTTCCGGGTCATGTTTTTTTTCGTTTTTCGGAGTTGTTTTAGGTTCAAATAGATAGTTTTAGGCCAGTTGAACATGCTTCGATCACATTTATTTATTTTTTATTATTTTTTTTATTTTATTTTTTAGGGGGGGGGGGGGGGGGGGGGGTGTCAATGAATGAGTCCAAGCATGCGTCGGGCACCTTTGGTGTTACATACCAAACATCAAAGGTCTAGGCCTTACAGTTTCAGATTTTCCTATTAAAAACTGATAAGCCCTTGGGCGGGGCCATTTTTGGCCCGGCTGTCATAATTTAAACAATCTTTGTAGAGGACCATTAGATAATGCTACATACAAAATATCAAAGGTCTAGGCCTTCAGTTTCAGAGAAGAATTTTTATGCCCCCATTGACGATAGTCGGGGGGCATATTGTTTTTGCCCTGTCTGTCTGTTTGTTTGTCAGCAACTTTAACATTGGTCATAACTTTTGAGCCAGTATAGATAGAGACTTGATATTTGGCATACATATGTATCTCATAAAGCCGCACATTTTGAGGGGTGCCGTGTCAAGGTCATCCTTCAAGGTCAGATGTCAAATATATGGGTCAAATCGCCAACTTTAACATTGGCCATAACTTTTGGACCAGTAGAGATAGAGACTGTGATATTTGGCATGCTTGTGTATCTCATGAGGCTGCACATTTTGAGGGGTGACATGTCAAGGTCAAGGTCATCCTTCAAGGTCAGAGGTCAAATATATGAGGGGGCATAGTGTTTCACAAACACATCTTGTTTTTAAAGATTTTCCTGTGAAAAACTGACAAGCCCTTGGGCGGGGCCATTTTTGGCCCGGGGTCATAATTTGAACAATCTTTGTAGAGGACCATTAGATCATGCTACATACCAAATATCAAAGGTCTAGGCCTTACAGTTTCAGAAGATTTTCCTATGAAAAACTGATAAGCCCTTGGGCGGGGCCATTTTTAGCTGGGGGTTATGTGAACATTTCGTTCCCTCTAAATCGGGTCAGCAGTTTCAGAGGAGAGGTCGTTTGAAAATGTGGACGGATCGCGATCACAATAGTAAATGTATTACAAGTTTGGGTAGCGAGGGTGAACACGAGCAGTGCTACTACAGGTTCATCTGGGTCAAATTCGATTGCAAAGGATATCTGGGCTCATATTCATAAGGTTCCTTTGAAATAGTTTAACCTTTAATAGGACAACTTAACGGAGAATTTTTTTTCTATATTAGAGCAAAACTTTTGAGTAGTTTTATTCAATGACTTCTAGAATATTCGGTTATAAAACTATTTCTCTTAACCCTTCGCTTGCTATTCACGTCAATATACCTACCTGTAAATAGTGAAGACCCAGCCTAGCAGGAGCTGTCTCATCAGGGTCTGCACTATTTACAAGTATTATTATGCAACCAGTACACTCCATAGCAGTGATTATATATATAATTATACAACAGGGCATGGGTAAAGGAGGAGAAATGTATTTTAAAATTCAGCAAGCGAATGGTTAAATATCTTTTACTGGATTAGATTTTATAAGATTAAGGAATATTCGAGAAACAAGGAATTTTCTCATTAGGAGCTTCATGAATAAGAGTCGATTCACTCATAGGGGTCTGCATCGCTTAACCCATTCCCGCTTCTGTAAAAGTCACTTTGCGAAACCGTTGCAATAAATAGAGCATTTGCTCCACAGGAGCAAATGCTCTATTTATCACAATGATTTCAAAACTACACAATTCAGAAAAAAATATTTTCTGTTGTTAATGCTCCTTTTTGGTAGATTTAATCAACCTCTAAAAATAGCCTAAGTGGGAATGGGTGTCTATATATACTATACCTAAACAGGTAGCATGTATAAACTCCCATGAAGCGATATGGATGCACCCGCGGCAGCGATTCTAGGCAACCCTTTACCCCAGAGTAGATCTAGACCCAGATCAGAGGACTCCTGTAGGAGCCATCTGAACAGGATCTGCCGTTTGCTATTTTATAGATATTCTTTTCATCCATGGTCAAAAATTCGTATGCCTTTTTAATTTACTATTCATAATTCCATTACTTCTAACATACATATTCATGGAGTAAAAGAAAGGGTCAAGTTGTCCAGTATCTTACCATCAGTGTTTTGATTTTTATGACTTGACCTGTTACTCCATGGATATTCATGTAAAAATAATGACATCATGAATATCAATTGCTATAAACCATGGACATTGAGAATGTTTGGCCACGACCGAACTTGTCGAATCAAATCTATATGATCTCAAAAGCAAACTCTGAAAAGCCTCAACAGCAGCCGTCTAACATGGGTTTACTGTTTGTAATGGTGTAGAAAGGCGTATTAATGGAGGACAGGGTTAAGGATTCCTCGAACAGCCGTATTTAGTTGATGTGTACTTTGAGTAAAAAGTGAATATAGCAACGTCACAATTGTATTTCGACCACATTTATTCCACAAATATACTAATAACATTCAACATGAGGAAATTTGACTGCACGTGATCATAAAAATGAGATGAATCACTTCTCAACAAAAATGAGATGAAACGTATATAATAATGATATGATAAAACGCCCCAATGTTTGTTATGCTTCTTCTTTTTCTTCTGATTTTTCCTCTGATGATTCCTCAGTTTTTGCCTTTTTGGTCGGGCTTTCAGTCTCTTCTGCCTCCTCCTCGTCTAGTGTTCGCTTTTCAGATTCTGAAATAGGAAACATATATTTAAGAATGCAGCCTTGCAAAATGAAATAATTTTTTCATCTATTTGCATCCAATAAGCAAATTCGTAACATTTGCAACATATTTCCAGATCAGATTTAAAGTAGGACAAGGATTTGTTACAAATTGATGTACAGACTATATTAAGTACATGTATATATATAATGTATTAATGTATACAAGGAAAACATGCCCTTTTCACTGGCCGAGTCATTTTGTTGGATTCCGTTTCTACAAAGCAAATCGCAATATGCATGCTATCGATTGGTGCATGGCATCATTTTATGCAAATGATTATACCTTTTAATGAGATTTTTTTTTGTCAAATACATTTTTTGTGTCACTTTACATGGAGTTTTCCACAAGTCTGACACAATGCTGTAACATGGTCAACTTATCAGTTTCAAAACGCATTTAATCTAAATTTGAGTTTTGCAAGTCCTTTTCACTTTATGCAGACAAATAATTTAAAATGCACTTTTTATTAGTCCCCTACCGGCAATGCCGAACAGGTTTGCACTCTGTCTGTGTGTCACACCGGTTTTCCAGACTTTTTTACTAAACCCTTGCAGATATTGAAGTGATATTTGGTATTTGGTTTTATTGTAATGAGTTATTACAGCAGTTTGACTTTATTTTTCAAACTTTTCTAAACCGTGGCAAATTTTGAAGCGAAATTTGGTATGTCATAATGCGGTTTTGGAAATTTTAGGTTTGTCCGAACCTTTTTTCCAAACCAATGCAGATATTAAATGATGTTATGGTTGGTATGTACCTTTATTATAATGAATTACTGATTGACTTTGAATTTTGTTACAGAATTTCAGCGTTTCGATTTAGAAATGTTAGGCTTTCCCAGATTTCTTTTCTAAACCAGTTACATACCAGGTTACCTACATTGGTTTTTCATGGAATTACAGCTGTAACTTTTAGGTTGTCCGGCTTTTTTTCCTTTATGATGTTGAAGTGATATTTGGTATGTAGCTTTATTATAACGAGTTATAGATCAATTTTGAATTGTGTTACGCGAGTAGCCTATATAATCATTGGTTTGTCACGGAATTACAGCAGTTGGAATTAAAATACACCTGGTAGGGGACTATAGCATTGCTTTCAATGCTCCCATTACTTGTACTTGGTTTTCAATTTGAGCAATAACCAAGCATTTTCATCAATTAATATGTATCCCTTTCCATGCTGAATATTTATGTACTACTGGTGGTATTTTTGAAATTGCATATGTACACAGGATGTTTTGGTATTCGTATAAACATCTACTGCAATTTCATAAGCAAACAGCAGACCTGATCAGATAGTCAGTTTGCAAGGGCTTGAAAAGGCCTTCATATGAAGGAAAGGATTCATGAAACTGAAAGCTATTCAATCCATGGATCAAGTCCTCAGACAGCTTTAAATTTCATAGGCATTGCACTGCATGTGATCATTTATGAATATCTATCCAATAAGAGTGCATGTTCAGGAAATAGTTATTTGATTGAAAGTGGTTGTCAATCTTTTCAAATCCATATTAATCTGAATTAGCGTCGACTTCATAATTTCAAGGGCTACATTTGGATGGACAATACTCGCTCCCCATTAGTTCAACAGTTCTGTTCATTTCAGTTGGCATTCATTTAAGACAGTGCACTTTCAAGTATATTCAACTAATAACTTCAAATTACGACATTGCGTTCAACTCAAGTTGAAGAAAATCATAGAGGCAACTACAGTATACATTTTAAAAGAAGAAACAAGAGAATCGGATGAATCGGTGGATGCTCCCCAACTGCAGACAATTTATGTATGAAGAACTAGAAAATTGCGCCTGCAAGACACAGTGATGCCCCCGTGGTGGTACTTGCCCAGCTGCCCGAGCAATGAAAATATGGATGTTGGCTTATGTGTATATGCAATTCTATGCCAATAGCTATAGTGGTTAATGAGATATAAGACAATGTCAACGGCACGTGAAAGCGTGACGCAGACAGACAGGTGCAAAACATAATGCCCCCTGACTATTGTCAACGGGGGCAAAATAACAAAGGGCAATAACTCCTAAATTATGCAAAAGAGAGTGATGATTCTTGTGCACTGCACTTCTCATCGAGATCAATTTACCAAGTTTCATGTTGAAACCCATTATAGTTTTTGTGTTATGCTCCAACAAATTTTAAGTATGAAAAATAACAAAGGGCAATAACTCCTGAATTATGTAAAAGAGAGTGGTGGTTCTTGTGCACTGCACTTCTCATCAAATCAATCTACCTATGAAGTTTCATGTTGATATCAATTACAGTTTTATGGTATGCTCTGGACAATGAATGCGGCGACTATATCCCCCCCCAATTGGGGAGCATAATTAAAATATTTACTCGAGCAAAACACTATTGATTTAGAGAAACAGTGGGGACTTGCAACATTAGATGATTACTGTCAAACAAGAGCTATCACCTAACCCTTTACTCCATGAATATTAAAAATATTAATTGCTATAAAACACATGGACATTGGAATTTTTGGTCACAACAGAAAGTGTAGAATCACATCTACATTACATCTTGTGCAAACACAGCAAACTGATCAGACAGCTCCTATAAGAACCTTATGATCTACGTCTACTCCAGGGATGCCATAAACCAGAGGAAACAAAATTCCGATAGGTAACATTGCGACATTTGGTCATTCTGACAACATTTTTGCAAGTTTTTTTTAGGAATAACAAAATATATAGCACTGGAACACCCCCCACCCCCGGACATTTGCCTATATTTTCAAATTTCCATGAGCTTGAATTTTTTTTTAAAACAATTCACTGACCCTCCCCCCCCCCCTTTTCCCCTTTGGGGACGCGTTGCAACCCTGTAAACAGTTAACTCTGTTTGCAAATGCATAGAAAGGCGCATTTATGGAGTAAAGGGTTAAGGAGATAAATATCCCACTGGACACTGACAGCCTAGCCACGTCTGCAATTTAGTATCAATTTCAGAACTTTCAATATTGGAGGAGACGGGGATTTCCCGGATGTAACTTTTCTGCATCAGGGAAGCAAGTTTTAGACACTGGACTCCCCTAATGGCCATTTTCACGCAGCTGTGCATCCTAGGGACTCTTAAAAGGCTAAATTCACCCTGGAATTAAACTCGTTTTTTTCCCACCAGTTCCGGAGGTACAAGGTAACAGGTAAAAGTATAAAATCTTAATCAAATATACTTAAAGTCTTTGGACCCTCAGAAAACCAAAGGAAAGGGACTCTCAGATTGATAAAGTAGGGGGTCCATGGACCCACAATTCCAAATTCAGAGCGAAAATCGGGCAAGAGATATAGAGACAAACTACCCATGTTACATGCCAAAATTACAAATATTACCCCAAATTCAAAGGGCGACAATTCTGAATCTGCAAGCACCAAAGACATGAACTTGCGTCTTGCACATCCATTATTCATTGTTATTATGTACACCAAATATAAACTGAATAATTTTCAAACTGAAAGAGAAGTTTGCAACACCAGCTACCCTTGTCACATAGTCTATTTGAAATGTGTTTAGATACCACAGGACAGGAGATCCTGTGAAAAGTCGCTAATTAATTTTACAAGAATGGACAGAAATTCAGAGGACCTACAAAAACAGTAAATATATGCTGTTTCTGATACATTTTGTTATTTAATATATTCTCTATAATTCACATATAATTGCTTTTAATAACAAATAAGAACTAAATAATATTCAAACTGAAGGAGGGGTCCATAACACCAACTACCTGTTACATTCCTAAATTACAAATATTTAAAGTCTAAGGGAGACAATTACTGCAATGCAGGGCGCTTAAAAAAAAGAAGTTAAGTCTTGCACATTCACATTTTGTGATTTTTATGTATGGCAAGTATCAATTCAATGACTGTCAAATTGAAGGAAGAGTTCCAAACATCAAATGCCTTTTTCATGCAAAAATGACAAAAACGCCCCTCAAAATAAGGGGATGTATTCAACTAAACAACACCAAATGGGTCTTGCACATCAACTACATGTACATGTGGTTATTATGTGTACCAAATATGAATTCAATAACTTTCAAACTGAAGTAGGAGTGTGTGACACAAACTACCCATGTTCAAGGGTGGGTCGATGGACTGACCGATCGCCTGGCAGAGAGGGGATTCCAGTATACCCCTGCAACATGTCAAAAATTGTTCAATAGGAAACATTTGGTTCAGGTCCTGGGGCAGACAACTCTGGAAAGACCATTTTAGGTAGTATACCGTAACAGCAGAGTTACAGGACAGTTAACCCTTTACTCCATGAATATTTATGCAAGAAATAATGATATGAATATTAATTACAAGTTTTAAAATGGCACATTTACACATGATTCTTTTTTTTTGCCAAGGCAGAACACATCTTTATTATATTATATTCATAAGCAAACAGAGCAGACCCAAATCAAACAGCTCCTATAGGTGCAGATCTGGGTCTACTCAGTTTGCAAGGTCGTAGAAAGCATATTTATGGAGTAAGGGGTTAACTGTAAATTGCCTGGAGAGAGGTGAAGGAACAGAGTGTATAAACCTTCATTCAAATCTCTTGAAAACTATAAGTAGCTTGTGCAACAAGTTGACAGTTCAAATGCAGGTATCTGTATAAATCTTGAAAGTGGGATAGCCCCATCTTGAGCCCTGAATATTGAATTTAGGTTAGCGCAAATCTAGTGTTTTCCATTCAGAAAAATTAAAGTATAAAACATTGCTTTTTACCTGATGTTTCTGTGGCATTCTGATTTACATTTTCTTCATCCAGT
The DNA here is from genome assembly GCA_963576725.1 of Azorinus chamasolen. NCBI lineage: Eukaryota > Metazoa > Mollusca > Bivalvia > Cardiida > Solecurtidae > Azorinus > Azorinus chamasolen. The sequence continues at coordinate 53,610,307 of OY755246.1, read as the reverse complement.
TTTGTGCCATTCTCTTCTTTTGTTTCTTCTTTTTCTTCAGTTTCCTCTGTTTCTTCAGTTTCCTTTGATTCCTCCTTTTCTGCTTCGGTCGTCTCCTCTGGCTCCTTAATTGAAAAATCAACAACAATCTATTTCAACATTTCATCTAAAAGAACCAAAAAAGCATTTCACCAAATTGATATCCCCTGCCAACTAAATGCTACTTTCTGTTTTTAAGTTTTTCACAAGACAACCCAAAAGGTTGTTTTTACAAAGACAGAGCCATAACTCTGGTGTTTCAATGGAAATTAAAGCGATACTTGAAGGGCCAAACTTCTTCATTGTACTTAACATTTTCATTAAAAACCTGGAGATACGACTCTAAATGGACAAAAAGGTCAATTTTTGTTGCAAACAATGGACAGGGTTGCCACAAATCAGAGGAAACAAAATAAATCCCCAACACAATACATTGCGAGATTTGGTCTCATAAAAATCCCGGACAATCTGCACATCTACATATTATGTGTCCTTGCTACATGCAAGGTTTTATGAGAATCTGTTGAACCGTTGAAGGTGCGCTTTCAAGATTGGCAGCCGCCTGCCTGCTGTATATCACCATTTCAAGAACCAGATTTTCCATGGAAAATCCAGGTAAAAAACTTTCTTTTGCAAATGTTGAATTGAGACTGATAACACCAAGATGATTGACAATTCAAGTTTTACATCACAATGACTGTATGGCTAATACAAGATCTACAATTCTTTCTTTAAAACAAAGGTGAATGAGAGTTTGTGAGTGATTTTAGGTTGTGCAACTCATATCCATGGATATGAGGTTCATATCCGGTGTTCAGTCTTGCTGATATTCTTTTGCTTTCTCTTTCAATTCAAGCTTTTAAAGTTTATCTTGTGTAGAATAGTAGTTTACATAGCAAAGTATTATTCAATGCATGAAGAGTAAATAAATACATGGACATTTTAAAATCAAATGTGCAGAATTGAAGAAAACTATTTTGTCCTGTGCATGTTCACTACAAGAAAAAGTGAACTGTATGTAGTAAACGTATGACCGCTATATTGCCAAAAAAATAAATGGATTACTAGATCTTCATAATCATTACAAAAATAATGAAAATATTATTCATCCAGTCCTGCAAGGTATGATATACATTAGCACAAGGTGCAATGACCACATCCACCAGATTTTTACGATTGTAATCCCTACATATCTTCCCCCCCCCCCCCCCCCCCCCCCCCCCAAAGTAAATACTGTTCCCTCTTGTTTACAGAAGTCTAATTCTGTTTTCAATATTCAAATTATATGTGACTAGGAAATTCATACACATATCTTGTGAACTTTTGTTCAGTAAATGAATTCAAAGCAGACCTAATCAATTCTTGAAGAATTTTTTTTTAGTTCAATCCAGTAGATCTACTGTTTAAACACGCATAAAAACACATAAGAAAATAAAACCGAACCTTTTCTGCTTCTTCAACCAAGGCCTTCACATCTTCTACGGTCTTTGTTTTGATTTCTGGGGTTTCGGTTGTTTCTTTTGTTTCGGTGGCAGTTTGGGTTTCCTCTCTGAAAATGCATTAAAGTAAATTAGAACAAAAATGAACCAAAACCAAAAGCGAAAATACTGAGCAACTATCTAGTGATAGGCAATGTGCAACTTCGCTGATATCGATTTTTCTAAGAAAAATCCTACAACACATGTCGTCTGCTAGTGTAATGGGTGTTGGGGAATTAGCCCATACCCCAAAAATTGTAAACGAATTTACCGACAAGATAGATGGATTGTAATTAGCCAGTTCGTTGTAATGGTGATAAAAGACACGGAGACAGTATATGAAAGTAGCTTTACATACGATATGAAGCCGCCAATAGCTTAAAAGCTCATTATGTCTGTGACCCAGATTTCTCATCAAGACGGAAGACAAAGACGCAGCACACTTTTTCATAAAAATCGAATAAATTCTACAGTTAATCCATATAAAAATCAATGAAGATATAAGTAAAAACATATATTATAAATGACCATCAAGTTTACTTACTTTTCAGAAGGCATTTTGACTGTTTGATTTGATATTTTTCCTTTCAGCGTGCACTTAGACTGACTCTGTTGTTGCGGGCAGACGACTGAACTTCCCGCCGATACGCTTATCGATCCTTTGCGTCACACAGAGCATGTTTAATTTGATTGGATGATAAATATAGTTACAGTCATGCATCTGGGTAAGATGGCGTTGTAAGCTGTCACGTGATGTGAAGATGGCGTCCTGCTCATTCGCAGAGTTGAATATTTTACTGAAGGTGAACAATTCAATTTGTTAAATGTTTTGTCACTGAAACTTCTTGAAAAAATTGATCTCTAGTAAAAATAAACTTAGATAAGCAATACTTTTTGCACCGTATTTGCTATAAATGCAATTTCTCGTCCCATTATTTAACTTTTTCATGCAACTGGAAACACCCACCATTGTCCCAAGTCTTTGATTATTCATTTACTTGCCCACTTCCAGGTGTGTTTTACTGATAATGCCATGGTTATGATTTATCTTATGGTCGGAATCATGACATCTATAATTAATTCTTTGTTATAAAAATATAGAAATAACGACCTCATGAATATTAATTAGCAAAGACCTATGTTAACACATGTGTTATCATAGGTCTTTGTAATTAGATTCATGTGAACACTGGAAAATTTTGGCAGAAACTATACATAGTTTAACAAACAGAGTAGACCCTGATCATATGACGCCTACAGAAGCTTTTTTATCTGCCTCTGCTCTGTTTGCAAAGGATGGAAAGAAGTATTTTGGGAGTAAAGTGTTAAAACTAATGATTTACAAAATATGATTTGGTAATTTGATCAATACAATCCATGCTACAATGCATTATATGCATGAAGTAAAGGGTTAAACAGATCGTGTCCACTTTTCATTATCCAGTTTTGTCAAATCCACTCATGGTCAGCTGAGTCCGTCTGTATGTGTGCTGTCATCATATTCTGTTATGCCTTATGGCCAGAACAGTACTCAATATAATTTGACACAAATCTTAGCCCTTTACTCCATAAAAATGCTTTCTTATGCCTTTGCAAAAAGTGTGGACCCAGGGTAGATGTTTATAATTATAATGTAATACTATTTTATATAGATATGATTCTCCTGTTTCTGTCATGCTAAAATGCTTTTGTTTTTTTGTGCCATTATAGCAAATCATTTAATCAATATTCATGATGTCATATAGTAAATGGATAATCATGGGTAGACAAGAATCATAACTCGAACAATATGAACCTGTAGATGCCAAATCCAGAATAACTGACAATCCTGCCAATTGAAGTAAACTTCAGAAACATTTGTTTTGCAGGTGTATATTTGAATCTGCCTCTTGGTCAGTTGGTCTGTTGGTCAGTCCATGTATGTCATATAGTTTCAAACTACATAATTATATATGGTACAAACATCTACAAAAGCTATCTGACCTATTTAGTGTTGCAGTGCTGTAAAACCTCACTCACTCACTCACTACAAAAGTTTTAGGTGTTACCTATGTTTTCATGTTTGTCATGTTGCACAGTTATGTACCCTGTGACTCATATGCCTCATCCATTATCTCATAGGCTATTTTTAGATACGACCTCTTTGTATAAATCTACCGAAAAGGAGCATTAACTAGAGAAAAGGAAAATTTTAGGATTTTGTAGTTTAAAACCATTGTGATAAACAATGGTTTCACAAAGTGACTTTACAGAGTCGTCAAAAGTCGTCAATATGAGGGAATGGGTTAACACTTTCCTGCATAATGCTTTTTCATGCATTTGTAAACATAGTATAGGAGCCATCAGATCAGGGTCTGTTCTGTTTGCTAATAGAACTTGATAGATCTGTTTTTTAGTTACTAAAATAGTAACAATGTTCATTCTACCTTCCAAATTTCATTTACAACTATTTTGTCCATGGATATTTAGTAGGTATTAAAAGTTGGAATAAATATAGACCTGTAAAATATTCATTTAACCCTTTCCTCCATAAATACGTCTTTCTACGCCTCTGTAATTGTCACTTTATGAAACCATTCTAATAAATAGAGCATTTGCTCCTATAGGAGCAAATGCTCTATTTATCACAATGGTTTCAAACTACAACATTCAAAAAAAATTCCTTTTCTCTAGTTTATAATGCTCCTTTTCGGTAGATTTATTCAATGTGGATGGATCTAAAAATAGCCTATGGAGGAAAAGGTTAAGAAAAAACAGTATCATGAATATTCAATAGCTGACTTCTTTTATTGGTATTGGTAGAAACTGTAGTTAGATTAGTATAGTTTTATAAGAAAACAGAATTAGCCGTCTGCTCTGGGTCTACTCTCTTTGCAAAGGCATGAAAAGGCATTTGTATGTGAGAAAAGGTTAACCCTTTACGCCATAAATACACCTTTGCAAACAGACTAGACCCGGATCAGATGGCTCCTATAGGAGCCGTCTGATTAGGGTCTGCTCTTTTACTTATTACATAATATAGACATGGTTCTAAAGTTTCTGTCTTTGCTAAAGAGTCCTGTGTCCATGTACCATAAATAATGACATCATGAATATTAATAAACCGATTTTTCATACTAAATTACCACCACAGTAATTTTTGGCATGGGAGAAATGCAGAATCAGATCTGTATTATTTCTTAACCCATTCCCTCGTAAGCCATTTTTAGATCCTTTCTCTTTGATTAAATCTACCCAAAAGGAGCATTTACCTGAGAAAAGGATTTTTTTTTTAGAATTGTCTAGTTTTGAAAGCATTGTGATAAATAGAGCAATTATTTCATAAGGTGAATTTTACAGAGGTGTCAAAAGGCATCAATATGAGGGAATGGGTTATAGGGCAAGCAGAGCAGAACCTGATCAGACAACTCCTACAGGAACCATCTGATCTGGGTGTGCACTGTCTGCAAAGGCATCAGATGGTGTCTCTTTCAGGTAAAGAGTTAACCCATTACCTCATGGGCTATTTTTAGATCCAACCTCGTGGAATAAATCTTCCGAAAAGGAGCATTAACTAGAGAAAAGAATTTTTTTTGAATTTTGTAATTAGAAACAATTGTGATAGATAGAGCATTTGCTCCTATAGGAGCAAATGCTGTATTTATCACAATTGTTTCAACACGTGACTTTTGCACAGGCGTCAATATGAGGGCATGGGTTAACCCTTCACTTGGTGAAGATGCACATTTTTGCATTTGCAAACAGTAGACACAGATCAGATAACCCCTGCAGGAACTGTCTTTTCAGGGTCTGCTCTGTTTTGTCTTTTGAATAATGAAGATTTGATTTTACTCTGCCTGCTATAGCAAAAACAAATGCTTGTTCTGTGTGCTATAATTTAAAACCAGTTAATAAATATCCATGAAGTAATTATTCTTAGATGAATATTCATGAAGTAAGAGTTAAGTTGAAAATAAAAGACCTCAAACTTTCCCTAATATAAATGCTGTTTTTGCCTTTGCAAACACAGTTGACCCAGGTCAGATGGTTCCTGTAGGAAACACCAGCTAGGTTCTGCTGTGTTTGCTTATCTCTTTCCCTCATATAAATGTGTTTTCACGCATTTGCAAACAGAGTAGACCCAGATAGAGGAGCCGTCTGATCAGGGTCTGCTCTGTTTGCTCATAGAATTTGATAGATCTGTTTCTTAACTTTCTAGAATGGCTACATTGTTCCTCCTTCCATATTTCTTTATTACTATTTTGTCCATGAATATTCAGTAGGTACTGAAATTTGGAATAAATATAGAACAAGGAAAGGGTTATGAAACAATATAGACATGATTCTACAGGTTCTGCCCTGGTAAAATATTCCTTTAGCCATTATGAAAATTCAGCTAACGCATTTACCCCATAATGCATTACCTCATAGGCTATTTTAAGACCTAACCTCTTTGAATAAATCTATCGAAAAGGAGAATTTACTAAAGAAAAGGAAAATTTTATAATAGGTGTGTAATTTTGAAACCATTGTGATAAATAGAGCATTTGTTCCTATGGAGCAAATGCTCTATTTATCACAATGGTTTCAGAAAATGACTATTACAGAAGCATCAAAAGGCGTCAATATGAGGGAACAGGTTAACCCCTTTCCCTGTCCTTTGTTTATTCCAAATTTCATTTCCTACTGAATGCTCATGAACAAAAAAGTTATAATGAAAAATTTGGAAGGTGGAATTTTGTAGCCATTTTGGAAACGAGTGAAACGAAACTATCAGATTCCAATAGCAAACAGAACAGACCCTGATCCTACAGGAGCCGTCTGATCTGGGTCTGTTTGCAAATGGGTGAAAAGGCATTTATATGAGGGAAAGAGTTAATATTCATGATGTCAATACTTCTTTCTAAATGTTCATGGGGGCTGATTAAAGAGAGGATGTGGCGTACATTCACCTGTAGTTGTGTGGCCCGAGAGCTGTGTAATTCTTGTGTTGTGTGCAGAGTAATAAAATGGTTCACTGGGTCAGCGATTATTTGTACGTGAAGCAAATTCTACCTGGACAGTATTTTTGGATTTCTATATCTTTGTAGGATTTTAACATATCTGATTAAAAATGACGGGTGTCTGAGTTTTGTATAAAATAAGTTTTTCCGTTATGTTTCTGAACTAGACTCAGTTGATTTGGACTTTTCAGACATTGTTTGAAACAGGTTGTTCAGTATCCATGCTTATACAAGTTTTTAGTTGAGTCTGAGTTTGTTCTCAAGTTTTTGATTGGTCAGATTTGAGCCTTTGGCTCAAATCTGACCAATCAAAAGCTTGAAAACAAACACAGACTCAACTAAAAAGCTTTATAAGCATGGACCTAAACTGTATGTAAGCTAGATAAAAATACTGTCTGCTAAGTTTGTTGTCTGCTGGATTTCTCAAAGTTCATTTTTTCTTCATTTTTATTCTGAAAAAAACCCCCAACCCAACAAGATCAGAGTGTCAAACAGTTTGGATCTTGATGAGAGACCAAAGTTATGTGGCGTCTTATCTGGATCCAATCTGTGTACATAGGTTATCACAAATAGCTCTATAAAACAAATAGTTTGTAGGCAAAGAGATGGTGCTAAATAGCTGTAGTCATCCAGTTTGTTTCGACTTAACTGGTTACTCCATGCATATTCATGTTGTTAGATGACATCATGTTGTTAGATTATTTTTTAGAATGTTTGTCTAGGGTAGGACCTGCAGAATCATTATACGTGTATACTATTTCGTAAGAAAATAGAGCAGACCCTGATCAGACAGCTCCGACAGAAGCTGTCTGATCTGGGTCTACTCTGTTTGCAAAAGCATAGAAGCCGTATGTATTGAGTAAAGGTTAGTAGTGGGTTAAATTAGTATAGTTAGATTTGGTTGTATTGTAAGTGAAACTCTTCTCGCTAGTCATAAGATTGATGTAGGGGTATGCAAACAGCATTTCTAATGAGGGTAGACTGCTTTGTTTACTTACAAATAATATTAAGCTGATTCTACAGTTTCAGTTATATGGTACTTTCCTGGTTCATAATGCCATTTTAACTCTTTACTCCATAAATATGCCTTTCCACGCCTTTGCAAACAGAGTAGACCCAGATCAGACGGCTCCTGTAAGAGTTGTCTGATGAGGGTTTTCTCTGTTTGCTCATGATTCTGCAGTTTTTCACATGGCAAAAACTTCCAGTGTCACGGTGCTATTATAATAAATATTCTAATTAATATTCATGATATCATTATTTCTTACATGAATATTCATGGTGTAAAGGGTTAAAAATTAATATGTATCACGGAAAAGGTTAAAAAAAATGCAGAAGAAATCAATCTGAAAATAAATATGCCTTTGAGGCTTTCTACGCCACCTGTAAAGGCCACTTTTTGAAACCATTTGATAATTTAAATGCTCTTTTTATCACAATGGTTTCAAAACTACACAATTCTAGCATTTTCCTTTTCTCCAGTAAATGCTTCTTTTCGGTAGATTTATTCAAAGATAGCCTATGAAAGTATGGGTTAAAAAAATTCAGAAGAAATCAATCTGAAAATTTGAAGCAGATAACAGTTTTTGCTGACAGCAATTACTTGAGCTTGTTGTGGAAATGTGTAACAGCAATAGACCAACAGATATGCTTTGATGCAGAGTAACAGATAAACGAGCATACTCAAGTACTAAAAACGTCACTTTTTTCACGAAATCCTATGTTGCGACCACTCTTTAGAATCGTCTCTTTGAGACGATTCTAAAGAGTGGTCGAATCGTCTCTTTGAGACGATTCTAAAGAGTGGTCACAACATAGGGTTTAGTGGAAAACTAAAGAAGTTATTTTGAAACTGTTTTAACTTATGCATCTTATCTGGATCTCTTTTGGCGTGTGTGCTTTAGGTAATGGTATGGTCTTGCGTTCAAATATGTAAGTTCTATTTTCATTTTTGTTGATGTAATTCTGTGTTCAATATTTGTAGGTGATATTGAATTTGTATTGCTTAGCTCTGGAATATGCTACAGAAGCTGTATCCTTCTTTTCTTCGTTCGAAGTAGCAACTAAGATAGGATTTATGTATGCTTTATGTCTTGTTTGTTGTTACAGAATTTATTTCTTCAATATTTGGATATAATACAACATAATATATAAAATTGCCTCTGTTTTGATAGATTTTCAGAAATGTAATTTTGCTTTTTGGGTAGTTTTGTAAGTTGTAGTGATAAAAAAATGTTCGCACATCATTTATCCATTACCTTATGAATATTTATACAAGAATTCATGACTCTTCATAAATATACATTAACCCTTTTCTCCATAAATACGCCTTTCTACGCCTCTGTAAAAAGCACCTGTTGAAACCATTGTGATTAATATAGGAGCAAATGCTCTGTTTATCACAATGGTTTCAAACTACAAAATTCTAAAATTTTCCTTTTTTTTCTAGTTAATGCTCCTTTACGGTTGATTTATTCAAAGTGGTTGGATGTAAAAATAGCCTATGAGGGAATGGGTTAACTTAACCCTTCTCTTGCTGAATTTTAAAATACATTTCTCATTCTTTACCCATGCCCTGTTGTATAATTACATATATCGTCACTGTGTACAAGTATTTCGCTGTGCAATCACTGCTGTGGAGTGCACTGGTTGCACAATCAATTTGTAAATAGTGCAGACCCTGATGAGACAGCTCCTACAGGAGCTGTCTCATCTGGGTCTTCACTATTTACAGGTAGGTATATTGACGTGAATAGCAAGCAAAGGGTTAACATAATTTTTAATACACTGTCAATGATTAAGGGATTATAGAATTCCATAAGCAAACAGCACACCTTATCCAACAGCTCCGGTCTTGGTCTACTGTGTTTCCAAATGCATGAACAAGTATCTGTACCTAACTCTTTCCCTCATGTACAGTAAAACCTCTCTATAACGGCCACTAAATTGTGTTAATTAGTTGGTATTTAGGGCAGGTGGCTGCTTAAAGCAAGGTGAAAGTAAAACAGAACGCGTTCTGTTTTACTTTCACCTTGCTTTAAGCAGCCACCAGCCTTTAACACAAAATTCTTGATGTAATTTAGAGGCCGTTAAAGAGAGGTTTTACTGTAGACAACAGCACCTTTGCAAACAGTAGACCCAGTTTCTTAAGTGGCAATTTTTTTTTCATTTTCTAAATCGGTTAAGGAATATTCACTAAGTTATGAATTCTTGTACATGTATTAACAGTATTCGTTAGGGAAAGGGTTAAAACAATGATGGACAAGTCCACTTATTCAGCAAAACTTCTTTTACACAGTGATATCAATAAATTCCTAACTGGCAGATGATTTCAGGGATCTGGTCTGTGACAAAATTCAATACATAGAGAGCATTTTCCTTCTATAGAAGAAATCAGGACAGTCTGACTACCTCTCTCTTTTTTGGGGCCGAACATGTCAGCTGCTTATTCTCTTTTCCTTTGCTAAATAATTTTAATCAATGACAATTGGTTTTGGTTGTTTAAATCTACTCCATGAATATTCTTGTATTCTTAAAAGAAATCATCATGAATATTATTAATAAGATTAATTTTTATAATGACACATGCACAAAGGAATGTTTGGCCATAGTAGAAGCTGTAGAATCATAGCTACAGATTACATGTATATTATTTCATTAGCAAACAAAGCAGACACTGACCATATGGCTCTTGCAGGAGCTGTCTGATATGGGTCTACTCTGTTTGTAAAGGAGTATTTATCCCTTTCCTCCATAAATACGCCTTTCTATGCCTCTGTAAAAATCACCTATTGAAACCATTGTGATAAATAGAGCATTTGCACCTGTAGGAGCAAATGCTCTATTTATCACAATGGTTTCAAACTACAAAATTCTAAAATTGTCCTTTTCTGTAGTTAATGCTCCTTTTCGGTACATTTATTCAAAGAGGTTGGATCTAAAACTAGCCTATGGAGGAATGGGATATGGAGTCAAGGGATAAACAGGATCATTGTACATTTGGTTGTATCGGGGTTCAGACAGATTTGAAATACCAGTCCGTTGTGATATCGTCTACACAAAGGATGACTTGCTGGAGACTATGTATTGATTTTTTTGCTGGGTAGTTACTATAACTTGCCTTTTTCAGAGAAATCATGGCACTGTGTCAGCCTTTTAACCCTTTACCTGAAAAAAGGCCTTTTCATGCCCTTTTCAAACAGAGTAGACCCAGATCAGATGGCACCTGTAGGAGTAAAGGCTAAAATTTGTTAGATGAAATCAAATGAGGACAAACAATGCACACCCTTTTTAGAGGGATCCTACACTGCATGAAAATGACAGCTACCGTGCTTCTTTTAATTTAAAGGGTAAAGATGAATTCTTCCAAACTGATCCATTTATTAGCCTAGCCACAAAGCTAAGAAGTATTTTTGTACATGATAAGGAATCATATGTTGGTAGCTAGTCTACAAGTCAGATCCATTTAAAATCCATATGAGTGAAAAATTGGCTGGGATCTATGCAAAGAATTAAAAGTACAAAGTGACTAGTGGCTAGTCTATATCTATATAGCTTAACCCATTCCTTCATGAATAACTTTTAGGTGTAAGAAATAATGATGTAATGCACATTAATTAGATTACATGTAGTTTGTAATAATATCACATGGATACAGGAAGTTTTGGTTATCAACCGTCATGGCAGAAACTGTAGAATCATATCCATATTATATCATAAGAAAACAGAGCAGACCCTGATCAGATGGCTCCTATAGGAGCCATCTGATCTGGGTCTACTCTGTTTGCAAAGGTGTAGAAAGGTTCCTTCCTGGTTGTGTTTTGTTAGTTTGTTTCTTTTTAGAATAAAAACTTTTTTGGAATTGAAGCAGACGACATACTTTACAGTTTGCTCAACTGCCACAGTATCATTCACAGGTGTTGCTTTTACAACACATAAATTATATACCCTATTTACTTGAAGTATTTGTACAGCCAATAATTTGTCCTCTCTCCATTGGAAAATATTAGTCAAAATTGATACCATTGTATCCTGAAATAGTAGCAAATAGTGTTGACCCTGATCAAACTTTTCCTTCATCTTAGTCTTCAATGTTTGCCTCAGTCTATCAGTCGGAATACTTTCGGTAGTTATGATATCACCTGTTGTTATTTACTTATAGACCGCAAGTCAACTGACAGAACACATTTCAACTCTTACCATACCATTGGAGCATTTATGACAATCTTTGTATACAATTTGGATCCAGATAAGATTTTGAACTACTCTTCAATTCATCAGAATCCTTACTGTTTCACACTTTGAATAGAACAATACATTGAAGAATTAACCCCTTCCCTGTTCTATGTTTATTACAAATTTCAATACCTAATTAATATTCATTGACAAAATAGTTATAAAGAAATATGGCAGGTAGAACATTGTAGACATTTTAGAAAGCAAAGAAACAGATCTATCAAATTCTATTGGCAAACAGAGTAGACCCTGATCAGACGGCTCCTCTAGGAGCCGTCTGATCTGGGTCTACTCTGTTTGCAAATGCGTGAAAACACGTTTATATGAGGGAAAGGGTTGAGCAGATGTCAGTTTGTATATAAAATGAGGTTTAGGACTTGTGGTTGTCTGTTTATCAGCACTTGCAGCATATCCATGATAACGGTTTTACCTTTTCCTTGTTGCATTTTCATGTATGAGATAATGACATCATGAATAATTACATGTACAGTAAAACCCTCTCTATAACGGCAACTAAATCACATCAAGTATTTTGTGTCAAAGGCAGGTGGCTGCTTAAAGCAAGGTGAAAGTAAAACAGAACGCTCCTATAGGAGCGTTCTGTTTTTCTTTCACCTTGCTTTAGGCAGCCACCTGGTCTAAATACCAACTGATTAACACAATTTAGTGGCCATTGTAGAGAGGTTTTACTGTATTTATAAATTTTTATAATGGCATATGTACACAGGCTGATTTGGTATTGATAGAAACTATTATAATTAAACCCTTTCCCTCATATAAACATGTTTTCAAACATTTGCAAACAGAGTAGACCCAAATCAGACGGCTCCCAGAGGAGCCGTCTGATCAGGGTCTACTCTGTTTGCTTATAGAATTTGATAGATCTGTTTCTTTGCTTTCTAAAATGTCTACAGTGGTCCACCTTACATGTTTCTTTATAACTATTTTGTTAATGAATATTCATTAGGTATTGAAATTTGAAATAAACATAGAACAGGGAAAGGGTTAATAAGCAAACACAGCAGACTCTGATCAGAAGGCTCCTATAGGTTCTGTCTGGTGAGAATCTACGCTTTTTGTAACGGCGAAAACTATTAAAAGAGGGAAAGGGTTAAAACAGTTCGGATCCAATATGGAGAAACTCAGATCATGGTTTTTGAGGATTTTTTGGCCATGGCAGAAACTGTAGAATCACATCTATATTATATCATAAACAAACAGGGCAGACCCTGATCAGATGGCTCCTACAGGAGCCATCTGATCTGGGTGTTCTCTGTTTGAGGCGTATTTATGGAGTAAAGGGTTAACCCTGTCAGTGGTTAATTTTCAGAGTAAAATAGTGATTTACCATAGTGTCCAGTGTCCACTCAGTGTGCCTTTCTACGCCTCTGTAAATGTCACTTCTTGAAACCATTGTGATAAATAGAGCATTTGCTCCATAGGAGCAAATGCTCTATTTATCACAATGATTTCTATACTACACAATTATAACATTTTCCTTTTCTCTAGTAAATGCTCCTTTTCGGTAGATTCATTCAAAGAGGTTGGGTCTAAAAATAGCCTATGGAGTAAAGGGTTAAACTTGCTGGGGGATTTTGAATAAAAAACAATACCGATCCTGATAAGAGGGCTCCTCTAGTATCCCTCTAGTCTGTGTGTGTACACTGTACACTATTTGCATGCATATGAAAGTGCATGCATGTCCTGCATTTAACCCATTCCCTCATAGGCTATTTTTAGATACAACCTCTTTGAATAAATCTACCGAAAAGGAGCATTAACTAGAGAAAAGGAAAATTTTAAGAATTTTGTAGTTTGAAACCATTGTGATAAATAGAGCATTTGCTCCTATAGGAGCAAATGCTCTATTTTTGACAATGGTTTCACAATGTGAATTTTATAGAGGCGCAAAAATGCGTCACTAGGGGGCAATGTGTTTTGCAGAATATTGTGATGTTTACTGTTGTGACTGGTAATCTGGTATTCTCTTAATTACTTGTATCTGCCAGATGCAGGCTTTTACCAAACCATCTAATTGTATTTGGCAGCTACTTCAAAATGTTCTGGAAGATTTGTTGATTTCTTGGTTGGATTGTGCTTTGGTACACCCAGTGCAGTGCAGCAGTTATCGTTAAAGGTGACCAAAGAGAGACGCTACTGTAGTTTCACTTACTGCGCAAAATGCATCATGCTATTTTTAGACCCAACCACTTTGAATTAATCTACACTCATGTCTGTCATAACTCATAATTACTTGAAAGTATGCTTGGTAACATGCACCTGGTTTAGGCGGTCACCTGCTGTAAGTGGCCAAAGTGGCCACTTTCCTAGACTGACTGCTTACAGCAGGTTGGACTGTATACAGAAATGGTCATCTGCTTCTAATTTTAAAAAGTTTTTTTTTCCTCTTTAACCCATTCCCCCCATAGGCTATTTTTAGACCCAACCTCATTGCATAAATCTACCGAAAAAGAACATTTACTAGAGAAAAGGAATTTTTTTTTAGAATTTTGTGGTTCTGAAATCATTGTGATAAATAGAGCATTTGCTCCTTAGGAGCAAATGCTCTATTTATCACAATGGTTTCAAGAAGTGACTTTTACAGAGGCGTAGAAAGGCGTATTTTTATGGAGGAGAGGGTTAAACCTTTACTTCTTAGAGATGTCTTTTGAGGCCATTGCAAGTAGAGTAGACCCACATTAGATTGCTCCTACAGTAGTCTGCTGTGTTTGCTTGTAAAATGGAATTATATAGATCTGACTATATAGCTTCTGCCATGAACAAAATTTCCTTTGTTCATAATATTGTTGTAAAAATTAATCTTATATAATTCTATTCAATGTGCAATTATTTCGTACATAGGCTATTTTTAGACCCAACCTCTTTGAATCAATCTACCCAAAAGGAGCATTAACTAGAGAAAAGGAAACTGTTAGAATTACAGTAAAACCTCTCTATAGCGGCCACTAAATTATGTTTATTAGTTGGTATCTAGGGCAGGTGGCTGCTTAAAGCAATGTGAAAGTAAAACAGAACACTCCTATAGGAGCGTTCTGTTTTACTTTCATCTTGCTTTAAGCAGCCATCTGCCTTTAACACAAAATACTTGATGTGATTAAGTGGTCGTTATAGAGAGGTTTTACTGTATGTAGTATTGAAGCCATTGTGATAAATAGAGCATTTGCTCCTATAGGAGCAAATGCTCTATTTATCACAATGGTTTCAAGAAGTGGTTATTACAGAGGTGTAGAAAGGCGTATTTATAGAGGAAAGGGTACAAAGGAGCTTTCTGCATTACTTTTGTCATGCATTAAGCTATCACCTGTCTAAAAAGCCCAGAATTAGTCTTAACACTTTCCCTGTTTTATGTTTATTCCAAATTTCAATACCTACTGAATATTCTTGGACAATATAGTTAAAATGAAATATGGAAGGTGTAGCCATTTTAAAGACTTAAAGGAACAGGTCTATCAAATTCCATCAGCAAATCGAGCAGACGCTGATCAGACGGCTCCTATAGGATCTGGGTCTGCTCTATTTGCAAATGCATGAAAAGGCATTTATATATGAGGGAAAGGGTTTCGGTTTTTCCATGTAGACAGGTTCAACTGTATTTTTATCTGGTTTGTGAAGAATGTAAAATTTGAGTGGTTAACCGGAAGTGGTTGCGGAAGTTATTTGGTGGATCATCAAGTGTGGAAATGTATTTTTTTGTTTCTGTGAAATAAAGGACCAATTGTTTGACCTTTCACCGCATACACTTTTATGCTTTTTCATGCTTTTGCAGACAGAGTAGACCCATGCCACCTTCTGTCACAGCAGCCTGATCAGGGTCTGCTCTGTCTGCTTATCTGCTTGTGGTAATTAACCCTTTCACTATTGAATATTCATGTACAAAATACATTTAATGACATCATAAATATTAATTAGATTAATCCATCAGCAAACAGCAGACCCCGATCAGACAGTTCATACAGGGAGCTGTCTGATCTTGGTGTATACTGCTTGAAAAGGGGTGAAAAGACATATCTTTAGTATGAATGTTGAAACCAAAATTAACCCTTTACTTTGATATAAACGTCTTTTCACACATAAATTTGCAAACAGAGTAGACTCAGATCAGATGGCTCCTGTAGGAGCCATCTGATCAGGGTCTGCTCTGTTTTCATTGGAAATTATTAGGGATCTGACTCCAAAAAATCCTAGTTTGTATGCCGTTATAGAAAAGATAGCTTATAAATATTCATGACATCATTATTTCTTACATGAATATTCAACAGGGAAAGGTTTCATACAGAAGAGCTACATTGTCGGACAAATGAACTAGGCTATGTGTACTGGTGAAGGTTTATCGACCTGAACACTAATGCGGGTTAATATTTAAATTATTGGAAAATTGGCCCGAAAGTAAATAACTCCGTTTCCTCCATTTCTATGGCGATACAAAGAGGTATTGATATTGTTTGAGAACATTGACACGCTACTTGACACAGTCTGTTAACCGTATACCTGATAAATATTCATGTGAAGAAATAATGATATCATGAATATTTATTAGCTGATTGTTAATAATGGCATTCAGGTACTAAGGAATTTTTTAGTGTTTGTAGTCAGATCTATTATAATTCCATAAGCAAACAGAGCAGACCCTGATCAGATGGCTCCCAAAGGAGCCATCTGATCAGGGCCTATTCTGTTTGCAAAAGCGTGAAAAGGCATTCATATGAAGAAAAGCGATAATTTGTTGAATGATGAATTTTTAAAATGGAGTAGACTAGTCCATCATTGTTGACCAGTAAAGTTCATTCAGTATGAAAAGAGTTGCGTTTTGTTACATGTTATGTACAGGATTTTGACTGACAAATAATGCAGACCCTTTTCAGGAACCTCCTTCAAAACCCTCTGCTCTGGTCTATAATTTGCTTGCAGTTGCCAGTTAACTTGTTTTCCGCATTTATAGAGAGTTAAATACACAAACATCAAGTGACATGAATACTAAATAATTCAAAACTACTCTTTGTGCTGTAATTGCTGTCGGCTTAATTTCGTAGATTTCTGAAATCCTGTTTTGTCAATCCTGTACTCCATAAATATGCATTTCTACACCTTTTCAAACAGTATAAGACAGATCAGACGGCTCTTTATCATAAGGGGCCGTAAAACCCACTCACTCACTCTTTATCCCATTACCTTATAGGCTATTTTTAGATACAACCTCTTTGAATAAATCTACCAAAAAGGAGCGTTAACTAGAGAAAAGGAAAATTTTAGAATGTTTTAGCTTGAAACCATTGCGATAAATAGAGCATTTGCTCCAATAGGAGCAAATGCTCTATTTATCACAATGGTTTCAGAAAGTGACTTTTATAGGAGCCGTCTGATTAGTATCTTGCTCTGTTTGCTTGTGAAATAATGTAGATATGATCCTACATGGCTGAACATTCCTGTTGTCATGTTCCTGTTCCTGTCATTATTCCTGTTAAGTTTTTATAAAAATTAATCTAATTAACCCCTTCCCTGTTTAATATTCATGTAGGGAACAATGGCATCATGAATATTAATCAGATTAACTTTTATAATGACACATGGCCATGGCAATTTTTGGCCAAGGCAGAAACTGCAGAATCATATCTATATACTATTTCAAAAGCAAACGGAGCGGGCCCTGATCAGATGGCTCCTATAGGAGCCATCTGATCTGGGTCTATTCTCTTTGCAAATGCGTGAAAAGGCGTTTATATGGGGGAAAGGGTAAATAGTCATGATTTTCTTACATAAATATCCATAGTGTATAGAGTAAAGCAGTTGGTTCAATTGTCTTGATTGTATTGTGTATGTCTACAACTGAATCATTTAACCCTTTGAATGCAGGAAACAAGTGTGATGGCATTTGCAAACAGTGTAGACCCAGATCAGGATCTGATCCATAGGTTATTCTAAATCCTCTCCCAAATTGTACTTTTTCTTACTGAATGAACAAAAGGAATTAAACAAGTAAGGGCTGTTATAGAAAAAAACACCCTAACTTAATTGACAGAATAATATAAAGGTTGAGGTTACAATGACTCAAACTGAACTACAGTAGAATTTCTCTAAAGCAATCATTAAAAAAAATAAACATGAATATCTTTAAAATCAGAATGTTGCTTAATGTTGGACAAAAGTAATGCAGAAAGCTCCTATGGGAGCTTTCTGCATTACTTTTGTTCTGCATTTAGCAACCCTCTTCCGCTAATACCCAGACTTCGACCACATTTTTATAGTGTTTTTTTTTTTAGATAGGTTTTACTGTATTTTATTTCAATTTTTTCATTCAAACAAAGCGAACAGGGTCATACCGTTTACTTGAAAGCCAATATCTGAATAGGAAAAAGAGTCGGGTTTCTTGCATTTTAGTTACTCCCTAACAAAGCGATTCAGTATGACTTTGCAATGGAGCTGTCCAGCAAATTTGAACTGCAAATACTGAATAGACTCTTCCATTTGACATAATGGAGCATTCCACTTTGAAAGCTGTCTCCGATGCTCTGTTTGCATATTATAACACTTATACAGTAAAACCTCTCTAAACTGGATGTTAAATTTAGTATTAATATCGGTCTTGGAGACAGGCGGCAGCTTAATCCAAGGTGAAAGTCATGCAGAAAGCTTCGAGACTTTCACCCTGCATTAATCAGCCACCTGCCTAAAAGTATATTAATTCTTCTCCACTAGAATTCTGGTTTAGTTTCACTGTACCTGTTACGTGTAGATCATTCTGATTTATACATACATTATTATTTCTTATATTCATGAAGTTATGGCTTAACCCTTTACTCCCTAAATATGTCTTTAGCCTTTGCAAACAGAGAAGACTCAGATCAGATGGCTCCTGTAGGAGGTGTCTGATCAAGGATCTGCTCTGTTTGCTTATGAAATAATATATATATATATATATGATTCTAAAGTTTATACCATGGCCAAAATGTAATTATTTCTTACAAAAATATTAAAGGAGTAATAGGTTACAGCTGTTCTGATAATTGGAACTCGTAAGGTCATGACCTCTACAAGGAGTGGCCTGTGGGATTCAGAATGAATCCGAATACTATCCAGCCCACATGGAGTCATTGATGGATATTGAAAGTACTGGGATGAATGAAATGGTTTCAACTTTTGTCTCCTTTACAACATTCTGGTTATTGTTCGTTCAGGCTTTGGTCAGTTATAAAATGAGGTGACCCATGATAATTTGCACAATAAAAATCCCAGATTTTTATTGGATTTGAAACCAGCTCCTAGCACTTAGCTGTCTGCAACAATTGTCAGCTGCTCTAATTTTCATAATTAATCCTTTAACCCTTTCCTCCATAGGCTATTTTTAGATCCAACCACTTTGAATAAATCTACCCAAAAGGAGCATTAACTATAGAAAAGGAAAATTTTGTAGTTTGAAACCATTGTGATAAATAGAGCATTTGCTCCTATAGGAGCAAATGCTCTATTAATCACTGGTTTAAACAGGTGATTTTTAGAGGTGTAGAAAAGCGTATTTATGGAGGAATGGGTTAATGTATATTTATGAAGAGTCATGAATTCTTGTATAAATATTCCTATTAAGGTATACAGGAGCAAATGCTCTATTTATTACAATGGTTTCAACTGGTGACTTTTACAGAGGCATTATAAGAAGGGCGTATTTATGGAGGAAAGGGTTAAATAAATTCATCCCTTACTCCACATACGGTATGCCTTTTAACGTCTTTGCAAACAGAGTTATCCCAGATCAGATGGCTCCTGTAGAATCGAGCGGTCTGATCAGGGTCTACTCTATTTGCTTATGAAATATTAGATCTGATTTGCACAGTTTTTGCTATTGCCAAAACATCCTGTATTCATATACAGTTATAATAACTCGGGTAAGAAGTAGTCCTGGTTTCATGGATATAAATATCCTTTGAGGTAAAAAGTTGAAATATTCTGACAAACTTATGCATATAATGCAGACCCAGACCTGATCTCAAGTCTTCTATTTCCTGCTATGTCGTTTAAAAGTTTTTAACCCTTTTCCTGTTCTATATTTATTCCAAATTGCAATACCTACTAAATATATATCGACAAAACTAAGTTATAATGAAATATGGAAGGTGGATCATTTTAGAAAGTAAGGAATCAGATCTTTCAAATTCCATTAGCAAACAGATCAGACACTGATCAGATGGCTCCCATAGGAGCCATCTGATCTTGGTCTACTCTGTAAATGCATTTGTATGAAGGACAGGGTTAAAAGTTTTTAAAATAGTGTCAATTTGTATTAGTCAGCTTCACAAAGTGGTTGAATGAGATAAGTGGACAGTGTCCTAATGTTTAGAGTAGGTATAATTCTACAATACTTTAGCCATGTATACTAGTACTGCTTTCAATGGACTGTTTGTCCATCAATATTGATGATGAACAGTACTAAGTAACAAAATAGGCTACCACTGTTGTTAGTATCTCTAATGCCGATACTATTAATGTAAGTCCATAGGACCAGATTTCATTAATACTTTTAAAACCCTTTTCCTCACGCTAACACTTTTGCAAACAGAGTAGACCCAGATCAGACAGCTCCTATAGGAGCTGTCTGATCAGGGTCTGCTCTGTTTGCTTACAAAATTATAGTTTCTGCAAAGGTTAAACAAATTCTGTGTTCATGTACCAATGTAAAAACTCAGCTAATAAATATTCATGATGTCATGATTTCTCACATGAATATTGAACAAGTAAAGGGTTAACCTTTCAAGTCTGTAAGCTGCTGACACAAAGCCTTTGTTCTGCTGAGACTGTATAGACAGGTGATAAGTCTTTATCACACTGATGGTAACCATGGCAACACTGATATTCATCAGGTGCCACAAGGTGGGTGGGGCAAGCAGTGTCAGAGACAGTTGTGACAGGTGGCAAAGTCACATAGTTCTGCTGATAGAAACAGTTTTCAAAGCAGTAATCCTTTTTCAAGTTGAGAGTCAAAATATTCTGCCTCGCACTGACTTCAATATAAACACTGCCTTCATTTACATAGAGAGGTTGTATAAACAAAATGTACATCTTTTAACCCTTTAATTACCAAATTCATGTAAGAAATAATGACTTCATGAATATTTATTAGCAAATGTTTTATAATGTAAACTTTTCATGGAAATATTTTGCTTTGACAAAAACTGTAGAAATCTGATCTTGGTCTACCTCTGTTTACAAATGTGTGAAAATATGTTTCACCGTTTACCTGTTCAGTTTTCATGTAAGAAATAATGACTTCAAGAATATTTATTGGCCATAACGCAATCTGTAGGGATCTGTGTGAGTTCATAAGCAAACAGTACAGACCCAGATCAGATGGATCCTACAGGAGCCATCTGATCTGGGTCTTCTTTGTTTGAAAAGGCATGATTAGGTGTCTCTCTGTCAAATAAAGGCTTAACCCTTCCCTTTATATTAATACATGTTCATGTCTTTGCAATCAGAGTTAGTAGACAAAGATCAGATGGCTCCTGTAGGAGCCATCTGATCAGGGTCTGCTCTGTTTGCTTATGACAAGATAATTTAGGCCTGATTCTACTGTTTTTGTCAAAAAGCACAAAATTTTACATTATAAATCTCGGCAAATAAGTATTCATTGTATAATTATTTCTTACATGAATAATGAACTGGTAAAGGGTTAACCCTTTCCTCCATAGGCTATTTTTGAGACCCAACCTCTTTAAATGAATCTACCGAAAAGAAGCATTAACTAGAGGAAAGGGATATTTGTAGAATTTTGCAGTTTGAAACCATTGTGATAAATAGAGCATTTACTCCTATAGGAGCAAAATTAATGCTCTATTTATCACAATGGTTTGAACAGGTGATTCTTACAGAGGAGTAGAAAGGTGTATTAGGAGGAAAGGGTTAAAGGCTTATCTTAACTCTTTCTCTGTGCTATATTTATTTCAAACTTCAATACCTACTGAATAGTCATGGCAACAAAAAAGTTATAGTGAAATATGGAAGATGGAACATTGTAGCCAGTTCAGAAAGTAAAGAAACAGATCTTTCATATTCCAGTAGCAAACAGAGCAGATTCTGATCAGACACCTCCAATAGGAGCCGTCTGATCTGGATCTACTCTGTTTGCAGATGTGTGAAAACATGTTTATATTAGGGAAAGGGTTAAACCTTTACTCCACATAGGTACCTTTCAATTCCTTTGCATACAGAGTAGACCCAGATCAGATGGCCTAGGTTCTCATAAAGCAGGGTCTGCTATGTTTGCTTATGGAATAATATAGATTGTATTCTACACTTTCTCTCATGGCCAAAATTTGCCACTATAAAAATTAAGCAGCTGATTGATATTCATGCTGTCGTTATTTCTTACATGAATATTCATGGTTATAATTATTTAAGGATGTTTGATCTACAGGAACTTAAGCAGTGACTAACAGCTGTCTGCACACAACAATATTTTTCTGTAATGACGGTTAATTGTGGATTTTGAACCAATAATGTCACTGATGTTGACCACTAATGTTAGCTGTCCACTAATTGATATACTAACATTAGCCCCAGGCATCTAGCATATCGCTTTTAACCCTTTACTTCATAAATATGCCTTTCTACATCTTTGCAAACAGAGTAAACCCATATCAGATGGCTCCTAAAGGAGCTGTCTGATCAGGGTCTGCTCTGTTTGCTTATGATATAATATAGATATTTGTCTACAGTTTCTGTCATGACCAAGAACTCCCATGTCCCTGTTCTACTGTACTAACAAGTAATCTAATTAATATTTATGACATCATTATTTCTTACATAAAATATTCATGCAGTAAAGGGTTAGATACTGAATTGTCAGAATGGAATTGTCCATTATTGTTTACAGGTAGAGTGCATTTAGTATTATTTTATGTTAGAGAATAAAGAATGACAAACCGTCTACCGAGTCATAGGTCCCCTACAGCTGTCTGGTCTAGGTCGCCATGCAATTGCCGGTGAATTTGAGTTCTGTCATGTAAGAAATAATGACATCATTAACATAAGCTGAATTTTGATAATGGCATATGTACTGTACTACAGAGGATTTTTTTGGTATTGGAAGAAATCTATTATAGATCTAACTCAGATCCCAATTGTAGTTTCATTAGCCAACAGAGCAGACCCTGATCAGATGGCTCCTAAAGGATCTAGGTCTACTCTGTTGGCAAAAGCATGTATAGGAGGGAATGGTTAATATAAGTATCCCTTTGTCCTCTGTAATAAAGCTGTCAGCAGAAATTCAGTATACCAGTACTTGATGAGTGATAGATAGCTGTCTGTTATTTAAGTAAGCACAAAGGGTTATAAATGACATTGTAATTCAAATTTGTTTGTTTTTAGCTCACCAGAGCACAAAGTGCTCAGGGTGAGCTATTGTGATCGCCCGTTGTCCGTCGTCCGTCGGCGTGCGTCGTGCGTCGTTCGTCGTCCGTCGTTCGTCGTCCGTCGTCAACAATTTGAACCTTTAAAAATCTTCTCCTCTGAATCTACAGGGATCTCAACTTTCATCTTTGGCACATAGCATCATATTCAGGTCCTCTACAAAAGTTATATAAATTATGCCCCTGGGGTCAAAATTGACCCCGCCCCAGGGGTGCCTTGTTTTCAATAGAAACATATAGTAAAACTTTGAAAATCTTCTCCTCTGAAACCAGAAGCTTCTCAGCTTTCATAATTGGCACATAGCATCATGTTCAGGTCCTCTACAAAAGTTATATAAATTATGGCCCTGGGGTCAAAATTAGCCCCGCCCCAGGGGTGGGCAGTTTTCTATAGAATCATATAGTGACAACTTTGAAAATCTTCTTCTCTGAAACTGGAAGGCTCTCAGCTTTCATATTTGGCACATAGCATCATGTTCAGGTCCTCTACAAAAGTTATATAAATTATGGCCCCTGGGTCAAAATTGGCCCCGCCCCAGGGGTGGGCAGTTTTCAATAGAAACAAATAGTGAAATCTTTGAAAATCTTCTCCTCTGAAACTGGAAGGCTCTCAGCTTTCATATTTGGCACATAGCATCATGTTCAGGTCCTCTACAAAAGTTATATAAATTATGGCCCCAGGGTCAAAATTGGCCCCGCCCCACGGGTGGGCAGGTTTCAAAAGAAACAAATAGTGAAATCTTTGAAAATCTTCTCCTCTGAAACTCGAAGGTTCTCAGCTTTCATATTTGGCACATAGCATCATGTTCAGGTCCTCTACAAAAGTTATATTATTTATGGCCCCGGGGTCAAAATTGGCCCCGCCCCATGGGTGGGCAGTTTTCAATAGAAACAAATAGTGAAATCTTTGAAAATCTTCTCCTCTGAAACTGGAAGGCTCTCAGCTTTCATATTTGGCACATAGCATCATGTTCAGGTCCTCTACAAAAGCTGTATAAATTATGGCCCCAGGGTCTAAATTGGCCCCGCCCCAGGGGTGGGCAGGTTTCAAAAGAAACAAATAGTGAAATCTTTGAAAATCTTCTCCTCTGAAACTCGAAGGTTCTCAGCTTTCATATTTGGCACATAGCATCATGTTCAGGTCCTCTACAAAAGTTATATTATTTATGGCCCCGGGGTCAAAATTGGCCCCGCCCCAGGGGTGGGCAGTTTTCAATAGAAACAAATAGTGAAATCTTTGAAAATCTTCTTCTCTGAAACTGGAAGGTTCTCAGCTTTCATATTTGGCACAGAGCATCATGTTCAGGTCCTCTACAAAATTATATAAATTATGGCCCTGGGGTCTAAATTGGCCCCGCCCCAGGGGTGGGCAGTTTTCAATAGAAACAAATAGTGAAATCCTTGAAAATCTTTTCCTCTGAAACTGGATGGTTCTCAGCTTTCATATTTTGCACATAGCATCATGTTCAGGTCTTTTACAAAAATTATATAAAATATGGTCCCTGGGTCAAAATTGGCCCCACCCCAGGGGTGGGCAGTTTTCAATAGAAACAAATAGTGAAATCTTTGAAAATTTTCTTCTCTGAAACTGGAAGGCTCTCAGCTCTCATATTTGGCACAAAGCATCATGTTCAGGTCCTCTACAAAAGTTATGTAAATTATGGACCCTGGGTCAAAATTGGTCCCGCCCCAGGGTAGGGCAGTTTTCAATAGAAACAAATATTGAAATCCTTGAAAATCTTTTCCTCTGAAACTGGAAGGTTCTCAGCTTTCATATTTGGCACATAGCATCATGTTCAGGTCTTCTACAAAAGTTATATAAAGTATGGCCCCAGGGTCAAAATTGGCCCCGCCCCAGGGGTGGGCAGTTTTCAATAGAAACAAATAGTGAAATCTTTGAAAATCTTCTTCTCTGAAACTGGAAGGCTCTCAGCTTTCATATTTGGCACAGAGCATCATGTTCAGGTCCTCTACAAAAGTTATATAAATTATGACCCTGGGGTCAAAGTTGGCCCTGCCACAGGGGTAGTAGACAGTTTTCAATAGAAACATATTGAGAAAACTTTGAAAATCTTCTTCTCTGAAACTGGAAGGTTAATCTCAGCTCTCATATTTGGCTCATAGCATCGTGTTCAGGTCCCCTACAAGTTTTTCTAAATTAATTCCCTGGGGTCAAAATTTGCCCGCCCCAGGGCCGGCTAGTTCTCTTTAGAAACATATAGTGAAAACTTTGAAAATCTTCTCCTCTGATTGTCTGGTGAGCGCTTCAGGGCCATTCTGGCCCTCTTGTTTTGTTGTTGTTGTTGGTTTGAATTAGTTTTTTTTGTTGTTGTTTGTATTTGTTTGTTTTTTGTTGTTGTTTGTCCTAGATGGGCTGTCTGATCTGGGTCTATTCCTTTGGAAAGGCCGTTAACCCTTTCCTTCATAAATACGCCTTTCTACGCCCTCTGTAATAACCACTTCTTGGAAACCATTGCAAATACTCTTTTTATCACAATGGTTTCAAACTAC
Source organism: Azorinus chamasolen (assembly GCA_963576725.1). Lineage (NCBI taxonomy): Eukaryota > Metazoa > Mollusca > Bivalvia > Cardiida > Solecurtidae > Azorinus > Azorinus chamasolen. The sequence goes on along the minus strand of OY755246.1, from coordinate 53,584,666 downwards.
AAAATTCTAAAATTTTACTTTTCTCTAGTAAATGCTCCTTTTGGGTAGATTCATTCAAAGAGGTTGGATCTAAAAATAGCCTATGGAGGAAAGGGTCAGTTAATTGAAGTTTTATGCATGTAATGGCAATAAACACAGAAACTTTAGCCATGGCAGAAATTGGACACCATAGTTGTCAGAAATAGATGTTAATCAAAATAACACACCAAAGCAATCAGTGTAGGAGCCATCTGACCTGGGTCTGCTCTGTAAATTATTTATAATATTATATAGATCTTATTCTACATTTTTTCTCCCATGGCCAAACAATTAACATCCTTTTTTCATAAACCATTTTAATATTTCATCTAATAAATATTCATAATTTCATTATTTCTTATATGAATCACCATTAGTTAATATAACGCATTACCACATAGGCTATTTTTGGATCCTACATCTTTGAATCTACCGAAAAGGAGATTGAACTAGAGAAAAGGAAATCTTTTGAATTTTGTAGTTTTGAAACCATTGTGATAAATAGAGCATTTGCTCCCATGGTCTGATTAACAAGGTCCACTTAGTGTGAAAGGTGTAAACTTGCTAAAGTATTTTCAATGGCAAACATTGCAGACCCTGATTAGGGGGCTGTATTAGGACTCCTCTGATCTGTGTCGACACTATCTGCAGACGACGGTGCATACAAAGGGTCAAACCAGTTTAAGCCAGTATGACATTATTGATCTTTCTGTGGTCAATCAATTTTCTTTGTGTCTTGGATTGACCAAACACTTGTTGACTTATCTGTGCTAATTGTGTTTATGTAAGATAATGCAACTGATCTGTCTGAATTGCACAACGTTGCATGGCAGTGGCCACTTCTACCAGATGGTTTAACCCTTAAAGTGGAGGTACCATGTATATAAGTCCTTTGCAAACAGTGTAGACCCAGTTCAAAGGGCTCCCGATGGGAGCCCTTTGATCAGGGTCTGCACTATTTGTCTTAAAATCATTTTCTTCAGTGATAAAGTTTGATACAATATTTTGTTTAATTAATATTCAGAAAGGGAGGAGCCAGTTTTAATTATTCAGCAGATTAAGGGTTAACTGCTTTGTTTATGTCCTTTAGCATGCTTTTCTCCTTTAGTATGCTATGGACTTATGCTTTATAATCTTATGCTATATAAAGGATTGGATCATGCTGAGAAACAGAGGAACTTTTTAACCCTTTCCCTCATATAAATGCTTTTTCATGCATTTTCAAACAGGGTAGACCCAGATCAAACAGCTTCTGTAGGAGCTGTCTCTATCAGGGTCTGCTCTATTTGCTTATGTAATTTGATAGATATGTTTCTTTACTTCCTAAAATGGCTACAATGTTGCACTTTCAATATTTCATTATAACTATTTTGTCCATACAAATATTTGGTAGGTACGTGTATTGAATTTTTGAATAAACATAGAAGAGGGGAGTTAACCCTTTACCTGTTGAATATGCATATCAGAATAGTGGCATTTGAACACAGGATGTTTTGGTATTGGCAGAAAGTATAGAATCAGATCTACATGTATATAATTACATATGCAAACGGAGCAGACTGTGATCAGATGACTCTTACAGGAACGGTCTGATCTGGGTCTACTCTGTTTGCAAAGGCATAATAAGGTGTCTATAAAATAATGGGTTAACTGTCAGAGCATAAAAAATTATATTTTGTAAGACAAAAAAGAAAACATGGTTTTAACTTCTAAAAAGAAGCAGAAAAAATGTTTCATCATAAAATAATTGGATCAGCCTGCTTGTCGTCATTCCATATAATATATTCATGTAAGATAATAAGTAACCATCAGATCTGGGTCTTCTTTGTTTGCAAAAGTGTATAGAGAGAGTAAAGAACCCCCTTGAACTGCAAAATTGAGCCAGATGAAAGCTGTCACTTTATTATGACAAACAGTGCAGACTCTGATCAAAGACTTCCCTCAGGGTCTACACTATTTACAAAAGTGTTACATACTCATTCAAACATTTTCATCACTTTAACTCCTCGTTTCATAGTTATTCAAAATTTCTTCATTTTATGGATATTCATGCACATATTCAAAAAAAGCTGGAACATGGAAAAGGGCTTTTTTCACTGTTGTTGAAAGTGCATAATCAGATCTATAAATTTCCGTAAGCAAACAGAGTAGACCCTGATCAGACAGCTCCTGTAGGAGCTGTCTGATCTGGGTCTACTCTGTTTGCAGATACATGAAAAGGCGTTTATATAAAGGAAAGGGTTAAGATACTAATGAGAATCCTTGTCTGCTTTTAAAACTTGTCAAGAATTGGCATAGTGCGCTACAGCAGTTAACCCGGCAGGACAAAGGAAGGCAATCCGATAGTCTCTATTTTACCTGTACAAACCGTTCATGTGCTCATCAAACAAAAACTAACAACAACCCACAAGCACACGTGGGTCTTTGTGTGCCTTTCAACCGTTATCAGTAAAAAAAAAAAGGAGGGAAATTTCGGAGGGAAAACAATATATTTCATCTGAATTTGCTCTACTTGATCTTAACCTGTTATTACATGAATATTCATGTAAAAAATAATGACATCAGTGATCATGAATATTAATTAGATTATTTTTTGATAGGACATGGATACAGGAATTTTTGGCCTTGGCATTATATCTATTATTTATATCATAAGCAAACAGAGCAGACCCTGATCAGGCAGCTCCTGCAGGATCAGGCCTGGGTCTACTCTGTTTGCAAAGACATAGAAAGGCCTATTTATGGAGTAAAGGGTTAATTACAAAACATAAGTATTGAAAATGATTAACCTTGTACTTAACCAATTACCTCATAGACTATTTTTAGATGTAACCTCTTTGAATAAATCTACCGAAAAGGAGCATGAACTAGAGAAAAGGAAAATTTTAGAATTTTGTAGTTTGAAACCATTGTGATAAATAGAGCATTTGCTCCATAGGAGCAAATGCTCTATTTATCACAATCGTTTCATAAAGTGACTTTTAAAGAGGCATAGAAAGGCGTATTTATGGAGGAAAGGGTTAAAATTCCCCTGTACATATGCTTACAATGAAAACTCGGCAAATTAAATTTTTCAAAAAGTAATTATTTTTCGCATAAATATTCATCCAGTCAAAGGTTACATCCTTCTACTACTACTGGTGTATAACTTTGAAGTGATCGTTTACATTATTTCAAACTTGTACTACCTTTTTTATTAGAGTTTTTTGGACTTTATTTTATCATTCAAAATCCTCTGGCAAATTCAGTCCTTTGACTCCTTTCATATTGAATGGGCTAAATGGATGTACACTGATGGATGATACCACTTTAGCATTCTAAGGGTAGAGAGGGAGACTTTATTGGACTGCCTCATTTGAAGGCTAAGGTGTGAGGGGATCACATACGGAAGCTATTTTATCTTTCAAACTGTACCCGAGGTGAAGTGCCTAGACTAACCTTATCGTTAACTTTTTAAGCCTTTACTCCATAAATACGCCTTTCTATGCCATTGCAAACAGAGTAGACCCAGGGTAGACCTTTCTACGCCTTTGCAAACAGAGTAGACCCAGATCAGATGGCTCCTATAGGAGCCGTCTGATCAGGGTCTACTCTGTTTGCTTATTATATAATATAGATATGATTCTACAGTTTCTGCCTTGGTTCAAAATTCCTTTGTCCATGTACGATTATATGAATTAATCAAATTGATATTTCTTACATGAATATTCATGGAGGAAAGGGTTAACCCATTCCCTCATATTGACGACTTTTCAGGCACCTCTGTAAAAGTTACTTTTTGAAATCACAATTGTTTCAAAACTACACAGTTGTAAAATTTTCTTTTTCTCTAGTAAATGTTTCTTTGTGGTAGATTTATTCAAAGTGGTTGGAAGAAACAATGATCTCGATGTCATGAATAATAATTAGATTAATTTGTTATAATAGCACAAGGAGACAGGAATTCTTAGGCATGACAGAAACTGTATCTATATCATATCATGATAAGCAATCAGAGCAGACCCTGATTTGACGGCTCCTAAAGGAGTCATCTGATCTGGGTCTACTCTGTTTGCAAAGGCATGGAAAGGCGTATTTATGGAGTAAAAATCAGAGGACTCCTTCTGCATAGTTAGTCATTTTGCATTATCTGCTAAAGTTACCCTTCAGTAATGAATGGCCTCTACCATTAACCCTTTCCATGTTGAATATTAAGAAAATTTATTGATGACATCATAAATATTTATTTCCGGAAGTTTTAAAATGGCAAATGTTCACATGAATGTTTTGGTATTGGTAAAAACTGTAGAATCAGATCAGATGGCTCCTATAGGTCTACTCTGTTTGCAAAAGCGTGGAATATTCAGCATATTACTATTTTGTGCAGATATAAACAGATGAGTCAGCCCGTAACTGTAATCCCCACATGCTAAAATTGTCGACTACACTTACTAAGTATACTTGATAAATGAATATTGCTCTATTTCTTTTGAAGAGCAAGATCAGAGTGTCAAATGGTTTAGTTTTAACCCTTTCCTTCTTAACGCCTTTTCACGCATTTGCAAACAGAGTAGATCCAGGTCAGATGGCTCCTATAGGGTCTGCCCTGTTTGCTCATGAAATTATAATAGCTCTAACTGTACAGTTTATTCCAATACTAAAAATTCTGTGTACAACATCATATGCTATTATGAAAAAAAAAAAGGCTAATAAATATGTATGAATATTCAACCGGGAAAGGATTAAACCATGATGGACTATTCCACTTTGAATATTCAGCATACTACAATTTGTGCAGTTTTAACCCTTTCCTTCATATAAACACATGTTCAAGCATTTACAAACAGAATAGGAGCCGTCTGATCAGGGTCTACTCTGTTTGCTAATGGATTGTGAAAGATCTTTTTCTTTACTTTCCAAAATGGCTACAATATTCCGGCCACCTTCCATATTTCAATATAAGTATTTTGTCCATGAATATTTAGTAGGTATTGAACTTTGAAATAAACATACAACAGAGAATAGGGTTAAGTTGATGAGTCAATAGTAAACACTTCATGCTAAAATTGTCATCTACTTGATATTTGAAAATTGCTCCATTTCGTTTGAAGAGCAAGATAGTTAACCCTTTGCTACATATACAGTAAATGCCTTTTCATGTCTTTGCAAACAGGGTAGATTCAGATCAGACGACTCCTGTAGGAGCCATCTGATCATGGTCTACTCTGTATGCTTATGAAATTATAATAGATCTGACTACAGTTTCTACCAGTTCCAAAAATACCATTTATGGTTAAGCCTTAACACCATGAATATTCATGTAAGAAATTATGACATTATATACAGTAAAACCCCGCTAATGCGACCACATAAAAGAGGTATAGTTATGGGTGCTAGATGCAGGTGGTTGCTTAATGTAGGACAAAAGTAATGCAGAAAGCTCCTAGAGGAGCTTTCTGCATTACTTTTGTCCTTAATTAAGCAACCACCTGCTTATAAAGACAGCCATGTTTATTCATTAAGTGGTCGCATTAGAGGAGTTCTACTGTCTATTAATTAGCTGAAATTTAATAATGGCATATAAACATAAGACATTTAGGTCATGGCAGAATCTGTAGAAATATTACCAGTATTTAGTAAGCAAACAGAGCTAGCTCTAGTCAGACAGCTTTTACAGGAGACTTCTAATTTGAATCAAAAGCATTAAAAGGCGTGACTATGGTGTAAAGAATTGAGGTTATAATAAAGTTACTTTTGGTCTGATCTGGATCCACACTAAATGCATAGATTATTAACGTTTGACTTATTTTGTTGAAATTGTTAAGTGTAAATATTGGACATTTTCTAGTTGCACTTTTATACTTTTCCATGAAATCATGTGACCTGCATGGTTTTCCATGATTTCACGCAGCCGGATACTGAATAATGCACTATAACTGTCTGCAGCAGTACAGTACAGCCACTATAGTTGCCACTGAATGAGTAAACATGGATGGGTTAAACCCTATCCTTCATATGAACGCCTTTTCATGCACTTGCAAACAGAGTAGACCAAGATAGGAGCTGTCTGATCAGGATCCGTTTATAAACCCTTTCCTCCATAGATACGCCTTTCTACGCTTCTGTAATAGTCACTTTTTGAAACCATTGTGATAAATAGGGCATTTGCTCCATAGGAGCAAATGCTCTATTTATCACATGGTTTCTATACTAAACAATTATAACATTTTCATTTTCTCTAATAAATGCTCCTTTTCGGTTGATTCATTCAAAGAGGTTGGGTCTAAAAATAGCCTAGGGAGGAAAGGGTTAAATAATATAGATTTGATTCTACAGCTTCTGCAACAGCCAAAAATCTGTGTTCATGAGCCGTTATATAAATTAATTTGATTAATATTTATGATGTTATTATTTCTTACATGAATATTTTTACTAGCGAATTGATGATAACCTTAGGACTTGGTGTCTCATTAGGATCCAAACTGTTTGTCCCCGTGACACTATTTTTTGAAAAGAAATTGAAGCAGACGACAATATTTGCAGATGGCTATTAGCTGAGAGTGCAGAGCATTAAATGTGGGTGACTGTGCATTAAACAGGGAGCACATCCTGCTTGAAGCAGTCACTTGCCTTTAACCCTTTACTCCACCAATACACCTTTCCACACCTTTGCAAACAGAGTAGATCCTGTTAAAACTTTGTGATTTGAAGTCCTTTCTTGCAAAGTTAACCCTTTCATACTAAATGGACTTAATTGTTAAGCCATTTCCTTATATTGACGCCGTTTGATGTCGCTGTAAAGGACGCTTTTTGAACCATTGTGATAAATAGAGCATTTGTTCCACAAGAGCAAAATGCTCTATTTATCACAATGGTTTAAAAACTACACGTGTCTAAAAAACCTTTTTATCCAGTAAATGCTCCTTTTCAGTAGATATATTCAAAGTGGTTGGGTCTAAAAATAGCTTGAATGGGTAAAACTGATGAACCAGTCTGCTTTGAATATTAAAATGGTTAATCCTTTCTATATGGGAAACAAGTCCCTAAAGTCCTTTACAAATACAATGTACAGTGCTCCCTCTCTACAACGACACCCTTTGGGATACGAAGATTGTATGTGTTGTTCAGAGGGAGTTGTTATAGGGAGGGAAAATCAAACATAATTAGCTTGTTTGCAGATCCCCAGATCAGGTATATTTCGAGAACTAAAACCGTTATGCCTCTATCAAACCCTATGTTGTGACCACTCTTTAGAATCGTCACAAAGTGACGATTCTAAAGAGTGGCCAAAACATAGGGTTTGATAGAGGCATAAAGAAAATACGATGGAAAAAAGTTGTTTCTGGAGCCTCGTTGTTTCGGAAACAGTGACATGCGTTGTTGTAAGGAGGGAATCGTTATTGAGAGGGCCGTTGCGGGGAGGGAGCACTGTAGTATAAAACCTGATGAGAGGGCTCTTAGATTACTGTCTCATCAGGGTCTACACTGTTTGTCATGTTACACTTTTCTTTAAAAATATCCCTGAATGTCCACAGTAAGCTTGACCTTTTTGAATTCTGGAATAGTCCATGCAGTGTTGAAAGGGTTAATGAAGCAAAGTTCTCCAGTGAAGATGCTTAGCTCGTTATGCCTGAATTGATGTCAACCCGTTTCCTGTTCTATGTTTATTTTAAATTTCAATACTTACTGAATATTTATCATTATGGCCAAAATACAGTCAATCTCTTTACTGCAAATTGTAGTAATGATGAATTGATGCCTTTTAGGCAGGTGGCTGCTAGAGGAGCTTTCTTCATGACTTTCACTCTGCATTAAGCTGCCACCTGTATTAACCCATTCCTGCATATTGACACCTTTTGACGCTTCTGTAAAAGCCACTTTGTGAAACCATTGGAGCATTTACTAGAGAAAATAATTTTTTCAGAATTGTGTAGTTTTGAAGCCATTGTGATAAATAGAGTGGAGCAAATGCTCTATTTATCACAATGGTTTCAAAACTACACAATTCTAAAAAATTATTTTCTCTAGTAAATGCTCCTTTTTAATCAAAGAGGTTGGATCTTAAAATAGCCTATGCAGGAATGGGTTAAAGATCAATAATAGTATGTATTTGAGTGTTCAAATAATGGAGTTTTTACTGTAGTTATAATGAAATATGGAAGGGGAGACAATGTAGCCGTTTTAAAATCTAAAGAACCAGAATTATCAATTCTGTTAGCAAACAGAGCAGACGCTGATCAGACGGCTCCTGTACGTTATATAAACAGTTTGGACCAAGATGAGATGCTGGGTGTGTACAGAAAACCCCTCTGATGCGACCACCAAAAAGGGGCATAATTCACAGCGGCAAAGGCAGGTGGTAGCTTAATGCAGGACGAAAGTTATGCAGAAAGCTCCTATAGGAGCTTTCTGCATAACTTTCGTCCTGCTTTAAGCAACCACCTGCTTATGAAGACAGCCATGTTTATTCATTAAGTGGTCACATTAGAGAGGTTTTACTGTATCTCATCTGGATTCAAACTATTCAACGCTTTGACAATGCGTTTTTCATTATCAATGAATAAACTTTTCAAGTAGATAACAATCTACGGTATGCAGAAGACAAGACCTGTACTATTTAGGGTTCAATGCTCGTAAGATGCACTGGCCGTGACTTTTATGACTTGTGGTACATGAGCTTTTACTTTCTACCGTGTCTGTAACGGCAAAAACACTTTCAACACTAAGTGACTTTTTAGTCTGCATTTAGCATGTTGTCTACTTCAATTCTAATAGTACATTTTTCTTTCATTCTTTATAAACAGTTTGGATGATTATGAGACAGATTTTCTGGAGGTCTCGTCTCGTCTGGATTCAAACTGTTAGTATAATGTTAACACAAATTGATCAATAGCGTTTAATGACTTAACCGTTTCCCTCCTCATAGGCTATTTTTAGATCCAACTGCTTTGAATAAATCTACTGAAAAGGATCATTAACTAGAGAAAAAGGAAAATTTTAGAATTTTGTAGTTTGAAACCATTGTGATAAATAGAGCATTTGCTCCTATAGGAGCAAAATTAATGCTCTATTTAACATAATGGTTTCAACAGGTGATTTCTACAGAGGCGTAGAAAGGCGTATCGGTATTTATGGAGGAAAGGGTTAACCCTTTACTCCTCAAATATTTATATCATCATGAATGTTAATAAGATTAAGTTTTAATTGTTATAATATAGCATAATTATGGACACATGATTTTTGGCCATATGGCAACTGGAAAACGAAAAGGAGCTGTTTAATGAGGGACTGCTCTGTTTGCAAAGGCATTAACCATTTACTCCGTGAATATTCATGAAATAAATAATGACATTATGAATATTAATTAGATTATGTGTTGTAACAGCACATGGACATGGCAGAAACTGTAGAATCATTATTCATATCCATATCTCATGCGGGTGCCGTCTGCAAATAACTGAAATACTGTTGGTCGGACGTAAAACCCAACTCACTCACTCACCCTTTCCCTTATATAAACATGTTTTCACGCATTTGCAAACAGAGTAGACCCAGATCAGACGGCTCCTAGAGGAGCCATCTGATCAGGGTCTGCTCTGTTTGCTTATAAAATTTGATAGCTCTGTTTCTTTACTTTCTAAAATGTCTACAATCTCCCACCTTCCATATTTCTTTATAACTATTTTGTTAATGAATATTCAGTAGGTATTGAAATTTGTAATAATTATAGAACAGGGAAAGGGTTAAATAATAATTAAACAAACATAGCAGACCCAGATCAGACAGCTCCTGTAGGAGTTGTCTGATCTATAATCTACTCTGTTTGCAAAGGTGTAGATAGAAAGGTAGGTATATTTATTGAGTAAATGGTTAAAAATGGTATCAGTATGTAGTTGTGTACAAACTACAATGGTTGATAATCTCTATCGATATGAATATTTATCACATGAAGGGCTGATTCTTGCCATTTTCACTGGTAGTAAGCAAACCAATCTCATTAATTCAGTAGAACATGTGATAAGCAGCAATCATAGAGGTTTAAATTATGGAGCTGTAAGGCAGGTGGTAACTTAATACAGGTCAAAAGTAATACAGAAAGTTCATAACAGCTTTCTGCATTGCTTTTTAAAGTTTTGCCCTGCATTAAGCAGCCACCTGTTTTTTAAGACTCAGTTATTTACTACATGAATGGCAGCTTATGACAGGTTTTACAGTACTTCAATTGACATGTTTTAATTCATTGCACACCTTTACCCTTTCCCTGTTCTATGTTTATTTCAATACCTACTGAATATTCATGAACAAAAAAGTTATTGTAGCTATTTTAGAGAGTGAAGAAACACATCTTTCAAATTCCATTAGCAAACAGAGCAGACCCTGATCGGACGGCTCCTACAGGAGCCATCTGATCTGGGTCTACCCTGTTTGCAGATATGTGAAAATGCGTTTATATGAGGGAAAGGGTTAATTGTAATTATCGTATGCAAAGAATCTCTCATCTGTTTTAAGTTCCTAAGTGGATTTTCTCCATTTTTTCTTCAAAATTCATGATATAGGCATCAAACAGATTTAATTGTGATGAAATACAGACTTTAATGGCATCATATCTGGGTCCAAAGTTTGTGCATAAGATATCACAATTTCTTCACTGGCATGCAAAGAACAAATTTGAAACCATGGAAACCAATGTTTACCTCATAAATGACTTGTTACAGCCAAGGCCATTTAATGTATGTCTCCTTTGAAGTTTATAGTGGGTTTTCAAAACCTGTTGATCAAGGTGACACACTAATCTAATGATCAGATCGGGATCCAGGCTGCTTGCCTTTTGGCTAGTAGTGTCTCAAAGTGTCTCAAAGCACAATGGGTTGTAATAGTTTCTCAGAATACAAATGATTTCATTTTATAACAGAAAATGAAGGGTGTTAGAGTTTTCAGTAGACTGCAGTGTTTGTAACAGAAGAAGGGTTGCTGTGCATTTTACCTTTATCCCTTTCATTGCTGGATTTCAGATCCATGGATTGTTAAAAAAGTCAAACAGATCAAGGTTACTGCTAATATTTCAGGGGTTTTTTTAAAAACGAAAGTGTAGCATGACAAACAGTGCAGACCCTGATGAGAGGGCGCCAAATTGAGCCCTCTCATCTGGGTCTACGCTGTTTGCAAGGGACATTGATGATGTTTCCTGCGTTAAAAGGGTTAGCTCTCCAAATAATTGTTTACAAAATTGCGTGGTCTGCTTCAGTGTGCAAAGTAGTCTTATTTTCTCACAATTCTTTTCAGAAATTTACTCGGGAGTTTTAAATTGTTACAACTTTGATGATGTAGAGATATATAGGTACTGGTACTCACTGTCTCGTCTGGGTTTAAGCTGTTTACAGATATAAGCATGTATTTGTCTGTAGCACGCTGAAGATTAAACCCTTAGAATGCGGAAAACCGAGGTCTGTTATTTGCAAACAGTGTAGATCCTGATCAGAGGGCTCCTGAAGGAGCCCTCTGATCAGGGTCTGCACTGTTTGTCATTTAAAATCGTCTGGCACATTTTAGCCTTACATACTGAGTTGACTCTAGGGTTAAACAGTGATAGACTATTCCAGTTTGAAAATTTTCGGCAGCGAAAGCGTTAATTTACCGCCAGGTAGACCCATATACTGCTGACTGACTGTGTTCCTGACATTTGCAAAAACTTCTGTGTCTAATTCAATACCTTGGTGATGAACGTTTATAACAAACTCTGTTTTTGAGTTTATGATGTCTTTTGCAAAGGGTTTTTGTTCAAATGAAAATCTGTTTGAAATGCAGGTAGCATTTTGTAGGATGGGGGACAAGCAATTGACATTCATCCTATAGAGTGTAATTAAATATGTCTGGATGATTTGGATATCCAAATTTTATTGTAATTCATGGAAGAAATAATGGCATCATGAATATTAATTACAGGGGATATACAGTAGAACCCCGCTAATGCGACCACTTAATGCGACCACTTAAACAAACATGGCTGTTTTCATAAGCAGGTGGTTGCTTAATACAGGACGAAAGTTATGCAGAAAGCTCCTATAGGAGCTTTCTGCATAACTTTCGTCCTGCATTAAGCAACCACCTGCCCTTGCCACTGTGAATTATGCCCCTTTTTGGTGGTCGCATTAGTGGGGTTTTACTGTATTTTTTATAATGGCGTATGAACGCAGACAGAAACTGCAGTGTCAGATCTATATTCTAATGTAAGCAAACAGAGCAGACCCTGATCACATGGCTCCTATAGGAGCTATCTGATCTGGATCTACCCTGTAAAGAGCATTTATATGAAAGAAATGGTTAAATCCTGTCTACTTAACCCTTTCCTGAAAGTTTCCTCCATAGGCTATTTTTAGACCCAACCTCTTTGAGTGAATCTACCGGTACTCAAAAGGAGCATTTACTAGAGAAAAGTAAAATTTAAGAATTTTGTAGTGTGAAACCATTGTGATAAATAGAGCATTTGCTCCTATAGGAGCAAATGCTCTGTTTATCACAATGGTTTTAAGAAGTGGTTATTACTGAGGTGTAGAAAGGCGTATTTATGGAGGAAAGGGTTAACCCTTTACTCATTAAATATTCATCTCAGAAACGAGGACTGTATGTGAATTAATTTAGCTATTTTTTTAACTTTTTCTAGTACATGCTCCTTTTCAGTAGATTTATTCAAAGAGGCTGGATCTAAAAATAGCCTATGAGGGAATAGGCTAACCCTGTCCTTCATGAATATTCATGAAAGAAATTGTGAAATCATGAATATTAATTACATGTAAAATTATTTTTTTTATAATGGCATCTGAACAAAACACATTTTGGTTCAATCAGAAACTGTAGAATTAGTACAGTATGTTATATCATAAGCAAAGGGAGCAGACTCTGATCAGATGGCTCTTAAAGGAGCTGTCTGATCTGGGCGTACGGGGCGTTAACGAAAGTGTAGCAAGGTGTATTTATGGAGTAAAGACTTTACAGCAACATTTTCTACTTTCAGGCATCATCCAAAGATGTGGTACACCAGACATGTCAGGAGGCATTCCTGTACAGAAACAGGAGAAAAGTGCCGGACACGGTCATCAGTCACATTGCCTCTGCATTTGACATAAAACAGGAGGATGCTAGGAAGGTGTGTACAGCTAGGCCTTACATTACAACTAAATCAATACTTTTAACTCTTCACTCCTAACACCTTTGCCAACAGAGACTGAGTAGACCCAGATTTGGTTAAAAACTGCAATTGATATTATAAAAGTTCTATTGAATATTTATGATGTCATTATATCTTACATGAATATTGAACAGGTAAATGGTTGACCCTTTCCCTCATAGGCTATTTTTAGACACAACCTCTTTGAATAAATCTACCGAAAAGGAACATTAACTAGAGAAAAGGAAACCGATTAGAATTTTGTAGTTTGAAACCATTGTGATAAATTGAGCATTTGCTCCTATTGGAGCAAGTGCTCTATTTATCACAATGGTTTCATAAAGTGACTTTTACAGAGTCGTCAATATGAGGGAATGGGTTAATTTTTTAACCTGTTTTTTCTGATAGAAGTGCCTTTTGATACCTTTGCAGACAGAGTAGCCTCAGATTGGAAGTCTTCTGGAGGAGCCATTTGATGAGGTCTGCTCTATAAATGGCATCATGTAGTTTCTGCCATGACCCAAAACTCCAGCGTTTTTATGCCATTATAAAACTTCAACCAATAAATAGTCGATGATTTCGATACTTCTTACTAGAATATTCAGGTGAAGGGTTAACGCTTTGCTTCATATAAACATCTTCTCGTGCATTTGCAAACAGAGTAGACCCTGATTAGAGGGCTCCTATAAGAGCGGTCTGATCAGGGTCTGCTCTATTTGCTTTTGACATGATTCTATAGTTTTTGTCAAAGCAAAAATTTCCTTTGAAAATTTTAAATTATAAAAATTATGCTATCGGTATTGAATAGTCATGATGTCATTATAGCTTACGTGAATATTGAACAGATAAAGGGTTAAGCAGATGATGTACCATGGCAGATTGTATCGAAAACTTGAAAACATGTGATTGGATTTATTTCTCTCTCTTTTTCCAGTTGCTTCTCTCATTAGGGGCCTTGTTGAAGAGTGCTGTATTCCAGGGATCAGTGGCCCCTGCTGACCTACTTAAACTGTTTCCAAGTAAGCCAACTATCTACTACTTCCCTCTTATCCTTTGTCATAATGCTTCAATGACGTGTTTATCTTTTTGCCTGTTTTAATGAAATCTGGGTCCATGCTTATAAAGCTTTTAGTTGAGTCTGAGTTTCGTTCTCAGGCTTTTGATTGGTCAGATTTGAGTTCTCAAGCTTTTGATTGGTCACATTTGAGCCAAAGGCTCAAATCTGACCAATCAAAAGCTTGAGAACGATCTCAGACTCAACTAAAAGCTTTATAAGCATGGACCCAGGACTATTTCATGACAATATTTGCAAACAGATTGCCTCCATATTTGTGATAACTGTTGAAAACAGACTGAATCCAGCAGATATGCCCAGTTAAATAAGCAAAAAACATTTAAAAACAATGTTCACTGTTATCATGCATTAAAAATGTTTTCTGCTAAACCCTTTCCCAGTTCTATGTTTATTTCAAATTTCAATACCTACTGTATAGTCATGGACAAAATAGTTTTAATGAAATATTAAAGATGGAACATTGTAGACATTTAAGAAGGTAAAGAAACAGAACTATCAAATTCCATTAGCAAACAGAGCAGATCCTGATCAGACGGCTTCTGTAGAAGCCATCTGATCTGAGTCTAGTCTGTTTGCAAATTTGTGAAAATGCATTTATAAGAAGGAAAGGGATAAGCCTTTCCCTGTTCAGTATTTATTCAAGATTTTATCACCTCTTTAATATTTATGGACAGAAGCAATAAAAAAAGGAAGGGGATTTTTTTCACTATGGTTGAAAACTGTAAAATCAGATCTATAGGAGCCGTCTGATCTGGGTCTACTCTGTTTGCAAATGCATGAAAAGGTGATTATATGAGGGAAAGGGTTAACCCCTATACACATGATAGAAACACCCGTTCACGCCTTTGCAAACAGAGTAGACAGAGATAAGAGCTGTCTGACGAGGATCTGCTTTGTATGTTTATGAAATGATATTGTTTTACAGTTTCTGTCATAACCAAACTATCCTAGTCTTGGGGTAAAAGATTAACCCTCAATAGATAAACCTTTTAATGTCTTTGCAAACAGAGTAGACCCAGATTAGACAGTTCATGTAGGAGCTATCTTATCAAGGTCTGCTCTGTTTTGCTTATGGAATTATATACATGTATTTAGATATGATCCTAGAGTTTTTGTCTATGCCAAAAAATTTCCTTTTACATTTTACATTATAAAAAGTAGGTTAATGAATATTCATGAAGTGATTAATTCATGTATAAATGTTCATTAGGGAAAGGGTTAATGAATATTCATGAAGTGATTAATGCATGCATAAATGTTCTTTAGGGAAAGGGTTAATGAATATTCATGAAGTGATTAATTCATGCATAAATGTTAATTAGGGAAAGGGTTAATGAATATTCATGAAGTGATTTATTCGTGCATAAATGTTCATTATGGAAAGGGTTAATTAACAGTTAAATGTGCATGTATGTGGTAAGTGATCTAATTAGCAGTCCTTGTGCATGTACGGTAAATGGTTTCCCTCATGTTAGTGTAGTCATTAATTTTAGTCATTGGCTTCAGTCACATTAACCCTTTCCCTGTTCTATGTTTATTCCAAATTTCAATACCTACTGTACCCATTTTAAAAAAGTAAGGAAACAGAACTATCACATTCCATAAGCAAACAGAGCAGACCCTGATCAGACGGCTCCTCTAGGAGCCGTCTGATCTGGGTCTACTCTGTTTGCAAATGCATGAAAGCATGTTTATATGAGGGAAAGGGTTAGCCCTTTTCCTGTTCAGTATTTATGTAAGAAATAATGACATCATGAATATTAATTAGATTAATTTTTAGAATGGCATATAAAGACACGATATTTATGCTCAGGCAGAATCTGTAGAATCAGATTTATATTATACTGTAAGCAAACAGAGCAGACCCTGATCAGACGGTTCCTATAGGTAAATGCATGAAAAGTGGTTTATATGAAGGGAAGGGTTAAGTCATATATTTTAGTTTTTTGTTTCTTTTCAGGTGATTTTCATAAAAATCTCCGCGACTTGTTGGCGAAAATAATTATCGAAAACATGACCACATGGAAAGCTCAAGCTGTAAATAACCAAGGTGAGAAGACAAACTGGTTGCCATGGAAAACATTACAATATGATGTAAATAGGCGACAATGTGCTAATGGATTTAAGAACCTGTTTGATTAACTTTAGATTTCCATGAATAATGAAATGATCAGTCAAGAAACAAATGCCATATTTAGAGGAACTTACTTTTGGCGCCTTTTCAGACAGAGTAGACTTGGATCAGATTACTCTTGTTGGAGTTTCCTGATCAAGGTGTGCTCATGAAATATACAGATATGATTCAACTATTTCTGCCATGGCAAATAATTCCATATTCATCTGCTATTTATGATTATAGATTTTCAGCTATTTAATATTAACCTTTTCCTCCATAAATATGCATTTCTACACCTCTGTAATAACCACTTCTTGAAACCATTGTGATAAATAGAGCATTTGCTCCTATAGGAGCAAATACTCTATTTATCGCAATGGTTTCAACCTACAAAATTCTAAATTTTTCCTTTTCTCTAGTTAATGCTTCTTTTCGGTAGATTAATTCAAAGAGGTTGTATCTAAAAATAGCCTATGAGGGAATGGGTTAATACATGTACACTAATTATATCTTACCTGAATATTCACTATGTAAAGGTTTAGCCCTTTACTCCCTAGATAGGCCTTTTGATGTCTTTTTCAAACAGAGAAGACCCAGATCAGATTAATTCTGTAGGAGCTGTCTGATCATGGTCTGCTCTGTTTTCTTATGTTTTACTCCATATATACACATTTCTACGCCTTTGCAAACAGAGTGGACCCAGATCAGACGGCTCCTGTAGGAGCTGTCTGATCAGGGTCTGCTCTGTTTGCTTATGGATATAATATAGATCTGAGTCTCTAGTTTCTGCCTTGACAAAAAAAAATGATGTGTAAATATAACATTTTAAAAATTAATCTAATATTTATGATGTCATTATTTCTTACATAAATATTCATGGAGTAAAAGGTTAATGCCTTTTTCAAACAGAGAAGACCCAGATCAGATTACTCCAATAGGAGCCGTCTGATCATGATCTGCTCAGTTTTCTTATGGGATAATATAGGTCTGGTTTAACCCATTCCTCCATTGGCTATTTTTAGACCCAACCTCTTTGAATGAATCTTCCCAAAAGGAGCATTAACTAAAGGAAAGGAAAATTTTAGAATTTTGTCGTTTGAAACCATTGCAAATGCTCTATTTATCACAATGGTTTCAACAGGTGACTTTTACAGAGGCGTACAAAGGCGTATTTATGGAGGAAAGGGTTAACAGTTTCTGTCATGACCAAAAGCACCTGTGTTCATTTACCATTATAATAAATATTCATGATGTCATTATCTCTTGCATGAATATTCATGGAGTAAAGAGTTAACCCTTTCCCTGATATAAACATTTTTTTCATACCTTTGCAAACAGAATAGACCCTGATCAGATGGCTCCTATAAGAACCATCTGATCAGGGTCCGCTCTGTTTGCTTATGAAATTATAATAGATCTAGCTCTACAGGTTTAACCAGTACCGCCACCAAAAACTCCTGTTTACATATGCCATTATAAAACTTCCAACTAATAAATATTCATGACATCGTTATTTCTTACACGAATATTCATGGTGTAAAGGTTAAAATTTGTTTGTCAGTCGAACATACTGATGTAAAATTATATGATTCAGTACATTTTGTTGACTGTTAATTTGTCATTGTATACCTGTTTGTCTGGGTCTGTGCTTTACAGTGATTGATGAACTGTCATGTTTATATCATCTGTGCACACATCTGACACGTAGCTAGCAACTAACTGATTTTTTATAGCATTAGAAAACAGTTTAGATCCAGATGAGATGCAGAGGAACTTGGTGTCTAATCAGGATCCAAACTGTGTGACATTCTGATCATGATTCAGGGAAAGATTTTATGAAATTGCTGAAAAATTTAGGCAGAAAATTGAAGTACGCTTATTACCATAATATTTGCCTTGTTGAATATTCATGTAAGAACTAATGACATCATGAATATCTATTAGCTGAAGTTTCATAATGGCATATACACAAATGAATTTGTGGTATTGATAGAAATTGTAGAGTCAGATTTATTACAATTTCATCTTTATAAGCAAACAGAGCAGACCCTGATCACACACCTCCTACAGGAGTCGGCTGATTATGGTCTGCTCTGCAATAGTGTTAAAAAAGGGTTTGTATGAAGGAAAGTGTTAAGTATTCAGAGAGACACATTTAGGCAAATAGTGCAGACCCAGATCAAACAACTCCTGGAGGAAACAGGGTCTTCAGTATCAAAATAGAGCGAACGTGAATTATTCATCTATAATAACTATTGGTGTCTGAATACAGTAAAACCTCTCTATAACGGCCACTAAATTACAGCAAGTATTTAGTGTTAAAGGCAGATGGCTGCTTAAAGCAAGGTGAAAGTAAAACAGAACGCTCCTATAGGAGCGTTCTGTTTTACTTTCACCTTGCTTTAAGCAGTCACCTGCCCTAAATACCAACTAATTCACACAATTAAGTGGTCGTTATAGAGAAGTTTTACTGTACTTATAAACATGTTTACAGTGCATGGATGGCTTAATTAGGTTATTGACCTTTTCCGCCAGACACGAGCTGATTTGTGAAATAACGAGTATATGGGGGAAGGATCAGAAGGCAAAAGAAACTGTCTGAAGAGATCATTCATTTATTGAACATAAGAGTTCTAGTAGGAGCTTTCTGCATTACTTTTATCCTGCATTAAGCTACCACCTGTCTTTTTCTATGTTTATTCCAAGTTTCAATACCTACTGAATATTCATGGACAAAACAGTTATAATGAAATATGGAAGGGGGAACATAATAGTCAGTTTAGAAACTATCAAATTCCACTAGCAAACACAGCAGACCCTGATCAAATGGCTCCTCTAAGTCTACTCTGTTTGCAAATGCGTGAAAAGGCATTTATGTGAGGGAAAGTTTTTATGAACCTGAATTAGACGCTTTTTTAATGGATACATAAGACAGGTTCTGCTGTTTATATTTTGTGTACAGTAGAACCCCTCTAATGTGACCGCTTAATGTGGTTGCTTAATGCAGGACAAAAGTAATGCAGAAAGCTCCTAGGAGCTTTCTGCATTACATTTGTCCTGCATTAAGCTACCACTTGCATATAGCACCTAGAATTATATCTCTTTTAGGTGGTCACATTAGCGGGGTTTTACTGTATTTATAATAATGAGGTAGGAACATAGGATTGTTTGGCCATGACAGTAACTGTCAAAACAAAATGTATATTATTCCACCAGCAAACAGATAAGATCCTGACCAGACTGCAGGAGCTGTCTGATCTGGATCTGCTCTGTTTGCAAAGGCATCAAAAGGGGTTTCTATCAGGTAAAGGGTTACCCATTTTCCAGATAGAGACAATTATAGTTAATGCCTTTATGGACAGAGTAGACCCGAATCATATGGCTCCTATAGGTGTTGTTTGATCAAGGTCTGTTCTGTTTGCTCATGGGATTATATAGATCTGATCCCATGGTTCCTGTCGAAGTAAAAAATTATTTTTAAAAACAGAAGACATTCAACTGATTTAATAGATGAAAAGTGATCAATTCATTGATAAATGCTTATTAGGAAAAGGTTAAAGGGAGATAACTGCTTACTTTTGTGTTAGAACTACATGTATTAATAAATGAATGTTGGATATCGAGTTTTTGAAGTGAAATGGTCCCATCATTGTTTTATGCTTTCCTCCATGAATATTCATAAAATAAATAATGATGCCATGAATATTAATTAGATTAATTTGTTATAATGGACATAAGAATTTTTGGCCATAGCAGAAACTGTATAATCTGATTTATACCATTTCGTAAGCAAACAGAGCAGACCCTGATCAGATGGCTCCAATAAGAGCTGTCTGATCTGGGTCTACTCTGTTTTCAAAGGTGTAGAAAGGTGTTTGCAAATGTGCAGAAAGGCGTATTTATGGAGTAAAGGGTTAACAGTTAGTCTGTTAGGCATGAAAGAATTAGCCCATTCCCTCAGAGGCTATTTTTAGATCCAACCACTTTGAATAAATCTACCGAAAAGGAGCATTAACTAGAGAAAAGGAAAATTTCAAAGTTCTTTAGTTTGAAACCATTGTGATAAATAGAGCATTTGCTCCTATAGGAGCAAATGCTCTATTTATTACAATGGTTACATAAAGTGACTTTTACAGAGGCGTAGAAAGGTGTATTTATAGAGGAAAGGGTGAAATTTGCTAGAGAACAGTCAGATCATGATTACATATTCTTCATGGAACTGTCTAATCAGGGTCTACTATGTTTATGGAATAATATAGATCCGATCCGATTCTATGGTGTCTGCCATAGCCAAAAAATCTGTGTTCATTGGAAAGTCATCTTATAGATTTTCATTTTGTTATTAACCCTTTCCTCCATAAATACACCTTTCTACGCCTCTGTAAGTCACCTGTTGAAACCATTGCGATAAGAAGAGCATTTGCTCCAATAGGAGCAAATGCTCTATTTATCACAATGGTTTCAAACTACAAAATTCTAATTTGATCTAAAAATAGCCTATGGAGGAAAGGGTTAATTCATTAATGATTACTTGACCCTTTCCCTGTTGAGTAGTCATGTAAGAAATAATGCCAATTTCTAAACAGGATTTTTTGTATTGGTAGAAACTGTTGAGTCAGATCTATTTGTAGTTATACCTCATGCAACAAAGTTGCATGGGGTATATACATGTAGTTTTTGACCTGTCCGTCTGTCAGTTCGTCTGTGTATTCAAATACATTGTTGCTCATTTAGCTTTCATTTCTTGACCAATCTTTCTCAGATTTTTTCTTTAATGTCATAAGCAAACAGAGTATGGCTCCTGATGTCTAATATATCAAGGTCTATGCTGTTTTCAAAAGTGTGAAAAGGTGTTTATAATACATGTATGAGGGAAAAGGTTAAACAATGGTCTAAGGGAGATAATTCATATATTTAAAAATTCCTTTTTTTTACCCCTTCTCTAAGCAAAGGGAACAAAGGCAGAAACAATACAATTTCCTAAGAAACAGAGCAAACTTCAATCAGATAGCTGCTATTGCAGTCATCTGATCTGGGTCTACCCTGTTTGCAAAGGCTTTAAAAGGTGTCAGGTGACGGGTCAACTGTTGAAGGGTGACAGTAAAAGCTCTGTAATTATGGTCAAAGGGAGGTAATTCTTAAATTTAAAATTCCTTGTAAAACTGTACAAACCCTTTCACTCATACCTACATCTACATCGTACGTCATCGCAGTCACACTTGATGGTATAAATGCCTTTTCATACCTTTGCAAACAAAGAAGACCCAGATCAGATGTATTGTGAAGGAGCTGTCAACCTGCATTAACCCTTTTCTCCATAGGTTATTTTTAGACCCAACCTCTTTGAATGAGCATTTACTAGAGAAAAGTGAAATTTTAGAATTATGTAGTTTGAAACCATTGTGATAAATAGAGCATTTTCTCCTATAGGAGCAAATGCTGTATTTATCACAATGGTTTCAAGAAGTGGTTATTACAGAGGCGTAGAAAGACATATTTATGGAGGAAAGGGTCAAGCAGCCATCTGTCTGAAAATAAGTTATTCCGAGTTGGAATGTCTGATAATACAAGAAATACATTCAATAATCTGTTAGCTCTTTTACCTGTTGAGTAATCATGTAAGAAATCATGACGTCATGAATATTTATTAGCTAAATATTTCTAATGTAATATCTTCAAGGGTATTTTTTGCTTTTCACAAGAACTTTAGAATCAGATCTACATGCATTTCATTCCATTAGCAAACAAAGCAGACAGCTGCTTCAAGAGCCATCTGATTTGGGTCTTCTCTGTTTGCAAAGGCATGAAATAGTGAGAAAAATATATTCTTCATATCACATACTGTGACAAGTGCACATTAATAATTCTAGTTCTTGTTTCTTACAGTATCCCTACCTCAGATGGTGGATTTTGACTGGCGGGTGGACATTAAAACCTCTTCCGACTCCATTGCCAGAATGTCAGTACCTACATGTATACTGCAGATGCAGGTAAGAAATTTAGCCTCCTCAATTTCACAGTAGGAACTAATATTTCTATGAACTAGTGGCATATTCTTGATAACTTTGCTAACAGTTCAGATCCAGATAAGATGAAAAGTAACTCTGCCTCTGGCCAGGATCCATACTGTTTGTTATGGATTATCTTTTAACCCTTTCCTTCATATAAATGCCCTTTCACTCATTTGCAAACAGTGGACCCAGATCAGATGGCTTCTATAGGAGCTGTCTAATCAGTCTGCTGTTTGCTAATGGAATTTGTTAGTTCTGTTTTTTACCTCCTAAAATGGCTACAATGTTCCACCTTCATATTTCGTCCATGAATATTCAGTAGGTATTGAAATTTGGAATAAACATAGAACAGGTAAAGGATAAATTTGCAACTCATTTTATAGTTCCTTTTTATTACGCCCCTGCCTTTAGGAGACGGGGGCATTAAGTTTTACCCTTGGATGTTAGTCCGAAATTTTCGCCAAGGATTTCTTGGCTTGTGTAAGGTGGAATGATTTGATATTTGATCTGAAGCATTATCATTGTGAGTTGTACCGTGTCTCCCCTTTTCAGGTCTGTCGACCATCTACCTCCTGTTTGCCAACACTGATTGAATTTTGGCGATTGTTTAATGACAAAAAATTTTTGTCAAAGATTTCTTCGCTTGTGTAAGCTGCAATGATTTGATATTTGGTCTGAAGCATAATCATAATGACTTGTACCATGTCTCCCCTTTTCAGGTCTGTCATTCATCTACTTCCTAATTGCTAGCGGAGGCATCCGTTTCCCATGGACACATTTATTTTATTTTTATTATCATACAAGTTTGCGCCATTTCTAGTTGGAAACGAGGCTTATTCAGTACGTAGGCATATAGTCCAGTTAACCCTTTACTCCATAAATAAGCATTTCTATGCCTATACAAACAAGAGTAGACCCAGATCAGATGTATCCTGTAGGAACGTCTGATCAGGGTCTATTCTGTTTTCTGATGATATAATAAACAGTTGAACTTTGATATCTCAAACTTCAGGGGACCATACAAATTACTTCGAGATAACAGAGGTTAGAGTCATCTGATTTCTAATCTGAACAATTTCTCAAGTCCACAGCTTAGTGCGGGTCTAAAGTAATGCTGAAAGCTCCTGCAGGTGCTTTTATCATTTCTTTTGACTTGCATTAAGCTGACACATGTTTTTCTGTAGATGTGTAGTAATACATTTAGAACAATTCTATATTGTAAATTTTTGAAGGACCAAACTTTTGCTTCGTGTTATCCCCGAAGTTTTAGTTATCGAAATTCGAATTATCGAAGTTCAACCGTTGATACGATTCCTCAGTTTCTTACTTGGCAAAAAACTCCTGTGTACATCTCATTATAAAAATTAATCTGATGAATATTGATGATGTCATTAATTTCTGTCATGAATATTCATGGTGTAAAGGGTTAAAACTCATTAGATTCTAAAATTTTTTTTTGTTTTTTTTGTTTTCAGGTCCAGGAAAACCCAACCAGAGTTGACATGGTGCCAGATGTAACAAATGTAAACGTAGAATTGTCAAAAGAGACTTTAGATACCATGTTGGACGGCTTGTCCAAGATCAGAGACCAATTGTCCTCAGTGGCAAACAGATAAAACTGAATGTCACAGCACCACAATAGTGAATGCATACAGTATGACAACTTATGTGCAATATGATCATGTTATGTTACAGCCACTTTAAACATGCAGTCGACGAATACTCATGTAAGAAATTAATGACATCATGAATACTAATTAGATTAACTGTTATGAAAACACGAGGCAGGAACTGTAGAATCATATCTATATTATGTCTTGAGCAAGCAGAGCAGACCTCCTATAGGAGCTGTCCGGTCTGGTACTCGGATTACAAAGGCATCAAAATGCATTTCTGTCAGGGTAAAGGGTTAACCAATTACCTCATAGGCTATTTTTAGATACAACCTCTTTGAATAAATCTTCCGAAAAGGAGCATTAACTAGAGAAAAGGAAACTTTTAGAATTTTGTAGTTTGAAACCATTGTGATAAATAGAGCATTTGCTCCTATAGGAGCAAATGCTCTATTTATCACAATGGTTTCACAAATTGACTTTTACAGAGTCGCAAAAAGTTGTTAATATGTAGGAATGGGTTAACAGCAGGTAGCTATTATCTTTATCTTTCAAAAGTACTAACTGTTTGATTGATGTCTGCTCTGTTTGCTCATGGAGTAAGATAGGATCTGATTTTGCAGTTTCTGCCATCGCCAAAATGTTCCTGTTTACATGCCATCATACGAAATCATCTAATTGATATTTGATAATGTCTCTATTTCTTACATGTACATATACATGTATATCTATGAAATAAGACACTAACTGTATAAAGTAGAACCTGTCCTAAGTAGCAATTTATTTATTGAATAAGGAGTCTTAACCCTTTCCTCCATAGGCTATTTTTAGACCCAACCTCTTTGAATAAATCTACCAAAAAGGAGCATTTATTAGAAGAATGGAACATTCTAGAACTGTGTACAGTAAAACCTCTCTATAACGACCACTAAATTGTATTAATTAGTTGGTATTTAGCGCATGTGGTTGCTTAAAGCAAGGTGAAAGTAAAACAACGCTCTAAAGGAGTGTTCTGTTTTTACTTTCACCTTGCTTTAAGCATCCACCTGCCTTTAACACAAAATGATGTAATTTAGTGGTTGTTATAGATAAGTTTTACTGTAGTTTAAAAAACCATTGTGATAAATAGAGCATTTGCTCCATAGAGCAATGCTCTATTTATCACAATGGTTTCAAAAAGTGACTTTTACAGAGGCGTAGAAAGGCATATTTATGGAGGAAAGGGTTAAAAAGCTGATGGTAGTTTTCTGCATTACTTTTGCCCTGCATTAAACTACCATACTTCTTTTTAATGGCGGCTTAAGACAGGTTCTACTATATAGTGATTTTTTACATGGATTGGGACCAAGTACATGTATTCATCTGAAGCTGAATTTATAGAGTGTGAATGAAATAGAGCGTGGTTTAAAAAGAGTTGTGTTGTGAGTAAAGGCCTAAGATGTTTTGGGGATGATGATGCTGATTGTCAATTTTTAACACTTTCCTTTGTAAATAAAAGCGTTTTTCACACCTTAGCAAATGGAGTAGACCCATATCAGATGGCTCCTGTAGGAGCTATCTAATCCGGATCTGCTCTAATTGCTTATGGATTTTATAATTAATCTGACCAAAACGTCAGTGTACATATGCCATTATAAAAACTTGAGTAATATATATTCATGATGTCATTATTTCCTACATGAATATTCAATAGGAAAAGGGTAAATAAGTACAATTATTTTGGCTGAGATTAACCCTTCACTGCATGGATATTTATGTAAGAAATAATGACATCATGAAAGATTAGCTGATTGGTTTCCATGCAATATCTCCTCAAGGAATGGCCCAATTTTCACCAAACTTGCTCAGCGTACTTAATACCCATTTACATTGCATGGGTTCTGTGTTTGGCAATTTCCGCGCATTTCTATCAAACGTGCTCACTATATGCTTATTATTCAAGTACCTAGCAAGAGTACCCAGTTATGCAAATTACATGCATATTCAATTATGCTTCTGCAGTTCTGCATTAGGAAAATCAGGAAAACAATTTGCAGGTGTATGCGATACCTCTTACATGGGCAGGGCCCTTCCTCGACAGTAGTCTAGTTATCCCACCTTTCTTCAATGAAGACCCTGATTACATATACAGTAAAACCTTGATAACTTGAAGTCTGAAATGAGTATTATTTCTGGTCTTTAACCCTTTCCCTATATTATGTTTCTTTCAAATTTCAAAACCTACTGAATATTCATGGACAAAACAATTATAATGAAATATGAAAGGTGGAACATTGTAGCTATAAAATTTTGAGAAAGTAAAGACACAGATCTTTGAAATTCTATTAGCGAACAGAGTAGACCCTGATCAGACGGCTCCTCTAGGAGCTGTCTGATCTGGGTCTAATCTGTTTGCAAATGTGTGACAACATGTTTATATGAAGGAAAGGGTTAAGACAGATGGCAGTTTAATGCAGAGTGAAAGTCTGCACTAAAAAAATCTCAATTCTTCTTTACTAAAATTTGAGTTAACAATGATTAACTGTATCTTGGTAGCATGTCTCAGTCTTCACTGCCTCCATTGTCTAATGTGATAGCTTGTGTGAATGTTAATGAATATGTTATATTGCTTATATTTTAATAAATAAAAGCCACTTAATACTTACACAGATCTTTTGTTATGATTTCAATTAACTCTTTCAACACTATTAACCCTCTCCTCCACAAATACGCCTTTCTACGCCTCTATATAAGTCACTTTATGAAACCATTGTGATTAATAGAGCATTTGCTCCATGGGAGCAAATGCTCTATTTATCACAATGGTTTCAAAACTACACAATTCTACCATTTTTCTTTTCTCTAATAAATGCTCCTTTTCGGTAGATTTATTCAAAGAGGTTGGGTCTAAAAAATAGCCTATGGGAGAATAGGTTAACCTGTTTGTGATTACCTTTGCAAACAGTTTGGATCCAGGTGAGATCTGAACTGTTTGAAGCTCTGGTCATGTATTGGAAAACCTATTGACGAAAAATGTCTTTGAGAACTGCGGCAGATATTTGCAGATTAATGTTATTTAGTGTTGAAAGAGGTTTTCCCTTCGGGTCTGTCAGGTTCAATTACATATGTATACCGCTATAAATAAGATTTTCTTTCCATCAAAAATACAAATCCTTAATCCTTTTCTTCATGTAAATGCCTTTTCATGCCTTGGCAAACAGCATAGAAGCAGATCAGATGGCTCCTTCAGGCTCTGTTGAATATGATGTTACATGTATATAGATCAGAATTTACATTTTCTACTAATAGCAAAATATCCTGCCACCTTAAAAATTCAGCTAATGTTCATTATTTCATTTTATGTTTTGAATATTCAACAGGAAAAAGGGTTACCCGTTTCCTCCATGAACATTCATAAGAAATAATGACATCATGAATATTAATTAGATTTAATTGGTATAATATAACATGTACACTTGAATTGTTGGTAAGAAACTGTAGAATCATATCTAAATTATATTACTTCATAAGAGTAGGAGCTGTCTGATCTGGGTCTACTCTGTTTGCAAAGGGGTATTAATGGAGTAAAGGGTTAATTCTTAACCTGATAAAGACACATATTTAAACATTTGCACAGTAGACCCAGAGCAGATAGCCCCCTGTAGGATCTGTCTGGTCTATGCTGTTTACTTAGGGAGTTGTATAGATTTGATTCTACATTTTCTGCCATTGAAAATCCTGTGATCATTAAAAAAAATTGCCATTATAATAAATAATGGAATTAAGCCTTTTCTCCATAAATACGCCTTTCTATGCCTTTGTAAACAAGAGGGCCAAAATGGCCCTGCAGCGCTCACCAGACAATCAGAGGAGAAGATTTTCAAAGTTTTCACTATATGTTTCTATAGAAAATTAGCTGGCCCTGGGGCGAGGCCAATTTTGACCCAAAGGGCACAATTTATAAAACTTTTGTAGAGGACCTGAACATGATGCCATGTGCCAAATATGAAAGCTGAGAATCTTATAGATTCAGAGGAGAAGACTTTCAAAGTTTTCAATAATATGCTTCTATTTAAAACTGGCTACCCCTGGGGCGGGGCCAATGTTGACCCCAGGGACATAATTTATATAACTTTTGAAGAGGACCTGAACATGATGCTATGTGCCAAATATGGAAGCTGAGAACCTCCCAGTTTCAGACAAGAAGATTTTCAAAGTTTTCACTATATGTTTCTATTAAAATTGACCACCCCTGGGGCGGGGCCAATTTTGATCCCAGGGGCATAATTTATATAGCTTTTGTAGAGGACCTGAACATGATGCTATATGACAAATATGAAAGCTGAGAACATTCCAGTTTCAGAGGAGAAGATTTTAAAAGATTTCACTATATGTTTCCATTGAAAACTGACCACCCCTGGGGCGGGGCCAATTTCGATCCCAGGGGCATAATTTATTTAACTTTTGTAAAGGACCTGAGGATGATTGTATGTTCCAAATCCAGTTTCATCAGAGAAGATTTTCAAAGTTTTCACTATATGCTTCTTTCGAAAACTGACCACCACTGGAGCGGGGTCAATTTTGACCCCAGGGGCATAATTTATATAACTTTTGTAAAGGACCTGAACATGATGCTTTGTGCCAAACATAAAAGCTGAGAACCTTCCTGTTTCAGAGGAGAAGATTTTCAAAGTTTTCACTATATGCTTCTTTTGAAAACTGACCACCACTGGAGCGGGGTCAATTTTGACCCCAGGGGCATAATTTATATAACTTTTGTAAAGGACCTGAACATGATGCTTTGTGCCAAACATAAAAGCTGAGAACCTTCCTGTTTCAGAGGAGAAGATTTTCAAACTTTTACTATATATTTCTATAGAAAACAAGGCACCCCTGGGGCGGGGCCAATTTTGACCCCAGGGGCATAATTTATATAACTTTTGTAGAGGACCTACAGATGATGCTATGTGCCAAAAATGAAAGCTGAGAACCCTGTAGATTCAGAGGAGATGATTTTTTAAAGGTTCAAATTGTTGACGCTGGACGACGCACGACGACGCACATCAGGCGATCACAAAAGCTCACCCTGAGCACTTTGTGCTCTGGTGAGCTAAAAACACTTGTTGAAACCATTGTGATAAATAGAGCATTTGCTCCTATAGGAGCAAATGCTCTATTTATCACAATGGTTTCAAACTACAAAATTCTAAAATTTTCCTTTCTCTAGTTAATGCTTCTTTTCGGTAGATTTATTCAAAGTGGTTGGATTTAAAAATAGCATATGAGGGAATGGGTCATATGATCATCACTTCTTATACAAAAATTCATCAGGTAAAGTGGTCAACCCTTAACCTCATAGTAATGCTTTCGCAAACATAGTAATGCTTTCGCAAACAGTAGAACCAGGTCAGGTGGTTCCTGTATTTATATGAATATTTATTAGCTGATTTAAAATACATGTAATGGCATTGTACACAAGATGTTTTGCTATTGATAGAAACTGTTGATTGTAGATTCAAAACTATAATTTCATAAGCAAATGGAGCAGTCTGATCAGATGGATCCTACAGGAGCCGTTTGATCTTTGTCTACTCTGTTTGCCAAGGTGTGAACAATTGTTAATATCAAGGAATGGGTTAACATAGACAAAGAAAGGCATGCCTATATGACATACTTCAAGTTACTGATGATTACAACAGAGACGCGAAAGTGAAAGTATTTATGTTAACACTTTTTCACTGATTTCTTTATCTCGAGGAGGAAGAATTGAAAACAAACTCTGAATACATTTAGACTGTAACAGTTTGCATAACTAAGTGATGAAGTTAATTTGTTGCCCGCAAGTGTGTATAGCTGGTTATCTGTGTGTAATAAAAATCCATTGCATTACTCAATATAGCTTCTAGAAGGAGATCTGTGTTTCTTCCTCCAAATAAAATTGCAATGTCCTATTTAACCCATTCCCTCATATTGACACCTCTGTAATAGTCACTTTGTGAATTTTCTCCTATAGGAGCAAACTTTATGCTGTATTTATCACAATGGTTTCAAACTACAAAATTCAAAAATTTTCCTTTTCTCTAGTTAATGCTCCTTTTCGGTAGATTTATTCAAAGAGGTTGATTCAAAAAACAGCCTATGAGGGAATGGGTTAACCCCTTCCTTCATATAAATGCCTTTTTATGCATTTGCAAACTGAGTAGAACCAGGTTGTTGATCAGGGTCTGCTCTGTTTGCTTGTGTAATAATATAGATCTGATACTACAGTTTCAGTCAAACATCCTGTGTACATATGCCATTATAAAACAAGCAATTTGCTGACTTGATATCCCCCGCCAAACAAGTGCTGACCTCAATATTTAACCGAGTTATTGACCAAAGGGACAAAAAATGTTTTTCACAAACAATGTGCCATAGTAAATGTGGGTGATAATTGTATTTCCTAATGGTACTAAACATTTAGGAAAAGTTTCATAGTATAACTCCAAATAGCTTTTGAGATATGGCTCTAGACAGACAAAAATGTTACATTTTTTTCAAACAAAGGGCCATAACTCTAGTGTTCCAAGGGCAATATAAATGATACTTGCAGGGCCACATGTGCTTATGTTACTTACCATTTTCCCAAATTTTCATAGAAAAATTTCTGTTTCTCAAAAATGGCTCTGGACAGACAAACGTTACAATTTTTGCAAACAAAGGGCCATGATTCTGGTGTTCCTAGGTTAATACAAGAGCTGTCCCCGGAGAGCGTGCTCAGTGACTTTTGTAAGTGTTGGATAGTGTAGTGGAAATTCTAAGTCGAAAAGGGGATATACCTATAGCAAAATTAATTTTAGGATTACCTGCCCTTGTTAAATGGGTTCCCCTTGTGATTGTAAACATGCATACCAAAATTTTAACCAAATATCTTTGACTGTTTCTGAGAAATGGACCTTAACAAAAAGGTTAATCAACGCTGATGCCGACAAGAGGGTCATGACAATAGCTCCACTTTTTGAAAAAGTGGAGCTTATAAATGATACTTGCAGAGCTACATGTCCTTATGCTACTTAAGATTTACACAAAGTTTCAAAGAAAAACTCTATATTTTCTGAGAAATTGTTCTAGACACGCAAACATATAACATTTTTGGCAAACAAAGGGCCACAGCTCCGTTGTTCCAGGGTCAATGTGAATGATACTTGCAAACCCACATTCTATTATGGTATTAAACATTTACACAAAGTTTCAATGAAAAACTCTAAACCGTTACGAAGATATTCCTCCAACTTCGGCGGGGGATAAAAATAGCTAATAAATGTTCATTATTTCTTACATGAATATTAAACAGGGAAAAGATTAACGGTGCTTAGTTTTTCATATTTTGAAGCCACCATATTGATCCACTGCATGATTTCACTTCACACTTTCCCTGTTCTATATTTAGTCTAAATTTCAATACCTACTGAATATTCACGGACAAAATACATGTAGTTATAATGACATATGGAAGGGGGAACATTGGAGCCATTTAACCCTTTCCTCCATAAATATGCCTTTCTACGCCTCTGTAAAAGTCACCTATTGAAACCATTGTGATATATAGAGCAAATGCTCTATTTATCATAATGGTTTCAAACTACAAAATTCTAAAATTTTCATTTCTCTAGTTAATGCTCCTTTTCGGTAGATTTATTCAAAGTGGTTGGATCTAAATATAGCCTATGAGGGAATGGGTTAAGATTCTTAAGAAACAGATCTATCAAATTCCATTAGCACCATTGCAGACCATGATCAGACGGCTCTTACAGGAACCGTTTGATCTGGGTCTACTCTGTTGGCAAATGCTTGAAAAAACGTTTATAAATATAAAGGAAAGGGTTAATAGATATTGACCAAATATATGAATACATTGTCCAAAAAATTGTAAATACTTGGGATATGATTGGATGAAAAAGTAGAATACTAAAATAAAGTAAATTGTTATTATTAATGCTTTCTCTGTACAATATTCATGTAAGAAATTATACAATTTTTCACTATTAAAACAAAATTCTACTTGAAATCTTGAACTATACTGTCAATATTCTTCAAATGTTCAGCATGTAATATATGTGTTGTTCTGTTATTTACTGATTAATTGTTACTTGCTCTGTTTGTCGGAAAATAACTATAAAGCTAATGTTATTATGTTTTATATAACAGACTCTAAATAAAGCTTCTTGTATCTTGAAAGGGTAAACACTCTGGCATGTAATAAGGTAATCATTGACAATAAACAGTACACTATTTTCATATTTATTAGGACAACAGGAGTACAGTTCCATTGACTTTACACCATATCCCTATAGCACTCTATAGCAACTACAGTCAAATCTATCTATAGCGACCACCAAGAATAACTATAAATCAGGGAGTTTATCCCTCTCCTCCATTAATATTCATTTAATCATTTCCTCCATAAATACGCCTTTCTATGCCTCTGTAAAAATCACTTATTGAAACCATTGTGATAAATAGAACATTTGCTCCTAAGGAGCAAAATTTTTTTTAATGCTCTATTTATCACAATGGTTTCAGAACTACAAAATTCTAAAAATTTCCCGTTCTCTAGTCGCAAAAATGCACCACAACAAATAGTGCAGTCCCAGATCAGATGCCGCCTTCTCAAGGCGCCGTCTGATCAGGGACTGCACTTTTTGTCTCAATCTATATTTCTACATCTGTGTTTTATTCCTTTGAAATTTGCATTTATTCATCTCATTTCCTTATTTTACTGAATTATTTAACAAACTTGGATTGCAGACGACAACTAGAAATTTGGCGCCGAAAGGGTTAAGGCAGAATGGAGTTTTCTGCATTACTTTATCCTGGATGAAGCAACCATCTGTTCATATGAAACTCAATGTTTATTCCTCATATGGTCGCTATAGGCAGGTTGTACTTTAACAAGTATAACACTTAAACAACTCTCCTAACTCTTTGTACGCTAAGTACATGTAGCCTGCAAAAATCTGAATCTGAAAGTTTTCTTCATTTCTTCAAAAATAGGAGCATCTATCTGGATCAACTCCTTGCAAATTTCCGACTAGTGTGCAAAGAGTTGGGTACATTTCTCTTGCTTTCCTGAGGGTGTCAAGTTTCTACATCAATACCCAACGCAAATGAGATCTGGGTCCAGCATCTTTTCTCCTGTCATGGCACCATAAAATGTATGCCATACTGCAATCATTTGAAATCATCCCAACTCCAATTCTTTTCAAACATATACATGTATTCAGATAACCAAGCAGTTTCAGCAGAAATGAAATACTCAACTCATGAATCTCATGACCAAACTGCTTGAAAATTTGAATTTGCTGAGAGTGCTAAGGTTTAAATATTTTATATAAGTATTCCTAAACAATATCGTCGGAGCTCTAGATAAGAGGTGTACAGTAAGAGCCTTCTAATGCAACCACTCAAAGGAGATCTACTTCTGAGTTGATGGGGCAGGTGGAAGCTTAACCCATTTCCTCAAACACATATAGGCTATTTTTAGCCCAATTCTCTTTGAATAAATCTACCAATAAGGAGCATTAACCTCGAGAAAAGGAAATGTTTTAGAATTCTGTATTTTTGAAACCATTGATGGAGCTCCTATAGAGCAAATGCTCTATTTATCACAATTGTTTCAAAAAGTGACTTTTATAGAGGCGCCAAAAGCATATATATGAGGGAATGGGTTAATGCAGGATGAATAATATGTAGAAATTTTCTTTACTTTCTTCCTTTATTAAGCATCCACCTGCTTTTAAAGAAACCCATAAATGTTTATTAATAAAGTGGTCACTTCAGAGGGGTTCTACTGTGTTTGGAAATCCTGAAGAATTATTTTCTATATTTCTCAAACAACCCACCGGTACTCATTAGAATTGCCTTTCCTAATAAATACCAAGAGAGAGAGAGGGAGTTTGGCCTAGTAGTACGAGATTTCGGTAAATACATACCGAGTACACCTCTTACTTACAGCTCTGTATCCATAACAAATCGTCTTCACAAAGATACCAACAATAAATGGATATCAAAATAGTTCATTTAATAAAATGTTCCAGTTTAAAACACCTACTTTGGTACTAAAAGTATACTTCTCTACAATGACCATTTAAGAGGGCTCTTAAAATTTCAGACCTGTAGTCTAGGTGGTAGCATAACCCGGTTACAATGCTGAATTTTCAAATGGACTATTCCAAAATTCAAACAGGTCAAAACAAGTTGTTTCTAAAGAAAAGTGTAACATGACAAACAGTGCAGACCCTAATGAGAGGGCTCCTCCAGGAGCCCTCTCATCTGGGTCTACACTGTTTGCAAAGGACATCAGTGGCTCGTGTCTTGCACTATAAGGGTTAACCCATTCCCTCAAACAGATGACTTTTGGCTTATTTTGCAAATAGAGTAGACCAAGATCAAACAGCTCCTGTAGAAGCTGTCTGACAAAGGTCTGCTCTGTTTTAGCTTACAATATAATATGCCAATTTTCATACATGTCATTATTAACCCTTGGCTTGCTGAATTTTAAAATACATTTCTCCTTCTTTACCAATGTCCTGTTGTATAATTACATATATCTTCACTGTGTACAAGTATTTCTCTGTGCAATCACTGCTGTGGAGTGCACTGGTTGCACAATCAACTTGTAAATAGTGCAGACCCTGATGAGACAGCTCCTGCAGGAGCTGTCTCATATGGGTCTTCACTATTTACAGGTAGGTATATTGACGTGAATAGCAAGCGAAGGGTTAAAAATCAGTTAATCCGCTACATTCATGAAGTCATTATTTGTTACATGAATATTCATGAGGTAAAGGGCAAAGTCCTTCCTTCATATATACAACTTTTCATGCATTTGCAAACAGAGTAGACCCAGATCAGATGGATCCTATAGGAGCTGTCTGATCGGGGTCTGTTGTGTTTGCTCACAGTATAATAGAGATCTGATTCTTCAGTTTCTGCCTGGGCCAAAATGTCCCGTGTTCATATACCATTATAAAATATGACCTAATCTCATTATTTCTTAAACCTTTTCCTCTATAAATACGCCTTTCTATGCCTCTGTAATAACCATTTATTGAAACCATTGTGATAAATAGAGCATTTGCTCCCATAGGAGCAAATGCTCTATTTATCACAATTGTTTCAAACTACAAAATTCTAACATTTTACTTTTCTCTACTGCTCCTTTTGGGTAGATTCATTCAAAGAGGTTGGGTCTAAAAATAGCCTATGGAGAAATGGGTTAAATGAGGTAAAGGATTAAACAGCCCACCTGCGAGTGCTCCTAACATTTAAGTGGTCACTGTAAAGAGGTTTTAACAGCACTTTGACTGCATGATCACAAACGACAATACTTATATACAAGGACGAGGGTTTCAGGTAAAGCAGTAGACATATCTAAGCCACATCATTGGAAAGGAAGGAGCCGACTGTGACATGTCAAACCATGAAGAACCACATTAACCAACAAATTAACACCTGATCCAACTTCCCAATTTCATTATAACTACTATGTCTATGAATATTCAGTAGGCATTGAAATTTGGAATGTACAGGCAGTGCTCCAGATAACAAGTGTAAATTAAAACAATTTCTAGCGCAGCTCCTTTATTTCTCCACCAAACCCTATAATGTGACCACTCTTTAGAACGATCACAGTATAGGGTTTGATGGAGAAATGACGATTTTAGTATTTGGGTACGCATCGTTATCTGTAGCTGTGTACAGGATATGGGTTCCTAGTGAGTACCGGTAATTGACAGTGAACATTTTAGTCAGACATGTCAAAGGAGCAGTTGATCTTGGTCTGCACCGTTGGTAATTATGAAGCGCCCATTTTTCTCCCTAATCCTTACCCTCATGCAAACTTTTTTGCACACCTTTCACACACAGTAGATCCGGACCAGATTGCTCCTATAAAAGCTATCTAGGTCCAAGGTTAAAAAATCTTCAGAGTCTGAGATGAGTCTGAGATCATTCTAACGTATCTGATTGGTCAGATTCTGAGCAAGCTCAGAATCTGACCAATCAGATGCTTGAGAATGATCTCAGACTCAAAAAAAAACGTTTTATAACCTCTAATCCAGATCAGGGTCTACTCTGTTGCTCCTATAAAAGCTATCTAGGTCCAAGGTTATAAAACTTCTGAGTCTGAGATCATTCTTAAGTATCTGATTGGTCAGATTCTGAGCAAGCTCAGAATCTGACCAATCAGATGCTTGAGAATGATCTCAGACTCAAGAAAAACGTTTTATAACCTCTAATCCAGATCAGGGTCTACTCTGTTTGCTTATGACGGAATGGAATTATACAGATGTGATTTTACAGTTTTTGGGAAGCTAAAAAAACTGTATCCATGAACCATTATGAAAAATCAGCTATTAAATATTCATGATGTCATTATTTCTTGCATGAATATTCTACAGAGAAAGTTAACATGGAGGTATGTGGCAATTACCCTAGATAATCAACCAAGCAAACCAATAGGCAAATAGTGCAGACCCAGTTCAAAATGATCCGGAGCATTTTAACCCTTTCCCTGTTCTATGTTTATTCCAAATCAAATTTTTCAAATTCCATTAGCAAATAGAGCAGACCCTGATCAGATGGCTCCTCTAGGAGCCATCTGATCTGGGTCTACTCTGTTTGCAAATGCGTGAAAACACGTTTATATGAGGAAAAGGGTTAATCTGGAACCACACTATTTGTTACTAAATTAGTTCCATCTCTTAACGCTTTTTCACACATGAATATTCATGATGAAAAGAGTTAACCCTTTACTCCATAAATACCCCTTTCTATGACTTTGCAAATGGAGTAGACCCAGATCAGCCAGCTCCTGTAGATGCCTCATCACAGTCTCCTCTGTTTGTTTATAATATACATGTAATTTATATCTTTTTGTTTTACAAATTCCTGTGTTCATGTACCATCACAAAAATCATCTAATAAATATTCATGATGTCATTATTTCTTACATGAATATTTACTCCACAAATACTTATGATGACATCATGAATCTTAATTAGTTTTTTAAAATAGCACATTAACACATTACTTTTTTGCCACAGCAGAAACTGCGGAATCAGATGTATATTTTTCCTCTAGGAGCTGTCTAAGCTGGGTCATCTCTGTTTGCAAAGGTGTAGAAAGGTGTACTTATGGAGTAAAGGGTTAACCCTTTCCTCCATAAATACGCCTTTCTACGCTTCTGTGTAAGTCACCTGTTGAAACCATTGTGATAAATAGAGCATTTGCTCCTATAGGAGCAAATGCTCTATTATCACAATGGTTTCAAACTACAAAATTCTAAACTTTTACTTTTCTCTAGTAAATGCTCCTTTTGGGTATATTCATTCTAAGAGGTTGGGTCTAAAAATAGCCCATGGAGGAAAGGGTTAAATAGCACTACTACGAGCTAATACATATCCAGTCATTACAGAAGCTATATAAATCAGTCAAAAAATATTCATCAGGACCAAATAGTAATTTAAGATACAAAAATAGAAATTCTGATTTGAAATATTCATCATATCAAAGTTAAAAATATTGATTAAAGTGTACATGTACATAAAGTTGCAATTCAAATCCACACAGTAAACACAAAACCCGTGAGAATTACAATGCAGTGTTTAACTGGATACTCTATTACAATATGTATGTCTTTAACTCTTTCCTTCATATAAACACCTTTCCTATGTCTTTGCAAACAGAGTAGACCCAGATCAGACGGCTCCTGTAGGAGCCGTCTGATCAGGATCTGCTCTGTTTGTTTATGGAATAATATAGATATGATACTACAGTTTCTATTATGGCCAAAAGTTTTGTGTCATTTGTGCCATCCTGTGTACAAAAAATAATCTAATTAATATTTATGATGTTATAATTTCTTACATGAATATATATGGAGTAAAGGGGTTAATACAAGAACAATGACTTAATTTTACATGAAAATTATGCAACTGTAGGTGTCTGCACAACTTCACACAATCTTTTTCCCAGAGAAAGACAGTGCTCTGTCTATTTTCACAGATAATTCAAGTGATCTTCATACATTACAAAAAAGAAATAATCAAGAACCAAGCATGATCGAGCAAACTTTCTAAAACTATTGCACATGATAATTTTCATAAAACTTTTTACCATCAACTTATAGTATTATTTACATATCTACATATATTCATAAACTACTCAAAAACAATTAACATACACATTTTAATCAATAATCACAAGTGAACAAGAGCAACAAATAATATGAGCCTTATATGGAATAATCCTTTACTTCATGAATATTCAGGATAGAAATAATGACACCATTAATACTAATGAGTTTAATTTTTATATTGACACATGCACATAATGCAATATGGAAGGTGGAACATTGTAGCCATTTTAGAAGATATAGAAACATATCTATCAATTTCCATTAGCAAACAGAGCAGACCCTGATGAGACGACTCCTATAGGAGCCATCTCATCTGGGTCTATTCTGTTTGCAAAGGTGTGAAAAAACGTTTATATGAGGGAAAGGATTAAAAGCAGGTGGTTGATTAATGCAGGATCTTTCTGCATTACTTTTAACCTAAGTTAGCGTGTCTTAAAGAACAATATAAATTTTATTCCTCATTTTAATGGTTGCTTAAGACAGGTTCTACTGTATATGGATATTATGCATCATAAATACCATAACAGTGTATTAACAAGACAATTCTATTTCGACAATGTGATTGGTTCGTCGATAAAAATGAGATGTAGCCCCGCGCATGTGCAGACAGTGGTGGCGGCGTTTTGACTAGCAAAGTTTTTCCTTGCTGGTTTTGCTTGGATTAATAGCTATATATTGCATGTCCGAGGTGTCCAGTTGTGGCCATCGGCACAGAAACTTTTTCAGTGTCATTTTAAGACCTAGGGTTTTAGTTGACAATAGTTCTTACGGTGAGTTTTCGTGTTTTTCTGTACAACACGTGGTTCGGTGTTACCATTCATAATGGTAGATGCTTCGCCATATCGAAAGATTTTGTCGTTGACGGGTGGCAGTACTGGTGGTAGTACTTCGGGAAAAGCCACTCAGAAGAAGCAGACAAGAACATCGTCAGCTTCAAATAAGTCCGTGAAGGAAAAGACTGTGTCTGATTCCGACTTGCAGTCAGAAATCATGGCGGCTTTGTCAGACATTAAACAACATCAAGCATCCATCGATGCTAAGTTCACAGAACTTGTAAATCGTGTTACAGTGTTGGGATACACCATTGGAATATGGCTATGAAGATTATGGAGAAGAAGGGGAGTTGGAAGAAGGGGAGATGTCAAATGTATCTCACCCTCAAAAAAGACATCACGAAGACAGTTCACGTTTTAGTCAGATGACTAAATGCTTGAAAAGGCAAGTGAATTTGGGCCCTTCTGTGCAGGACACTTTAGCGTGTAACATTAATGATGTATTTATTAATGGATTGAAGGAGGAGGAGTACTCAAATATGATAACAGAAGAATCCCTCCCACGGCCTGATAACTGTGAGGCCTTGCAGACAGTGAAGTGCAATAAAATTGTTTGGGACTTTCTTCCCACAAACACTAAGTTTGTGGATAAAAAACTTCAGAATACAGAAACTTCTATCATTAAGGCTGCAATTTTAATTACACAAGCAGTTGATTCAATGGCTAAGGCTGAGGACCAGATAAAAGAGGTTGGCATAGACATCAGCTCACCATTGGACAATTGTCAGGATGCGCTCTCTGCTGGGACATGCAAATAAACAGTTTAATTAATATGACAAGGAGGGAGGCGCTAAGGCCAGAAATGAGACGGCCTTATTCTTCGCTGTGATCCTCGACACAGCCGTACAATGAGGGAACAGAACAGACAATGACCAAACGGCTCCTACTACAGGAGATGTCTGATCTGGCTCTTCTCTGTTTGCAGAGGTGTAGAGAGATGTATATCTGTCCTGTTCATATTTAGTGGTCACCTTAACCTGTTCCCTCATATAACTGCATTTTCATGCATCTGCAAACAGAGTAGACCCAGATTATTCTTCTGATTATTTATCTACACTTTCTGCCATGGCAAAATATTCCTGTGTCCATTGTACTATTATAACAATTAATCTTATAAATATTCATGATGTCATAATTTCTTACATGAATAGTCAAGGAGTAAAGGGTTAACCCTTTCCCTGTTCTATATTTATTACAAATTTAAAATAGCTACTGAATATTCATGGACAAAATAGATATAATGAAATATGGAAGGCGGAACATTTTAGCCAATTTAGAAAGTAAAGAAATAGGTGTATCAAATACTATTAGCAAACAGAGAAGACCCTGATCAGACGGCTCCTTTAGGAGCCGTCTGATCTGGGTCTACTCTGTTTGCAAATGCGTGAAAACATGTTTATATCAGGGAAAGGGTTAAATGACAACAACTGCAGTAAACATGAAGATAGAAGCAACCAGTAAAGTATTTGAGCATCAAAACAAAGCAGCAACATACAAAGCTAGGTAGACAACCTCAGCCTCTATAGGTAGACAACCTCAGCCTCTATATCATAGTGTCATCCCTATTAACCCTTCACTCCATGAATATTCATGTAAGAAATAATGACATCATGACTATTAACCCATTCCCTCATAGACTATTTTTAGATCTGACCAATTTGAATAAATCTACCGAAAAGGAGCATTAACTAGAGAAAAGGATTCTTTTTTAGAATTTTGTAGTTTGAAACCATTGTGATAAATAGAGCATTTGCTCCTATAGGAGCAAATGCTCTATTTATCACAATGGTTTCAAAAGGTGATTTTTACAGAGGCATAGAAAGGCGTATTTATGGAGGAAAGGGTTAATTCGACTAATTGTTATAATAGTACATGGACACAGGGGTTTTTGGCCACGGCAGAAACTGTAGAATCCTATCTATATCATGACATAAACAAACAGAGCAGACCCTGATCAGACTGCTCCTACAGTAGTCGTCTGATCTGAGTCTACACTGTTTGCAAAGGCGTAGTAAGGAATATTTATGGAGTAAAGGGTTAAAAGGAACAGTCCATTTGGCTTAATGAGATACCTCTTTCTCTAGCACAATGCCTCCCGTTTCCTAACCTTAACTCTTTCCCTAATGAACAATTATGCATTATTGGATTACTTCATGAATATTCATTAACTTAATTATTATAATGTAAAATGTTCCAGGGAATGTTTTGCTAGTTTGAAGAGATATCTTTTACCAACAAGCTTTTGAAAATGGATAAACAAAGGAACATGCACTTTAGCCAATGCCTACCATGTTGTTATTTTCAAAAGACACCTTGCATGACTAGAAACATATTACCGGTACCCGTTCAATGTCTGTTCCGAGTCTGCATTATTTCTGCAATAGCAGAGAACATATGGTCCTTTCTACAATGTGTCAAAAACACAATTTACTGCTATCACAGAGGTCCAGATAATATACGTATTGGTCCAGATAATATACTTATTGGTCCAGATAATATACGTATTTCAAGAATAACTTCTTTATTTCTTCACCAAACCCTATGTTGTGACCACTCTTTAGAATCGTCTCTTCGAGACGATTCTAAAGAGTGGTTACAACATAGGGTTTGGTGGAGAAAGGACAATCTTAGTATTTGCATCTTTATTTGTTGCTCTGTTATCTGTCATCCTGTCTTCAATGTGGCTCTGATCTGGTCTTACATTGCTTTAATCACATGACACTGATTGTATCAGTTAATACAGTAAAACCTCTCTATAACGGCCACTACATTGTATTAATTAGTTGGTATTTAGAGCAGGTGGCTGCTTAAAGCAAGGTGAAAGTAAAACAGAACGCTCCTATAGGAGCGTTCTGTTTTACTTTCACCTTGCTTTAAGCAGCCACCTGCCTTTAACACAAAATACTTGATGTAATTTAGTGGCCGTTATAGAGAGGTTTTACTGTATAACAAGTTTGTAATTTTGTTATACTGCACACATGCAATATAACACACAGATGAAGTAAGCAAGTCAAAATATAAATAGGAAAAAAGAGCCTATTTTTCTTGTGGGGTTTTCTATGTGTCATGTGATAAAAAGAATATTGTATTTGTGATCATAATCCTTGACTAAAATAAATATGACAATTGGCCTCATGTCAGATTAAAATAGTCAACTCGTTTGGTAAAAATCAATAGTGCATGACCACTCATGTAATATCACAAATGTAATATCCTCTATGTCTACACTATTTGTTGTTTATTATTTATTATCCAGGCAGGGTTTAAACCTTTTCAATGCAAGAGTAATGGCTCAAGAGTGTTAACCCTTTCCCTGTTCCATGTTTATTCAAATTTCAATATACAGTTGAACTTCGAGAACTCGAACTTCAAGGGACCGTACAAATTAGTTCGAGATAACAGGAGTTCGAGTCATCCGATTTCTTATCTAACGATTTTTCAATGCCACAGCTTTATACAGGTCTAAAGTAATGCTGAAAGCTCCTGTAGGAGCTTTTAGCATTACTTTAGACCTGTATTAAGCTTTCACATGCGATTCTAGATATCTGTAGCGTTACATTTTAGAGCAATTCTGTATTGTAAGTTTTGGAAGGACTAAAGTTTTTGTTCAAGTTATCCCGAAGTTATCTGAGTTCGAGATATCGAAGTTCAACTGTATACTGAATATTTATAGACAAAATAGTTATAAAGAAATATGAAATATAGACAAAACAGTTATAACGAAATATGGAAAGTCGAAATTGTAGCACTTTTAGAAAGTAAAGAAACAGATTTTTCAAATTCCATTAGCAAACAGAGCAGACCCTAATCAGATGGCTCCTGTAGGAGCAGTCTGATCTGGGTCTGCTCTGTTTGCATATGCGTGAAAATGCGTACATATGAAGGTAAGGGTTAATGAGAAGAGTCCATTTAGTATGAAAGGCTTAAATTTGACAGGGGATTTTGAATGACAAACAGTGTAGACCCTAATCAGTTTCCTCTAGCAGCCCTCAGTCAACACTGTTTGCTAATGGCAGTACACTGGTTTGCCACATTCGCAGAGTTAAGATGGAGACTGCTTTACATCAATCAAATTTCCAACACTATGACAAACAAAGATGATTGAAGGATTGAACCAGGATATACAATGTCCATGGACCATGGTCTACAGTATCCTGAACCCTTTCCCTGTTCTATATTTAAGCCAATTTTCAGTACCTACTGAATATTCATTAACAAAATAGTTATAAAGAAATATTGAAGGTGGAACATTGTAGCCATTTTAGAGAGTAAAGACACAGATCTTTCAAATTCTATTAGCAAACAGAGTAGACCCTGATCAGACGGCTCCTCTAGGAGCCGTCTGATCTGGGTCTACTCTGTTTGCAAATGCGTGAAAACACGTTTATATGAGGGAAAGGGTTAAAACCTCTTGACAAAACAATAAAAATAGATTAGATTCAGATACAATGTCACATGTATTACTTGTATACAAAGTCAGAGGGAGACAATAACATTCTGAACAATATGAAACAGTAAAAATATCATCCAGGCTATATTATATAGCCCTGAACATTTATGAACCATCTCATTGCACATGCATCCTTGATTATTATTTTCTTTGTCTTATCCCTTTACTCCTTGACTATTCATGTAAGAAATAATGATATCATGAATAATCAATATGTATTAACCCTTTTCCTTATAGAAACGTATTTTCACGCATTTGCAAACAGAGTAGACCCAGATCAGACGGCTCCTAGTGGAGTCGTCTGATCAGGGTCTACTCTGTTTGCTAATATAATTTGATAGATCTGTTTCTTTACTTTATAAAATGGCTACAATGTTCCACCTTCCATATTTCTTTATAACTATTTTGTTAATGAATATTCAGCAGGTATTGAGATTTGGCCTAAATACAGAACAGGGAAAGGGTTAGGTTGATTTTTTTGTAATGATGCATGAACACAGGACAGGCCCCTTTGCAGAACCTATAGAAACAGAAGAGACTCTTATCAGACGACTCCTACAGGAGCCATCTGATCTGGGTCTGCTCTGTTTGTAAAGGTGTTAAACAGTGTATATTTGGAGTAAAACGTTAAATGAACCATCCATTTTCAATGCCCTTTACCCTCCAAGACATTACACAATGCAAGACAAAAACAGGAATTCATGGCCATTTTATGTTTTTGACAAACAGGACAACATCAAGATAAATGTCTTTCTTATGAAAAATGAGGATGCTCAATATTTATACAAAAACCTCTCTGGACCCAGTGTAGTATTTCTATACAACTTGACAACAAATAAGACAGCATGAATTCTTAATCCATACTGATATGTCAAATACAGTGAACTCCATCAGGAAATGCCTCTTTAGGAACAGATGGTGGCTTAACCCTTTACTCCACAAATACACATTTATATGCCTTTGTAAACAGAGTAGACCCAGATCAGACGGCTCCTATAGGAGCCTTCTGATCAGGGTCTGCTCTGTTTGCTTTTAATATTCTCTAGTTTCTATAACAATAAACCATCATCAAAAAGCAATGAAATAACCCTTTCCCTCATATAAACTCATTTTCACGCATTTGCGAACGAGTAGATCCAGATCCTATAGGAGCTGTCTGATCAGGGTATGCTCTGTTTGCTCTTGATATGATATAGACCTGATTCTACAGTTTTTGTCAGGGCCAAAAATTCTCTTGAAAAGTTTATACTATAAAAATTGAACTAATAATTATTCATGTTGTCATTATTTCTTATCTGAATACAGAACAGGGAATGAATTACATGTAATTGAACTAAAAATTATTTATGTTGTCATTATTTCTTATATGAATACAGAACAGGGAATGAATTAAAATTCATGATGTCATTATATCTTGCCTGACTATCCATGGAGTAGAGGGTTAATGCAGGATGAATATTATGCCTTCTACATTAC
Source organism: Azorinus chamasolen (assembly GCA_963576725.1). Lineage (NCBI taxonomy): Eukaryota > Metazoa > Mollusca > Bivalvia > Cardiida > Solecurtidae > Azorinus > Azorinus chamasolen. The sequence goes on along the minus strand of OY755246.1, from coordinate 53,539,772 downwards.
TTCCAGTTTGCTGTCACATGCCCTATTAAAACCATCAATGTTTATTCATTAACGCATTCTCTCCTAGGCTATTTTTAGATCCAACCGCTTTGAATGAATCTACCGAAAAGGAGCATTAACTAGAGGAAAGGAAAAATTTAGAATTTTGTAGTTTGAAACCATTGTGATGAATAGAGCATTAAAACTTTTGCTCCTATAGGAGCAAATGCTCTATTTATCACAATGGTTTCATACAGTGACTTTTATGGAGGCGCAAAAATGCGTCACTAGGGGATAATTGTTAAGCAGTAACAATATATACTGTTTTTTGTCTACCAAGATTGCAAACTGTATGGACCCTGTCAGATGCCAATATGCAGCTACTGGTCTGAATATAGAATTCATATACTGTATGTTACAAAATCACAGAGGCCCAGATATGATGCATACTTGTAAACATTTTTAAGAATAGTTCCATTATTTCTCCACCAAACCCTAAAAGAATAGTTCCTTAATTTCATCATGAAACCTTATGTTGTGACCACGTCTGTTCTAAACGATTTCAAACAGCTGTCACAACAGTTTGGTGGGGAAATGATGATTCTTATGTTTTGAATACGCATCTTTATATATAGTTCCGATATCAGAATGCCATTTTTCCTTCTATCCTAGCCAATATAGCCCTTACCCTCATATAAATGCCTATTCATACATTTGCAAACAGAGCAGACCCAGATCAGATGGCTCCAATAGGAGTCATCTGATCAGGGTCTGCTCTATTTGCAATTGGCATGATGTAGATTTGATTCTACAGCTTTTGCAGCAAACCATTCCCTTGAAAAGTTTACATTATAAAATAAAAATCAGCTAATAAACAATCATGATGTCATGATTTCTTACATGAATGTTGAACAGGCAAAGATATAGTATGGCTAAGACAATGGACAGTCTAACATGAATATTTCAGCAAAGAGACACTACCACTAGTAGCCTTTTACCACATGCATGCCAATAGTGTGTGAAAAAGGGAAATTGTAGCTCTAGGAACTGTAGAATCAGATCTATATTATTACATACGCAAACAGAACAGACCCTGACAAGATAGCTTCTATTGGAGCAGTCTGATCTAGGTCTACTCTGACGGCAAAGGTATTAAAAGGCATAACTATGGAGTAGAGGGTTAACATCTGTATTCAGACCAGTACTTAAGCTGCAAAGCACCCAGTCTAATTACAAATACTTTAAAAAAGGCATACAATTTGATGTTTGGCACATGAAAATGAATGGCCAATATGATTACTTATATACAGTAGAATCTCTTCAAAGCGATCAAGATACAAGGAATGTCTCTTTAAGGTGGGCCCTTAACCCTTTACTCTATGAATATTCACATAAGAGATAATGACATCATGAATATTAATTAACATTATTTCTATATTGATGTATGATTCAGCAAAACCTTCACGCTGATAAACATTAGAATCAGATCTATATTATATATCATAAGCAAACAGAGCAGACCCTGATTAGACGGCTCCAACAGGCGCAGAAAGGCATATATATGGAGGAAAGGGTTAGCCCTTTACTCCATAAATACATTTTTTATGCTTTTGCAAATAGAGTTGACTTAGATCAGACAACTCCTATAGGAGCCGTCTGAATCTCAGGGCCTGCTCTGTTTGCTCATGAAATAATCTAGATATGATTCTACAATTTCTGCCATTGCCAAAATTTCCTGTGTTCATATGTCATTATAAAAGTAAACTAATTAATATTCATGATGTCATTATTTCTTACTTGAATATTCATGGAGTAAAGGGTTTTGTGATTATCTATGCAAACTGTATGGATCCAGATGAGAGTCAGAGTAACTCTGTGCCTCATAAGTATCTTAACTTTTTAACTCTTTCCTCCATGAATATTTATGTAAGAAATAATGATGTCATGAAGATGCATTGTTATAATAGCACATGGACACATGATTTTTCAGCCATGGCAGAAACTGTAGAATAATCATTAAAGCTGTATTACATCATAAGCAAACAGAGCAGACCCTGATCAGACGGATCCTATAGGAGTTTGCAAAGACGTAGAAAGGGGCATTTATGGAGTGAAGGGTTAGATCTCTAACTACATTTTTGAAGAGTAGAGAAGGAAAATAATAACTTTCCTAAGTGATTGATTTAACCCTTTCCCTCATATAAATGCCTTTTTAACATTTGCAAACAGAGTAGACCCAGATCAGACAGCTCCTGTAGGAGCTGTCTGATCAGGGTCTGCTCTGTTTGCTAATGGAATTTGGTAGATTTCTTTCTTTAGTTTCTAAAGTGGCTACAATGCTACACTTTCCATATTTCATTATAGCTATTTTGTCCATGAATATTCAGTAGGTATTGAAATTTGGAAAAAATATAGAACAGGGAAAGGGTTAAAAGAGATGTTTGATGGCAATATTCTATTAGGTCTCCAATTTGATGTCCGATTCAGACAGTGCCTGATCCTCTGTATCGGCCTGCAGGCCTCTGTCACCGGACTGGGCCAGATGATCTGGGACTCTATTCTCAGGTTTGGTTAACATCCAAAGTAGGTCCTTGTATTGCTTTGGCCAAATGTATACAAGCTTGTTGTATGCATGCATCATCCACTGTGGAATGATATTGTCTGGCATGCCTTGAAACAAAACTGGCACAAATCGAGAGTACCTCTGTCCACCCAATTGGGAGTACTCTCTATACATGAGTCTGTAAATGTGTTTCGTGTGAAGACGATGTGGATGATCCTCGCGGTCATTCTCACCATCACTATTTACGCTGTCAGAATCGTCGGCATCATTGTCCATTTCACATGTGTCCACCTCTCGACGATATTTTGGTGACATAATACACAGTATAAAATCAGCCTGCAATAAAACAACAAAAATATATATTCCATTTAACCCTTTCCCTCACATACAGTAAAACCTCTCTTTAACGGCCACTAAATTACATCAAGTATTTTGTGTTATATGCAGGCGGCTACTAAAAGCAAGGTGAATATAAAACAGAACGCTCCTATAGGAGCGTTCTGTTTTACTTTCACCTTGCTTTAAGCAGCCACCTGTCCTAAATATCATCTAATTAACACAATTTAGTGGCCATTATAGAGAGGTTTTACTGTACATGTAAACACTTTTTAACTTTTTTGCCAAAAGAGTGAGTAGGCTCAGAGGAGCCATCTGATTGAGGTCTGCTCTGTTTGCTCATGATCAGACTACAGTTGCTACCAATATCAAAAGAACCTCTGCACATGTTCAGCAAATAAATATTCATGATGACATCTTACAGGGAAAGTAACTCAAAGTAACATTCATTCTTAACACTTCCCCTGTTTAATATTCATGTAAGGAATAATTACATCATGAATATTTATTACCGGTAGCTGAATTTTTATATTGGAATATAAATATATATGATGGATGTTTTGGCTCAGACAGAGACTGTAAAATCAGATCTATTTTATACCACAAGCAAACAGAGCAGACCCTGATCAGATGGCTCCTATAGGAGCCATCTGATCTGGGTCTACTCTGTTTGCAAATCTGTGAAAAGGCATTTATATGAGGGATAGGGTTAAAGTAATAGATTTTTCTGAAAACATTTGATCCTTTACTCAGTAGACATGCCAATCCAGATAGAATATCTCCTGAAGGAGGTGTCTGATCAAGGTCTGCTCTGTTTGCTTATGGGATTATAGGTCTGAGTGTACAGTTGTACCAAGGCCAAAACAGTTCTTGTTCACATGACATTATAAATAGTAGGAAAATGAATATTCATACATACATTATTTCTTACATGAATATTCATGGAGTAAAGGGTTAAAATAGTAAACGGTTTAGATGAATATAGGAAGAGTGTTACTACCATTTTGAAAACACAGTAGACCCCGATCAGATTGTTCCTGTAGGAGCCATCTGATCAGGGTCTGCTCTGTTTGCTTATGGAATAACAGAAATCTAATTCTACATATTCTGCCATGATCAAATTTCCTTTCACATGCCATAACAAAACATACTCTTATTATCATTCATGATGTGTCTATTTCTGACATGAATATTCATTAGGAAAGCATTAATCTTTCCCCTGCTCTATATTTAGTTTTAGTTTCCAAATTTCAATATCTACTGAACATTCATAGGTAAGATAATGTGGTACATTGAAGCCAATTTAGAAACTAAAGAAACAAATCTATCAAATTCCATTAGCAAACAGAGCCGACCCTGGTCAGATGGCTCCTATAGGAGCCATCTGATCTGGGTCTACTCTGTTTGCAAAGGCATGAAAAGGTGTTTATATGAAGGAAAGAGTTAAAAAGGTCTTGACTTTACTACTTTACCTCGTCAAAGCGACTCTGACACCAAGTTGAGCGTTCGTCTTCCGATAATTTCCTGTGGAAAATATCGACACAGCAAGTGAACCCATTTTTCTCTAGACACTGACATAGGTTCAATACCCTCTGTGTGTGCCGTTTATCATCAGCAGCATATGTCACAAACACCTTAATGTGCCTGAAAGCTGTAAGAGACAAGACATTCAGAGATAGTGGCACATTTTAACACATTCCCTCATAGGCTATTTCTAGACCCAATTTCTTTGAATAAATCTACAAACTTTTTTTAGATTCCTGTAGATTTGGAGCAACTGCTCTATTTATCACAATAGTTTCATTAAATCACCATTTCACATCTTTGCAAAGAGAGTATACCAAGATTAGACAGTCTCAGTCTCTGTTTGATCAGGATCTGCTCTGTTTGCTTGTGGTATAATATAGTTCTGATTCTACAGTTTCTGCCTGAGCCAAAATGTCCGGTAGTCATAAACCATTATAAAACTTAATCTAATAAACATTAACCCATTACCTCATAGGCTATATTTAGATCCAACCACTTTGAATAAATCTACCGAAAAGGAGCATCAACTAGAGAAATGGAAAAATTTAGAATTTTGTTGCTTGAAACCATCGTGATAAATAGAGCATTTGCTCCTATAGGAGCAAATGCTCTATTTATCACAATGGTTTCAACATGTGACTTTTACAGAGGCGCCAAAAGTTGTCAATATGAGGGAATGGGTTAATGATGCCTATTTTTCTTACATGAATATTAAACGGGGAATGAGTTAAATACTAACTTACTGCAAAATGTTTCTATTACAGTAATAATTGTTCAGGACAGAATGTTTGACCCTTAACCCATTCCCTCATATTGACAACTGTGTAGAAGTCACTTTGTGAAATCATTGTGATAAATAGAGCATTTGCTCCTATAGGAGCAAATGCTCTATTTATCACAATGGTTTCAAACTACAAAATTCTAAATTTTCCTTTTCTCTAGTTAATTCTCCTTTTCGGTGGATTTACACAAAGAGGTTGTATCTAAAAATAGCCTATGAGGTAATGGGTTAAAGTATGGGACCAAGTATATAAGACCCTTGCAAACAGTGAAGACCCAGATCAAAGGGCACCATTTCTCATTGTTGATGTATGACCTTCACCATAATAAACCACCCCTAAAACTGTTTGCCGTCATAAATTTCACATGCATGCTTTGAAGTACATATCTGCAATGGCAACAAAATTATTGTCAACTTCCCATCATACAGACCCCCCACCCCCTCCCACCCCCACACAAAAAGAAAATAATTCTAGGCCTAACAGTTGTATTTCACTCATGATAATTGGTCAGATTTCCAAAAGTGACTTTTACTGTGGCGTCAATATGAGGGATTGGGTTAATGAGGTAAAAATGCTGTATTTTAATCCTTTCCCTGCTCTGTATTTAGGTTAAATTTCAATACCTACTGAATATTCATTAACAAAATAGTTACAAAGAAATAGGGAATGTGGAACGTTGTAGATATTTTAGAAAGCAAAGAAATATATCTATCAAATTCTATTAGCAAACAGAGTAGACCCTGATTAGACGGCTCCTCTTGGAGCCGTCTGATCTGGGTCTACTCTGTTTGCAAATGTGTGAAAACATGTTTATATGAGGGGAAAGGGTTAATATATCAAAGGCAAATAACACTAAGATTTGTACATCCAATTTGACCATGATTAAACTTAGCCGAGACCAAAGGTCAACCTCAATAAATTTACCTTTCCTGTACTCTGCAGACTTCATGTTACTAGGCAGTGAGTGAGATTTAGTGAGGTGAGCTGATGACGACAATGCAGATGATGAAGTCGATGAGCAAGAATTAGACTTGATCCGCATAGGGAATGTGTTAGGTGGGTCTGTCATCTTGGTCCTGGGACAAAGCATTTCCTCACTTTGTCTGTTATATCCTGATACAGCATGAGCCTGTCGAGATGAGTTAAGTACTGAATCATGACCCTCGAAGACAGAGCCATTGCTACCTTTACTTTGAGACAATTCCTCTTCATGCTTCAGGCGCATGATGTCATTGTACGATTCATCAGGTTGATACCGTTTATCATTAGCCAGTTTCTCCAGACGTCCAAGTGGAGTTGACGGAGTGCTGGGGGTGGGGCTAGGACTACAGAAGCCATGGTGCTGAGCACTAAATGTGTCCATGGGTGCCGGAATGTCAAGTTTCAAACTCCTTTCCCCCTTTTTGGGTGGCGAGAAAGACGACTGGAAAATTACTTCTTTACTTTGGACTGTGGTATTCATACAGCCGAAACTTGTCTGACCATTGTACCGAGCCATACCCCTCATCATGCCTAAGGGCAGAGGCACGGGGTCCTCTGGGCCTGATGGAGTGTGGTCCATGGGTTCAAGCTCACGGAAGTACTGGGAATGGTTATCATGCCCACATACAACCATGCTCTCAGACAATGGCAAAGAACGTTGGCGCTTGAACTCGGGACTTGAATGCTCATACATGTGCATATATCCTCCCATTCTGTCAGCTCCACCACCTACATCGGCACTCTTTTGCCTGTGGTATCTTTTACTGCCTGGTTGCAAGGAAATATGCATGTTGCTAGGCAACCTATTAAATTTGCTGCTGGCAGGCGGCAGCATCTGTGTCTGGTGGGAGGAAGGGTAGGCCTGGTAACCATTACTAGGGTATGCCATTTCCTCGCACGATGTAAATGCGTATTCGTTCTCCTGAAGGTCCTGGTGGCGGTGCTTTTTCTGCAAACTTTGCCTATAACTCTTCTCTATTTCTGAAATAACAAGAAAAAATTCTATTACCTCTATATGCAAATAATTTTTTTTATCTATTTAACCCATTCCCTCATAGGCTATTTTTAGATCCAACCTCTTTGAATAAATCTACCGAAAAGGAGCTTTAACTAGAGAAAAGGAAATTTTTTAGAATTCTGTAGTTCTGAAACCATTGTGATAAATAGAGCATTTGCTCCTTAGGAGCAAATGCCCTATTTATCACAATGGTTTTGAAAAAGTGACTTTTTGAGAGGCGTAGAAAGGCGTATTTATGGAGGAAAGGGTTAACCCTTGAATACCCAAACATGATATAATGACATCTTAACCCTTTTATACTCCATGGATATTCATGTAAGAAATAATGACTATTCATGAATATTAATTAGATTATGTTTTACAATGGCAGATGAATACAGGAAGTTCTGGCAATGGCAGAATATATTATTCCAAGAGTAAACAGAGCAGACCCTGATCAGAGGGCTCCTATAGGAGCTCTCTGATCTGGGTCTACTCTGTTTGCAAAGGTGCAGAAAGGCCTAGTTATGGAGTGACAGATTAACACTTTACCTCATAGATACACTGTTTGATGCCTTTGCATTCAGAGTAAACCCATAGCATACAGCAGCTGTTTGATCAGGGCCTGCTCTTTTTTGCTTATGAAGCACTTGTTTGATCAGGGCCTGCTATGTTTTGCTTATTAAGCACTTGTTTGATCAGGGCCTGCTATTTTATGCTTATGAAGCACTTATTTGATCAGGGCCTGCTATTTTATGCTTATGAAGCACTTGTTAGATCAGGGCCTGCTCTTTTTTGCTTATGATCAGAGTCTGCTCTTTTTCGCTTATGAAGCACTTGTTTGATCAGGCCCTGCTCTTTTTTGCTTATGAAGTAATATCAGATTTTACAGTTTCTGCCGTTGCCAAATAAATCTGTGTTCATATGCCATCATAAAATATCATCTAACAAATATTCATGATGTCATTGTTTCTAATACAAATATTCATTAGGTAAGGATTAAACAATTCACTGCTATATAAATTGTCATCAGCAAAATCAATCGTCTGATTAACCCTTTACGCCATAAATATGTTTTTCTACACCTTTGAAAACAGAGTAGACCTGGATCAGATGGCTCCTGTAGGAGCCATCTGATCAGGGTCTGCTCTGTTTGCTTATGATATAATATAGACATGATTCTACAGTTTCTGCCATGGCCAAAAATTCCTGTGTCCATGTGCTATCCTTAAAATTAATCTAATTAATATTTATGCCTTTACTTCTTACCATCAGTAAATGGCTAACTTTCTATAGATTTCATTCCCCATTACTTTTCATTTTCAAAAAAAATAATCAGAATGGCAAACAGGTTGTATCCCGGTGAGATGCTGAGTAACAAGGGTCCGATCTGGATCCAAGATCATCCTAACAAGAGTTGTCTTATTACCTGGTAGCCCATTTTTCAGCTCCTCCAGAGCATCGGGTCTCTCTATCTCCTCCAAGGCCCTATAGAGAGCATTCACAGTGCTGTCTGACTGGTTACAATACTCCTGCAGCACCTTGATTGTGTTTCTACCATGAGTCGTCTGCTGGCTCTCAAACACCTGAAAAGCACAAACAATTGAAAAATAGAACAGAAGTCAGGTTGGAAATGCCACATGAGAGTCTACAGCAACCCAGAAACATAAAATTATGAAGTTTGTGTGTGCATGCACAAACACATGCATGTATATACACATACATACACACACAACCTTCACAAACCTGTTCTTTGGCTGCTCACCACCTAAAGCACATCTGTGCTACACGGTCTAAATGTGTCACAGTGACGTTAACCTTTCACTCTATAAATATCCCTTTCTACCCTTTGGAAGTTTGCAAACAGAGCAGACCCAGATCAGATGGCTCCCGTAGGAGCCATCTGATCTGGGTCTGCTCTGTTTGCTTATGATATAATAAAGATAAGATTCTACAGTTTCTGCCATGACCAAAAATGCCTGTGTTCATGTGCAATTATAAAAAATATTGTCTAATTAATATTCATGATGTCATTATTTCTTGCATGAATATTCATGGAGAAAAGGGTTAAACCAAAACTCAATCAATATCATCAACAAGAGGGCAAGAATGGCCCTGAAGCGCTCACCAGACAATCAGAGGGGAAGATTTTCAAAGTTTGCACTATATGTTTCTATTGAAAACTAGCCCGCCCTGGGGCAGGGCAGGGCAAATTTTGACTCAATGGGCACAATTTATAGAACTTTGTTGAGGACCTGAACATGATGCTATGTGCCAAATATGAAAGCTGAGAACCCTGTAGATTCAGAGGAGAAGATTTTCAAAGTTTTCACTATATGTTTCTATTGAAAACTGGCCACGTCTGGGGCGGGGCCAATTTTGACCCCAGGAGCATAATTTATAAATCTTTTGTAGAGTACCTGAACGTGATGCTATGTGCCAAATATGAAAGCTGACAACCTTCCAGTTTCAGAGGAGAAGATTTTCAAAGTTTTCACTATATGTTCCTATAGGAAACAATGTACCCCTGGGGCGGGGCCAATTTTGACCCCGGGGACATAATTTATATAACTTTTGTAGAGGACCTAAAGATGATGCTATGTGCCAAAGATGAAGGCTGAGAACCCTGTAGATTCAGAGAAGAAGATTTTTAAAGGTTCAAATTGTTGACAACTGACGAGGGACGACGCACGCCGACGGACATCAGGCGATCACAAAAGCTCACTCTGAGTACTTTGTGCTCTGGTGAGCTAAAAACAGAATACAAGATGTGACGCCGTTACTCACATAAGAGTAAGATAAGACATCACAAATCCCTTTACTGAAAAGTAGTACATGTATATCAGTTCGGCTGAGCCTAGGACATGGAAATGAATAGATCAGAGTTAAGGGCAAACTCAAAATGTCTGATATTTCATGGATAACTACAACAAATGTTGAGTAAAACCTCCCTACAATGGCAAATCCAAAGAAGTATAATTCTAGTTTGTTTTAGATAGGACTGGTAGCCTAACCCTTAACCTGTTCTGTGTTTATTCCAAATTGCAATACTTCCTGAATATTCCTGGACAAAATAGTTACGTGTATAATGAAATATGGAAGGTGGAATATTGTAGCCATTTTAGAAATTAAGAAATATACCTTTCAAATTTTACTAGCAAACAGAGCAGACCCTAATCAGACGGCTCCTATTGGAGCCGTCTGATCTGGGTCTACTCTGTTTGTAAATGCGTGAAAACAAAATGCACGTCAAGTTGCACTTATCAGGCTAAGGGTTTGTGGTTTCCCATACAAACCACTATTTAGCAGTAATCTTAACCCTTTTCCTGTTCAACATTAATGTAAGAAATAATGATATCATGAATATTTATTAGCTTAATTTTTATTATGTAGATTTTTCAAGGGAATCTTTTGTTTTGGCATAAACTGTTGAATCAGATCTATCATTATTTCATAAGCAAACAGAGCAGACCCTGATCAAATAGCTGCTATAGGCTCCATCTGATCTGGGTCAACTCTGTTTGCAAAAGTGTGAAAAGGTGTTTATATGAGGAAAAGGGGTAACCTTTTCAACGCTGAATTACTAGAGTGGAATAGCTCATTAGTGCTTAATTATAGAGTCCACTCAGTATGAAATGCCTAAACTTGATAGAGGATTTTGAATGACAAACAATGCACACCCAGATCAGAGGGCTCCTCAAGGAACCGTCTGAGTCAACACTATTTGCAAAAGACAGTGAATGCGTGTCCCGCTTTTAAAGGGTTTAAATACTAGAAATAATCTCTACATCAAAGGAAAAAGGAAACTACAGTCATGTATCAGCTGCCGCTCAACCATTTTGTTCATATAAATGCCTTTTCACGCATTTGCACACAGTAGACCCAGATCAGACGGCTCTTATAGGATCAGGGTCTGCTCTGGTTGCTTATGGTATTAAACAGATTTGATTCTACAGTAACTGTTTCTACCTGAGCCAAAACAGTCTCTGTACATATCAGATTATGCCATCATAAAAATCAGTTAATAAATATTTATGATGTTATTTTTTCTTACATGAATATTGAACAGGGAAAGAGTTAACTTTTTAGTCCAGTGATATTCATGTAAGATACATGTATAATATCATGAATATTAACCCTTTCCTCCATAAATATGCCTTTCTACGCCTCTGTAATATCCACTTCTTTAAACCATTGTGATAAATAGAGCATTTGATCCTATAGGAACAAATGCTCTATTTATCACAATGGTTTCAAACTACAAAATTCTAAAATTTTACTTTTCTCTAGTAAATGCTCCTTTTGGGTAGATTCATTCAAAGAGGTTGGGTCTAAAAATAGCCTATGGAGGAATGGGACAAGTAAAGGGTTAATATCCATTACCAATATAATTACTAATTAACCCTTTACTCCATGAATATTTATGAAAGAAATAATGCTATCATAGAAATTAATTTGATTAATTTTTACAATGGCACATGGACACAGGAATTTTCGGTCATGGCAGAAACAGTTACTGTTGAATCATATCTATATTATATAACAAAAGCAAACAGAGCAGACCCTGATCAGACTGCTCTTTTAGGAGCTGTCTGATCTGGGTCTAATCTGTTTGCAAAGGCATAGAAAGGCATATTTATGGAGGATAGGGTTAATTTATATTTGGTATTAAAATAATACAAATACATGTACATGTATGAGGAAATTTCGTGCCGTGGCAAACATCAGAGAATCAAATATATAACATTATAAAACACAGCAGAGAAAAGAACACCCTTATCAGAAGGATTCTCTAGGAACCATCCGATCTGGGTTGACACTGTTTTCAAATAACAGTTCAGGGTGTTAATTAATTTGTACTTTGACACCTTACCACTAATCCCATACACAATTCCACCAGGTTTTTTTTTCTCTCTCTCTCTCACAGTAACAGCTACTGTAACTTGCAACTTCCAATGAATGATCCTCACCTTTACAGAATGAGAGTTTGTAATAATACTCAGTAAGCGTAAAGTCGGAAAACATTGCGTCTCAGTGATCTCCTGTATTCCAGCAGTGAATTTATAATAACAATTGCAGACAGTTTTTACTTAGTTAGACGCAAAGTAACTTGGTGTCACATCTGGTTCAAAATCGTTTGACATCATTATTGTATTTAGAAAGAACAAAAAAACCCAGAATTATGAGAATAGAAGAAGACTTCAATTATGCTGCAGACAATAATGTTTTGATGCAGGCTAAGAGGTATGTCTTGGTTCTGACCAATCAGACAACTTTGAGCCGAGAAAGAATGATTACTGTGATGTAAATGAGTGCTGCCCCGGGCAAATTGTCATCATAACGCCTCGTTTATATCCTCACAAAGACAAACACTGTCCTCACTTGCACACCGTCACCTTCTTGAATTTGTACTAAGTTCCTCATTGTGACCTTGATTAAGTTACATTCCCCTTGAAAGCTGAATATTTAACTATTTACTCCATGAATTTTTATGTGAAAAATAATACCATGGATATTAATTAAGATTTATTTTTATAAATGCACATGGACACAGGACCCCTAGCCATGGCAGAAACTGTAGAATCACATCTATATAATTATTATATCATAAGTAAACAGAGTAGACCCTGATCAGACGGTTCCTATAGGAGCTGTCTGATCTGGGTCCACTCTGTTTGCAAAGGCATAGAAAGGCATATTTATGGACTAAAGGGTTAACAAAAAGTTTATCAGTGCTTAACTCTTTACTTCATGAATATTCGTGCAAGATGAAAATAATATCATGATTATTAATTAGAATAATTTTTATTATAATATGAAAATAGGAATGTTTGGCCGATGCAGAAATGGTCGAATCAAGTCTGTATATGACATAGGCAAACAGAGCAGACCCTGATCAGATGGATCCTATTGGAGTCTTCTAATCTGGGTCTACTATGTTTGCAATGGCAAGAAAAGGCATTTAAATGAATATAAAAGGACCTGATGGAAAACCCAATTTTTATGCATGTTTACTTGAGTTATCAAGCTTTTAAAAACTATTTGCCAAGAGTAGACAAAAGCCATCTTATCAGAATGCAGCATCTATTGCCAAGGCACAAACAGGCATATCTATGAAGTAAAGGGTTAACCCTTCATTCTATGAATAGCTCTATAAGGAATTATGACATCATGAATATTAATTAACTTAATTTATGCAGTTACATATAGAATACCCCTTATGCAACCACTTAATGAATAAACATGGGTGTCTTTATAATGCAGGACAAAAGTATTGCTAAAAGCTCCTCTAGGAGCTTTCTGCATTACTTTTGTCCTGCATTAAGCTTCCACCTGCATATAGCACCCAGAATTATACCTCTTTTAGGGGATCGCATTAGCGTGGTTTTACTGTAGTATATAGTATAGTAGTGGGTCTATTCTGTCTGCAAAGTTGTTAAAAGGGGTATTTATAGAGTAAAACATTAACAGCTACTGAGTCCATTTCGCATGAAAAAGTAAACTGTGATGAACAGACAATTACTGAAATGAAAACAATGCTATTTCCCTAAGAAATCGGACAGACAAACTTTGGCAAATAGAAGGAGATGTCTGATCAGGGTCTGGTACTGTTTGCTTATGAAATAATATAGGTCTGGTTTTACACTTTCTGTAAAAAAATTCTTGTGCGTGTACATGTATATACCATTATAAAATTTTATTCATTATGTCATTATTTCTTAACCCATTCCTGCACATTGACGCCTTTTGACGCCTCTGCAAAAGTCACCTGTTGAAACCATTTTGATAAATAGAGCATTTGCTCCTATATAGGAGCAAATGCTCTATTTATCACAATGGTTTCAAGCTACAAAATTCTAAAAATTTCCTTTTCTCTAGTTAATGCTCCTTTTCGGTAGATTTATTCAAAGTGGTTGGGTCTAAAAATAGCATATGAGGGAAAGGGTTAAATAAACATTCAACTGGGAAAGAGTTAACTAGATCATGTTTTTAAAAGGTAAATGAACACAGGAATATTTTTGGCCATGGCAGAAAACTGCAGAATCATATCTGTATAATGTCATAAGCAAACAGAGCAGACCCTGATCAGATGGCTCCTACAGGAGCCGTCTGATCTGGGTCTACTCTGGTTACAAAGGCGTGGAAAGGCGGGTTTATCAGGTAATTATAAAGGGTGAAGTACAATACAAATGATGCAATAAATTAACAAAGGTGACATCAAGGCTCAGTGTTTACGTTCATCATGACTTCATGAGTCATACATGCTTCTTAATTTCATTGCTTGTTCCTTCTTCAAATAAACCTATTTACAGGTACAGGTCATATCAAAGTTTAATCCTGTACTTCATGAATATTCATGTACGAAATAATGCATGTATGGATATAAATTAGCCTCATTTTGAGAATGGCATAATTATGAACAAGTGGCATATTGGCAACAGCAGGGACTGTAGAATCAGACCTACACAATTCCATAAGCAAATAGAGCAGACCCTAATCAGATAGCTCCTATAACAGCCATCTTCTGTAAAGGGTCTACTCCGTTTGCAAAGGCATCATACATATGAAGTAATGAATTAATATGTGTCATTGCTTTCTCACAACTGGAGGAAATGGACTGAATGGACTGTTCACAGCAAAACATTCCTTATTCTACTGAAGTGGGTTCTGACAATAGTACATAGCTCACTTCCCAACCTAAAAAGGACCATTTAACCCTTTCGCTCTTGAATATTCATGTAAGAAACAATAACACCATGAATATTGATTAGCTGATTTTTTATAATGGCATAATGGACACGACGTTTTGGTATTGGTCTACTATAACTTCATAAGCATACCCTGATCAGACAGGAGAAGTAAAGTTTATCTGGGTCTACCCTGTCTGCAAAGGCATGACGAGGTGTTGATATTAATCCTTTCCTTCATAGAAAAGCATTTAATGCATTTGCAATAGAGTAGACCCAAATCAGACAGCTCCTATAGGAGCAGTCTGATCAGGGTCTGCTCTGTTTGCTAATGAAATTTGATAGATCTGTTTCTTTAGTTTCTAAAATGGCTACAATGTTCCACCTTTCAATTTACCTATTTTGTTCATAAATATTTAGTAGGTAATGAAATTTGGAATAAACATAGTATAGGGAAAGGGATTACGATATCTTGAATATCAATTAAGATTAATTTGTAATATTACATGGGCACGGGAACTGTTGGCCATGGCAGAAATTGTAAAATCATATCTATTATTCTATATCATATCATAAGCAAATAGAACAGACCCTGATCAGACCGCTCCTATAAGGCTCCTATATGAAACGTCTGATCTTGGTCTACTATGTTTCTAAAGGCATATTTATGGAGGAAAGGGTTAAGGAAAAGGTTAACTCTTTGAATACAGAATATTCAAAGTAGAATAATCCATTAGTATAGAGTTGGTACAGTCCATTCAATATGCATGGTAAATCATAGCTACAGGATTTTGAATGTCAAACAATGCAAACCCTGACCTGAAGGCACCTCTAGGAGCTCTTTGTTCTGGGTCTACATTATTTACAAAAGCAATTTCACTTGTTTCTAGTTTTCGAAGGGTTACATCATTTTGTTTGACCCTGATAAAGCAGCTTCAGTAGGAGACCTCTGATCTGGCTTTATTCTGTTTGCAAAGGTATCAAATGGTGTCTCTATGGAGTAAAGGTTTAACCCTTTCCTCCATAGGATATTTTTAGACCCAACTTCTTTGAATTAATCTATCCAAAAGGAGCATTTACAAGAGAAAAGGAAACTTTTAGAATTTTGTAGTTTGAAACCATTGTGATAAATAGAGCATTTGCTCCTATAGGAGCAAATGCTCTATTTATCACAATGGTTTCAACAGGTGACTTTTACACAGGTGTAGAAAGGCGTATTTATGGAGGAAAGGGTTTCCTTCATATAAACACTTTTTCACACTTTTGCAAACAGAGTAGACCCAAATCAGATGGCTAATACAGGAGCTGTCTGATCAGGGTCAGCTCTAGATCTGTTTGCTTTTTGCTGTGTACATATTTGAGGGCTTGGTGCAAAACTATTCTAACTCCTTCACAAAGTAAAGGAGTTAGAATAGTTTTGCACCAAGCCTTCGCTATTATGCCATTATAAAAAAAATCAGCTTATAAATATTCATGTCATTATTTCTTTTATGAATAATCAGCATGGAAAGGGTTAATGACATCAAGTATTTTATGCTTAAGACAGGTGGCTGCTTAAAGCAAGGTGAAAGTAAAACAGAACGCTCCTATAGGAGCGTACTGTTTTACTTTTTATCTTGTTTTAAGCAGCCACCTGTCCTAGATACCAACTAATAATCACTGTAATTTAGTGGCCATTATTGAGAGGTTCTACTGTATTGGTATTACACTGTTACATGTATGTGACATCAAGCTGCTAATTGACTGCCATAACTTCCCATCAAATGGTCATTTTCAGCAAGCATCTGTCATTTAACACATCACTCCATAAATAAACCTTTCTACACCTTTTGCAAACTGAGTAGACCCAGATCATATAGCTCCTGTAAGAGACGTTTTATGAGGCTCTGCTCTGTTTGCTTATGATATATTATAGATATGATTTACTCCATAAATATGCCTTCCTACGTCTTTGCAAACAGAGAAGACCCAGATCAAACGGCTCCTATAGGAGCCATCAGATCAGGATCTACTCTGTTTGCTTATGATATAATAAAGATATGATTCTACAGTTTCTGCCATGGCCACAAATTCTTATGTTAATGTGCTTTTATGACAATCAAATTAATATTCATGATGTCATTATTTCTTGCATGAATATTCATGGTGTAAAGGATTAAAATGCCACAAAAATAACAAAAATAATTTCTAGGCATGGAAGAAAATTGACAGCACAGCATTAACCCATTCCCTCATAGGCTGTTTTTAAATAAAACCTCTTTGAATAAATCTACCGAAAAGGAGCATTAACTAGAGAAAAGGAAATTGTAAAATTGTATAGTTTGAAACCATTGTGATAAATAGAACATTTGCTCGTATAGGAGCAAATGCTTTATTTATCACAATGGTTTCACAAAGTGACTTTTGCAGAGTCCAAAAGTCGTCAATATGGGGGAATGGGTTAACAACCTTTAGAATGCTGCACTAGTGAATATGTGATCACAGTTTGTATCCAGAGGAGATACAGAGTTAAACATGCTAACAGGTTTGATATAGAAGAGATCTAGATCAGAAGTAGAGTTTCTCAGAGTCTAATCAGACTCCAAACTGTTTGACAATTTTATTTTTACTTAACTCTTTCCTCCATAGGCTATTTTTAGACCCAAATTTTTGAATGAATCTACCGAAAAGGAGCATTTATTAGAGAAAAGGAAAATGTTATAATTGTGTAGTATAGAAACCATTGTGATAAATAGAGCATTTGCTCCTATAGGAGCAAAATTTAATGCTCTATTAATCACAATGGTTTCAAGAAGTGACTATTACAGAGGCGTAAAAAGGCGTATTTATGGAGGAAAGGGTTAATGACATGAAACTGAAGCTGACATTATAACTTTTGTTAATGCCAATTACTTAGCAGGCAAAGGATTAAAATCTGAATCTAATTTATATTTATAAACAGCATCCACATCAGTCCTAGTAAGCTCAACCCTTAATCTCAAGACTATTTACATTTATAAGGAAGAATGATATTATGAATATTAAATTATTAATTATATATTTTTTATACTAGCATATAAACAAGAGAATTTTTAGCCTTGGCATGAACTGCAGAATCAGATCTATGTAATTTCATAAGCAAACAGAGCAGACCCTGGTCAGACAGCTCCTATTGGAACTGTCTGATCTGGGTCTTCTCTGTATGCAAAGGTGTGAAAATGTGGTGAAAGGGGTTTATGTCAACCTGTCACATTAATATGACTGATAAAATGATAAAACATCAACTCACCTGTAATAATTCAGATAACCAGATAAAGAATATTATCAGCCACAGATAACGAGCATATGACCCACTTTTCCCACAAAGCTAAGCCAGATGTAAATTGATTAGCTGATACAGAATAAAATATTTCTCAACAAGGAAGTGATACATGATCCGGCACAGATGTATACCGTATAATTTTCTTTCATTACCTACACAGGGCTATATAATTTATATAACCCTTTCCCTGTTTAATATTTATATAAAAATATTCATGTTATGAATATTTATTAGCTGCATTCTTATAATGGAATAAGTTATACAGGATATTTTGGTATTGGTAGAAACCAAAATTAATAGTCAGATCTATTATAATTTCATAAGCAAACAGAGCAGACCCTGATCAGACGGCTCCTATAGGAGCCGTCTGATCTGGGTCTTCTCTGTTTGCAAATGCGTGAAAAGGCGTTTATATGAGGGAAAGGGTTAAGTATTTCAACCTTTAGCATGCTGTGAATACATTTGCAAACAATTCAGATCCAGATCACCAGGGTCCATGCTTATAAAACGTTTAGTTGAGTCTGAGCTCGTTCTCAAGTTTTTGATTGGTCAAATTTGAGCCTATGGCTCAAATCTGACCAATCAAAAGCTTGAGAACTCAAATCTGACCAATCAAAAGCTTGAGAACAAACTCAGACTCAACTAAAAAGCTTTATAAGCATGGACCCAGATGAGATGCTTTTTTTTCATTCTGTATCCAGAGCTCCAGACAAGATGCGTCAATTGAATCATTTCCAAGAATAACTTCTTTATTTCTCCACTGAAACCTATACTGTACAACAGGTTATTGGCGTCATGAATATTTCGCGTAAATGTTATTTTGTATTAATTCGTGGTATGATGATTTCGCTTATGAAGTCCATCTCGTTAATTTAACATAACGGAAATAGAAGCATATAAAACGATGCCGAATGCTGTAAAAAGGGCTAAGAATAAATTTCTGCCAAATGTAATAACTGCAATTGGCAATTTAGGGGTTATCAATCGATAATTGTGAAGAAAGTCTACAGCTTTTATATCATTGCATTAAGGCCGACATTTACCAATATTTAATTTTGTAATTGTTTCGAGAACTTCCCCAAAACTGGGATGTATGGCACAGCGAGACACACTGGTCTACTTCTGAAACCATGGAAATGTAAGCCACAAAGTTACTACTCATTTATAACTTTGGCGTCTTATTTCGATCAAAACTGTCTGCAAAAGAAATGGCTTTATCATGATTTGTCTATTAGCATGCTATAAAGCTCAAATGCATGCCCATAACTTGGATGGTAAAGGTGTGAAAACAAATTGACAGGTTTGTGTATACGTGTTGATCTGTTAAACGCAGCTGGGAACAAGCCGGTATTCAATAGGCATTTCACAAACACTTAGAGTCAAACCTGTTTCAAAAGTTTGCTGCTATCAAAACCCTGTCTTACAGTACTTTGACCGCTCTTTAGAATCGTCTCGAGCGTATAGGGTTTGGTGGAGAAATGATGATTTTAGTATTTACGTAAGCACCTTTATCTGAAGCTCAGTACATACATGTATCTCATCTGCATCCAAATTGTTTGATGATCTGAACATTTTTTAAAAGAAATGGAAGAATGCCTGCCTCGAAATCCAAATATTTTTATGTAAAGATGCTGCCTTGAGTCCAAATAAATCCAAATGCAACTTCAAACCTTTAATTTTAAATTTTTAATTGATCTATAATGCTATTTCATATAAAACCCCTCTAAACCAGAAATTTAGTAAAGAGCAGCCACAGCTTATCAGGGTCTGTACTTTATGTAAATCCTTTACTTATTCACGTTAAAATTAACAATATTATGAATATTAAATACCGGTAGTATACAATGAACACGCAAAATGTTTACCATGGCAGAAATTGTTGAGTCATATCTACATTATTTCATAAGAAAACAGGCTCAGACCCTCATCAGACAGCTCCTATAGGAGCCGTCTAATCTGGGTCTACTCTGTTTACAAAGGCGTAGAAAGGTGTATGTATGGAGTAAAGAGTTAATTTGATATCAATTGCCATCATAATTGCCTCCACTGCTTTGTAAACTGAATAATTCATTTTGGCACCATTTTGATAATCTTAAATTTGACTGACACATTAGCAAATAGTGTAGACCCTGATCAAACAGCTCCTTCAGCAGCAGTTTAATCTGGGTCTGCACTATTTGCCTCAATCTTGTCTGTTTCAACACTTGGGATAATCAGAGTAAATGATGTTGAATTACATTTCATTCTAATTTCATACTTTATAAACTGAGGTCAGTGTTTTACACTCTGCATCTAAAAGAACCAGAGAAACTCTGTTGATGACAAACGTAGGGCATAGCACCATGGCTTCTCTGTATCCGCTCTCCTCTCTCTCGGGCTTCCAATAAGCCCATAGTTGGCAGAAAATGGACGATAACCCTTTCCCTGTTCTATATTTATTCCAAAGTTCAATACTTATATTTACTGAATAATCAATGAACAAATCAAGTTATAATGAAATATGGAAGGTGTAACATTGTAGCCATTTTAGAAACTAAATACATGTAAACAGATGTATCAAATTCCATTAGCAAACAGTGCAGACCCTGACCTATATGAGCCATCTGATCTGGGTCTACTCTGTTGCAAATGTGTGAAAATGTGTTTATATGAAGGAAAGGGTAATAAACACAACAAACCAACCAACCAACATTCACAGTGTCATATACATTGGGTCCTATGAGGAAGTCTATTTACTGGGAGTCTAATTTGGATTACTGTTTACACATTCATCACAATTTAGCTCATTAACGATCTAAAGTGCACATAAACCATCTACTCAAAATATACTACATTTCCCTGTACTTTTGGATACATTCCCAGCAAAGGATAACAGAATAAAAATTACTTTGCTTTGCTCTACCTTATTTCTTTAGTTATAAAAATCTGCCTAATTTGCATACGTGACTTAATTGTCAAGTATTCACTCTACTTGAAAGGTCATTTAACCCTTTCCTCCATGAATATCCGTGTAAGAAATAGTGACATCATGAATATTAATTAGATTATTTTCTTATAAAAGCACATGGACACAGGAAATTTTAGCTTAGGCAGAAACTATAGAATCATATCTATAATATTATATCATAAGCAAACAGAGCAGACCCTGATCAGACGGCTCCTATACAAGCTGTTTAATCTGGGTCTACTCTGTTTTCAAATGTGTGAAAATGCATTTATGTGAAGGAAAGGGTTTAATTAAATCAACACAACCAACCAACATTCAAAGGGTCATATACATTGGGTCCTACTAGGAAGTCTATTTACTGGGAGTCTAATTTGGATCACTGTTAACCCTTCGCTTGCTGAATTTTAAAACACATTTCTCCTTCTTTACCCATGCCCTGTTGTATAATAACATATATCTTTACTGTGTACAAGTATTTCGCTGTACAATGACTGCTGCAGAGTGCAATTTGTAAATAGTGCAGACCCTGATGAGACAGCTCCTGCAGGACCTGTCTCATCTGGGTCTTCACTATTTACAGGTAGGTATATTGACTCGAATAGCAAGCGAACGGTTAACACATTCATCACAATAATTCGAGGGTTTGGTGCAAAACTATTGTAACTCCTTCACAAAGTGCCTAAGGATCTGGGTCTTCTCTGTTTGCATAGGTTTGAAAATGTGTTTATATAACAGAAAGGGATAAATCTGATTCTACAGTTTCTACTAATACCAAAACATCTTGTGTGTACAAAATACTATCATAAAAATTCAGTTAATAAATGTGCATTGTGTCATTATTTCTTAACCCTTTTCCTCATAGAAACTTGTTTTCACGCATTTACACAACAGAGTAGACCCAGATCAGACAGCTCCTAGAGGAGCGTCTGATCAGGGTCTGCTCTGTTTGCTTATGGAATTTGATAGATCCGTGTCTTTACTTTCTAAAATAGCTACAATGCACCACCTTCCATATTTGATTATAACTTGTATTCATGAATATTCAATGGGTATTAAAATTTGGACTAAACATAGAACAGGGAAAGGGTTAATACAAGAATATTCAACAAGAAAAGGGTTAATTATCTGAACAGACCCAATTAGGCAAATAGGGTAGACCTAGATCAAACTGCTCCTGCTGGACCTATCTGATTAGACCCTGCACTATTTACTATTTACATGTAATTAGTTTTATTTCAAGTCACCAAAACTTTGCCAACTTGACTTATTAACCCTTTCCCTGTTCTACATTTATTCAAAATTTCAGTACCTACTGAATATTCATGAACAAAACAGTTATAATGAAATATGGAAGGTGGAACATAGTAGCCATTTAAAAAACTAAAGAAACATAACTATTAAATTCTATTAGCAAACAGAGCAGAACCTGATCAGACGGCTCCTATAGGATCCGTCTGATCTTGGTCTACTCTGTTTGCAGATGTGTGAAAAGGCGTTTATAAGAACAGAAAGGGTTAACTCTGCAAACTGTTAGAAAGGGAGATTTAGGATAAATACATTATGGGAATTCCAACCCTTTCCTTCATTTTTAAAAGCTGTTCATCCCTTTGCAAACAGAGTAGACCCAGATCAGACAGCTCCTGTAGGAGCTGTCTGATCAGGATCTGCTACTGTTTTCTTATGAAATTATAATTGATCTGACTACAGTTTCTACCAATACCAAACACTTACTTGTACATATGCAATTATAAAAATTCGGCAAACCAATATTCATGGTGTTATTTCTGACATGAATATTCAACGGGAAAAGGGTTACTTATGATTAATTCATCATTGTCAGGACCAAATGCCAAACGTGACCTGTCATCATTATTTTAAAAACTATCATTCATCTGTTGCTAATCATGCTAAACTTCACCCTTCCTTCATTTAAACACCTTTCCATGCCTTTGCCAAAAGAGTATACATTTACTCAGATTAGACGCTCCTATAGGAGCTGTCTGATCAATGTCTCGTCTGTTTGCTTATAAAAATATGTTAGACATGGTTCTAAAGTTACTAACAATACCAAAAATTCATGCATACAAATCCCATAACAAAAAATCAGCTAATAAATATTCATTGTGCCATGATGACTTACTTATGAAGTTAACCTTTTACCTGAAAGAAATACCTTTTAATGCCTTTGCAATCAGAGTAGACCTAGGTCATATAACTCCTGTAGGAGCTATCTGATCATGGTCTGCTCTGTTTGTTATGAAAATTTCATCTGGACCACTGAATACTTATTTAACCCTTTCCCTGTTCTATGTTTAATCCAAATTTCAATACCTACTGAATATTCATGCACAAAATTGAAGGCGGAACATTTTAGCCATCTTAAAAAATAAAGAAACATATATAAAATTCAGTTAGCAAGCAGAGCAGACCCTGATCAGACGGCTCCTATATCTGGGTCTGATCTGAAACTACTCTGTTTGCAAATGCATTAATATAAGGGAAAGGGTTAAGAAATAAAGATATGAATATAGATCTGATGCTACACTTTCTGCCACGTCCAAAATTTCCTGTGTTCATAAAATTATACAGTTACATTGTACTAAAATTAATCTATTAATATACATGATACATGTATCATTGTTTTATTATGAATATCCATGCTGTAAATGATTAACACTTGCAAGCATTTGCAAAAATTCTTCTCTTCCTTTGATCTGAAAGCAATGTTGTTGTTGTGTTTTCATTTCTTGCCAAACCTCAGAGTGTTAGGCAGTTTGGATCCTGATGAGACAACATGTTACTCGGCAATTTGGATCCAAATTGTTTAAAGTTAATCACTTCACGTTATCATGTAAATTTTAATAACAACAGTTCTGCATAAATACAGTAAGCAAAGAGTTGAGTTCCTAATGGTAAAAGGCGGCATCTGACCTGGGACTGCACTGTTTTCAATGGTGCCAACAGGCGACATTGGCGCCAAAAGAGTTAATGGCGTAATAGGTTTTATAATTTCAAAAGCAAATAGTCCAGACCCAGATCAGATGGCTGCTACAGGAGTCATCTGATCTGGGTCTCCTCTGCTTTCAAAGGAGTGAAAAAGCATTTGTATGAAGGAACAAGAGGGCCTGAAAGGCCCTGATATCGCTCACTACACAATCAGAAAAGAAGACTTTCACTATATGTTTCTATAGAAAACTAGCCGGCCCCTGGGCAAGGTCAATTTTGTAGAGGACCTGAACATGATGCTGTGTGCCACATAAATTATGAGAGTTTAGATTAATATAAACTTCCAGTTCCAGAGGAGAAGAATTTCAAAGTTTTCACTATATGTTTCTATAGAAAACTGGCTACCCCTGGGGCGGGGCCAATTTTGACCCAAGGGGCATAATTTATATAACTTTTGTAGATGACCTGAATGTGATGCTATGTGCCAAAGATGAAAGCTGAGAACCTTCCAGTTTCAGAAGAGAAGATTTTCAATGTTTTACTATATATTTCTATAGAAAACAAGGCACCCCTGGGGGAGGGCCAATTTTGACCCCAGGGGCATAATTTATATAACTTTTGCAGAGGACCTAAAAATGATGCTATGTACCAAAGATGAAAGCTGAGAACCCTGTAGATTCAGAGGAGAAGATTTTTAAAGGTTCAAATTGTTGACGACTGATGCCAGACGACGGATGCCGACGGACGTCGGACATCAGGCGATCACAAAAGCTCACCCTGAGCACAGAAGTGCTCTGGTGAGCTAAGATGTTAAAGGTACAAAGCAACAGACACACATGTGCACCAGTAGTGGTACTCAGATACTGAAATTGTCATTTCTCCACAAATCCCTATTTTATGACCACCTTTTAGAATCGTCAATTCGAGCCGATTCTAAAGAGTGGTCGCAACATAGAGTTTGGTGGAGAAATAAAGGAGTTATTCTTAAAAATGTTTTTATTTACATACCTTATCTGGGGTAATTACAGTAACTGAACATAACTATACCAGTCAGTGTTTCTTACCATTATGTCCTGTGTAGTATATCCCAGTTTCTCAGCCAACATGCGCCAGTTGTTGCTGACTGAACCATCGGGGTCCAGCTTGTTAGCAAGCTTAATATACATTCCCCAGCTCACACAGGTGAAGGGAATCTCCTCCTTCATGATGAAATCAGGTTGAGATCTTGTTTTGTCCACCATTTACCATGTAGTAAAGTCTATTATCTGAAAAGTGAAATAAAGTGCTTAACTCTTTCTGTGTAGAATATTCATTAACCCTTTCCCTGTTCTATATTTATTCCAAATTTCTATACCTACTGAATAACCATGGACAAAATAGTTATAATGAAATATGGAAGGCGGAATATTGTAGCCATTTTCGAAACTAATTCAACAGATTCATCAAATTCCATTAGCAATCAGAGCAGACCCTGATCAGAAGCCGTCTGATCTGGGTCTACTGTTTGCAATGCATAGAAAGGCATATTCATGGAATAAACGGTTAAGAAACAAAGATATCATAAATATTCATTATCTCATTTTTGTAATGGCATATGCACATTGGATGTTTTGGTATTCGTAGAAACTGCTGAGTCAGCTCTATTAATATTTTGTAAGCAAACAATAAAGACCCTGATCAGATAGCTCCTATAGGGGACATCTGATCTGGGTCTCCTCTGTTTGCACAGGCACGTAAATGTGACTATCTGATAGAATGGGTTAAAAAAAAACCTCCCACCTCATAAAAGATATTTGCTTTGCAATCAGATCTACCGTATATGATATCATATCATCAGCTATCAAAGCAGACCATGGAGATATGACCACTCTGTTTGATCCGGGTCTACTCTGTTTGCAAAGGTGTGAAATGTGATTTTATGATTAAAAAAGGTTAATGTTCCTACACAAGCACTTGCATGCGATAGTCTGAATACAAACCAAAGTGTCATAACTCTTGAAATATCATCTGAACTGGAATTTCATACCAATAAGCACAAAACTCCCTACATTCAACATGTTTCAAAAATACCTAAAATATACTTAACTGTATGCTGAAAAGTAGTATATCGCAAGAAAACCTATCCAATAAACACTCAAAATGACAAAACATCCATGTGTTTTATATCGACAATCCCGACATTTCAGTTTTATTTGGGTTAGGTTTTAGTTTCTTATCTCTTCGCACTATTCGCATCTCTCTGACCACTTCCGAGAAAAACTGTTACATATACAATGGAAAGATCGGGTGATCATCCTCAAAACACGGAAAATTTGAACGGTAAAGGCCGATAATACTTTGTTGAAGACCAAAAATTATAAGTATTGATGAGATCGGATTTTTTGTATCACAGGGTCATTGATATAAGTCCAAATTGACAATCTTCATAATAAGTACCAACTTTTATGATATTATTGAAAATATGTGGTCATTGTTGGGACTTCCTCTTTAATAATGAAATTTCCCATAGTCCCATAGTTTTGTTGAAAACCAGTTTGTAGTTGCTAAAAGATAGCACAAACAACAAAAGCCAACAGACCAATAAATGGACAGATGGACCAACCAATATGGCTACTCCTAAATACCTAAACTTTATACTTTAAAATTGAGATTTACCTTACAGTGCTGAAAGTTGCCACCAATCTTCGACATCTTAATCTTCAAACTCCTTAAATAAATGAAGTTTTCTCCTGGTCTGTATTCTGATCTGCTTTGTCTGAAAATAAAATATAGACTGTAAATGTCAAAGGCAGATCACAACATATAACTGTAGTAAACAAGCAGGCCAGACTGGCTCTGATATCGCTCACCAGACAATCAGAGGAGAAGACTTTCAAAGTTTTCACTATATGTTTCTATAGAAAACTAGCCGGTCCTTGGGCGGGGCCAAATTCATTCAGAAAGAATAAATTAATCTACACTTATGTTCAAAATTTCATATATTTTCATTACACCTTCATGAGTTCATATTATTATTCATATCTTAACTTATTTTTAATCCTTTCCCTGTTCTATGTTTATTCAAAATTTCAATACCTACTGAATATTCATGGACAAAATAGTTATAATGAAATATGGAAGGTCGGACAGTGTATCCATTTTAGAAAGTAAAGAAACATCTTTCAAATTCCATTGACAAACAGAGCATACCCTGATCAGACAGCTGCTACAGGAGCCATCTGATCTGGGTCTGCTCTTTGCAAATACGTGAAAAGGCATTTATATGAGGGAAAAGGTTAAGTAAACATAAGTACCGGTACATGTATATTGTACACAAAATGAAAATAATTTGACGACCAACAGCGCACGCCGGTGAACGGCGGACATCAGGTGATCACAAAAGCTAATAAACAAGATGTGTTTGTGAAACACTATGCCCCCAATCTTGACAATATGATCTGGGTCTACTTTGTTTGCAAATGTTTGAAAAGGGGTTTATATGAAGGAAAGGGCTAGAGCAGAGAATGTTAAGAAATACATCAGCTATTACTTTCTGCCCATTAAATTCTATCTTCATAAACATCACAGGCAGCAGAATTGAATAGACTTTGATCTACATAAGTATACATAAGGAAAATCATGCTTGACCCTGAAAACTGTAACATTCTATTTCTATATAGAGCTATTTGGGAAAATCTATCTGATTGCTATATACATGTATATAACAAGATTAACTTCTTTGATTTTTGCGCAAAAGTTTAATGCAGACAGTCAATCTGGCAAGACATTGAGCATTAGCTGACATTTCAGGCATAATCATAGTCTGAATGACAACATATTCAAGATGTGTTTGTGAAACATTATGCTCCCCCAATTTGACATTTGACCCTAAAGGATGACCTTGATCTTGACATGTCACCCCTCAAAATGTGCAGCTTCATGAGATACACATGCATGTCAAAATTACAATTCTCTACTGGTTCAAAAGTTTTGACAATGTTAAAGTCGGTGATTTGACCTATATATTTGACCTCTGACCTTGAAGGATGACCTTGACCTTGAATGCCACCCTTCAAAATGTGCTGCTTTGTGAGATACATATGCATTTCAAATATCAAGTCCCTATCTGTACTGTCTGTACTTATTCAAAAGTTATAACCAATGTTAAAGTTCAGGGGTGGCGAAATCTAATTTTGGATGACTTGTCCGTTTTTGTTAAAAGCTATTTTCTACTTGTCCGTATGATGAATTAATAACAAAAACCTACAAAATTTCACTTGTCCCTTGTGGCTTTGGGACAACATGGACAATATGGACGTTTGATTTGGCCACCCCTGAAGTTGGTGACAAACAAACAGACGAACTTATGCAAGTTAGCACGTTTCGATTTTTTGGTAATATCAGACATGATCTTATACACAATTTGATTTTTTTCCTTATTTATAATGCCTTTCAAACAGAGTACCTACAGATCAGGGTCCATGCTTATAAAGCTTTTAGTTGAGTCTGAGTTTGTTCTTAAGCTTTTGATTGGTCAGGTTTAAGTTCTCAAGCTTTTGATAGGTCAGATTTGAGCCCAAGGCTCAAATCTGACCAATCAAAAACTTGAGAACGAACTCAGACTCGACTAAAAGTTTTATAAGCATGGACCCAGATGACTCCTATAGGAGCTGTCTGATTAGAGTATGCTCTGTTTGCTAATGAAATAATATGGATCAGATTTTAGTCCTGCCATGGACATTTACTAAACTTTGTTCATGTATCATTATAACTATTCAGCTAATTTATATTCATGGTATAACGGGTTAAAGGCAAACTTCAGAGACTGAATTTGCGAAATTGCTTAACCCTTCCTCCATAAATACACCTTTCTACGCTTCTGTAAAAGTCACTTTTTGAAACCATTATGATAAATAGAGCATTTGCTCCATAGGAACAAATGCTCTTTTTATCACAATGGTTTCAATACTACATAATTCTAACATTTTCCTTTTCTCTAGTAAATGCTCCTTTTCGGTAGATTTATTCAAAGAAGTTGGGTCTAAAAATAGCCTATGAGGGAAAGGGTTAATAAATTGCAATCACAAAACTAATACACACGCTAAACATTACTATTATCACAATTGTAAGTAACATGTTACGTTCATTAACCATTTACTCCATAAATATGTATTTCTATACTCAGATTAAAGGGCTCCTATAAAAGCAGTCTGATCAGGGTCTGCTTTGTTTGCTTATGATACAAATGTATATGTGTAGATGTGAATTTCCGTGTCCATGTATTATTTTGTAACAATTAATGTAATTAATATTCATGATGTCATTCTTCCTTTCATGAATTTTCATGTAGTATAGAGCTACTGTAATTAAATAATATATGTACATATCAATGTTTGCCTCTTTTATTTTTTATCTAGATGCAAAGCGAATCATGCCATGAAAATCTGATGGAAAACTCACAGTTGACTATGTAGGACATTAGGACAATTTGCTAGTTTCAAGTCAAATTCTAAAACCTTGGAATCTTTAGCAAGATGAATCATATAGTCACAAAGCTACAGATAACGGTGCGTACACAAATACTAATATCACCATTTCTCCACCAAATCCTATGTTAGAACAGTTTCTAAAGAGTGGTCACAACAAAGGGTTTGGTGGAGAAATAAAGAAGTTATACTTGAAAGTATTTTAATTTGTAAACGCATCTTAGCTCTGTAGTCAAATACTGACATGAAGATAATGATAAAAGTTTTACATGTTATAATAGAAAGTAATTTTGACTCATCAAACTCTGATGTCTAACACTATTCAGGCCTTCTTCTGGCAATTTTGGGTAAAAATGCATTTCAACCTTTTCCCTAGTATAAATCCTTTTTCACACACCAAATTTATGCAAGCAGGATAGAGTAAAACCCAGATCGGATTGCTTCTGTAGGAGTCATCAGATCAAAATACAAGGTGCAAGACATATATACAGGGTATCACAAAAATTCAAATTGATCCTCAAACGACCAAGGTCTTGACGTCGGAGACATGCACCTTAAATGTTGGGTAAAAGAGGCCATACTCAAACAAGAGGGCCACAAGGCCCTGATGTGCTCACCTGAGATAACACACGGGATGAGGCAATTTTTCACCCAAAAGTCATCATTTGTACAACCTTGGTAGAGAACTATAAGGCAAACTGCATGCCATTAATTAAAGGTCTAAGCCCTATGGTTTCAGAGAAAAATAATATTTTATAATTATTTTTTCCCCCATGAAAAACTGACAAGCCCCAGGGCAGAACCAAGTTTCGCACGCAGGTCTGGGTCATAAGTACCAAATATGGAAGGTATGGGTCTAATGGTTTCAGGGACTAAGACTTTTTAAGGTTTTTCTTAAAAGTCAAGACGGCCATGATTGCCCTTAATCGCTCACCTGGTTATAACAGAACAGAACATAATTTTATTCAAGGACTTGAACAATACAGTTCATCATCATGTTATGTTCTGTTATAACAGGGTCCATGCTTATAAAACTTTTAGTTGAGTCTGAGTACGTTCTCAAGCTTTTGATTGGTCAGATTTGAGCCTCTGGCTCAAATCTGACCAATCAAATGCTTGAGAACTCAAATCTGACCAATCAAAAGCTTGAGAACGAAACTCAGACTCAACTAAAAGCTTTATAAGCATGGACCCAGATTTATGATTAGAATGAATTCAGGTAAATAACCAATAGCTCTGAGTCAGGGGTGTAAATATTTTTCAAAAGCTACTCGCCCTGCAGGACTAGTGACCACAGAAATCCACTCGCCCTTATGCAACTTTCACACGCCCTTGATTTTTCATACATAATGTACTCTTTAAAAACCGGTGTGATCTATATCCTATGAAGTTGATTATGAACGGAGACAAAAATTGAAAGTATATATTTTTATTGCAAAAATTAAGCCTGATTAAACTTCATGCAGGATCAGTGCAACTTTGTATGATCTATTAAATTAGTGAAATATTTGACGAAACCACCATACTCCCTTTAGCCCATTCAAACTCACTGAACCATTTTTCTTGATCTCGTACTTTATCATACTATTTCTGTGGTTCTTTCTTTCTTTTCTCTTTCCTTTTTGTCATCATCTCCAACCCATGCTTCCCCGCCGGAGAACGAATGAAAGCTTGTTTGTTTAGACATTTTGACATATTGCAGGTAAATCTGACGGTGCTTCCGTTTTTTTTGGCCTCTAAAATTTTTACTCGTTTTAATTAGGTACGAAAGCGTCGAAGGTTTAAATCAAGAATTTTTCACAGTTTAACGGATTATTGTACTGGAAAACGTTGTAAAGCTATTATGTATATTTTAATTTCATAACACGATTGAGTATTTGAACGACCAGTTGAAATATTTAACTCAAATAAACTTCCTTTGGGTGAAACATTTCTACTCGGGCCGAATATGTCTCGCTAGGTAACAGGTGTGCTTAAATCAGAATGCCTCTAAATTCTTTGTAGATATTATCAAGTGTGAGACAGAGTGGAAATTCTGTCTTCAATCTGACATTTGCAAAGACTTTTCGGGCGTTTTAATTGGCAATTTAAGGTATTTTACTCAAGGTTATCAATTGGGAAAATTGCAGATCCAGAACTCCACTCGCCCTTTAGGGTGAGCATATGTTTTAAAGCACTCAACAGATTCCAAAACCTACTCGCCAATGCGAGTGGGCGAGTGGAATTTTACTCCCCTGTGAGTCAATGGATTTTTCACTCAAAACAATTGACAATCCTGAGCAAGAGAACAACCTTCATTGTTGTAAGATACAAGAAATTTTATTGAGATTTGGT
Source organism: Azorinus chamasolen (assembly GCA_963576725.1). NCBI lineage: Eukaryota > Metazoa > Mollusca > Bivalvia > Cardiida > Solecurtidae > Azorinus > Azorinus chamasolen. The sequence goes on along the minus strand of OY755246.1, from coordinate 53,507,926 downwards.
TACAATATAAACATAACAACATGAGCTTTAGAGCTATTTCCCGACAAACAGAGCAAGTAACAATTAAATAAAAGAACAACACATATATTTCACTTACTAAAAATTTGAAGAAATATTTTTCAAGACACATACCTTTAACCCTTTACTCCATAAATACACCTTTCTAGGCCTTTCTACACAGAGTAGATCTAGATCAGACGGCTTCTGTAGCAGCCATCTGATCAGGGACTGCTACCCCTGTACTCATGATATAGTATCAGTATGATTCTACAGTTTCTACCATGGCCAAACTTGTTTGGGTCCATGTGCTTTTACAACAATCAATTTAATTAATAATCATGATGTAAAATTTTATTTCTTACATAAATATTCATGGAGTAAAGATTAAGACGGTTTCCTGATCAGAGTCCAGAATAAACCTTTTCCAATAATCAAAAGAAGCAAACATTTTTTATAGACATTGGACTCAATGTATGCAGGATAGATCAGAATGGTGCATTATAATACACCCTTTCCTCCGTAAATATGCCTTTAAGTGCCTTTGAAAACAGAGTAAACCCAGATCAGATCATGATGGCTCCTATTAGAATTTGGAGCCGTCTGATCTGTGTCTACTCTGTTTGCTTATGATATAATATACTGCAGATATGAATTTACAGTTTTTGCCATGGCAAAACAATCTTGTGCTTGTGTCATTATCAAAGATAGACTAATTAATATTCACAATGTTATTATATCCTTCATAAATATTCATGGAGTAAATCGTTAAGCTAATTAATATTCATGAAGTCATTTAATCTTTCATGTCAAATATTCATGAGGGAATGTAAAGAGGTTAATTAAAGCACATGAGAGATAAGAGAATACAGTAAAACCTCTCTATAACGGTCACTAATTTGCATTAATTAGTTGGTATTTAGGGCAGGTGGTTGCTTAAAGCAAGGTGAAAGTAAAACAGAACGCTCCTAGTTGTTTTACTTACACATTGCTTTAAGCAGCCACCTGCCTTTAACGCAAAATACTTGATCCAATTTAATGGCCGTTATAGAGGGGTTTTACTGTATGCTGTCCGATTTAAGAAAAATGTTTAATCATTGCATATGGCATGTATCAGATAACATCATTTTTATAACATAATATTCCCCTGTTTGTAACTGAACCTGACAGTAGATCTCAAATGACCTAAATACATGTAGTGTAATACTACAAATGTAGGTCAAATATGATGACTGTCATTCAGCATAAACAAATTCACCCACCTTACGAATATAGTATATATCTAACTTGAGCCAAAAGTGCAAAGAACTTTTATTTATCTTATTGTAATCACCTTATATACAGTGTAGACGTTTGTTTATATCGTCTTTCTCCTCCATTTTTTCTGCTCTCCTTTATCAATGACTAAACTTACGAATATATCATTGATGAGTTATCACCATCGTCTCTAATACCTAACAAAATATCGCGCATTTAGTTTAATGTTTTCAGAATGTATGCGATATATACCGATTGTAAAAATATTGGACATAAGAAACATTGTATAAATTGTGTTTTATCGATCAAATGCATCTGCTTTTTCTTAAACATAAACAAGAAGAAAGTACGACGATGATAAATACTGAGTATAACGTTCGAGATGGTTTATCCTAACCAGGAAGTGTCATTCTTTGCAGACAGTTGTAAAACTTTCAAGAACAACTCACGCCCCAATTTTCCCCCTAGAGTACTCAGAGAAGATAGAACAGTACAGACAACTTAAATAAAAAGTATGGATATTTAAGCAGTTTGTAAATCGATTAAGAAACAGGTAGCTGGTTCACGTTATTTTATGTGTAGGCTACATGTTGCTATCTATTTTGTTAAGGCCATTGTCAATAATCTCTTAAAAGTTTACATTCTTTCTTTGAATTGCTGAATGACAGGTAATTAAGTGTCATGATTTAGTCATATTGTGTATCTACACAAGAATGTTTGGCCATTGGAAAAGCAGTAGATTTCGATCTATATTATTATGTAAACGGAACAGAACCTTTTTGGACAGCAGCAACATGTGGCCTCTGAACTGGTCTACTCTGGTTGCAAAAACATATTTATGGAATAAAGGGTTGAAAGTTTACTTCTTTTCTGGAATTGTTGATGACAAGTTATTAATTTTCATGCTTTAGTCATGATTTTTATAATGGCATTATCTGTATGTATATGTCACAGTGTGTAGGTTTATCATCACTTGTACGGCCTTGCTGCACCCCCTTGCTGTACAAGCGCGCTTTTATGGCGAATTGGTAGAGTGCATGACTGCGAACCTGGCAACCCGGGTTCGATCCTGGGTCTGAGCGGGTATGTTTCTTTATAAGAATACCCGGTTACATTTGGCGCCCAACATGGGACTGTGACTGTATGAGCTCCGAGTTCGATTCCCAGTCGTTCTCATACCCATAGAAATTCGGGACGAATTTCAACTTACTGGGGGAGTATGTCACAGTGTGTAGGTTTATCATCACTTGTACGGCCTTGCTGTACAAGCGCGCTTTTATGGCGACGTGGTAGAGTGCATGACTGCGAACCTGGCGACCCGGGTCTGAGCGGGTATGTTTCTTTATAAGAACACCCGGTTACATATACACATAAATTTTTGGCCATTGCAAAACTGTAATATCAGATGATGGTCTGTATGTTTTCATAAGCAAGCAGAGTCTTGAAGAACAAGTTTGGATGGCTCCTATAGGAACCAGCTGATCTGGGTCTTCTCTGTTTGCAAATGCACCCAAAGGCATCATCAGTTATGTTTACTGACTTATATATCAGTCGATTTACCACCCTCTGTTGACTCATTTTGCTCTTTACTCCTTGAATATTGATTCATTTAAAAAATAAAGAACATCATGAATATTACTCATGAACAAAGGAATTGTTTGCCCTTGGCAGAATCTGTAAAATCATATCTATATTATATCATAAGCAAACAGTAGGGTCTATCTGATATGGGTCTATGCTGTTTAAAAAGGCATAGAAAGGCATATTTATGGACTAAAGGGTTAATTGGTTGTGCTCCCTAAATTCAAAGTCGTTCCCCTACCCAAAATAAAAATTTATAAAATATAAACACATTTTGAAATGTATTTGGTGTGAAAGCTTGGCTTTGATACGAAAATATATATCTTGTTTTCATAAATACTTATGCAATTAAACATATAAATTTCAGATATCACTGTTACATGTAAGTTGATGTAACAGAACAACTCTGACCAAATTTCGTTGATTGGAAATGCTTATGTCAGCGACTACATACATGTGATAACTACCGACGGTAGGTGAATTCTACCGTTTTCAGAGGTGGTTTACCGTTCTACTTTAACGATCTACCGTTTTTGAAATACCAAGGCAATTTTTTTAGTGACATGTATTTTCCTCCCTGACAGAGTTTATCTGTTAGTTCTCTACACACACAGACCGCCTTTAGCTTGCTATCATGCTGTGATCCATGCTTGGTCTGTTTTGGTAGGGACCAATCAAGGGAATCCCCTGTGGAGACCATGGAGAATTCCCGAATTACATAATCACGAGGTGGTTCCGGTTTTCACTCTACTACTTTACCAAATAAATTGTTCGGGAACCAGTCGTTTCAAAATGCAAACGTCTACCACAAATATCACATGCAGCAGGTTTATTACTCAAGCGAGGCGACATGGGAGTGTCATGACCCTATAATAGGAATTATATTCTCATAATTAAGTTATAAGACATAGAAATGCTTCTCTGCTTCCTTGTCAAAGACAGCTGTGCTTGGCCTCGTTGTTGCAATGGGCCGAAACACTTCGAAAATAAGACTGCTTGGACTGATAATCATGAATTTGATTTGTACACTGAATTACTTTTTCTTTAGTATAATAAGTGGTAATGACACTAAAGAAGTAATTGAAAACACCATGAATTATTATCTACCATTGCAAACTCTTCAAAAAATAATAACTATATAAGTTGAAATGTCATCAGTTTTCGCAACGATTGTAGATACGGGCTAAAACACGGACTCTGGACCTGATGGGATTTCGACATTTCTGTGTCTGCTCAATGTTTGCAGTAACTAACTTGAACTGAGTAAAGGTTTAACTAACTTGAACTGAGTAAAGGTTGTAATTGGGAGTATAGCTAAATAAGGGCTATAAAATAAGCCAAAAAAACCCCTAAAAATGTTATTATAAAATAAGATAAAATGGAATATCTTTTTCATTATATGATAAAACTAATAAATCTTTATTTTTTCATGACATTATTTAATAAGGATCCCAGTGTTTTGGGCTTGAGACCTATTGATTTCACTGAGTCCTTTTGACAAATAAAAAAATCTAGAATTATTACTGCATGTCAATTACTAGTATTTGTTTTTAACCCTTTCCCTGTTCCATTTTTATTCCAAATTCCAGTCCCTACTGGATATTCTTAAACAAAGTAGTTATAAAGAAATTTGGAGATTGGAACTTTATAGCCATTTTAGAAAGTACAGAAACATTTTTAAAATTTCAAAAGCAAACAGAGCAGACCCTGATCAGATGGCTCCTATAGGAGCTGTCTGATCTGGGTCTACTCTGTTTGCAAATGCACGAAACCTTAGTTTATATGAAGGAAAGGATTAATGGAGGTTTTAACTCCACATTGGAATTTTTTTTGCCAAACCAGAAAGTGTAGAATCATTCCTATATATCATAAGCAAACATAGCAGACCCAGACCAGACAGCTCCTGTAGGAGCCGCCTGATCTGAGTCTATTCTCTGTGCAAATTTATGCGTGAAAAAGATGTTTATATGAGGGAAAGGGTTAAGTGTGTAAATGTTATGTGTGTAATGTAAGGTTTAATAATGGAATGGTATGCATTTATGGTAAAGTATGAATGATAATGTATAACAAACATAGGTATCAAGCAAATTTCTTTTTTCTCCTCCATATATTTAATAATAATTTTGTCGCGTCAGTAAAATCTACCTGACAAAAGTCAAATCTACCTGACAAATTTCCTAAATCTACCTGACATGCCTCAGGAGGTTATCACATGTATGCGACTGTCAATCGTGAAATTTGAACTTTTGATTATTTCACCTTTTCGTTGATGTGTGTACTAGTTTTTAAGCATTTATGTTTATAATTTATAAAGTTTGTATACATCTTTTGGCAGAAGAGAAGATTTATCAGAACTTGGTCTTAGCCAGTCCTCAACATTAACACCGTTCAGAGTCCCTAGAAAATCTGGTTTCAAATCAGGCCAGTTACTTTTAAGGTTGTGTATTTCTGTATTTGAACCAGTCTATATTTGTCACCTGTTTTTGTGATGTGGAATTTCATTGCAGATGTGAACCGCCAAAGAAAAAATGCAAATCAGAAGAATATTTATGAAAAATTTAAACAGATCATAATTATTCATTCGAACAATTGTTGTTTAAATTGTTGGAATATTCTAGAAAAGATTGACATGCAATATACAGTCCATTAGGGATCATTTGTGTTCTTACTGGACCTCATGTAAAATCCAAATTATTACACATTCAGAGTTACTGCTCTTTCTCTATTCTTTAAGTTTGTGCATTTGATATGAAATACATGTATTACTAATTGGTTGTTTTTAGCTCACCAGAGCACAAAGTGCTCAGGGAGAGCTTTTGTGATGCCCTGATGACCATCAGCGTGCATCAAGTGTCGTCAGTCGTCACCAGGTTGAACCTTTAAAAATCTTCTCCTCTGAATCTAAAGGGTTCTCAGCTTTCATCTTTAGCACATAACATCATCTGTAGGGCCTCTACAAAAGTTATAAATCATGTCCCATGGGTGGCCAGTTTTCAATAGATTATTCCCCAGGGGTCAAAATTGGCTAGCCCCATGGGTGGCCAGTTATCTATAGAAACATATCTGGTGAAAACTTTGAAAATCTTCTCCTGATTGTCTGATGAACGATATTAGGGCCATCATGGCCCTCTTGTTTAACTTTTGTAAATGTCGTAATTTGGTACAGGTGTCTATAAGTCAGTGTCACAGTAATAATTGTGTTATTATTGTGTGAAATGTTAAATCTCTTAACTTTATTAAAATCCAATGTTTTATTTAGGGAAATTAAAGTGTATCAAAACTTTTTTCATAAATCTTTACTCAGTTTACAAAAATAAATGATACAATAATTCAAAGTTTTAAGGAAACATTAATTCAGCAATGACTTATAAGTTCTAGAACTAGCAAAAATATACACTTATAGGCATCTTATTTCTAACAGGATATAAACATATTTAAATTTATCGCATAATTTGCCTTATGGGAGTGCTGTAACAGAGTGCTGTAAATCGCAAAAATGAACTTTTTATGCAAATTAGCAATCTTTAGCCAAGTGTTGTGCTCATTTCAGTGTTAGCCAATTGTAGCGCTCCATGTGCGTTGTCCATTGTATTACAACGCTGTTTGTAAGCATTGGCCGAAACAGCCATCAGCTGTAGCATGTTTCATTTTCTATGGCATTTCTAAGGTTTATGTGATTAAAAGAATCTTACATTCTTGTTCATTCTCGTTTACTATAATGAATATGACCCTCGCTAAAGCTCGTGTAATATTATTATAGTAAACTTGTTTCATAAAAACAATTTGTAATGAACACTCATGCAAGATCCTCTATGTAATAAATATGTTGTCTTAAATAGCCGATTGCATATTGCATAATTATTTGGTCCTCATTTTGTATCTCCCCATATCTTGTACATATTTAAACATTTTCCTCAACTCCAAAATAGCAAAATCATCAGGGTTAGGGGGACATTTTCTCTAAATTGCCCTTTTGCTGGAGTCCTGTATGCAGTGATGTCACGTGTGATGAGTGAATAGAGTACACCTTTTGATGGAATAGATTTTCCTTAAACCCTTTCCTTGTTGAATATTCATGTTGATATTTATAACATCATGAATATTTGTTAGATTAATTTTTATAATGGCATAATTATGTACATAGATATTTTGGTATTGGAAGAAACTGTAGAGTTTGATCTGGCAATAGAGCAGTCCCTGATCAGACAGCAACTACAGAAGTCATATGATCTGGGTCTTCTCTGGTTGCAAAGACATGAAAAGGCAATTATATGAAGGAAAGGGTTAACTTAACCCATTACTTCCATATGCTATTTTTAGATCCAACCTCTTTGAATAAATCTACCAAAATGAGCATTAACCCTTTCCATGTTCTATGTTTATTTCAAATTCCAATACCTAATGAATATTCATTAACAAAATAGTTCTAAAGAAATATGCAAGGTGGAGCATTGTAGACATTTTAGAAAGCAAAGAAACAGATCTATCAAATTCTATTAGCGTGAAAACACGTTTATATGAGGGAAAGGGTTAACTAGAGAAAAGGATTTTTTTTAGAGTTTTGTAGATCTGAAACCATTGTGATTATGAGCATTTGCTCCTTAGGAGCTATTTATCACAATGGTTTCAAAAAGTGACTTTTACACAGGTGTAGAAAGGCGTATTTATGGAGGAAAGGGTTAAGTATGAAAATTTTTCTTCCTGATTTATTTTTTGGTTGAACAGCGAGGTTGATAAATCTACATTTGCAGATGACACCAATTGTTTTATAAATATAAAAGTTTGCAATGAATACTGTTTACAACGAATACTGTCCAATGAAGATGATATGTCAGAACAGAGTCATACAAGTTTCTGCAGCACATGTGTATGGTTGTTTGAGCCAAACAAGAAAACTGTCCTTATTTAGGACAAGCGAAAATCTGTCTTTGGGTCACTCCACTGCATTTATCATGCCAAATTTCATTGGAACTAACCAGGGTCCATGCTTATAAAGCTTTTTAGTTGAGTCTGAGTTCGTTCTCAAGTTTTTGATTGAGAACTCAAATCTAACCAATCAAAAGCTTGAGAACGAACTTTATAAGCATGGAACCTGGATCTACTGTATATTTGCATGTTGTTTTCTTTCTCAGGAGTCATACCATCAGAGACAATGAAAGGGGAATTGTGTTGAGAATGAATGTGAATCCTAGAGGAAACCAGCCGCTTGGCCCTCAGGGAGCTGTTGGGGGAGACATAGAGGTCCCTCCTCCTATTCCACCGCGAAGTGCATCTATCCAAGGTTTGTTGATATCAATATGGATTGACTTTAACCCTTTCCTCCATAAATATGCCTTTCTACGCCCCTGTAAAAGTCACTTCTTGAAACCATTGTGATAAATAGAGCATTTGCTTCATAGGAGCAAATGCTCTATTTATCACAAAGGTTTCAAAACTACACACTTCTAAAATTGTCCTTTTCTATAATAGTAAATGCTCCTTTTTGGTAGATTTATTCACAGAGGCTGGATCTAAAAATAGCCTATGAGGGAATGGGTTGATATATGTTTACATAATTTTTTAGTACACTGAATAATAAAATATAAATTGCAAGTCTGTTTAAGTCTTTCCCTGTTGAATATTCTTGTAAGAAATAATGACACCATGAATATTTATTAGCTGACCTATTTTAATGGCATATGTACACAAACTTTTGGTATTGGTAGAAACTGTAGACTGATATCTATAATTATGATTCCATAAGCAAACAGAGCTTACTCTGATCAGAGGGCTCCTAACTATTTTGTCCATGAGTATTCAATAGGTATTGAAAATTGGAAAATTGGGTTAACCTTTACTCCATAGATATGCTTTTTAGTGTGTTTGCAGACAGAGTGGACCCAGATCAGATGGCTTCTATAGGAGCGGACTGATCAGGGTCTAGGTCTACTCCGTTTGCTTACGAAATAATAGATCTTATTCTACAGTTTCTGCCACTTCAAAACTTCCTTTGATTATGTGCTGTTATAAAAACTTTTTGTATAATTAATATTCGTAATGTCAGTATTTCTTACTTGAATAATTATGGAGTAAAGGGTTAAAATTGACACAGATATACTTTGTTTTATAACAGGTTCAAGGAATTCTGTGAACACTTTGCCACCATATGGAGGTAACCTTGATGGCTATCCAACTAGTTCCCAGCTTCCTATGGCTTCAACATTTGGTTACCAGCCTAATGCTTGGAACCAGTCCGGGGTGAATTCTCAAAGACCTCAGACAATAAACATTCACAGTAGAGATACACAAGGCAGAGAAGGCCAATCAGCCCTGATATCCCTATCGCCGCCAACAGAGGTGATGAGGCCAGCATGGGGGGTACCCTCAGACCAGTCTCCTTTCATAAGTGATCTCGCAGGGTTGGATTTTTCTACTTCAACGATACAAGACAGTTCATCTCAACCTCCACAGGAACAACCAAATACCGGAGCAACAAAAAATCTTTATCCTGATATAAGCAGTGCTTTCAGGTAATAACAGGCCTATTGTAACACGTCCCAGGACCTATGAAATTGGATTACATGTATCTAATGTCGTAGACAAGTTTGTTTACAAAGTAAAAATGAGTTTAGGAACAAAATATATGAGGGTAGATGAAGGTGCATATTCAAATACTAAAACTCCTCATCTCTCCACCAAACCCTATGTTGTGACCACTCTTTTGAAGGGTTTGGTGGAGAAATAATGGAGCTGTTCTTGAAAATGTTTTAATTGAAGCATCTGATTTGGACCTCTGCATATGTTTAAAGTTTTGCTTCTAATAAACATCTTTTCACACATTTGCAAACAGAGTCTGAGAAGACCCAGATCAGATGGCTTCTATAGGAGCCGTCTGATCAGGGTCTGCTCTGTTTGATTATGAAATTAGAATAGATCCCACTCTTTGGTTTCTACAAATACCAAAATTTCATGTATTCATATGCCATTATAAAAATTCATTATTTCTTACATACATATTGGACAAGGGAAAGGGTTAACCCTTTCCTCCATAAATATGCCTTTGTACACCTCTGTAAAAAATCACCATTTTGATAAATAGAGCTCCCAAATGGTCTATTTATCACAATTGTTTCAAACTACATAATTCTAAAATTTCACTTTTCTCTTGTACATTGTAAATGCTTCCTTATCTCAGTTAGTATGAAAAACAGATTTATGGAAAATATCACATTGCATAAAAAATTAACCTGAAATATCACAGTTGTAAACCTGATGAGATGCCTAGTTCCTCAGGGTCTCATCAGTAATCAAAATGTTTTACATATGTAGGAATGGGACATAGCTCCAGATAAGCTGCGTAAATTAAAATATTTTAAAAAATATTTCCTTTATTTCTCCACCAAACCCTATACTGTGACCACTCTTTAGAATCGTCTCTTCGAGACGATTCTAAAGAGTGGTCACAGTATAGAGTTTGATTGAGAAAAGACAATTTTAGTATTTGGGTACGCACCCTTATCTGTAGCTCTGATGGGAGAATAACTTAACTGACAATTTCATAGTATGAAAAGAGATTATTAATCCTTTCAGAGGGCCAGATAAGATGCGTAAATTAAACCATTTTCAATAATAACTTATTTCTCCACCCAACCCTATGTTGTGACCACTCTTTCGAATCGTCTCAAAGAGACAATTCAAAAGAGTGGTCACTACATAGGGATTGGTGAACAAATGACAATTTTAATATTTGAGTATGCATCTTTATCAGTTGCTTTGCCCGTTACTCCATTAATTAATTAAGAATATACTTGTAAGAAATAATGACATCATGAATATTAATTGGATTAATTTTTAAAATGGCACATAGACACAGGAATTTTTTACCATGGCATTTACTGTATCTATATCATTTCAGAAGCAAACAGGGCAGACCCAAACAGTGATTTTTTTTACAAATTTTCTTGCACGAGTCCTGGGACTCGATAAACTGCAAATATGCGAGTCCCCAAATTGAAATAATGAGTCCTAATATTCTATGAGAATACATTAAGGCACCCAGTCAAAGGTATTTGTAAAACTTGCCTTTTTATACTGATATCTGATGAAATGCTGGGTATTGATTATAGGTAAGATATTAATAAAACTTCAAAATTAAATTTTGTTAGAAATTTCAATGCATTATTGGGACTCACATAATTTGAAACTTTGCATCCCCAGAGACTTTTGTGAATACAGGACTCGGGACTCGCAGGTAAAAAAATCACTGCCCTAATCAGATGGCTCCTATAGGATCCATCTGATCTGGGTCTACTCTGATTGCAAAGATGTCAAAAGGAATCTCTAAAATTTAATTGGATACTGGCATGCAGAACTTAATTGCATAGCTACTTGTGTGATAAAACATGTTTTCTCACGCACTGAATGAATTGTCGTATGCATAGTTATATATATTCTCAAATGCAATATTTTTAGTTTCTTTTCTTAAATACTGTCTGATTTTCAAAAAAAGTAATTTATTATGAGATACCAAATTACTGAGGATTTCATTTGGATTCAAACTTCCCTTAAAGTTTCTTAACCCTTTACTCCATAAATACACTTTTCTACGCCTTTGCAAACAGAGTAGACCCAGATCAGACGGCTCCTGTAGGAGCCGTCTGTTCAGGGTCTGCTCTGTTTGCTTATGGTATTATATAGATCTGATTCTACAGTTTCTGCCATGGCCAGAAAATTTTGTGTCCATGTTTTAAAAAAGAATATTCACGGTGTCGTTATTTCTTACATGAATATTCATGGAGTAAAGGGTTAACATAACCATACAGCTGGTCCATAGCATGCTAATAGTTAATAGTTGTCTGCAAGACATCACTTCCTTGATGTTTTGATCCTTTGAAAAAGCTGAATTTTCAATGTGAAATGGTCCATCATTGTTTCATAATAGTCATTTCCGTATGAAAGTGTAAACTTTGCTGCAAGATTTTAAATGGCAAACAGTGTAGACCCTGATTAGATTGCTCCTATAGGGGCCCTCTAAGCTTGGCCTACACTGCAAATAACAGTTCATATCCCGCATTCAAAAGGTTTAGCAGTTTTAATTGTTTAACCCCTTTTATGCTGAAATTTCAAATTGAAGTGGTCCTCTGTTGTTGTTGATGATACAATCTACAGTAAAACCCCTCAAATATGACATCAAAAAGGGGCATCATTCACAGTGGAAAAGGCAGGTGGTAGCTTAATGCAGGACGAAAGTTATGCTGAAAGCTTCTATAGAAGCTTTCTGCATAACTTTCGTCCTGCATTAAGCAACCACCTGCTTATGAAGACAGCCATGTTTGTTCATTAAGTGGTCACATTAGAAGGGTTTTTACTGTATTTAGTATAAAAGTATTTTGATCGTCTATAAAATTTTGGTTGACTCAGTGCAGACTTATGATCGAAGAATAACTCTTCTGATCTGGGTCTACAAATGTTGGTTAACACATATCCTACTTTTAAAAGGTTAAACCATGACTGTGTTTATTTTCTACTTGAACTCATCCGGGTGTCTGTAGATAAGACATTCTTTATTGAATAATTTGAATAGATGTACATTACTCTGGTCATGAGGAGATAACATAATAAAAAATTGTGTTAACCCTTTCCTCCATATAAACACCCTTTTCACACATTTGCAAACAGAGTAGACCCAGATTAGATGGCTCTGATCAGGACTTGTCTGGTCAGGGTCTGCTCTGTTTGCTCATGATGTACAGTAGATCTGATCTGAGCCTAAAGATCCTGTGAACATATGGTATGCCATCAAATAAATTCAGCTAATAAATATTCATGATGTTATTATTTCTTCCATGAATATTCATGGAGTAAAGGGTTAACTAGTATGCTAAGCAAACAGTCTGTTGAAATAGAAAGTCTTTTTGTTTCACATGCCTAAGTTTTTCTATCATTTTCTGAAATTCAAAAGCAATGTTTAACCCTTTACTCTATAGAGAGGCCTTTAAATACCATTGCAAACAGGGTAGATCCAGATCAGACATCTCCTGTAAAACTATCTGATCTGGGTCTACTCTGTTCGCAACTACTTAGGAAGGGTTAACCTTTACTTCATAGAGATTCATAGAATCATAGAGTAGAGGAACTTAACCCTTTCCTCCATAAATACGCCTTTCTATGTCTCTGTAATTGACATTTATTGAAACCATTGTGATAAATAGAGCATTTGCTCCTATAGGAGCAAATGCTCTATTTATCACAATTGTTTCAAACTACAAAATTCTAAAAGTTTTCCTTTTCTCTAGTTAATGCTCCTTTTCGGTAGGTTTATTCAAAGAGGTTGGGTCTAAAAATAGCCTATGGAGGAATGGGTTATAAGCTAACAGCTTTCATTTCAAACCTTCCAATGTATATTTATGCATGTTGTAAATTACAAAAATAAGATATGTTTAAACCAATCATAGAGTAGACAGCCTCTGTAGGAACCATCTGATCAGTGTCTGCTCTGTATGCTTATGGAATGATATAGATCTGATTCTACAGTTTCTTCCTTGGCCAAATATTTCTATATTATCAAAAAACACAGTCATTAATATTCATACATACATTATTTCTTACATGAATATTCATAGAGTAAAGGCTTAATCCTTTCCTCCATAAATACGCCTTTCTACGCCTCTGTAAAAGTCACTTTTTGAAACCATTGTGATAAATAAAGCATTTGCTCCTATGGAGCAAATGCTCAATTTATCACAATGGTTTCTAAACTAAACAATTCTAAGAAAATTCTTTTCTCTAGTAAATGCTCCTTTTTGGTAGATTTATTTAAAGAGGTTGGGTCTAAAAATAGCCAATGGAGGAATGGGTTAATCACTGATATCTTGCATCCTTTACTCCATGAATATTTATGTAAGAAACCATGACATCATGACTATCAGTAAGTATATTTTTGTAATGACATATGAAAAGTGGAAGTTTTGGCCATAGGAGAAACTTTAGAATCATATCTACAGATGACCTTCGATATCTCAAACTCAGATAACTCGAACTTCAGGATAACTCAAACTAAAAGTTCAGTCCTTCCATAACTTACAAAACAGAATTGCTCTAAAATGTATAACTACGCATATCAAGAAACACACATGACAGCTTAATGCAGGTCTAAAGTAATGCTGAAAGCTCATACAGGAGCTTTCAGCATTACTTTAGACCTGCATTAAGCTGTGAACTTACCTCAAACGTCTGTAATCTCAAATTAATTTGTATGGTCCCTTGAAGTTCGAGATATCTAAGTTCAACTGTATATTATTTTATAAGCAATTTGCCAAACAGACCACACCCTGATCAGAGAGCGTCTTGGACCTGTAGTAAATAGCCAGAGTAGCTCCAGATCAAAGTTTGAGCTGGCATTACAGTAAAGCCTCTCTATAACGGCCACTAAATTACATCAAATATTTTGTGTTAAAGGCAGGCGGCTGCTTAAAGCAAGGTGAAAGTAAAACAGAACGCTCCTATAGGAGCGTTCTGTTTACTTTCACCTTGCTTTAAGCAACCACCTGCCCTAAATACCAACTAATTAACACAAATTAGTGGTCGTTATAGAGAGGTTTCACTCTAGTCTTTTTACAGCGGGATAAGGGTTAACCCTTTACTTCATGAATATTCATGTAAGAAGTAATTGCATCATGCATATTAATTAGCTGTATTTTTATAATAACATGTGAACACAGGAATATTTAACCCTTTCCTCCATAAATACGCCTTTCTACGCCTCTGTAATGACCACTTCTTGAAACCATTGTGATAAATAGAGCATTTGCTCCTATAGGAGCAAATGCTCTATTTATCACAATGGTTTCAAACTACAAAATTCCAAAAAAAAATCCTTTTCTCTAGTAAATGCTCCTTTTGTTGGGTGTATTCATTCAAAGAGGTTGGGTCTAAAAATAGCCTGTGGAGGAAAGGGTTAACCAAGGCAGAAAGAATCAGATGTATATTATGTCACAAGCAAATGGAGCAGACCCTGATCAGATGGTTCATATGTGAGCTGTCTGATCTGGGAAAAGCTAAAATTTACTCCTTACATCTATACACTATTTAAAAATGGAGGTCAGTGTCTAGTTAACCGCAGTGTATTTGCCGAGTACCAAATGGAATGAATATTCAACAGGAAAAGGATTAACTACTGGTTAGAATTGTCTCTGTGATGTTTAGATTTTAGCTTCTTTTAGCTGGAGCCCTGAATAGATATATATTTCTGGTTGTAGCAAACAAACTTCAAGGTAAATAACTGCATGTTTGTGACATACAAAGGAACCACTGAGTACAAATTATCCTGAATCTGTTAATAATGATATACACTTTATATTATATAGGATCATATATTAATTTAGTGTTTCATTTTTTAGCTCACCTGGCACAATGTGTCAAGGTGTGCTATTGGGATCTTCCCTGTATCCATCGTCATGTGTCAACAACAATTTATTAAAACCCTTTACTCCATAAATATGCCTTTCTATACCTTTGCAAACAGAGTAGACCCAGATCAGACAGCTCCTATAGGATCTGTCTGAACAGGGTCTGCTCTGTTTGCTTATAGAATTACATAAATCTACAGTCTCTGCTTTGTCAAAAATTAAACAGCATCTCATCCTATACTGTGAAATTGAATTTGATCAGTCTTCATAAAGATCATCTCTAAAAGTTATATGAATGACTTTGGTCTGCTGCACTTCAAAGGAGCTATGAATAGGTTTTAAGGAACAGAATGTTCCAATAAACTGACTAAACTTTATACAGATTTGAATCGTAGATTATCTTTCTAAGTAATATAAGTGTTTCTGGTCCACTACATAAGTAGGTCAGAGAAGCTAATTATATTTTATTGAACAATTTCCTTGAATGTTAAACTTGATTACCTCAGGAGAATGTGTCTCATGGTTCTCGGAAGTGGTGCAATATATGCGTTGGATTTGCTTCCATTATGCACCCTGATCATAAATTGCACATTTTGAGTGGGATTATGACGGTGTAATGAGGTGAAAGTTCATGTACATGTTTAATATATGCTTTTTGAGGTGGGTTGATAATGCTTGAACCCTTTCCTTCATAGGGACTTTTTTTCATGCCTTTACAAACAGAGTAGAACCGTATCAGATGGCTCCTATAGGAGCCATCTGATCAGATCAGGGTCTGCTCTGTTTGCTTATGAAATTGTATAGGTCTGATTTTACAGTTTCTGCCATGACCAACAGGCTCTGTATTCATAAACCATATAAAAATTCAGCCGATAAAAACTCATGATGTCACAATTTCTTACATGAATATTTATGAGGGAGAGGGATAACACTTACCCTGCTAAGTCTGATTCTATTGAAACTTTCATGAATGATCCAGATAAGGTGCTGAGTAACTTTCTTCTTATCAAGATCCAAGCTGTTTGGCCCCTGGTCACACACAAAGGAAATATGGTATCATGGGTATTAAAAACTACTTTTTTTCCATGACAGAATAAGAGTGATTATTCATTGACAGACAGTTATCTCTTTCCGTCATATAAATGCTTTTTCATGTGTTTGCAAACAGAGTAGACCCAGATCAGACAGCTCCTGTGGGAGCTGTCTGATCAGGGTCTGCTTTGTTTGCTTTTGAAATTATAACAGATCCAACTATGGAACAGTACAGGTCAGATTCTAGTTTCTGCAATTGCCAAAAGGTCTTGTGTTCATATACTACCGTTATTATAAAATTCAGCTAATATATCAAAGCTAGAGATCCAGGTGCATACCCGAATTCTAAAATCGTCATTTCTCCACCAAACCCTATACTGAGACCACTCTTTAGAATCATCTCTTCGAGATGAATCTAAAGAGTGGTCACAGTATAGGATTTGATGGAGAAATAAAGGAATTATTCTTGAAAATGTATAAATTTATGCATCTTATCTGGACATCCGTATACATGTATTTAAAAAAATATGTCATTATTTGTCTCAGGAATATTAATGTGTTAAAGGTTTAATCTGTGTATCAATAGGAATATAAGATTAACGGGATACTATTGTATGTGATGTAAGTACACACTGTAAGGCAGGCAAGAGTTAGCCCTGTACTACAGATATTAACCCTTTCCTCCATAGGCTATTTTTAGCTCCAACCTTTTTGAATAAATCTACCAAAAAGGAGCATTAATGAGAGAAAAGGAATACTTCAGAATTTTGTTGTTTGAAACCATTGTGATAAATAGAGCATTTGCTCCCATAGGAGCAAATGCTATATTTATCACAATGGTTTCAAGAAGTGGTTATAACAGAGGCGTAGAAAGGTGTATGTATGGAGCAAAGGGTTAACCCTTTCACTGTTCTATGTTCATTCCAAATTTCAATACCTACTAAATGTTCAAAATGGACAATAATAATGAAATGCTTAAGGTGGAATTTTAGAAAGTAAAGAAACAGATCTTTCAAATTACACCAGCAAACAGAACAGACCCTGGTCAGATGGCTCCTATAGGAGCATTCTGATCTGGGTCTACTCTATTTGCAAATGCATGAACACACTTTATATGAAGGAAATGGTTAAATAGCTGAAATTTTATATTGGACCCATGAGCACTGGAATTTTTATCATGTCAAACACTTAGAAATAAAAATGTTATTTTATGAGCAATAGAGCAGACCTTGATCAGATAGCTCCTATAGGAGCTGTCTTATCTGGGTTTGCTCAGTTTGCTAATCTGCAGAAAGGTGTCTCTATGGAGTGAAGATATGGTTAAGATATATGTTGCAGAATTAATGAGAATCTCTATCTACTATCTATCTACTTAAATGTCCTTCTGTGCACGGAACAAATAGCATTGTTTTGTATCTCTGGTGTCTTTTCCCACCTGTAATTAGCTGGAAATCGTGATATGACTGAAATACTGTTAAAACTATGTAAAACCCGATAAAAACCAAAACTAAATCTCCATATGTGCATAAAACTTTAGAAAATAATGCATTTGTAATAGTCATAAAAATTGTTTTTCCTTTTTTTCAGGGAACTTGAAAATGAGCAGAAAAAGCAGTCAAGGGGGCAAGTGGTCAGTCCTTTCACTGAATGGAAGCCTCCGTACAGTGGTGGGTCTCAGAGAAGCTCAATGCCATCCCCATATGGCTGGGATACCCACCTCAGTCAGATGGCAGCTGGGGGCATGGGTGTGGGTTCAGCATCGGTACCTACTACCCCGGTCCATGGCTATCTCTCAACTCCACTAGTACACCCGGGTAACATAGGTTTCAATATGGGTCAGTCTATACCTCCTATGAACTCAAACTTTGTGAATAATAACTTTGCTGGTGGTTCAATGGCAAGTAATACTGGTCTTACTGGTTGGGGTGCTGGTATGAACAACCCAAGTGCTGGTGTGATAAACCCAAGTGTTGGTGTGAACAATTCAAGTGCTGGGACATCCATGAGTACTGATGGCTCAGCAGAGATGAATGGCTTTAACTTTGTCCCAAATCTAGACTTTGATTCTTGGATAGAATCAACCAATTCTACTGTGCCTTCAGGGACTAGTGCCAGTGGTACTCTAGATGGCACAGACTCAACTTTTGGAACCCAACAAATGAACAATAACCTTATTCAGTTGGGTTTTGAGGGAATTCTGACACCAGATGAAAAAGAATACTTCTCCCTTCAGTACTTTGACCCCTTGCATAAAAAAGGTCGTACAGCTTCTATCTCATCACCAAGCTCTAGCTCATCTGCTCATTATTTCTTTGCCAAACCACCTGAAGAAAGGGATATAGTCAGCAAGGACAGAAATGCCTGGGAAACATTTGATGATGATGACAGCATGTTTGGCTTTACTGAAGGACGTGATAACAGCAGACCAACAACAACAGATCAACAATCATCGGATGTGACCGATGTTTTCAAACACACAGAAGAGGACACAAAGGTATTTTTTCCTTTTCTGTGAAATTGATAAGACTTCAAAGACTTTGTACAAAACAACCTGCTTTGACCTTTATCAGCAAAAGCAGTCTTGATGTCTTTTACAAGTACACATTTTTTGTGTTACCTGTCGAGAGGCAGTGTGTCACTTAGGGATCACTTTTCCGTCGTCCGTCCGTCTGTCTGTCCGTCACACTTGGCTGTCATTTCTAAACTAATCATTATAGAGCTTTCAAATTTCACACATGGAACAGGCATGATGAGAGGAAGTGTCATGCACAAGGGTCACAACTCTAGCATCAATATTTTTTGAGTTATTCCCCTTTTTCATATTAACAATTAATTTTTGTGTCAGCTGCGAGCAGGTGACACATGTGTTCCTCCGAACTCTCTTGTTAATTTCTAATTTTTAGCTTACCCGGCACAAAGTGCGAAGGTAAGCTATTGGGATCACCAAGTATCTTCGTCAACAGTTTCTTTAACCCTTTCCTTCATAAATTCGCCTTTCTATACCTCTGTAATAGTCACATCTTGAAACCATTGTAATAAATAGAGCATTTGCTCCATAGGAGCAAATGCTCTCTTTATCAAAATGGTTTCTATACTACACAATTATAACATTTTCCTTTTCTCTAGTAAATGCTCCTTTTCGGTAGATTCATTCAAAGAGTTTGGGTTTTAACTTAAAATAGCCTATGGAGGAAAGGGTTAAACAACATCTACCCCTAAACGAGTGACTAGATTCTCGCTAGTTTTCATGGGTAATCAGATTTGTATTAATTGTCCTGGTCTGCTGCATATTTAAGTCACAGGAGCTAAAAATAGAATTTAATGATCAGTTACTTTTAAATGACATCTCCTCCTAAAGCATTGGCTAGATTCTACACTACATGTCAGAGGAATGATTTATAGATGATCAGATTTATAAAAATGGTTCTGGTCAGTTGCATAAGTAGGTCTTTAGTTTCTAAAATGGCTACAATGTTCCACTTTCCAAATTACAAATGTATATCTATTTTGTACATGAATTTTCAGTAGCTATTGAAATTTGGAATAAATATAGAACAGGAAAAGGGTGAAGAAAGATAAAAAAGTAGCCTTTTTCCATCAAAATATTCCTTTAAATTGCAGGGCCATGAGAAACTACGTAAGAAGCTTTATGTGGATGAAGAATCAGATGCTTTTTGCCAAATGGTTGCAGAGTAAGTCACATAAGCTCATAACTGTTGCCACTGTATTTGTTAATTCTTTTCCTTCATATAAATGCCTTTTCACGCAATTGCAAACAGAGAAGCCCCAGATCAGGTGGCTCCTATAGGATAATAAATGCTCTATTTATCACAATGGTTTCAAAACTCACAATTCTAAAACAAAATCCTTTTTCCTAGTAAATGCTCCTTTTCAGTAGATGAGGTTGGGCCTTAAAATAGCCTATGAGGGAATAAAGATCAGGTTTATAGTCTGGAATCTATATACACATATTCCCTTGACTTTCTCATTTTACCCCAGATCACTAGGTTATAAGTGATCCATTTACATTCACATGGAAAGGGTTAATAAGGAGTTTTAACAGACCCAAGTTCAATCTTTCATGTATCCCAATAATATGTTTAACCCTGTTTTCACACATTTGCAAACAGAGTAGACCCAGAACAGATGGTTCCTATAGGAACCGTCTGATCAGGGTCTACTCTGTTTGCTAATGGAATTAGATAGAACTGCTTCTTTACTTTCTAAAATGGCTACAGTGTTCCACCTTCTATATTTCATTATAACTATTTTGCCAATGAATATTCAGTAGGTTTTGAAATTTGGAATAAACATAGAACAGGGAAGGGTTAAGATAAACTCTAGTTTTGAACAGTTTAGATCCATGTGACGTGCTCAAATGATTCAGTTTCAGAGTGACTCAGAGTGTTTGAATACAGTACCTCTATAAATCGGACATCCAAATTAATGTAAATATTGGTCTTGGAGACAGGTGGCTGCTTAATAGTTAATACAGGGTGAAAGTCATGCAGAAAGCTCCTCTAGGAGCTTTCTGCATGACCTTTACCCTGCATTAAGTAGTCACCTGCCTAAAAGTATCTAAATTCCTCTCTACTAGAATTCCGGTTTAGAGAGGTTTTACTGTAAACATGTTACAGAGGCCCAAATAAGATATATAAATTAACCCTTTACTTCATGAATATTCATGTAAGAATTAATGACATCATGAATATTAATCACATTATATTTTATAAAGGCACATAGACACAGGCAGTTTTGACCTTTATAGTAAAAACTGTAGAATAATATCTGTATCATTTCA
Source organism: Azorinus chamasolen (assembly GCA_963576725.1). Taxonomy (NCBI): domain Eukaryota; kingdom Metazoa; phylum Mollusca; class Bivalvia; order Cardiida; family Solecurtidae; genus Azorinus; species Azorinus chamasolen. The sequence continues at coordinate 53,486,872 of OY755246.1, read as the reverse complement.
TAAGCAAACAGAGCGATCAGGAGCCATCTGATCTGGATCTACTCTGTTTGCAAAGGCATAGAAAGAAAGGCATATTTATAGAGTAAAAGCTTAAATCATTTTCAAGAATAGCACCTTTATTTCTCAACCAAACCCTATGTTGTGACCACTCTTTAGAATCATCTGTTTGAGACAGTTCTAAAGTGTGGTCAAAACTGTTTTAATAGTGGAGAATGACAATTTTAGTGTTTGAATACTGTTGCCCTGTGTTTATAAATCTAATTGATTTTAGTATCAGAATACATACCTTTATCTGTTGCTCTGTGTTACCACAAATTTAGAATTAATGTACAAGGAACAAAAAAGTACATGCAGTGTTGTTCATGCCAGACCTTTTTTCTTTTTCTTTAAGCCTCAAAGACGAGTACAAGTCTACAGACACAAAGACCAACTTTGGGTTCATCGTCAGTCCAATGTGCGACAAACAACAGGAGTCAATGTCCGTTAAAATTATTGTTTACTCTGGATTTGCGGAGGAGCCATTCAACTTTACAAGTGATGGTAAGGTTTTTATATCCTTGATTGCATGAACTCTTTACCTGTTTGAATATTCATGTAAGAAACAATTACATTGTGAATAATTATTAGGTGAATTTCTTATAATATGTCAAGTACACAGGAGTTTTTGGTATTAACCCTTTGTCGTCTGCTACAAATTTTCATTCGTTTGATTTTCTTCATTTTTGTTTCAAAAACATAGTAACAGTAACAAACAGTTTGGATCCTGATGAGACGCCGAGTTACTCGGCGTCTCATCTGGATCCAAACTGTTTGCATAGGTAATCACAGATCCGGCATTGGCAGCGAAAGGGTTAATAGAGTCAGGTCTATTATAATTTCATAAGCAAACAGAGCAGACCCTGATCAGGTGGCTCCTAAAGGAGCTACAATTCTAGCTCTACCCCTTTGTCAATCCATCCATCAGTTTTTCATTCAATCAATATCTACTCTGAAGTCACTTGATGGAAGTTGCTGAGCTATTTATCACAATGGTTTCAGAAAGTGACTTTTACAGAGGCGTCAAAAGGTGTCAATATGAGGGAATGGGTAAATGGATATTCATCTGGTAAAGGGCTACAGGATTCAAACTGTTTGACCTTCAAACTCAATTAAAATAGAGAAATAAAAGACAATCTAATTTAAAATATTGTAGCATACGCCTTTCCCTCATACAAGCATGTTTTTACGCATCTGTAAACAGAGTAGACCCAGATCAGATGGCTCCTATAGGAGCCATCTGATCAGGGTCTGCTCTGTTTGCTAATGGCTCCAAGAGGAGGAGCCATGTAATGAGGGTCTGCTCTGTTTCCTAATGGAATTTGATAGGTCTGTTTCTTTACTTTCTAAAATGGCTGCAGTGTTCCACCTTCTGTTTTTCATTATAACTATGAATATGCAGCAGGTGTAGAAATTTGAAAAAGATATAGAACAAGGAAAGGAATTCAATAACTTTTTCAGACAACAATAAGTTAGCACGCACAGAGTTAACCCTTTCCCTGTTAAATTGCTGATTTTTTATAATGACATATATATATATATATACATAAACAGGACTTTTTATACTGGTAGTTATCATTTCTTAAACAGAGCAAACCAGATTAGATGGCTCTTACAGATGCCGTCTGATCAGGATCTACTCTGCAAAGGCATGAAAAAGCTTATATATGGGGGGAAGGGGGAAGGAGGTAAGATTTTCAAGAAAACATAAAATTTCCTTGTGCATTTAATCGTTTGCCTTATAAAGAAACTTTTTGACACATTTGTAAACTGAGTAGACCCAGATCAGACAAGTCATGTAGGAGCCGTCGATTAGGGTCAGCTGTGGTTTATGGAATCATATAGATATGTTTTCTACATTTTCAGCCATGGACAAAAAATCCTGTATCTATATACAGTAAAATCCCGATTATTCGAACACTAAAATTCGTATTAGAATCGATCTTTAAGACAGGTGGCAGCTTAATGCATGGTGAAAGTCATGCAGAAAGCTCCTCTAGGAGCTTTCTGCATGACTTTCACCATGCGTTAAGCAGCCACCTACCTAAAAGGATCTAAATTCTTCTATAAAGAAAATTCGAATAATCGAGGTTTTAATAAAAAAATTATTTTAAGGAGTAATGTTCTTGATGATGTTATTTCTTTCATGAATATTCATCAGCATTTATACATGAACTAATCACTACAAAATAAAAATTGCATGAATATTCATTAACGTTTTTAAAAAGTAATTTTTATGCCCCCGCCTTTAGGTGATGGGGGCATTAAGTTTTACCCTCGTCCGTCCGTCTGTCTCTCTGTACGTATGTACGTCCGAAATTTTCGTCAAAGATTTCTTGGCTTGTGTATGCTGGAATGATTTGATATTTGGTCTTAAGCATTATCATAGTCAGTTGTAACGTGTCTCCACTTTTTCAGGTCTGTGGTCCATCTACTCCCTGTTTGCTGACACTTTGATAGAATTTTGGTGATTGTCTAATGACAAAAATGTTCGTAAAAGATTTCTTCGCTTGTGTAAGCTGCAATGATTTGATAATTGGTCTGAAGCATAGTCATAGTGAGTTGTACCATGTCTCCCCTTTTCATGTCTGTTGTTCATCTACTTCCTGTTTGCCTGGTCCCATGGACACATTTTCTTTTATTTTCAAAGAACTGCTTGGCTTAGTCAAAAACTAGGATAATATATACAGAATTCTATTAGAGAACAGAGAGCTGTCTGATCTGGGTCTACTCTGTCTGCAAAGGGGTTAAAAGACATTAAATGGTGTTACTATGAAGGGAAGACTTTACAAATATAGTCTGAAAGTGGGAGATCCTTCGAGAGCAAAAGTATCAATGCAAAAAGAGAAGATTGTAGACTCGGTTTTATTGAGCCTGTTCGTGAAAAGTGCAACACTACTCACGCCCCCCAGCACTGGCTTAAGCAGTATTCAATTTTCAAAACTTATTACATCAACACTGTTACACTAATGATCCCGAAGGACCAGAAAATATAACAACACTGAGATGTATAACATGTTTAACAACAAAGTCATACATAAGTGGAAATATCCATGTCCTTTGGGTACTGTCTACCTGATAATTGGTTAACTTAGTTTCTCTTTTCAGTGCACAGTCTAGTGGAGCATGTGATCAACCATGTTCTGTACAGCTGTCTGACTGCCAGTCTACCTAGTCACATGGTCAGCTCTCTCAAGTCAGTTGACTTCATCCTCAAGGTGAATGACAAATCGGAATATCTGTTAAAGTGAGTATAGTCATATCACCCTTATAAACTATGCTTCCTGTTGGAAACCTCCAAACACCCAGGAAATATATAAGTGGCTATATTAATCCTTTCCCTGTTTTATATTTATTCCAAATTTCAATACCTTCTGAATATTCATGGACAAAATAATTATAATGGAATTTGGAGCATTGTAGCCATTTGAGAAACCAAAGAAATTGTTCTGTCAAATTCCATTAGCAAACAAAGCAGATCCAGGGTTAACTGTTGAGTTCATTCACTATGAAAGGCTTAAATTTGCTAGATGATTTTGAATGGCAAACTGCAGACCCTGATCAGAGGGCTCCTCGAGGAACCCTCTGATCTGGGTCTACTCTGTTTGCAAATGTCAGTACACTCATGTCCCGCATTTAAAACTTCAGCTGCTAATTCGTCTATTGTAGGGAAAAAGTTAATTATCTTCTTTTATTATTACAGTAAAACCTCTCTATAATGACCACTAAAGTACATCAAGTATTTTCTGTTAAAGGCAGGTGGCTGCTTAAAGCAAGGTGAAAGTAAAACAGAATGCTCCTATAGGAGCATTCTGTTTTGCTTTCACCTTTCTTTAAGCAGCCACCTGTCCGAAATACCAACTAATTAACATAATTTAGTGGTCGTTATAGAGAGGTTTTACTGTAATAATTAAAAAAAAAAAGAATTCATACACTAATTACTTACATGAATATTCGTCAAGTAATGGGTTAAATGTATAAACTACTTTCCAGTGAGTTTCCACTATCACAGTATAGCTATACACATGAATGTTTGAAAATGGACCAAGATCTCTGCTTCCATATTATGAGGAGACAAGATGTAGCCCTTCCATTCTTGAGAACAGTAAGTAATGACAAACAGGACTTGAGTCAAAATTCAAAACTATTCTCAAACCTTTTCATGCCCCCACACAAGGCGGGAAGCATATAGTCTTGCTCTTGTCTGTCCGTCCAAACATACATCCATATTTCTGTCCCGCAAATCTTGTGTATCCTTCTCATACACAAATGGGAGGATTTCCTTCAAACTTTCACAGAGGAGCAACATTGATAGTGAGATGAACCCAAAGAAGGGACTTTTTGCTCCAACCATTTTTTTCTCACTTTATAAACAAAAAAGGAATAAGTTCTTGACTTAAAGACAATATCACTAGGACAAGATCATTTCCTGTGGATACAAATTTCTAGTTATTGCTCAGCTTCTATCGTTTGGGAAACTTTTATCAGGTAAAGTGTTAGATGGAGAATCAACCCATTCCCGCATAGGCTATTTTTAGGTCCAATCTCTTTCATTAAATCTACCAAAAAGGAGCATTTACTAGAGCAAAGGAATTTTTCAGAATTGTGTAGTTTTGAAACCATGGTGATAAATAGAGAATTTGCTCCTGTGGAGCAAATGCTCTATTTATCACAATGATTTCACAAAGTGACTTTTACAGAAGTGTCAAAAGGCGTCTATATGCGGGAATGGGTTAATGACAATGAATATTTATTGGCTGAATTTTAATAATGGCATATACGCAGGACTTTTTTTTTTGGTAGTAGTAGAGCCTGTAGAGTCAGATCTATTATAATTTCATGAGCAAACAGAGCAGGCTCTGATAAAAAAGGGAGTATATATGGAGTAAAGGATTAAGCCTGTGCAAACAGAGTAAATCAGATAAGATGGGTCATGTAGGAGCAGTTTGATCAGGGTGTTTTCTGTTTGCATATACATGTGTATTGAATAATATAGATATGATTATGCAGTTTCTGCCATGGCTAACATTTCCTGTATTCATATGCCATTATAAAATGAATTTATGTTCATGATGATGTTATTTCTTGAGTATTCATGGAGTAATGGGTTAACCCTTTCCCTGTTTAACTCTTTGCAAGCTAGCTGCGAAACTTTGATTACGCATAATGCGGCGTCTCATCAGGATCCAAACTGTTTGTCATTTTGGTCATATTTTTGCAAAGAAATTGGAGAAAGGTTATTTTAAGAATTGAAGCAGACGATAAGCGTTGCAGACGAAAAATTACTTAGCATGCAAAGAGTTATTTTCATGTAAGAAATAATGACATCATAGAATATTTATTTGTCATATTTATTTATTTCTAGAAGTTTTACTACGGCATATATACAAAGGATGTTTTGGTAGAAACAGAAGAGTGAGATCTAATATAATTTCAGAAGCAGACAGAGCAGACCCTGATCAGATGGCTCTTACAGGATCTGGGTCTGCTCTGTTTGCAAATGCTTGAAAAGGTGTTTACATGAAGGAAAGGGTTAATACACTATCATCTCTTACAGATAGACGATGACAATCAACAGTTGTATTTCCCTCAGGACCATGTCAAGGACACCAATGTAACCAGGTAACAAATTTAGCTTTAACATTTAACACTTTCCTCCTAGGCTATTTTAAGGCCCAACCTCTGAATGAATCAACTGAAAAGGACCATTTATTAAAGAAAAGGAAGATGTGAGAATTGTGTAGTATTGAAACCATTGTGATGAATAGATCATTTGCTCCTATGGAGCAAATGCTCTATTTATCACAATGGTTTCAAGAAGTGACTATTACAGAGGCGTAGAAAGGCGTATTTATGGAGGAAAGGGTTAACCCTTTCCATGTTGAATATTCATATAAGAAATAATGACATGAATATTTTTATAATGGTATACAGAAAATGTGAAAAGGCGTTTTTATGAAGGAAAGGGTTAAACCTTTACACCATAGATATGCCTTTTAATGCCTTTCATAGTAATATGCCTTACAATACCTTTACAAACAGAGTAGACCCAGATCAGATGGCTCCTTTAGGATCAGACAGTAGGATCAGACCTTTGATCATGGTTTGCTTTGATTGTTTATGAAATAATGTAGATATATTTATACAGTTTCTGCCATGGCCAAACTTTCTTGTGTTCACATGCAAGTATAAGAAATTATCTAACTTCATGTAGTATATTCATGGAGTAGAGAATTAAACATTTTTTGAGAATTTTAAATACCTCTGCATCCATGTGAAATGCTGAGAGATTCAGCACCTCTTTATGTGTGGAAGCCTTCCAGCTGGCTTGCGGTAGATCGGTGGTTCTACCTGGATGTTCTGTGCACGAAACAATGCAATTTGTTCCGTGCACAGAAGAACCTCTGGGGTCTTCCACCACCTGTAATTAGCTGGACATCGTGATATGACTGAAATACTGTTAAAATGACACCAACAATATTTTTTAAATGATGTGGAGAGAAAATAGAACCAGACCACAATTTTATATTGCTTTGATAGATATGTTTCTTTACTTTCTAAAATGGCTACAATGTTCTACCTTCCATATTTCATTATAACTATTTTGTCAATGAATATTCAGTAGGTATTAAAATTTGAAATAAACATAGAACAGGGAAAGGGTTAATCTGATTATTTTATGAGATTTTCAAAGATTTCTGTTTCTTCCTTATTTCCAGAGAATCCTTAGAGATTCTGATGGCTACATTTTACAAAGAAGTGGAGAAAATCACAGACCTGGTGTTAAAGGTGAGCATGTGTATTAAATCCTTTTCTTCATATAAACACCTTTTCACGCATTTGCAAACAGAGTTGACACATATCAGACGGCTCCTTATCAGGGTCTGCTCTGTTTGCCAGTTGGAAAGATCTGTTTCAATGGCTACAATGTTCCACCTTCCATATTTCATTATAAATATTTTTTCTATGAATATTCAGTAGGTACTGAAATTTAGAATAAACATATAATAGGGAAAGGGTTAATGAATGTAGATTGAGTTAATGCTATAATGAATAAAGAAGGACGTTGTGCTATTGGACACAGTATGTGCTCAGGATTAATACTGAAGCTTGGGCTGTATGTGTAGTTTCTCTGAAAGTGGTAGTGATGTTTTGAATTAACCCATTCCCTCATAGGCTAATTTTAGATCCAACCTCTTTTAATAAATCTACCGAAAAGGAGCATTAACTAGTGAAAAGGATTTTTTTAAGAATTTTGTAATTTGAAACCATTGTGATAAATAGAGCATTTGCTCCTATAGGAGCAAATGCTCTATTTATCACAATGGTTTCATAAAGTGAATTTTACAGGGGCGTAGAAAGGCGTGTTTATGGAGGAAAGGGTTAAGTTGACACTAGGCTTGTTAACCCATAACTCCATAAATATACCTTTTAATACCTTTGCAAACTGAGTAGCCCCAAATCGGATAGCTTCTGTATGAGCTGTCTGATCAGAGGCTACTCTGTTTACTTATTACAGAACGAAATAGATCTGATTCTTCAGTTTCTGCCATGACCCAAAAACTGACTGTGTTCGTATGCTATTATAAAAAATCATGTTATTACTATTCATGATGTTATTATTTCTTACATGAATATTCATGGAGAACAGGGTTAAAGTAACAGTTTTTTTGTGAGAATTAGCAATAGATGTGTGTTAAACCATTCCTCCATAGGCTATTTTTAGATCCAACCACTTTGAATAAATCTACAGAAAAGGAGCATTAACTAGAGAAAAGGAAAATTTTAGAATTTTGTAGTTTGAAACCATTGTGATAAATAGAGCATTTGCTCCTATAGGAGCAAATGCTCTATTTATCACAATGGTTTCATCAAGTGACTTTTACAGAGGCGTAGAAAGGCGTATTTATGGATATGTATTTGTCTAGCTTCCTATGCCAGAAAGGCCATTTGCTTAACCTTTTCCTTCATATAAATGCATTTTCACACATTCGCAAAGAAAGTAAACCCAGATTATTTGATATAATATAGATCTGATTCTACAGTTTTTGTCAAAGCAAACTTTTCATTGAAAGTGTTACATTACAAATAAATAGCTAATAAATATTCATGATGTCATACTTTCTTGCATGAATATTGAACAGGGAAAGGGTTAACCGTTTGCAGAGGTCATCACTATTTCGCCCAGTAGATTGTAACTACAATAGTTTTGCGCTAAGCTATTGATGTAATGCTGCCAGTGATTTATGTTTCATACAGTATGTGTGTTACTTACTTATTCAGGATGATGTGGAGCACGCCAGATTCCAGTCCCTGTCTCAGTCTGTCAAGGCCATCTGTAATGTACTGTCCAAGATCGAGACAATTGACATTGCCAAGTCACTGACCAGAGTAGAATCTGTGCTTAATCAGCTCAAGATCTCTATGGACAACACCTCTACAATACCTGCACACCAGGATGGAGGTTACGCCACATTGCAAAAGAACAGGTACAGCATGCATGAGATAAAAGAAAGTCTATTCAATGACTCTTTACTCCTAAATCCATTCCAGCATATAAACAGATTAGACCCCGGATCTTAATTTAATAATGTAATCTTTTCAAGCAATGTTTTTGCATTGACAAAAACTGTAGAATCAGATCTATATTATGTCATAAGCAAACAGAGCAGCCCCTGGTCAGACAGCTTCATAGGAGCCATCTGATCTGGATCTACTCTGTTTGCAAATGCATGAGAATGTTTTCTAGCAATACAGTAAAACTTGGTTATAACGAATTCCAAGGGACTGAAGGATTTACTTCGCTATAAACATTGTCCGCTATATTGATAGTACGAAGTTCGCTATAAATTATGATTCTGGCACACAACTGTTCAAAACTTTACTAAACCGTAATTCAGACAAGCAAACGAATATGCATAATGTTCAAACTCCAAAATGTACAGCTTACTCATTTGTGGAAGAAATCAGTCATTTGCTTTTGAACACACATTGATCCTTGACACTTGCAAAAAAGTTGTTTCATAATTGTCAGCGTTTTAAAAAAAATCCTCAGGAGTATTTGGTTGTTGCTCCAATGCCCGGTGCAAATTGTATATAGCGGACAAAGACTCCGCGTATGTGGGCACGGGCAAATATTCCTTATCTGTGTCGTCATCGGAGTCAACAGTATTTTTAGCGGAATATGCGAACAGGGAGGGAATAACAAAACCAAAAGACTTCAAGTATTTATTTTTCAAATAAAAAACGAGCATCAGATCTTAACGATGTTTGGCTATAATACATATTTTTAAGTGCATATATGTCCCGCTACACAATGTTAATTATACCATACCACCGTGAAGAATACATGTTTACAGATCGTTTCACAGTTCGCCCCAACACTGGTGTGTGTTTAAACACCTATGCAACATAGTGTTAATCCTGCGAAATACACAGGTGATTGAAGATAGTAGCAAGGTGAAACTTCGCTTTAACGAAGGAATTTTAAAGTGTTTTGTGAATAAAGGTACTGGAAAATCAGTTCGCCACAAGCGAAAATTCGCTCTAACCAACTTCGTACTAAACATTATAGTCTGTAGAGAATTAATGAAGATATCGGCTGGGGAACGAAATTTAGTTCGCTATAAGGGGAAATTCGCTTTATCAGAGTTCGTTATAAATAAGTTTAACTGTATTTTGCAAAAAAGCAGACCCAGATCAGATCACTCCTATAAGACCTGTCTGAATTCAGGGTCTACACTGGATGCTTATGAAATTAACCCTTTCCTCCATAAATACGCCTTTCTACACCTCTGTAAAAATCACTCCTATAGGAGCAAATGCTCTATTTATCACAATGGTTTCAATACTACACATTTCTAACATTTTCCTTTTCTCTAGTACATGCTCATTTTGGGTAGATTCATTCAAAGAGATTTCGGTCTAAAACTAGCCTATGGAGGAAAGGGTTAAAGAGAGGTTTTACAGCGTGTTGTTTATTTCTGACAGTGCCAAAGTGTCATATATCCCTAGCTTAGAGGATGCCCTAGAGTCTCTAGTCAAGGCAGTGAAGAAGTTGGTTAGAGTCTACTGTCAGGCTTTCCACACTGACTTCCACCTGGACGCTAGAATTGACCAGCCATGGGGTAAGCCAGCAACTAACTTTTAACATAGTACCTTGACCTTTTACTCCATAAATACGCCCTTCTACGCTTTTGCAAACAGAGTAGACCAAGATCAGATGGCTCCTATGGGAGCATTCTGATCTTGGTCTGCTCTGTTTGCTTATGATATAGGTATGATTCTGCAGTTTCTGCCATTGCCCAAAATTTCTGCATCCATGTGCTATTATAAAATTATTCGAATTAGTATTCATGATGTCAATTAGTTAATAATCATGATGTCATTATTTCTAACATGAATATTCATGGAGTAAATGGTTAATGAGCATATGTATTTCGATAACCAGTTCCTCTTATCCATAGTATTATAAAGCTGTATAAATCAGTATATCACCATTTTGATAACGTTATGCTGGATTGACATAGTAGCAAATAGTGTTGACCTTTAGCTAACTGCTCCTTCAGGAGCAGTTTGATCTGGGTCTGCACTTTTTGCCTAAGTTTGGCTCTCCGACTACTTAGGGTTATTAAGGGTATATGTGAATGCACTGTCTGATTTACTGTATCCTAATGCAAGAGTAAGTTTGATTTGATTCAAGCTTAACCATGCCAGAGAGACATTCCAAACAGAGTATTTAACCCTTTCGCTGTTAAATATTTATGTTAGAAATAATGACATGAATATTTATCAGCTGAATTTTTATATACACAAGAGATATTGGTATTGATAGAAACTTCAGAATCAGAGTCCATGCTTATAAAGCTTTTTAGTTGAGTCTGAGTTTGTTCTCAAGCTTTTGATTGGCCAGATTTGAGCCAAAGAATCCGTGTTGATCATAGATTATATTCTACAGTTTCTGCCATGGTAATATATCCTTTTTCATAATGCCATTATAAAACTTCTGAGAGCTAATTAATATTCATACAGTTATTATTTCTTACATGAATATTCATGATATAAAGGGTTAAAGATTTTAGCAATTTTGGAATAAAGATGTATAAGTGTGTGTGTGTTGATTAACGTCCGTTTCTGCTCACTATGGGCTAATTGGACGCCCCAGAGATAGGGGAGAGGAAACAGAGAAACACGGGTGCAATGCCCTACTCTTTTTATCGACTGAGTTTCTCTGGTTCTTTTAGATGCCCAGTGTAAAGCACTGATACATCGGACCTCGGTTTATAGTCTTATCCGAAGGACTATGTATAAGTGTAGACAGTACATGTATATTGTTGACCCTGATCAGACACCACCTTAGAATGGAGCCTTCACAATATGGTGTCTGACCAGGGTGTACGCTATTTGTTTTTCATCAGCGCTTACTGTGTATTGCTTATTACTGCTTCAAACAGTGTAGACCCTGATCAGCTGCTACATTTCTAATTTCATGGTTGATCTGGATCTAAAGTCCTTGTTTGATTTTTGTAGAGGATGCTATGGCAAGACATGTAATGATGCTTGCATGTTGCAAAATGCTGCCCAGCCATACTGGCAACGTGTTGTATACCCTAATTACAGTGAAACCCCTCTAAACTGGAATTCTAGTTTAGAAGAATTTAGATATTTTTAGGCAGGTGGCTGCTTAATGCAGGGTGAAAGTCATGCAGAAAGCTCCTAGAGGAGCTTTCTGCATTACTTTCATCCTGCATTAAGGTGCCACCTGTCTTAGATATTTATACTAAATTGATAGTCCGGTTTAGAGGGGTTTTACTATACTGTATTTGGACAGACAGGATCCAGATCAAACCGTTCCTTCAGGAACACTATTTGCTACTTCATGAGTTTCATTTAACCCTTTCCCTCATATAAATGCCTTATCACGCCTTTGCAAACAGAGTGGACCCAGATCAGACGTTTCCTGTAGCATCTGTCCGATCAGGGTCTACTATTTGCTTATGATATATTATAGATATGATTCTGCATTTTCTGCCATGGTGCAAAATTCCCTCGTTACTAATCATTATTTCTAATATGAATATTCATTAAGGGAAAGCTTTATGTATAGACGGGTCCTACAGAAGCCATCTAATTTGGGTCTACTGTGTTTGCAAAGGCATGAAATAGTGTTGGTATGAGGGAAAGGGTTAATGCTGTGGGAGCTTTCTGCATTACTTTGGTCCTGCAATAAGCTACCAACTGTTTTAACCCTTTCCCTGTTCTATGTTTATTCCAAATTTTGATACCTACTCAATATTCATGGACAAAAAAGTTAGATCGAAATATGGAAGGTGGAAAATTTTAGTCATTTTAGATAGTAAAGATACAGATCTTTTAAATTCCATTAGCAAACAGAGCAGACCTTGATCGTATATGAGTCTACTCTGTTTGCAAATGCATGAAAACACATTTATATGAAGGAAAGGGTTAAACATCTAGAATTAAGACTTCTTTTGAGTGGTTGTTTTAGCGAGATTTTACTGTACATGTAATTTGTTATACATCATTGTGTTTTGTGTATATGTCTGTTTGAAATGTATGTTCATTGTGTTGTTATGTAAGTTTCAGAGGAACTGGATGATGTTTTTGTCTACAGCTGTAAATATATTGACATCTTTTTTCTCTCCAGTAGTTTTCCGATTCCATAGATTCTTTACAAATTGTTAATGCAATAAAAATGCATGTGCATGTGAGGGGAAATGAATTTACAACAGTCTACCATGTATTGTCCAAAGTAGGACTGGCAAGGTGTGGGGTTAGTGTAATTTACCTTAAATGAACAGTCAAAAACTAGTTTTATCGTATATTATTCAGAGGAATAGATACAATATATAAATAAAGAAATAATGACATCATGAATATTGATTAGATTAATTATTATGATAGCATAATTATGGACACATGAACTTCTGACCATTCCAGAAACTGTAGGGTTATATCTACATGTATATTATATCATAAGCAAACATAGCAGACCCTGATCAGACCGCTCCTATAGGAACCATCTTATCTGGATCTACTCTGTTTGCAAAGGCATAGAAAGGGCATATTTATGAAGTAAAGGGTTAAAGCATTTTTAGGAAAATGTCTGTTTTTTTCTTCCAAACCTATTGTTGTTGCCACTTGTTACAATCAAAGAGTGGTTACAAAATGGGTTTGGTGGAGAAATGATGATTTTAGAATTTGAATCTACACCTTTATCTATTGCTCTGCTATTGACATAATATTATATGATACACTGCGGGTTTTTGTATGGCTGGTCAGTTTAGATTAGGTCAGTTACACTGGTTTTGTATGGCTGGTCAGTTTAGATTAGGTCAGTTACACTGTTTTTGTATGGCTGGTCAGTTTAGATTAGGTCAGTTACACTGGTTTTTGTATGGCTGGTCAGTTTAGGTTAGGTCAGTTACACTGGTTTTTGTATGGCTGGTCAGTTAAGGTTAGTGTCAGTTATACTGGTTTTTGTATGGCTGGTCAGTTTAGGTCAGGTCAGTTCGTACACTGGTTTTTGTATGGCTGGTCAGTTTAGGTTAGTGTCAGTTACACTGGTTTTTGTATGGCTGGTCAGTTTAGGTTAGTGTCAGTTACACTATCTCCACACCATGCTAGCCCTCCTAAGTATTACCTGTTACTGCTCTGGGTTTATATGTATTTGCTGTTGTAGCAGATAGAGTATATCCAGATCAGAGGACTTCCCTTTGAAACCTATGATCTTGCTCTTGATTGGTTGATTATGTAAATCATTTTAATCCTTTCCTCCATAAATACACCTTTCTACGTCTCTGTGAAAGTCACTTCTTGAAACCATTGTGATAAATAGAGCATTTGCTCCATATGGAGCAAATGCTCTATTTATCACAATGGTTTCAAAATTAAATAATTCTAACATTTTCCTTTTCTCTAGTAAATGCTCCTTTTTGGTAGATTTATTCAAAGAGGTAGGGTCTAAAAATAGCCTATGAAGGAATGGGTTAAAGTGAAACAACCAATTTCAGATCAATAGGGTTATGTTCATTGCACGGCATACTTATATATCCTCAGACATGGTCACTCTCAAGGTGCATTTATGACTGGAATGAAACTCTATCAACTATTTAACCCTCAGAGAGATGCCTTTTTCAAGTCTTTGCAAACATAGCTAACCCAGATCAGAAGGCTTCTGTACTAGCCATCTGATCCAGGTCTGCTCTTTTTGTTTTTCAAATTTTCAGGTTGTATTCTGTAATTTCTGCTTGCGTTTATATGTAACATTGTAAAAAATCAGCTAATATTAATGCCATCATCCTTAATGAATATGGACCAGGTGAAAGGTTCATTCATATAAACACCTTTTCATGCATTTGCAAACAGAGTAGACCCACATCAGACGTCTCCTAAAGGAGCCGTCTGATTAGGATCTGCTCTGTTTGCTATTGGAATTTGATAGATCTATTTGAACTTTCTTTACTTTCTAAAATGACAACAATCTTCCACCTACCATATTTCATTATTACTGTTTTGTCCATGAATATTCTGTAGGTATTGAAACTTGGAATAAACATAGAATAGGGACAGTGTTAAAAAAAATGTTCCAAAATCTGAGCTATCAATTAAAGCCTGCTTGACTTTCAACTGACTTTCATCTACACTAGAATCTTACTCTTATGCAATGCCATAATGCTAGCATGCATATTTTTTAGCTGTGTACTGGTAAAAAGGGACCATATATATGTCTGGGTTATGTCCTTTGTCTCATGGATATGCCTTTTCACACCTTTGCAAACAGAGCAGACCTAGATCAGATGGGTCCTGTAGGAGTCGTCTGATCAGGATATGCTGTGTTTGCATATAAAACGATAAATTTGATTCTACACTTTCTGCCATTTTTGAAATTGCTGTATTTATATGCAGTTACGAAAATATATCTAATTAGTTTTCATGTCATTAGTTTAACATGAAATTATTCCCAAATTCAAGAAAGCGTTTGCATCATTTTGTTTGCTCTTTATTATGTTACTGTTGATGTTGCTTTTTAACCCTTTACTTTATGTCAGAAATAATGACATTGTGAATGTAAATTGGTTTAACTTTAGAATCATTTTCTATATCATTTCATAAGCAATCAGAGCAAACCCAGATCAGATGGCTCCTACAGGAGCCATCTGATCTGGGTCTTCACAGTTTGCAAAGGCATAGAATGAAATATTTTTGGAGTAAAGGGTTAAAGGGCTTAAGGTATATGGAGGTCGTTCTCTCTACCTAAATTAATACTACATAGTTGTATTTAACATATAAAGTGTGGGGGATACTGAAAGTATGATGAGGCATTTTATGTGTGGTGGGATCGCATGTTTAGCCTTAATTAGGGATAAAGGTACAGACACAATATATGGAAACAAGTTCAGTATTACAATATACCCACTGGTTTTAAGATGATTTTATTAATGACTTTTTATCAAAGTATACAAAAGTCACCGACTGACCCAAGTAAGTTTGATAATAGTCCAATAATTGTATCTTTTCTCCTCTTAACTTTTCCCTCAGAGACGAATTTTGTCACTTTTGCAAACAGAGTAGACTGTATAATGATGGAATTATATAGATCTGATTCTACAGATTTTGCCAGGGACAACCATTTATATTCATATGCCAATATAAATATTAAGCTAATTAATATTTATCCATATATTATTTCTCACATGAATATTCATGAGATAACAAATTACAAATCCCTGTTTCAGGATGGATTGATTACATTTATAATGCTTTCCTTCATACAAACACTTTTTCACACCTTTGAAAACAGAGTAGACCCAGATTAAACAACTCCTGTAGGAGCGGTGATCAGGGTCTGTCCTGTTTGCTTATGGCATGATATAGATATGGCTACAGTTTCTACCAATACCAAAAATTCATATATTTAACACATGCTGTTATTAAAATTCAGCTAATAAATATTCAAGATGTTATTATTTCTAACATGAATATTCAACAGGGAAAGTGTTGACCCTTTACTCCATATACAGTTAAACCTCTCTGTAACAACCACTAAATTGTGTTAATTAATTGGTGTTTAGGGCAGGTGGCTGCTTAAAGCAAGGTTAGAGTAAAACAGAACGCTCCTATAGGAGTGTTCTGTTTTACTTTCACCTTGCCTTAAGCAGCCACCTGCCTTTAACACAAAATACTTGATCTAATTTAGTGGCCATTATAGAGAGGTTTTACTGTATACGCCTATCTACGCCTTTGCAAACAGAGTAGACCCTTACCAGATGGTTCCTTACATGCATACTATGTTTGCAAAGGCATTCAAAGGCGTATTTATGGAGTAAAGAGTTAGGAAAAGATTTATACATATGAGCAGGTATTTCCCATTCACCCTCCTCCCTGTCTACAGTAAGCAAAGTCCCTTGCCTCCAGAAAGAGTATGTCTTTAGTCTAAGTAGAATGCAAACCTTGTTGCTAGATTGACATTTTGAAAATAACTACCAGTATTTTTAATGCCACCACTTTTAACTAGGGCCCTTTGTGTAGTTTAGATTTATACTTATCAGTGAGTCCACCCATCCGTCCAACATGTATTTATTTTGTCATGCATAAGACCTAAAGTATAAGTTAGAACCTGCACATTTGGGATATGTTTATGATATGCATTTAGTGCTTCACTCTATGACTATTCATGTAAATAATGAATGCATGAATATTAATTAGTCAATTTTATAATGGCATGTGAACACATTTTCACATAGATATAGTTATTTCATAAGCAAACAGAGCAGACCCTGATCAGATGGCTCCTACTGGAGCCTTCTGATCTGGGTCTACTCTGTTTGCAAAGGCATGAAAAGGCATTTTATATGAAGGAAATGGTTAAGAACAGTGGGACCTACTGTAAGCTATACAATAGCTACAGTCATATATAAGTAGGAGCTTGTATGTGGTATGGACATACAGTGAACCCTCATTATACCAGCATTCATTATAATGGCACCCTCGTTATACCAGCAGTATGCATTGAAACAAAATTACTGTTAAGTCTTTGAAACAACCACTGCATAAATAGGTGCAATGCAAATAAGACAGGTGATTGCTTAATGCAGAACACAAGAAGTGCAAAAAGCTCCTAAGGGAGCTTTTTGCACTTCTTGTGTTCTGCATTAAGCGTTCACCTGTTGGTACTAGTTTAAAACTGGCCATATGGTTCCTTTCATATTTAAACTCACTATAACGGCAACCTCGTTATACCAGCAAAATGTCTGGAAACAAACACCTCCGTTGTAATGAGGGTTCACTGTATATCTAGTTTTGGGTACGTTGCATGATAATCTTCTGTATGAGACTGAAGCAATTATATGAAGATGCAAGCCACATTGATCATCAGAGACCATTTTGTCATTAACCCATTTCCTCATAGGCTACTTTTAGACCCAATCTTTTTAAATAAATCTACTGAAAAGGAGCATTTTCTAGAAAGAGGACATTTTTAGAATTGTGTAGTTTTGAAACCATTGTGATAAATTGAGCATTTGCTGCCATGAAGCAAATGCTCTGTTTATCACAGTGGTTTCAAAAGATGACTTTTACAGAGGTGTCAATATGAGGGAATGGGTTAATGCTTTACCTGATAGAAACACCTTTTCAAACCTTTGCAAACAGAGTAGACCAGATCCTATAGGAGCAATCTTATTAGGGTCCACTGTCTTTTCTTATAGAATCATATAGATCTGATTCTACAGTTTTTGCCATGGCCAAAATTACCTGTGTTCTTTTGCCATTATAGAACTTAAGGTAATTGATATTGATGAAGCCATTATTTCTTACATGAATATTCATAATGTAAAGGATTTAAGGCACTTAGTTGCAGAACTGAATCTTTTATGCCCCCACACATCTGTGATTGGGGGCATATTGTTTTTGCTCTGTCTGTTGGTTGGTTGGTTTGTCTGTTTGTAGTTGGCGATTATTTTGCCACCAGTGCACATACATACTTCAAGCTTGGCATGCATGTGCAACTTATGGAGGGGAACATTATAGGGGTGACTTATTATAGCCAAGGTCATACATCAAGGTTACAGGTGACATCGGGGGCATAGTGTTTCACAAACACATCTTGTCTTTTATAAATTTTGACAAATTATTCACTAGAAAATATTGTTTGCCAAAAAACCAAACTCATTAGCTGGTCATTCTTCATTACTATAATTTCATAATATCAAGTTTTTACTGTAATTGATATTCATTGTGTCATTATTTTTACACAAATATTGATGAGGTTAATAGTCTTTTAAGTACCTCTTATGTATGGAATGATTTAGTGAAATTATTTCTTTCATCTCTCCAGATCCACAAGATGTGACAGGTTTCAATGAACATTTCATTGTACAAGTTTGCACAGTTCACAGACTGGGTATGGACTGGGAATCTCGGTAAGCAGTAACTTGTATTCTGTATGTCTGTCATTCTCTATTTCAGTTAACTTGGCCTGTCTGTCTCTCAGACTATTTCTCTGTCCCTCTATCATTCTGCCTCCCCATCTATCTTCCATATCATTCTTTTACTCCCAAAGACTACCTCTATCTTTCTCTCTGCCTCTTCCTTTGTGTCTATCTTCTCTCTTTCTTTCCTTAACTCTTTTGAAAGACATTTGTTTGTTCTCTTTCTTTATGTTTTTCCTTCTCCATCACTGACTGACTGTATCCTTTGTGTTGTCCTTATCTCTGTGTCTGCATATTTAAATTACAGTTGAACTTAGATATCTCGAACTAGGATAACTCAAACTTCAGGATAAATCTAAGCAAAAGTTTGATCCTTCCAAAATTTACAATACAGAATTGTGTTACACCTTGATGCAGGTTGAAAGTAATGCTGAAGGCTTTTAGAGGAAGCTGTGAACTTGAGAAATTGTTCAGATTAGTAATCGGATAACTCGAACCTCTGTTATCTCGAAGTAATTTGTATAATCCCATGAAGTTCGAGATATTGAAGTTCTACTGTACATGACAATTTGAAATTATTATTTGTACATGTATTTAACTTAAAAGTTAAATACATGTACAAATAATAATTTTTGTTGTTTCTTTAACTAGTTTAATTATACATCTTAGCTATTTACTTGATAAAGATAAGTTATACATTTGCAAAAATGAGTAGACCCAGATCAGACAGCCCCTGTTGGAGCTGTCTGACCAGGACGTGCTCTGTTTGTAGAATACAGTAAAACCTCTCTATAACGACCACTAAATTGTGTTAATTAGTTTGTATTTAGAGCAGGTGGCTGCTTAAAGCAAGGTGAAAGTAAAACAGAACGCTCCTATGGGAGTGTTCTGTTTTACTTTCATCTTGCTTTAAGCAGCCACCTGCCTTTAACACAAAATACTTTATTTAATTTAGTGGTCGTTACAGAGAGGTTTTACTGTAATATACAGCTGATTCTACAGTTTTTTGCAGTGGTAAAAAAATCCTGATTTATATAAACTATCATAAAAATTAAGCTAATTAATATTCATAAAGTGATTATTTCTTATATTTTATTAAGTAAAGGGTTATATGACATTTTCGTTAGGTTCGATGAATATAAAGTGGAGTGTTCTCTGTACCATGGCAAGAAGAAGCTGAACCCTACAGCCACTACCACATGTGCGTCAGTCTGTTCATCAGGACTTATATCTCTCATTATATGGGACGAATGGTAGGAATATTTCTTGATTTTAGCATGTATAAATTGTATTGTTTTTGTCATTTTTGACAGTTCAGACATAATGTGAAAGCCAAATTTTGTTTGATTTTTAGCTCGTCTGTTTTGAAGAAAAGTCGAGCTATTGTAATCATTGGGTCGTAGTCGTAGTCGTCGGCGGCTTGCAAAAACTTTAATGTAGCTTATTACTCGAAAACTATAAGAGATATCAACATGAAACTTCAAAGGTTAGTAGATCTCATTGAGGGGAAGGCCCCTACATAAGAACCATAACTCTTGATTTCAAAATTTTGGAGTTATGGCCCTTTATTGTTTTCAATTTTTTTTTTAACTTAGCTGGACAAGCACCAAGTCAGACAAGTGTTGGCGCCGCACGGGACTCTTGTTTGGCAATTATACTGTTGTACCATTGAATATGTAAAAGCTCTATCTTGGAAAGTTAACCCTTTCCCTGTTCTGTGTTTATTACAAATTTGAATACCTACTGAATATTCATGGATAAAAAGGGTATAATGAAATATGGAAGGTGGAGCACTGTAGCCATTTTAGAAAGTAAAGACACAGATCTTTGAAATTCTATAGCAAACAGAATAGACCCAGATCAGACGGCTCCTCTAGGAGCCGTCTGATCTGGGTCTACTCTGTTTGCAGATTCGTGAAAACACGTTTAAATGAGGGAAAGGGTTAAAAGAGAAATTGAAATAGAAGGTGGATTTTGATGTAACTCTTCAGTACATAGATACACCTTTTAATATCTTTACAACAGAGTAGACCCAGATGGACAGTCCCTGTAGGAGCCATCTGATCAGAGTCTGTTTGCTAATGAAATAATATAGATCTAGATCTGATTCTACAGTGTCTGCCATGGCCAAAAATTCCCATGTTTGTGTCATTATGAAAATTCAGCTAATTCATATTTATGTCTTTATTTCTTTCATGAATATTCTTATAGATTTAACCGTTTCCCTGTTCTATATTTATTCCTAACTTCAATACCTACTGAATATTCATGGACAAAACAGTTATAATGAAATATGGAACATTGTGGCCATTTTAGAAAGTAAAGAAACAGACCTTTTAAATTCTAATTAGCAAACAGAGGAGACCCTGATCAGACAGCTCCTATAGGAGCTGTCTGATCTGGGTCTACTCTGTTTGCAAATGGACAAAAACACATTTATATGAAGGGAAGAGTTAACCATTTACTCTAAGAAATACTCATGTCATAAATAATTACTATAGGAATATTACATAATGGCATCATGAAGAAGGGAATTTTTACCATGACAGAAACTGTATAAATAGATTTACATTATTTCATGAGCAAACCGAGCAGACCCTGATCAGACGGCTCCTAAGGAGCCATCTGATCTGGGTCTACTCTGTTTGCAAAGGTGCAAAAAGGCTTGTCTATGTCATATGAGGTAAGAGACTAAACACTATAAGCTTGCTCATTGTTTCTGAATCATCAACAATGTTGGTATTATTTTGTCATTTCTAGGGTAACATTTGAGGAGGTGATGTTGTGCAATCTTGCTAGAGAAACCAGGCTGTGTATCACCCTTATTGGGCTGAAGAACCAACCTTCGGGAAACCCCAACTCACAAGAACCTCAAAAAGAGTCAACGGTGTTGGGAGGAGTCACAGTCCAGTTATTTAACAGTAAAGGGTAAGTAAATCTGTGACAAAGGGACCGTAATGGTTTAGGAAAAAGATAGTTTTCCGACAACTGCTTACAATATAGACCAAGATCAGCAGACACATTTTTTAATCCAAATTCCTCATACAAACACTTTTTTATGTCTTTGCAAACAGGATAGACCCTGAACAGATGGCTCCTGGAGTGACCATCTAATCAGGGTCTGCTCTGTTTGCCTATGGAATAGTATAGGTCTGATTCTACATTTGTGCCAGTGACCAAAGTAAATCTTGTGTTCATATACAGTTGAACTTCGATATCTTGAACTCGGATAACTCGAACTTCGGGATAATTTGAACTAAAAGTTCGGCCCTTCCAACATTTACAATACAGAATTGTTCTAAAATGTACCACTACACATATCTAGAAACACGTGTGACAGCTTAGTGCAGGTTGAAAGTAATGCTGAAAGCTCCTGTAGGAGCTTTCAGCATTACTTTCAATCTGCACTGAGCTGAGAATTTTAGATATTGGTCAGATTAGAACTAGGATGACTCGAACATCTGTTATCTCGAACTAATTTGTATGGTCCCATGAAGTTCGAGATATGGAAGTTCAACTGTAAGTCAATATAAAACTACAGCTAATAATTACTCTTGATGTAATTTCTGACATGAATATTCATCAGGTAAAGGGTTAATATAGCAACAAATCTGGGTCAGCATTGTTTATCATTGCTTAGCAACTACAGTACTACAGATTCAGGCTGTGGACACCCTTTTCATATCTAACCCTTTGCTCCATAAACATGCCTTTCTACACCATTGCAAACAGAGTACACCCAGATCAGATAGCTCTTTAGGAGTCATATGATCAGTGTCTGCTCTGTTTGCTTATAAATTTATAATGATCTGGCTCTACAGTTTCTATCATTACCAAAACATTCTCTGTACATATGTCGTTATAAAAAATCAGCTAATAAATATTTATTATGTCGTTATTTCGTACATGAATATTCAACAGGGAAAGGATGAATTGTGTTTTGTGCCCTTACCTTTGAATTCAAACAGTGCAGACACTGATCATAGCTCTGCCAGAGTCCCTCTGACCTGCTGCATCTACACTGTTTGTTTAACAAATGCCAGTTAACCTGTTTCAGCATTTCAGCAGTTTTAACCCTTTCTCTCATATAAACATGTTTTCACGCATTTGCAAACAGAGTCGACCCAGATCAGACGGCTCCTAGAGGAGCCATCTGATCAGGGTGTGCTTTGTTTGCTAATAGAATTTGATAAATCTGTTTCTTTGCTTTCTAAAATGTGTACAATGTTCCACTTTCTTTATAACTATTTTGTTAATGAATATTCAGTAGGTATTGAAATTTGGCCTAAATACAGAACAGGGAAAGGGTTAACTGTTACCTGTTGCCCTGTTTTTCAGTTACATGCTTCAGGGGAGCCAGCTGGTACCATTCCAGATGAACTCTGCAGCTGACCCTATCACCCCATTCTGCTCCACTCTCCAGAAAGACTCTGCTTTACTACAGGTACACTTTCTTCTATTTTAATATCAGCTATTATTATACCTCAATTCCCATACAAATTTCCCATATACCTGTCATGAAACAATTTGTACTGTTCCATGCAACATTATCTCGTGCGTGCAACATTACAACGCAAGGGAGATAACTACGGGCAAGAACCCGACTAGATCAGTGAGCGCTTATTAAGTTATGTGTGTGACGTCATCCGACGCTTGCAATTTGATCACCAAAACGACAGTTTGACAGCTTGTAAACAAATCAAGAAATGTCGTGTTTTGCGTCCATTTCAGAGGAAGAATTAGATCTAGCTCAGTTAGACAGATAATTAACTTTCCAAACCATGGTTATTATAATGTAACTCCACACATGCAGAATTTCCATTTCCATGGAAAGTAGACATTGTTTTCTTATCTTACTGGATTTACATTGACACAGAATGTTTTGGCTGTAGTCATTACATAAACAAACAGAGCCTTCTGATGTGGGTCTTCTCTACTGCAGAGACACGAAAAGTCGTATTTTAATGGGTTATTCTCATTTCAGTTCAACTTGCCAGACTTTGGGAAACAGATTATGTTCTCAGAACCATTGAGAATGCCTGATGTGTAAGTATAAGACAAATATTGCGATTAATTACCTACCCTGATTACCCAAGTATTTGGACACCAAGTCTCCTCTCTCCATCTGTTTCCCTTTACCCCATGAATATTCATGTAAGAAGTAATGACATCAAGCATATTAATAAGCTGTAATTTTATAACAAATGAACACATGAATATTAAAACCCAGCCAGAATGTGTAGTATCAGATCTATATTATGTCATAAGCAAACAGAGTAGACCATGATCAGATGGTTCCTATAGGAGACATCTGATCTGAGTCTACTGTTTGCTAAGGCATAGAAAAGCATATTTATGGAGTAATGGATTATACAGCGGAATTAGTAAATTTGGGAACATTTATATAGCTTTTAACCTTGCTCTTGCTGAATTTTAAAATACAGTTCTCCTTCTTTACCCATGCCCTGTTGTATAATTACATATATCTTCACTGTGTACAAGTATTTCACTGTGAAATCACTGCTGTGGAGTGCACTGGTTTCACAATCAACTTGTAAATAGTGCAGACCCTGATGAGACAGCTCCTGCAGGAGCTGTCTCATCAGGGTCTTCACTATTTACAGGTAGGTATATAGATGTGAATAGCAAGCGAAGGGCTCATTAGAATGACATACATGTAGTAGCAAATAGTAATTTAAGTATTGTGTAGTTATGAAACCATTGTAATAAATAGAGCATTTGCTCCATAGGAGCAAATGCTC
This sequence comes from Azorinus chamasolen, assembly GCA_963576725.1. Taxonomy (NCBI): domain Eukaryota; kingdom Metazoa; phylum Mollusca; class Bivalvia; order Cardiida; family Solecurtidae; genus Azorinus; species Azorinus chamasolen. The sequence goes on along the minus strand of OY755246.1, from coordinate 53,462,622 downwards.
TATTTATCACAATGGTTTCAACAGGTGACTTTTACAGAGGTTTAGAAACGCTTATTTATGGAGGAAAGGGTTATTAAGTAGACGAAGTCTTTGATGTTCTTCACCAGTGTTTAACCCTTTGCTCCATGAATATTCATATAAGAAATGATGGCATCATTATAATACTAATTGGCATATGAAGACAGGAATTTTTAACCAAAGCTGAACCTGTAGAACCAGGCCTTTATTATTTCATCGAAAACACAGCAGACCCTGATCGGGCAGCTCCTACAGGAGCTGTCTGATATGGGTCTGCTCTGTTTGCAAAGGCATATTTATGGAGTAAAATGTTAAGCAGATAACAACATGTTACATACATAAAAATAGTTTCCTTTCATAATGTACACTCTTGATTGCCCTAGAATGTAATTTAAATTGTGTATTTCATTAGTAACAATTAATCATGATTGACTTTTTAGGAAGAAGCAAACGTTCAAAGATCTGTCACCAGAGGTGAGGGAGGAAATTGAAGAAGTCTTGAAGAAGGACTGCGTTACATCGTACGTATTGCAGTTATTTCTCTGCCCTTCTTTAGGATATATTTTGTACTGTAAAACTAACTAAAATAGCCTTAAAACAGAAATTTATTATTGCGACCTTTATTTATAACCTGAATTTTTATATAATAACATATGAACAATAGAGTATTGGCCATGACAGCAAATGTACAACTGCAATTCTTTTTGTCTCCTTTTGCAGGATGACACTTAGGGATCTCTTTTCCATCATTTCTCCATCCCTGTGTCATGTTTTTTGCTTCACTCGTTTTTTACCTCACACATGTTCTGTCTATTGAGTAACGAGTCAGATCGTGCTGAAAGATGACAATTTAACCCTTTCCCTGTTCTTTTATATTTCAAATTTCAATACCTAATTACCTACTGAATAGTGATGGAGAAAACAGTTATTGTGAAATCTTGAAGGTAGTCATGTTAGAAAGTAAAGAAACCGATATATCAAATTCCATTGGCAAACAGAGCACACTCTGATCAGAAGGCTCCAATAGGCTATGACACATTGCTATGACGTCGTACCAAATTGTTTATTATACTCCCGTACTCGGTTTTCCTGTTTGATTTTAAGTTTTTATACGTTCGGCTAGTTATATTTTAGCAATTTTATCGTGTAATCGAAATTGCTGATACATGTAAGGTTTGTAAATGTTGGTCAAAATAAGTCGTTCAAAATTAGTGTCATCCTTTTCGTTTGTAGAGAGTATTCGGCGCAAAATGCTGCGCAGAACTTACTACCGAAATCCTCTTTAATAAGAAGGAAAGGTTAAATGTCCGGTTTAGAGGGGTTTTACTCTGATGTATTTGTGGTATTTCTGAGTGCAGTGTGCATTGTTCATCAGACATGCTGTTTGTGATAATCTTTCAGATGCACTGCTGATCAGCTTCAAATTCTCTGGATGTATCGCTATTACCTCCATGAATATCCGCGCCTCTTGCCATGGATACTGCAGGCCACCAATAAGTGGGACTGGTCTAGCTTGCCAGAAATCTACTGTCTACTGAAGGAGTGGAAGACACTACAGCCCATGCAGGCCTTGGAGCTGTTGCTTCCTCAGTGAGTGCTTACATGTGATTATGCTATGGTCAATCAAACTTGTAGTCTTTTAAAGATTAACCCATTACCTCATAGGCTATTTTTAGGTCCAACCTCTTTGAATATATCTATCAAAAAATGAGCATTAACTAGAGAAAAGGAATATTTTAGAATTTTGTAGTTTGAAACCATTGTGATAAATAGAGCATTTGCTCCCATAGGAGCAAATGCTCTATTTATCACAATGGTTTCAGAAAGTGACTTTTACAGAGGCGTCAAAAGGCGCCAATATGCGGGAATGGGTTAAAGCACATACCATAAACAGTCCAGCCCTAATCAGGATCTAAACTGTTTGACCTTCTGATAGTATTTGTGAAAAACATTTGAAGAAAAGTCAACTTTGAAAATTGTGGCAGATAAACAATTTTTGCAGATGACAATATCAGTAATTAATCTAGGTCTGCGTCCTGCGTCAGTGACGCATTGAAATTGCAAAAAACGCATCATTCTGAAGTATATGCATCCTAAAGGACGCATTAAAATAAGGTTGCGTGTAGCCGTTGAAGTTAATTTCACGTAGCGAAAGTTTAGAAACTACTAGAACACCGTAGCGATATCAACATCCGACTGTTGTATGTATTTTACAACAATGATTTTGATTGGCTAGTATGTAGCAGGATGTTGGTAATGAGCCAATGAAAACCTTCCTTTTAAAATGGCAGCGCCGAAAGACCCTGGATAACCCAAGATGCTGCTACCGAAAATAGTCGCTAAGATCGACTCAAATCAAACGATGTTAGGTCACTTGTGTCCCAGTGACATGCCTTCAATGTTCGTTGATCTAAATAAGGATCCCGAATCCGATGTAATGGAGGAAAATAACGAATGTCAGCTTAAAGAGAGAAAGAGTTCTAACCAAAAGTGGTTGACGACTTACTCCTAGTTGACTTCTGTTAGGGAATGGATGATCGACTTGATTTTCTGTTTTGTTGCATATATATGCGAAAAATATCAGGCCAAAAATAGCATGGTAAATATACACACTATCGAAAATATCATTTTGTTGCTTCGTGCCAGGTAAGTAGTACTCTGAATGGTGGTATCAATCTACTTTCGGTTTTGACAATATTCGACATCCATGCTTTCTTAACACTTTCCTTCATGTAAACGTGTTTTCACACATTTGCAGACAGGGTAGACCCAGATCAGACGGCTCCAATAGAAGTTGTCAGAAAAGGGTCTGCTGTTTGCTAATGGAGTTTGATAGATCAGTTTCGTTAGTTTCTGAAATGTCTACAATATTCCACCTTCCATATTTGATTATAACTGCTTTTACCATGAATATTCACTAGGTACAGTACTGGTACTTGGTATAAACAGAACAGGGAAAAGTTAACAGCTCATTGATGAGACTAGCCAGGAAACCTGGTTATACTTATAACTATAATGCAGTAAATGTTCAAAAACTATAATGTAACTGCAGAATTACGATTTAACATCAGTTTTCTTTTAATTTTATGCTTTGGGACTCATCACTTTAGTTTGGGACTCATAGTTTATCTGTGGGACTCATTGTTTTCAGATTAGTGAGTCCTGGGACTCATGGTTCAAATTTCTAGATTAATCACTGCAATATGAGTATCTATGCCTTTACATATCGAGTAAACCCATATTCTGTAGGAGCTATCCGTTCAGGTCTGCTCTGATTGCTTATGATATGATATGATTCTAGGTTTTCTGCAATGGCCAAAAATTCCTGTCAATAGCTATAGCCACTTTCCTATACAAGCGTTTTGCTAGCCTTTCAGACAAAGAGCTTGCTTGTCTCGATCAATTGCTCTCTTGTCTTTATTGTTCGGTATAATGAAATAAATATCTAAACCCAAAAAGGGTGATAGTACTTATTGTCAACCCTCGAAATGGTAATGTCTACTGAGGTGTAAGCCTCGGTAGACATTATCAAGTATGTATTGTCAACCTTCGAAATGGTAATGTCTACTGAGGTGTAAGAGGGTTGACAATACACTCTATCACCTTTTATGAGGTGTGATATTTATATAGTGTTACATGAGACTACACTGGTCCCACCAACTCGTGGTCTACTTAAGTGCAGAGTAACTTGTTGTTTCATCAGATTCAAACTTTTTGACATTCTGGTCTTAGTTTTGAAAAGGTAGTAAAATTTTGTGATTTGAAACAGCAGAAATCTTGTAATTTGCTTACTATGGTTCAACCCTTTCTTTCATAAAAACGCTTTTCCAGGCCTTTACAAACAGATAAGACCCAGGTTAGTACAGGAGCCATCTGATCGGGATCTGCTCTGTTTGCTTATGAAATTAAAATAGATCTGACTCTACAATTTCTGCCAATACCTAATAATCCTGTGTGCATATTCCATTATATAATTTAGCTGATAAATATTTGTGATGTCATTATTTCTTCCATGAATATTCAACAGGGAAAAATTTGACAATAGATTTATGGTAAGACTTTGTTAAGCTACACTGTAACACACTATCATTTAGTGTATCCTATTACTTGAATCCTCCAGATATCCAGACCAAAGGGTAAGGTCGTTTGCCGTTGACTGTTTGCGAAAGATGCCCACTGATGATCTGATTCACTTTATACCACAGCTGATCCAGGTAGGTAGCAGAATTTCTTCTCATGACAAAGATGGACATGAAATGTTTTTTAATCCTTTCTTTCTATATTTATTCCAAATTTCTATACTTACTGCACATTCATGGACAAAATAGTTACAATGAAATATGGAAGGTGGATAATTATAGCCATTTTAGAAAGTAAAGAAGCGTATCAGATTCCATTAGCAAACAGAGCAGACCCAGATCAGGATGGCTCCTGTAGGAGCTGTCTGATCTGTGTCTACTCTGTTTGTAAATAAGTGAAGAGGCGTTTATATAAGGGAAAGGGGTAACAACTTGGATCCAAGCTGTTTGGCACTTGGTGAATAGTTTATTTATTTGAAAACAGTTCAGATAGAGTAGGGATCCAGAGGAACAAATTCTGAAATGGCTTACTGTAGTTAATGAAATATATGATATTGCGTTGTTTTATATTATATCACTTTGCACAGAAATTAAAGAAATGAAATATGTTAAAAATAGCAAAGCTAATGACAATTACTTTGAAGGTGGAAAGTTTGCCAAAGCACTTCTGTTGCCCGGCTTATACAGAACATCTTCGAATGACTAGAATTTGTTATGCCTTGTCATACAAGTTCTGTGTTAGGTCATTTTTTCCAGGTCTTCCCTTTTCTGCCCTGAAGCATCTGTAAATAAACCAAAGGACAGTATTATAATGATGTTACAATTAACTCATTCCCTCCTAGGCTATTTTTAGACCCAACCTCTTTGAATAAATCTACCGAAAAGGAGCATTAACTATAGAAAAGGAGTACTTTAGAATTGTGTACTTCTGAAACCAATGTGATAAAAAGAGCATTTGCTCCTATGAAGCAAATGCCATATTTATCACAATGGTTTGAAAATGTGACTTTCTAGTGCTCTGCTTTCAGGCATTGAAATATGAGAGCTATCACAGTTCACCCTTGGCCAGACTGATGCTGGAGCAGTCCTGTAAAAGTGTTAAGTTTGCACATCAGTTCTTCTGGTAAGTTTCTTTTAATACATTGTCAAATCTTTGTAGTAACTTATCCTTTTACCTCACAGAGGCTCCGTTTGACACCTTTTTTGACACCCTTTCCTTTAATGAAACACTTTTTCATGCCTTTGCAAACAGAGTAGACCCAGACCAGACAGCTCATGAAGGAGCCGTCTGGTCTTGGACTGCTCTGTTTGCTTATAGAATTATAAAAGATCTGACTCTACAGTTTCTACCAATACAAAAAAAAACCTGTGTACGTATATCATAAAAATTGAGCTCATAAATATTCATGGTGTCATTATACCTGACACGAATATTCAACAGGTAAAGGGCTAGAGAGGTTTATTTATTATTCTAAATGATATGCTTATACAGTAGAACCTCTCTATAACAGCCACAAAATTGTGTTAATTAGTTGGTATTTAAGGCAGGTGGCTGCTTAAAGCAAGGTGAAAGTAAAACAGAACGCTCCTATACGAGCGTTCAGTTTTACTTTCATCTTGCTTTAAGCAGCCACCTGCCTTTAACACAAAATACTTGTATGTAATTTAGTGGCCGTTATAGAGAGGTTTTACTATATCTATTCTTCAGGTTATTGAAAGGTGCGACCCAGGAGAGCTTATACCAGCGACGCTACACGCTGATGTTTGTGGCATTGGTCAGTGTAACAGGAGAATCGCTGTATCAAGAATTCCTCAAACAGGAACAGATAGTCAAAATATTCACCAACGCTGCAGAGAAGGTCCAGCAGGTCAAAGCCAGTGAGAAAGATGTGAGGCTCTTTTGTATATGGGTTTTTGAAGGAAAGAAAATATAGACAACATAGCTGCATGCAGCATATTGAACACTTTACTCCATTATCATGCCTTTCTACACCTTTGCAGACAGATTGTACCCAGATCAGATTGGTTCTGTAGGAGCTGTCTGACCAGGGTCTGCTATCTTTACAAATTACATCATATAGATCTTATTCTATAGTTTTTGTCAAAGCAAAAAATTCCCTTGAAAGTTTTACATTATAAAAATTCAGCTTATAAATATTCATGATGTCATTATTTCTTATATGAATATTCAACAGGGAAAGGGTTAAAGTGACCTGGTTTTGCTTATACATTCGTATGTGATGTTATACAATCAAAACCATAAGTTGGGTCGCGCATACACCTCGAAAATTCATGACCAGCCGCATGGCTCAGTGGTAGAGCGTCAGCCTGCGGTACAGAAGATTGTGGGTTCGATCCCCGAAAAGTTGGTACTAGTAGCTCCCTTGTCTAATCTCGACATTAAAAGGGTAGTTCTAGGACTGGTTGGCCCGGTGTTAGGATAATGTGACTGGGTGGGGTGCCCTTGACATGTGCCTGCGGCAGGGGCATTCCAGTGAGGCAGCACTATAACTTGTCCCAAGCGGGTGCCATCTCCAAATAACTGAAATACTGTTGGTCGGACATAAAACCCAACTCACTCACTCGAAAGTTCAGTAGATCCAAAATCAAGGTCATATTTACACAGATATTGTAACTGTTGATGCTGGGATATGGCAGAAAGTTTGATAACAAATATTGAATATTATCATGTCATACAGGGTTGCTATGGGTCAGAGAAATTATAGAAAAAATATCAAGGTCAGGGAATTTTGAAAATACAGTAGAATCCCTCTTATGTGACCACTTAATGAATAAACATGGGTGTCTTTATAGGCAGGTGGTTGCTTAATTCAGGACAAAAGTAATGCAGATAGCTTTCTGCATTACTTTTGTCCTGCATTAAGCTACCACCTGCATCTAGCAACCAGAATTATATCTCTTAGATCTTTCTATGGTGATGGATGCTTAATGCAGTGTGAAAGACCTGCATGAACTCTCTTTTGGGAGCTGTCTGCATGTCTATCACTGGACATTTAGCTATCACTTGTCTTAACCCTTTCCTTCATACAAATGCTGTTTCATACATTTGAAAACAGAGTAGACCGAAAGTGATGGCTCCCTTAGGAGCCCTCTGATCATTGTCTGCTTTGTTTGCTTATGAATTTATAATACATCTACTTCTATAGTTTCTGCCGGAGTCAAAATGTCATAAGTTCATAAGCCATTATAAGAATTAATCTAATTACATGTAATATTCATGATGTCATTATTTCTTACATGAATTTTGAACAAGGAAATGGTTAAAGACTAGCATTGATACTAATTTTAACCCTTTACCTGATAGAAGCGGCTTTTAGCGTGTTTGATTTATTCCTCCGCTGAAGAAAATAGTTCAAATTCATACAGTCATGAACATATTGCTTAATAAATATTTTCTATATCCTAGTAGGTGGTAGCTTAAAGCAGGCTGAAAGTAAAGCAGAATGCGCCTTAAGGCGCATTCTGCTTTACTTTCAACCTGCTTTAAGTGGTCATATGTCTTCAAAACTAGAAACAGGCTATTGGGAAAGGGTTAATGTGCGGTTTTACTGTATTCCAGACCACTCTCAAGTCCAACTTGGAGGAATTGTATGACATCTTCCAGGACCGTTACAAGGTTCTCCTGCCGTATAATCCTGGGTATGAGGTGTCTGGTATAGATATAAATGTAAGTACACATAGGCTTTGTTGATCCGGTTTAAATCATATTTGAATTATTTTAAGTCTGTCTTTTGCTTCACTCCTGCAGTTTGCTAGTACCTCCCCTATCCCATACTTCAGTGAAAAGAAACAGTATTGATTTGCAATTATCTGTACATTTATATTTGTTAATTTTATAGACCAAATGATCAAAGTAAACAGGGGTTATTTACCTCGATGAAAGGTTATTTTGAGCATAACAAAGAAATAGCATAGCGTTAAAATGTTTTGTTTTACATTGATCTCTCAATAAGAGCTGTCTGGTTAGGTTATACTCTGCTTGCAAATGCATACATATGCAATTTTATGAAGTAAAGGATTATATTTCATGTATGGGACAAAGAGGAATGTATGTTGGGGTCTTGGTACAAAACTATTATAACTACGCTCCATAGGCAAGATATGTTATGATTTCATAAGCAAACAGAGCAGACCCTGATCATATGACTCCCATAGGGGCCATCTGATTTGGGTCTACTCTGGTTGCAATGGCGTGAACAAGCATTTGTGCGAATGAAAGGGTTAAAGGTAGAATGATAAAACTAAATGAATTTTCTAAATCAACAACATAAAGACTGTGATCACACTTTAGACACTCCTGTTTGCTCTTGCAATAAATATCCTTATTATACAGTAAAACCCGGCTAATGCTACCACCTAAAATAGGTATTATTCATGGTGCTAGATGCAGGTGGTAGCTTAATGCATTATTTTTGCCCTGCATTAAGCAACCACCTGCTTATAAAGACACCTTTGTTTATTAATTATGTGGTCTTATTTAGAGGGGTTCTACTATATATGTTTCATGAAATAATTAATGAAACTTCATAATGGGTATATTTTTGCATGAAAGTTCATCATGTAAAGTGTTAAGACAAGATCTGGCATAATGCAGAATAAAATAACAAAAATCAGACAACATTTTTCATTAAACAGCTACCTGTACTAAAGACTTCCCCCTTAACCCTTTCCCTCATATTGACGATTTTTTGACGACTCTGTAAAAGTCACTTTATGAAACCATTGTGATAACTAGAGCATTTGCTCCTATAGGAGCAAATGCTCTATTTATCACAATGGTTTCAAACTACGAAATTCTAAAAGTTTCCTTTTCTCTAGTTAATGCTCCTTTTTGGTAGATTTATTCAAATAGGTTGTATCTTAAAAAAAAGCCTATGAGGGAATGGGTTAATCACTTGTCCAACGTTATGTACAGATGAGCACCCCACTTTTATTTTGTTAAAAAAAGTGTCATAGAAACATCTTGTTGAAATTTGGTTTGCTGGGATATTTCAGATTCAAAACCGATTGATAGTGTTTCAAAAGTATTGGTTGCCATGGTAACCAAATGGTGGGCTCTGATTAGTCAAAATTTAGAGATTTTTCAGTGAAATTTTGTTTTTGGTATGTAAGAATATTTGGGCACCCCAAACTCATAGTAGTTGTTTTGCAGGAGTTGGTAGCCATGGTAAACAATTGGTTGCTCTGATTGGTCGCAATTTGGATATTCAAATTTCCCTGAAAATTGGTATGTAGGGGTATTTTGGCACCTCAAACTTAATGACAGGTGTTTCAAAAGTGCTGCTTGCAATGGTAACCCAGTGGTGGCCTGTGATTGGTCAAAATTTAGATATTGTCTAATTTTGCTCATCTATTCCTGTTGTCTGTTTCATTTTGAGAACATCCTGTTACAGAATCTGTTACAATCAGATCTTGTTAGTCTAGCGCAAATATTTCTAATGTATTTTTACAGTCGTGTTCCTTCTTCACATCCAACGCTTTCCCACTGAAACTTGTGTTCAAGAATGCAACAGTGAACGCTGGCCAGGTGTATGCATTGTTTAAGGTCGGGGATGACCTGAGACAGGACATGATGATCATGCAGATTATACAAATCATGGACAGACTGTGGTTGAAGGAAGGATTGGACCTCAAGATGATAACCTTCAGCTGCTTGCCTACAGGACCTAGAAGAGGTGAAATATTAACCCTCTCCTTCATATCAATACCTTTTCATGCCTTTGCAAATAGAGTAGACCAAGGTCTGATGAATTCATCTTGGGATGGCGAAGTGCCACATATTTTTTTTATTTCAACGTGAGCTTGAACTTTGACCACATTTACAAACAAAGCTTGTTCGAAGCACAGGTCACTGTGACCTTGATCTTAAGCTTGACTACAGGGCTGGAAAAATCCTAAATCTTTTACTCATCCTGCAAGCTGCTTTTGTCTTATATTACTTAAATTCATTGTTAAAATTTCTGAAATTCTACTCGTTCTGCAAGAAAGTTACTCGTCATGGCGAGCCGATTAGTGGAATTTTCCACGCCTGCCGGCTTCATTTACAAAAAAATCTTTGCCGCAGCACATCTCTATACACCAAATCAGCTAGGATCACCAAATATGGTGTGTGAGTTCATGTATGGATGGCGGAATGTCGCATCCCATCTGTAGTTCATGTGGCCATGACTTGAACTCAATTACAAAAAAGCATATCCGGAGCATGGCTTCTAAACTACATCAGCTATGATTACAATGGTGCGTCAAATATGGTGTGTGAGTTCATCTTTAGGATGGCGGATTGTCACATACTTTTTTATGCCCTTCGATATATGATACACTGGATTGTCTTGTGCTAGGTTTTGATCATGGCCACCATGACCATGACCTGTCTGGTTGTCTGTAACATATATACTACACCACATCAATTCAGTATATCAGATGAGAGCTGCAACTTCATCATCTGTTCATCATGATGAAGTTAGCACTGCAAAACTAAGCTTTATGATGAGATGTTTTGTTGTGTGTTGTTCCTATTTAAAGCCAATTTGAGACTAAGGTGAACAAGCCCGAAAAGTATGCCATTCAGACTTTCTATTGCTTTAGGGGCATTTATCATGTATTGTGACATATTTTTTGTCACAAATTCTGCCAGCATGTACATGTAATACACTTGTTCCTTTGAACACTTTTATAACAGTTTAGATCTTTATGAGATACCTTGTTAATTGATATCACATCAGTCATCTGGATTCAAACTGTTTGCATAGGTAATCCCTAGTTTACGGATGCCATGCACAGAGTTTCAATCAGAACTGATTACTTTCTTTGCAGGTTTCATCGAGATTATAACGGAGTCAGATACTCTTCGAAGGATCCAGATTTCCTCTGGGGTCACAGGGTCATTTAAGGACCGTGTAATCAAGGACTGGCTACAGAAACACAACCCGACAGAGCTTGACTATCAAAAGGTCGGTCTCATATTCGTCTTAACCTTTCTACTTGTACCTTTCTTTGGTACAGTAAAAAATTGTCTAAACTGGATGTTTAGTAAAGCAAAATATAGCGCTCTTTAGGCAGGTGGCTGCTAAATGCAGGGTGAAAATAAGGGAGCTTTTTGCATGATTTTCAGCCAGCATTATGCTGCCATCTAATATAGACTCCCGCATTGGTACTAATTTGAAAAACATTGTTTTCATAGCAGAAAGACAGATACAGAGAGACATATGGAGAGGGAGAGATTGACAGAAAGAAGTGAAGTGTTGTAGAGGAGAGACAGAGGAAATATTTAGTACCATTTGTATGCATTGTGTCCATATGTCAGTCGGTCATATTACTCAGAGAACTTACAACATTCTATGGACAACAATGTGATAATTTTTCATTCAGTTTGGATCCAGATTAATAGAATCAAGCATGGATTTTGTTAAAGACTGGGGTTTCTATACCTGAGGTTGGTCTGTTCTCAGTCGGAAACGAGCTTTAGTGAGTTTCAGACGGGAACAGACCAACTGATGGTGTAGAAACCCCCGGCTTTAACAAAACCCATGCTTGATTATTTTTCTCGCTTACATTAAAAACAAGTAAAATTAATGGATTTTGTGAAGTACTACTTTCCATTGCATAATACGACTTCTGTATCTGATAGCAACAAACTACAGCATAAAGGTGTGACACTAAATGACGTCATTTGTTACCGGTATGACATTACCAAAAACATTACGTTTTGGCATAAAATGTAAATGACTAGGAACAACGTGTTTGGTGTATTAAATTAAGCTTTTAAAATGTTTATTTGATAGATAGGATTTCATATCCGTGCTAATAACTTATATCAGTTTTAATTTATAAACTTGTTGACTATAGAAATGTCAGTATAATTCTCTAAGAGTTACTTCCTTTGTATTAATTTTGCCTGATCACACATATGAATACAGTTCCTTATAAGGATTTCTAGTACTCATATTGTAAGTAGCTCAGATTATCTAGTATGTCTGAGAAGCGAGAAAAGACCCTGGTTTTCCTGTAGTCTGATTTTCATTTGTTTAATGTGTCATGTTTTGATTTCACATTTTAGGCGGTGGAGAATTTCACGCGGTCTTGTGCTGGCTACTGTGTAGCCACCTACATTCTCGGTGTCTGTGACCGACACAATGACAACATCATGCTGAAAGAGACAGGACATCTGTTCCATATAGACTTCAACAAAATCCTTGGTGATTCTCAAATGTTTGGTAGCTTCAAAAGGTGAACACCCACCTTTATACAGTCCTTTACCTCATCACATGGTTTCTAAAATACAAAAGAAGCTCTTTACAGTAGATAAGGGGCCTCTATGGTCAAATGGTTATGGTCATTGAGCGCTGTAGTTCAAATCCTGGTCTTGGCCTTTAGGATTTTTTAAAAAGCCTCACAATTGGCTTGTGGTAAAACCTCTGAGGTTTTCCTCCACCTATATTTTAGCTTGGTGTCAGGATATGACTGAAATACTGTTAACTCATTCCCTCAGATTGACGCCTTTTGACACCTCTGTAAAAGTTACTTTTTGAAACCATTTTGATAAATAGAGTATTTGCTCCATAGGAGCAAATATTCTATTTATCGCAAAGGTTTCCAAACTACACAATTCTAAAATTTTCATTTTCTCTTGTAAATGCTCTTTTTCACTAGATTTACTCAAAATTCTTAAAATAGCCTATGCGGGAACAGGTTAAAAACCTCAATACAAAAATAAACGCATTAAAATTTTACAGTAGATAAATGGTAGACAAACACAATAGTTCTTCAAATGAGTAAACATCTCCAAACTTTTAATAAAATTCATGTTCCTTCGCAGGCAGGATCAGACAATACTTCTTTATTTTTAGCTCACCAGAGCACAAAGTGCTCAGGTTGAGCTTTTGTGATTGCCTGATGTCTGTCATCCGTCGGCGTGCGGTGTTCGTTAATATCATAGTTCTGAGGTTAAAATTGGCCCTGCCTACTTATCCAGAAGAGGGACTCCAGCAAGCCAGTTAGTGTTATGTAATTATTGGAGAGGTCAATTTCAACTTTTCTATACTCTAGCAGTACTATAATGTTGTCTGCTTCAGAATTATTGTCTGTTTGTTCACACTGTTTTTAATACATATCAATCTTGTACAATCCACATATGAAGTTCCATATGCATCAGATCAGAATCCAAATTGTGTGCTAATTTCAGCCAAGTCATGCTCAGCAGTCATAGGGTTAACACTGAGTTTCCATCATCTGTTAGAAATGTTGTTCGCTAAAACCTTTAGAAATCTTCTCCTCTGAAACTGGAAGTTTTTCAGCTTTCATATTTAGCACGTAGCATCATCTTGAAGTTCTCTACAAACCATATATGAATCATGACCCTGGGTTCAAATGAAGCCCCGCCCCAGGGTTGGCCAGTTTTCTATAGAAACATAATGAAAACTTTGAAAATCTTCTCCTCTGATTATCTGGTGAGTGATATCAGGGCCATCATGGCCTTCTTGTTTAATTATTTTTGGCCAGACATAACTTACTTGCTATTTTACTTGCAAAACATGAGAAAAAATTCTTATGCTCTTTTGCTTTACCTGTATATATTTTGACTGGCCAATCTCTGGAATATGTCATGTCATTCTGATTTACTTTTTTGTAGGGATCGTGTACGATTTGTTCTTACATCGGACATGGCATATGTAATCAACGATGGAGACAGACAGAGTGACAGATTCCAGCACTTTGTTGACATGTGTGTTCAAGCCTTCAACATCCTGAGGAAGCATGCCAATCTGTTCATAAACCTATTTTCTCTGGTGAGTTGAGGTTAACTTATTTGTATGGATGAATGAATGCATGAATACCTTAATCCTATATTCCATGAATACTGTTTAACTGGTTATTTTTACCTGCTGCTAATTTTTACTTATTTTTACGACCTAAGTCATTTTCGTAAAAATATTCCTCATATATTTTCGCCGCGTAAACTCCGGTAAAAAGATCTAGTATCTAGCATTTGAATTTAACCGTAAGTATGGTACAGTAGAACCCCTCTAAACCGGACAAGGTAGGGGACAGGTAAAAATTCCGGTTTAGAGGGGATTCCGATTTGGAGAGGTTTTTATATATGACCATATTTATCATCCTCTGTACATGTACAAATACACCTATTTTAATAACCAAACAAATAGTATCAAGATTATCCATAAATCAATAATTAAAACCAATTTCACAGTTTGAATACCTTATCTGTTCGGTTCACATAGCCTAATTTGTTTTCATAGTTAAAAACAACCATCAGCGATTTTCTCGATGAAATGATATTCTAAATTATATCAGCAAACTGCCGACGATTTCCTTTGGCATTGGTTCCTTTTTAAAAAGAAAGCTGGAAATGGGTGGTATGCCAGCAGTTTCTATCGTTTTTCTAACTCTTCCACGGTTAGATTTTGCCATTTGTTCGAGGATTTTTCGACCATAACGCTATATGCGAAGAACTCGGATTTTATCATTCATAGATTTTTGGGTCTGTAACAATGCGATAATGGTATGAGGGGCAGTTTGTGAGTTCGCAGTAACCTCCCTTTGCTACAGGTGCGATAGTAAACATACGAAAAACAAACCTACCGAAAACGACGGCATCTCCGAGCATGATTCATTTTCCTTTTTTGGTTTTCGTTTTTGAACGATCAGAATTTGAAATCAATTCGTTTTTCCTGCTAATTAATTAGTTAATTCGATAAAAACGAAGCTTATCTGTTGCTCCGACATTAGTTAATCTCACGGCACCGATAGGTCATAATCGAGTCTGAATAGACCATGATTTTCAGCACCTTGCGATAAGGTGCTAAGTTTTACTGCCCCAGGCTGTGATTAAGGGATGTGTCAACTGACAAACCCTTTGCCTGCTGTCCGGTATGTAGGGGGAATTTATAGTTCATATCTTTCAAAACTGTTTGAAGATTTGTCCGGTTTTCGGAGTAGAGGGGTTTTCGGTATTGAGAGGAATTCTGTATAGAAATAAAGAAGGAATAAATCGGGACCGAGAATTTTGTCCGGTTTAGAGAGGATTCCGGTTTACTGAGTGTCCGGTTTGGAGGGGTTATACTGTAATCTTATCAAAGTCACCCTATTCTTCCGATACACTAGTGCGAAGTGTTATTGTCAATATCTATGCCTGTAGTGTACAGGTGTTTCATTGCATTGTGTAATAGGCTATCAGCATCAACACAAAATATGAAGAAACAACACATTATCTGACAAACGTTTCTATTGGCCGAAATCGAAACATACGAGAGGAGAGGAGACAGACATCCAATCAGATGCACAGTTACTAACTGATCACGATATTGTTGCTGGTTTCAGTCACTTACTGAATTTGTCAGAGAAAGCGGGGTACCATTGCTGCATCTGTTTTGTCCCTATCGCTATGGTGCTCATAACGTATATTTTATTTACCAACTTCATTTCTGCGGCAGTGGCAGAACACTGGACCATAACAAACATTGGGATAAATGTGTACATGTAGTACAACATGGTCAATTACGTTAATTATGTTGTTTGATGCCCATGGCAAACATGTGTTTGCTGCACAGTTACCGTGGTAGGTGTGAACACTTGTCAAACTGCGACATACAGTTGACTTTGTATTAACCAAAGTATTGTGAATTTTTGATGATGTAAACTTTTGATGAGCTAATTTTTTACCTGTCTTCATAGATTCGTAAAAATAAAAGTCTTATAAAATCAAATCATGTGTTTTTACCCCAAAACCGTAAACTTTTAAAGCAGTAAAAATTACCGGTATATACGGTATTAATGTGACAAAGTATCACTTCAGAAATATTCATTAACCTTTGTCTTCATTTAAAATTGATTGGACTGATAACACAGTCTTACTTTCTATTATTACATTTGCACCATCAATAAATGCTGGCATGGATATATATCATATATGAGTCAAAATTGTACATGTGAATGTGTTTAAATGTGACCAAATAGTGAATCAGCATCTCCTGTGTGTCTGTAAAAGCAGATGGCTGCTCAATGCTGAAAGTAATGCAGTATATTTTCTTTTGGAGCTTTCTGCTTAATTTACTCTTGCATTAAGCTGTACCTTTTCTCTTTACCCCATATAATATAAGTACAAGCATATTTAAGTTATATATCTTAAAGGCATTTCGATAGGAATGTTGACCCATTAACCCCATGCTGTGTATTTTGGGAGCTTACTGTCAGGCATCTGATACACATACTGATAAGGTGGGCTACCATCACAGAGGATCAAAGTATACTTGCATAACTTTATCTCTTATGGCTATATACCCTGACTGGACACTGCAGGAGCACTCCAGGGAATCAATCAGCACACAACTGGATACTGTGTATATAAAGGGGGGAGTGGGTTCACTTATATAAGGAGCTTTGAAATGCCTTTAAGCACACAGCAGACCCTGTTCAGACAGCTCCTATAGGAGATGTTTGATCTGAGTCTACCAGTACTCTGTATGCATAGGTTCCAAGTCGTCTCTATTGGGTAAATAATAGGATTGGATTTCATCAGAAAAGTTTCTATAGAGAAGGTTTTGCGATATGATTGAACACTGTTGAATATTCATGAAAGAAATAATGACAGCACAATCACCTGCAGTTATTATAATTTCATATGCAAAGAGAGCAGACACTCAGGCAGCTCCTAATGGAGCCACTTAATCTAGGTCTACTCTGTTTGCTAATGCATGAACGTGTTTGTATGAGGATAAGGATTTACTATTTTATCCAATTAAAAACAGAAATAATCTTAAGTGCATTGACCTTCTTTGTGTATTTCAGATGCTGCGATCTGGTATCCCTGGTATCTCAGAGAAAGGGGTGGAGTTCGTACAGAAGGCTCTACTCCCGGGCTGCACAGACACACAAGCAGCTGCAGAATTTACAAAGTAAATATACGAGAAACTGTTTTAAGTGCATAAACATTATATACACTGGAGACCCGTTATAACGCGGGTCTGCGGGGACATAAAATTTAACCCGCGTTATATACGGAACCGCGTTGTAACGAGTTTTTTTAATCCGGGTACATACATAAACTCCTTACTTCCTAAAATAAACTAATTTCGAACGAAACTGACTTGTTTACTTTGTTTCCCCACCCACTCACATAGCTCTTTCAAATTCTATTTGAAACAGAGTAGACCCTGATCAGACGGCACCTGTAGGTGCCGTCTGATCTGGGTCTACTATGTTTGCAAATCCGTGAAAACACGTTTGTATGAGGGAAAGGGTTATACAAAATTACAAATTAAATCGAGTATGATTTCAAGCAACCAAGTATATTTCATAATACAAGTCTGTTGACGGGATGTAATTGCCTCTGGGCCTGTCAAACCCCTAATCCGATTAAACCTGCTGTGTAAAACAATAAACATGGCTGTCACTGTTTTCAGAAAATGAAAGGTCACATCTGATGTCGCGTGTGATTTGTTGGGGTTTTAAATTTCATTTGATTGGTCAAAGGGTACACACCCTTTTCTGTATAAGCATATATAACCTCCAACCCCGCATCGAGTTGGGGGTTTAGATTTCTAATGATGTTTGTTTTTCATAATTAAAGTGCGAACTTTTGTGGCTTTGCCAGTGAATTCAGTACACACGCATCTCAATTATACACACAATTAATTTGTAACGAAAGTTATGCAGTAAAGATTTTACTGGTTCCCGTTCTATTAGGGCATCATGCGCATGGTACGAATCGGTAATCAGCTGTGTGTATTACATTCATGGCGGCATATATACGAGTTGACAGTTGTCAGTTTTTCACACGTAAGATTGTCTTCAATTGTTTATGTAAGGACGGGTGTTTGTTTTTATCCTTTTGCCTGCTACTGGCAGATAAGTTTACCTAAGTTTATTTTATGTTTCATTGCGATATTCAATCATATTACTATAAATGAGGTATTTACAGAGACCTCCCGCGTTATATCGGATACCGCGGTAAAACGGTCTGCGTTATAACGGATCTCCAGTGTACATGTAGTGTATTAGATGGCAGCTTAATTTCAGGAAATACAATTCAGATCATGAATTGTGGACTTGTGCAGAATCCTTTTACGTTCTTTATACATTACTTTTAATGCATACTTCTTGAACATTTAAACCATTTTTACGCTTTTCTACATCTTTGCAGGTGCGATCTGATCAGAGTTTGCCCTGTTTACTTATGAAATAATATAGATATGATGCTCAATTTTTGCCATGCCCAGAAATGCCTGTTTCCATGTGAAATTAATCTAATCAATATTCATGATGTAATTATGTCATACTTGAATATTTATGGAAGCTAGTGAAGAATTTGTAATTACCGGGCCAAACTGTTTGGATTCAGATGAAACAATAAGTAAATGCATCTCCAGGATCAGGCGCGTAGACAAGTTTTGATGATTGGGGCCGCCATTGGGGTGGGTGCCGATTTTTTTAAATTTGTGTTTTCTTAGATGCGATTTCTATGCATTTTAAGACGATTAATAAACTGTTTACAGCTTTTGTTATTTTACCAACAAAACGTCATTCTGTTTGTCGATTTCCTGTGTGGCTAGGAAACTTAATCTGTTATCACTGAACTATTTTTGAATCAAACAAACATAAGAAACGACGAGAATATATTTATAAAATGTAATAACAAAAACTCTGCATTTTTAATACAAAACATCATAATAATCAATGCTTGTTATAGCAGTATGCATGTTTTAACCCTTCGTCTGCAAGACATGAACTGTCATATGCACACTGTGTAGATCTAGATGAGATGCCGAGTAACTCGATGTGACGTGATGCCACTGTTCTATCGACATCATATCTCAGAATCTCGGAAAACATTTAACCCTTTCCTTCATATACAAATGTAAACATGTATTCACGTATTCGCAAACAGAGTAGACCTAGATCAGACTAAAGAAAACGAGCACGATTGTGTGCTTTTTCTTGTTTGTGCGCGGAGGATAGCAGCTCCCTAGCTCAGCAAAATGCCAAGTCGCCAGCCTGAAAATATGGTAAAAACAGAATATAAGTGGTTTTAAAACGTTTCCTTCATTTATACAGCACATGGTTGATTGGACATAAAGCGCGGTGTAATAAGCTGTTCAATAGCACTTTTGAAAGCACATATTCTATATAAATGTGGTATAATAATAATAATATTAATAAGTTGTTCAATAGAAAACAGAATAGTATATTTACCTCGTCATAGTGAAGCCAAGGATGTGACATGAACCACTGAGGATTGAACGATCTCTGCTCATGGTTCTTGATACCAAAAGTTCGTTTAGAATTTTTTTTATGTTTCGGGTTTGATTTGGTGCGTCCATTTCAAAGATGATTTTTAGAATGAATATCAAATCTGATTGCTAATGCGCTAATGTTTACTTTGAGTATAATCAATATGAACAATTATATGAGTAATTATTAAATTGATATAATTACCTTTAAAGTGTTTATTTTTAATTACCTTCTCTTAGGTTCTTTTCGGTCTTTCAGTTTCACCATCAAAAGATTGCGCCAGTAATGTTTTCTCGGCTATACAGATAATAGGGCAGAAAAAGTTTCCTATAGTGGACCGGTCGTTAACAACACGCGTCATTAATGCCATTAATTAAATCATCGCTAATCCGCAACTATCAGTTTGACACTTATGTTAATTGCAACACCAAGGGATTAAAGCCGCGGCTCCTAACACAGTTGAGCAGCAGCAAGTGAAGGCTTCATGCTCGCGGCCCCAAATCCGTAGGTGGCCAAAATATTGGGGCCGCGGCCTCTGCGGCCCCATTGCCTACGCGCCTGAGGATACAAACTGTTTGATGCTCTGACTGCATGTTTCAACCCTTTCCATCATGTAAACACATTTGCAAACAGAGTAGACCCAGATAAGGAGCCATCTGATCAGGGTCTGCTCTGTTTGCTTTTAACATGATACACGAGATATGATTCTAGGGGTTTTGTCAAAGCAAAACTATTCCTTGAAAAGTTTACAAACATTTTAAAAATTTAGCTAATAAATATTTATGATGTAATTATTTCTTATATGAATATTAAACAGGGAAATTATTAAAAGATATAAAAGAACATTTGATTGCCAGAATGGCAACAGACAAAAGTTTTGGAGGTGAAGCTCCTTCTCAAGCTATGTGGAATGTTTTGTAGGCTGATCCAGGAGAGTCTGAGTGCCAAGTCAACCCAGATCAACTTCTTCATCCATAACCTTGCCCAGATGAAGTTCTCCAGTCATAATGAGGGTGCCCTGCTTTCTTTTGTAACAAAAGTTTACAAGTAAGTCTCATGTCGCAAATGTTTACAAGTAAGTCTCATTGTCATGACTGTCCATCTGTCAGTGCATTACAGCAGATGTGTTTGACCTAGAGTAATGAAACTTTGTATTAATGATTGATCATTATGTGATATTGTAATGCACTCTCTCCCTCATGAATATTCATATGCCAAATAATGTATGTATGCATGCATATTAATTAACTGAAATATATAATGGCATCATGAACAGAGTATTTTTATGCCCGCATTGACGATAGTCAGGGGGCAATATGTTTTGCACCTGTCAATCTATCTGTCTGTCCATGTGTTACACTTTTACGTGCAGTTGGTATGTGCAGTTGGTTGTCACAGTTTTTTCATGAATTATGTATACACATAAACCACCATTCATACTTTCATTGCGCACCCAGCCCATGCTGCCCGTTAGTTTCTAAGTAATTTCACCTTGATCTTGGACTTGCGGGCAGCATGGGCTGGGCGCACACCACGGGGGCATCACTGTGTAATAAAGACACAATTTTCTGGTTTTACTATGACAGAAGCTATGGAACCAGATCTATATGATTTCATAAGCAAACAGGGCTGATCCTGATCACACAGCTCATATTCTGCTTGTTTGTCTACCCTGTATGCAGTATTAGTGTACAACATTCTGTAACTGCTTTTAAATCTGTAACAATGAGAGTAGGTCCAGATCATATAGCTGTCTGATCAAGGTCTACTCTGATTGCTTTGTATGTGTTACAGATCTGATTGTCTACAGTTACAGATCTGATTCTCTACTGTTTCCTTAATTTGTATTTTTACCCATACAACACTGACTTTTCAAATGAACTATTCCAAAGTTCTAACAGGTCAAGCTTATGGTGAATATTTAGGGGTTCTTCTAAAGAAAAGTGTAACATGACACACAGTGCAGACCCTGATGAGAGGGCCCTCTCATCTGGGTATACACTGTTTTCAAAGGACATTGGTGACTCATGTCCCACACAGAAAGAGTTAATATAGGAATTAAATTGATTAACCCTTCGCTTGCTATTCACGTCAATATACCTACCTGTAAATAGTGAAGACCCAGATGAGACAGCTCCTGCAGGAGCTGTCTCATCAGGGTCTGCACTATTTACAAGTTGATTGTGCAACCAGTGCACTCCACAGCAGTGATATACTTGTACACAGTGAAAATATGTGTAATTTAACAACAGGGCATGGGTAAATAAGGAGAAATGTATTTTAAAATTCAGCAAGCGAAGGGTTAATATTCATAATGGGCAGAGTTTTGCATGAATATTCATTAGGGAAAGGGTTAAGTGGCAAATATTGCTCACCTTTATTAGATTCTGCCTCTTTATAACTGTTTCATTCTTTTTTAGTCAACAGACAGACGGAAAGATTAAGCATGTGGAGGTGTATGGTATACAGAAACGCTACACACCAGAAAAACACTATGTAAGTTGTAAATCCTTTACACCATACACACAAACGCTACACACCAGAAAAACACTATGTAAGTTGTAAATCCTTTACACCATACACACAAACGCTACACACCAAAAACACGGTATATAAGTTGTAAATCCTTTACTCAATACACATATGTAAGTTGTGAATTCTTTACTCCATACACACAAATACTACACACCAGAAAAACACCTTGTAAGTTGTTAAAACTTTACACCATACACACAAATACTACACACCAGAAAAACACCTTGTAAGTTGTAAAAACTTTACACCATACACACAAATACTACACACCAGAAAAACACCTTGTAAGTTGTTAAAACTTTACACCATACACACAAATACTACACACCAGAAAAACACCTTGTAAGTTGTTAAAACTTTACACCATACACACAAATACTACACACCAGAAAAACACCTTGTAAGTTGTAAAAACTTTACACCATACACACAAATACTACACACCAGAAAAACACCTTGTAAGTTGTTAAAACTTTACACCATACACACAAATACTACACACCAGAAAAACACCTTGTAAGTTGTTAAAACTTTACACCATACACACAAATACTACACACCAGAAAAACACCTTGTAAGTTGTTAAAACTTTACACCATACACACAAATACTACACACCAGAAAAACACCTTGTAAGTTGTTAAAACTTTACACCATACACACAAATACTACACACCAGAAAAACACCTTGTAAGTTGTTAAAACTTTACACCATACACACAAATACTACACACCAGGAAAACACCTTGTAAGTTGTAAATACTTTACACCATACACACAAACACTACACACCAGGAAAACACCTTGTAAGTTGTAAATACTTTACACCATACACACAAACACTACACACCAGGAAAACACTATGTAAGTTGTAAATACTTTACTCCATATCAAGGGTTGAGTGCAAGACTGTAGTTACTTCATTACTTAACCTTTTCCCTGTTTGATATCCTTGTAAAGAATAATGACATAATGACATTAATATTTATTAGCTGAATTTTTATGATGGCATATGTACTACACATGATGGTTTGGCTCAAGCAGAAACTGTAGAATAAGATCTATACTATACCATAAGCAAAAAAAACCCAGACCCTGGTCAGACGGCTTCTGTAGGAGCAGTCTGATCTGGGTCTACTCTGTTTGCAAATGTGTGAAAAGATGTTAATATGACGGAAAGGGTTAATTCGTTTTCTCATATAAACGCTTTTTGCGCCTTTGCAAACAGAGTAGACCCAGATCAGATGGCTTTGCTTATAAAATTATATAGATCTAATCCTATGTTTTTTGTCTAGTTCCCTTTTAAAAGTTTATCTTTTGAAAATTAAGTTAATATTCATGAAATGATCAATATATGCATCATAATCCATTTATAATATAGGGAAAGAGTTAATCTTATACACATTTATATAAAAATATACAATATTTTGTACGAAATATACATGTATAGAAGAATTTGGACTTTTTTTATTACGGTGGCTGCTTAATGCAGGGTGCAAGTGCTCCTAAGGGAGCTTTCTGCATGACTGCATTAAGCTGCTACCTGATCTGTTTCTTTACTTTGTATAATGGCTACAATTTTCCAAATTCCATATTTCATTATAACTATTTTTTCCATGAATATTCAGTAGATATTGCAATTTGGAATAAACACAGAGCAGGGAAAGAGTAAAGGTTTATGTTTGTAAAATAGTAGGGCTCTTTATTGTTATCATTGCAGATGAATAAATTGTTTTTTACCTTAAGTTTTTGTTTTTCAGATTTATACCTTGAAAGTTCAGCGAGAAAACCAGAAAGTTCCAAGTTATATCTTCAGAATATTCTCAGAGTTTGTTGAATTCAGAAACAAAATGGCTGCATGCTTCACCAACTTTAATTGGCCTCCTCTTCAAGGAAGGTGAGTTGGGTTTGATCAGTTTTGGCTGACTCCATGATAGCCTTTGCAAACATGTGTAGTGCAGATGACATAAAAATAGCTTGATATCTCAGAATCAAGTCTTTTTGATACTATCGTAACACTTTACTCCATGAATATTCATGTAAGAAATTATGTCATAATGAATATTAATTACCTTATTTTTTGTACAGGTGCATGATTTTAAAAGAATGAGATCTATATTGACATGTATATCATAAGCAAATAGAGCATACCATGATCAGACGGCTGCAATAGGAGTCTGATCTGGGTCTACTCTGTTTGCAAAGGCCTGGTGAAGCTTATTTATGGAGTAAAGAGTTAAATTGAGAGTTAGAACATAAATAATAGAACCTATGTTTAACTCTTTACTCCATACATGTGCCTTTTATCACCTTTACAGAGTAGACCCACATCAGATGGCAGATACCTGATAAGTGTGTGCTCTGTTTGATTATGCAATTACTCCATGGTGAAAACTTTTCTTGTTTATTTTCCAGTATAAATGTTAACCCTTCGCTTGCTATTCACGTCAATATACCTACCTGTAAATAGTGAAGACCCAGATGAGACAGCTCCTGCAGGAGCTGTCTCATCAGGGTCTGCACTATTTACAAGTTGATTGTGCAACCAGTGCACTCCACAGCAGTGATATCACAGCGAAATATTTGTACACAGTGAACATATATGTAATTATACAACAGGGCATGGGTAAAGAAGGAGAAATGTATTTTAAAATTCAGCAAGAGAAGGGTTAAGCTAATTAATATTCATACATACCTTATTTCTCACATGAATTCTCATGGAGTAGAGGGACACTTACGACAATAATTGCTGTATACTATTTATATGTAGTCAGTGGATAGAGAAATGAGTCACTCACTCAGTCAAGTGCAAACTTGGTATAACCAGATCATCCCAGGAGTTGGATTGTGTTGTCTTATCAAGGTTTAAGTTAACCTTTTACGTCATGAATATTTTGGTAAAAAATAATAACATGATGATTTTTATTAATTAGATTAAGTGTTAGTATTAAGTGTGACACAGGAATTGTTGGTCATGGCAGAATTTATAGAATCATGTCTATATTATATGATAAGCAAACAGAGCAGACCCTGATCATACGGCTCCTATATGATCTGTCTGATCTGGGTCTACTCTGTTTGCAAAGGCGTAGAAGTGTGTATTTATGGTGTAAAGGGTTATATGTGTTGTCTAATCAAGGTGTATGTCCTAGTTCACTTGTCAGATACAACCATTTACTGGATGAGTATTTATTTCATAATGGCTGAACACAGACTGTTTTTTTGTACTGGGCAAAATTGTAGAATCAGATCTACATAATTACATATTAAGCAAACAGGACAGATCCTGATTAGACAGCCCCTGTAGGAGCCATCTGATCTTGATCTACTCTGTTTGCAAAGGTGTGAAAAGGTGTTTCTATGAGGTAAAGGGTTATTAAACAAGTGTACAGTAGAACCGCACCAATGCAACCACTTGCAACCACTTAATGAATAAACATGGCTGTTTTTATAAGCAGTTGGTAGCTTAATGCAGGACAAAAGTTATGCAGAAAGCTCCTACAGGAGCTTTCTGCATAACTATTGTCCTGAATTAAGCCACAACCTGCCTTTTCTACTGTGAATTATGCCCCTTTTTGCTGGTCACATTAGAGGGGTTTTACTGTATTTGCAATAAAATGCAGTAAGAAATAATACCATTGAATTTACCCTTTACCTAATTAATATTCATATAAGAAATAATGACATCATGAATATTGAATCGATGATGTTTTATAATGGTACATAAATTCAAGAATTTTTTACTATGGCTGAAACTGTAGAATCCAATCTATATGTTTCTTAACCCTTTACTCCATAAACACGCCTTTCTACACCTTTGCAAACAGAGTAGACCCAGATCAGACAGCTCCTATAGAAGCCGTCTGATCAGGGTCTTCTCTGTTTTCTTACGGAATTGTATAGATTTAATTCTACAGTTTCTGTTATGGCCAAAACTTCCTGTGTCCATGTGCTATTATAACAAATTATTCAGATTAATATCCATGATGCCATTATTTATGACTTGAATATTCATAGAGGAAAGTGTTAACCAGACAGAGCATAGCCAGATCAGACGGCTGCTGTAGAAGCTGTCTGATCTGGGTCTAGTCTGTTTTGCAAAGGTGCCAATAGGTGTCTCTATGAGTTAAGAAAGACTACCATTATATAATGGAGTTGTGATATTTTTAACCCTTCGCTTGCTGATTTTTTAAAATACATTTCTCCTTCTTTACCCATGCCCTGTTGTATAATTACATATATCTTCACTGTGTACAAGTATTTCCCTGTGCAATCACTGCTGTGGAGTGCACTGGTTGCACAATCAACTTGTAAATAGTGCAGATCCTGACGAGACAGCTCCTGCAGGAGCTGTCTCATCTGGGTCTTCACTATTTACAGGAAGTATATTGACGTGAATAGCAAGCGAAGGGTTAAGATTTGAGTGAAATGGTTTTATGTTTATTTTTTGTGTTATTCCACTAGACCAAAATCTGCCCCTATCCCAAGTAGAGTTTGCAGACTGAAATGGTAAACCAATGACTTCTCTGAAATCATGGCCGTCTGGCACCATATCTATGTATGTATTCTCAGCCTTAAACTTGCTGAGCAATACACTGACTTCTATACCTACTTAAGCCACTTAACCCATTCCCTCATACTGATGCATTTTGATGTGTCTGTAAGAGTAACTTTTTGAAACCACTGTGATAAATAGAGCATTTGCTCCATAGGAGCAAATGCTCTATTTATCATAATGGTTTCAAAACTACGCAATTTTAAAATGTTCCTTTTTACTAGTAAATGCTCCTTTTCAGTAGATTTATTCAAAGAGGTTTGATCTAAAAATAGCCTATTAGGTAATGTGTCTAAAAATAGCCTATGAGGAAATGCGTCTAAAATAGGTAATGCGTATAAAAATAGCCTATGAGGTAATGGGTTAAATAATGGTACGCTTTCTGGTACCATGATTATGTATGTATTCTCAGCCTTTAGCTTGCTGAGCAAATTCTCCCAGCAGAAAAATTGAAAAATCATTTCTGTACAAAATTTGGACCAGTCTCAAACAGTTTTGATCTTAATGAACTACTCGACTTCTAATATGGATCCAAACTGTTTGCAAAGACGACCAAATGTTTGCTGCCAGGATGCTTAAGGTTAGTATGAATGTGTTCTGAAAAGAAGGCAAACCTAAGTCTGGAAAATTATGTCTTTTGAATCTGAATTATAAGCTTTCAACAACAGTCACTCAAAAGACATTTTTAAAACGGATTTTTTAAATGGAATATTCCGTGATTGTTTAACCCATTCCCTCATATTGACGACTTTTGACGACTCTGTAAAACTCACTTTATGAAACCATTGTGATAAATAGAGCATTCCCTTACATTTGCCTAGACTTTTAACTTTTCCTGACAGTTCTCAAATTGCCTTAACAATTACAATGATTTCAAAACTACACAATTCTAAAAATTTCTTTTTTTTCTAGTAAATGCTGCTTACAAGGGAAATAGGTTGGGAAAGAGACTCATTCTAAAAATAGCCTACAAGGGAATGGGTTAACCCTTTCCTCCATAAATACACCTTTCTAAGCCTTTGAAATAGTCACTTCTTGAAACCATTGTGATAAATAGAGCATTTGCTCCTATAGGAGCAAATGTTCTATTTATCACAATGGTTTCAAACTACAAAATTCTAAAAGTTTCCTTTTCTCTAGTTAATGCTCCTTTTCGGTAGATTTATTCAAAGAGGTTGTAAATGTATCTAAAAATAGCCTATGGGGTAATGGGTTAAGGTTGAGTCCATTCAGTATGAAAGGTTATAATTTAGGAATGGATTTTGAATGACAAACAGTGTAGACAATGTTCAGAGGGCTCCACTAGGAGCCCACTGGTCTGAATCTTAGCTGTTTGCAAATGGCAGTTCACTTGCTTCCTGCATTCAGATGGCTGGTTCTGGATCTTCAGGTGATGGTAGCTGAAGTTATGCACTGGAACTGTCTGCATTTACGTAATTCTGCATTGAGTAGCCATGTTGTTTTGAAGGCACACATTTTACTTTGTGACCAATGTTCTAATATAGATTTTTAAAGTATATTGACCCATTCCCTGTTCTATGTTTATTTCAACTTTCTATACCTTCTGAATATTCATGGACAAAATAGTTATAACGAAACATGGAAGGTTTAACAAATATTACATTTTAGAAGTAAAGAAACAGATCTTTCAAATTCCATTAGCAAACAGAGCAGACCCTGGTCAGATGGCTCCTATAGGAGCTGTCTAATCTGAGTCTACTCGGTTTGCAAATGCGTGAAAAAGCTTTTTTATGAAGGAAAGTGTTGAAATTGTAACCACTAACCATTCATTCATTACAATCATTGAATTTGTTATCTACAGATACTGTCTGTAGGCAGCCGGCCAGTCTGTCTATCTATCTGTCAGTCGGTTTGTCTGTCCTGTCCTGTCCTGTCTTGTTTTGTCTTGTCTTGCCTATCCTGTCCTCACTTGACTTTTGTTTTGTATTGTATTACCTTGTCTTGTATGATCTGGTCTGGTTTGGTCTGGTCTGTCCTGGTCTGGTCTGGTCCAGTCTAGTCAGGTCCTCTCCTGTTCTGTCCTGTTTTGTCCTGTCTGTTTCTCTGTCTGTCTATCCATATATCTGTCCTAACATCCATCAGTACATCCATCTGTCCGTCCATCCATCTGTCTGTCTTATTTGCTGATTGTATATTTTGTGTTATCTGTTTCTTTATGTTTTATAGGACATTACTTTAGTCTATTGATGCTTGTCCATTCTTGAATATGTTAATACACCTGAACAGGTATTACTTTGATGTTTATTGGCCAGCATTCTTGCCTTTGATATGCATTGCTAGTTTGTTTCAGTATCTGACAAATATGTCTGTGAATCTATTCTATGGCTCAGTGGTTAGATCATTCACTTTTCAGCTCTAAGACTTTGGTTTGAAACCCATAAAGGACAATATAATTTATAGCTATGCTTTATAACGACCAAGTGTCATGAGATAAGATTGGGGATTTTGCAGAAAGAGAATGTGCTCCCAGGCCAACATGTGTGTCTCTTACACAATATCTGATCAGGGTCAACACTTTTTGTCTCAGTGGAACATAAAAATTACAGTCAAACAGTGAAGACCCTGATCGGAGGCAGGATCCACGACACATTGCCTGATGTGGGCCCCTACTGAATATCCCAAATTCTCTTTGTATGGTGAAGGGTGAAAATGTTACGCCTTGAGTTACTACACAATCACAAATGTAATTCAGTAAAACTGTTTAAGCCTTTCCTCCATAGGCTATTTTTAGACCCAACCTCTTTGAATGAATCTACCCAAAAGGAGCATTTTCTAGAGAAAAGTAAAGTTTTAGAATTATGTAGTTTGAAATCATTGTGATAAATAGAGCATTTGCTCCTATGGGAGCAAATGCTCTATTTATTACAATGGTTTCAAGAAGTGGTTATTACAGAGGAGTAGAAAGGTGTATTTATGGATGAAGGGGTTGAACTGATCTTTATGAACATTTATGCATGGATTGATCTCTTCATGAATATTCGTTAACTTCGATCTGATCGTACAGGATTTGTTTAAGGCAACAATTACTTTTTAAATGTTTACCTATAAATATTAAGTTAATGAATATTCATGAAGAGATCAATTCATGCATAAATGTTTCACAGATGAACAATGTTGATGTTTAGATGTAGCATGGTCTCACCGTCTATCGAACCTCTTAACCTTTGACCAGGAACAGAAAACGTTTACCGTGAATATTGAAGAAAAAAATAAATCAGCAGTCCAAAATTATCTTTTATACATACCTTGAAACAATTAAGTAATTTTATTCTTATCTATTAATCCCCAAACAATCCAGTGTTCCCCACCACCCGCATAGCAAAAACAAAAATGGCTGCCAGAAAAATATCACCTGCTTATCGAACCTTTATTTTAGAAATTGTTTACTGAAACATAATACTCATAGTCATGTGAATTCATCATGGGCACACGACCTTTGCATAAGCTGAAGGGGTCAGAGCTGTCAAACATTTTCAATGTGGTACACTTTTCAATTTATGTTGTTATTCTATAACGTATTAAGAGTTTTCTCATGTTTAGCATAGTTGAAGGAAAAATAAACTGTATTGACCTGTTTATGACGCATATTTCGTTTTTAAAGCTACGAGGCGTTGTTTACAGACAAAGCAACGGTACTCATGATTTTATAATGTAGTGTGCACTTGTGCATGCGTAAAAACACAAAAAATTAAAGGTTCGAAAAACAGGTGGGGTTCGATAGAAGGCGAGTCTACGATACATAAAGAAGTGCTTTACACTGGGCATCTAGAAGAACCAGAGAAATTCTGTCGATAATATGAGTAGAGTATCATGCTGGGTTTCTCTGTATCTTTGCCCCTCTCTCTCTGGAGCATCCAATTAGCCCATATTGAACAGAAACAGACATTAATCAACAAAAACAGACAAAACATTAAGAAGGAAATATTAGATCTGACAATTTTTACCAGAATTATGGGACTTTAAAATTTTCTTCACTATATAACAACTTCTCATACACCAATGGAGAACAAACTTGGTGTGAAGATGTATGTCAAAAAGGGAATGTTTGCTCTAACTATTTTACTAGTGTTATGGGACTTTGAATTTTTCTTCACTACTGTATATAACTTATAGTTAAAAGTACTTAATTTAGAGACAATATCGCTAGGGGAGTCAATAATGGAATGAGCCCATGATGTGTCAACCCTCTCCCTGTTTAACCCTTTCCCACATGTAAACGTGTTTTCACGCATCTGCAAACAGAGTAGACCCAGATCAGACGGCTCCTAGAGGAGCCGTCTGATCAGGGTCTGCTCTGTTTGCTAATGGAATTTGATAGATCTGTTTCCATACCTTCTAAAATGGCTACAGTGTTCCATTTTCCATTTTTTATTATAACTATTGTGTCCATATATATTCAGTAGGTATTGAAATTTGTAATAAACATAGAACAGGGAAAGGGTTGATATTTATGTACCAAGTCATGACATCATGAATATCTCTTACATGTAGCGGAATTTTCATGATGTAAAAATTTCACACAATTGTTTTTGCTCTGATAAAAACTGTAGAATCTGATCAATGTCATGGTCTACTCAAATGTGTAAAAAGGGTTTATATGAAGGAAAGTATTAATCATTTTCTCTATTAATACGCCTTTCTATGCCTTTGCAAACAAGAGTAGGCCCAGACCAGATGGCTCCTATAGGAGCTGTCTGATCAGTGTCTGCTCTGTTTGCCTATGATATAATATAGATATATGTATCATTCTATAGTTTCTGCCAAGGCCAGGTATTCTTGTGTTCATGTGCCAGTGTAAAATTTAACCTAATAAATATTCATGATGTCATTATTTCTTTTATAAATATCCATGGAGTAAAGCGTTAACATTCAGTCCAATCCTCATTGTTTATCATTCTGTACGAATCTGTTACCATAGGAGTAAGGCACGAACCAAGTTGGAGAGGTATGACGTTTGTGACTTATCTTGGAAAAGGACAGCAGCTTCATACATCTGATTTGAATCATTAACCCATTCCCTGTTCTATACTTAGGCCAATTTTCAGTACCTACTTAATATTCATTAACAAATTTGTTATAAAGAATTCTTGAAGGTGGAACATTGCAGCCATTTTAGAAAGTAAAGAAACAGATCTATCAAATTCTAATAGCAAACAGAGTAGACCCTGATCAGACGGCTACTCTAGGAGCCGTCTGATCTGGGTCTACTCTGTTTGCAAATGTATGAAAACACGTTTGTATGAGGGAAAGGGTTAACCCATTCCCTCCTACTGATGCATTTTGACACCTCTGTAAAAGTCATTTTTAAAACCATTATGATAAATAGAGCAAATGCTCTGTTTATCACATTGGTTTCAAAACTACACAATTCTAAAATTTTCATTGTTTCTAAAAATAGCCTAGGAAGGAATGGGTTAACCCTTTACCTTATGGAAACACCTTTTGACACCTTTGTAAAAAGTCGTCTGATCAAGGTCTGGTCTGTTTGCTTATTGAATTATGTAGATCTGATTCTGCTGTTTCTGTCATGGCCATCTGCTATATCTGCTTTTGATATTTTAACACATCCGACTACATTTTCTACCTAAACCAAAACATTTCTGTTGATATGCCATTATAAAAATTCAGCTAATTAATATTAATGATGTCATTATTTCGTACACTTATGAATTGCTTTCAGGGCTTACTTTATAAGAACTGTTTAAGCCTTTCCTTGTTGAATATTCATGCTAGAAATAAGAACATCATGGATAGTTATTTGCTGAATTGTTATAATGGCATTATTATGTAATTACACATGAATGTTTGGTATTGTTAGAACTGTACGGTCAGATATGTTATAATTTATAGGCAAACAGAGCAGAGCCTGGTCAAATGTTCCAACACGAGCCATCTGATCTGGGTCTACTTTGTTAATATGAAGGAAAAGGTTAAGGTCGGATAAGATGCATATTTTTAAATATTTTCAACAATAACTTCTTTATTTCTCCATCAAACCCTATACTGTGACCACTCTTTAGAATCGTCTCGAAGAGACGATTCTAAAGAGTGGTCACAGTATAGGGTTTTATGGAGAAATGACAATTTTATTATTCTGGTACGCACCTGTATCTGTAGCTGTAAATGTGTTTATATGAAGGAAAGGGTTAATACATAATATATCGAATGGTTAACCCTTTAGTCTATAAAATTCATGTTAGAAATAATGACATCGTGAATATTAAACAGATAATGACATATGAACACTGCATTATTTGCCATGACAGACACTGTAGAATCAGATGCATATTATTTCAGAGCAAACAGAGCAGACCCTGATCAGATGGCTCCTATAGGAACCATGTACTCTTGGATGCTAAAAGGTGTATCTATAAAGTGAAGCTTAAACCCTTTCCCTGTTCTATGTTTATTCAAAATTTCAATACCTACTGAATATCCTCAGACAAAAACAGTTACATTGTACATTGAAATATGGAAGGTGTAACATTGTAGCCATTTTAGAAACTAAAGACACAGATCTGTCAAATTACATTAGCAAACAGAACAGACCCTGATCAGACAGCTCCTATAGGAGCCATCTGATCTGGGTCTACTCTGTTTGCAGATGCCTGAAAAGGCGTTTATATGATGGAAAGGGTTGATATTGCTGAGGTTTGACTCTTGTGTTCTCACACCTGCTTATTAAATAGACTGAAATAATTGTGTATCTTGTTCTGCCAAAGCTGATTGATGCCAAAACTCATTAATGCGTTCTTGCTAGTTGAGATCTCCTATCTTTTCTTACACTCCTTATATGACTCAGACAGAAACCATAAAGGTTTACCATAATGCCAGTAAATATCCAACATACAACCATAGGCATAGTAGTGTAAAAATTTGATACAACGAACACTGAAATATGTACCATTATTGATCTTAAACATAGGTGACAGCTTAATGCGGGGTGAAAGTCATACAGAAAGCTCCTCTAGGACTTTCACCCTACATTAAGCAGCCACCTGCCTAAAAATACATAAATTTTGGAGTATAAAGATTTTACTGTGGTGTAAAATCTTGCTTCTTCAGCGTCTACACTATTTTTAAACTCCATTTGTATCATAATTTAACTTATTCATACAAACTACAGTGGCGGCCATTCATTTATTAAACATACGGTAGGCGTCTTAAAAAGCAGGTGGTTGCTTGATGCAAGGCAAATGTGATGCAGAAAGCTTCAATAGGAGCTTTCTGCATTATGTTTGTCCTGCATTAATCCTTTCCTTCATATAAATTCCTATAGGAGCTTCTTTCTGCATTGCTTTTGCATTAAAGCTACCACCTACCTTACAGACCCATTAATTATACCTTTTTGATGGCCGCTTAAGACAGGCTCTACTGTACTAAGGAAAGAATATTAGGTATCCTAAGGTCTATTCAAGATAGATACAGTGGGACAGTGGTGTCAACATCTGTGGGGACATGGGTGGAATATAACTTTAAAGAGACAAGACGAAATATTGGCATTATAGAACTAAAACCCTTTCCTTCATATAAATACCTTTTTGTGCCTTTGCAGACAGAGTAGATCAAGACCAGATGGTTCCTGTAAGAGCAGTCTGATCAGTGTCTGCGTTGTTGACATATGAAATTATATTAATCTGATCCTCCATTTTAAATTTTTACCGTATGAAAGGATCGTTCTGTTTTACTTTCACCTTGCTTTAAGCATCCACCTGCTTTTAACACAAAATACTTGATGTAAATTAGTGGTCGTTATAGAGAGGTTTTACTGTATTTGTGAAATGATATTCATGTATAAGTGTTCATTAGGGAAAAGGCTAACCCATTCCCTCATAGGCTATTTTTAGACCTAGCATCTTTGGATAAATTTGCTGAAAAGGAGAATTTACTTGAAAAAAGGGGGGAAAAAGTAGAATTTTGTAGTTTTGAAACCATTGTGATAAATAGAGCATTTGATCCTATGAAATAAATGCTCTATTTATCACTATGGTTTAAAAAAGTGACTTTTAAACAGGTGTCAAAATGTATCAATAAGAGGGAATGGGTTAACAAGTCTACAGTGTCACAACAAAGAGTTTGATAAAGAATTGTAAAAAGCATTGCTTTAACCCTTTACTCCATAAATATGCTTTTATCTGCCTTTGCAAACAGAGTAGACCCAGATCAGGGTCTGCTCTGTTTGCTGTTGAGATATGATTCTATTCACATTTTCTATTCTATTCTATGTACAATCAATTCACAGGGGAGAAAAAAGGCCTAGATCATTTCTTCCCCCCTATCTGAAAAGATAAAATTAATTCACAGGGGAGAAAAAAAGGCCTAGGCCATTTCTTCCCCATCCCCTATCCGAAAAGATACAATCAATTCACAGGGGAGAAAAAAGGCCTGGGTCATTTCTTCCCCCCTATCTAAAAAGATAAAATCATATCAAAGGGGAGAAAAAAAGGCCTGGGCCATTTCTTCCCCATCCCCCATCTGAAAAGATACAATCAATTCACAGGGGAGAAAAAAAGGCCTAGGCCATTTCTTCCCCATCCCCAATCCGAAAATTCACAAGGGAGAAAAAAAAGGCCTAGGCCATTTCTCCCCCCCCCCCCCTATCTGAAAAGATAAAATCAATTCACAGGGGAGAAAAAAAGGCCTGGGCCATTTCTTTCCCCCTATCTTAAAAGATAAAATCATATCAAAGGGGAGAAAAAAAGGCCTAGGCCATTTCTTTCCCCCTATCTAAAAAGATACAATCATATCAAAGGGGAGAAAAAAAGGCCTAGGCCATTTCTTCCCCATCCCCTATCCGAAAAGATACAATCAATTCACAGGGGAGAAAAAAAAGGCCTAGGCCATTTCTTCCCCCCTATCTAAAAAGATAAAATCATATCAAAGGGGAGAAAAAAAGGCCTGGGCCATTTCTTCCCCATCCCCTATCCGAAAAGATACAATCAATTCACAGGGGAGGAAAAAAGGCCTAGGCCATTTCTTCCCCATCCCCAATCCGAAAAGGTACAATCAATTCACAGGGGAGAAAAAAAGGTCTGGGCCATTTCTTCCCCCATATCTAAAAAGATAAAATCAATTCACATGGGAGAAAAAAAGGCCTAGGCCATTTCTTCCCCATCCCCTATCCGAAAAGATGCAATCAATTCACAGGGGAGAAAAAAAGGCCTAAGCCATTTCTTCCCCATCCCCAATCCGAAAAGGTACAATCAGTTCACCGGGGAGAAAAAAAGGCCTAGGCCATTTCTTCCCCCCTATCTGAAAAGATAAAATCAATTCACAGGGGGGGGAAAAAGGCCCAGGCCCATTTTCCCCCCCCCCAGGCTGGGGAGGGGGGAAAAACTGGACTAGGGGGGGAAGAAACTGACTAGGCCTTTTTTTCCCTGGGGGTAAAAAAAGGCCTAGGCCTTTTTTTCCCTGGGGAAAAATAGGCCTGGGCCCTTTTTTTCCCCGGGGAAAAACTGGCCAGGGGGAAAGATAGGACTGTTACACCGGTACTTAGATACTAAAATCGTCATTTCGACTACTCTTTAGAATTGTCTTGAAGAGACGATTCTGAAGAGTGGTCACAACATAGGGTTTGGAGAAATGACAATTTTAGTATTTGAGAACAAACCTTTATCTGTATATAGCTGTGTATTATATCTAACCGTTTCTGTGCTGTATTTTCAAATGGCTATTACAGAGGTCCAGATAAGCTGCATAAATTAAAACATTTTCAAGAATAACTTCTTTATTTCTCCACCAAACCTTATGTTGTGACCACTCTTTAGAATCGTCTCTTCAAGACGATTCTAAAGAGTGGTCACAACATAGGGTTTGATGGAGAAATGACAATTTTAGTATTTGAGAACAAACCTTTATCTGTAGCTCTGTATTATATCTAACCGTTTCTGTGCTGAATTTTCAAAATTTTAATGGACTATTCCAGAATTCAAATAGATCAAGCTTACTGTAAATATTTAGGGAAGGAATTTTTTTTATTAAGAAACGTGTAACATGACAAACCCTGCAGACCCTGATGAGAGGGCCCCTCTAAGAGCCTTCTTATCTAGGTCTACACTGTTTGCAAAGGACATTAGTGATTTGTTTCAAGCAGTGAAAGGGTTAAATGATTTGGCAGATAATGTAGTGTGCAAAGAGATAAAATCATTTTGATTATAATAACTAATATCTAATTATTATAACAACTAATAAATAGTATCAGATTTAACGCTTTCCCTAATGATCATTTATGCTTGAATTAGTCACTTAATGAATGTTCACTGACTTAACCCTTTCCTACATAGTCTATTTTTAGACCCAACCTCTTTGAATGAATATACCAAAAAGGAGCATTTACTAGAGAAAAGTAAAATTTCTGAATTTTGTAGTTGAAACCATTGTGATAATATTTAAAATAGAGCATATGCTCCATAGGAGCAAATGCTCTATTTATCACAATGGTTTCAATACTACACAATTCTAAAAAAATTCCTTTTCTCTAGTAAATGCTCCTTTTCGGTATGTTTATTCAAAGAGGTTAGGTCTAAAAATATCCAAGGGGAGAAGGAGTTAAGAGATGAGATGAGTATTACAGTGCAGTTTGAATCGATTTTGAAGATTGTAACTTTTTAACCCTTTACTTCATAAATCACCTTTCTAAGCCTCTGCAGACAGAGTAGATTCAGATCAGATGGCTTCTATAGGAACCATCTGATCAGGGTCTGCTCTGTTTGCTTATGATATAAGATATGATTCTACAGTTTTTTCTATTGCTAAAAGTTCCTACTATGTATATCCATATGCTATTAAAACATTTAATCTAACCCTTTCCCAGTTCTATATTTAGTCCAAATTTCAATACCTACTGAATGTTCATGAAGAAAATAGTTATAATGAAATATGGAAGGTGGAACATTGTAGCCATTTTAGAAAATAACGAAACAGATCTAGCTATTTCCATAAGCAAACAGAGCAGACCCTGATCAGACGGCTCTTATAGGAGCCGTCTGATCTGGATCTACTCTGTTTGCAAATGCGTGAAAACAGGTTTATATGAGGGAAAGGGCTAATCAATATTCATGATATCATTATTTCTTGCATGAATATTCATGGTATAACATGGTTAAAATGTGTTTTTGTTTTACCTTTACAGGGTCCTGTTGGGTAGAAGTCACGTGAAAGCTGTAGCAGAAAATCGTAAAGCAGAAATTGAACGATTCATTATGGAGCTGTTTAATTCCAAGCCTGAAGTCTCACATGTATGTGTAGAATTACTTGCTTATTTCAAACTATTCATGCTAGCCCTTTCCTTCATATAAACACCTTTTCATGCATTTACAAACGGGATAGACCGAGATCAGAACACAGGAGATTTTGGCTCAAGCAGAAACTGTAGAATCAGATGCATAAGCAAACATGTGTATATATGAAGCAAATAAATTTGACCAAATATTGAGCATAATTACGGTACATGTAGATGAAATGTGGCAACTGGTTTTCTGTATTATCTCTAATAAATGCTCTCAGTCTGTTTTGAATCTGATCAGGCTCTACTCTGTTTGCAAAGGCATCAAAAAGCATCTCTACTAATCAACCCATTACTCCATAGATACGCTTTTTGATGTCTTTACAAACAGAGTAGACTGAGATCCTGTAGGAGCCATCTGATCAGGGTCTGCTCTGTCTGTTTGCTTATGGAATTATATAGATCTGATTCTACAATTTCCATGATGGCCAATATACCATTATGAAATGTCCATATACCATTATGACATTCAGGTAGTCATTATTGATAAAAAAGTACAATTATGATTTGCTTAACCCATCCTTCTTAAATACATGTGTCTATGCCTTTGCAACCAGATCAGGGTCTGCTCTGTTTGCTTATGAAATAATATAGATATGATTCTACAGTTTTTGCCAAGGTCAAAATTCATGCATGTGTGCATGTGCCATTATAAAATTAAACTAATTAATATTCATGATGTCATTATTTCTGACATGAATATTCATGGAGTAAAGGGTTAAGATTACTCTGGAGATGGCTCACCTACTGAAACTCCTCTACAGGGTTGCCACGTGTCAGGGAAAAGTCAGGGAAATTAAAAAAAAAATCAAGGTCAGGGAATTGTCAGGGAATTTTGAGAATTGTCAGGAAATTTGAAAATATAGGCAAATGTCAAGGAATTGTCAGGGAATTTTGAAAACATGAGAATGAAGGTCATATAATTATATTTTTAGAAGTTTCATAAAGTATTACAGAAATTGTAAAAGAAAGACCAAATTTCGCGATGTGATGTGTCAGGGAAATTTGAAATTGTGTCAGGGAATTGTCAGGGAATTTTGTTTCCTCTGGTTTGTGGCAACCCTGCTCTGATCAGAGATGTAGAGGTGCATTGTTATTGTTAACTCTTCCCTGATGAACATTTATGCATGGATTGATAACTTCATGAATATTCATTATTTTAATCCATTCCCATATCCAACCTTTTTGAATAAATCTACCAAAAAGGATCATTTACTAGAGAAAAGACATTTTTCAGAATTGTGTAGTTTTGAAACCATTGTGATAAATAGAGCATTTGCTCCTATGGAGCAAATGCTCTATTTATCACAATGGTTTCACAAAGTGACTTTTACAGAGGTGTCATAAGGCGTAAATATGCGGGAATGAGTTAAAGTAAAAATTGTAAAGGGAATTTTTTGTTGGTTTAAACAAAAACTGTAGGATCAGGTCTGTATAATTTCATGAACGAATAGAGCAGACCCTGATCACGGGGCTCCAACAGGAGCTGTCTGATCTGGGTATACTCTGTTTGCAGAGGCAAGGGAAAGCATTTCATTTCATTTGAAAGAAAAAGTTAACTCCCTCATATCTCAATTAAACCCAGTCTTTATCATACTCATTATAACTGATTCTGCAAGACAATGTTTTGTACTAATAAGATGAAGTTTAGCAGATAAATATAGAAAAGATTTATTATGAATATCCTAAATACATTACCTATCTTTAGTTCTGTCATCTTTTTATGCCCCCATTGACGATAGTCAGGGGGCATATTGTTTTTGCCCTGTCTGTTTGTCTGTTTGTCCGTTTGTCTGTTTGTCTGTTTGTTTGTCAGCAACTTTAACATTGGTCATAACTTTTGAGCCAGTACAGATAGAGACTTGATACTTGGCATGCATATGTATCTCATAAAGTTGCACATTTTGAGGGGTGACATGTTAAGGTCAAGGTCATCCTTCAAGGTCAGAGGTCAAATATATGGGTCAAATCACAGACTTTAACATTGGCCATAACTTTTGGACCAGTACATATAGAGACTTGATATTTGGCATGCTTGTGTATCTCATGAGGCTGCACATGAGGGGTGACATGTCAAGGTCAAGGTCATCCTTCAGGGTCAAAGGTCAAATTGTCTGTTTCTTTGTCTGTTTCTTTGTCTGTAACTTTAACGCAACCTTAACATTGGTCTTAACTTTTGTGCCAGTACAGATAGAGACTTGATATTTGGCATGCATATGTATCTCATAAAGCCGCACATTTTGAGGGGTGACATGTCAAGGTCAGAGGTCAAATATATGAGGGGGCATAGTGTTTCACAAACACATCTTGTTTTCTTCAAGAAATATCTCTCATAATGTGTATTTTTTTATTATTCTTTTTTTCAGTGCGAACTTGTGTACACATTTTTCCACCCACTGCTACGTGATGAACAAGAGGCTCAGAAAGAAAGGCTAGCTCTTCCGAAACTCAGAGGTAAATAAAAACACCAAACATTCTCAGGCGTGAGATTTGATAAAATTCTGAAACATGGTAGCATAGTTCTCAGAATGATATAAGTTTTGATCAAAACGAACATATTTGCAAATATTCTTAACCCTCTCTCTGTTGCGTGTTATGTAAGAAAGTAATGGCATTATGAATATTTATCAGCTGAATTTTCATCACAGCATATGTACACAGGATCTTTCGGTATTTGCAAAAACTAAACAGTCAGATCGATTCCAATTTTACTTGCAAACAGAGCAGACCCTGTAACTTATTACAGCTTAACCCTTTCCCTAATGAACATTTATGCATGAATTGATCACTTCATGAATATTCAATAACATAATATTAATAAGGTAAACATTTGAAAGGGACATGTTTGCGAATCAGATCAATATAATTCCATATGCAAACAGAGTACACCCATATCAGACGGCTCCTCTAGGAGCCGTCTGATCTGGGTCTACTCTGTTTGCAAAGGCATGAAACGGCATTTATATGAAGGAAGGGGTTAACCCTTTCCCTGTTCTTTGTTTGTTTCAAAGTTCAATACCTACTGATTATTCCTGGACGAAATAGTTACAATGAAATATGAAAGGTGGAACATTGTAGACATTTTAGAAAGCAAAGAAACAGATCTATCAAATTCTATTAGCAAACAGAGCAGACTCTGATCAGACGGCTCCATTAGGAGCCGTCTGATCTGGGTCTCCTCTGTTTGCAAATGCGTGAAAACATGTTTATATGAGGGAAAGGGTTTAGATGAAGTCAAACTATGAGGAATGTTATGATGATACATACTTATGGATAAGAGAATGATGTACTGATTTATTTCTCAGCTAACCTCTATCTTGCCTTTACTCATTAAAATTGCCTCAGAGAGATGATTCTAATGAGTAGAAGCAAGGACAGAGTTTGGTGGATAAACATGAAAAAATACATGTTACTGAGATATTCTAATTACAGTAAAACCTCTCTATAATGGCCACTAAATTGTGTTAATTAGCTGGTATTTAGGGCAAGGTGGTTGCTTAAGGCAAGGTGAAAGTAAAACAGAACGCTCCTGTTTAACTTTCACCTTGCTTTAAGCAGCCACCTGCCTTTAACACAAAATAATTGATGTAATTTAGTGGCCGTTATAGAGAGGTTTTACTATATTCCTTTTATCCACAGCTCTAATTATGTTAGTATATGTTGTATTTGCATTGCTTTGCATGTACCCAAAAGTCAGTGATGCATGTTGTTTTCAGCCTGATTGAAAAGACACCATTATTTGGAAACCAAATCTTTTGTAAACACAAACCCATCAGATTAATATAACTATTTACTATAGTTAGATTTTGTCCCATGAGCTGTGACCTTTAGGACGAGTCCACCCATAGAGGTAAAACGTGTCACAAACCATGTATTTGTTCCGGAGTTACCTACCTTTCACGGTATAATAAGGAGACGGTGGCATACAGGTTTCCAGTTCTTATTTTAAATATCAGCTTAATGTTTCAATCCTGACTTACCATAAATTAGAATCGTTGCAACTTCTATAAATAGAAAAGTGCAGTCACGACTCAGCACTCGAAATCGAATTATATTATTTAATCCTCTACTCCACGAATATTCATGTATGAAATAATGACATCATGAATATTGAATAGATTGATTTTGATAATGGCGTTTGAAGTTAGAATGCATGGAATTTTGGCCTTGGCACAAATTGTAGAATCATATCTATATTATATCATAAGCAAAGAAAGCAGACCCCGATCAGATGTTTACTACAGGAGCCTTCTGATCTGGGTCTACTCCGTTTGCAGATATGTAGAAAGGCATATTCATGGAGTAAAGGGTTAAAATTATTACAATGAGCTTGTAAATGACAGTTTTGACACAGATCCATATATAGCACAATCGCCGATTAGGCGAACATTTATTCTGTCTAAATGTTGTATTTCAGCACAGAAGGGCTCATGTTTTGTTCTTACAAGAGCAGTATATGTATGTTGTTTGTGTGTAAGAATCCTTGCATTTTTACAGAGACAAAATCTTTGCCTGGAAGACTTTCTGCAAGAAAGTCAATGAGTTCCCAAGCAGGTTGTCAACTTACAACCCTTTACTCCCTATCATATATACACCTTTTTTAAGCCTTTTTAAACAGAGTAGATCCAGATCAGATGACTTGGGTGAGGGCCATCTGATCAGGGTATGCTGTGTTTGCTTATAGTATAATAACTGATTATATAGTTTTTGCCATGACTAAAAGAATTCTTGTGTTCCAATGCCATTAAAAATTCTTGTAATTCTTGATGTCAATATTTCTGACATGCCTATTCATGAAGTAAAGGGTTATCCCACAGAACAAAAAAAATCCCGCCCTTTTATCATGTCCAGCCCCGAGGGAAAGAGGCATCTGGACATTTTCGAACAGTGACAATCCAGTTCAGCTGCATTTTTGTAATAAGGCATTATGTTATTAGGTTCTACACCGTTTGCAGCTTTGATTTGCAAATGATCTAGACCCTGATCAGATGCTGAGCTTGGATGTGTCATATGAACTGGATCTACACTTTTTACAAATGTCTGAATTTTTTTTTCCTATTTTTCCTGCGATATGTGCCCTTGATACCTTGACAAAGTGTAAACCTGTGACAAACTAGTCTAGAAAATATATACAATGTACATGTAAATCTTGTTACTATTCCACTAGTTAGCAGTTACCCTCCAAGGAAGTGAAAACAAATGTACCAAACAAATTACAAACAGTGCAGACCCTGATCAGATGCTGTATCATATGAGCTGGATCTACACTGATTGCAAATGTTCGAGTGTGTTTTTTCCTATTATTTGAGCCATTTGTGTCCTTGGAACCTCGACAAAGTGTAAACCTGTGACCAGTTAGACTAGAAAACATATACCCAGTACACATGTACATGTAGATCATGTTACCCAAACTTTCCATTGATAATTCCACTAGTTAGAAATTACCCTCCAAGGAAGTGAAAACAAATGTACCAAATTACAAACAGTGCAGACCCTTTCCCTCATATAAACATGTTTTCACACATTTGCAAACAGAGTAGACCCAGATCATACGGCTCCTATAGGAGCCGTCTGATCAGGGTCTGCTCTGTTTGCTAATGGGATTTGAAAGATCTATTTCTGTACTTACTTAAATGGCTACTATTTTGTCCATGAATAAAATATAACTATTTTGCACATGAATATTCAAAAGGTATTGGAATTTGGAATAAATATAGAACGGGGAAAGGGTTAAGTGAATTCAAGACGATTTTGATGACTTTTTTAATGACAATAATTGATTAGCAAATAGTGTTGACCCTGATCAAACTGTTCTTTCAAGAGCAGCTTGATCTGGGCCTTTACTATTTGCTTCTGTTCATCCAGCTCATTATTGAAGATTATACTGTACAATCATGTGCTTTATCAAGGCTTTGTATTATATTTAATGCTACTAGCACCACGAAGACTTAGTACATTTAAGTACCCTAGGGGTAAGTGAGAAAATGTTTTGGGATTTAATGCTAATCCTCAGGCCCCAAGTAGTTATTTTTCCTTTTTATTTTATTGTACAGTAAAACTTTGCTAATCTGAACTCCCAGATAAGTATCACTATCAGTGTTTAACCCATTACCTCATGGGCTATTTTTAGACCCAACCTCTGTGAAAAAATCTACCGAAAAGGAGGATAGGAAATTTTTAGAATTTTGTTATTTGAAACTATTTTGATAAATAGAGCTATTTGCTCCTATAGGAGCAAATGCTCTATTTATCACAATGGTTTCAACAGGTGACTTTGACAGAGGCGTAGAAAGGCGTATTTATAGAGGAAGGGTTAACCTTTCCAGAACTACAGAGAAAGGTGCGTACCCAATAATAAACAGAGCAGATTCTCAGCAGATGGTTTCTCTATTATCCGTCTGATCTGGGTCTACCCTGTTTGCAAATGCCAGTGTATGTGTGTCCCACATTCTAGGATTAACCCATTTGCGCCCAGTGGATTCTTCCATGCTTATATAATGGATTAGCCCATTTTTTATCCAAGGGATGTCTGGTCCAAATTTTCATTTTTGTTTTGTTTTATAATGAAATTCCTATCAGCAAACAGTGTAGACTCTGATCAGATGCCGCATTATGCGGCGTCTGATCAGTCTACACTGTTTGCCTACGTCCCATATATGGGATCATGGGAGCAAATGGGTTAATACTGGGGGAAGCTTAATGCAGTATGAAAGTCATTCAGAAAGCTCCTTTTGATGTTCTTCAGTAAAAGTTTGGATTAGTGCAGTTTTACTTTACAACATGTATTTCCTTTACATGTTCCATATTATTTGAACCAATACGGGCAACAAAGGGGAATAACTTTGCTGCTAAAAACAGTTTATTATTTATATAATTTAATACTGTACCTTTATTTGCTTGGTTACATATGAGCCTATTATGTATCATATAATTGATTTTAGTATATTTTGCAACTTAATATTTTATTTAGAATAATTGGAAAAAGATCCTAAATTTATTAACTGGTTTGCTTGCAAAAGAATCATAAATATTAATTCATTGGATGCTTGCAGCAAAATGATGAT
Source organism: Azorinus chamasolen (assembly GCA_963576725.1). Taxonomy (NCBI): domain Eukaryota; kingdom Metazoa; phylum Mollusca; class Bivalvia; order Cardiida; family Solecurtidae; genus Azorinus; species Azorinus chamasolen. Next base: position 53,417,802 of record OY755246.1, on the reverse strand, counting down.
TACAATTTGGATCCAGGTAAGTTTCTGTGTAATACTACAGGATCCAAGCTAATAAAAACAGGTCATAAGTGTTGACAAAACAATGAAGAAAATCCATTTTAAGGATTTATAGTAGGCCTCCTTTACTAAGAGGGCAGAGAGTTAATCCATTCCCTTGTAGGCTATTTTTAGACCCAGCCTCTTTCCAAACCAATTTCTCTTGTAGGCAGCATTTCACTAGAAAAAAAGAAATTTTAGAATTGTATAGTTTTGAAATCATTGTAATTGTTAAGGCAATTTGAGAACTGTCAGGAAAAGTTAAAAGTCTAGGCAAATGTAAGGGAATTGCCAGGGAATTTTGAACTTCCTTAAAAATATTTTATAAATTATGAGAGACAGCCCAAATGTTGCAATGTAAGAAATTTGAAATTATGTCAGGAAAATGCCAGGGAGTTTGTTTCCTCTTTGGGTATGAAAATAGTCTATGAGGGAATAGGTTAAAGTGAAACTGGTGCAATATCCTTTATCTTCATGTACAGTAAAACCTCTCTATAACAGCCACTAAATTACATCAAGTATTTTGTGTCAAAGCCAGGTGGCTGCTTAAAGCAAGGTAAAAGTAAAACAGAACGCTCCTATAGGAGCGTTCTGTTTTACTTTCACCTTGCTTTAAGCAGCCACCTGCCAAATACCAACTAATTAACACAAGTGGCCATTACAGAGAGGTTTCACTGTATGTATGTGTGGCTGCTGTATAAAATGAAACTGTTTCCTGTGTTTGTCTGTCCCAACATAACAGTAAACACTTTTCAAAGTGACCTGTTGCAAGAAGTCTACTAATGTTCGTCATGAAGATGTGTGGCAGGAAAAAACGAAATGGCAAAAAATTGCAATAGAATTTTCTAGCTTTTTTTTCTATTGGTTGTGAAGGATATTAATATACAATAACACACATACAGTAAAACCCTGCTAATGTGACCACCTAAAAGAGGTATAATTAAAGGTGCTAGATCTATGTCATTTCATTAAGTGGTCGCATTAGAGGGGTTCTACTGTATATATATATATTATTGGTTTTTTTTGGCTGATAATAATTTTGATTTTATACAGTATAGCCATCTAAAGTGATGGTTAACCTATTCACTCATATTGACGCCTCTGTATTAACCAATTCTTGAAACCATTGTGATAAATAGAGTATTTGCTCATATAGGAGCAAATGCTCTATTTATCACGATGGTTTCAAAACTACACAATTCTAGAGTTTTCCTTTTCTCTAGTAAATGCTCCTTTTTGGTAAATTTATATAAAGAGGTTGGATCTAAAAATGGCTGATGGAGTGATGGGTTAAAAAGAGGCCCGCCCATATCTGGTTTTTTTACCTCATGAATATTTAATAAAGAATAATGACTATGAGTATTAATTAGCTGAATATTATCTCTCCAACCACATGGTGGTGTTGGAGATATACATGTATTTATTTACTCCTTTCCATCCGCCTGTCTATTATGACCCTTGAATAATACAAAATTGGCATTTTTAACTTTGTCCACTCTCTAAGTCATAAAGTTCTCATCTAATCACCACCAAACCTTATGAAAATGTTTATGGTTATAATATCTAAGCAAAGTTGAATAATTTGCAATATTGGAAAAGGTACTTCTTTATTATGGCCCTTGAATTGTTCGAAACTGGGAATTTTTTTTAGCTTTGTCTGCTCTCCAAATCAAAAAGTCCTCATCCATTTTCCAACAAACTTCATAAAGTAAAAGTCATATTACAATGAGGAGTTGTAGGAATACAAGAGCTTGAAATTTTCATAACAGGCGAGCAAGCTTTTCCAGCGACAGGGATTAATGCCTTGGCACTCATGTCAAGTTAAGCAACACCCTGCCCAGTTAATGGGGATACCTTTGTGTGTTCGATTCTCAGCCACATACACATTTCTTACACTGTATGTTATAATTCCATATTCTACAATTTGGTCTTTTGTAACATTGCTCTATGATGCTAAGCCTAAAACTTGCAAACAGTTGGTTAGATAAATAGATGAATGGACTATATTCTAATGCATCTATTGGCTGAAATATCTTGAAGCAGCACAAGGTATGCTGAAATACATGTTTGTCATAAGGGAATCTGCAAAAAGGTTCAGTACATAAGCTTGGCGGACATATGACCAACAATTTGGGCAGGGAATTATAAGGCAGTCTTGTGGTTTCTTTGAATAGTGAGCTGTGGGTCAGACTTATGTTACAGACAGAGTCAGTGCAAATTCATGTTATCAATCAGCCTCTTCAGCCTTATGCAGTAAGAGATTTTACTTGTAATGTCTTCAACTTCAGTTTTTTTTTACCAGAGCACAATGTAGATTCAAGCATGTTTGTGCCATCTGCATTAAGCTACCACCTGCCTTACAGACCCATAATTAGACCTTTTTGATGGCCTCTTAAGACAGGTTCTACTGTATTTATGTAAGAAATAATGACTTAAACCCATTCCCTCATATTGACGACTTTTGACGACTCTGTAAAAGTCACTTTATGAAACCATTGTGATAAATTGAGCATTTGCTCCTATAGGAGCAAATGCTCTATTTATCACAATGGTTTCAAACTACAAAATTCTGACGTTTTCCTTTGCTCTAGTTAATGCTCCTTTTCTTTAGAATTACTCAAAGAGGTTATATCTAAAAATAGCCTTTGAGGTTATGGGTTAATAAATAGTAATTAGATTTTCATTTTTATCATGGCATATGGACACAGAATGTTTTGGTCTAAGAAGAAAATAAATAACAAGATCTATGATATTACATCAGCAAACAGAGCAGAACCGGATCAGGAGCCATCTGATGTGGGTCGTCTCTGTTTGCAAATGCATGAAAAGGAATATCTTTGGAGTAAAGGATTAATGCCTGTTAACCCTTTCTTCCATAAATACGCCTTTCAAAGCCTCTGTAAAAGTCACTTCATGAAACCATTGTGATAAATTGAGCATTTGCTCCTATAGGAGCAAATGCTCTATTTATCACAATGGTTTCAAACTACAAAATTCTAAAAATTTCCTTTACTCTAGTTAATGCATATTTTCGGTAGAATTATTTAAAGTAGTTGGATCTAAAAATAGCCTATGGAGGAAATGGTTAAAAAGCTGTCATTGTGTACTTTGTTGTTTGCTCTACTTATTTCTTGCATAGACACCTTTGTCGGTACCTCAGTGAAGCTGGTCTGTTGTAGCATTGACAGCTGATATGACCTTATGTTTATTACACTGTTTGTTTGTTGCAGAAAACCCACTGTTGGTGCAGGCTAAGGAAGGTCAAGTGAAACTGTCTGTGGAATATGTAAAGGACAGTCTACATGTGATGGTGATGCATGCCAAAGACTTGGTGAGTGTGAGCTTTTATCCTTTCCCTCATAAAAATGCATTTTCATGCATCTGCAAACAGAGTAGACCTAGATCAGACGGCTGATCAGGGTCTGCTCTGTTTGCTAATGGAATTTGATAGAACTGTTTCTTTAGTTTCTAAAATGTTTCTAAACGTTCCACTTTTCATATTTCATTAGAACTATTTTGTCCATGAATATTTAGTAGGTATTGGAATTTTGACTCCTGGTAAATGTAGGACAGGGAAAGTGTTAATATAATCCTTTGAATGCAAGAAATGAGTCAGCTGTCATTGCAAACAGTGTAGACCCACATAAGAGGGTTTCTCCAACATTGCACTGTTTCTCATTCAGAATCCTCTGACAAATTTTGTCCTTTTGTACTGAATGGACACCAGCATTAAATGATGATTGAACAATCAACATCCAACACGTTTAATCCTTTCCCTCATTTAAACATCTTTTCATGCCTTTGCAAACAGAGTAGACCCAGATCAGACAGCTCCTAGGTCTTATCAGGGTCTGCTCTGTTTGCTTATGAAATTATAATAGATTTGACCTTTCTGTTTCTACCATTACAAAAAATACTGTATATACATGTCATTATGAAATATGAGCTAATAAATATTCATAACATCAATATTTCTTACACGAATACTGAACAGGGATAGAGTTGAAAAAAGAGCACAGACTGGATTTTTTTGGTAACTTTGTTTTATTGTTTTATTTTATAGCCTCTGTCAGGATCAGAACTACCCAGCCCTTATGTGAAGCTCTACCTTCTACCTGATCCAGACAAACAGACCAAACGTAAGACCAAAATCATCAAACACTCCACTCATCCGACCTACAACGAACTGGTAAGCAAGAATCATTGTTTCTAGACTACCATATTGACCCTTAACCCATTACCTCATAGACTATTTTTGGACCCACCACTTTGAATAAATCTACTGAAATGGAGCATTTATTAGAGAAAAGGAAAAATCTATAATTGTGTAGTTTTGAAACCATTGTGATAAATAGAGCATTTGCTCCTGTTGAGCAAATGATCTATTTATCACAATAGTTTCAAAAAGTGACTTACAGAGGCATCAAAAGGCATCAGCATGAGGAAACATGTTGATATTTGGACACCTAATCTTTCCTTCCCATGTGTTTCTAAGGCTGAGTCGATTTTACACTGTAATGGAAATAGAATAGCAAGCAGTGTAGACCCTGATCAAACTGCTACTTCAGGAGCAGTTTGATTTATATCCGCACTATTTGCCAAAGTTTGAATAGCCTAATTACATCATTATTAAGCCTTTCCTTCATATAAATGCCATATCAAGCCTTTGCAAATAGAGTAGACCCAGATCAGATGACTCTTGTAGGAGCTGTCTTATCAGGGTTAGCTGTTTGTTCATGGAATTATATAGATTGATTCTACAGTTTCTGCCATGACCAACATTTTTTGTGTTCATTTACCATAATAAAAGTTCAGCTAAATAAAATTCATGGTGCCCTTATTTATTATGCCCCCGTTGACGATAGTCAGGGGGCATTATGTTTTGCACATGTCTGTCCGTCTGTCTGTCCATCTGTCCGTGTGTCACGCTTGGATGTCACAGTTTTTCATGTGTTATAAGTCAGTAATTTCTACACTTATACACATGAAATTTCACATACACATCAATTACCATCTGTGCTATCATTTGACACCCCACCCATGCTGCCGGCAAGCCCAAGGTCGAGGTCAAATGACTTGGAAATTTTACGTGCAGTTGGTTGTCACATTTACGTGCAGTGTTTTGTCACAGTTTTTTCATTGTCTTATATCTCACTAACCGCTATAGCTATTGGCATGGAATTGCATATACACATTCAACACCATCCATACTTTCATTACGTACCCGGCATATGCTGCCTGCAAGCCCAAGGTCAAGGTCAAATGACTTAGGAATTTTAGGTACAGCTAGGCAAGCACCCACACGGGGGCATCACTGTGTCTTACAGACACAATTTTCTAGTTATATGAATACTCATGAGGGAAATGGTTAATTAACATTCATAATGAGTGGAGTCTTGCATGAATATTCATCATGTAAATATATGATCTGTCACAAGTTGTCATTTCAAATCGTCCAGAAAAAAAGTTATTAAGCTTGCCAAAGGCTCGTTTATTAAATTTTTTCGGACTCGATTAAAAGAAAGTTTTTCTCAAATTAAAACAAGTGTCAGACAATTCATGCCAATGGGGAATAGTTATCAACAGTTCACTATTGTACACACAGACGCAGGAAAAATCTCGTGTGTACCAGTCTACATCTCATATTACATATGTAAGACTCAGATCGAGGGCTAGTCCCAGATTGAGGGCCGATTCGAAAATCTTACACATACATGTATGTTAGATATAAGAAAATACGTAATGGTCATATTAACCCTTTCCTAGATAGGCTATTTTTAGATCCATCCACTTTGAATAAATCTACCGAAAAGGAGCATTAACTAGAGAAAAGGAAATTTTTTAGAATTTTGTAGTTTGAAACCATTGTGATAAATAGAGCATTTGTTCCTGTAGGAGCAAATGCTCTATTTATCACAATGGTTTCATAAAGTGACTTTAAAGTCTTTTACAGAGGCGTAGAAAGGCGTAGTTATGGAGGAAAGGGTTAACCTGGAGTCAAGCACAGTTATGTTATGGTGTTGTGGTTTTATTTTAGATTGAGTACAAGATACCACTGGATACAGTGCATATGAAGACTTTACAAGTGACAATTTGGGACCATGACGTTCTTAAAGAGAACAATCTTCTCGGAGCTGTGTATATTAGATTGCGAGATGTAGACTCAACTAGTGGTGTGACAGCAGAGTGGTATAAGCTTGAGAAGATCCAGATAACAGATACCGGTACTCTGCACTAGCTCATAGAAGACAGACTGGTTGCCTGTACTACCCGGCACTTAACCAGTATGCAGAATTCGATGAAGGATAACAGAACCTTCAGTGATCTTCATTTCAAGCCTTTTTTAATGTGATCTAAAATGGATGGCTGATAAATGTAGAATTAGTTTTTGTTCTACATTAGAGTACCTATCTTAAGACAGACCATTTAATATCTGTTGAGTATTATCTCAACGCATGCATCCCTGCTGGAGCCATATGATCTGGGTCTCCTCTGTTTGCAAAGGTGTGAAAAAGAATTTATATTAGTGTGCAAGTTATAGAAAATGGAAGAAGTCACAATATATACATTAATCCTTTCCTCCATAAATACACCTTTCTACGCCTCTGTATAAGTCACCTGTTGAAACCATTGTGATAAATAGAGCATTTGCTCCTATAGGAGCAAATGCTCTATTTATCACAATGGTTTCAAATTACAAAATTCTGAAACATTTCCTTTTCTCTAGTTAACGCTCCTTTTCGGTAGATGCATCCAAAGAGATTGGATTTAAAATTCAGCCTATGGAGGAAAGGGCTCAGAAGTTACAATATGATAAAAGTAATACAATACAAACTGTTGGCTTTTCAAGTTTACAATGAAATCCCACCCTCATACCTGTAATGGCCTGTATTAGTATAATCCTGTGATTTATGGTAAATAATTACTGATTCCTACAGGAGCCAGGGTATGCATTGTTTTTCCATATCAATCATTTTAACTAGTCATACAAGTCTCTGCACTTTATAAGCTCAATTTTTGGTACTCAATATATAAAGCAAGAAAATCTGATCTGGTTCTTCTCTGTATACAATTACATGTATGTAAAGAGGTGGGGTTAACCCTTTACTACATAAATACGCCTTTCTACACCTTGGCAAACAAAGTAGACCCAGATCAGACGGCTCCTGAAGAAGGTCTACTCAGGGTCTACTCTGTTTGCTTATGAAATTATATAGATATAACTACAGTTTCTGCCATGAGTGAAACTTTCTGTGTCCATGTGCTATTATAACAATCTAATTAATATTCATGATGTAATTATGTTAACCCTTTCCCTGTTCTGTATTTAGGCCAAATTTCAATACCTTCTGAATATTCATTAACAAAATAGTTAGAAAGAAATATGGAAGGTGGAATATTGTAGACATTTTAGAAAGTAAAGGAACATATCTATCAAATTCTTTTAGCAAACAGAGCAGACCCTGATCAGACGGCTCCTCTAGGAGCCGTCTGATCTAGGTCTACCCCTGTTTGCAAATGCGTGAAAACACATTTATATGAGGGAAAGGGTTATACAATGAATGGTAAAGAGTCTTACAGAGAATCAATGGGACTAGCTGTACAGATTTTACAGAACGTTTCAATTTAAACTTTCTTTGTTGAAAGGTCTCGAACACATATCAATAAGCTTTGTTAACTATTTACTCCATAGATATATGCCTTTTCAGAGGGCTCCTATAGGAGCCATTTGATCAGGGTCTGCTCTGTTTGTGAATAGAATTGTAATAGATCTGACTCTACAATTTCTAACAGGAATTCTGTGTATATATGCAATGATACAGAATCCAGCTAATAAATATTCATTATTTCATAATTTTTCACATGAATATTCATGGAATAGAGGGTTATTTTGCTCATGTTGTTGGCCTATATTGAACACTGTTATATCTACGTGATAATATCTTGCCATGTGACCCTTTACTCCATGAATATCATATAAGAAATAATGTATGAATATTAATTAACTCATTCTCTCCTAGGCTAATTTTAGATACAACCGTTTTGAATTAATCTACCGAAAAGGAGCATTAATTATAGAAAAGGGGAGTTGTAGAATTGGGTAGTATTGAAACCATTGTGATAAATAGAGCATTGGCTCCTATGGAGCAAATGCTCTATTTATCACAATTGTTTCACAATGTGAATTTTATAGAGGCGCAAAAATGCGTCACTAGGGGGTAATGTGTTAACATAGATCTACTTTTAGTATAATTTTAAATAAACAAGAAGTTTTTGCCATGGCAGAAACTGCAGAATTAGATCTATATAACTCCTTAAACAAACTTTTGACGACTCTATTAAAGTCAAAAGCTCTATTTATCACGATGGTTTGAAACTACAAAATTCTAATTTTTTCCTTTTCTCTAGTTAATGCTCCTTTTCGGTAGATTTATACTAAGAGGTTGTATCTAAAAATAGCCTACGAGGTAATGGGTTAATAGACTCTATCTTGAGACTCTATTTGAGTATCCCACTTTGAAAGTTGAACAATCAAAGACTTGAATGCCTTCTAGTGTTATTATTATCCCCAATGTCAGTGTAATACCAAGGCCATCACTTGTTGGACGGGGAATATCAGTTCTGGCAGCGAATGTGCTTGTTATCATTATGATATATATAGACCATGTTAACATTCTTGTTACTTAGATGGACAGCCATCATTCTTAAAATACTAAAGATGTACATATCTATTCAAGGGTATTGTTGTTTTCGCTGCTTCACCCTATACCTGTTAATTCCACCTTTTTATGCCTTTTGCAAACAGAACCAGATCAGGAGCTATAGGAGCTGTCTGATCATGGTCTGCTCAGTTTGCTTTATTCAGAGGTCCAGATAAGATGCTTAATATTAAACATTTTCAATAATAACTTTTTTATTTCTCCACTGTACCCTATGTTGTGACCACTCTTTAGAATTGTCTCGAAGAGTATGTAGGTTTTATATAGGTTTTGGTGAAGAAATGATGATTTTAGTATTTAAGTATGCATCTTTATCTGTAGCTCTGTTTATGTATTAGACAAATTTTGTATCTAAGGGGTGGCTGGCCTAAATTTTCAATTTTGTTTATTTTTAGCTCACCTGAGCCAAAGGCTCAGGATGAGCTATTGTGACCGCTATTTGTCCGTCGTCCATCGTCCGGCGTCCGGTGTCCGGCGTCCGGCGTCCGTCCACATTTTCAAACGACATCTCCTCTGAAACTGCTGACCCGATTTTAACCAAATTTTGTCAGAAGCATCAGTGGCTAGGGGGAACGAAATGTTGTTCACATTATGACCCCCGGGCCAAAAATGGCCCCGCCCAAGGGCTTATCAGTTTTTCATAGGAAATTTTTAAAAAATCTTCTTCTCTGAAACTGTAAGGCCTAGACCTTTGATATTTAGTATGTAGCATGATCTTATGGTCCTCTACTAAAATTGTACAAATTATGACCCCCGGGCCAAAAATGGCCCCGCCCCGGGGCTTATCAGTTTTTCATAGGAAATTTTTTAAAAATCTTCTCCTCTGAAACTGTAAGGCCTAGACCTTTGATATTTGATATGTTGCATGATCTAATGGTTCTCTACAAAAATTGTTCAAATTATGACCCCTGGGCAAAAAACGGCCCCGCCCAAGGGCTTATCAGTTTTTCATAGGAAAATCTTTAAAAATCTTCTTCTCTGAAACTGTAAGGCCTAGACCTTTGATATTTAGTATGTAGCATGATCTTATGGTCCTCTACAAATATTGTTCAAATTATGACCCCCGGGCCAAAAATGGCCCCGCCCCGTGGCTTATCAGTTTTTCATAAGAAAATTTTTAAAATTTTCTTCTCTGAAACTGTAAGGCCTAGACCTTTGATATTTGGTATGTTGCATGATCTAATGGTCCTCTACAAATATTGTTCAAATTATGACCCCTGGGCCAAAAATGGTCCCGCCCAAGGGCTTATCAGTTTTTCATAGGAAAATCTTTAAAAATCTTCTTCTCTGAAACTGTAAGGCCTAGACCTTTGATATTTGGCATGCAGCATGATCTTATGGTCCTCTACAAAGATTGTTCAAATTATGACCCCCGGGCCAAAAATAGCCCCGCCCAAGGGCTTATCAGTTTTTCATTGGAAAATCTTTAAAAACCTTCTTCTCTGAAACTGTAAGGCCTAGACCTTTGATATTTGGCATGTAGCATGATCTAATGGTCCTCTACAAAGATTTTCATATTATGACCCCCGGTCCAAAAATGGCCCCGCCCAATGGCTTATCAGTTTTTCATAGGAAAATCTTTAAAAATCTTCTTCTCTGAAACTGTAAGGCCTAGACCTTTGATATTTGGCATGTAGCATGATCTAATGGTCCTTTACAAAAATTGTTCAAATTATGACCCCCGGGCCAAAAATGGCCCCACCCAAGGGCTTATCAGTTTTTCATAGGAAACACTTTAACATTCTTCTTCTCTGAAACTGTAAGGCCTAGACCTTTGATAGTTGGTATGTAGCATGATCTAATGGTCCTCTACAAATATTGTTCAAATTATGACCACGGGCAAAACATGGCCCTGCCAAAGGGCTTATCAGTTTTTCATATGAAAATCTTTAAAAATCTTCTTCTCTGAAACTGTAAGGCCTAGACCTTTGATATTTGGCATGTAGCTTTGGCTTGTGGTCCTCTGCCAAGATTGTTCAACTTACGACCATGACCTCTGCGCGAAACTTGGCCCTGGCTTATCAGTTTTCATGGGAAAACTATATCATTTTTCTCTGAAACCATAAGGCTTAGACCTTTAATTAATGGCATACTGCTTTGCCTTTTGGTTCTCTACCAAGGTTGTACAAATGATGGCCCCCGTCCCTAGGGTATCTCAGGTGAGCGCTTCAGGGCCTCATGGCCCTCTTGTTATATTGAAATTCCTATCAGCAAACAGTGTAGACTCTGACCAGATGCCGCATCATGCCTACGTCCCATATATGGGATCGTGGGAGCAAATGGGTTAATGTCATGTATACGGTCAATTGTACCGAAATTTTCATAATTCAAATGTGGGTCAAGACTTTCAAAAGTTTTTTTTAAATTTTACAGAAAGCTTTATAGCTTTGTTTTTTGTGTTACCTGCTTTGTCAGTTTGTTACACTTGTCTGTCACGCTTTCAGCTGGTGACTTATATGTGTTTATACGTTGTTGTACAACATCATTAACATTATATTTCAGACTGGTTTTATCAAATTTGCTAGTCTTGTTCATCATTACCATGGTTACAGTCTTATCAAGGGGTATAACTTTATCATTCATGTTGAGTAATATCCTTTAAGCCTTTCCCCGCATATAAATGCTTTTTCATGCATATGCAAACAGAGTCGACACAGATCAGACGGCTCCTGTAGTAGCCATCTGATCAGGGTCTGCTCTGTTTGCCTATGACATTATAAGAGATCTGACTCTTTTAATACCAAATATCAAGTATATAATTATGTCACTATAAAAAATCAGCTAATAAATATTCAAGATATAGAATCAGATCTGTAAAATCCCATAAGCAAACTGAGCAGACACTGATCAGACGGCTCCTATAGGAGCTGTCTGATCTGGGTCTACTCTGTTTGCAAACACGTGAAAAGGCATTTATATGAAGGAAAGGGTTGAAAGGTGTTTATATGAAGGAAAGGGTTAACTCATGTTAATTGGATATGCTATGGATGAATTGGTGATAAGCTACACAATCATCTCACGAGCGATCCAATCTGTTGAATGTCTGGTTGTATATATATATATACAGTGAAACCCCTCTAATGCGACCACTTAATAAATAGCCGCTAATGGCGTCTAAAGCAGGTGGTTGCTTAATGCAGGACGAAAGTTATGCAGAAAGCTCCTATAGGAGCTTTCTGCATAACTTTCGTCCTGCATTAAGCTACCACCTGCCTCTGCCACCCAGAATTATGCCCGTTTTTGGTGGTCGCATTTGCGGAGTTTTACTGTATATATGAGACAGAAAGGTTGAACACTCAGCTGTCTGAATTAGCCTTTTATCTGATGAATATTCACGCATAAATGAAATTATGAATATTTGTTAACTGATTTTTTATGGCAATCATCAATGTATTAAGAACAAGGGAAATTGATACATTGTAGAATCATACCTATATTAGTTCATAAGCAAATAGAGCAGACCCTGATCATGTGGCCGACTCCTACAAGAGCCATCTGATCTGGATGTACTCTGTAAAAAGCTATTTCTATCAAGTAAAGGGTTAAATTGGATAACAGTTACTCAGTGATGTCAGAGTTTTAGTTTTATTACTAGAATGCTGCCTGTGATATGTGTATATATTTGTTTATCTGTTGTATTTATAGAATTTGTACATACCAATACATTTATATCATTTGTTAATATCATCGGGACGAGTGCAAGCTTTTATCTACTCCCTTCTCCTCTTTTAGCACTCTGTAGGCAGATTTCATTCAATCCCTATCCCTTTCCTCTATTGATACGCCCTTCTATGCCTTTGAAAACAGGGTAGATCCAAATCAGACGGCTCCTATTGGAGCCATCTGATCAGGGTCTGCTCTGTTTGCTTATAATATAATATAGATATGATTCTACAGTTTCTGCCACGGCCAAAAATTCCTTTGTCAATGTGCTATTATAACAATTATTCTAATGAATACTCATGATGTCATTATTTCTTACATGAATAGTCATGGTGGAAAGGGATAAATCAGATATAGAATGCTATAAGTTAGACAGGGACCTGGTTCTTACAGACACATTTATCATATCTTTCACTTGTCCATATACATTTTTCAGCTATTGAGTTGTATGTTTAAGAAAGAAGTGTGATCATAGAAGGTTTAGCGCAAAGCTGTCATTACTACAATCTGTAAACCTTTGCCAAGTGTTTGGATCCAGATGATATGCCAAGTTAACAGGGTGTCTCATCAGGATCCAAACTGTTTGATACTCTGATAAACTTTTTCAACTTTTTAAAAATAAAATAAAAATCGACTTTTATAATAATTGAACCCTTTCCTTCATATAAACGCCTTTTCACGCCTTTGCAAACAGAGTAGACTCAGGTTCTGCTCTATTTGCTTATGAAGTGATAATAGATATACATGTACTATTAATACTAAGATATCCTGTATAAATATGACATTACATGTTTAAAAATTCAGCAAATAAATATTCATGGTGTCATTATTTCTTACATGAATATTCATGAAGTAAAGGGTTAAATAAAGTAGCTATGACCATTTTGCGCTCAACCCTCAGCCTGTTAGTTGTCATCATGTATAAGTTGTTTGAATATTTTCAATTGTAATTATTGTTGATAATCTTCTTTTTTTTATATAGTTGCCTTAAAATTTAAATTTGTGTATACCTTGTCATTTTGACTTGTTAAAGGTTGAACTTGACTTGTTAAATAGAGCTCCAGATAAGATCAGTAAATTTAAACATTTTCAATTATAGCTCCTTTATTTCTCAATCAAACCCTCTACGGTGACCATTCTTTAGAATCCTCTCTTTGAGACGATTTTAAAGAATGGTCACAGTATAGGGTTTGGTGGAGAAATGACGATTTTAGTATTGGGGTACTCACCACTATCTGTAGCCCTGTGACAGTTAAAGGTTGAAATTGTAAAGTAAACTCAATTAAAACTCTGTGAATGATAACCTATGCCAACAGTGTAGATCAAGATTAGATGTAGAGTAAATCTATCATCCCCTCTGGATTAGACCTGTTCAACCCTTTCCCTGTTGAATATTCATGCAAGAAATGATGACATCATGAATATTTATTTGTTAAATTATGATAATAACATGTACGTAGGCCATTTTGGTCTTGATAGAAACTGTAGAGTCAGATCTATTATATTTTCATAAGCAACAGAGCAGACCCTGTTCAGATGACTTATCCTGGATCCGTCTGATATTTGTCTTCTGTTTTTGCAAAAAGTGAAAAAGTGTTTATATAAGGGAAAGGGTTAAAAACTGATAATACCTGTATTTTTGAAGAATTGAAAGAATAAGTAACTTTGGGTTTCAACGTTTTATTTTAGCATTTTTAACTCAATTTTTGGAATAATAAGGTTTATTGTAGTCTCCCTGGCGTTGGAGTAGCATTTTATGCTGGAATATGTTGCTAAGTACTTCATATACTTCACATATATATTATTTCATAGTTGCACATGACTTTAGCATCATTTATTACTAGTTCTATAGATTACATAACTGTTGGATGTATTTCAGCAGAATTATTGGCCTATTTTGACTTTATAGAAAATCAGGTTAACCCCATTCCCTCTTCTGTATTTATTCCAGATTTCAGTACCAATTGAATATTCATGGTCAAACTAGTTATAATGAAACGTGGAAAATTGTAGCCAGAAAATAAAGATACAGATTTATCAAATTCTGTCAGCAAACATAGCAGACCCTGATCAGACGGCTATTAGAGGCACAATCTGATCTGGGACTACTCTGTTTGCAAATGCTTGAAAAGGCATTTATATGAAGTCAAGGAGTATAGTTTTTGGCGAGTTGCTGATCATCTATGTGGTTGTATTGTTGACTATTTCAACACTGTGGATAATCAGACATAAAGAGGTGTTTCACCAGGAATGAATTGCAATGTAGTCAGGATAAAAAGAAAGGGAAGTAAAATGAACTTTGAGAATTGAAACAGGCAATTTTTGCAGAAAATGGTAGTGATAAGATGGGTTAACCCATTCCCTCATATTGACGCAATTTGACACCTCTGTAAAAGTGACTTTTTGAAACCATTGTGCTAAATAGAGCAATTTCCTATAGAGCCATCTGATCTTGCTCTTCGCTTTTTGCAAAGGCGTGAAAATGTGTTTATATGAGGGAAAGGATTAAAACAATATGGATGCTGAAGTTCTCTTCTTTTATTGTGCCATTTAACCTACACTGGGTATAGTATAGTTTTTGTTTAAATTGTAGAAATGGTGGGCCAGATTAATTTATTTTACATTTTATACTTGGATAATAGAAAGTGAATGCATTATGCCATTGTCAGATGGTCTTTACATCTGATGAAAGTACTTCAAGATGTTTGAAAACGGTGGATAAAAGTATGTTTGTGTGTACTTTTTAAATGAGATTGTATGTACATGTTTAAGGTATATTTCTTTTGTCAGAATTTATACCCTAGTCCTGTTACTGTTGACAAGCACAGCAATTGTCTTTTAACCTTTGACTCCATGAATATTCATGTAAGAAATAATGAGATCATGATTATTAATTAGATTCATTGTTATAATAGTACATGGACAAAGGATTTTTTGGCCATGGCAGACACTGTAGAATCATATCTATATCATTGGCAAACAGAGCAGACCCTGATCAGACGGCTCCCACAGGAGCTGTCAGATCTGGGTCTACTCTGTTTGCAAAGGCATAGTAAAGTGTATTTATAGTGGAAAGGGTTAATCCTTTCCCTGTTATAAATGCATTTTCGCACCTTTGCAGAGTAGACTCCGATCAGACAGCTCCTATAGGAGCCGTCTGATCAAGTTTTTCTGTTTGCTTATCGAATAATATTAGATTCTATAGTTCCTGCCATGGTGAACATCTCCTTGTTCATACTGCCATTATGAAAATTCAGCTCATAAATATTCATGATGTCATTAGTCATGTATTTGTTACTAAATGTACATGAGGTAAAGGCTTAACCCTTTCCCTGTTCTATGTTTATTACAAATTTCATTACCTACTGAGTATTCAGACAAAATAGTTGCAATGAATTATGGAAGGTGGAACATTGTAGCCATTTTAGAAAGTACAGAAATAGATCTTTCAAATTCCATTAGCAAACAGAGCAGACCCTGATCAGATCTGATCCTCTAGGAGCCGTCTGATCTGGGTTTACTCTGTCTACAGATGCGTGAAAACATGTTTATGTGAAGGAAAGGGTTAATAGAATGTTTCTTTTCCAAAACACAAATATAATAAGAGTGTCTAAGAGTCTCGATTTTTAAGCGATGCGGCAGAGGTCCAGGTAAGGTGTATAATTTAAAACAAGTTCAAGAATTAACTTCTTTATTTCTCCACCAAACCCTATGCTGTGACCACTCTTTAGAATTGTCTCTTCAAGACGATTCTAAAGAGTGGTCACAACATACACTTTGGTGGAGAAAGGAAGATTTTAGTAATTTGAATATGCACTTTTATCTGTTGCTCTGGATGCGGAGTAATTCACGGAGATGCTGATTAACTCGGCATTTCGTCTGGATCCTATCTACAAAACTCATCATGAATTCACTCATGGCTCATAGTAGGGGGGGTAATCTGTTTTGTGGAACAGCTTTAATTATGTAGACACAAAGAGTTGTTCAGAATGCCTATTATCTGTGATCTTAATTGGTATTAAATAATCAAATATGACATACATGTGTTGGGGTTTTCATTTTTTTTCTTCCCCACATACCTATTTGTCCCTTATAAATGCTCCCACTCTAATAAATGTTATTTCTGGAGGGAAACTATTGATAAATAGTAACTGAACTACTATATAATAACCATTAACCCATTCTCTCATATTGACGCCTCTGTAAAAGTCACTTTTTAAAACCATTGTGATAAATAGAGCATTTGCTCTACCATAGGAGTGACTTTTACAGAGGCGTTGAAAGGCGTATTTATGGAGGAAAGGGTTACGGTCTAGGTCTGCACCACAAATCATGATCTTGGTTTTTCCAACATTTATTCTCAATTCCTTTCTCCCCATACCCTCCTTCCAAATCAGTAACCTACTGACACATTCATTCAGTGAGTCGACAATGATAACTAGATTGTCTGCGTAAAGGTCCTCCCATAGTAGGCCTACTCCAGTCATTCCTGATAATGGCACTCCAGTCATATGTACACATGGTTTTTTGGTATTGGTAAAAACCGAGTCGGATCTATTATAATTTTATAAGCAGACAGAGCAGACCCTAATCAGATGGTTCCTACAAGAGACATCTGATTTGGTTCTACTGTGTTTACAAAGGCATGATAAAAGTGTTTATAATTTTATGATAGAAAGGATTATTTCTTGATTAATGAATAGAGCTGCAGATAACGGTGCGTACCCAAATACTAAAATCGTCATTTCTCCACCTTATCCTATACTGTGACCACTCTTTAGAATCGTCTCGAAGAGACGATTCTAAAGAGTGGTCACAGTATAGAGTTTGGTGAAGAAATAAAGGCGCTATTGTTGAAAATAAAATGTACACACACTATCAGGACCTCTGATGACTACTGGTATTCATCTGATAAAGGGCTAAACCCTTACCCAGCTGCAAGTACTGAAGTCTACTCAAACTCAGATCTAGAGCAATTAGAGCTTACTTCTGACTTGTGACTAACCACTAACCGAGTGTCAAACAGCTTGGATCCTAGATGCCAAGTTACTCCACCTGAGGTTCCTCTGTGAACAGAACAATTGCATTGTTTTGTGCGAAGAACACACAAGTAGAATCACCGACCTCCAGCAAGCCAGCTGGAAGGCTTAGGTCAGGTCAAGCTTAGGGTTAACCCTTTACACCATGAATATTCATGTAAGAAATAAGGACATCATGGATATCATGACTCCATAAATATGCCTTTCTACGCATTTGCAAACAGAGTATACCCAGATCAGACGCCTCCTATAGGAGCCATCTGATCGGGGTTTGCTCTGTTTGCTTATGTAATAATGTAATTCTACAGTCTCTGCTTTGGTAAAAATTACATGTGTTAATATGCCATTTTAGAAAATTATCTTAAAAATATTCATGATATTATCATTCCTGCCATAAATATTCATGGAGTAAAGGGTTAACCATTCTCTTGCTGAATTTTAAAATACATTTCTCCTTCTTTACCCATGTCCTGTTGTATAATTACATATATCTTCACTGTGTACAAGTATTGCACTGTGCAATCACTGCTGTGGAGTGCACTGGTTGCACAATCAAATTGTAAATAGTGCAGACCCTGATGAGACAGCTCCTGCAGGAGCTGTCTCATCTGGGTCTTCACTATTTACAGGTAAGTATATTGACGAGAATAGCAAGCGAAGGGTTAAATAGATTCATTATTATAACGGTATATGAACACAGAAAAGCCATGGCAGAAACTGTAGAGTTATACCCGGTATTTATATTATTTCATAATCAAACAGAGCAGGCCCTAATCAGATGGTTCCTTCAGAAGCTGTCTGATATGGGTCTACTTGTTTGCAAAGATGTGGGAAGGCATATCTATGGAAACAAGAGTACCGCATATGGTACATAATACGCCCACTTGCAAATTTCTCTGATTCAACATGCCTTATAAGTGTTGACATTTTCTAATCTGTGCTTCAGATCTTGATTTCCATATTAAGGTGATACTATTTTTTTAAAAAATGAAGTGAATATCTTATTGAATAAAAAAGTTACAGCTAATTCTCATTTTTGCAGATTTTTGTAAAGTGCAACTGCCATAACTCTATAAAGACAAACTGAATGAACCTCAAAATAAACTCAGCTTCAAATTCTATTGCTTAAAACATTAAAATTTTGTGTTAAGTTTTATTTATATCATTTTAATAGTTTTCCCAGAAAACAACAGACAAACTAAAAGTTGACAGACTAACAAAGCAACGAACACACAAAGTTCAAGGACCATAACTTTAGAATAAAATGACATATCAAAACCCCCGCAATATACGTGAAAATTCACATAAAGGTTTAACCATATAAAAAAATTGAAGTAAATATCATTTCAAAATTTTGAAAAAGTTATGGCCATCCTCATATTTGCATAGATTTGCATTATTTTTTTAAGTGCAAAGGCTATAACTCCAAAACAACAAATCAAATGATCCTCAGAATAACCTTAGCTTCAGGTCTTGATGCATTAAACATGTGTATGAAGTTTCATTAAATTCTGTCAAACAGTTTTGCCAGAAAACAGCGGACAAACTATTTGCATATATTTGTTATTTTTTTTAAGTATAAGGGGAAAAACTCCGAAATGACAAATCAAATGAGCCTCAGAATCGACTCAGCTTCAGATCTTGATGCATTAAACATTTTGTGAAGTTTCATTAATATCTCTCAAATAGTTTTCCCAGAAAACAGCGGACAAACTATTTGCATTATTTTTCAAGGACAAGGGCCATAACTCTGAAACGAAAAATCAAATGATCCTCAGAACCAATTCAGTTTCAGATCTTGATGCATTAAATATTTGTGTGAAGTTAT
This sequence comes from Azorinus chamasolen, assembly GCA_963576725.1. NCBI lineage: Eukaryota > Metazoa > Mollusca > Bivalvia > Cardiida > Solecurtidae > Azorinus > Azorinus chamasolen. Next base: position 53,398,516 of record OY755246.1, on the reverse strand, counting down.
ATTAATATCTCTCAAATTGTTTTCCCAGAAAACAGCGGACAAACTATTTGCATGCATTTGCATTATTTTTTAAGTAAAAGGGCCATAACTCTGAAACGAAAAAAGATATGAACCTCAGAATCGACTCAGCTTCAGATCTTGATGCATAAAACATTTGTGTGAAGTTTCATTAATATCTCTCAAATACTTTTCCCAGAAAACAGCGGACAAACTATTTGCATATTTTTTAAGGACAAGGGCCATTACTCTGAAATGAAAAATCAAATGAACCTCAGAATCAACTCAGCTTCAGATCTTGATGCATTTAACATTTGTGTGAAGTTTCATTAATATCCCTCAAATAGTTTTCCCAGAAAACAGCGGACAAACAAAATGTTGACGGACGAACAAACGAACGAACAAACAAACGGACGGACAGGGCCACGAAAATATACGACCATCTTTATTAGGTGGGCGTATAAAAAGGCCTGATGAGGAACAGGGTGAAATGGCAACGAAATTATCCTTGCAGAAGACACTATATTTTAGACAGATGCCTGCATTAAGACCTGGCCATAAACCACAAGGCAAAGACAACCAGAAATTTTACTTTGTCTGTTTATTTAAACAAAAAGTTGATTGAACAATAGGTGACTACTACAATAAACATACAGTAAAAACCTCTATACAATGGTCACTTAACCCTTTGCCTTATGAATATTCATGTAATGACATAATGAAAAGTTAACTCATTCTCTCCTAAAACTATTTTAGATCCAACCTCTATGAATAAATCTACCGAAAAGGAGCATTTACTAGAGAAAAGGATAATTTTAGAATGGTGTAGTATTGAAACCATTGTGATAAATAGAGCATTTGCTCCTATGGAGCAAATGCTCTATTTATCACAATGGTTTCAAGAAGTGAATTTAACATAGGCGCAATAAGGCGTCAGTAGGAGAGAATGAGTAAATAGCTGAATTGATTTTTTATAAAGGTATATGAAAAAGACCTTTTGGTTATGGCTGAAACAGTCAAATCAGATCTATTATAATTTCACAAGCAAACAGAGCAGACCCTGATCAGACAGCTCCTTCAGCCCTACTGTTTTCAAAGGCGTGAAAAGCTGTTTCTGCTGGATAAAGGGATAACCCTTTACTCCATAAGCCTGTTGTTTTTACACCTTTATTGCTGTACGAGCCGTTTGATTAGGGTCTGCTCTGTTTGCATATGAATTAATATAGATATGATTCTACAGCTTCTATTAATGGAAAAAATAATCCCATGCCCATTTGTCATTATAAAGATTAATCGAATCGCCATGATGTCATTTTTTCTTACATGAATATTCATGGAGTAAGAGATAAGTAAATCTGACAACGTGGTGAATCTGTGATTACCTATGCAACTAGTTTGGATCCAGATGAGTAATATCGGCATCTTGTCAGCAACGAAATAGTTTTCTTACTGTGATGATTTTTTTTTAATTAAACCCTTTCCCCCCATATACCGTAAATGTCTTTCCATGCAGTAGCAGAGTAGACCCAGGTCAGATGGCTCCTAAAGGAGCCGTCTGATCAGGGTCTTCTCTGTTTGTTTATGGAATTTTTATAAATCTGATTTTAAAGTTTCTACCTTGGTGAAGAAAAAATCCTCTTTCCATGTTCAATAGTTTGGATTCTTTCCATGAATATTAGTAAGGTAACCCTATCTTGAATAAATGTTAAACGGGAAAAGGGTTAAAAGAAAAGAGGAAGAAAATTAAAACTATGAAAATTGTACCAGACAACAAATTCAGTTGGCTACAATATGTGGCAGTGGAAGTATTAAAGACAGTTGGGTGAAAGCTCCGATGCCAGACTTATTTTGAGAGATCACAGTAGAAAGGTTTTACTGTAACAGACATTTGAATACATTATTTACCTTTCAACACCAATCACAACAGAGATTGTATTTGTTTCGACTTTCTGAAAATGTTTATTAACCTTTTACTCCATAGATACTCCTATTAGCACCTTTGCAAACAACGTAGACCCAGATAGGACTGCTCCAGCAAGAGCCGTCTGATCTGAGTCTACTCTGTTTGCTTTAACCCATAGTCCGCCAGTCACAACCAAAGTTGCATTTTCAAACAGTGTAGACCCAAATGAGAGAGCTCCTATAGGAGCTCTCTCATCTGGGTCTGCACTGTTTGCCATGGAAAATCCATGCCTGCATGCTCTATGCTTTTGCATATGAAAATCATTTCAACATATCCTGTATATTGTTGTAAATACTTGCCTATTTAATATTCAAAGAGGGCAGAGTAATATAAAATATGTGGTGGGCCAAGGGTTAATATGGATTTATATAGACTTTATTTTACAGCTTTTCATGAGGGCCAAAACCATGTTTGCGCAAATGCTACTATAAATTATAAAATATTAAGCTAATTTATATTCATAAATACATTATTTCTCACAGGAATATTCATGCAGTAAAAGGTTAATTTAGGATTTTGTACTTTTAACCCTTTCCTTCATATAAACATCGTTTTCACATTTTCAAACAGAGTAGACCCAAATCAAATGGCTCCTATACAAGCAATCTTATCAGGGTCTGCTGTGTTTGCTTATGGTACAATATAGATTTGATTCTACAGTTTCTGCCTGAGCCAAAACATCCTGTGTACATATGCCATCATAACAATTCAGCTATTAAATATTCATGACTTTATTATTTCTTACATGAATATTAAACATGGAAAGGGTTAAGACTTGAACACATGACCTAAATGATGAACATGTATGTACCAGCATAGTGAAATATGTCCATAGGACATAAACGACCACCACTTTGCTATTTTTCACTTCATCAATAAAATACAAGAAAAATAAAAAATATCAAAGCATAATTATGTCATTAACCCTTTCTCTGTTCCATGTTTATTGGAAATTCCGATATCTACAACATTCATGGACAAAATAGTTACAACGAAATATGGAAGGTGGAAAATTGTAGCCATTTAAGAAAGTAAAGAAAGAAATCTTTCACATTCCATTAGCAAACAGAGCAGACCCTGATCAGATGGCTCCTATAGGAGCCGTCTGATTTGGGTCTACTCTGTTTGCAGATGCATAATTCTGTCATTAATGATCACAGCTGGAACTCCATACTGTTGGCATATCTACATATAAATGAGAAAGTTTCAAACATTATCCTATCAAAAGTTTCAGAGGAGTTGAACACAACAGTTTGTACTTATGTAAGAAATAACAACATCATGAATATTAAACTAATCCTTTATACTACTTAAATACACATTTCTACGCCTTTGCAAACAATGTAGACCCAGATCAGATGGCTCCTGTAGGAGCCATCTGATCTGGGTCTACTATGTTTGCTTATGATATAATATAGATGTGGTTCTACAGTTTCTGCTTTGGCCAAACTTTCTCGAGTCCATGTGCTAGATTAAAAATTAATCTAATAAATATTCATAACACCATTATTTCTTACATGAATATTCATAGAGTACAGGGTTAATTGCACCATGACAAAATAAATTTTTGACCATGACAGAAACAGTAGAATCAAATATACAGTAAAACCTCTCTATAACGCCCACTAAATTACATCAAGTATTTTGTATCAAAGGCAGGTGGATGCTTAAAACAAGGTGAAAGTAAAACAGAATGCTCCTATAGGAGCGTTCTGTTTAACTTTCACCTTGCTTTAAGCACCCACCTGCCCTAAATACCAACTAATTACCACAATTCAGTGGCTGTTATAGAGAGGTTTTACTATATATTATTTCGTAAGCAAACAGAACAGACCCTGATCAGAGCTTACCCTGCAAACTGCAAAGGTGTAGAAAGTAAATATTCATGTAAGAAATATTGACAGTTTGATAATATAACACGAATAATTGAATTTTAATGATGGCATTCTGAACAAGAGAACATTTTACCTAACGCATGATCTGTAGAATCAGATCTTTATGATGTCATAAGTAAACAGACCAGACCCTGATCAGATGGCTGAGACTGGAGCCATCTGATCTCAGTCGACTCTGCTTCCAAAGGAGTATCTATGAAGTAAAGGGTTATTATGAATAAAACAAATGCATAAAAAATATACCCACATAGATATGGCCTGCTCAGCAAGCAATTAAGATCAAAACAGACAGACATTTAACCGTTTACCTGATAGAGATGCCTTCTGGTGCCCATGCAAACTGGGTATATCCAGACCAGACAGCTCCTATAAGAGCCATCTGATCTGGGTCTACTCTGTTTCCTTATCAAAATATTACAGATGTAGATCTGGGTCCATGCTTATAAAACTTTTTAGTTGAGTCTTTGGCCCAAATCTAACCAATCAAAAGCTTGAGAATAAACTCAGACTCAACTAAAAAGCTTTATAAGCATGAAACCTGAATTCAACAGTTTTTGTCATTGTCAAAAGTTTCATAAGAAATTATCAAAAATAATCTCGTTAACGCTTTCCTCCATAAATACGCCTTTCTACGCCGCTGTAAAAATCACCTAGTGAAACCATTGTGATAAATAGAGCATTTGCTCCTATAGGAGCAAATGCTCTGTTTACCACAATGGTTTCAAACCACAAAATTCTAAAAGTTTCTTTTCCTCTAGTTAATGCTCCTTTTTGGTAGATTTGTTTAACTGGGTTGGATCTAAAAATAGCCTACGGATGGAGGAAAGGGTTAATATTAATGGTGTCATAACCTCTTACATGCATCTTTATCAGGTGAACGGTCAACTTAAACATTCGTGTACCGGTAAAAGTAATCATGCAGAATAATAAATAAATAAATTTCATTCATCTCCTCTTATTATGGACTATTCACTATTAAATTAGAAACTTAAATTAACCCATTCCCTGATATCTGACGCCTTTTGATGCTTATGTAAAAGTCACTTTTTGAAATCATTGTGATAAATAGAGCATAGGAGCAAATGCTCTATTTATCACAATGGTTTCAAACTTAAACAGTTCTTATAAAAAAAAATCCATAGTAAATGCTTCTTTTCAGTAGGTTATTCGAACAAGCTACGTCCAAAAATAGCCTATGAAGTAATGGGTTAAATTCATTAAAAATTCCACAACCTGAAATGAAACATACACTTTCATATGAAGATCCATGTGAAAAATACATTCTGAGAGGAAAGAATGGACATAATGCCACTTGTAACATTATTAATATAAAGTACAATCTCATAGTTTATAACACCCTCACCCCATCCCTGCTCCTAGCCAGTACTCCTGTCTTCACCCTATTTATTATGTTTGTGTATCCCTTATTACTTTGAACACATGAATATGTTTATGCTGCATATGTGTGGGTTTGCGCACTCTTCATTTGCTGCGACTTGGTGCTTGTGGGGTTCGACTATATTCAACATGCTTTGGTGATATGTGTTGCAGTGCCCTAGACCGCGCCCAGCTAAATACATTTCCGCAAGGCATTTTGTGATGTTATGTCTTATCTTATTCTTGTGTAAGTCACATCTTGTCTTTTGTTCTCGATGAGTTTGACTGAGTTTTTGGTCATTTCCACCATGACAAATTTTGGTCATACAGTTATACAGTGTAGATTGTGCTGTCGGTGTTGAGCAAGCAAGGAACAGTTCTGAAAAGGTTGTGTTTAAATATCGTCGACGTTCTTCTAAAATGTCGTATATCCATTCTGGCGCGAATTTTTTTTTCTTTTCATCTGAAAGAGCGGGAAATTCTGCATAGTGTAGTGAGTGTCTCGTTTCTGTAGCCAATCAGATGGCGAAGTTATGTCACGTGATTTTATATCGTATAATTATTGGTTCTGTTTTTTTGTTCTTCTAAAATGTCGTATGTTCAGGAGAGCTGCGGCGAAAGGTGTTGTTGTCAGTCGGACTAATTTTATGGAGGAATTGAAGGTAAATATGACCTATATGATAACAAACAACGTATTGTTGTTAGTTTGGATGTGTATTTATGGACGTTCACGTTAATATCTTTACAGAAAACATGGTTTTATAAGCTTTGTCTGAGTGTAAAATGTTCAAGCAACTATTATTCAATTTTCTTTGTCCAACAATTAAAATCATGTAAATCAATCCACGTCAATTTCAAAGCGCATTTATTGCCAGATGAATTATGCATTTAGAGGCCTAATTATCACAGAAATTTGATTATACGACATTTTATAATGAAATGGTAAGGAATGAAGTATTCAATCAAAATTATTATACGACATTTTGGAATTTAAACAGAATGCCATTGTTCAATTATACAGTAAATCTTCTGAAAACTGGACAGTTTCAATAAGAAATATAAGTACACATGGCTGCTTAATGCAGCTCGAAAATATTGCCGAAGCTCATATAGGAATTTTCCGCAATGCTTACGTGCTGTCTTATGCAACTACCTGTCCAAACACCAGTCGTATGTGTATTTTATATTTTTCGGTTTTCTGAAGTTTTACTGTACCATTACAAACCTATTTACCGTGATAAATCAGAGACTTATAGGTAGTATAGATATGCAGTTCAGAAATAATGCAACAGGAGGCTTATGTTAGACCCTGTTGCATTAATTTTAACCTACAGAAGGCGACCACTAGCATCATATTCTGTTTTTGTCCGCTTTCTTACCTTTTTTCTTACCTTTTGCAGGCAGAACATGTCTTACTCTGGAGAAAGCGATACAGAGTCAACAGAAGAAACAAATATACAGACCTACAAGTGTCATTGTTGTGATTTTAAACCAGATTTTGGTACGCTAATCCATATTTTGGAACAAATAGTAAACGTTGGACCCTACCTTGTAACCCTGCCCAATGGCCAGCTATATGTAAGGTGCTGTTTTGAGGACTGTGCACGGTATTATCACGTAACATGTCTATACCCTTCATTCCCCGATGAAAATTTGGACTGGACACATATCGACGACTTAAGCGAACACGGTATTCATTGCCACAAATGTGAGCCAGGCAAGGAAGCATTGAACTATTGAACTATTAAATGTAATGGCTACTTCAAGGGGAAAGGTTTTACTTCAATTGTCACTGGGGTGTACAGACGACAACAAATATGCCACACAATTCAGATATCAACCAAAATTTCAGGACTTGATGAAGGATCTGTCGTGTAATGAGCCCAGCATTAATGACATTAACAATAATATATTGAAGGAAACTGTCACTGTTGAAAAACAGAAGAACCCACCAGTAGAAGAAAACAGTGATACACTTGAAAAGGACAGTGACTCATATGACAGTGATAGCATCGAAGAAGATAATGAGTTATTAGATCCAGACTGGAATATATTTGAATACAGACAAGGAAAAATACGGCGGCGACAGGAAAGTGACAGTGACAGTAGTATAGAAAGGAATGAAAAAAGAAACCGAAAGAAACGAAAGAAAGGTTTTGAAACAAACGAAAACAACCGTAAAGCTGGTGATGGAGATCAAAATTCAATAGTCCAAAATGATATAAGAAACGAAAGTGAAATAGAAGAAACGCTTCAAGAATCAGTGAATGTTGAGCAGATAGATATTGCTCACGAAGAAATAGTGATAGATGAGAGTGGCCAGTCTAAACGGGCAAGGGCCAAACGTGGAGAATCTGATGCTTCTAAATGGTACAAGAATGTTCAAAAGCACCAGAGAATGATGGGGAAAGGTTACAAAGGAGCAGAAAAGAATATAGACGGCCAAACAAAGTTCCTGAAAGAAAGAAAAGAAAGAAAAATGGGTGGAAAAACGTGTACCAACAGATGCACTAAAACAAAGATGTGTGACCTAATAAATGAAACCCAAAGAAAGAAAATCTTTGACAAATTTTGGGGTATGCATTGGGATGAGAAAAAAATATACGTAAAAGAACGTATACAAATATTGAGTCCACAAATCCGTGAAGGAGAGAGAAGACAGCGAACATTAAAGTACACATTGAAGATCGATGGGAATCAATTTGTGGTCTGTAAAGATCTATTCCTGGCGACATTAGGTATCGGAGAAAGAATGATGTACGGCTGGTTGGACCAACAATCTGACAAGAGTGAAAAGGAAACACTCAGTGAAAAGCAACCGACTGAGTATTTATCAGAAAGCATGAAGAATGCACAGAAGTTTTTAGAGGACCTTCCTAAAATGCCATCCCATTATTGTCGTTCCTCGAGCACAAGGCAATATCTGGAACCAGTGTTTCAATCAATGCAGGAGCTTTACCGAGTGTATAAACAAAACTGTTCAGACAATGAAAAGGGCGCGATGGGCATTAAAAGTTTCAAAAGGGCATTTAACAACCTCAATCTTGCGCTGTTTCAGCCACGAAAGGATCAATGTGATGTGTGTTGTGGATACAAAGTTGGTCATGTTACAGAAGAAAATTACTCTGAACATATCAGAAGAAAAAATGAAGCAAGGTCTGAAAAAGAACACGACAAAGAAAGAGCCAGAGATAATAGTAAAGTGAAAGTGATTACTGCAGATATGCAAGCAACTCTACTGAGTCCAAAATTACAAGCCAGTTCGCTATACTATAAAATGAAACTAGCCTGTCACAATTTTACGGTGTACAACACAGCTACAAAAGACGTCGTATGCTACTTCTGGCATGAGGGAGAGTTTGGTTTGGTAGCCGATGCATTTGCCACTTGTTATACAGATTATGTTAAATCTGTGATTAACCCTGGAGTACAAGAAGTTGTCATATTTACTGATGGCTGTGTTTATCAAAATAGAAACACAACACTCTCAAATGCTTTGCTTCAGGTAGCTATTAAGAACAATGTTACTATCTACCAAAAGTTTCTGGAGCGAGGTCATACCCAAATGGAAGTCGACAGCGTACACAGCACAATTGAGCGGAGACTAAGAAAACGCGATATTCATGTTCCAGCAGACTATGTAGAGCACATACAAAAAGCTCGAATTGAAAAGCCGTATCAAGTCAAGTATCTGTCCTATGACTTTTTCAAGACGTACAGTAATCTGAAACATTACACTTCGATACGCCCCGGGACAAATGCAGGAGATCCAGTAGTCACAGATTTAAGAGTGATCAAATACAACCCCTCAGGTTTTATACAGTACAAACTCAACTATACTGATGAATTTAAGGATATGCCAAAACGTGTTACTCGCCTGAGCATATCTGACAACAATGAACCCGAGAATGCCTCAAGTGAGCGGGCAAGGATCAAAGTCAGTAAATACATACATTTACAGCAGCTGAAATCTGTACTGCCAAAGGACTACCACAGTTTCTATGACAATTTGTTACATGATTAGTCATTTTGTCTGAGTTGAGGAATACTGAAAATTTCTTCAACAATACGATGTGCCATAATGATGAAATATGTCTTACGTCATTATGCTTAGGAGTAAAGCTCTTATATTGCCATTAGAACTGTTGTATGAAGATTATGAAGACTTATGCAGATAGAGTCATACCTGTATAGACTGGTAGTATTTTATTTCAAGTCACAAGTTTTACAGAAAGCTCGAACTAGAGTTTCTGCATTACATATGACCTAAAAAAGCTACCACCTGTCTATTGTTTAATAAGTTTTGCATTGTACCGTTTATATTACATTACATGCAAACCGGTGTATAACAGCCACTCATAAGAATAAGGAATAACTCAATGCTGATCACAATATTGCAGGAGCTTTCTGCAATACTTTTGATCTGCATTAAAGTGTCCCCTGTCTATAAAAATGCTAAACTCTATTCTTTTGAGTGCCCGTTTTCATTATTATACACATGTTTGACATGTATCTGTTCAATTTCTATGTTCAATCCTTTGTTCAATTTCTATGTTCAGTCCAAACTGCTCAGAGTTTTGGTCGGTTCAGCTTAAAAGTGTTTTCCCCGAGTTATAACCGTCTGCAAACGTCTCTTTTGTTACAACTGAATGACACGTCATTTAGTAGCAACCACTGCGTGCCAATAGATTGGAATTAGATGAGATGCCGATTTACTCGGCATCTAACTCGGCATATCATTCAGATCCAAGTTTTCTGCACATGGCATATTAGTTGCGCTCAGCAGACAAATGGTTAATAGGGGTTATTTTACAATTTATGAGTTTATTGATTCAATTTAATCAATGTTCAAAATAGTAAAAACCTAATCGGCAACTTGGCCTTAGACATTTTTTATCATCCCCAGGTTCAAATTGGAACATTTTTATGTATTCAGCATGACAATAGTCACACTAAGTGATCTGAGGGTTTGGCCCTTCTGCCAATGGTAATTAATGTACGATATCTTTACGTAAATCTTTTATTTTTTCAGAATTCGAAAGAAACATTGACATTCCAAATTGTCGTATAACAAAGTGCACGTCGGTTATTAAATTCGTAAATGTCGTATCCGACGTATAATATCTCTATGCAACACTATTCAAGTTCTTAAAGGTCGTATATTGCCACACACAAAATATAAAGGCCACAGACATATAAGTGATGTGCATAAAGATGTAAAAATGCCTCGTTATGATTTGTGCCGATTTTGAGAACCGTAACTAAACAAACACAGAAATGAATATATTTTTTTCGTTTTTCTCAAAACATGCAAAATTGACATACGACATTTAAGAAGAACGTCGACGATATATAAAGTAGAACCTGTCTTAACCCATTCCCACATAGGCTATTTTTAGATCCAACCTCTTTGAATAAATGTACCAAAAAGGAGCATTACTAGAGAAAAGGAAAATTTAAGAATTTTGTAGTTTGAAACCATTGTAATAAATAGAGCATTTGCTCCTATAGGAGCAAATGCTCTATTTATCACAATGGTTTCAATAGGTGATTTTTTTTTCAGAGGCATACTCTTTCTGCTGATGGATTTATATACAGTAAAAGCTCTCTATAACAGCCACTAAATTGTGTTAAATAATTGGTATTTAGGGACGGTGGCTGCTTAAAGCAAGGTGAAAGAGAAACATTCTGTTTTACTTTCAAATTGTTTTAAGCAGCCACCCGCATTTAACACAAAATGAAGGATGTAATTTAGTGGCCGTTATAGAGAGGTTTTACTGTAGATCTGATCCAACCATTTTTGTTGCAAACAATTCCCTTGAAAATTTTCTGCTATAAAAATTCAGCTCATACATATTCATGATGTCATTATTTCTTATAATGAATACTGAACAGGGAAAGAGTTAATACATAAGAATATACAGTTGAACTTCGATATCTCGAACTCGGATAACTCGAACTTCGTGATTACTCGAACTAAAAGTTCAGTCCTTCCAAAATTTACAGTACAGGATATTTTCTAAAATATACCACTACACATATCTAGAAACATACGTGACAGCTTAATGTAGGACTAAAGTAATGCTGAAAGCTCCTGCAGGAGCTTTCAGCATTACATTAGACCTGCATTAAGCTGTGAATTTGGGATATGTGGCGGATTATAAATCGGATGAGTCAAACCCCTCTTATCTCGAACTAATTTGTATGGTCCCTAGAAGTTCAAGATATCGAAGTTCAACTGTATGTATGTGCCTGTAGCATTTAGAAAGTTGGAAACCACATGACAAATATTATCACAGTAAATGTTCTTGAAACATTTTTGTAATTAACAATGAATGGGACAAAAGAAGAAATAAATAAGTTGAAATAAAAATGAACACTACATTTTGATAAAAATAAAATTTCTAGAATATGGTCATATTAATTTGCTTAACACAATAAAATCTTGAAGATATTTACCCTTTACTCCATAAATACATCTTTCTACCCCTTTGAAAAGAGAGCAGACCCAGATCAGACAGCTCCTGTAGTGGTGTGGGGAGTTTGGGTGTCTTAACACTTTCCCTGTTCTATGTTAATTTCAAATTTCAATACCCACTGAATATTCATAGACAAAATAGTTATAAAGAAATATGGAAGATGGAACAGTGTAGACATTTTAGAAAGCAAAGAAACAGACCTATTAAATTCTAGAAAACTGAGCAGACCCTGATCAGATGGCTCCTCAAGGAGCCGTCTGATCTGGGTCTACTCTGTTTGCAAATGCATTACAACACGTTTAAATGAGGGAAAGGGTTAACACTTAGGGTAATTAACCCTTTACACCATGAATATTCATGTAAAAAATGACATCATGAATATTAATGGCTAATAAACACAAAAGAGTTTAGCCATTGCAGAAACTGTAGAATCAGATCTATGCTATTCCATAGGCAAACAGAGTAGATCCAGATCAGATGGCTCCTATAGGAGCCATCTGATCTGGATCTACACGGTTTGCTAAGGCGTAGAATGGTATATTTATGGAGCAAAGGGTTAAGGTATTAAAATAGAGAATTCTCTCATTATAAATGCTAATGGCAACTTATGACTGCTTGTCCATGTACAACAGCGTTGATCTCAGACAGAATTTCAGAGTTTTATCTGACACTTATTCATATTGTGCTCTACAATAGTGAGGTTTTAATAAAATTCTATAATTAGTAACACTGTGTAATAGTTAGGAAGGAATCAGATAAAATTAAACCAATAGACAGATTTTGAACAAAAAGGCAATTGCTTAAGTCTTTCAGTCTTTATCCACTAAATTCCTTTTCTTCATATTTGTTTTCTAAAAACAACAACAGCCCAGAATTGTGTCAATATGACATTGATGTCCCCTTCCCCTTCTGGAGATATTGTCTCTAAAACAAGGACATTTTTAGTGCAAGTCCTGTAACTTTGATAAAAATGGTCGCAGCATTAATTTCCTTCTTTATGACCATCTTTCATATCTAGGTTGTTGATCTGTGCAAATTTGAAGCAAATCTTCCAAGCAGTGTAATGGAAGTTCGACACAAAAGAATTTGCAGGACATACATATGGATGGACAAGAGCAAGGCTATATGCCTCCCACTGTGTGGGGACATAACAAATACTGACCATACTGTCAAACAGTTCAGATCCTGATATGACATCAAATTCCTCAACAACTCATCTGGATACAAACTATTTACAAAGTGTGTTAACAGTATTAACCTTTTACACCATGAATATTCATGCAAGAAATAATGACATCATGAATATTAATTAGATTCATTGTTATAATATGGCAAATGGACACAGGAATTTTTGGTCGTGGAAGAAACTGCAGAATCATATCTTTATTACACCATTAGCAATGAGCAGACCCTGATCAGATGACTCCTATACGAGCCGTGTGATCTGGGTCTACTCTGTTTGCAAATGCGTTGAAAGCTGTATTTATGGAGTAACGGGTTAACACTTTTATTAACATATGAAGATTCTATGCTCTCTACATAATTAACTAAATCACATCCCAACATCAATCAAATCTCTCCTTTAATTTTTTCTTGAACAAGACTGGCATCAATGAGACGAGAGCAAACACAGCTAGGACGGCCATGGACTTGTATGACACAGCATCTCCAGAGGACGTCAGCTGATGCAGAGTGGTCCCAGCCTGTATTGCCACAAATGAAGGCGGGGCAACTCCTGGAAGCAGAGTAAAGCAATATAAAATTCATATAATCTCAATTTTACTGACCTCTCACAACATCCCGGTCAAAATCTTCGAAGATTCTGAAACTCGATATACACATGGTATTTGAACAAAAATTAACCCTTTCAATGTTAAATTACCAGAGTAGAATAGCCTACAGTGATGACTTAAAGAGTCCACATGGTATAAAAGGCTTAACCTGCTAAATATTCAAGAAAGAAATAATAACATAATGAGTACAGTATAATGGCGTTATTTCGACTCTCTTTTTTCGAGATACCCGCTTATTCCGAGGGAATGTCGAGGTCCCGGCTCAAATTCTATCAAATCTCATTGAAAATACCTGCATTAATCCGAATAGCGATAATCCGAAAATTCGAGCATGTGTGCTGGTCCCGCGGATCATTCTGGTTCCCTTTATTGATTGTTTAATTCGAGCACGATGTTTTCCCACCTCCGAGGTAATTATTCACACCTTTTCGATACATTGTCGTGGCCTTTTGCAAAATCCGTCCATGGGACATTAGATCTTCCAAATGTGTGAATAACACATTCATTGAACGCAGACTTTACTTTGGTGTAAATAATGATGAGAATTTAATAGACTGAAGTCTTAATAAACAAAGAGTCACACTCATAATTTGCATATGTTTGCAAACGTATAGTGATTTTTCGGTACCGCTGAATGTGTGCCATATAACGTCTTTCTGCTTTAAATTTTGTAATAGTGCAGTGCTTTTCGTGTAGTGCTTTGAAATTCGCAATATTTTTGTTACTTTTAGACCGTCTTGTTCATGCAGACTCTTGCTACGAGAGATGAACGAGAATAAGTATGTCAGACGATAAAAGCCGAGTGTTCCGGTTATTAATTAATTTGGTCACTCGCCCTGATTTTCCTTACTATGAAACAGCACGGGAACGAAACGAAAATGTTTGTTTGTGCACCCAACTCGGCACTAACAACTAAACTAGAGGTTTGTTTTTGTCACAAAAACAGATGTCTCCCCCTCCCATCCTCTTTCCAATACACAAGTGTAATGTCTGTAACTCCAAACTTATCAGGGTCTATTTTTTAAGTCATCAGGGGCAATAACTCCAACATTGTCAGGGGGAGACAATTGAAAAGTCCCAGGTACACAAAACACATGCTAGTCAACATTCTTGTGAAGTTTGGTGACTCTAGTACTAGTGGTTTCAGAGATACATGTGACACAAAGTAAAATTTCTCTTATTTTAAGGTCATAAGGGGCAGTAACTCCAAAGTTATCAGTGGGAGACAATTAAAAAACCCAAATGCACAACAACTCATGCTGGTGAACATTCTTGTGAAGTTTGGTGACTCTAGCACTCCTGCTTTCAGAGATACATGCAGTACAAAGTTTCTCTAATTTTAAGTTAACATATCAGGGGCAGTAACTTAAGAATTATCAGGGGGAGACAATTAAACAAGAGGGCCAAGATGGCCCTTAATCGCTCACCTGATTACCATAGATTTAAGATTTTTGCTGGGTAGCCCATGGGTATGGTCAATATTGACCCTAGGGACAATGTATGAACAATGTTGATAGTGGAGGATTAGCAGTGGATCATGAGCAGTGGTTCTGCAGAACAAGATTTTCAAAGATTTAGTATATTGATTTTATCAAGACAATGATTCTGACCAATGAAGATTAGGTTAAAAATGTGCCCTCTAAAGTATTTTTTCTAAGATTTGACCTAGTGACCTACTTTTTATTCCCTACCAACCCATGATCACACTCAACCTTGATATCACCAAGACAAACACTCTGAGCAAGTTTGAGGAAGACTTGGCTAAAAATGTGGCCACTGGAGTGTAAACTAGATTTCTCTAAGATATGACCCAGTGACCTACTTTTTGACCTCACATAACCCACTTTCAAACTTGTCCAAGATTTTATTAAGACAATCATTCTGAGCAATTTTCATGAAGATTTGGCAATAAATGTGACCTCTAGAGTGTTTACGAGGTTTTCCTACAATTTGACCTAGTGACCTAGTTTTTAACCCCACATAACCCACTTTCAAACTCCTTTGAGATTTTATAAAGACAATCATTATGACTAAGTTACATGAAGATTGGACAAAAAATGTGACCTCTAGAGTGTTCACAAGGTTTTTCTACTGTTTGACCTAGTGACCTAGTTTTTAACTCCACTTGACCCACTTTCGAACTCGTCTAAGATTTTATCAAGACATTCATTCTGACCAAGTTTCATGAAGATTGTACTAAAATTGTGACCACTAGAGTGTTCACAAGGTTTTTCTACTGTTTGACCTATTGACCTAGTTTTTGATTCCACTTGACCCACTTTCAAACTCGTCCAAGATTTTATCAAGACATTCATTCTGACCAAGTTTCATGAAGATTGGACTAAAATTGTGACCACTAGAGTGTTCACAAGGTTTTTCTACTGTTTGACCTAGTGACCTAGTTTTTTATCCCACATAACCCATTTTTCAAACTCCTCCGAGATTTTATCAAGACAATCATTCTGACCAAGTTTCATGAAAATTGGGCTAAAAATGTGACCTGTAGAGGGTTCACAAGGTTTTCCTATTATTTGACCTAGTGACCTAGTTTTTAACCCAACTTGACCCACTTTCGAACTCGTCCGAGATTTTATCAAGATATTTATTCTGACCAAGTTTCATGAAGATTGGACTACAATTATGACCACTAGAGTGTTCACAAGCAAATTGTTGACGACGGACGACGGACGACGGACATTCAAGTATCCCAAAAGCTCACCCTGAGCTTTGCTCAGGTGAGCTAAAAACCCAGGTGCACAACAACTCATGCTGGTGAACATTCCTGTGAAGTTTGGTGACTCTAGCCCTAGTGGTTTTAAAGATATGCATGACACAAAGTTTCTCTAATTTTAAGTAATCATATCAGGGGCAATAACTCTAAAGTTATCAGGAGGAGACAATTCAAAAATCCCAGATGCACAACAACTCATGCTGGTCAACATTCCTGTGAAGTTTGGTGACTCTAGCCCTAGTGGTTTCAGAGATATGCACAACACTAAGTAAAATTTGTCTATTTTTAAGTCATCAGGGGCAATAACTCCAAATTTAACAGGGCCAGACAATTCATAAACCCAAGAGCAAAACAACTCATGCTTATGCACAATCCTGTGAAGTTTGGTGACTCTAGCCCTACTGGTTTCAGAGATACGTGCGACACAAAGTTTGTATAAATTTAAGTATTCTTATCAGGGGCAATAACTCAAGAATTATCAGGGGGAGACAATTCAAAAACCATAGGTGCACAACAACTCATGCTGGTGAACATTCCTGTGAAGTTTGGTGACTCTAGTACTAGCGGTTTCAGAGATACGCGCAACACAAAGTTTTTCTAATTTTAAGTCATCAGGGGCAATAACTCAATAGTTATCAGGGGGAGACAATTCAAAAAATCCAGGTGCACAACAACTCATGCTGGGGAACATTCCTGTGAAGTTTGGTAACTCTAGCCCAACTGGTTTCAGAGATACGCACGACACAAGTTTGTGACGGACAGACAGACAGACGGACGGACGGATGGACAGACAACTCTGGCAAAAACAATATTTCTCCCCATAAATGGGGGGAGACATAATTAGTGTCGACAAATGGAAAAATGTGCAAAATAAACGAGATAACGCTATACGACTGTTCTATGGATATGTCTAAATGGTTTGAAACAAGTTTTAAGTTTATTGTGAAGGGTCCGTTGAACGGATTCATACAAGTTATACTGAAACTTCGGTCGCCGATGTGAATGGTGTTTTCTGTTATCACTTACAATGTATATAAGGAAAGAATCGATGTATTATATCTGCATTGAAGTATATGATAATGTTAAAACAGTTTCCTGTGAAGAAATACGCTTCCTCTCGTCATCAAAAATGCTCTTGGAAAAGACATATAATGCTCTCGGTTCTTTCGAGCATCGGGATAATCCGAAGTTTTTTGCCGATTCCCGATGGTGCTCGAAATATCGCCAATATACTGTATTTACGGGAGCCATCTGGTCTGGGTCTACTCCGTTTGCAAAGGCATGAAACAGCATTTGTATGAAGGCAAGGGTTAACTCATTCCCTCATATTGACGACTTTTGACGCCTCTGTAAAAGTCACTTTGTGAAACCATTGTGATAAATAGAGCATTTGCTCCTATATGAGCAAATGCTCTATTTATCACAATGGTTTCAAGCTATAAAATTCTAAATTTTACCTTTTCTCTAGTTAATGCTACTTTTCGGTAGATTTATTCCAAGAGGTTATATCTAAAAATAGCCTATGAGGTAAAGGGTTTAACCGTTATGGTTTAAACATTTTAATATTTACCATCAATTTACTTACCTAGGAATGTCCCAGTAAAGAACGGTAAAAGGGGAACATTGATGACAGGGGAGGCAATGTTGATAAACCAGTTAGGCAAGAATGGGGTTATTCGCAGAAAAATAATGTAGTTCAGTAAATGGTCTTTGTGGTTATTTACCTGAAAAAGAAAACGATTAAGTCTTGTATATCAATGCATGACCTTGAAAATTGAAGCAGACAAGAATTAATGATTATTTCATAAATATTCATGTAATTAAGAAATGAATGACGTGCTCCCGGTGTTCATGAGGTTATGCAACGCATAGCTTTAAGAGCAAAGTTAGTGATATTATGTATTCAAGCGATAATTCTTAGTAAGAAGATGCCACATTTCAAATTTTCTCCGCTTACACATCGGAATTCTGGAACCGACTCAAACCGGTATATAAATGAACGTTCATGGGAAAATGCAACTTTCTTTTTAGAATAAGGTTATATAAGGACGTTGCAGGGCGAATGTAAATATTAAATAATGGACACAATGAATATTTAATATCTCAATTCTTGTAATGGTACTTGTGTACATAGTATTGTTTGGTATTGGTAGAAACTGCAGTGTTAGGGTATAAATATGATGAAGACAGAGTTATGGACCTTATGCACTGCACTTGTGGTCAATGTGTTCTATCTGTATATGAAGTTTGAAGTAAACAGCTTTTATACTTTGGAAGTTATGATCCGGACAAGCGGGACGGATGGACGGACATGGTGACTCCAGTATAACACCCCCCCCCAATAAAAAACTTTGTTTGTGGGGGTATAAAAACTTTAAAATGAATACCAACAGGACAATATTAGAAAATATATTACCTACATTCCTAAAATACTTCTTTTATGTACAAGTCTGACAAGAATGTAAAATTACTCACATGAGATTGCCACTCGGCTACCCGCTCAGGAATATACTTTTGCACAAGACGTCTTCCGACTAGATAGGCCAGCAGATAACAAAATGTAGCACCAATACCTGAACACTGAAATGTACACAAAGCATTTACCCAAGAAAATTCATGTACGAAATAAAGACTGTTCAATTTTATGACATGAGATTCAGGATTTTTTGTCATGGCAGACACTGTAGAATCGGATTTATATTATTCCATAAGCAAACAGAGAAGACCCTGATCAGACGGCTCCTACAGGAGCCATCTGATCTGGGTCTACTCTGTTTGCAAAGGTGCATCTATGGAGTAAGGGGTTAATCAATTAAACATGTCGTAGTATCTTAACAGCTACTGTAATACATAACACAACATTCTGTGGAATCACTTAATAGCCCCTCAATGCTGTGGTTCCAATTCTGGCCTGGGCATTTACACGTTTCATGTGAGTAAGCCTTCCCGCTGGCTTGCAGTAGGTCTGTGGTTCTAACTGAGTGTTCTGTGATAGAAACAATGCAACTTGTTCCATGCATCGTAAAACATCTGGGGTCATCCTCCATGTGCAATTAGCTAGGCGATGCCGTATGACTGAAATATCACTAAAGCGACATAAAACCCCAAACAGAAACAAATGAACAAAACATTCTGTGGTGAAATACTCCGACTCTGACAGATAATTCCCTGATTTTGCAAACAGTCTAGACGCAATCAGGTACCATTTCAAATATATGGTACATGACCAAGGGCTACACTGTAAAATCTTGCAAATGCTGACATTCTCAAACAACATCGGCTCTAATATAGCAAACGACTTGTCATTACCAGTGTTTGCAAAACTTGCCATCTACAGTATATCCCGTTCATAGAGACTATTTATAGAATAGATATACACTAGAACCTGTGTTAAGCAGTCATCAAAAAGTTCTAATTATGGGTCTGTAAGGCATGTGGTAGCCTAATGCAAGTCAAACCTAATGCAGAGAGTACCTATAGGGGGGGGGGGGGTTCTGCATTACTTTTGCCCTGCATTAAGCAACCGACTGCTTTTTAAGACTCCTATGTTTAACCCATTCCCTCATAGGCTATTTTTAGACCCAACCTCTTTGAATAAATCTACCGAAAAGTAGCATAAACTAAATAAAAGGAAAATTTTTAGAATTTTGTAGTTTGAAACCATTGCTCCTATAGGAGTAAATGCTCTATTTATCACAATGGTTTCACAAAGTGACTTCTGCAGAGTCGTCAAAAGTCGTCAATATGAGGGAATGGGTTAATAAATGAGTGGCTGCTTAAAACTGGTTCTACTGCAACAGACTTCGAAAGCCAGTGGTTGTTTCATTCAAGGCAAAAGTATCGTAGAAAACTTCTGAAGTATTCATGGCATACTCTACCTATTATGAACATTAACCCTATTAATTATGAACATTAACCCTATTAATTATGAACATTAACCCTATTAATTATGAACATTAACCCTATTAATTATGAACATTAACCCTATTAATTATGAACATTAACTCTATTAATTATGAACATTAACCCTTTCCCTATTCTATGTTTATTCTAAGTTTCAATACTTACTGAATATTCATGGACAAAATAGTTATGCCAACTAGTACCGAATTAAGACATTACATATTCTATAAAAAAAACCAGAGTACAGTAAAACCCTGTATAATTCTGGGTGCTAGATGCAGGTGGTAGCCTAATGCAGGTGGTAGCTTAGAGGAGCTTTCTGCATTACTTTTGTCCTGGATTAAGCAACCACCTGCATGTAAAGACACCCATGTTTACTGAAGTGGTCGCATTAGAGGGGTTCTACTGTATATTCTGATCAGACAACTCCTACAGGAGACATCTGATCTGGGTCTACTCTGTTGCAAAGGTGTCAAAAGGTGTTTTCACGCATTTGCAAACAGAGTAGATCCAGATCAGACAGCTCCTATGGGAGCTATCTGACCAAAGTCTGCTTTCTTTGCTAGTAAAATTTGAAAGATCTGTTTCTTTACTTTCTAAAGGTTCATGTTCCATGTTCCATATTTCATTATAACTCTTTTTTCATGAATATTCAGTAGGTATTAAAAATTTGATTAAACTGAGTTGGTCTGACATTTCCTTTACTGATATACATACTATACATCCTATAGATGACTGATTCTGGTTCAACTGTTTGCCAAGGCATAAAGAGGCATAGTTATCAAGTAGAAGATTATCCCTTTACCTCATGAATATTTATGTAAGAAATAAGGACATCATGAATATTAATTAGCTGTTTTAAACATGTTTAATTAACACAGAATTTTTCGGTCAAGGCAGAAACTTGTAGAATTATATCTATATTACAGTGGAACCTCTCTATAACAGACACTCAATTGTGTTAATTATTTGGTATTTTGGGCAAGTGGTCGCTTAAAGCAAGGTGAAAGTAAAACAGAACGCTCCAATAGGAGCGTTCTGTTTTACGTTCACCTTGCTTTAAGCAGCCACCTGCCTTTAACACAAAATACATTTTTACTTGATGTAATTTAGTGGCCGTTAAAGAGAGGTTTTACTGTATTTACTTAGGCAAACAAAGCCAGATCTGTTCATAAGTTCATAAGCAAACAAAGTAGACCCTGATCAGAGGGCTCCTCCAGGAGCCATCTGATATGGGTCTAATCTCTCTGCAAATGCATGATATGGCTACATATAAAGGTAGGGGTTAAGCATCTTTCCCAAATTGGAAAAGCAGATTTTTCTTTCATTTCTATTTAAAATTCACAGAGTACCAAATAGTTAAGATCCTGATAAGATGCAGAATCACTCAGCATTTCATCTGGATCCAAACCATGTACAATAAAACCTCTCTATAATGGCCACTAAATTACATCAAGTATTTTGTGTTAAAGGCAGGTGGCTGCTTAAAGCAAGGTGAAAGTAAAACAGAACGCTACTATAGGAGCGTTCTGTTTTAATTTCACCTTACTTTAAGCCACCTGCCCTAATATACCAACTAATTAACACAATTTAATGACTGTTATAGAGAGGTTTTTACTGTACTCCATAAATTCTAGTTACAACAGTGTTGCACAAAACTCAGAGATTGCAAAATCATTACGCATACTCACCAAACATACAAGGAACAAAGCTAGAGGGAATGGAAATAGAAACCCAGACAAAATGCTGAGGAATATGGACCCTGGAATCGCAAATGACTGCAGGCTAGTAGAGTGTTAAGGTAGATAACTCAAATAAATTTCACTTAAACCTTTCTCTGTTCAATATTCATGTAAGAAATCATGACATCATGAATATTTATCAGCTGAATTTTTATAATTGAAATTTTACAAGTGAAGTTTTTGCTTTGACATAAGCTGTAGAATCAGATCTATAGCATGTCAAAAGCAAACAGAGTAGACCCTGATCAGATGGCTGATCTGGGTCTACTGTTTGTGATGCATGAAAATGCGTTTTAATATGAGGGAAAGGGTTAACCAATGAATATATATATGACATCATGAATATTAAGTAGATGAGTTTTTTTACAATGGCATGCAACACTGGAAATAAAGTGTAGAATATGATCTACGTATATCATTCCACGAGAAAACAGAGCAGACACTCATCAGATGCCTCATACAGGAGCCACCTGAACTTGGTCTATTCTGTTTTCAACGGTTACAAGGTGTATCTACAGAATATACAGAACAAGGGCATGTTGTATTGCTATGCAAGACATGAGTCCCCCACCGGACTGAAAAAAACCTCCACTCTCCCCACCCCACCCACCCATGGTGTGGTTGACCATGATATACATGACCACCTGAATGGTATTAGTACCTACTTTCATACATTGAATAAGTAATAAAAAAGGTATTGTCCCGACAAGAAAATATGAAAAAGGGGAGTAACTCCAAAAATATTGATGCTAGAGTTATTGCCCTTGTGCATGACACTACATCTCATCACGCTTGTTTCATATGAGAAGTTTCAAATAAATTGAACCAGTACATAAAGAGTTATTAACTGGCCAAGAAAATATGAAAAGGGGAATAACTCCAACAATATAGATGCTAGAGTTATGGCCCTTGTGCATGACACTACCCCTCATCATGTGTGTTCCATATGTGAAGTTTCAAATCAATTGAACCAGTAGAGAAAGAGTTATTGTCCGGACAAAAACATATGAAAAAGGGGAATAACTCCAAAAATATTGATGCTAGAATTATGACCCCCTTGTGCATGACACTACTCCTGATCATGCTTCTTCAATGTGTGAAGTTATAATGAATTTGGCCTAACTTTGTAGGAGATATTGCCCGGACACAAAGTGTGACAGACGGACCGACAAGAAAATATGAAAAAGGGGAATAACTCCAAAAATATTGATGCTAGAGTTATGGCCCTTGTGTATGACACTACCCCTCATCATGATTGTTCCATATGTGAAGTTTCAAATCAATTGAACCAGTAGATAAGAGTTATTGTCCGGACAAAAAAATATGTAAAAGGGGAATAACTCCAAAAATATTGATGCTAGAGTTATGACCCTTGTGAATGACACTAGCCCTCATCATGCTTCTTCAATGTGTGAAGTTATAATGAATTTGGCATAACTTTGTAGGAGATATGGCCCGGACACGAAGCGTGACAGACGGACGGACGGACGGACAGACGTACTAACAAATGGGTAGTTGTGTGACTTTTTCCTTTGATCTTTTCTAGTGGAACTAGTCCCACAAGAAAAACTATTTTTGGCTCTAACTTTGGAAAAGAATGATCTGGAAGCTAACCCTAACCCTAACCCTATGTCCCACAACTGGCCAGGTTAATGTCACAAGAAATGGCCAGGTTAATGTCACAAGAGATGGCCAGGTTAATGATTTTACTTGTGCAACTAGTTAGAAAAAGTCACACAACTACCCATTGGTGAGTGCGGACAGACGGACGGACAGACAGACGGAATCGAGCAAACCTATAGTCCCCCAACCGGTAACCGGTGGGGGACTAATAAATGGTTAACCCTTTACTCCATGAATATTCATTTAACCCTTTCCTCCATAAATACGCCTTTCAACGCCTCTGTAATAGTCACTTCTTGAAACCATTGTGATAAATACTGCATTTGCTCCCATAGGACCAAATGCTCTATTTATCACAATGGTTTCAAGACTACACAATTCTAAAACTCTCCTTTTCTATAGTTAATGCTCCTTTTCAGTATATTTATTCAAAGAGATTGAGTCTAAAAATAGCCTAGGAGAGAATGAGTTAATTAGAATGTTATAATAGCACACTGAGACAGGAATGTTTGGTATTGCGGTCACAGTATAGGGTATGGTAGAGAAATAAAGGAGTAATTATTGAAAATGTTTTAATCAATGCGTCTTATCTAGAGCTCTATACTCTGTTTGCAAAGGCGTAGAAAGATGTATTTATGGAGAACAAGTTTAAAGACATTTCAATTTCTATATAATTAGCATGGAGATTGAAAATAATAGTGGCAATGAAGGAAATCCTCAAGGATTTCAATACCCGCTTATAATCTATATCTACATCTCTGTTACATTTTCTCACCATTTAGGGAACATGTTTTTGAAAATACTGTGAGAAAAGTGTGCATATCTGTCTGCAATCTCCCAATAACACATTCTCGTGACTAGTTTTAAGCTTTTTTCCTAACTGAATTTGATCTATTGTACACAATTTAAATATCAGGAGGTATCAAATCACTTCTGCTTTAAAAAAACAGAGAAAAAAAAATGGCTTTAGATCAGAGATCAGGAACCAAATAATGTATCCCCCACCCATAAGGCCATTTTTAGACCTGACCTCTTTGAATAAATCTACTGAAAAGGAGCATTTACCGTACTAGGACAAAGAAAAAAATAGAATTGTGCAATTTTGAAACCATTGCGATAAATATGGAGCAAATGCTCTACTTATCGCAATGGTTGAAAAAAAGTGACTTTTGTCAATATGAGGGAATGGAAAAACAGTGAAAAAATGGGTGAAAACATCTCAGCATTTTTAATCTGTCTGAGTGTTTGCCTTCAGTTTTCATATAAAGACAAAGGATACAATATGTATGTTACAAAATACCCTGAGAGAACTTGTACATAATATTTGTCTGTGTAATGGGACAAGACCTGGCCTAGTCCTTTAGCGTCTTCTATATTTCTTGGCAACTTTATAAATGGCTTCTCATCCCTGAAACAAACAAAAACAGAGAAAGTGCTGCATTAGAAATTAACCCTTTCCCTCATATAGATGACTGTTGGCATCTTTGCAAACAGAGTCAACTCAGATCAGACACTCCTACAGATCAGACACTCCTGCATCTACAACATGTACATGTATTTGCAAAAGTGTAAAAAGGCAGTATGGTGTAAAGGGTTAAGAAACAACAATAGCTTTTTTGATTAGCTAAGCAATATCTTTGTACAATTTTACATGACCCACAAGGAAAAAAGAGCGCACATATTCTGCAAAAAGCATTGGCTTAGATCATATGATGCATTAGAAAAGTGATATCTGATCTGCATGTCTTGTCTGCAGCAGCAAAATTTTTGGCAAAATCCTATTAATGATGAACAATTAAGATCCAAATCGAACTGGATAATTCCACTAGTTCTATCATGCTGCTAAGTGCAGGACACACTGACTTCCCTTCTTTATCTTTATTACACGGGTTTCAAAAAGTGACTTTTACAGAGGCGTAGAAAGGTGTATTTAAGCCTAGTTTACACTTGCCACGGAGGCCGTACATTTCTTTGTCCACGATTTTCCTACAATATTGTTTTGCATTGTAGAAGTCTACGGGCTGCAATGTTTTTGTTTACACTGTCTACAATCAACGTACAATTATTTGTGTATACTGATTGGGGCTTATCTGTACGATGACTGAACGGCGACAGTACAGAGACTGTGCAAACTCCATGCAGTCACTGCGTTGTCTCCGCTTGTATAAGGCAATCGTATGGAGCCCATGTGGGTTCTATATGAAGACCAGCGGGGTTGTTTCATCTTCTATAGCTAGACAAACTATTAAAGCGGGAAATGTCAAATAAATATGCACCCATCAGAAATCTCAAAATCACCGCATGGCCATGATCGTGTGGTCGCTGTCAGGTTGCCGTAGGATGACAGTGCAATTTACGTACGATTTCATGGGTATTTCACGGTCACCGAGAGGCAGCCTTGTCCACCAAATATTGGTTGTTTTCCACATGATCCATGCGCAGCTTCCGCACTATGCCCGTGCGGAGGTCGTAGAAGCCTGTAACCATGTGCTTACAGGTTTGCGATTTTTGAAAATATGTATAACCCTTATTTATGATAAATCAGAGGGGCTACTGCGCCCGGGAATCCATACAAAAATCGTACGGCGACTGCCTGCCTCTGTTACGAAGACCGCATGGAAATCAGGGTTCATAGTATTACAGACCTTTGACACTCAAATTCCATGATATTTCCATCATTTTTTCATGACAAAAACATATTTTCCATGATATATGACATATGCCTCCAGCAATGATTTTAAGTTTGCAAATTGAATTTTCTGTTAGAAATGAATGCTAAACACCAAGAACAATTTAATATTTGTGTTTATGTAGGAATAGCGAATATGTCAGTTTCAATTTTATCCCTTTTCATCCTCTTTTTTTATCCTCTTTTCCTTAGCTGTTCTTCAGTCTTTGTACAGTTTGTTCACAGTTGTACAGATTGAGGATTATACCGACACATTCCTTTGCCGGGCCGCAAACTTTTCATGCTTTGTTGACCTTGACGAATCAGCAGTGCGTTCATTAGTGCCATAGTGGTGACCGTATACAACCAGTGTTTAGCTACTAGGTCGAGAGGGAATCATATAATCTTACAATGTGTTACACACCCTTGGTGTTTATAAAACAAAGCATACAGACTAGTGGACTGTGGTTAAGTCCCTGGTTGCAACTGGTTTCTCACTTAAGCCATCACCGAACGCAGGGCAGATTTTCACCATGCAATAAACTAACGAAAAGAGCAGAGGACTTCCGAAAAATTCCCACAGGAGCTTTCTTTCTGCATGACTTTCACCCTGCTTTAAGCAGCCACCTGTCTAAAAAGTTCTAAATTCTCCTTCACTAAAAGTCCAGTTTTATAAGTTTTACTGTAATATATTCTTATCTACAGTTTCATTTCACTATGATGGTTGCCTACTCACTCAGAGAGCTGGGGACAGCTGAGGTAAACCAGGCCCAGAAGAGTAACAGCTGACAGGAAAATAAGTAAAAGCAGAACCAAAGATCGGGTGCTCCCCCCATCATCCTTCAGCTCCGTCGTATCAGAAGCTCCACTCTTTGTCTTCAGTTGTGTAAATTCGTGCTCATCTGCACCTAAAAATATATAGTAAGTACATGTAGTAACAGTAATTTTTGTTATATCTGTATGTGATAAGCATTCAAATTTTAACTAACCCCTTCTCTAAGTTTTCTAATATTACATATATTCACGTTAGAAACAATAACATTGTAAATACTTATTAGCTGAATATGTATAAACATACACAAGAGTTTTGTGTATTGGTAGAAACAGTAGAGTCAGATCTATTATAATTTCATAAGCAAACAGACTGGACACTGATCAGATGGCTTATTCAGGAGCTTGCTTGCAAAGACATCAAAAAGGCGTTTAAGACATGGATGCTTTTCAGTAAAAATAATGGCAAATCACTATTAACCCTTTGCCTAATGAATATTCATGTAAGAAATAATGACTGCATGAATATTGATCAGATGAATCTTTAACCCATTCCCGCATATTGACGCCTTTTGATGCTTCTGTAAATGTCACTTTGTGAAACCATTGTGATAAATAGAGCATTCCTATAGGAGCAAATGCTCTATTTATCACAATGGTTTCAAACTACAAAATTAAAAAAATGTTCCTTTTCTCATGTTAATGCTCCTTTTCAAAATATTTATTCAAAGGGGTTGGATCTAAAAAATAGCCTATGCGGGAATGGGTTAAAAATGGTATTATGAAAACGAGAATTTGACAACGGTACAAACTGTAGAATCAGATCTATATTATCTCATACCAAATATAGCAGACACTGATCTAATGGCTTCTACAAGAATTGTTTGATCCAGGTCTACTCAATTTGCAAAGTGCTTCTTTATATAATAAGTATGCCTTTCTACCCCCTTTGATCAGGGTCTGCTCTGTTCGCTTATAATATATATTTTTGGCATCATGATTCTACAGTTTCTGCCATGGAAAACAATTCCAGTGTCCAACAATTTATCTAATTCAACCTTTCCCTGTTCTATATTTATTCCAAATTTCAATACCTACTGCTTATTCATGTACAAAATAGTTATGTAATGAAATATGGAAGGGGGAACATTATAACCATTTTAGAAAAAACAACATTAGATCTATCAATTGCAATAGCAAACAGACCCTGATCTAAGAGTCTACTCTGTTTGCAAATGTGTGAAGGTCATTATTTCTTACCCATGTATGAATATTCATAGAGTAAAGGTTTCAGTATTACTCAACCTAACAAAAGACAGATGTATATCAAAATTAAGAGCTCAAGATATTAATAGTATTTCAGATGTAAAAGTCCATTTTTCTCTAAATAGTTACATAATTATCCATTTCCCTCATATAAACGTATTTTCACGCATTTGCAAACAGAGCAGACCCAGATCAGACGGCTCCTATAGGAGCCGTCTGATCAGGGTCTGCTCTGTTTGCTAATAAAATTTGATAGATCTATTTCTTTGCTTTCTAAAATGGCTACAATGTTCAACCTTCCATATTTAATTATAACTATTTTGGTAATGAATATTCAGTAAGTATTAACATTTGAAAAAGACATAGAACAGGGAAAGGGTTATTCCATAAAATTGAAATATTAAATTCCATGCCTTTGCAAACAGAGTAGACTCAGATCAGAAAAACTCTGCTCTTTGATTACATGGAATAACATCAATTTGATTCTACAGTTACTGCTTTGGAAAAATTAATATGCCATTTCAAAGATCAATCTAATTAATATTCATTTGAAATAAATTATTCCATGAATATTCATGGAGTAAAGGGTTATCCTAAACATTCAGGCATAAACTTAGACAAATAGTGCAGATCTCGATTGTATAACTCTTTCAAGAGCAGTTTGGATGGGATCTACTTTATTTGTTACTCCATTTGTATCATTTAACTCTTTCCAATAGAATTTAATAGATCTGTTTGTTTTCTTTCTAAAACGGCTACTATGTTCAACCTTCCATATTTCATCATAACTATTTTGTCCATGAATATTCAGTAGGAATTGAAATTTTGAATAAACATAGAACAGGGAAAGGGTTAATAAATACAGTAAACCCCCGCTATTAAGACCACCCATGGGACCAGACAAATGTGGTCTTAATAGTGGGGTGGTCTTAGTATTGAGGTTTAGAACATTCATATATACAGTCAAACCTGTCTTATGTGACCTTCAGTGGGAGAAAACCAAGAGGGTCGCATAAGACAGGTGGTCACATAAGACAGTCATGCAGTTTTTTCTCCAAATTTTATAACTTCATTTCAGTGGTTCTATATTATAAAAGTGAACAGAATGATGCATGCGTCTTTGGAATAAAATACACATAAATGGAATAGATGTTACGTGTTCTAAATAATAGTAATAACCTTGGACATTTAATATTTGATAATTTTATATGTGCACTGTTCAGTTTTAATTCACCCATCCTTATGAATTTCCTAATGTGAAATTAGATGTAACACGTATTTGACTGATCTTAATTACGACAAAAGCAAGAGGAGACATTTTTTACAAAAAAGAGAAAGAAAGAATGAACTGGACAAATATTCTATACTGACTTTTGGTGTTGCGAATGTATTCCTCAATTCAAGTCCATGGACATAATAATAATAATAATACATAAGTGTGTGTTTTTAATTCACGTCCAGCATCACATACACATCTGTAAACGTGTAACCAATCTTGTTTGATTTTTTTTCACTCGTGTTACAAATAGGTTTGGTGTTTCTCGCCAGACATCAAAGACACTTTTAACCCTTAACCTGCTTGTCGTGAGCGTCATGTCATGTATGCAAACAAACTGGATCCGGATGAGACGCCGAGTAACTCGGAGCCTGATCTGGATCCAAGATGTTTGATACTCAGTCAACATGTCTACAAGAAATATAAGCGAATTTGTGAAGTTTTAGTAAAGAAGCATGTGCACGCTTTCGTAACAGGCAAAGGATTACAGGATGTTGCAAATTTAAACTCGAGGTCACTCCCCTATCTGTGATTCTATATGCAAATAGCTTTTAACAAGCATTCACCAGGATTAAGGGAAATTTGGCCAATATTTCAAAACTTGTGACCAGATGAATTGTTTTGTGTGTGTCAGCATAATAACGGTTAGGAAAGTGAAATAAAATGGATTTGTAATTGTTTTTGATTAATAGCAAAAGTTGTGGTATGTCGCAATTTGTTCCAATATCAATGCAGGTAAGATTAAACACATCGCCTCTAGACAAGAGAGTTAAAACTCGATAATGACCCGCAATTACAGGGTCGCTACAAACAGGCACATTAATTAGTGGATTCGGATTTCGGGAGCGGCGATTTACGGTCGTTAGTCAGGTAACACAGGCAGGTCGCTATCCCCAGTCTCAATAAATAGGAAATTGCGTTGGGTGGAAATATTAGGGTCACATAAGACAGGAAGTCGCTATTAAGGGACGGTCGCTGAGACAGTTTTTACTGTACATGCACATGTATAAATAGTGAGAAGACCCCCTTCCCTCCCTCTCTCTTTCTCTCCCTCCCTCTCTCTCTCTCTCTCTCACTAAGAGTTTTATGTTATATGTACTTGTGTATATGTAATAAAGGCATGTAAAAAATATGCAAAAAAAAATATGCAAAAAGTGTTCATATCTGTTTAATAAAAATCTTAATAACTAAAGTTAGTAATATAAAACACACAAACATCTTAACCAATTTATCAGTTAGAAGCAAAGCTCTTAACCTGTTATCTTCCATTTGTTCAAAGTTCCTCTTTAAGATAGCCATATTTCTCAGCTAATTTTCGCTAGCTTAAACCCCTGCTGTCATTGATAAGAGAGACCTTTTCTTGTATGTTAAGTTCTTTTCTTTTTTGTTTCTCAATTCTTTCTACTTATTTCTGACAAATCTAGGCAGAAAATTAAAGTAGAGATTGATTATCGCCGATAATCGGTGATAATTTCATCTAGAACTCCAACCTGGCAATCAAAGGTGCAATGGACTATAAAACAACAATGAACCAATCAATTAATCATATCATACCTTCTCATCCTATAACCCACGCCTTAAACCCTTGTTCCACCCTTATTTTCCTAGTTTGCATTATCAGTTATACAGCCGTGACTGCTTACGACAAACACAAAGAGAAAAACAATAGTGAACCAATCAATTACATGTAATCTTATCTTGTTACCCCTTAATTCACGCCTTAAAATAAGTTCCAGCATTATATCTCAGTTTTATTCAGTAAACTTGAAAAGTAGGTACATGTAAGACAAAATGTCCATACATAAAATGAAATTTAAAACAACCATTTCCCTCATAGTATACTAACACCTTACAAATTACAAATAAGGACCGCAAATAAGAGTCAAATTTAGGCCATGAAACATGCGACCTAGTCGAAACACATAGTTTTAATCTCGGCAAACCATTGCTTCGTCAGGTGGTAACGGCTAAAGGATATTATATGCAATGCTGCACAATTCAACAGATGGTATTTAGCTGTCGTGCAAATGCCGAAATGGAATGTGGGTGGGGGAGATGAATCATGCTGAAGGCAAGACGAGCCAAACACTAATCCAACCGTAGACAAGACCTTTCTTACATAAACGATATTTCTGTCGAAGCGGAGGCCTTGGTTTTATACCAAATTGACCTGGACAGGAGCTACCTGAATCATCCAAAGCTCTTCTTCTGACAGTTTCGTTCGATGACATGACTTCCGACTCCATATTTGTACGTCACTGACGGTGTCATTAGAAACACATTGTTATAATAATTACATATCGGTTGAAACCCCTGTTCTACGTTTAGTCGAAATTTCAATATCTAGATCTACTGAATATTGATGAACAAAATAGTTATAATGAATTATGGAAGATGGGACATTGTATCAATTTTAGAAAGTAAAGAAACAAATCTTTCAAATTCCATTAGCAAACAGAGAAGACCTTGATCAGAAGGCTCCTGATATGGGTTTACTCTGCGTGAAAACGCGTTTGTATGAAGGAAAGTGTTAACCCTTTACTCAATAAATAGCCTTTATAACTACGCATTTGTAAACAGAGTAGACCAAGATCGATTACATGGTTCCTGTATGAGTTGTCTGATCAAGGTCTGCTCTGTTTGCTTACGTATGAAATAAAATAGATATGATCATTCCGTTTCTGCCATTGGCCGAAATTCCAGTGTCCAAGTGTTATCATAACAATTAATATCATTAGTATCAATAATGTCATTATTTCTTCAATGAATATTCATGGAGTAAGGACCATTTTACAACCCCACATTTCTTTTTTATCTCACCAGTGCACAAAGTGCTCAGGTTGAGCTTTAGTGATCGCCTGATGTCCTCCGTCCGTCGGTGTGCGTCGTCAACAATTTGAAACTTTAAAATTCTTCTCCTCTGAATCCAGAGGGTTCTCAGTTTTCATCTTTGGCACATATCACCATCTGTAGGTCATCTACAAAAGTTATATAAATTATGCCCCTGGGGTCAAAATTGGCCCTGTCCCAGGGGTGGCCATTTTTCTATAGAAACTTATAGTGAAAACTTGGACAATCTTCTTCTCTGAAACTGGAAGGTTTTTAATTTTCGTATTTGGTACTTAGCATCATCGATAGGTCCTCTACAAAAGTTATATAAATTATGCGCCTGTGTTCAAAATTTGTCCACCCCAGGGCTGGCCAGTATTCTATAGAAACATATATATCGAAAACTTTGAAAATCTTCTCCTCTGAAACTAGAAGGTTCTCAGCTTTCATATTTGGCACATAGCATTAAATTCAGGTCTTCTACAAAATTTATACAAATTATGCCCATGGGGTCAAATTGACCATGCCGCAGGGGCGTCTTGTTTTTATTTAGAAACATATTGTGAAAACTTTGAAAATATTCTCCTCTGACACTGGAAGGTTCTCAGCTTTCATATTTGGCACATAGCATCATCTTGAAGTCCTCTACAAAAGTTTTATGAATTATGCCTCTGGGGTTAAATGAGGCCCCGCCCCGGTCGTGGCCAGTTTTCTAGATAAACACATAGTGAAAACTTTGAAAATCTTCTCCTCTGATTGTCTGGTGAGCGATATCAGGGCCATAATAGCCCTCTTGTTTAGTTTATGTCTATTTTTCTCCATGAATACATTAAGAACTAATGGCATCATGACTATTTAATATTTATTACATTTATTTTTATGTAAACACGTGAACTTTTAGCTATGGCCGAAACTGTAGAATTATTTCTATATTCTTTCATAAGCAAAAGAACAGACCCTGATCAGATGGCTCCTATAGGAATAGGAATATCTGTCTAATCGTATGTTAAGAAAGCTGTAAGATATTTTAGAGTTTGACACTCCGCGTCTGAAGTTCCAAAACAATAATGTTACAGAAGGTTCCATATGATTTAAAGCAAAATCATAAACATATGAAGTAGAATCGTCTTCCGGGGGGAAATTCAAGCACTGTCATTTGCAAAAAGTGTATACCCAGATCTAAGGATTCCTACGATACCTCTCTGATCAGGACATGTACTGTTTGTCATTAATTATCCTAAGTTTAACCATTTTCCCTCATATAAACGTGTTTTCACGCATTTGCAAACAGAGTAGACCCAGATCAGACGGCTCCTAGAGGAGCCGTCTGATCAGGGTCTGCTCTGTTTGCTAACGGAATTTGGTCAATCTGTTTCTTTACTTTATAAAATGGCTACAACTTCCATATATTATTATAACTGTTTTGTTCATGAATATTCAGTAGGTATTGAAATTTGGAATATAATTAGAACGGGGAAAGGGTTCACCTGTTCATACTTAGTGGACTCTATACGTAATGAAAGACTGGTCAGCTACAGTAAAACCTCTCTCTAACGACCACTACACTGTGTTAACAGGTTGGTTTTTAGGTTAGGTGGCTGCTTAAAGCAAGGTGTAAGTGAATCAGAACGCTCCAATAGGAGCGTTCTGTTTTAATTTCACCTTGCTTTAAGCAGTCACATGCCTTTAATACAAAATACTTCATGTAATTAAGTGGTCGTTATAGAGAGGTTTTACTGTATTTCACTTTGAAAATTCATCGCTGAAAAAAGTTAGAATCGCCAATACATGCACAG
This sequence comes from Azorinus chamasolen, assembly GCA_963576725.1. Taxonomy (NCBI): domain Eukaryota; kingdom Metazoa; phylum Mollusca; class Bivalvia; order Cardiida; family Solecurtidae; genus Azorinus; species Azorinus chamasolen. Next base: position 53,364,407 of record OY755246.1, on the reverse strand, counting down.
TAGTGTCCAGAAACACACTCCATGTCAACCATTTCTATGTTTAATATTCATGTAAGGGTTGATGACATCATGAATATTTATTATCTGAGGGTTTATGACGGCTTGTGTTCACAGGATTGTTTTGGCTCACACAGAAACTGTAGAATCATATATACAATTGTATATTATACAATAAGCAAATAGAGCAGACCCAGACCAGACGGCTCCTGCAGGAGCCGTCTGATCTGGGTCTACTCTGTTTGCAAAGGTATGAAAAGGTGTTTGTATGAAGAAATGGGTTAATCAGAACCCAACTATATATCGGACATCTCCGAAATGAGCCGAGTAGGTCCCATGGAGCGTTTCCTTCAAAATCAAATATATGTACTTCCGTATTTTAGTTTTTTTTCTTCTAAAACCATGATTAAAGTTTCAAACATTTTTGGTCATATTTACTCAGCGTCTTATCTAGACCGAATACATTGACAATAAAAAAAACAACCTGTATGCATCCATTCAAAATATCACGTGACACAATGGAGTTTGACCTAACTGTCGTCTGGTATAACTACTTAAACTCCGGAAATACTTATCCTATGTACATGTGTATTTATTGATAGTCTGACTGTCAACACACATAGTGGTGGAATTTCCCCTTGTTTCTTTGTTATAAAAAAGCTGTAATCTTCTGCTTAAAAATTCTGAATTACTAAACCTGTACTTGATCGAAGAACTTTTAACGCCATTGCAAACAGAGTAGACACAGACCAGATGACTCATATAGAAACTGTTTTATCAGAGACTAATCTGATAACTTATTGACTCTTAAATTCTGATCCATGCTTATAAAACTTTTAGTTGAGTCTGAGTTCGTTCTCAAGTTTTTGATTGGTCAGATTTGAGCTTTTGGTAAAGGTCACTGAAAGGTTAAGATCTGAGACTGGTAGTTTTAGTTACTGCAATGCAGTAAACCCAGTACACGCGTAGGAACACGTGATTAAATAAAGCTGTGTCACATATCTTTTTTAATGGGGAAGATCTGGAAACAAAACCAAATTCAATAAATTCACGTAAATGCTTTATTGGTTATGCAGCAAGCAATTATATCTTGTGTTGACCTCTGAAGGCAAAGGTTAATATGGTTTCTGGGAAATAAACTCGGCATCAGCCTCGCTTTACAGTGGAGGTAACTGAGCCGATATTAGATAAATTAAATGAATAAATAACCTTTGACTAAAGTGAATCAACAACAATGAATCAATTTATACAATACGAAAATCAATCAGTTTTTACCCATTCTCTTCTTTTGACGCCTTTTTGCGCCTCTGTAAAACTCATTTATTGAAACCATTGTGATAAATAGAGCATTCCATAGGACCAAATGCTCTTATTATCACAATGGTTTCAAAATTACACACTTCTAAAATTCTCCTTTTCTAAATTCAATTCTCCTTTTAGGTAGATTAATTGAAAAAGATTGGGTCTAAAATAGTCTAGGAAGGAATGAGTTAAACAGTATTGATCAAAACAGTAATTTGGAATTATAGTTAGCAATGGCATATCACATAGAAGACATACACACGCACAGTTTCCTGCACACTTATGGTAAATAAAACAATTCAACAAATTTCTGAAGTTAAGTACATGTACATGTATAAATGTTTTGTATGTTTTCTTACATTTAACATTCTATACATTCCCTCCTACTGACGCTTTTTTGCGCCTCTGTAAAACTCATTTTTTGAAACCACTGTGATAAATAGAGTAAATTCTCTATTTATCACAATGGTTTCAAAGTTACATAATTCTAAAAATCTCCTTTTCTATAATTAATGCTCCTTTTCGGTAGATTAATTCAAAGAGGTTGGGTCTAAAATTAGACTGGAAGGGAATGTTTAATCATTTCCTGTTCAATATTCACGAAAGAAAACATGACATCATTAATATTTAGTAGCAGCACATTTATAATGTAAACTTTTCATTTTTTTTAAATTTGACAAATCAGTACAATCCGATCTATATCGTGTCAGATGCAAATAGAGAAGACCCTGATCTTAATGAAAGGCGTTTACATGAAGGAAAGGGTTTAAATACACGGTATTTGAATTTCATATCAAAATAAACATAAACTCATATCTACTTCAATCATATCAAAATAAACAAAATATAATTCCACGAGACAATTGAAGAATACTAATCGAATAACACATCTAGTTTTTCTGATCTATAATGAACATCAGTTAGAACTCTCAAAGCATTCACAGAAGAATAATATGTTGAAAGCAAACATACTAAACGTTCTTCAATTGTCTGAAAACCAATGAAAGAAATTATTTACAAAGATAAGTGCTACAAATGTCTGAAAATGTATACATCAAAGCAGTTACAAAGAGAAACACACAGGGAAATTACCCAAATGATTTCATACCTGGAAATAAAACCGAATTCAATCATCGCGCGGATGATTTATTGATTATGCAGCAAGTGAGTATAAAGTGGCGGCTGCATTTTATTGCTGTGCGTACACATCATTTTCCGAGGTGTCGGATTATGGCTTGAGGAGAATTGCTCGTCTGACCAGGGTCTACTCTGTTTGCTAATGGAAGCTGATAGAGCTGTTCCTTAGTTACTAAAATGGCTACAATGTTCTACCTTCCATATTTCATTATAACTATTTTGTCCATGAATTTTCAGTAGGTATTGAAAATTGGAATAAATATAAAACAAGGAAAAGGTTAAGGGATTTTACTGTATTACAAACTAGTGATAAATATCAACTATCACATTTCGAACACAGTTTCTGATCTGAGTGTGCAAATAGATAACAAAATGCAGAGTTTAGAGAAGTTAAATATCCACTCCAAAAAGCGGGACAACTGGCCAGGGGGCATATGTCCATATACCAAGAATTGACTGTCTTTCGTGACAAATACTCGTTACACATACACCGGGGCCATTGCCAACATAATCGTAATTGAAACAAAATGGTAATGTTGACCCTTACATTCATCCTTTCCTTCATATAAACGACTTTGCAAACAGAATGGAACAAGATAAGGGTCCATGCTTATAAAGCTTTTAGTTGAGTCTGAGTTTCGTTCTCAAGCTTTTGAATGGTCAGATTTGAGATCTCAAGCTTTTGATTGGTCAGATTTGAGACAAAGGCTCAAATCTGACCAATCAAAAACTTGAGAACGAACTCAGACTCAACTAAATGTTTTATAAGCATGGACCCAGACGGCTCCTGCACAGGAGTGGTCTGATCATTGTCTGTTGTTTGCTTATGGATATTATTATTATTATTATTCTAGATATAAATTCTACAGTTTCTGCACAAGCAAAAATACCACATTTCATAAACCATCCTAAAATAAGCTAATACATATCCATGATGTCATTATTTCTGACATGATTATTCATGAGGGAAAGAGTTAATGGATAACCTGAGTTACACTCATTCCAGTTTGAAGAACGGAGAAAATTCGGTCCGTTCAATGTTGCAATGGTTTGACACTTTACTCCATGAATATTTATGTAAGAAATAACTACATGATAGTAATTAGTTTAGTTTGATAATGACACAGGAACTTTTGGGCATGACAGAAACTGTAAAATCATATCTATATTATTTCATAAGTGAACAGAAAATATCCTGATAAGACGGCTCCTATAGGAACCGTCTGATCTAGGTATACTCTGTTTGCAATGCAATGAAGGCAACATAAATGCGTAGAGTAAAGGGTTAATATAAGTTTTGACAGATGAGGGGCATATACCAATTAGACAGAGATCATATTGTACAACATATGTACAGGTATTTGCTGAATATGAAAAAGAATAGTGAAGAATAAAGTGCTCGAGTATTAACCCTTTCGGCGGCAAATTTCTAAGTTTGTTAAATCATTCAATAAAACAAGGAAATGAGATAAATAAATCCAATTTTTAAAGGAATAAAGCACACATATAGAAACAGAGATTGAGACAAATAGTGAAGTCCCTGATCAGACGCCGCCTTGAAAAGGCGGCGTCTGATCTGGGACTGCACTATTTGTCTTGGTGCATTTATGCGACTGCGGCGGTAAAAAGGTTCAATATACTCTGTTCATATTTTCGCCAATTCTGTGTAACAAAATAACTTCTGAATCGGAATCTATGAGAGTTGAAATCAAGTTAGTGCCAAACCACACGGGAAGTGAAGAGTTGTTTGTATCGAAACAAAAGAGTTTTTTGATTCCATTTCCTCGGAACCAAATACCAATGGATCGGAGACTGACCGGACGTGTCCGTTGATTACCGTGAAACCGACTAAATTTTCCGTCTCTTAAAACGTCGGCGGTTTTCTAACGATCTAGCAGTATTTCGATACGGATAGTATTTATCTGAATTTAAATGAAATACTTATATATGGTACATATTAACGTATATGTATTCTATATCGGTTATCTTTATTGATAAAGAGTCAGTATCTATGTTGTAAACGATCAATTATATATGTGGTATAACTAGTTCACTCATGTTCGATCTTGAGAAATATATATGTTCTATAATTGCATCTTGGGATATGTTCACAACATTTGTAACGACGTGTTTCATAGGACGGTATATCTAGGACGAATGGAGCTTTAAAAGATGATAGTCTCCAGGGAAAGCATGGTCTGAATTGAAAAAAAATACATTTATCTAACTTTTTTCCAAATTATAAACAAGGATTCGTGATGCGACTTGACAACATGCATTTTTTAGGACAGCCATCTTAGATTTCACTGTCCAATAAAACCCTGTATTACAAATGTTGAAACTATACCCCAAGATGCAATCATAGAACACACATAAACGTCAACTATACCACATATATATGCTCGTTTACAAAATAATGACTGACTATAAAACTTAAGATAAATGGTATTAAATACAAATACGTCATTATGTAACATTAATGTTTTTTACACCATATACATATGAAAATTTGTAATATATCCATGACATTATGTAATATACGTATAAAAATACAATATATACGTCTTTTATCATATATATATTGAATAGAACATATACATGCAACTTAATCACACAGATATTGAATTTGCAATGTCTAACACGCCGTAGTCACTAAGGGTAGGATTTACTATATTCAATACTATCACCTTACATTTCCAGTTACACTTGTAAACACTTTCAATACTAGGTAACAAGATTGTAAGTATTTGTACAGAGGTCCAGATAAGATGATGTAAATTAAAACATTTTCAAGACTCTTTAGAATCGTCTCTCCAAAACGATTCTAAAGAGTGGTCACAATATAGGGTTTAATGGAGAAATGCCGATTTTATTATCTGAGCACGCACATTTATATGTTGCTCTGTTTGTACATGTACATCTAGTTCAGTATATACACGTATGTGTATTTTCTTTCAGAAAATCAGTGTTTGAATGCCAAATACATGTAGTTTGTATCCTGACGAGATGATGAGTTACACCAAACTATCATTACCAAATTTAGTCAGAATCCAGAACGAATTCAGATCTGAAATATTTCTCACATAATTCGGAAATGTCTCTCTCCTTTATAAATGACTCAATCCGTTGACAAAAACACGCCTTTCCTCCTCTGACAGAGTGCCTGACGATTGGGGCGGCCTCTGGTGGGTTACTGATGAGTTGTCGAAGCTCGGTCCGCAGGAAATCGTCAGCAAACGTATCAAAGAGCTGAAAAATAGAAGTAGATACTAAAGAGGATTTTTCATGTAAATACAAACTACAGTAGGATCTGTCTAAGCGGCTATTGAACATAGTAGTGTTAAAAAGCAGATGATTGCTTAATTCACGACACAAGTAATACAGAAAACTCTTATAGGAATTTCTTGCATTACCTTTGACCTGCATTAAGCTACTACCTGCCTAACAGACCCATAATTAGACCTTTTGTTGACGGTCGCTTAAGACAGGTTCTACTGTAAATCATCAACGGTAACATGCCAATTTAGTTCACAGCAACCGGTAAATCTACAGTTGTGGTTCTTGTACGCGACACGTGAGCTATTCCTGGTTAAGTTTTGTGCAATATTGTACTGAGTTCTCTTGGTGCAACATAGAGTTAAATACAAACACGGCACATATGAGCAAAGGCAGACGTATGGGCGACCGCACTGCACAGTTACGAACGCACTAATGAGTGCAATGGACGCATAGTGCAGGGGACGCACTCCGCAGGGACGAACGTACAAACGGGCGCCTATGGACGAACACAATGCACAGGGACCAATGCACAAGCTATCGAATGCAATCACATACTCCAGTACTGTATCAAATATGTAGAGAGCAACACAAGCGGTAAGAACATAGCAAAACAAAACCAATTTTAATACAGTAGTGTGTTAATATGGTTTGCAACAACACGTTTCGGGGCTATGTCTTGTGCATTTTTGTTAACCCTTTAAATACAAGGAAACGATTGTTCTGGCATTTACACTCAGTGTAGACAAAGTACAGAGGGCTCCTAGAGGAGCCCTCTGATAAGCACCTGCCTTTTTGTCATTCAAAACGCGCTTGCTAATTTAAGCCCTTCATACTGGTTGGATACACAGTATAACCCCTGTAAACCGGAATTCTAGTAGAGAAGAAAGGATTTAGATACATTTAGGCAGGTGGCTGCTTAATGCAGGATGAAAGTCATGCAGGGAGCTCATTGAAGATGAGATGAATCTGAAGCCTTCCAAGTTACCAAATGGTGTGAAGCAAGACTGTATTCTAACCCCAACACTTTTTAGCATGTTATTCTCAGCAATGGTTACGGATGCTTTCACAGATTGCCAAGACGGAGTGAATTTCAGATACAGGAAAGATGTTGGGCTGTTTAACCTGAGGCGACTGAAAACAGTTACAAAAGTAACAGAGACTGGCATAAGAGACCTCTTATTTGCAGATGATTGTGCCCTCAATTCCAAAGAGGAGGAACTGATGAAGTGCGAATTGGATTGCTTCTCCAAAGCCAATGACAACTTTGGTGTCACTATCAGTACACAAAAGACTGAGGCTTGCACCCGGAACGTCGTATCGTGAGCCACACATATTAGTGAATGGGCAGAAACTTAATGCTGTGAATACGTTCACCTACTTGGGCAGCACTCTCTCAAATGTAGTCGACATTGACAAAGAGTCAACAACCGACTTTCAAAAGCAAGCTCAGCGTTTGGAAGACTACGAGACAATGTTTGGGAAAGGAAAGGTCTCAGTATTTCCACTAAGCTGAAAGTCTACCGCGCAGCTGTTCTCACCACCTTTTTGTATGCCAGTGAAACGTGGACAGTCTACAGTAGACATACAAGACAACTCAACCACTTTCACTGGATCTGTCTTCGCCGACTTCTCCATATCAGATGACAGGACAGGATTCCAGGCACTAAAGGTTTAGCACGCTCCAATACGCACCTTCTACAGAAAGCCCGAGTTAGGTGGACGTGACATGTTGTTAGAATGCCTAATTAACGTCTCCCCAAACGGCTTCTGTTCGGAGAGCTTAGCCATGGAAAACATTCTATAAAGTAGCTCTCATGTGGGCATCAATCTCAACAGCTGGGAAATGCTTGCTCAAAACCGCCCGCATTGGCACAGTAAGCTATCATGTGGAACCACAGCATCAGAAAAAAGCGTATATCTGAGGCAGATATGAAACGTGCCACCAGAAAGATACGAACAAACTCTGATGCACCAGAGCCTTTCGAATGTCCGAACTGCAGCAGAACATTTAGGGCTTCGGACCCACAGACGGAACCAAAACGGCTTGGTCATGGTTTTCTTCGTTATCGAACGACGAACATATTCAAGCTACCACCTGTCTCCAAGACCGAAACAGTAAACCCACTATAAATCGGACATTCAATTTAGAATAAATATCTGTCTTGGCAGCTTCATGCAGGGCGAAAGCCATGCAGAAAGAGGGGTTTATTAAGTTTATTTGTTGTATTTTTACTAAATTGAACGTCCGGTTTAGAGGGTTTTTATTGTACACCGACTTGCCATTCAGTATTCAAAGAATTAAAGAAACATTTCATTGTTTAAAGCAGAATGAAAAATGAAAATACTACACTCTGTTCACACATGTAAAGTTGTCCGCGATATTGTCGCCCTCCAACAGATTGTCACGTGTTTCAGACTGTCACGTGTTTCAACCTATATCAGCGTTCCTTTGAACGACCGACATAGAAGATTTAACCCTCTCCTCCATAAATACGCCTTTCTACGCCCCTGAAGAAGTCACCTGTTGAAACCATTGTGATATATAGAGCATTTGCTCCTATAGGAGCAAATGCTTTATTTATCACAATGGTTTCAAACAACAAAATTCTAAAATTTTCCTTTTCTCTAGTTAATGCTCTTTTTCGGTAGATTTATTCAAAATGATTGGATCTAAAAATAGCGTATGAGGAAAAGGGTTAAACAGAGCAATAGATAAAAGTGCACACCCAAGTTCTAAAATCGTCATTTTCCCCACTAAACCCTATGGTGTGAGGAGACGATTCTACAGACTGATTTCAACAAAGGGTCCGGCAGAGAAATACAGAAAGTTTAACCCATACACAATTTTTGATCCTACCTATCTAAATTAACATACTGAAAAGGAGCATTTACTGGAGAAATCGAAAATTTTAGAATAGTATAGTTCTGAAACCATTGTGATAAAAGGAGCATTTGCTCCTATGGATCAAATGCTTTATTTATCACCATGGTTTCAAATTATGACTTTTACAGAGGCGTCAAAAGGCATCAGTAGGTAGGAATAGATAAACATTTAGCATTTTATCCCGACATCTCGTTTTACTGCACAAATGCCCAGGTGGGCGACCGATGCTTACATCCATATCACTAATTGTTGGTTAGAACTCTTACCTCACATGAATCCACGTCCTTGTTAAGTTTATCCTCCACCCGTTTCTTTACTTGTTTAGCCAAGAACTTCTAAAATAGAAGTAATAATAATATTAATATGGAGGAAAGGATAATGACAGTTTAAATCGCTAAATGTTAGATTATATGGAAAGCGAATCTTAAACCAGTTTATATGTAATTTCTGAAAGTGGGTGGTCCTTCGAAAGCAAACGTAGCAATGCCAAAATAGAAAATAAAACTCGGTTTTATTGGATCTGTTCACGCATGAGTAGTAATTTAAAGTGCAACAATACTCACGCCCCTAGCACCGGCTTAAGCAGTATTCATATTTCAAAACTTATACCATCAAAACTAATGATCCTGATGGACAAGAAAATATAACAACACTGTGAATTAAGTATGGGGCGACTTTTTACGGCCGCCACACAAGAACTAACACCTGCTGTTGTGAAGTACATGTACAATTGTACATATATTCTGAAAGTAGATGATCATTCGAAAGCAAAAGCAGCAATTCCAAAAGAGAAAATTGCAGACTCGGTTTTATTGAGTCATTAACTTGTTTATATATATGCACGTGTTTACCTTATAAAGCTGATGTTGATGTTATACATTAATAGCCGATTTACCTTTGTATTTGAAAATCACAAAATTAAGTTCTGAAAACATCCGCAACCGTGTTACAAAGGAGCTTTGGCTCAAATGCAGATTATTCCATAAGCAACCAGAGCAGATCCGCATCAAACAGCTTCTATAGCAACCGTCTGATATAGGTCTACCTTGTTTGAAAATGCGTAAAAGGCATGTTTATGTAGTAAAGGGTTAAAACATTTTGGCATACGTGTGGGAACAAGTTCTTTTCTCGAAAGAGGCTGCTTTCATGCCTTTACAGAGTATACCCAGTTCAGACGGCTCCTTTAGGAACCATCATTGTCAGGATATGTTCTAATTGCTTTAATTTATAAACGATTCTACATGTTCATTCCGCTAAAGCAAAAACATTATACAATTATAAAAATCAGCTAATAAATACTCATGGCGTCTTTGTTGTATTTTGCACAACTTTCTATGGGTAAAGGGTTAAGGCAAATGTGGTTTAATACAGACAAAATATGTAAAAAGTCAGAATTTCGTTCTGCCTAGAGTCGCGTGTTTTTAACGTCTCTCATTTTTATTAGCTCGTCTGTTTCGAAGAAAAGTGGAGCTAATGTGATCACTGAGTCGTAGAGGTTGTTTTCGTTGTCGTCGGCGTGCAAAAACTTAAATGTTGCAGATTACTCGAAAAGTATAAGAGGTATCAACATCAAACTTCATAGGTTAGTAGATCTCATTGAGGGGAAGGCCCCTACATAAGAACCATAACTCCTGATTTCAAAATTTTATAGTTATGGGCCTTTATATTTTTCAAAATGTTTAATTTAGCTGGACAAAGACCAACTCAGACGAGCGTTGGCGCCGCACGCGGCTCTTGTTAATTAAACAGTCACTATTGAGAGAGAGAATGTATTTCTGAAGTGGTATACTTACCAGACATGGGTGTACGTTGTATCTTGTAACACGCAGCTGCGAAATGTTAAGGTCAACTATTTACCCCATGAACAATCATATACAGTAAAACCCAGCTAATGCGACCACCTAAAGGAGTTATAATTCTGGGTGCTAGATGCAGGTGGTAGCTTAATGCAGGACAAAATTAATGCAGAAAGCTCCTAGAGGAGCTTTCTGCATTACTTTTGTCCTGCATTAAGCAACCACCTGCTTATAAAGACGCCCATGTTTATTAATTAAGTGGTCGCATTAGAGGGGTTCTACTGTAATAAATACTAAGCAGGTACTGTCAGGCCATCTATTGTCTCCAACGAAGACTACTGTTAGCATTTCTTTCATCACCCTTGGGTTTGATATGTACACATATGGAGTATTTATTGATGTTACAAGTCTGTATGATTAATGCTGTGCAACGTTTTATTAACCTCTGGCCTGCTATGGGCGGATGGATGAATACATATGCAATCAGTTTGGCTCCAGATGAAAAGCCTCATCATAATCCAAACTATTGACACCCTGGTTGCATTTTGGTAGACAAATTGATTATAGCTTAGATTTTGAAAATATATTATGTGAAAAATTCTGTAAAACTAATTTGCTCAGCAGGCTAAAGGTCTATATACAGTGTAGTCTGATCACTTCATTCATTGTGAAGATGGCTGCTGGTCTGAGTGAACACGTTTCTACATTTTTAAAGTAAAACTAAGCAAATAAATGTCACAAGGGCCTTGTAAATACATACTTGAATTGTAGGAACCTGGTGGGAGGGATATACACCAGTCACATTCAATGAAATATTAAAGGTTTTCAAGGATTAAATTTTGGCTTACCTAAGAATCTGCTTCCACACCGAGACGTGGTGGTGTGGGAATTTTACATTTTTCTTCCCTGTTAGGTAGGCGAGTCAATGTCATACAGACCGTAAAGTAGTACATATATGACACTCTGCATGCACACAAGAAATTAAAAAAAAAACCATGACCCAAGTGGTTAAGGAGATATCCAGACAAAATTTGCAGACATACTTTTACTTAAATTATGGCCAAGTTAACCCTTCGCTTGCTGTTCACGTAAATATACCTACCGGTAAATAGTGGAGACCTAGATGAGACAGCTCCTGCATCAGGGTCTGCACTATTTACAAGTTGATTGTGCAACCAGTGCACTCCATAGCAGTGATTGCGCAGCGAAATACGTGTACACAGTGAAGATATATGTAATTATACAACGGGGCATGGGTAAAGAGGGAGAAATGTATTTTAAAATTCAGCAAGAGAAGGATTAAATGTAAGGCCATAGAAACAGCAATGTACCAAGAGTCTTCTGGTGATGCATCTAAACAAAAATATGGAAATTCTAAGTCAAGCGGTTTAGGCGATATCTTCCGGACACATCTCTTGATAAACCTTCACTTACATTTAGGTCAAGGTCATGGGCAAGGCCATAAAGACACCAAACTAGTATGTGATACTCTGTCTTTCCAAGACGCACCCATACAGGAACTTTGATTGTTTGTTTGTGTTGATTAACGTCCGTTTCTGCTCACTATGGGCAAATAATCACCATTAGAGTTGAGAATATTTCATCCGTACAAATTTCAAACAATTTTTACGAAAACTGATGTCATGGTCAAGGTCTCGGTCACAAAGACACCTCAGTAGTATGCATCCGCACAATAAATTTGGAAGGCCTAACAACCCAAGTAGAGGATATATCATCCGGAAAAACAATCAGATGTTATTTACAAAAGATGAGGTCACGATCAATGTCAAGGTCACAGAGACACCAAAGTAGTACTCCACCTTAAGAAGATGCATCCTCGCAATACATTTAGGGTGTTAAATCCTAAATAATAATATCCACAGCCCAAGAAGTTGAGGTTATATCATTCTGGAAAATTCCAGACAACTGTTTACTAAAACTGAGGTCAAGGTCAAGGTCACAGGGGCATCGATATGCATGCGACACTTTCGTTTTCCAAGATGTACCCACATGATAATTTTTTTAATTTTATCCTGGTGATTGAGGATATGCCCGGACAACTTTCCAGAAAAATATTTACTAAAATTGAAGTCAATGTCAAGGTTACAGAGACACCACACAAGTATGTGGCTCTTTCTTCACAAGATGCATCCAAACACGACATATGGAAACCCTAACCCAAATGGTTGAGGAGATATCGTCCGGGCAAAAAAACAGTAGAAAAGAAGGGTGGGCGGACGGGAGGGTGGACGGACAGAAGGCCGAACGGACGTACGGAGTGCAAACCTAGTCGCCTCCAGTGGCCGGTGGGGCGGGAGGGAGGCTAATTACCGTATAAGTAGTTATTTAACGAATATAAACAGAGAAACATTAGACCTAAGCAGAAACTAGAATTAGATCCATATTACTCCATAAGCAGACTGAGCAGACCCTGATTAGACGGCTCTATAGGAGCTGTCTGATCATGGCCTACTCAGTTTTCAAAGGAATTAAAAGATAGAATAAAGGGTTAAATAAAAAGGTAAAGTCATAGAACGTATTTTTCACAACTTTGCAGATAGAGTAGACCAGGGTCAGACAGCTCAAATAGGAACCGTATGATCTGAGTCTGCTCTGTTTGCTTAGGAAATGTTATAGATCTGATTCTACAGGTTATGCCATGGATACAATTTCCGGTGTTCAGATGTCATTATAAAATCAAATCTAATTGATATCTTTATTTCTTGCAAATATGGTAAAAAATTAAAATTATCAAAGGAAGCCACAACGCTGATCATTACATTTACTTCATAAATCCATTATCCTATAGGAGCCATCAGATTAGTGTCTGCTCTGTTTGCTCATGATATAATATATGTAGATATGATTTTACAGTTTCTGTCATGGCAAAAAATCCCTGCGTTCAGGTACTATTATAACTATTCATCTAATTAATATTCATGATGTCATTATTTCTTACATGAATATTCATGGAGTAAAGGGATAATAGTATCATAACACCCTTATGTCAATAAGGGTAAAAGGATATTATTGTGTAGGTGTTACATTTGGTTTCTCGAAAAATGACCTGGAAAAGCGCCCCCTGTTTGTAGGTTTCCAGGGTAATTTCATGGAATACACGATCTGCCATTTTCTTCATATCCTGAAAACATGAGAGTTTAAGAATAAATGTAGCTCATATGAAAAAGAAAATTTATTCCAGACCTTCCAATGCAGCATACAAAAATGACAATTTATTTAATTTCAAACGTGCCTCTTGAACACTTTCAATACAGTGGATGACATAGAGATAACAGTAGCATGCAGTTTACCCGAGGGTAGCACAATACAAAATAATTACAAATGCGTCTTGACCTACCATCTGATTCACGTGGCAATGCAAGCTGTTGTGATATACAGTAAAACCTCTCTATAACGGCCACTTAATCACGTCAAGTATTTTGTGTTTAAGACAGGTGGCTGCTTAAAGCAAGGTGAAAGTAAAACAGAACGCTCCTATAGGAGCGTTCTGTTTTACTTTCACCTTGTTTTAAGCAGCCACCTATCCTAAATACAAACTAATTAACGCAATTTAGTGGCCGTTATAGAGAGGTTTTACCGTAACATTAAAGGTTTACCTGAGGACAGTGTAATATAAAAAACCAGCAAGAGTACCGTGTACGGTACATGATACGCCCACTTGCAAACTTTCTCAGATTCAATATGCCTTATAAGTTTTGACATTTTCTTATTTGTGCTTCAGATCTTGATCTCCATATTAAGGTGATATTATATTAAAAAAAACATGCTCCTTGTCGGTAGATATATTCCAAGAGGTAGGATCTAAAACTTGCATATGAGGCAATGGATTATTGAAATTAATGCTTAAAATCTATTGTTTGCAAAATAGCGAAATACTTGTACACAGTGAAGATATATGTAATTAGACGACAGGGCATGGGTAAAGAAGGAAAAACGTATTTTAAAATTCAGCAAGCGAAGGGTGAATTCACGAAATCAAACTACTACAGTTGGAGAGAGGTATCTGCATATGCCATACCAAATATAAATTGTGTAGCTTATGTAGTTCAGAAGTTATAAAAAAACCTTTTAATGACAGTCAAGTTTTCAAAATAGTGACCTTGACAATGACCTGATTTCAAGTATCATTATATCATCTTTAAGGTCCTTGCCTAATATATATCTGAATACCAAAGGAGAATTGCCTAGCGTTCGTGGATCAAAAGTTATAGCCAAATGTTAAAATGTGTTAAAACAGCCAAGTTTTCAAAATTGTGACATTGATCTTGACCAATTTCATGTATCATTGTATCAACTGAAATATCTTCACCAAAGCCAACTCCATATCATATACGAATTGTCTAGCACATGTGGTTCAGAAGTTAAGACAAAATGTGGAAGGTTTTCAATGACGGCCAACCTGTAAAAATAGTGACATTGATCTAACTTCAAATATCTTTATATCAACTGAAAGGCCTTTACCAAAGCCATATGTATATCAAAGATGAATTGCCTGGCATTTGTAGTTCAGAAGTTAAATTTTGTTAAAAATGGCGAAGTTTTCGAAATAGAGACCTTGACCTGATTTCATGTATCTGTATATCAAGTTAAAGGCCTTTACCCAAGCTATCTGCATACCAAATATGAATTGTGTAGCTTATGTAGGTCAGAAGTTATGACAACATTTTAAAGACAGTAAAGTTTTCAAAATAGTGATATTGACCTTGACCTGATTTCAGGCATCTTTATGCCATCTGCATTGTCCCTACCAAAAGTATCTGAATACCAAAGGTGAATTGCCTAGTGATCATGGATAAGAAGTTATAGCAAAATTATAAAATTTGTTAAAAACAGCCAAGTTTTTCACAATAGTGACCCAATTTCATGTATCATTGTATCAACTGAAAGGCCTTCAACAAAGCTATCTCCATACCATACATGTATATGAATTGTCTAGCATATGTGGTTCAGAAGTTTAGGCAAACTGTTGAAGTTGTTCAATGATGGCCAACCTGTCAAAGTAGTGACATTTACCTTGACCTAATTTCAAATATCTTTATGTCAACTGAAAGGCCTTTATATAAGTCATCTGTATACCAAAGATGAATTGCCTAGCAACCATAGTCAGAAATTATAGCAATGTTAAAGTTTGTTAAAAACGGCGAATTTTTCGAAGTAGTGACTTAGACTTTAACCTGATTTCATGTATCATTGTATCAAGTGAAACAGAAAGGCCTTTACCCAAGCTATCTGCATACCAAATATGAATTGTCTAGCCTTAGTAATTCAGAAGATATAAGCAATGTTAAGTTTTGTTAACGATGGCACGAAGCCAGCCTGTCCGATACCCACCTGCCCATCCACCCGTAACCCCACCCGCTCGGTTTTCGCCAAACTATAAGCCGAGATTTTCTCGAAAAATTCGGCTAAAATTAAAGTGGGAGTAACGTAAGATCATTAATGTGAACTTTTGCTCAAATCTATTCATGAATTTAGGATGATATCAATTTTAAACTCACGTGACTTACGTATACAGGGGAGAGGAACGAGTCAATATACATGTACCTTTGAAAGAGGGCCAACAGAAAATAATTCCCGTGAAAATCTCATTCAGTGACGTAACCCTTTATCCCATAAATATTCATGTAAGAAGTGATGACGACATTAATATCGATTAGATTCAGTGTTAACCCTTCGATTGCTATACACGTCAATATACCTACCTGTAAATAGTGAAGACCCAGATGAGACAGCTCCTGCAGGAGCTGTCTCATCAGGGTCTGCACTATTTACAAGTTGATTGTGCAACCATTGCACTGCACAGCAGTGATTGCACAGCGAAATACTTGTACACAGTAAAGATATGTGTAATTATACAACAGGGCATGGGTAAAGAAAGAGAAATGTATTTTAAAAGTCAGCATGCGGAGGGTTAAAATAGCACATAGACACAGAAATACTTTGGCCACAACAGTTACTATAGATTCATATCTACATTATATCATAAACTATCAGAGCTGACCCTGATCAGACAGCTCCTGCAGGAGCCATCTGATCCGGGTCTACTCTGTTTGCAAGGGCGTAGAAAGGCGTATTCATGGGGTGAAGGGCTAAGAGCAGATACTTTTTCAAACATTGTTGACGACGCACAACCGACGATGGCGGACGACATACACAGAGCCGTCCCAATTGCTGGCATTGACACTATGTATAAGGTGAGCTAAAACGTACATTATTAACAAAATATTCATCAAAATATGAAAGTATACTCACCCGTTTCTGTATATATCTGTAGAGAGGAATAACCATTATCGTGACTACCAATACCACCAGCACGCTTATTGCCACATATATAGGATATCGCTGTTCAAAATCTGCAGAATCGTTTGAAATACTTCTACGAAAAATTATCAATCCAAAAAGTGCATACAACAGCGGCAACGATATTCCAAATAACACATTCAAATAGCAGCATAGTCCTATACGCATGCATAAGTGATATCGACTCCACCGCTTCCTCATCCTGAAGGTGTTCACGATGCCAATGGCTCTCTGAAATGTCTCAATTGGAATCTGAAATGACGAAAAATAACATCTCTACTATTCTCTACTGACAGATAAAACGTAAAGTCAATATTCCCCTTGGCAGATAAATACTAAGATTATCTCCAAGGTTTTTTTTTCAAAACTCTTTTGGCGCCAAATTCAAAAGTGTCGTCTGCAAAAATAATTTCATATTAAATATACAGTGCTCCCTCTCTACAACGACACCCTTTGGGATACGAAGAATGTATGTGTTGTTCAGAGGGAGTTGTTATAGGGAGGGGAAATCAAACATAATTAGCTTATTTGCAGATCCCCAGATAAGGTTTTTTCGAGAACTAAACCTGTTATGCCTCTATCAAACCCTATGTTGTGACCCCTCTTTAGAATCGTCACAAAGTGACGATTCTAAAGAGTGGTCACTACATAGGGTGTGAGGGAGGCATACAGAAAATATGATGGAAAAAGTTGTTTCTGAAGCCTTGTTGTTTCGGAAACAGTGACATGCGTTGTTGTAAGGAGGGAATCGTTATTGAGAGGGCCGTTGTAGGGAGGGAGCACTGTAATTATAAACTAAATAATAAAGATATTTTAGTAAATCATTTGTTTTTAAAAACCTGTATGCTTGGGCTAAAATAATACAGAAAACAGTGAAGTCCCAGGTCAGATGCCGCCTTTTCAAGGCGGCATCTGACCTGGGATTGCACTGTTTTCAATGGCGCCGAAAGAGTTAAATCCTTTTACAGATACGATATATACGTATATTAACGTGTGATACATACGTTTTATAGATGGATTTTAATTATTTTGTCATATAGCCAATGACAGATAAACATATTTTCGCGCATTGACAGATACACACTGCTAAATCTCCACTGGCAGATAAACATAAAGTCCATGATGTCTCTGCATTTGTTATATTGTCAGGAAACATAATGCATATAATATCATCCAAACATCTAGTATCATAACATATAAAAGAATAGAACCAAATCAACAAGAAGTCCCAAACAAAAGTTCACAACATCACCAGAAGCACAAGGTGCACCCAACCAAGACATAACATCATTGCTTGCTCATCATTGAAAAAAAAACATTTTAAAGAATAACTTTTATTTCTCCACCAAAACCTATGTTGTGACCACTCTTTAGAATTGCCTTTTCGACACAGTTTTTTGTGGATAATTTAGTATTTGAATACGCAGCTTTATATGTTGTTATGGTAAACTGTAACTTACACATGATAAGATTAACATATAATGGCATAAAAGGCCCTACTGAAACGCATCGTATTGATTTGGCTGGGACTAGAGCACTACGGCACTTAACCCGATTGCTCCAAGTGGATTCTTCCATGCTTATATATTGGATTAGTCTATCTTTTATCTAAGGGTGTATGGTCTCAATTTTCATTTTTGTTTATATTGAATTTCCTATCAGCAAATAGTGTAGACTCTGATCAGACGCCGCATTATGCGGCGTCTGATCAGAGTCTACACTGTTTGCATACGCCCCATATATTGGATCGTGGGAACAAATGGTTTAATTGGATGTTTTGAAGTTTAGGCACTATGAAACTCAATAGCTCAAGTAGAAGCAATGATTATAAAGTTTATTATCTCCAGTTGACAGGTAAACATAACAAGAGCACCACAAGCGGGTGCAAACGCTCGTCTGTCGCCATTGTCAAAAATATAAAGGGCCATATGATAACTCTAAAAAATTTGAAATCAAGAGTTATGGTTCTTATGTAGGGACTTCCCCTCAATGAGATCTACTATCCTATGAAGTTTCATGTTGATACCTATTATACTTTTCGACTTATGGTCAATGTTAAGATTTCGGACGACGGCGTCGACGACAACGACGACGACAACGACGACGCGGACGCCGGAGTTACTACAATAGCTCGTGATTTCTTCCAAACAGACGAGCTAAAAAAAACTATTATTTCCCTCGGCATATAAACATCGATCTAATGCACCCATGAAAGAGAGTTGGACACACAATATGTTTCATTATATGTTCTACAGTAAAAGCAATTTCAAAGTCGCATACCTCTTGGTAAAATAGAGCAAACTATCTCTTCCTAACGCTTATGTACACATTAAGTTTGTTCATCTGTAAATCCTTCCATTGGTGTATGAGGATCTGCACACACAATATTTCCGGAACGTATGTACGTTCGTACGAACAGATGTGCGGACAAGAGCAAGGTTATATGCCTCCCACCTTGTTGGAGGGATGGGTGGGGAATACAAACTGACAAAGATGTCATTCAATTCGATACAACCCTTGGGTCAGGAGCATAGCTTCATCCTAATCCGATGCACATGGCTAGAGGGCCCCGGGGAATGCTCCCCGGAACATTGTGTTATCCTAGATAGCTGTAGGTGGATGTTGGAGTATATTTCAGCATTATTTCACGGCCCATATATTTAATCCATTCCTTCATAGGCTAATTTTAGCACCAACCCCTTTGAAAAAAATCGTCTGAAAAGGAGCATTTAGTACAGAAAAGGAGTGTTAGAATTGAATCGTGTAGTTTTGAAACCATTGTGATTAATAGAGCATGTGCGTCAATATGAGAGAATGTGTAACCCATATTGACGCCTCTGTAAAGGTCACTTTTTGAAACCGTTGTGATAAATAGAGCATTTGCTCCATAGGAGCAAATGCTCTATTCATCACAATAGTTTCTATACTACAAAATTCTAAAATTTCACTTTTCTCTAGTAAATGCTACTTTTCGGTAAATGTATTCAAAGTGCTTGAATCTAAAAATATACTATGAGGTAATGTGTTGATGCTTACATGACCAGACAGAACGTTTATCAAAGCCTACCAACTTAGCCTTCCATTTTATTCCATTTTAGCCGTAATAATGTTTTCACCTTTCAAATTGATGTTACGCACGTGCGAAAGTGCGTATCGCTAGCATTTTCAAGACCCGTAACTCTGCACTTACTGATAAAAACTTACGTAACTACTAAAATAGAAGATAAAGCACTTAGTGTAGAGTTATGTGTATAATTGATGTTACTTCAAAGAACAGTGAAACATAACATGCGAAACACTGCGACTCCACTCGGTTTTGAGTTTTGACTGCTGAATATATAAAAATATAATATCGTTCATCAGGCAATCACTATGTTTCTATAGAAAACTGGACAGTCCTGGGGCGGGGGCCACATTTGATCTCAGGGGCATATTTATATAACTTTTGTAGAGGACCAGAACATGATGCTATGTGCCAGATATGAAAGCTGAAAACCTTCCAGTATCAGAGGAGAAGATTTTCGAAGTTTTCACTATATGTTTCTATGGTAAACTGGTCACCCTTGGGACGGGGCCAATTTTGACCACATGGGGCATCATTTATACAATTTTTTGTAGAGGACCTGAACATGATAATATTCACTATTTTTTTCTATAGAAAACAAGGTACTCCAGGGGCGGGGCCAATGTAATTTTTGTAGAGGATCTGAACATGGTGCTATAATATTAACTATATGTTTCCACAGAAAACAAGGCACTCCAGGGGCGGGGCCAATGTAATTTTTGTAGATGATCTGAACATGGTGCTATAATATTAACTATATGTTTCTACAGAAAACAAGGCACTCCAGGGGCGGGGCCAATGTAATTTTTGTAGATGATCTGAACATGGTGCTATAATACTAACTATGTTTCTACAGAAAACAAGGCACTCCAGGGGAGGGCCAATTTTGACTCAAGGGACATAATTCATATACCTTTTGTACAGGACCTGAGCATGATAATATTCACAATTTTTCCTACAGAAAACAAGGCACTCCAGGGGCGGGGCCAATGTAATTTTTGTAGAGGATCTGAACATGGTGCTATAATATTAATTATATGTTTCTACAGAAAACAAGGCACTCCAGGGGCGGGCCAATTTTGACTCCAGGGACATAATTCATATACCTTTCGTAGAGGATATACATATGATTCTATGTGCCAAAGATGAAATCTGAGAACCCTGTAGATTTAGAGGAGAAGATTTTTGACGACAGACGACGCACGACGGACGA
This sequence comes from Azorinus chamasolen, assembly GCA_963576725.1. Classification (NCBI taxonomy): domain Eukaryota; kingdom Metazoa; phylum Mollusca; class Bivalvia; order Cardiida; family Solecurtidae; genus Azorinus; species Azorinus chamasolen. Next base: position 53,343,414 of record OY755246.1, on the reverse strand, counting down.
CGCATGCCGACGGACGACGGACATAAGGCGTTCACAAAAGCTCACCCTGAACACTTTGTGCTCTAGTGATGAGCTAATAAAACATAACTACCTACACGGACATGAAAAATCACATAAATATTCAATAAATATATATTTTCACATTTACATGTAGATAAGTGATACCTCCTATTCAACCCATTGATACAAAGCGTCCCGTAAGAAATGACATAGACAACAGTGTATTCCAAGAGCAGGGGGCTCACGAAGGAGCCCTCTGAGAAAAGTCTGCACTATCTATTAAACCCATCACTACCAACAGCTTATACCTTCAAATGTTTTGTTCGCAGCGCCCCAATTAAAATGGATGGGTTAAACAATAAAATCAGGACGGGTTTTCCTGAAATAATAAATGGGTAAAGAGAGTAATGCCACCAATATTGTTTAGGTCGAGCGCTTTGCCGATAATAAACGTATTCCATGGGATAGGGAAGTTAACAGGCAGACATATGACATGATACTACAGTCTAGGACATATGACATGATACTACAGTCTAAGTTTAATTTTGTTGTGGAGGTTACCAAAATGACAATGGAAATAGATTACAGACACTTACCGTAAACTTAGCATTCTGAATGGCTTGCCAGGTATAATAATCAAGATAAGCTTCTTCTAATGGAGGTCTCGGACACCAAACACCGCCTCCTGTCTCAGAGATGATATCAATGTAATATCCATTTTCAACTGAAAAAAAAGAAAGAAAATCTATATATCTTTAGCGCAAATGCCAAACTGAACGTGTTATATTTCTGATAACGATCCCTCCCAACGATAAGTTGCAAATGAGTCCATTGGATTAGGATCAAACAGCATACACTATTATGACCATATTTAGCAGTCGGTTCACAGTACACTAGAAATGATGTCCCTAATCTAAATCAGTTTGCTTGTGTTTGACTTTATTTTCAAGCATTTGAGTAAGCTCCAAACCTGATCAATTAAATACTAGAATGAGCTGAGACTCAAACTCTGAAGTTTTATAACCTGAACATGATTCAAAGTCACATTTGATTTCTCAAGCTTTGATTTGTCAGATTTGAGTTCTCAATGGTGACTAGACGTCTAATCGAGCCAAACCATTTAATTTATTGAGTGTTAACACGTTACTCCATAAATACGCAGTTTTACACCTTTGCAAACATAGCAGACTCAGACCAGGGGCTTCTTCAGGCTCTGGGTCCATGCTTATAAAGCTTTTAGTTGAGTCTTGAGTTCGTTCTTAAGCTTTTGATTGGTCAGATTTGAGTTCTCAAGCTTTTGATTGGTCAGATTTGATTTCTCAAACTTTTGATTAGTCAGATTTGAGCCTTTAGCCAATCAAAAAACTTGAGAACGATCTCGGACTCAACTAAAAGTTTTATAAGCATGGACCCTGGTCTATTTATTTGCTTATTACATAGTATAGATATTATTCTGCAGTTTCTGCCATGGGCAAAAATTCCTGTGTCCATGTGCTATTATAACAAATAATCATAATTAGCATTCATGATATAATTATTTCTTACGAGAATATTCATGGAGTAAAAGCTAAAAACACACACAAAAGGAACATTGCATTGAGAACTGTAGAAGAAACATATGTTGCAGAAAGCATTTACTAAGCCTTGAAAGTGTAAAAGAGTCAAATAGATATTGACTTAAAGTGAAAGTTAAAGTCCCTACAATAAATGCATATTTTCAATAGCATCATGAAACTTGGTATCATTATTATGAAGACTGTCAATTTGACCTGTGATACAAAATAAACCGTGTTTATCGACATTATAATTTTTGTTCTACAACAATATTATCGGCCTATGTCGTATGGTTAGTGAAACTAAAACGCGATCCGAATAAATACTACATGTACTACATTGCCGAATAACATGGGATCTTCGAACTCAAACACGTGGAAATTTGGTTCTTTGGCGTTTATTCGATTGGTTTTCTTACGATATACTTCTTTTGAGCAACGAAACAAATGATTTATATAATTTTTGGACATTTTAAAACACATTACATCTTGATATAGAGACTCGTTGTCAAAAGTGTCCATGGAAATGCTTAAAGGAGAATTTCTTTTCTCATATGTCTTCTTCGAAATACTTAACGAGGAAACTTTTTTCTTACATGAATTTAGATTTACGAATAAGATATTACTATATATAGCTCTAATAATAAATGAATTTTTATGGCACATAAAACATATATGTCATAGTATACAGGATAATCCGCACGGGTGATGTATTAGCCTAATACGTTAATTTACATATGACGTATGGAATCGATCAGCCAATCGTAACATGCTATCTAGTCACATGATCCGTGACAACCAATGGCAAACTTCCTTCGCCATTGCAAGATTTATCACCATTGAGGGAGGCTGCTACTCTTATGCAGGGACAAAAATTAATTGGAGGTTTATCATCACCCAGATATGGAAACTAGTTTATTGTTTCAAGTATTTCTTATTAACAATTGATTTGACATTCAAATCATATGAGAACCTTTTTTATGGCATTTTGAAATAAATGCCCATATTCAAACTCACTTGTTTTTCATGGTTTTATTTATTTTCCATACAAGTGTAACTGGCTGCTGAAGAGTATCTCATGTTACATAAATGTGCTGAAATAACTTGACTGCGTTTTATATTGCCGACTGGAAAGAAAGTTAAACATAGATCTAATTATCACTTTTAAATTCATGACCCTTCCTTCGAAAGAAACATATTCACACGAAATATTGTAGGATCAAATAAATAACATAAATATATTTACTCGTTTTGGGAATTCGCCCAGTCTCAATACCATCAGCAGTGTCTGTAAAAATAAAATAATGAAAATTATCTTGTATCAAATAAATAACATAAATAACTATTCGTTTTGGGAATTCGCCCTGTCTCAAGACCGTCATCAGTTTCTGTAAAACTAAAACCATGAAAACTATCAAACTTGCATGTCAGGCTATGAATAACATTTAGACCATACAATAACCCTTTCCTTGTTCTATGTTTATTCAAAATTCCAATGCATACTGAATATCCATAGGCACGGCATTTATAATGAAATATGGACGGTGAAACAGAAAGATCAAATTCCATTAGCAAACAGAGTAGACCTTAATTAGACGGCTCCTATATGAGCCGTCTGATTTGGGTCTACGCTGTTTGCAAATGCGTGAAAAGCGTTTATATGAAGTAACAGGTCATTTTTAAGTCGGTATTTGCCATGATGGAATATAGGCCGGACGTCGAGGTTTGGACAACCAAGGGAGTCACTAGTACCCAAAGTTGTACGTGTACACGTTCCTATCTTACAGCACACTTCCCTTATAGAATAAACACATTCAGCTAAATCTTAACGGTATATGAATACGTGCATTTAGCAATAACCATTTTGTATTTGTCATTTACATCGATAATTTAGAAAATTCCCTCGCAATTTACACAAATGGCAAACAATCATTTCGCATTTTGTATTTAGCAATTAGCATGGCAGAATGGCGTTCCGTCTCGCCTTTCTGTCATGTTATTTGCTAAATTCTAAATGCGAAATGGTAAATGCAAAATGCATAAAATGCTTTTTGCCAATTGTGTAAATTGCTAGGGAAATAACCGGAATGTTCCAAATGATGGATGTAAATGACAAATGCGAAATGCTTATAGCTAGATGCATGTTTGCACTATTAGCATTGAACGGCGCCATTTGTAATTTAGTAGTGCAATAAGCAATAAGCTTTAATGTAAATAAACTATGGAACGCCATTCTGCCATGCTAATTGCTAAATATAAAATGCGAATTGCTTTTTGCCAATTGTGTAAAATTGCTAGGGAATGCTCCAAATTATGGATGTAAATGACAAATGCGAAATGTTTATTGCTAAATGCATGTTTGCTCTACTAGCATTGAACATCGCCATTTTTAAAGTGACTGTACATTTGCTAAATGCATATTTATTATGGAACGTCATTCTGCCTTGCTGTTTGCTAAATGCTAAATGCGAAATTTTAAATGCAAAATGGGAAATGCTTTTGCCAAATTGTAAATTGCTAGGGAAAGAACCGGGATGTTCCAAATGATGCATGTAAATGACAAATGCGAAATGCTTATCGCTAAATGCATGTTTGAACTACTAGCATTGAACAGTGCCATTTTTAATAAAGTGACTCTAAATTGCTAGGGAAAGAACCGGCATGTTCCAAATGATATTTATGAATGACACATGCTAAATGCATTACTAGCATTCAACAGTGCCGCCATTTTTATTGGTATTTTAACTATTTTTTTCAAAATCACTAATATAAACCTATTTGGACCATACTATTTATTTAATTCCTTATTTATTATTCCTTCATTCGAATAAGACAAAAGCATTTGATATTAAGCGACTGGCATTTCGCAACTGGCATTTAGCATTTCGCAAATAAACATTTAGCAATTGGCAAATTGTATTTAGAAGTTAGCATGGCAGAATGACGTTCCATACGATCACAAATAAGAGGAGCTATGTCGACATTTGCAACTACTCGTCTTCTTCCGTCAGGGTTCAGAATATTGTCTATTTCGAAGAAAATATAATAGCCGTATTCGACTAGGCTTTATCTTGCTATTCCGTCATATGAACTTCTCCTGTCTATTGAATTCAACCAATCAAATGATAGTTTATGGAGTAACTTTACCTTGTGTTACTCAACAATCTCAACGGTCTTCAATCCGCGCTGAATTTTGTTTTGTTACTCAATTCGTATTGTATTAGCAAGAAGGAGTGACATGTCGTTTTTATTTATAGATGATCTGTAGATTGGGATAATACCACTGTTGTATTAGGTGAGCTCAGCATTGCACTATTTGATTTAATCACTACAATGTATAGGCAATTTGACTTCGGGTCTAACCAACTGCGCGGGCTTCACGAGAAATTGGCTAGAATAGTTAGGAAAAAAAACAAATCTATAAATAAAAACGAAAGGTCACTCCTACTTGCTTATATTTGACTGGGAATTATTTTCGTTCCTTATTGATACCGGGCCTGTCGAACACGGCTAAAACACTGATTAAAATGTTCCAAGTGCTACGTCGACTTACCTTTCATGCGGAGCGCTTCGACAACCTTGGTATAAAACTCTGAATCAGATCTTGTGACATCAATGTATGTCAGGGTCTTCATGGTGCTTGGTATTTCACATTCTTCTAGCAATACGGGTATAACTGTGTTGCTCTCTGATTCCATTGACATTATAAACGCCAGATTCTTTTCATACTTACAGAAACTGCTTTTCACAAAGTTTTCTGATAGAAAACACAACACTTTCATGGATTTGTCCATGGCTCGCTTTATATTTTCATGGATCTCCATTCCTGGTTGGAAGTTTCTTTCATCAAACAAGCACACAACGCCGTATTCTTTCTCCAGATTCTCAATCAATGGAATAACTCGCCATTTATCGTCACTGCAATATGACACGAAAAAGTGTGCTTCTTTTCCGTCATGTAGATCTAGTTCAGTATTAGCAATCCCTACCGAACTGTTGAGTGTTGGCAGTGTGTTAATTGCAGCTGTTATTGTTTCAACTTCATTACTCTCCCCTGGTACTGTTTCAATGCATACTATAACATGATCAGTATTCGAACTAGATCTAGATCGAGATTCGTTTTCACTCTCACTATTGTCATTAGTACTTCCATTATTTAACAAGGGCATGAACTCGTCACTCATTGTTGTTTTTGTTGCACTAACACAATTATTTATATATGCCGTTATTCACATTTCTAGTATTTTCAAGTACACCGAGTCATGGATAACTTGAAACACTGCCTGTGCGTGCACTGTGTACGTTTATATTACGCATGGAAAAACCGGGTTACTATATTTAGCAACACGCCCAAGCTCCTGTGTAATCGATATTGATATCCGACATGAAATTGTGTTGATACTGCTACACATTACGTTACTCGCAGACATAAACAAGCAATGGCATTGGAGAAATTAGCACATGTGATAGAGCTGTGTATTGTTTTTCTTTCAATATCGGTAAGTACTTTGATATTGTTGATAATTTATAACGCACTAACTCATAAATTACCCGCATGTAGTGAAAGTGAGTCAGACGTCTGCTCTTCAAGTTTGACCGCATATTGCATATTAGTTCTTCAATATAAAACTTCTGTAGATCTATTTCGAAATATGACATAATTATAGTTCTTCACCACATTTTTATACTTTTATAACTGTTTTTTTTTAAATAATTAATTTTGTACTTTTATCATTCCTGCGAAACACTGTACCAGTAGTGACAACTAAATATGACTATGAATGATGAAACATACAATGAAGAATGATAACAGGGTTATAAGCTTGCATGACTGTCAAATGGTTTGGACTAATTGCATTTCAGTTATCATATGTTATTTATAAAATACATTTTATGTGCTACACTATCATACAAGATCCAAATCCTGAATGCTAATATCAATAATTAGGCTATATGTAACTGTAGGCCTACTCTTGACATACAGCTGTCAGTAATCTACAGTGGGCTAAATCTCGACTTTCGAACACGTAAATACATATCATAAAGACATAGGCAGCTTAATGCAGGGTACAAATTGTGCAAAAAACTCACCGAAGAGACGATTCTAAAGAGTGGTCATAACGTAGGGTTTTGTTGGGAAATGACGATGTTTGTTTACTTATTACGTTTATTTTAAAATCATTTGGTCTTGGCAGACATCGTTATTCATGTTGTGAAGTTGTCTGTCTTGAGGGGGGATTTTATTTACATTTTGACTTTTGTGAAAGTGGGATAAGAGCGAGGTTGGGTACCCGTAAGCCCCCAGTAGCCGTTTTTGACTACTGGCCGTTCCAATGCGGTACTTCTGCTTTCAGCCTATGGTCTACTTTGTTGTTTGATATGCTTAATGTTTAATGTTTTTCGTCTTGATATGCGTCCTGCTATGTTTTGTCTTGTGGCTGTACCGTTTCTTGTTTGATGGTGTTTTATTCGGTGTCATTTGCTATGTAGCTATCATTGTTTGACTATTTTTTCCATATTTAGTACCTGCTCGTCCAAGAGTACGTGCTCTTGCTGTATGACACAATTTCTATTATTTTGTGAGCATTAATGTCCTTAGTTCAGTCAATGTGTACATGCATCTCTTGTATATAACATATTGCTATATATGTAGGCCTATATAAAATTTGCAACTTTTGACAAATGCTCTGAAATAATAGAAATAATTTTTATCACGAATTTCCAAATAACGTTTGTTTATACCGGTATTCAAAATACCAATGCTTTCAATAAGATAAATTGGTGTGGAGAACCAAACAGTGTGTTATTCCTTGACATGCGAAAGTGGGACACTACTCAGTACTCACCAGTTTGTCGTGCTTCAATCCGTAACTTATACCGTTGTGTGTGGTGTGTTTGGTTTGTGCGCGTATACTTTGATGTTGTGGTGGTTTGTGTTGTGTGTGTAGTTTGTGTAGGTATGTGTGTGGTTTGTTTTGTTGTGGTATTTTGTTCTTGGTGGTTGTGTGTTATTTGTGTATGTTGTGGTGTGGTGTGCTGTCGTTGTGGTGGTTGTGTGTTGTGTTGCGTTGTGGGTTTGGGTTTGGTTGGTGTATGTGTGCGTGTTTGGGTATGTTTATCATCATGGCGTGCATAAACACACATTCATTCATTCAGTCATGAAATTAGTCGCTTACCAAAAGTACTTTTAATATTAACCTTTATTATACGGGAACCAAGTACATCAGACCTTTGCAATCAGTATACTCCGAGGTTAACCATTTCCCTCATATTGACGGGATTTGACGACTCTGTAAAAATTACTTTGTGAAACCATTGTGATAAATAGAGCATTTGCTCCTATAGGAGCTACAAACTACAAAATTCTAAAATGTTCCTTTTCTTTAGTTAGTGCTCCTTTTCGGTAGATTTATTCAAAGAGGTTGTATCTAAAAAGCATATGAGGAAATGGGTCAAAGGACTCCTGAAGAAGCACTTCGATTAGGATCAGAACTTCAGTGATAAGTTTTGATACGGCGTTTTTTTAATTAATATCTAGAAAAGTGGGAGCCAATTTTAACCCTTTCGCTGCCAAATTCTGTCGTCTGCTAACGTTGTCGTCTGCTACAAAATTTCATTTTTTTTTAAATTTTCTTCATTTTTGTTTCAAAAACATGGTAACAGTAACAAACAGTTTGGATCCTGATGAGACGCCGAGTTACTCGGCGTCTCATTTGGATCCAAACTGTTTGCATAGGTAATCACAGATCCGGCATTGGCAGCGAAAGGGTTAATTATTCAGCAGATTCAAACCCGACCGTTACATACACTGCTTTGGAAAAAAACAACATGATGTGGTGCTTGCTTGCCAACAAATGAACAATTAAACCCTTTCCTAAAATACACGCCTTTGCGAACAGAGTAACCCCAGTCCAGACAGCTCATATAGCAACAGTCTGATCAGGATCTGCTGTTTGCTTATTGAGTAATATAGATGTGAATCTACAGACCCGTCCTTCTAAGGCAATATATAATCATACAACTCCGATAATTGCAGTTTTTATTAGTCTCAAAGCTTATAACCATTTCCCTGTCCAATAGTCGTGAAATGTATACATGTAATGACATAATTAATATTAATTTACATAATTTCTATAGGGATGCATAAATCGGGGAAAAATTCGTCCTGAGCAAAAATGTAGAATCATATCTATATTATTTCATAAGATAACTTACAGAGCTCCAGATAAGATGCGTAAATTAAAATATTTTCAAGAATAACACCTTTATTTCTCCACCAAACCCTATACTTTGACCTCTCTTTCGAATCTTTCGAATCTAAAGAGACGATTCTAAAGAGTAGTCATGGTATAGTGTTTGTGGAGAAATGACGATTTTAGTATTTGATTGCACAACCTTATCTGTAGCTCTGATTATCGTATCTGTGATTACCTATGCAAACACTTTGGAACCAGATGAGATGCCGAGTAACTCGACGTCTCATCAGGAACCAAACTGTGACTGTTTGAAACAAAATTGAAGGAATCAAAACAATGAAAATGATAGAAGACGACACATTTAGCAGACGACAGTATTTTGCTGCGAAAGAGTTCACAATTTTGCTTCTACGTAATGTCGTCTACAAAATTTGCTACAATTCATTTTCTTCCATTTTATTTCACAGCATCAAATAGTTTAGATCCTGGTGGAACGCTTTTTAGTTGAGTCTGAGTTCGTTCTCAGGCTTTTGATTGGTCAGATTTGAGTTCTCAAGCTTTTGATTGGTCAGATTTGAGCCAAAGGCTCAAATCTGACCAATCAAAAACTTGAGAACGAACTCAGACTCAACTAAAAGTTTTATAAGCTTGGAGCCTGGATCCAAACTCTTTACATGGGTAATCACAATTTCTCCTTTGGCATCGAAAGGGTTATTTCAAAGTGCAACGTTATTTCACAGCACTTCTTTAGCGATGGATAATATTCAGCGAAATTGATTGATTTACTAATAGTTTTTAATCAAATCTCGATATGGGTTATCGGCATGAATAAATACGTATTTATAAGCAATGTTGTTTGTGTTTCTTCTACAGGTCGTAGTGAGAACATTTGATTGTCAAAGCCCTCACAGCTGTCCGTCCGAAAAGCGGTTCTGCACACCATTAGGATGCGTGTCAGAGTGTCCAGACAACTCCTTTGAAAATGGGTCTGTGTGTGTAATCAACTGTGGAGACTGGATGGTTGTTGAAAATTCGTGCAGAGCAGTCTGTCCACCATCAAGTTCTATCATAGTCGAGCATATTATAGTTACTGCTGGAGCTTTCCAAAAAGTTCGCAGTTGCGTCAATGTTTGCAGTGAATTCGACCCCGCGTTTGTTGGATACAATGGAAAATGTGTGCGCCAATGTCCCCCGGATGCTAATCTCATTGTAGAAAATTCATGTTCTCACAAATGTCCGGAAATGTATCCCTTCTTGTGGGAATATGATCGTTATGGTATTCAGGTGATAGAGTGTATGACTAAATGTCCGAGCACCTTATCTTTCGTTGATGGTGTCAATCGAATGTGTGTGAGCAAGTGTCCAAAAAACCGTAAATTCGTGTTGAACGACACCTGTGTAACCAATTGTACCGGTGATTTTCCATACTTTACGAGGATATCTGGTAATATGTATTGTCAAAGAAACTGTGGAAAGAAGTTAATCCAACTCCAAGAATGCGTCTACCGATGCGATGAAGGTTATTATATTTCTGACAATGCTTGTGTAAATACATGTCCTCCGGACAAACCTTTCATGGATGAGCAGAACTATTATAAACATGCATGTGTATCAAATTGTTCTAGATACCGCATAGAAGACACTTTAAGGTGCGTGAGCAAGTGTCCGATAGGAACTCATGTTTTCAATAATACATGTGTGGACAGCTGTCCGACTAGCTCCCCATACTCATATGATACTTGTGTAGATTGCGATACATATGGGTTCGGATATGATACAGAGAGCAAATGCTATAGTCAATGTCCGACTGGTACCTTTCATTTGAACGCTACTTGTGTGCATATTTGTCCAAGCCTTTTGTTCAATGATACGTGCGTACCAGCCTGTCCTGGCGATACTGTAAGGCGGGACAGTACATGTTACACCCAATGCCCAGTTGGTACCCGTTTGAACAGCACGGAGTGTATTCCTTGCACCCTACTCGATCTTGACACATGCGTAGAAAACTGTCCAGAACAACGGCCTTACAATGAAGAAGGTGTATGCTTAGATAAATGCTCTGGTCAAAATCTGGGATATGATTTTAAATGCATTTATTTCTCGAGTTGTAACAGAAGTATACAATACGATGGCCAGTGCATTGATTCCTGTCCAGTAGGAACTTATTGGGCTTCTGATAGTGTTAATAACCCCAGCAGCTGCTATCATATATCAGATTTACTATCACAACTCATTACGTGTCTGATACTCCTAGGTGGATTGATTATCTTCGGAGTCTATTACTTCAGATTTGAGTGTTGCTTTTCTATGTGGAAAAGGGTAAGTCAATACAAGAATAGAGTTTATTACATTGTTCACCCTTTCCATAAATACGCCTTTCTACGAATTTGAAAACAGGGAAGACCCAGATTAGACGGCTATTATTGGAGCCGTCTGATCAGCGTCTGCTCTGTTTGCTTTCGATATAATATAGATATGTTTCTACAGTTTCTTGCATGGTCAAAAATTCCTGTGTACATGTGCTATTATAACTATTAATCTATTTAATATTCATTATCTGGATCAAAGTTGTTTGCAAATTTCAGTTAGGCCGCGCTTAGCAGGCAAAGCATTAACGAAGATTTTACCATTTAACCCTTGCAACGCTGAATTGTTAAATGGACTACTCCAAAATTCAAACAGGTCAAGCTTATGCTGAATAGTTAGGGATTGTTCTAAAGTAAAGTGTAACATGGCAAACAGTGCACACACTAGGAGCCCTCTCATCTGGGTCTACACTGTTTGTAAAGGACATTAGTGACTCGTATCCCGCACAATATGGGTTAACGCGCTGGATGCCAGACACGACTTGAAGTAGCATTTGCAAACAGTGTACACCTAGATTAGTATCCATGCTTATAAAACTTTTAGTTGAGTCTGAGTTCGTTCTCAAGTTTTTGATTGGTCAGATTTGAGCCTTTGGCTTAAATCTGACAAATCAAAAGCTTGAGAACTCAAATTTGACCAATCAAAAGCTTGGGAACGAACTCAGACTCAACTTAAAAGTTTAATAAGCATGGACCCAGAGGACTGCTTGTTATTCAAACTCCTCAGGTAAATTATAATCTTTTTTCTCAATGACTAAATGAACTCTATCGTAAAAAAATAATGAGTCAATTGACTTTGAAAATTCAGCATTCAAACGATGAATCATTTATGTAGATTGTCCTCAGTCAACTATGTAGATCTACTTGCTAATTTCTAAATTCAATTTTATAATAGATCATGCAGATTTATAAAGAAATATGCAGCTAACACTGCCCCCCATAGAAACGCTTTTTGACGCACTTGAATGGTAGATCCTGATCAGATGGCTCCTGTAGGACCAGTGTCTGCTCTGTTTGCTTTTTGAACTAATACAGATATGAGTCTGCAGTAAGACTTTCCCGTGTTTTTGATACCTTTGTAAAATTCAGCTATACATTCATGAATGTTCATGAAGGAGGGGTTAGACAGAAAAATGGAAGTACATGTTAGAATTTTAATATTGTATTGAAAATGTTATAAACATTTAGGGACTAATTTACACACTGAAGCTTTATCTAAAATTGAAGTACATTGTAATTCACATACAGTTTAACTTCCATATCTCGAGCTTTAGGGACCATACAAATTACTTCGAGATAACAGAAGTTCGAGTCATCCGATATCTAATATTTGAACAATTTCTCAAGTTGACAGCTCAATGCAGGCCTTAAGTACTGCTTAAAGCTCATTCATGTAGGAGCTTTCAGTATTATTTTTAACCTGCATCAAGCTATCACATGTGTTTCTAGATATGCACATATATAGCTATCTATCTGTCTATCTATCAATTCAGCACTGTTCATGTTGATGTGGAACTTTTACTTCGATTTATCTGAAGTGCGAGTTATCGAGTTCGAGATACCGAAGTTTAATTGAAGTTTTACTCAACACTCCATTTGACGCATTTGCAAAGAGAGTACGCCAGATCAGACGGCTCCTGTAGGACCCGTCTTACTAGGGTCTGCTCTGCTTGCTTATGGACTTATACAGAGTTGATTTCTACAGTTTCTTACGAGGTAAAAATTCCTTAGTTCATATACCATTGTAAAATAAATTTCAGGTAACATATTCATAGTGTCATAAATTCTTACATGAACACCACTTTTGTTTTGGTGATATCTATGAAACCATTTTGGTTAATATAGCGTGATTCCTTTTTCTAGAAATTGAAACATGCCACAAAGGTGCCGGAAGAGATAGATGAACATCAACACCCGGGAGGAGAAGATCCTGTGACGGCTTCCTCGAGTGAGACAAACCTCATTGTGTAATGATCTCAAAGAGATTGAAAACCCATACGAATCCTATACTACTCCAAAAAGACAGAGCTACAGATGTGGATGCGTACCCAGATACTAAAATCGTCATTTCTCCACCAAACCCTATACTGCGACCACTCTTTAGAATCATCTCGTAGAGACAATTCTAAAGAATGGTCACAGTATAGGGTTTGATGGAGAAATAAAGGAGTTATTCTCGATTTTTTTTTTAATTTACACAACTTATCTGGCACGATTACAGCATGTACTGCACATTAACCGTTATCCGGGTAATCTCGATCAGACTCGCATTTACATATAGCCTAGATCGAGATAAGATGCCGAGTAATTCGGTATCTCATCAGAATCAAATCTGTTTAGCGCTCGGTCGATAGTGTCTTGAACGAATAAGAAGAATGCAAAATTGCACCTAATCAGGGGTAGGGACAAAAATGCTGAAAGAAAGCAGACTGAAGTGCTGAAAGAAAGCAAATTGAAGTGCTGAAAGAAAGCAGTTTGAAGCGCTGAAAGAAAGCAGATTAAAATGCTGAAAGAAAGCAGATTAAAATGCTGAAAGAAAGCAGATAGAAGGGCCGAAAGAAGACAGATTGAAGGGATGAAAGAAAGGAGATTAACCGTCTCCCTGTCTTATATTTATTCAAAATTTCAATACCTACAGAGTATTAATGGATAAAACAATTACAATGCAATATATGGAAGGTGGAAATTCTAGCAATTTTTGAAACCAAGGATACAGATCTATCAAATTCTATTAGCAAACAGAAAAGACCCTGATCAGACAGCTCCTATATTGTATGCAAATGCGTGAGGAAATCTGTTAATCCTTCGCTTGCTATTCACGTCAATATACCTACCTGTAAATAGTGAAGACCCAGATGAGACAGCACCTGCAGGAGCTGTCTCATCAGGGTCTGTACTATTTACAAGTTGATTGTGCGACTAGTGCACTCCACAGCAGTGATTGCACAGCGAAATACTTGTACACAGTGAAGATATATGTAAGTATACAACAGGGCATGGGTAAAGAAGGAGAAATGTATTTGAAAATTCAGCAAGAGAAGGGTTAAAGTGCTAAAATAAAGCAGATTTTTACACGAGTCAGATATTACTAAACTGTTCATTATATCGGTGATATGTTTTTGCTTCAGTTCAGCACGACATCCTCAAAAAGAGCTCTTAGAATCGTTTCGTCATGGTGACTATATCACCGTCATTTGTTTGTCCAGGGTCCATGCTTATAAAACTGTTAGTTGAGTCTGAGTTCGTTCTCAAGTTTTTGATTGGTCAGATTTGAGCCTTTGGCTCAAATCTGACCAATCAAAAGCTTTAGAACTCAAATCTGACCAATTAAAGGCTTGAGAGCGAACCCATTTAGACTCAATTAAAAAGCTGTATAAGCAGGGACCCAGATCTACAGTAAAACTGCGATTATTCGAACACACATACACGTGTCATTATTGATCTTCAACACAGGTTGCAACTTGTAACTTAATGCAAGGTGAAAGTCATGCAGAAAGCTCCTCGTGGGGCAGCCTTCTGTCTAATAGGTTCTAAATTCTGTAAATCGTCTATACAGCAAAACCTCTCTATAACGGCTCCTATAGGAGCGTTCTGTTTTACTTGCATCTTGCTTTAAAGTGATGAAAGTAAAACAAAACGCTCTTATGGGAGCGTTCTGTTATACAAGCAGCCACCTGCCTTTTACACAAAATACTTGATGTAATTTAGTGGCCGTTTTAGAGAGGTTTTACTCTACTAGTATTTAGAACCATCGAGGTTATACGGTATAAATAAGAAGCGTTGTTACTGTTTCAATGCTACATTTTCAGAGTGAAATAGTCCATCAGTGTTTAACTATATTCAGTATGAAAGGCTTAACCCATTCCCTCATAGGCTATTTTTAGATCCAACCTCTTTGAATTAATCTACCGAAAAGGAGCATTGACTATAGAAAAGGAATTTTTTAGAATTTTGTAGTTTGAAACCATTGTGATAAATAGAGCATTTGCTCCTATAGGAGCAAATACTCTATTTATCACAATGGTTTCATAAAGTGACATTTACAGAGTCGTCAAAAGTCGTCAATATGAGGGAATGGGTTAACATGATAGACGATTGTGAATGGCAAACAGGGCAAACCCTGATCAGGGTACACCTAGATTATAGCCTGATTTTTGAAAATGTAGTAAGTGAAGAATTGTGTAAAATTAATTGTTCGGTAAGCTAAATGTTTACCACGTTTGCAAATGGCAGTGTATGTGTGCCCCGCATTCAATTTTATTGCCCCGCATTCAATTTTAAACCCATTTCTTCCTCGACCTTTTACACCAAGCTTCTTTAAATAAATCTACCGAAAAGGAGTATTTACCTGGAGAATAGGAACATTTTAGAATTGTACAGTTTTGAAATTGTGATAAACAAAGTATTAATTTTTCCCAGTGATTGCACAGCGAAATAGTTGTACACAGTGAAGATATATGTAATTATACAACAGGGCATGGGTAAAGAAGGAGAAATGTGTTTTAAAATTCAGCAAGAGAAGGGTTAAGGAAATGGAAGTAAAATGTATTATTTCTCCGCCGAACCCTATCTGTCGATAGTCATTAGAATTGTCTTGCCGAGACGATTCGAATGAGTAGCAGCAAGATTGTGATTTTGTTGAGAAATAAGAGATTTTTACCATTTACTACATAGATACGCCTTTCTACACCCTTGCAAACAAGGTAAATCCAGATAAGACTGCTCTTGTAGGAGCCGTCTTATCAGGGCCTGCTCTGTTTGCTTATGTTATAATAAACATCATGCTACCGTTTCTAAAATGGCCCAAAATTCCTGTGTCAAAGTGCTATTATAACAATCATCCTAATTGATATTCAAGATGTTATTATTTCTTACATGAATATTTATGGAGTAAATGATTAAATACATCAGTACGTATCTTATATATCTCGTAGCCCCATCAATGCTGATCCAAGTTACATTTTAGATAGAATACGTACATTTGCATGTTCTGTCCGTGGTAAACCCTAATAAATATATGCAGAAAACATGTGCGTTTGGTGTTTGGAAATATCTTATTTAACCGTTAGCCTGCTGCTGATGGAACCATGAAATCCTCTGCAAACAGATGTGGTCTGCATAAGTAACTTGACATCTCACGAGGATCAAACATATTTGACACTCTGATTGCATTTTCAAGATAAACTGGTAATAGCTGTAATTTTGAAACTGATGTGGGTGAAATATTTTGTAAATTGTTTTGATCGGGAGGCCAAAGGTTACCAAAGTACTCAAACAATATTTATTCAGAATTACATACCCTTGATTTTTTAGGTTTCGGACTACTTTCCGAAACCTAATAGTAATGCATCGCCATGGCATGCCTCAAGCAAATTTATAAAGAAATTTACATCCCATAATACGCAATTAGACCACTTTTATACTACGAAATATCAATTTATTCTTACAATGCATACGTTCAATAGCAGATATTTAGAATGGTTTAACGTTGACAGAATATCTATCACGTAGCGCCGATTAAACGATTTAGTTGTCTACGGGTGTACTTCACCCGTATTTCTACTTTATGTGATTTTGTGTACACCCCTAGTATATAGTTACACCCCTAAATATAGTTCCAAGTGCAATGCGTTGGATAAACGATATCGATAATTCTTCATTTGGTATTTGTGTGAATTATTAAAATGCGGATGCAACTGTTTCAATAACCAATAACTTTGCCATGTAAAATGCTACGTTATATGATAAATTTGATCGCGTACGAATATATACCACAGAGCGCCGGTAAAAATGGCCCAGAAAGTAATCGACTTCTGAAAGTCGGGCGGATATTTTGAAATCTACAAAAAATTCTTGAATTTGTCGGATTGGTACAGATAATGTTACGGAGAAAACCGTTATGAATAATGGTCGGAACATCGTCATATTCTACACATTACACACGAACTATGGGAATGAAGATAACGACTGGAAATTGCAAGATACAGTATAAACACCCGATATGACGGGTATGACTCTTATCCGCGGATATGAATTTCGCAGTCTAAAATCGCCCACAATTTAAGCATTATTTTTTTATTAGAAAAACCTTTTATAGACATTATTGGCTAATATCGTCGATATTTATTATTTGAAATACGCAAATTTAATATTCAGTGTTGCCGCCGACTGTGCATAATAAGTAGTTGAAGTTGAAGAAAGCTAAAAAAAACACATAATATTCGGCACCGACCCTTCGGCACGAAGGAGCACGGACTGTAGTGAAACGCCCCCGAGATATATGGATAACCTTGAGTCTCAAAAGCAATCTGTATTCTGAATGCATCAGAAGTATTTATGTTGAGTTTGGAAGATCATAATTATATTTTAACATCATGTGTGACAAGCATCGTAAACATTGATCATAGACTTTTCAGTTCTCTAAGATCCATGTTTATAATGTGTGTAATGTCTTAGGAGACTTAATTGGTACCAGGTTGTAAGTATTTGAGGAAAATTACTCCAATTGTAGAGAGTTAGTAGTTATAAAAGAGATATCGTGGAATTATTTTATTGTATGTTTTACATAATGTTAATTATAACATATGCTGAACGTATATAATTCTTGACAAATTTGTGTTTGTAGTGTATTTTTAAGCTTTTCCCCCAGCATTAATCTGTGTTAACATACAAACAGTCAAGCATGTTGTTATTTTCACCCCCTGGTTTTTAATAATATCCCAAAATGAAGTAAAGGGACATATTGTGTTTGCTCCGTTTCTTATTCTTATTATTCTTTCTTCCGATTCTGATTCTTCCCACTCTTCTTCTTCCGTCGTGAACTTGTCCAACGCATTTCTCAGTAAGACTAAGACAGTAATTGTCCGATCCTAATGAAACTTCATATGAATATTGCTTGATACATGCAGATGTACATCCCACTTTTTATTTTTTGATAATCACCATAACAAAATGGTTGGCTATACTTTGTCGAAATTTAGATATTGTTTGGCGAAGTTATATATCATTCGATTTTTTGCTGAAAATTGGTATCATGGCATATTTTAGTACTCCAAATAAATTGGTATGGGTTTCGAAAGTTCATGTATTGGTTAATTTTGCTAAAAATTGGTATGACGGTATATTTTGGCACACAGGACTAATAAGTAGGTCTTTTTTTAAAGAATTGGTTGCCATGGTAACTGAATGGTGGCTCTGATTGGTCGAAAGTTTAGATCTTTTTCGACAACTTCAGATATTGTTCGATTTTGCAGAAAATTGGTATGTCGGGATGCTTTTACACTCAGAATTGATTGGTATGTCTTTCGAAATGATTTCTGGTATGGAAACTGAATGGTTGGATCTGATTGGTCAAAATTTAGATACTAAATATTTCAAGAATTTAGATATATACCCTAAACTCAGTCAAGGTGTTTGAAATACTTGGTTGCCATGGTAATGGAGTGGTGTCCTCTGAATGGGTCACAATTCACATATTAGATTTTTCGGAAAATTAGTCAGTAGGGATATATATGCAGTTGTTTCAAAAGTGTTGGTTGCCATGGTAACCAAATGATCACTAATGGCCTGTTATTGGTTGAAATTTAGATATTTTGCTCATCAATACCAGTTGTAAATTTCGTTTAGGGGGCATTCTGCAACATAGTCTGTTATAATTAGATCTTGTTAACTACTGTATGATATTTAGATTCACATGGCATATATAATTTATCCAAACTTGGTAGTAGTGTATAGATGGATAAGTAATTGATGCACGCCAAATACTGTTACAATCAACCAGTTAGTAGCAGAAATATGACCCTTTGTTGCTTTCAGATAGCCATATAGGAAATGTGACTGTTAGAAGTCATATCTTGAAACAGCTTGCTCAGATTTCATTTACATTTGACGGGGTATTTACATGGATAGGTGCATGATGCACATTATATGACGCCAACGTCGGCCAAATAATAATAGGGTAATGGCCCCTTACTACATTCAAATATAAATTAAATTTAACTTCAGGCACACAGTGGCAAATTGAACTATTGGAACTGCACTGTGTGCTACTAGTCATCAATGTATTTCTTTAAACAATATCTGAAACGCTGACAGGATTTTCAGAAAAGTTCACAGCAATTATGTTCAGATGACCTGTCAATTTTAACAAACAGTTCCATTAAACACCATTTTAGTTCAGGAAATAATGCTTTAGAGGTCATCTTGCTATATATCAATGGTACCAGTCCTTCCCTACCAAGCTTTTTCGTATTTTATAGTCACAATCGACATATATATGGTCCGAAACCTTCAGTACTGTCAGTACTTTGATTAAAAAATTACATCAACATTTTCGGCACCAATTGTGTTAAGTCATTCGTTAAAATAAGGAAATGAAATAAATAAATGCAAATGTCAAAGGAATAAAGCACGGATATAGAATTAGAGTTTGAGACAAAAAGTGAAGTCCTTGATCAGACGCCGCCTTGAAAAGGCGGCGTCTGATCTGGGACTGCACTATTTGTCGTAATGCATTTTCGTTGCCACATAATGGTATCTGCAAAGTTTGCTATATATAGTTTCTTCTTCTTGTATACCTCTACCTCCTAAATAATCAAAGCATGATTAACCCAGCGTCTCATCTGGATCTAAACTTTTTAATCACGGATTGCCAATGGTACCGAAAGAGTTATGCCTTTGGTCCCTGCATTAACCTTTGTACTCATTTGCATTTGTAGACAAATTTGAACCCAGATAAGACGCGAAGTAACTCGTCGTCTCGTCAGGGTCCAATCGATTTGACATTGGCAATACTTTTAAAAAGCTTAACCCTTACTTCGTAAATAGAGGATCTTACATGAGTGTTCATTACAAATTGTTTTTTATGAAACGAGTTTAGTATAATAATATGGCACGAACTTTAGCGAGTATCATATTTCATGAAACTAATTTGTAATGAACACGAAGTAAGATTTTTTTATCACATAAGCCTTAAAAGTGCCATAGAAAATGAAACAGGCTATAACTGATGGCTGTTTCGGCCATTACTTGCAAACAGCGTAGTAAGTAAAACAACGGACGACGCACATCGAGCGCTTCGATTGGATAACGATTGCTAATTTGCATAAAGTGCATTTTTTTGCGATTTAGGACACCCTGTAACGGCACTCCCACAAGGGAGATTATGTGATAAATATGCCTTTATACACACTTTCAAGCAGAGTAGAACCAGACCCGACGGCTCCTAAAGGAGCCGTCGGATCAGGTTCTGCTCTGTTTGCTTATGAAATGATAAAGATATGATTCTATAGCTTCTGCCATGACAAAACGTTCATATAGTGTCCATTATAAAACAAAATAATCTTATTAATATGCATGACGTAATTAAATAAATGGAAAATAAATTTTACAGTAGTTCAGAATTAGAGAAGACCTACAGTTCAAAGGAGCAGTTTGATATTTTCTTACGTTTGGCTGGCTAGTAAATCTACATTGTATTAACGGTGATTCTAATGCGGGGGAAATACAATGTAGCAATACAATTTAACTTCGATTACTCGAACTTGGATAACTCGAACTTCGGGATAACTCGAACAAAACGTTCAGTCCTTCCTAAACTAACAATGCAAAAATGTTCTAAAATATATCGCTACAGATATCTAGGAACATGTATGACAGCTTAATACAGGTTTACAGTTGTGCTGTAAGCGCCAACAGGAGCTTCCAACCATTACTTTAGACATGCATTAAGCTGAGAACACGAGCTATTGTTCAGATTAGAAAGCGGATAACTCCAGCTTCTGTTATCTCGAACTAATTTGCATAGTCCTTTGAAGTTCGAGATATCGAAGTTTAACTGTATTAGAAAGACGTGATACTAAAATTGCTTTAAAATATTCCCCAAAAAGTCCTAATTTTCTCCAGTAAGTCCACTTTCCCATTACGATAATTCTGTGTGGTCAGAACTATATTGGCCCTTTAGAGAAAATGCAATATCACACAGACTGTGTACTTGGATTATTGTAAGGAGAGTATTTATTTTCTCCAGTCAATCCATATTATTTTACGACAATTCTAAAGTGTGTTTACAACTACAGTAAACCCCTATAAATAGGGATATTAGTAGAGAAGAAGTTAGATACGTTTAGGCAGGTGACTGCTTAATGCAGTGTGGACTTCGTGCAGAAAGTTCCTAGAGGAGGTTTCTGCATGATTTTCAACCCGCATTAAGGTGCAACCTGTCTTAAAGGCGGATATTTATACTGAATTGAACGTCTGAATTAGAGAGGTTTTACTGTATTTTGTTTGTGGAGAATCGAAGGGATGAGAGCAAGATGGTACCCAAGTCTTATTTTTTTAAAAGTGGAGAAAATCGCATTTTTGGAACAAATTCGGCTTGACAGCACATCGAAACTAAATACATCATAACTATACAGTTGTATCACTTCATTCACTTTAATACTAAAAAAACAAATTGTCCGCAAACTCTTTGGAATAAAATATCCATATTGAATTCTTCTATAAAATCAATGCAAAAAGCAAGACCATGACGACAGTGATATTTTACCGGAACCAAATTTGCCAAGGAAGTAGACATCGACTTTGTCAAACAACATCTAATTGGCATTTGATGAATACACGTTGACTGCAAAGTCTTATTCAATAAACTACAAAGAATAACACGTTGTGTTGTAAAGTTTGTGTCCATTTAACAAGGGAAGAAAGCGAAGTCACGATACAATGATAGTTATATATATAACCAACATTTTTACAATGTCTCTTCAACGATTGTTGATGGGTGGGGTAATACTTCGAACTTGTCTATGCAGCGTCTTAAGTCTCAACCGGTTAACCGTTCGGTTACTGCTTGCGATTAACCGGTTAAGATTTTACTAAATATCACACATTTTCGGAACATTATCATGAGGAGAAAGCTGAATCCATGGTACATGTCACAGTGGTCCTAACTCCAATTAAAAAATGGAGTTAGGTACCATCTTGCACTGACCCCTTCAATTAGCAATACTACCTAGACCGGATACAAGGAATACCGTAAGGAGTGTTCTAATGCAAGCGTCCTTATTTTATTCGGTTAAACTTCTAAAACGTATCACTAAAGATATCTAGAAACACACGCGGCAGCTTATGCAGGTCGAAAGTAATGCTGAAAGCTCCTACAGGAGCTTTCAGCATTACTTTAGACATGCACTAAGCTGTGAACTTGAGATATTGTAATTTGGTCAGATTATAAATCGGATAGCTCAAACCTCTGTTACCTCGAACTAATTTGTACGGTCCCTTGAAGTACTAGATATCGAAGTTCAACTGTATATACTTATTTTCTTGTTTCCACTAAGTCCACATCCTCTTTACGACAATTCCAAAGTGTGGTCACAACTATAATTGGGTTAGGAAATAGCTATGATAGAGGCCTTACACACGACATGTGCAGTTCCAACATGTTTGCCAATTCGGAAAACATTGAAAATCATGTAAGTTTACATGCTATGACATGATGCGAATGGCTGAATGATATGGTGTGGCCAATCCATTACTAACTTGAATATTTGCTCCTAAAACTATTAGCCTTTTGTGTTGGCATTGTTTTAATACAAAACAACAATATAGACATTGAAAGCATTTATTTAAGCGTTAGTGCTATACATGAAGATTTAAGTATACATAAAATCAAAGTTTTATTCATCAATGTTTTGACAGTACTTCCTGCACAGAACGACAGTCCTCAGCAATTGTCTTAACCCTTTCCTCCATGAATATCCATATAAGAAGTATTGACGTCATGAACATTAATTAGATAAATTTGTTATAATAGCATAGTACCACAGGCTTTTTTGGCACTGGCAGAAACTGTAGAATCATATCTATATTATATCATAAGCAAACAGGGCAGACCCTGATCAGACGGCTCCTATAGGAGCCGTCTGATCTGGGTCTATTCTGTTTGCAAATGCACAGAAAGGCGTATTTATGGAGTAAATGGTTAAACTCTATTTCTGAATGCATTTGAACAAGCGCATGCCTGTATTAATAAAACTGGTGTATACCAGGTACGTTACCTAGCTTTACCGGAAACTGCCGATTAGTTACGACTCGAATGTCCGATTCATTAACACAGCCCATATCCTGATAAGTCGCCGAGTTACACGGCGTCTTATTTGGATGTTAGCGGTTTGCAGTCAGGTCGAAATAAGTGGCACCTTTCCCTGTTCCATATTTAGTCAATATTTAAATACCTATTTGGATCTAAAATATGTGTACTAGTAATTTTCGCTGACATGCAAACAATTACATAAACGAACACAGTTAACCCATTACTTCATATGCTATTTATAGATCTAACATCTTTGATTAAATCTACCGATAAGGTCCATTAACTAGAGAACATGATTTTTTTTTAGAATTGTTTAGCTTAAAAAACCATTGTGATAAATAGAGCATTTACTCCACAGGAGCAAATGCTCTATATATCACAATGGTTTCAAAATGTGACTTTTCCAGACACGTTAAAAGGCATCAGTAAAAGGAATGGGTTAACCATTTCCATAACGGTCATTGAAAAGACGCCTAGTTCTTTGACTATGAAGCATGTAGCAGCTCAAAGCAATAGTTCATATAGAATAGAAACTTTGTAGTATTTTCGTTCTGTATTAAGCAGCTACGTATGTTTAACACTTCCCTCTATAAATACGCCTTTCTACGCATCTGTAAAAATCACCTGTTGCAACTATTGTGATAAATAGAGCACATGCTCATGTAGGAGCTCTATTTATCACAATGGTTTCAAACTACAAACATTCTATTTTTTCCTTTTCTCTACTTAATGCTCCTTTTCGGTAGATTTATTCAAAGCGGTTGGATCTAAAATAGCTTATGTGGGAAAGGGTTAAATACACTTGTGTTTGTTTATTACCCATTCCCTCATATTGAAACCTTTTGACCTTTCTGCAAAAGTCACTTTTTTTAACCATTGTGATAACAGAGCATTTGTTACAAATGCTCTATTTATCACAATGGTTTCAATACTACAAAATACCTCAATACCTCTTGACCCTTTCCTTTATACAAACGTTTTTTCATACATTTGTAAACAGAGTAGAATCCGATCAGACATGCCTGATCAGAGTCTGATCTGTTTGCTTTTGACATGATATAGATCTGATTATACAGCTATTGTCAAGCAAAAACTTCTCTTGAAAACTTCACATTATGAATTATAAATTCAGCTTATAAATACAATAAAACCCCGCTAATGCGACCGCCTAAAAGAGCTATAATTCTTGGTGGTAGAGGCAGGTTGTGGCTTAATGCTGGACAAAAGTAATACATTAAGCTCCTAGAGGAGCTTTCTGCATTACTTTTGTCCTGCATTAAGCAACCACCTGCTTATTAAGACACCAATGTTTATTCATTAAGTGGTCGCATTAGAGGATTCTACAGTATTCAGAATGTCATTATTTCTCTGTCATTGTTATTAATGGGCAGGGAAAAGGTTAAATTAAAGTTCTGATAAGGGACGTCTAACTGTATTATACAACTGTCTATATACAAATATGCAACTGGTGATAAAATGACTACATCTCACTTCAACGGTAAGCGATTGAAACCCACGAAAAGAACCTCTGTTCAGTCAGTCCGAAGACCGGACAAGTTTTATGTAAACTCCACCCAACAGTCTTCGGGAATATGTTAGCCACATACATTGTATAAACTCGTATTCTTGTAGACTTCTTAACCCTTTTATTCATGAATATTCATGGCAGAGATAATTAGATTATTTTTATAACGACTCATGAATACAGAACTGTTGGTCGTGACAGAAATTGTAGACTCGGCAAACAAAGGAGACCCTGATTAACCCTTTCCCTCATAAACATAGAACAGGAAAAGGGGGGTTAAGCAGCTCCTACATGAGATGTCTGTGTAGGAACTACTCTATTTGCAAATCCACTCGTATGAAGCAAGGGATTATTTGTAATATATATACATAACAATTGTAATTGCGTTTGAATAATACAATGTCATACAATAGTTAATGTGCAAAAACTAAATATTTACAAATTACAAAAGTGACATCACCCTCAGTTGGTCCAATGCTGTTGATTTACATTAAAAAGTAATAAGCTGGATAATAATTTGAAATAGCTTTTCATATTTATAGCTTGACACCGGACAAAAAGGAGCTAATATCATTAAAATCGTATTGCATGAAGAAAAGGTATCATTATTGGTTTTAAGAGATGTTGCAGCTAAATGCAGGGTAAATGTCCTGCAAAAGAACACCTCTTGCAGCTTTTTTCCATGACATTCAACCTACATTAGGAAGTCACTTTTTTTTTCAAGGCAGTATCTGACCTGGGACTTCACTATTTTCTGTATTATTTTAGCCCAAGCATACAGGTTTTTAAAAACAAATGTTTTACTAAAATACCTTTATTATTTTGTTCAGAATTATATTTAATATGAAATTATTATTGCAGACGACACTTTTAAATTTAGCGCTAAAAGAGTTAACAAGAGGGCCAGAATGGCCCTGAAGCGCTCACCAGACAACCAGAGGAGAAAATTTTCAAAGTTTTCACTATATGTTTCTATAGAAAACTAGCCGGCCCTGGGGCGGGCCAATTTTGACCCCAGGGGAATAATTCAGAAAAACTTGTAGGGGACCTGAACATGATGCTATGTGCCAAATATGAAAGCTGAGACTTACCTTCCAGTTTCAGAGAAGAAGATTTTCAAAGTTTTCTCAATATGTTTCTATTGAAAACTGCCCACCCCTGTGGCAGGGCCAAAATTTGACCCTAGGGCCATAATTTATATAACTTTTAAAGAGGACCTGAATATGATGCTCTGTGTCAAATATGAAAGCTGAGAGCCTTCCAGTTTCAGAGTAGAAGATTTTCAAAGATTTCACAATTTGTTTTTATTGAAAACTGTCCACCCATGGGGTGGGGACAATTTTGACCCGAGACCATAATTAATATAACTTTAGTAGATGACCTGAACATGATGCTATGTGCCAAATATGAAAGCTGAGAGCCTTCCAGTTTCAGAGAAGAAGATTTTCAAAGATTTCACTATTTGTTTCTATTGAAAACTGCTCACCCCTGGGGCGGGGCCAATTTTGACCCCGGGGCCATACACTATATAACTTTTGTAGAGCACCTGAAAATGATGCTATGTGCCAAATATGAAAGCTGTGAGCCTTCCAGTTTCAGAGAAGAAGATTTTCAAAGATTTCATCATTTGTTTCTATTGAAAACTGCCCACCCCTGGGGCGGGGCTAATTTGACCCCGGGGCCATGATTTATATAGCTTTTGTAGAGGACCTGAACATGATGCTATGTGCCAAATATGAAAGCTGAGAACCTTCCAGTTTCAGAGAAGAAGATTTTCAAAGATTTCACTATAAATTGTTTCTATTGAAAACTGCCCACCCCTGGGGCGGGGCCAATTTTAACCCTGGGGCCATAATTTATATAACTTTTGTAGAGGACCTGAAAATGATGCTATGTGCCAAATATGAAAGCTGAGAGCCTTCCAGTTTCAGAGAAGAAGATTTTCAAAGATTTCACTATTTGTTTCTATTGAAAACTGCCCACCCCTGGGGCGGGGCCAATTTTGACCCCGGGGCCAAAAATAATATAACTTAAGTAGAGGACCTGAAAATGATGCTATGTGCCAAATATGAAAGCTGAGAACCTTCCAGTTTCAGAGGAGAAGATTTTCTAAGTTTGCACTATATGATTCTATTGAAAACTGCCCACCCCTGGGACGGGGCCAATTTTGACCCCAGGGCCATAATTTATATAACTTTTGTAGAGCACCTGAACATGATGCTATGTGCCAATTATGAAAGCTGAGAACCTTCTGGTTTCAGAGAAGAATATTTTCAAAGTTTTACTATATGTTTCTATTGAAAACAAGGCACCCCTGACGCGGGGTCAATTTTGACCCCAGGGGCATACTTTATATAACTTTTGTAGAGGACCTGAATATGATGCTATGTGCCAAAGATGAAAGTTGAGATTCCTGTAGATTCAGAGGAGAAGATTTTTAAAGGTTCAAATTGTTGACGACGAACGACGGACGACGCACGATGCACGACGCACGCTGACGGACAACAGGCGATCACAAAAGCTCACCCTGAGCACTTTGTGCTCTGGTGAGCTAAAAACACATGCACACAAGAAACGTATGTCATGACAGAAATTGAAGAATCAGATAATTATAATATATACAGTTGAACTTCGATAATTCGAACTTCAAGGGACCGTACACATTAGTTCGAGATAAGAGAAGTTCGAGTCATCCGATATCTAATCTTAACAATTTCTCAAGGCCAAAGCTTAATACAGGTCTAAAGTAATACTGAAAGCTCCTATTTTTGAGCTTTCATCATAACTTTAGATCTGTATTAAGCTGCCACATGTGTTTCTAGATATCTGTAGCAATACATTTTAGAGCACATCTGTATTGTACGTTTTGGAAGGACTGAACTTTTTGTTCGAGTTATCCCAAAGTTCGTGTTATCCGAGTTCGAGATATCGAAGTTCAACTGTATCATTCCATAAACAGAGTAGACCCTGATCAGACAGTTCCTACAGGAACAGTCTAGACGTGTTCTGGTCTGCTTGCAAATGCATTATCTATTTACAGTTCAACATCTATATCTCGAACTTTAAGGTACCATACTAATTACTTCGAGTTAACAGAAGTGTTTTTTTTATCTGAACAATTTCTTTAGTTCCCAGCTAAATGCAGGTCTAAAGTAATGCTGAAACTAGGAGCTTTCATCATGAATTTAGTCCTGCATTAAGCTGTCACACGTGTTTCTAGATATGCGTAGAAAAACATTTTAGAGCAATTCTGTAATGTAAGTTTTGGAAGGACTGAACTTTTAGTTCGAGTTATCCAGAAGTTCGAGTTATCCGAGTTCGAGGTATCGAAGTTCAGCTGTACATGTACATAACAATTATACATGCATTGAATACTACATTGTCATACAATAAATGATGTGCAAAAACAGAATATTTACAACTTTCAAATGTGATATCATCCCCTCACCATCTCATAATGTTGATTTACATTGAAAAATAATAATCTGGCACTATCTTCTCAAGATACATTGGTTCCCCATTCGAATGAAACCTGAGCATGATCAGAGGTGACTCGTTTGGTCGTGCATCGAGCACCCTAGTTTCTGCTTGACCAGCAAACTCCACCAGTCTTTGAGAGCGATTTGTTTAAGTTGAAACAATTTGTTTCATATGTACAACGCTAATACCAGACAACAAGACATCCGTATCTAATAACTGAACGACTGCTTTACGGAAATGTACTTCTAAAGTTAAAGGTTTGTAAAATTACATATAGGAAATATCACACACATAAAACACAACCCCTATTTAAAAGACAAACATATCAATAAACATAGCCCCGACTAATCT
This sequence comes from Azorinus chamasolen, assembly GCA_963576725.1. Taxonomy (NCBI): domain Eukaryota; kingdom Metazoa; phylum Mollusca; class Bivalvia; order Cardiida; family Solecurtidae; genus Azorinus; species Azorinus chamasolen. The sequence continues at coordinate 53,314,852 of OY755246.1, read as the reverse complement.
ACAACTACCGCGATGACAAATACACTGGTAAATTTGCATGTAAAACAAAAATATATATATTTAAATGAAACAAACTGGATCCACCTATTGCTAGTGTAATCAGTTATTGAGCTGCAAAGAGAGTAACCTGGCAAAGCGAACATCTGAATAACTATGTTCTGCCTGACGTTCGACTTGCATTGAGCAGCCACCTTCTTAAATGTTCTTAATACATTTTCACATTAGTTCGGTTTAACTGTATAAGACGTGCATGTTTATTCGTGGATGTTGGTAAATTGACTACATATAGTTAAAATTCGATATCTCGAACTCAGATAACTCGAACAACGGGTTAACGGAACAACGGATCTAGATGTATCATTGCGCATGTCTAGAAACACATTTGACAGCTTAATGACATTCGGAAATAATGCTGAAAGCTCCTATAGGAGCTTTCACCATTACATTAGACATGTATCAAGCTGTGTACTTGAGCAACTGTTAACATTAGAAATCGGATTGCTCGACCTCTGTTATCTCCAAGTAATTTGTATGGCCCCTGAAGTTCGAGATGTCGAAGTTCATCAGTATGACAGCCATAGGAATATGAAACACAGGGAGGGGGCCCTGTTCGCTCAATCCAAAGACTGAACATCACATTTTATCATACCTAGTCAACGTGTTCCACATACGATGTAAAAATTAGGGTCCTTAAATTCTTTACTTCATGAATATTCATGTAAACATAATAACATCATGAATATGAATTAGATAAGTTTCTAGCGGCACGTGCACACCGGAAACCTTGGTCATGGCAGAAACTGTGGAAACTGCATGTATATATATATTCAATAAACAATCAGAGCAAACATTGATTACACAACTCCTTTAACCCATTACCTAATAGGCTATTTTTACACGTGATGATAAACCTACACACTGTGACAGCTTCTTTGAATAAATCTACTGAAAATGAGTATTAATTAGAAAAAAGTATTTTTTTAGAATTTTGTAGTTTGAAACCATTGCGATAAATTTTCCTATAAGAGCAAATGCTCTACTTATCACAATGGTTTCACAAAGTGACTTATACAGTCATCAAAAGTCGTCAATAGGAGGGAATGGTTGAATGCGATGACTGGAATTGGTCTAGTCTGTTTGCATAAACATCTTCGAAGTAAAGGATTAAATGGTAATTTATAAAAAAAACAATTACACACGCGTATGAATAATACAATGTCATACAACATATGGGGCGCAAAAACTATATTTACAAGTTACAAAAATGACATCATCCCCAATAGGTTGATTTACAAAGAAAGGTGATAATCTGGTACTATATCTTCACAAGTTACATCGGTTCCCCATTCCAATAAGAGTTGAGGATGTGACACCAGCGAATGAACATCGCTAAACGGAACATCTGAATAAATAGCATAATTCTTTTCTTTTTTAAAACAGGTGGCAGCTTAATACTCTTAGAGTTTTTAAATGACTTTGAATCTGCATTAAGCAAGCACTTGCTTAACACATTATCTCCTAGTAACGCATTCTTGCGCCTCTACAAAATTCACATTGTGACAATGGTTTCAAACTACAAAATTCTAAAATATTCATTTTCTCTAGTTAATGCTCCTTTTGGGTAGATTAATTAAAACAGGTTGGATCTAAACTAGCATAGGAGAGAATGAGTTAAGAGTTCTTCCCAATTCTTAACTTAAAGTTCAGATTAGCGAGGTTTAACCCTTCGCATGCTGTTCACGTCAATATACCTACTTGTAAATAGTGAAGAACCAGATGAGACAGCTCCTGCAGGAGCTGTCTCATCAGGGTCTGCACTATTTACAAATTGATTGTGCAACCAGTGCACTCAACAGCAGTGATTGTACAGCGAAATACTTGTACACAGTGAAGATATATGTAATTATCCGAGTCGAAATATCGAAGTTCAATTTACATGTACATAACAATTATGCATGCGTTGAATAAAATACAGTGTCATACAATAGATGCTGTGCAAAAACAATATTTACAACTATCAAATGTGATATCTATCATCCACTCTCCATATCTGGCTCTATCTTCACAAGCTACATTGGTTCCCAATTCGAATGAAACCTGAGCATGAGCAGAGGTTTCTCGTTTGGTCACATCGAGCACCTTGGTTGCCACTTGACCAACAAACTCCACCAGCCATTGAGAGCAATTCGTTTAAGTGGAAATAATTTTGTTCATATGTGCAACCTTAAAAGGATACCAGATAAAAAGGAGCTGTGTGTATTTGCATAACATTTGCATTGCATGAAGCAGAGCAAGAATTCTTAAAGACACCCGTATCAAATAACTAAACGACTCCTTTAGGGAAATGTACTTCTAAAGTTAAAGGTTTGTAAAATTACATATAGGAAATATCACACACATAAAACACAACCCCTATTTAAAAGACAAACATATCAATAAACGTAGCCCCGACTCTACAACTACCGCGATGACAAATACAGTGGTAAATTTGCATGTAAAACAAAAAAATATATTTAAATGAAACAAACTGGATCCACCTATTGCTAGTGTACTCGGTTATTGAGCTGCAAAGAGAGTAACCTGGCAAAGCGAACATCTGAATAACTATTCTCCTGGAATGTTCTGCCTGACGTTCAACTTCGATTGAGCAGCCACCTTCCTAAATGTTCTTAATACATTTTCACTTTAGTTCGGTTTAACTATATAAGACGTGCATGTTTACTCGTGGATGTTGGTAAATTGACTACATATAGTTGAAATTCGATATCTCGAACTCAGATAATTCGAACAACGGATTAACGGAACAACGGATCTAAATGTATCATTGCGCATGTCTAGGAACGCATTTGACAACTTAATACAATTCGGAAATAATGCTGAAAGCTCCTATATTCACCATTAGTTTAGCCTTGTATCAAGCTATGGACTTGAGAAAGTGTTAATATTAGAAATCGGATGGCTCGACCTCTGTTATCTCCAAGTAATTTGTATGGCCACTGAAGTTCGAGATGTCGAAGTTCATCAGTATGACAGCCATAGGAATATGAAACACAGGGAGGGGGCCCTGTTCGCTCAATCCAAAGACTGAACACCACATTTTATCATACCTAGTCAACATGTTCCACATACGATGTAAAAATTAGGGTCCTTAAATTCTTTACTTCATGAATATTCATGTAAACATAATAACATCATGAATATGAATTAGATAAATTTCTAGCGGCACGTGCACACCGGAAACCTTGGTCATGGCAGAAACTGTGGAAACTGCATGTATATATATATTCAATAAACAATCAGAGCAAACATTGATTACACAACTCCTTTAACCCATTACCTAATAGGCTATTTTAAGATACAAATGTAACCGGGTGTTCTTATAAAGAAACATACCCGCTCAGACCTGGGATCGAACCCGGGTTGCCAGGTTCGCAGTCATGCACTCTACCACGTCGCCATAAAAGCGCGCTTGTACAACAAGGCCGTACACGTGATGATAAACATACACACTGTGACACAGCCTCTTTGAATGAATGAGTATTAACTAGAAAAAAGGATTTTTTTTAGAATTTTGTAGTTTGAAACCATTGCGATAAATATAGCATTTGCTCCTATAGCAGCAAATGCTTTATTTATCACAATAGTTTCACAAAGTGACTTTGTCATCAAAAATCGTCATCAAAAATCGTCAATAGGAGGGAATGGGTTAAATGCGATGACTGGAATTGGTCTAATCTGTTTGCATAAACATCTTCGAAGTAAAGGATTTAATGGTAATTTATAAACAAAACAATTACAATGAATATTACAATGTCATACAATATATGGGGCGCAAAAACTATATTTACAAGTTACAAAAATGGCATCATCCCTAATAGATTGATTTACAAAGAAAAGAAATAATCTTTCAATGTCTTCACAAGCTACATCGGTTCCTAATTACAATAAGAGTTGATGATGTGACACCAGAGAATGAAACATCGCTAAACGGAACATCTGAATAAATAGTATAATTGTTTTCTTTTTTAAAACAGGTAGCAGCTTAATACTCTTGGAGCTTCAAAATGACTTTGAATCTGCATTAAGCAACCACTTGCTTAACACATTATCTCCTAGTGACGCATTTTGCGCCTCTATAAAATTCACATTGTGAAACCATTGTGATAAATAAAGCCTTTGCTCCTATAGGAGCAAATGCTCTATTTATCACAATGGTTTCAAACTACAAAATTCTAAAATATTCCTTTTCTGTAGTTAATGCTCCTTTTTGGTACATTAATTGAAATAGGTTGGATAAAAAAAAGAAATAACCTAGGAAAGAATGAGTTAAGAAGTTCTTCCCGATTCTTAACTTTAAGTTCAGATTAGCGAGGTATAACTGTATTAGACGGGTATATTTTACTTGTAGACATCCCTTTGCAAATTGTAGTAAACTATCTACATATTAATTCAACAATAGACAAATGGAGCTCAGGAAAAGAACCTTTGTTCCATTGGCCCAAAGACTGGACCACAGGTTTAAAGTTAAATCTGGCCAATAGGCTCAATGAGTATTGCTGCCTTATACAATGTATAAATCCGGATTCTTGTAGACCTGTTAACCCTTTACTTCATGAATATTCATGTAAGATAGAACGACATCATGAATACAAAATTAATTAATTTCTACAACGGCACATGAATACTGGAAACAGAAACCGTAGAACAGAACAAGATTTTAAGCAAACAGAACAGACCCTGAACAAGCAGCTCCTACAAGATATGACTGAATTGGGTTTACTCAGTTTGCAAAGTGTATATATGAAGTAAAGAATTAAATGTACTTTACATACATAACGATTATACATGTGCATGTCATACAAAACATGGTGTACAAAAACAAAATATTTACAAATTGCAAAAGTGACATAATTACCTCTTTATCCTAAGATGTTGATATACATAGAAAAGTAATAACCTGGCACTATCTTCAGAAATTACAATGGTTCCTTATTGTAGATATTGCTCGTTTGGTGGTACCGAGTACCCTGTTTCCGATTTACTAGCATACTCCACCAGCCATCGAGAGCGGTTTGTAAAGGTTGAAATAACTTGTTTCATTTTTGTTAGCTTAACTTCGAAAAATAGGAGACATTTGCATAACATTATTGCATGAAAGAACAATATGTCATTAAGACATCCATATCTAATCAGCAATTGTTGACCTCACTTAGTCATCTTCAGCTGACTCATTTTATTGGTCACATTAATGGATACGGAATAAGGAAACATTATGGGCGAATGCACAAATGACAAATGAAGACGTCTAATGACGATCAGCTCTGTTTGCTTATGAAATAATACTATGGTTTGTGCTACAATGTCTACAACGCCCCGAGTGTTTATTTTCTTCAATCATTGATTCAGTCTAAACTTGATCGTGATTAAATTGCAATGCGAGTGTTAACTTTTGCGAATGCAAATGCGATTTCAGCTTGCGGTCAGTTCAACATTAATCATGGTCGCCACAAAGACTCCTACTCTGTATTGAAAGGCGCCTTTATCAGATGTTCAAATTCCACAAAGGAATCTTACACAATATGCAATAAACCTTCGTAAACTGGACGTTAAATTTAGTGGTAATATCGGTCTTTTCTACTAGAATTCCGGACGGACGGGACGGTTTTACTGTAACATATTTTCAACAGTTGCCATCTCTTTCATATAAGAAATGTTTCTTCCGTTTCCTCTTTACTAAAATGCTTCTCACAGATGTCCGAAATTACGTCATCGGTTATTAATGCCTCGATCCGCTGACAAAAGCACTCCTTTTCTCCTCTTACATGGTGTCTGGTGACTGGTGCGTCCTTTGGTGATCTACTGATGAGCTCTCGAAGCCTTTTCCGCAGCAATTCATCTGCCAGTGCGTCAAAGCGCTGACAAAGAAGAAGATGACAACGTAAAGTTTGATATATTCAAAATCTGTACATAATGGACTTTATTTCACTTCAATAAATCTGCGTGAATTTAGCTGAAATCAGTTGTTTATGGTGTTTTGATTATCATGAATGTGTTTCTTCATGCAGTACGTCTAAGGCATGATTGTTAATAATCTTGCAAAATTATATTGAATTTCAGCTATTGATTTCAGAGAATATGACATATGCATGGAAAATCATCATCGTCCTAGAGGTCATGTGTTGTTTTTTAAATTTTATACGATTTAAGCAATATTGAAAAAAGGGTCTATAAAATACAGTAGAGTCTCTCTAATCCGACCACATGTTTTCTTAACATTGGATACTGTAAAAGCAAGTAATTGTCCAATACAGGGCATGTGTATTAGAGACGGCTCTTGTAGGAGCTTTCTGCACCACATTTATTCTGCATTAAGCTACCACCTGTTTTAACTCTTTCGCTGTAAATTTTACATATGTAATTACTGTGAGTAACTCTGTGTTTCATCAGGATCCAAACTGTTTGTTACTGTGACTGTTTTGTAAACAAAATGAAGAAAAATAAACAAAATGAAAATTGTAGCAGACGACAACGTTTGCAAACGACAAAATATGGCCGCGAAAGAGTTATAAATCCAGAATAAGACTTATTTTGAGAGTCCGTTTTAGCCCGGCACTGTTATAATGCTTCTGTAAAATAAAGCTATCAAAAATAAATCCATGTACTGTTGTAAAATGACATGCAGAAATCAAATTAATAATACTGTTAACCTTTTCCCTATTCAGTATTCGGTATAGGGATATAGTGGCCTATAAACATTATACACATCAAAGGTAGACAATAGAATCAGACCTTATTTCATAAGCAAACATAGCAGACCCTGAACAGACGGCTCCTTTAGAAACCGCCTGATCCGAGAATTCTCTTTTTGCACTTTATGCGTTAAAATGCGTTTATATGAAGCAAAAGGTTAAGCTATCACCTATTTAAAAAATCATGAATTATACTTCTATTGAGTGGCCGTATTAGCGAGACGTTTCTACAAAACAAATATATTAAATGCAAATGAAACTCTTTCGCTGAACAAATTTGTTGTCTGCAAACTTAGTCGTCAGCTACAATTTTCATTTTCTTTAATTTCTCTTTTTTCTTTATAAAATAGTCACACTAACAAACAGCTTGGGTCCAGATGAGACGCCGAGTTACTCGGCGTCTCATCTGGATTCAAACTGTTTGCATAGAAAATCATATATGTGACATTGGCAACTAAAGCATTTCCCTTCCATAGTTTTCTCCAATCCGGATAGACTGCGATATTTACATTGTATTTTAGATTAATACAAATATTAATTGTGTTATCGACAGTGTAACGTGTTAAGGTACCTGGATAAGATATAATTATGAAAATGATATTTGTTTCAAAGTATGCAGAAGTTTTCATAGCATGAACTCTTCTTTAAGACAGTTTTAGAAGAAAATCCCATTTTAGAAAGAGGTCCCATTGATCGCAGACATTATTCACTTAGCTCTCAAATGGCTACACATACACATAAAGTTTTGTATAGAAAATAGCACCATGTTACGTGTTACATGTTTTGTGTGCTCAAAAATGGCACAGGAAAATATTACGGAACAAGCAGAAAATCTGAATTTAGTTATGATGTCCGTGAATCACGTGACCATGTACTTCAATTCATATAGATATTCTGTTTTATTTTTAAATCTATCGCTAAGTGCGAACAAACCCCAAACGAGAACATAACACCAAACTAACAAGCTACGGGTTTCATCATCACGTTACTTGATTTAAGCGGACGATGTGTCTCAACAGGGACTACTGTCTCTAAAGTTAATTTCATTTCCCCCATAAGTGCCCTCAGGACCCCTTGAGATGACGAGTCACGTGATATGTGGTCAGTACGAAGTTCCACGGAGTACATGTGGTCAGCCTTTGTTACATAAGGAAGATTAAATTGATTTATTTACGTTAAACTTTATTCAGAATTATTGGATTTACATCTATTGGATACTTAAATTCACGGGACACCTGTTAATCGTATTTACCTCACTCAGCAATCTGAGCCCTGAGGCTATTTATCGATTTTATTCAGTCGAACGGAACGTGAGCAAACAATGGCTGAAATCAGCCCTGCTCTCACAGACTTGGACAAAACATCCGATAATTCGGGTCCAGCTGCGTCTAATGAAGAGGGCGTAAAAACAATAGATCTCGGCAGGTCGCGTCCGTGCAGACGCACCAAAAATCAAGGTGAAAAACGATACAGAAAGCGATCGAGGTCACCGACCGTTAGTCGCAGAAAATGCCAGAAAGTGATGGAACCGCCATTACATACGGCTACACCATCGCCCACTTCGCCGGGTGCAAATGACATGGGGACCGCGCATGCGCAAAATGTGCTTATGCCAAACAACGCACCTGCTCGCGAGATATCGCGGGATCCACAATGGCTGCCCCCATCGGAAAATTCGCTACAGGGGCAAATGCTGCAAATCGATTGATGCTAACCCAGCTTTCTCAATCAATCGCCTTAATCAATAACAAATTAAACATTGCACAACCCCCTGTTCGTTGTGAAACGGTATCTCACTGCCCTACGTCCGATGAGGACTCTGACAATGATGATTTCCTTGCCGAGGGTGATAGTTTTTTGCAACATGTAGACAAAGTGCATTCGGCACGTTCAAACAAAAATTCCGAAGACAAAGAATGTGATGATCTGTTTGCCATAGAACAACAGTTCTATGAGGACACGGAAACAACCGGACCAGCTGTTTCGGATAGGGTGGCAAAAGTTGTCAACTCAGGTTGGAGAACCAAAGTCAGTGACGAATCGACAAAGTTGGTATCAGAAAAATACCCTAAACACCAGAATTGTTCGAACCTCACTGTGCCTAAGATTAATACAGAATTGTGGCCAAAGTTGAAAGGGCATACAAGGTCAGTGGACATAAAGCTGCAACAAACACAGAATTTTATTCTTAAAGCCACAATTCCTATGGCCCAATTAATGGATAAACTGTCCTCAAGTGTATGTGACATTCCACTAGGAACTCGTCGGGAGAGTGTTGGGTTAGTCATGGATGCAGTGCGACTTCTGTGTATTGCTAATGCCAGCATGAATACACGACGCCGTGACCTGATAAAGCCGGATTTACATGAACAGTACAGGCAATTGTGCGCTGCCAATAACCCAGTTACAGATTTTCTGCTGGGGGACGACTTAGAAAAGCAGGTGAAAACCATTAATGAAGTGTCTAAGGTTGGCAGCAAAGTGTCCGGAAAATATTTTCACAACACCCAGAAACACAGGCCTTCATTCAGGGGATTCGGTAGGCAGAATTTTACCAGGGTGCCTTTTTTACAGCGAGGCCCTGCCCGGAATTACAGTGCATTCCGGAAGAAGGAAAGGTTCCCGACGAGAGGGGGACTACCGCCTCCAACAAAGTACAATTAGACCTACCATTTGATGTAAGTAATGAACGCAATACGTTACAATATTTTTTAAAAAACACTCCTGACAATTTTATCGGTGGAAAAATTTCATTCTTCCATCATCATTGGCAAACTATTACGTCAGACAAGTGGATTTTGGATTGTGTTAAGGGACATGAAATTGAAATTTTACAACACCCAGTGCAGTATTACATTCCTGAACCTATACATTTTCTTATCACTGATACGCTTCTTATAGATAAAGAAATTCAGAATATGCTGCGAAACAGAATTATAGAACTTGTCCCTCCTGAAGTGTCAGACGATGATGAATTTGTATCTAATATTTTCTTCAGGCTTAAAAAGCAAGGCAGCATTCGGGTTATACTTAACTTGAGATCCTTTAACAAAACGGTCGACTACCATCATTTTAAAATGGAAACTTTGCATAGTGCACTGAACTTAGTTAGGAAGGATTCATGGTTTGGCAGTATTGATCTTAAAGAAGCTTTCCATTCTGTTAGAATATCACCCAAACACAGGAAGTATTTACGTTTCATATGGAATGGACTAAAATATCAGTTTACATGTATGCCGAATGGCCTTGCTAGCGCTCCTCGGGTTTGGACTAAATTATTAAAGCCGGTATTTTCTTTTCTTCGTAAACAAGGTTTTGCCAATGTTGCCTACATAGATGACAGTTTTTTACAAGCCGGCACTTATGACGAATGTGCTCTTAATATCCGCGAAACAGTGCACCTGATGGACGATTTAGGGCTTACAGTTCATCCTGATAAATCTGTTTTCATTCCTACACAGGAAATAACGTTCGTAGGGTTTGTTTTAAACTCTGTATTAATGACAGTTCGTTTAACAGAGCAGAAGGCAACCAGTTTAGCACATTCTTGCGTCTTGATATTACGGAAAACAAAAATCACTATTCGAGATTACGCACAAGTGATTGGAAAACTGGTAGCCAGTGAGCCCGGTGTCCAGTATGCCGCATTATATTTTAAATCTTTAGAAATTGAGAAAAATGATTTTTTAAAACTGCATAAGGGCAATTTTGATGCTGAGATTAGCCTGTCTTCAAATAGTCGCTTAATGTTGCAATGGTGGATTGACAATATTACAAGCTGTTCCAAACCTATTTCCCACGGTCGTCCAAACATTATGCTGTCCACAGACAGTTCTGGTTCTGGATGGGGTGGAGTAAACCAAACCCAAGGCACTGAAACACATGGCCACTGGTCACATACGGAGCAGGAGCTCCATATAAATATTCTAGAATTGAAGGCTGCTTTTCTTTCCCTTCAGGCTTTGTGTTCAAATGTTTCCCATTCACATATTAGAATGTACTTAGACTCTACTGTGGCCATTTCATATATTTCAAAAATGGGTGGTCGAAAAACGTGTTTAAACTCATTGGCTCGTGAAATATGGCTTTGGTGTAAGGATCGTTCAATTTGGCTATCAGCAGTTCATATTCCTGGAGTGTTGAATAAAGAAGCAGACAAACTTTCCAGATCTACGAATATAGATATGGAATGGAGTATTATGCCTCATGTGTTTCTGAAAATGCCAAACATATACCAAGGAATGGATGTTGACCTTTTTGCTTCAAGGATAAATAAGAAATTACCACTGTATGTTTCTTATTCTCCAGACTCTCACTCATATGCAGTAGACGCTTTTTCTCTAGACTGGTCGTCATTTAAACTTTGTTATATCTTCCCGCCTTTTCAGTGTGCTGGGTCAGTGTCTGCGGAAGATTATGGACGACCAAACAGAAGTAGTATTGGTTGCCCCACTTTGGACAACACAGCCGTGGTTTCCAATACTACTATCACTCATCATGGATCAGTGCTTTATTCTGCCCAAAACGGCAGACCTCCTTTATCTCCCACAGAAACCGGAACATCGGCACCACTTGAAAACAATGAAACTAGGTCTGTTCCGCTTGTCAGGGAATACTTGTCGCCTCAAGGGCTATCACAAGACACTATTGACATCATCACAGCATCATGGCGTGACTCAACAAAAACTCAGTATAGGAGTTATCTCAACAAGTGGTTGCACTTTTGTGCATCTAAACAAATTAATCCACTTGAACCATCTGTAAATAATGTTTTAGATTTTTTGACTAGTTTATTTCATAAGGGTTTAGGTTATAGTGGTTTAAACTTAGCTAGATCTGCATTGTCATCATTTGTTTATATGAATGGGCAACCAATTGGAAATCATGTTTTAATTAAACGGTTCTTAAAAGGGGTTTTTCATAAAAGACCGTCTTTGCCCAAATACACCGTTACATGGAACGTGTCACAAGTGTTGGTTTATCTTCAAACACTTTTTCCTGTAAATAGCTTGTCTTTAGAAAAATTAACGTTGAAACTAGTTATGTTACTTGCTTTGTTAAGTGGACAAAGAGGGCAGACTTTATATACATTAGATATTAGAAACTTAGCTTTAGATGATACCAAGTTAGTTTTTAGATTGGGTGATTTATTGAAAACGTCTAAACCAGGTCGTCACATCGGTGAAATAGTTATAGAGGCTTATGGGGAACAATCACTGCGTTGTCCGGACATTGATAGCCTATTTAGACAGAACTAGACTGTTGAGGGGTGACACAACCCGTTTGTTTATTACGACCATAAAACCCCATAAGGCGGCAGCCCGAGACACTATTTCAAAATGGATAAAGAAAGTAATGCAAGCTGCTGGTATTGATATTTCAATATTTAGCCCTCATAGCACGCGGGCAGCGTCTACCTCTGCAGTATCTAGTAGAGTACCCTTGCAGACTATACTTAAAACCGCTGGATGGACAAATGATTGTACATTTCGAAAATTTTATAAGAAACAGGTAGTTGATAAAACAGCCTTTAGTAAGGCAATCCTTCATAATGCCAAATAGATATTGTTTTGTAAATATAGATTTTGATGTTTCATAAAAGGTGGCGTTTGTCATCTTCACATTCATCTACCCTTTTTCTCTTTTCTTTCCTCTATGGATACATCAACTCTGAACTCTCAAGGGGTCCTGAGGGCACTTATGGGGGAAATGAAATTTAAAAGTTAAACGAGACTTACCTGGAAGTTGAAGTTTAACTGTAATTTCATGAGTCCATAAGTGCCTGAGGGATCACTTGCCCACCGTAATACATGGTTTTAGTTGTATAATTCAATTTAATTAATTCTGTGCTACACACTACGGTGCAAGTTGTGTTAAATTCAAGGAAAAGTTGTGTGTGTGTGTGTTTGTGTGTGGATTTATATCCAAGGAACGGAATTATATCTTGGACTGCAAAACCCACCCTATATTCCTTGATGTATCCAAAGTTCGCTCTGAAGAATGACCACATATCACGTGACTCGTCATCTCAAGTGATCCCTCAGGCACTTATGGACTCATGAAATTACAGTTAAACTTCAACTTCCAGGTAAGTCTCGTTTAACTTTTAAATTTCTGATTTCCTCTGTACCAGCTTTGTATGCGGCATCATTCGTTAGTCTCCATTAATGTTTAACAGTAGACGTCACGTGACGATGACTTTGCAATGGTCCATTTGCATTTTAGTGGCCGATCTGGCCAACTACGGATTTCCATGGTAAACCCCGTTAATTTCTTTGAAATGGAAAGGTTTTCGAGCATTGCCACTTGTTTGCAAGTGTTGTATAACCAAAATTGGACAAGAGAGTGTTTCAATTTTTCACATCATACGCATACAGAAAAATGATTATAACCGACATGAAACTTGTTACATTGTTATATACGTATGTATAAAAATATTGCATCGCTGAAAACTTATAAATCCAAAATGCTTAACTATTGCTGCCCTGTTAAGTTAAATGCAGCCATTTATTTTTTTGAAACATGAACAACCTTGTTTGAAAACATATTGCCAGAATGGTCAGGGCAGATTATAAACTTAGTTGTGCTCTTCTGGAAGATGATGCTATAAATTGTGGATGAATATGTGTATTTACTACTCTGTTTGTGAAGGCTATAAAACTATATATATATTTATGTCAACTAGGATATGTTAGTTTGTCCGAGTATAACCAAAACAACTATCACTACATCAAACATATGAATATCGCAAAATTTCTTCTAAGTGTGCCGAGATATTCTACATTGATGTCGACCAGACATCGAGTTTCAAACGGAATAACCAAAATAAAGTCCACTCAGTATGAAAGACTTAAGCTTACTAGAGGATTTTGAAAGACAAACAGCGTCGACGTTGATCATCGGGTTCTATAGATATCTGATATGGGTCTGCACTGTTTGCAAATATTAGTGTTTGTGTGTGTTCCGCGTTCAAAGGGTAAATGCATAATTAAATGAATAACATTTCTCCTGTATTAAGTCAAGTGTTCCCGTGTTATTCAAGCAAAAACCATCCAGATCTTACTTTAAAACCAATCCATTTTTCATGTTTGGGATGGAAGCACCGCAAACACAATATTTGTTGGTATGGGGCATCCAGTTCAGCAAAAAATACCTTGATCTGAAGGATCCTTTAGGAACCCTCTGATCTTTGTTTACACCGTTTGCATGTCATTGTCATCAATAGATTAAGCTACTACTTGTCTTGAAGATCTAAAATAAAGCTTTCTTTGAGTGACTGTTCTGGACAGGCGTTACTGTAATTGTGTGGTAGAGTTATTACCTCAGATGAATCCATGTCCTTGTTGAGTTTATTTTCCACCCCTTCTTTGAATCTTTTTGCCAAGAACCTCTGTCGTAAATAATAAAAAACAAAAAACAAGAAATAAACGACTGCTATATTATGACCGTAGGAAACAGTACACATTATCTTAAAAGCATATCAACCTGTTATATTTTAAAATTATCCTTAACGTGTGTATAAGGCTTTGAATGAAACAAAACGAACATGTTTAACTCGGCTATATTAAACCCAACCTCTTTGAATTAATCAATTGAAAAGGAGCATTTACTTGGAAAGAGGCAAAGTTTAATATTGTGTAGGTTTGAAACCATTGTAATAAATAGGGCATTTGCTCCTATGGAGCAAATGCTCTATTTATCACAATGGTTTAAAAAAAATGCCTTTTACAGAGGAGTGAACAGACGTCATTATGAGAAAATGGGTTAGGTAATATAGACGTGCCTAAATTAATTACAGTTTACTTAATTAACGGAATAATACATTCCATAAATGTTAAATTGTGATGTAATATAATTTTGCCCTAACTCTAATATTTCGGCACTACTGGACGATTTTCTCTAAAGTGTGAATTGAGATGTATTGTTTTTATTTTCATGCGTACGGATATAGAGTTTTACTAATTAGCCAATATTAGAATTAGAGCTAAATGTATAAAGAATAACAAGCTATATGTAAACTATGAATAATGCATTGCATGCACATGTATGTGTGTATAATCTGATGTTAAAATCTGATGTATGCAAAAGTTTATTAATTACAAACATATTTGAAATAAACCGTGGGTCAGTCCCATATATTCTGTGCCATCATTGCAATCGTTGGCAAGTACAGTGTACCAGAAATTCAGGGTCATCCTAGTCCTGGGCAAGTACCAGATATGTTGATCATCCTAACGACCGTATTCCAGTCTCAGATATTGTCATCATAACAATCGTGTGTCAGTCTCATATATTGTGGGTCATCCTAACAATCACGAGCCAGTCACAGGTATTTGAAGCCATCCTACCAACCATGGGTCAGTTTAAGACATTATGGGTCAACCTAATAATATTGTGTCTTCCGAGATATTTAGAGCCATCGTAAAATCCGTGTACCTGTCCCAGATATTGTGGGTCATCCGTAAAATCATGGGTCAGTCTCAGACATTGTGAACAACAATTGGTCACTTCCAAATAATGTGGGTCATCCTTACAATCGAGTGTCAGTGTCAGATATTGTGCGTCATCTTTACAATCGAGTGCCAGTCCCATATATTATAGGTCATCCTAAACATCATAGGGCAGTCCTAGATATTGTGTCATCCTAAAAATCGTGAGTCAATCTAATATATAATTGTTCATCCTAACAATCATAGGTCATTCAAATAAATTGAGTGTCATCGTAACAATTATATGTCAGTCCCAGATATTGTGAGCCATTCTTATATATTCTGAAGGTGGGAAGTCCTTGGAAAGCAAACGTTACAATGCGAACAGAGAAGATTGCAGACTCTGTTTTATTGAGTCGGTTCATGAGTAGTAATTAAAAGTGCAACACTACTCACGCCCCTTGCACCGAAGGACCAACATCCATGGGCCTGTCCCAGATATTGTGGATCATCCTAACAACCATGGATCAGTCCCAGGTATTTTGAGATTTTGTGGACCAATTTCAGAAACTGTGGGTTATCTTAGGGATTGTGGGCCAGTCCCAGATTTTGAAGGTCTGTTAACAATCATGGGCCAGTCCCAGATAGTGTGACTCACCTTAGTAATTGTAGGTCAGACCCGGGTATTGTGCATCGTCCTAACAATTGAAGGCGTGGCTCAGGTTTTATAGGTTATAACAATCATAGATCAGTCCTTATTGTCAACCTAGTAATTACTGACAGGTTCCGGATATGATTAGTCATTCTAGCAATCATGTGTCATTCCTAGATATATTCGGTCATCCCACCAATCTTTAGACAGACTCCGATAGTGTGGATCATTCTAACAATCGGGCACCAGACCAAGATAGTTTGGGCCATTTATACTAGCATTGGTCACTCCGGGATAGTGTGGATGCTCCTATCAGTCCCATATATCTTGGATATTTCTAACAATCGAGAATAAGTTCCAGATATTATGGTTCATCCTAACATCGTGGGCCAGTGCCTGATAGTATGTGTCTTAAAAATCATGGGTCAGTCCAATATAGTGTGGGTTTTGTGCCAGATGATGTCGGACATGCTAACAATGGTAGACCAGTCCAAATATGGTGGAGTATCATTGCAATCCATTACAAAAGGATACAGTCAATGTATTACGAATAAATTCTAATAATCAAGGGCTGAATCCAAAATCAATGAAATACTGTCGTATTGTTATTATCACATATCACGTCAGCTATTACAAAGATACCGATCGAGATCGTGGTGTACATAGAAATTATTTAATTGTAATATATGATTTCTTTACGATCATTTGCCATTCCTTGCTATATATGACACGTTTGCAATAAGGCCGAAGAAAATATGAAAATTGCCTCTATTTATGGTCATATATTTTGGATTCTACCTATGATATGAATCTTACAATTTTTCAAAGCCAATACTTCTTGTATATATGATAAAACTTATTTCAGTAAATATCCCCATTTATGCCCATATCATTTATAATGGAAGTCCCTACATTCGACACGTTTTAAAGATGCCCAAAAATATACAAAACTCGTTTATTTATATGCTGAAAAGAAGTATATCGCAAGAAAACATAAACACCGAAGAAGACACAACTTTCATATGTTTGATATGTTATTCGTCAATGTATTAGTATCTATTCGGCTCGCGTTTTAGTGTCGGTGACTGTTCGACCAAGGTCGATAATATTTTGTTGAACAAGAATTATAAGTGCCGATGAAAACGGTTTATTTGTATCACAGGGCTATTTTTCGATATAAATTCTATAGGGAGGCGATCCCCTGAGAGCAAATATTGCAAAACAAAAAGAGAAAATTGCGGAACCGTGCCAAGGCGGTTCTCTCTTTGTCATCCTTACCTTTGTTTGTCTTGTGTATTTGTGCTTGTGTTTTGTTCATGTTTGTCTCTGGTGCTCGTGTATTTGTTGGTGTTTTCTGTGTTCTTCTAGTGTGTTTGCGTGTGTTTGGTTGTCTGTGTGTGACATGCTGTCTATTGATGTGTTGGTGGTGATTCTGTCTTGTATGTGACTTTCTACTGTATGCGTGTGTATGAGTATAAATTGCTATGCTTTCTGTAGGTGTTTTGGTGATGGTGGCGTTTTGTGTGTGGCTTTTCCTGGATTTTACTACTTTTTCATTTATTGAGTCTATTCATGAACAGTAATTGAAAGTGCAACACTGCTCACGCCCCCTAGCACCGGCTTTAACGGTATTCAATTTTCAGAACAAGAAGTACTGAAATTTATGATCTCGAAGGATCAGAAGGTATAACAACACTGAGAATGAAGTATTGGGCGACGTTTTAACGGTCGCCACACAAGCACTTAACACCTGCTGTTGTGAAGATTATAAATTCTGTAGGGAGGCATTCCTCTCATAAGTTCAAATTGACAATCTTCATAAAAATTATTGAACGTAGCAACTATTACATTTTATGACATTATTGAAAATATGCGTTTATTGTAGGGACTTCCTCTTTAAGGAAAGTTAGTCCAAATCTTATTTTGAAGCCCATCCTTTTTTCATGCTGAGGGGCACTGCAAACAACGTATTAGCTGATATAAGTCATGGACATGGAAGGGTTTAGCAAACAGTCATGTCCCGATCAGAGGGTTCCTTTAGAAACGGTTTACCTGTGTCCTTTTTAAGGGACATCGGTGCAAACTAGCTGAGAACAGTAATGATACATATATATGAAACATCGTTTTAACCCTTATCCCAATGGATAACTTGGATATTATACATATTATACAATTGTTCCAAACTTTTTGGATCCTAATTGTTTGGATCTTGAAAATATTGTAAAAACCAGTCAAATGTTTCAACGTATTATCTGGATTGAAACTGTTTGCAACATCCAGAACTTACCTAATTTCAAAATACTGCTTCCAGACATATTTAGGGGGTGAGTTGTTTACTCTAAAACCTCTCAACGTTTACTACAAATAGTATTACTACAGGCTTTTGCAGTAGATGGTGACTCAATATAGAACAATGTGTATTGAAATATCCTATAGGGATTTAAGTTTTACTTTCGTTTTTGCTTTACGATTAACGTGTCTCATTTGTATCAATTAAATGGTCGCTATAGAAAGGTTCTTCTTTGGTAGAATACTTACCAGACATGGATGTATGTTGTATCTTGTAACACGCAGCTGCGAAATGTTAAGGTTGAAACAAAAAGTGATTTCACCGACTAGCATTATTTTCCTGTACAGTCTGTGAAGCAAGGTTTTGGTTACAAAATAAAAGCATTTTAGTACTTACAGGATGGTATTTATGTGTTGCTCGAAACAGGATTCTTCTCTGGTTTTGAAAAAAATCTACATTTAAAAAAGTAGTGTTTGGCATATCTCTACTAAATGTGAACATTCAAATAACGGACTTTGAATAAGATGATTAAAGATCACCATTCAGGTTCCTAATTACGACGAGAATAACTGACAAATACCGACATATTAGTATGATGGGACGATAATAGTACTGAAACTGTTATGCATTTGAAAAGCTATTACTCAGGGAACCAGCGGGGTCTACCGTGCACCCTAGACTTTTTTTTCATCGGTACCAAAATGTTCAGAAAAGTCTACTGAATCAGAATCGCGAATGTACTCAAAGTACAAAAATGAGTCATGCAGGAAACGCTACATACAGAACAAACACTCGCCCGAACAGCAACACAAGGAAACAGAAAATGTACATAAGTAGAAAAAACAACAAGAGACACACAAAGACAAAACAAACATACAATAGGAGGAAGATGGAAGTACCGCCTTGGAATGGTCAGTGACAAAAGTCACTGGGGGGCTTAAACCGGTTTATGGGCGCCCAACCTCACTCTTTTTGTTCAAATTCTTTTAGGCTATAGGGATTTAACCGTTCCCATGACAACCTCCTAGTTTCTGTTATGATAACCCATACCTGTAAACTCGCCCATATCACAGATAGTTTTTGTCCGAAACCTATAAAACTTGTACCATATTGAAGATAAGACGTGCTATTATTTCTAGCTATTTGAATTACCGTATTTGCATACTCATGAATATTAATGAGAACATTAAGAATAGTAAAAAAGTATATAAATAATGTAAACCTTTCACTTTTTTATCCTACAAGAATCAGAATGCAGTTTAACATAATGACAAAATCCTCAGTAAACAAAATATCCTATTCGATGACCTAAACATTACCTTTAAGTAACGTTCCTAGGCAACCATTCTAACCTCATTTTCATTATACAGAGTGTTTGGTAGGCCGAGATATTTTTGTATGTTACAGGTATTTAAACACGCTGTAATATGAACAGTTAGGTTAGAATAATTGCCTAGGAAACTGATATATTACCAGCAATGCTATATAATGTGTCCCAAATTTATTCATATAACAATCTTGGCGATATTCAGTGATCATTTAAAACTTTAGCTAAATCCTTCATTTTGCATTTGTGTTTGCTTTATAAAGCTGGTGTCTTTGGAAATTTTCAACATCTTTTACTGTTCTCATAAATATTCATACATATGCAAATTATGTTATATCAGAAAAGTAATATTTACTATTAAAGCAATGCCTCTTATCTATGTTTGTAACAATCGATTGCATGATTCATCAAAAATAACTGAGATCTAGCGGAGTATTACAGGTAGATATCAATTTTCCGAAATGTGTGAAAAGATCGGTTACCATGGAAACAGTTACAGTGTTACTTACAGTTCATTGTTTGGTTATCAATTTAGATACTTAATGCTTTCTGAGTATTTTGTCATCAACTTATACTACATTTGAAGTTGTTTTCTGCGATTGGTAGGATACAAGTTGAGAGGTTTCTGTTAATTCTGTATTGTTTACTTTTTTTATTGTTCTCATTAACATTCATGTGCATGCAAATAGGGTAATTCCTACATTTAGTCTTTAAACAAAAGCACAAGGTGTTAGCTTTAATTCGGTACCAGTTTTATACAATTAGCACAAACACTTTCTGTGATATGGAAGATGTTTGACTAATACACTATGTGTGAACAGAGTGAAATGAATGGTTACTATGGAAACAATTAAAATGTTTTTTGGTCCTCAAAAAAGTTGTTTTTTTACTGAGGATTTTGTCATCAATTTAAACTGCATTTGAGGTTCTTTTCTGATATTTGTAGGATGGAAAAGTGACTAGTTTACATTATTTATGTTATTTCTGTCTTGTTTTTACTATTTTTAATGTTCTCATTAATTTCATGAGTATGCAAATTATGCAATTTCAAGGCATAGCTAGGAATATAAGCACAATGTCTGATCTTCACTTTGGTACCAGTTTTAAAGATTTAGGACAAAAACTGGCTGTGAATTGGACTATTTGCATAGGGGTCATCGAAAACTTAGGTTTGCCATCGAAATGGTTAAAATGTTACTTAGCTAAGCGACTTTGAGAGAAGTTTGAGGTTAGGACGTCCGTAATCCGGTTTAAACCCCCAGTGGTGATTTTGCTACTGATCGTGCCAAGGCGGTACTCTCTTTTTCACCCTTGCTTTTATGGCTTATGTCTTTGTACTTGTGCTTTAGTTCATGTGCGCTTGTGTGTTTGTTGTTGTTTTCTTTGTTCATCTCGTGTATGTGCGTGTGTTTGGGTGTGTATTTTGGTGGTGGTTACGTTTTGTATGTGGCTTTGCCTGTTTGACTTTACTACTTTTTCAATTAAATTTTATTATTTGGTCCTCAAATTGGATAGTTTGTTTTCTGAGGATTTTGTCATCATGTTAAACTGCATATTAAAGTTTGTTTTCTGATATTTGTAGGATAAAAAAGGTGAACGGTCTTTCTATACATTGTTATTATTTTAAATAGTCTCGTTAATATTTATAAGTATGCAAATAATGTAATTATAACAGTAAATGGAAATAATAGCACATTGTCTTATCTTTAATTTGGTGCAAGTTTTATAGGTATAGGACAAAAACCGGCTGTGATTTGGGCGATTTTGCAGGTATGGGTCATTACAAAACCTGGGGGGTTGCCATGGAAACGGTTAAATTACACATAGCCAAAAAGAATTTAAACTCGAGTACATTCGAGTTTCGGATTCAGTAGACTTTTTTGAACATTTTCGTACCCATGAAAAAAGTTGGGGGGGGGGGGGGGTGCGGTAAACCCTACTGGCTCCCTGATTAATACGTTTTTGATTTTTTGTACCTATATTAATTTTAATTGTGTTTTACAGACTAAATACATGGGAATGACGTCTCTATGTTATCTCTTTTTCTTAATCGATAGTGGGTTAGCTCCCTTATGTTAGTCGGTAATTATTTACTGATATATAAAGGAACCGTAATCGAGAGGTCTAAATAAGATCGACGTCTAGCGAAGAAATCCAACATTTATGGCAAAGATGATTTGGAGTTAAGCCAGTTACGATTCGGATTGCTACGTTTTGCAGTTACTCTAAAATGTCTGCCAAGGTTTCCGTATGATCAAACGTCCCAAATAAAAGATCCGAATATTAGTCTTATATAAGGAATGTAACTGTAGTTTAGGCCATTTTTCACCTCGTCCCTGAGTGTGAAGAGCTGACAACCTTGAAACAATTTCTTATACGCCAAACACAATAAAGTTTGGCGTTCATATCAGCAATATATTCAATGAAAAGAACTTTCTTACAGCGATCTTACACGAAACGTGGTTTAATTGGTAAATATTGCAATCGGGGCCTCCGTGGCCGAGTGGCTATGACCTTCTACTGATAATCGCTTAGCCCTCACCTCTGTGGTTCGAATCCCGGTCTGGACATTTGTATATTTCGTGTGAGGAAGCCTTCCAGTTGGCTTGCGGTAAGTCAGTGATTAAAATCGGATGTTATGTGCACGAAACAATGCAATTTGTTCCGTGCACAGAAAAACCTCTTGAATCTTCCTCCGCCTATAATTAGATGGACGTCGTGATATGACTGAAATACTGTTGAAGCGACATAAACCCCGATAAAAACCAACCAAACATATTGCAGTCGAATTTATATGCTGGGTATTCAAGAAATAAGTTTCCCGAGTATGAAAATGCGTTTCCGTTGTTACATGCGACATAATTATTCTTATCACAAATTCTCTTTTGTTAAACTTACAGTTAAAATGACTCACTGGCTGATAATTTTTTCAATCATTTTGCCAGTAAGGGCCGAGTTCAGTTTTTTAATAAACGTGAAAGGATACTGTTATGCAGTACTTGGTGAATGTTATGAGGTGCTTCCAGTTTTTTCCTTGGGAAATGACCTCAAACAGCGCCCCTTGTTTGTAGGTTTCCATGGTCATTTCCTTAAATATACGATCCTTCATTTTGGCAATGTCCTGAAACCAAGTTAACATCAGTATACTATCAAGCAAAATAATAGATCATTAAAAAACAAAAACAAATAACAAATTCGGATGTCTTTATAGGAGTCGAACTGCTTTCAGTTGTTGTAGTTTCAAAAATAATTAGCTTGGACCAACTAGCATATATTGTTCTGTTACCAATAATCTGAAAATGGACGATCCTTCGAAAGCAAAAGTAGAAATGCAAAAGAGAGAATTGTAGACTCGGTTTTATTGAGTCTGTTCATGAGTAGTAATTAAAAGTGCAACGCTACTCACGCCCCTATCACCGGCTTATGCAGTATCCAATTTTCAAAACTAATAACATCAAAACCAATGATCTCAGAGGACCAGAAAATATAACAAACTAAGCCACCCTGCATCTCCTGAACGTTGGTACAAAAGGCTGCTCTTTGTCTACATTTGCCATTGAGGCTCTACAATCATTGTCCAAGTTTCACACCCATATAAGAAGATTGGGAAATGACCAGATGTATGTAGAAATATCCTGAAAGTGGGAGATCCTTCGAAAGCAAAAATAGGAATGCGAAAAGAGAAAATTGCAGACTCGGTTTTATTGAGTCTGCTCATAAGTAGTAATTATAAGTGCAACAATACTTCCGTCCCTAGCACTGACTTAAGCAGTATTAACTAATAACAGGAAAACTAATGATTCGGAAGGACCAGAAAATATAACAACACTGAGAATGAACCCGCCAATAACTTTCCATATTATGTTGAGTTGTGTCAGCACCAGTTGTTTCAGTTAGAATACATATTTCAACCATATATGCTTCATCTTTACCCTTAATGCACCAACCTCTTCAAGTAATTGGATCCCTCATGGTACTATCAGCACTGCGTTTTGTTCTGTTGGTCATAACTTAAAACCGAGTCTGTAATTTTCTCTTTTCGCATTGCTACTTTGGCTACATTTGTCGCTGACCGTTCAAAGGCAGTTCTTCCATCTTCCCCTATTGTTTGTTTGTTATATTTTTGTGCATTTCTTTGTGTCGTTTATATACATGTACATTTGCTGTTTGTCGTGGTGGTGCTGTGTGGGCGGTTGTGTATTTTGTACGCGGTGTTTCCTGCATGACTCATACATGTGCTTGTGAAGGATCTCCCACTTTCAGAATATATGACATGTATGTGCTGATATTCATGCCATACATTCCATCTGTCATGTCATGCTTATTCGTGAGATATCATCAAAGTACACGTATGATTCATGCAGAAAACACCGCATACAATACATACAATAGCCCGAACAAGACCATGTAAAAAAGAACACCAAATATACATATATACATGCCTATCAAAATACAAAAAAGAGACACATAAAGACATAACAAACAAACAATAGAGGAAGGATGGAAGTTGATCACTTGGAACGGCCAGTTATCTCATCTCCAACCTAAAAGACAGTGTAAATAAACATATCCCCGACTAATCCACAACAACCGCGGACGATGTTGTAAAATGCAATTATTAAAGGCATCTCAAACCTCCTTCATAAGTGACACCCCAATACACAGTGCCCAGCTGTGCTGATTATTGATTCCCTGGAGTGCCCCTGAAGTATCCAGCCAGGGTCAATGACCATAAGAGATAAAGTTATGCAATTATACCTTGATCCTCTGTGATAGTAGCC
This sequence comes from Azorinus chamasolen, assembly GCA_963576725.1. Taxonomy (NCBI): domain Eukaryota; kingdom Metazoa; phylum Mollusca; class Bivalvia; order Cardiida; family Solecurtidae; genus Azorinus; species Azorinus chamasolen. The sequence continues at coordinate 53,290,624 of OY755246.1, read as the reverse complement.
CGCCTTATCAGTATGTGTATTAGATGACAGAGAGACAGCATCTTTTCTCTGCCAACTTATAGTTCGATGGAAGCTCTAGGTGGTCACGTTTCCATGATAACTTAGCAACGTCCGTAAATGTTATCGAGGTACGTACGTTGATACTCGTGTAGGTATTCAACTTCGTTTTCTTCTCATTGCAACAGACCTGACATAATACCCTAATTTCCAAATTTACAAACCTTTTCCAATGATTCTTTTAAGGACGTCGGAGAAATCAGTAAATTCAGAATGTGGTCCGTGGAGTCTGCATATGTCCCTCTGTTTCATGGTCCAGACAAACGGTATCTATTATTTAAACTCTCAGCTGTGAAGCCTTGACCACATACTACTTTATCGTCCACAATATCCCAATAATAGTCAGCTCCAATGAAAATAGATATGTTGAACTGGTAGTCAACACTGGCTGGATGGGCAAGCCTTTACTCTGTAGATATGGATACTTGTCTACTGCTGCTATCACATGACTACTCGTCGGTGTTGCTATGTTTGAAATATCAGTACTTTGAACTGTATTTTCTCGTTGAACTGTGTCATAATGTGAACTTTAGTCAATTCAAGGTGATGAGCATCATTGCTCTCGCTCCCAACTCTCGCTTTAGTTTTTCAGGCACAAGTCATCAGCAAGTTTCCTCGCACAAAAGGATCGTAGTGCCCCTTTATCAAACAGTACAGCTGCTGTTGGTTAAGTGTTGTCTGAGTGCAGCAATCGCTGTTTTCAACAGTATTGCGCCAGTAGAGTTATTTGCCGTTGTAGAATGAAAAATGGCTGCTTGCGGTTTCAGATTCGAGTATGTTGATTGCGTGAGCGGACTTCACTTCCTTGTTCTTCATTCGTTTTGCAAAGCGCTGAATGGTGTTTTCTTTTGCATTTCTTACATCGATCACGCGACTTGCAGGCAGCTACATGACGTTTACAGACAGTTGAAGCATATCCGCTGTCCGATCATTGCGTCTGCATCTACGATATTCTGACACTCAACAGCGGCATGATATTCCTGACAAATGCACATTTAAATGGAACATGGCGATCGATCTTTACTGTCCTTGTTTTTTCGTTGGCTTCACACTGGCGTACAACGACGCTGTGTTGTTGTACATGTCAACCTCTGGCAGTGTATCGGGTGTATCTGCTTCTATAATGTAAATATCTTCCTTCAACGCATACCGTAGTTCGACAAGCTTTAAGATTCCGTCACCATGTGCTCGTGTAATTAGGCGTCACACATCGCGTGGTAACTTGTCAAACACGACCGGGTCAAGTAAATTACCGCACGTTTCCGTCGCCCGACCTATGGCCTCTAAACTCCGAATATACAATTCCACTTTGTCATGGAATTGCCTCAAAGTTTGTACTGTGTTCACCTGGATGGGCAATTTCAACATGGTTTGGATTGTTACTTGCCTATTTTTTGTACTTGACCATAACGCTTTCTCAATAAATCTACTGCACGTAAGTAATTAACACTGGTTAACCCATTCCCTCATATTGGCGCCTTTTGACGCCTTTGCAGAAGTTCCCTTTTGAAACCATTGTGATAAATAAAGCATTTGCTCCTATAGGAGCAAATGCCCTATTTATTTCAATGGTTTCAAACTACAAAATTCTAAACAAATTCTTTTCTCTAGTTTGCTCTTTTCGGTAGATTTATACAAAGAGCTTAGATCTAAAAATAGCCTATGAGGGAATGGGTTAATGCAACTTTCAATCAATCGCCCGGCCTTGCAATCAAACTGCGATTTAAATTAACTAAGCGTGTGAACATCTGTTAATCTAATATTGTAATGCAACGTAGACTCAAAGCTGTTCCAGAAACATTTTCCATTCAAGTATATCGCCATCAAATCTCGATTAGGCAGTTCATAAAACTGGATTGAGATTATTAAATTGAACGAAATGTCATTTACAGATTGGGTTGTTTGTCGAGTTACCCCACCAGTGGACAATACTGCTGGAGTTGATTGGAAAAAGGTATGTGACTCTGGAAACACGGTTCTTCACCATCTCGGAAATCCATCAACTCGCGTATCCGAATCTTAAGGTTCAGGTCGAAGTCTCCAGTTGCCATCATTTACGTATCCATGTCGTCAGGCTCCGTCTGTGTTAGTATCATTCTAACATGCTAGCTAACATCTGGTATCTTCTCCAAATGGTGATTAATCAAACTTCTATGGCCATCATGCAGCGGAATTAGCTTCTGAAGATTCATGTTACAGTTTCTGGCCCGGCACCAAAATGGGGTAAAGTGGTGCGATTAATAATAACACTTAGCACTGTGTCAAGTTTCGACCTTGTCTCTTGTAACAAAAAGGATGTAAAACATAAAGCAACTATACAATTTCTAAAACTCTAATTCTATCACAATATTGTCTGTACTGTTGACTTCTTGTTTACTAAAGATAAAATAATAAATATGATAAAACTGACAACAAATCTGGAATAAATCTCTTCTGGTCTATTAACACTCTTTAGAAGTCTTACATAAACCCTTTACAGTCGGTACACACCTTTCCGTTTGGCGTGCTCTATGACAGTACACTCTTAACCCGGATACGGGAACAACTTACCAGATTCATGTACATGTATTGCATTTCTCTACCGTGTCTTTAATGGCTTTCCTGCAAAGGAATTGAGTATATATATTTCGGTCTTTCCCAGATGTTTTACATATTGTGTTGGTCGTCTTCCACGTTGTGAGGAAGTCTGTCGGGGATTTCTTCTTTACATTGTTTGACTAGGGTGACTTTAAGACACTTGTTAGGTTAGGACGTTCTTAAACTGGTTTAAACACCAAGAACATGTAGTGGTTTTGCCACCGACCGTTCCAAGGCAGTTCTTTGTCACACTTACTTTTATGTTTGTCTTGTACCTTTGTGTCTTTGTACTTGTGCGTTTATTGGTGTTTGATATTTGCATTTCTCTCTATCTCTTCTCTCTCTCTCTCGTGTGTGTGTGTGTGTGTGTGTGTGTGTGTGTGTGTGTGTGTGTGTGTGTGTGTGTGTGTGAGTGTGTGTGTGTGTGTGTGTGTGTGTGTGTGTGTGTGTGTGTGTGTGTGTGGTTGTGTGTGTGTTGTTGTGTGTGTGAAAACGTGTGTACTCAGTGGGTGTATATGAGCGTGTGTCTATATGGCTGTATGTTTCTCATTTATTTTCTATCGATGTTTTAGTATTGCATACGTCTTGTGTTTGGCTCTTCCTGCCTGACATTACTATCTTTTCTTTAAGAATAAAACGTTTCTGGCATCCACTGTAGGCCTATACGATATTCCTATTTTGCACACAACAACTTCCTCGTGATTTAATCAATGATAAACTTAGTAAATTAATTTAGAAAACATTTGCCAGAGAGACAGTACCATTTCTGCATTGTAATACAGAAAAACATTCTTTACTGACGATCCAATGAATTGTTACACCAATTGAACCTGCTCAGAAATTTGCATATCACCAACCTTTCTCCTGGATAACATATTCGTACCTTATGTAAATGCTTTATACCGTCAAGTTATTGGTATTCCTATGGGTATAAATTGGGTCGCATATTTATGAGCGATATTTCACTTTAAGTCTGGACCCACAATCTAAACCAGATGTTATGGAAGCCTTCAATGCAACGTACCAATATTTGGACGATATTTCATCATATGTGACCCTTTCTTTGATATTATGGTTCCTACAATTTACCAAAAAAGAACTAAAATTGAATAAAGCTAACATTTCGTCCTACACTTATGCGGCTTTTGGCTGAGCTAGACCTTAACATTGACAATGGAATTAACTCTTCTAAAATTATGACAAAAGAGACGATTTTGATTCTAAATTTCCTCCATCTTGACGGACAGGTACCACCCTGTGTCCCATCTTACAGGGTTTACATATCTCATCTTATTCGTTTGGCTAGAGCACTTTCCTCTGTTTGTACCTTTAACAGTTGAAATATCAGGTTTACTGAAAATCTGTTTAAATAATGATATATGTCTCATAAAACAAAGAAACGCATTCTCAAAATCTCCTTTAATGACAAGTATAAGTGCAATCATAAGGCACTCCTGTGACATCCGGAACTTGTTGGTGATGTGAATAACAAACTTCGTAAACTTATTGGACATACGCTCGTACCATTTTTCTTCGCTAAATGTATTAAAATCATTAAAATGGGATAAGATCCTATAGTACTACAACATTACAAAAATGAGTCATGCAGGAAACACCACATACAGAACAAACACTCGCCCGAACAGCAACACAAGGAAACAGCAAATGTACATAGGTAGAAAAAACAACAAGAGACGCACAAAGACAAAACAAACATACAATAGGAGGAAGATGGAAGTACCGCCTTGGAACGGTCAGTGACAAAAGTCACCGGGGGTTTAAACCGGTTTATGGGCGCCCAACCTCACCCTTATTCCATCCCCATCCTAAAAGACAAACAGTGTAAATAAACGTATCCCCTCTCCGACTAATCTACAACAACCGCGACAGCAAATACAGTGGTAAAGTGCATGTATAACAAAGAAAACATTTAATTGAACATACTGTATCCACCTATCGCTAGTGTACTCAATGATTGAGCTGCAAACAGAGTAACTGTAGAAAAGTAATAAAGGGTACGACAAAAATGAAATAGTACAGATATCCGACGTTCTCCTTCCATTTCTGGATTTAAGAGGTCGCCTTCATAGAGTACTAAACCTTTCCTGTCGGCGTACATGCAAAGAGGCCAGCGTGATTGCCAACTGTAAAAGGGTTCACAACCAAACATGCAGTATGTTGTAGTAATACAGGATCATATCCCTTTTTAATGAATTGTTTTATATATTTGATGAACAAAGTGAGAAAATGGGTATGTCCAATAATTTTACGAAGTTTGTAAATCACATCACCATAAAATTCAGGATGTGAGATACCGTGTCGCAAAAGTACCTTGAGATTACAATTGTACTTGCCAATAAGCGAGAGATTTCGATAGTAAAATTTAGAGAAAGTTTTTCTTAGTTTATGGTATCTATATCCTTGTTTAAGCAGTTTTTCAGTTAAAATGAGATTTCGACAGTTAAAATCGTCAATGTCATGTCAGATTGTCAACTAATTTACAGTTAACAATCTGCTCTATGTATATGTACATCGACATGTATTCTGAGTACTCCATGAAGACGCTCTTTAAAAACGCAGAAACGGAAGGAGAAAGTCGGATCCTTGCACTCGTTTTGTCGTATCTTTTATAACATGCAATAGGTGGATCCAGTTTGTTTCACTCAATATGTTTACGTTTTACAATAGGCATATACTTTTGCTGCTTTTTGTCATTGTGCTGTTCGGGCAAATGTGTATTTACTACTCATGAACAGACTCAATAAAACCGAGTCTGCAAGTTTCTATTTTTGCATTTCTACTTTTGCTTTCGAGGGACCACCCATTTTCAGAATATATGTACTTCACAACAGCAGGTGTTAAGTGCTTGTGTGGCGGCCGTAAAAAGTCGCCCGTACTTCATTCTCAGTGTTGTTATATTTTCTGGTCCTTCGCGATCATTAGTTTTCATGTTATTAGTTTTGAAAATTGAATACTGCTTAAGCCGGTGCTAGGGGGCGTGAGTAGCGTTGCACTTTTAATTACTACTCATGAACAGACTTAATACAACCGAGTCTGCAATTTTCTCTTCTTGCATTTCTACTTTTGCTTTCGAGGGATCACCCATTTTCAGAATATATGTACTTCACAACAGCAGGTGTAAGTGCTTGTGTGGCGGCCGTATAAAGTCGCCCCGTACTTCATTCTCAGTGTTGTTATATTTTCTGGTCCTTCGCGATCATTCGTTTTCATGTTATTAGTTTTGAAAATTGAATACTGCTAAAGTCGGTGCTAGTGGGCGTGAGAAGTGTTGCACTTTCAAGTACTACTCATGAACTGACTGAATAAAACCGAGTCTGCAATTTTCTCTTTTTGCATTTCTTCTTTTGCTTTCGAGGGATCACCCATTTTCAGAATTTATATATGGTGTATCCTGCATGAATTTACTTTTCAAATGCGATAAATAAATGTATGTCGGTACATATAAATGACAATGTCTATGATCGGTTAGTTGCTGCTTAGACAAGTTCAGTAACGTAGGCGATCTTGTCATGACATTAGTTATATTTGTCTTTTGATATATACATCTAGATTTAGATAGATAGATAAATAGATTTATTTCGGCAAACAGAAAACATAATATGGTTCACAAACATGTATCACATCATAATAAATAATAAATCGTAAAATGATGCATAGTGAAAAACCATGGCATGCTTTCTAGACCAAGGTTAATACAATAAAGAGCATGCTCTTATTTCCATTGTGGTCCTTATCAAAGGTGACATGATATAGAGAGGCTTTAATGTATAATATGAATACTATCACAAGTGGATGCTATATCACATGATTTAAACTGTAAGTCATATTATTAAATAAAATATTAAAACTGGCATCAAAAGCAGTTACATTTATAAATACTATCACAGTCACAGACAAAAATTGGTACACACTTGTTGTATCACAGTCCCTTAATTTAAAACGTAAGAAATACAAGTTATGCACCAGTAAAGTAAATGATAATAGTGCATGATAGAGTTGTTTGCCGACATTTATAAAAATCATAAGCAGTCGAGATCATGAAAATGCTGTGTAAATATAAACAATACTAAGAAATAATATTGCTCATCAAGTGCCTCTTGATTGCTGACTTGAATGTAGATAAGTTGTGTATCTCAGTAAATTCAACTGGTAAGCTGTTCCAAAGTTTAGATCCAGTATAAAAGAAAGAGTTTGTTGCAGCACCTTTTACTTTCGGCAAACTGAAACCACCTCTTTCTTTTAGTCTGGTATTATAAGAGTGTACAGAATTTTGCAATGTTAAATAATCCTGCATATAATCAGGCGATATGTTGTGTTTAATTTTGTATACATGACACAATATAATTTGATCAACTTTGATCATTGAGTACACTAGCGATAGGTGGATACAATATGTTCACTTAAATGTTTTTTCGTTATACATGCACTTTACCACTGTATTTGCTGTCGCGGTTGTTGTAGATTAGTCGGAGAGGGGATACGTTTATTTACACTGTTTGTCTTTTAGGATGGGGATGGAATAAGTGTGAGGTTGGGCGCCCATAAACCGGTTTAACCCCCAGTGATTTTGTCACCGACCGTTCCAAGGCGTTTCCTTGTGTTGCTGTTCGGGCGAGTGTTTGTTCTGTATGTGGTGTTTCCTGCATGACTCATTTTTGTACTTTTCTTGTCAACAGGCAGCCAATCAAGAGATTTAAAATGCTGATACACAACATGACTTTTTGAATCAAGATTGAATATAAATCTAATCAGCTTGTTCTGTGTCGTTTGCAATTTAAGTTTAAGAGATTTTGGTATTCCATTATACCAAACAGCATAAGCATAATCATAATGACACTGAATTAGAACCATTACACGCAGCTTTTTAGTATGTTGTGTAAGAAAATCCTTCTTCCTGTAAAGATACTTAAACCTGGCATTAGCCTTCTTTATAATTGATTATGCCATACTATTAAAAGACAAATGTTGATCTATAGTTACACCAAGATAATTGAAAAACGATGCTGATTTAATAGGTGTGTCATTACAACATATATTCAAATGAGATCTTGCTTTCAGTTTATGCTTTGAGCCAAAAAACAATAGAGGCTGTCTTGTCTAAATGTAATAGCTTGTTATCAATTAACCACTGACTCACTCTGTCAAGATCTTCAGAGAGCGTCATTTCCACAGAGGACAAATGTTTGCCTGAAACAAGTATGGCTGAGTCATCAGCATAAGCTTATTTTTAACAACAGCTGACATGTCATTAACATAAAATAAAAACAGAAGAGGACCCTTGGGGCACACCACATGTAACAGTTTCCGTAGAAGAAAAGGTTCCGGACACATCAACAAGCTGTCGCCGATCAGAAAGGTACGACGAAAACCAAGTCAAGATGTCCTTTCCAAGTCCAGATGCTTCAAGTTTCATTAAGAGTGGTCTACTGTATCAAATGCTTTTTGCAGATCTAACATTACCATGCCAACAAAATTGCCATCTCCATTTTCTTTCCTGCTGTTCTTGTTGTCATGGTGCTATGCGGGCGATTGTGTATTTTGTATGTAGGCATGTGAATCATAACACATTTACTTTTACTCAGCGTCACAATGTTTGCAATGTAATTTACGTTCACCACGAAGATAATATCTAAAATAATCTTGCATCAATCTCTCGAAATAAACATCTTAACGAATTAAATACAGAAGTACGTCTAAAATGCAAATACAGTAAATAACTAAATATATTTTATACAGTATGATGTACTCACCCATTTAGGCAGTATATGGTGCAGCATAAATTTAAGTAGTAATCCAGTGACAATCGATGTCACTATGATACATGCTAAATGGTTAACAGTACTCCATATTCCTTCAACGGATTTGGATGCACTTGAAATATTTCTACTGAAAACGACAAGTCCACTCAGTGCATACACCAACGTTACTGACATCCAAACGAACCCATTTAAATAAAGCCATAGGCACAAAATCATGCGACCATCATATAGACCCCATCGCGTTTTTTTTCTGAAGGAGTTGACGATATTAATGGCCCTCTGAAACGTCTCAGTTGGAACCTACAATAACAAAAAAACATATTCAGTAATCCATGACAGTAAACCCTAATCATTTTATCTCCGCTGATAGATAAATTAAGAATTTGTTTTTGACAGATAAACCTAAACCCATCATCTCCCTTGACAGACAAAAATATAATTTATTCCTAAAGGGTAAAAACACCAAGAAAGTACCGCTATAAGATACTTTTTCTGGTTGCTACGCAGGTAATAAAAGTGATCAAGGTATAAAATACGATTACCTCAAATTTTGCATTCTGAATGAGTTGCTTAGCATTCACATCAATAGGTTCTTCTACTGAAGGTGTAATGAAAAGCGAACAAGACTCATGCTCAACGATTAGGTCGATGTAATATCCATTGTCAGCTGAAAATAACAATAACTTTATAAAACAGTGCACTGATGCCTGTCTCACAATGCCATCGATTAAATATGTAACACCAAAGCTTCGACACCACTGGTTGCAAATTTATGTATTAGATTGAAGACAATCTTAACGCGTGTCTACTTAACAAATTAGTGTGCACCATATTCGATCACTGGTCAAACTGGTAATTCAAAACATGGTGTCTGGCAATCAATGTCGTTTCCTTGACCACGCTGAGGTCTAAAAACTAAGTGTATGATAACTAAGTAACGTAGCCGTTCCTTCCACTCTCAGGAAAGAAATAAACGAGATGCAAGACACAAACTATACATGTATATAACGATTATTTTAAATGAATAAATACAGCAAAAAGGAAGACTGATTAACAGAAATGACCATACTATTGAACATGCTCGTATATAATGTTAAGATGATTTTTATCGCACATGTTTATCTTCCTTAAGCTTTTAAAGATCACCTCTCCTCTGAATTTATCATATTCAAAGTCTCAAATACAAAATATTTACTCATTTCGTGACTTCGTCCGGGCTCCAGGTTAACGGCCTCTGTGAAAAAGAAATGAAAGTAAGAGTCATGCCGGAAACACCGCATACAAAACACACAACCGCCCAAACAGCACCACAGCAACTAACAGCAAATGTACATGAATATAAAAGATACAAAGAGACGCACAGACATAACAAATAAACAATAGGGGGAGATGGAAGTACCGCCTTGGAACGGTCAGTGACAAATGTCACTGGGGGTGGGGGTAAACTGGTTTTTGGGCGCCCAACCTCACACTTATTCCGCCCACCCTAAAAAAACAAACAGTGTAAATAAACGTATCCCCTCTCCAACTAAACTACAACAACCGCGATGGCAAATACAGTGGTAAACTGCGTATAAAACGAAAACATATTTAAGTGAAGTAACTGTATCCACCTATCGTTAGTGTACTCGATGATTGAGCTGCAAACAGAGTAACTGTAAAAAAGTAATAAAGGGTACGATAAAAACGAGGTAATACAAATATCTGACGTCCTCCTTCCGTTTCCGGATTTAAGAAGTCGCCTTCATAGAGTACTAAATATTTCTTGTCGGGGCCAGCGTGATTGCCAACTGTAAAAGGATTGACAACCAGACATGCAGTATGTTGTAGTACCATAGGATCATATCCCTTTTTTATGGAACGCCAATCTGCCATGCTAATTGCTAAATACAAAATGTGAAATGCTTTTTGCCAATCGTGTAAACTGCTGGGGAATGTTCCAAATGATGGATGTAAATGACAAATGCGAAGTGCGAAAGGCTTATTGCTAAATGCATGTTTGCACTACTGGCATTGCACAGCGCCATTTTCAAGTGACTCTACATTTGCTAAATGCATGTTTATTTACATTAAAGCTTAATGTATTGCTTATTGCACTGCTGAATAAAAAATGTCGCTGTTCAGTGCTAGTAGTGCAAATGTAACCGGGTGTTCTTATAAAGAAACATACCCGCTCAGACCAGAGATCGAAGTCAAACACTCTACCACGTCGACATAAAAGCGCACTTGTACAGCAAGGCCGTACAAGTGATGATCAACCTACACACTGTGACATACTCCCCCAGCAAGTTGAAATATGAAGTATGAGAACGACTGGGAATCGAACTCGGAGCTCATACAGTCACAGTCCCCCTTTGGGCGCCAAATGTAACCGGGTGTTCTTATAAAGAAACATGCCCGCTCAGACCCGGTATCGAACCCGGGTCGCCAGGTTAGCAGTCAAACACTCTACCACGTCGCCATAAAAGCGCGCTTGTACAGCAAGGCCGTACAAGTGATGATAAACCTACACACTGTGACACAAACATGCATTAAGCAATACGCCTTTTGCATTTCGCATTTGTCATTTACATCTATCATTTGGAACATTCCGGTTCTTTCCCTAGCAATGTCCAAGCATTTCGCATTTTTCATTCAGCATTTCGCTTTTAGCATTTAGCAAATAGCATGGCAGAATGGCGTTCCATACTTTTTAATGAAATTTTAATGTATTTTGTTAACAAATTGAGAAAATGGATATGTCCAGTAATTTTACGAAGCTTGTAAATCACATCACCATAAAATTCAGGATGTGAAATACCTTGTCGCAGAAGCACCTTGAGATTACATTTGTACTTGCCAATATGTGAGAGATTTCGATAGTAAAATTTGGAGAAAGTTTTTCTTAGTTTATGGTACCTATATCCTTGCTTAAGCAGTTTTTCAGTTAAAATGAGATTTCGACTGTTAAAATCGTCAATAGATGAACAAGCTCTAGCAAAACGAATAAGTTGAGATATATAAACCCCGTAAGATGGAGCACAGGGAACATCCCCGTCAAGATGAGGAAAATTAACAATATTAAAATCAAAATCATCTCTTTTGTCATATATTTTAGAAGAAATCATTCCATTATCAATGTTAAGGTCTAGATCAAGAAACGCTGCATAATTGTCGGACGGGTTAGCTTTATTCAATTTGAGTTCTTTAGGATAAATTGTAGGAATCAGAGCATCGAAGAAAGGGTTATCTAAGTTAAAAATATCATCCAAATATCGACAGGTTTCATTGAAGGCTTTTATAACATCTTCTTGTGATTGAGGATTCAAACGCAACATGAAATCTCTCTCATAGAAATAAAAACAAATCTGCGACAAGTGGTGCACAATTCGTACCCATAGGAATACCAATTACCTGACGATATATAGCATTCCCATAACGTACAAATATGTTATCCAAAAGAAAGGTTAGTGCTTCGCAAACTTCTGAGCAAGTCCAATTGGTGTAATATTTCATTTGCTCGTCAGTAAAGAAAGCCTTTTCAGCATTCCATGCCAAGAATGATGTTTTTTTCTCGGGCAAATACTTTCTGGATCAAGTTAGTAAGCTTATCCTTAATTAAAATATGAGGAAGAGTTGTGTACAGAGTAGAAAAATCGTACGTGCTTACAGTGGATGCAAGATACCCTTTGTTCTTAAGTTTGTTTAAGACTTCTGAAGAGTTCTTAATAGAACAGAAGAGATTTATTCCAGAATTTTCATGTCTTATCACAGTAGAATTTTACATGTCCCTTTACCTTCGTTAAACAAGAAGTCAAAAGTATAGACAATTTAGTAGTTGTACATGAACTAGAATTTGCAATGAAACGCGCTTTATATGGTTTTTTATGTAGTGTTGGTAACCAATACATTGTAGGAAGTTTATGTTGTGTAATTTTAATATCGGTTCCAAATTGTTCACACTTTTTGACATGGTCTGAAATGATGGTCTTTTCGTCAGTGGTAACTGAAATGTATGACTTGGTATTAATAATTTCCTGCTTCAAGACATCGATATAATGTAATCGTCAAATAATAATCACATTATTCGATGCCTTATCAGCAGGAGCAAAAACGTATTTTGAATGGAAATCCTGTAAACCCTTTTTAAGATGTATGTCTAAAAGAAGTTCTAGGTTTAGGTGGAAGAAGGTGTTTATTAGAGCTGTAAAAGGAAATGCGTTTATCAATTATATCAAAAATTAGTTTTTTCCAACAAGAAAGAGCATTAGACTCAACATGTTCTCTTCGACACCATTTAATACTAAAATTTTGTAAAGCCTCCGCAATCCGAACTCGACAAGAGTTAAAATCTATCAAGGATGGTATTCTATATTTGGGACATTTATTCAAAAGAGATCGTAGACGTTTATCTTTAATTATCTCAAAATTACCAGAAATCACATAACCAGCAGGAGAATAGCAAAATTTTGAGGTGGCGCAATCTCAATTATCAGGAATATTATCATTAATATTAAGGTCGGCCACAATTTTATTATAGTTGAAAATTGTATTTCTGATGGGTTTGTTATATTTGTAGCAGATGATAGGTGGTTCTGTATTTTTAAAGTATTTAGGAATAGTGTCAATTGCATTTTTGTCTCTAAAAATACTTTGGAGGTCAATAAAATCAATACCTTTATTGATAAAAAGAATTTTCAAGAAGAATCTTTGGTGTTCAGATAATTTGTCAATGTGCGGTCTGAGAACATGTAGAGTAAAGCTTTGTATCAAAGTAGCCGTTCCTATAAGAGGATCTGATCTAAAAATAATTTTATCGGCTTGCTCGTCAATTTCTTTTAATGAACATATAGATAAGGAGGAAAGTCTAGAAAGCATGGCATGTTTGCCCGAAGTTAGGCGTAAAGTATGTAGATCAAGAAGAGTCATTTTCAAACGAGATTTTCGTTTAATATTACCATTTTTGCGAATGCCATGTGATCGAGATTTGCGTTTTCTAATAGAAAAAATTGAAAAATATCTATATCTGGTTCTTTTGAAATATTTCCAGTCTGGTAAATATTATCATTCAGTCCTAAAGGAAAAGGTGTTTGCAATGTTTTGATCCAATTTAATTCAGATATAAATCTAGCTTTCGATTTAAAGCTACTAGTCGCCAAGACTAATATTGACAAATGTGAATGATATACAGTATAGTCGGATCGAATCATTTTCCAGGTAGCTGCTGGTCTGAGTGAACAAATGTTTAAGGTTAAAAAATCACACTACTAAATGCACTATGACCCTCGAATACGTATATTCTTATATTGCAGAAATCTATTATGTCGACCGTACAATGATCATTCATATTTACTAAAATATTAGATGTTTAAGGATTAAATTCTAGTGTACCTAGGAATATGCGTCCACTACAAGGAGATTGTGGTCTGAGAATTCCGTGTTAAAGTCGTGCCATTTTTCTTGCCTGATAGGTGGGTGAGTCAAGTCACAGAGGCATCAACGCAGTATGTAATACCCCGCCTTCCTAAGATACATCCGCATAAGTAATTTGGAAACTCTAACCCCAACAGTTTAGGTGATATCAGTCAGACAACATTTGCTGACATATTGTTACTTAAATTGATGCCAATGTGTGGATAATATCAAAAAGGCATCAAATAGAACGAGCCAACTCCCTTCCATAGATGCACCTAATCAAGAAAACTATAAAAAGGGGTTTCTCTAGACAATTTTCTTGACAATCCTTTACTAAAACTGGGGTTACGGTCAGGGTCAATATCGGAGAGACACCAAAGCGGTATGTGATACTCTGCCTTCTCTGTATGCAGCTACGGGAAATAATTTTAAACCCTTATCATAAAGGTTAAGCAGGTATCGCAATAGCAAATGTCAATACAAACTAAAAAGAGTCCATATCCGGGTCAAGGTCCAGAGAAAATAAAATATGCGACAGGTTGCATTCTGAAGATGCATCCACATAAAGGTTTTGGAAACAGTTACCCCGGGTGTTGAGGATATATACATGTAATCGGGACAAATTTCCAAAAATGCTTTTGCTAAAACTGAAGTAAAGGTCAAGGTCATAGAGACGCAAACGTAAGCGGTTAAGATGATATTGTACTGTCAGGACCAAATGAAGGATATATCGACGGAAAGATAGACAGGGTGCAATACTTTAGACACCTTTCTATGGTTAGTGGGGGGATTTAATATCCTTTTTTGCCGTCAGAGGAATTATGATACATGTACATTAGAACCCACTTAAGGTTCCTTGGAATGTTAACAAAGTGTAACACTTTCATTAAGAGTCCATCAAACCATGATTACTCCGACTTCAGGTGGATTATTATTGGTTTTCTTGTAGAACCCGTTTGCAGAATTGAACCACAATTCCTTTTATGCACAAAAGAACGTCCGGGATCAACCCGTCAGTAGTGGGGCACAGTAATTGCAATTCAACGAGTCGGAGAAGAATTTCATTAGCCTATTTAGCATACATTTATGAATTTAACAAATGAGAAGGTAATAATTGCACTACCATTTCTTCCACCTAGCATCTCGTTTATTCGTCATGAGCGAGGGTCAAGCGTATCCCTATCAACACGTTATGTGTATGTCCTTGTTGAGATATGTCAACAATACCGATGCCGAATCCGATACTTATAGCGAAACATTTTCCACGGAAATGAGGGACTTTCTCAAAATTTCTGCAAAACTGTTGATATTTTTGATAGTGATTTTCTCTTTTTGTGTTGCAATTTTTGCTCTCGGGGGATCACCCCACTTCAGAATTTATAATCTTCACAACAGCAGGTGTTAATGCTTGTGTGGCGGTCGTAAAACGTCGCCCCGTACTTCATTCTCAGTGTTGTTATACCTTCTGATCCTTCGAAATCATGAATTTCAGTACTTCTTGTTCTGAAAATTGAATACCACTTAAGCCGGTGCTAGGGGGCGTGAGCAGTGTTGCACTTTCAATTACTGTTCATGTTCAATAAAACCGAGTCTGCAATTTTCTCTTTTTGTGTTGCAATTTTTGCTCTCAGGGGAGCACCCGACTTCAGAATTTATGCCATATAAAAAGCAAATTTAGGTTCAGGTTCACATAAAACATACTTTTCCTTTGGTGAGTATAAAACAAATAAAGTAAGCTATTGTTCGAGAAGTTATAATCATTATAACAATATTTCAACTCAATCTTAGTCACTAGAAACTCCTAGCTCTCGAAGAAGTTTGGGTATTGTTTTTATAAATTCTTTGTTCATTTGATGATTTTCGCTAATCAAATCAATTAAACGTCGTTTTGAACGTCTTTGGGCTAAAGGATTGTCGTCATCTTCTTGACCTTACAAAACAGCCGCTGCTACATCCCTTCGATTTATAGCGCCACTGTGTAGGTGAGCAGCAGCCACAGGAACGGTGAGTCCGAGATCAGCAGGCTAACGAACATCGGGCCCAGGAGCAGTAGGTACAGGGACAGCGGGCCAATGAGCTGCTGGTAAAAGAACAGTGGGTCCAGGAGCAGGTACAGGAACAGCGGGTCGAGGACCAGGTACAGGGACAGCGGGTTCAGGAGCAGGTACAGGGACAGCAGGCCCAGGAGCAGCTGGAACAGGGACAGCGGGCCTAGGAGCAGCAGAGACATCATTGGCTCACTGGCGGGTTCCGGAGGGGGTGGGGCGAACCAAATTCATTTTGATTTCATTAATGACAGCCTTCCAACAAGTTTGGTGCTGTCGACAATAATTGCGTGCACGCACGTCGTTTTAAAGTTTATTGATGTGTACATGTTTTAAAAATGTTCATTTCAAAATATACTATCACTGTAGTTAATATATGAAAAAATGGAGTATAATCTTCTACATTTATAACTTAAATAGTAAAGTTATACTAGTTAAAACAATAATTTATACAATGAGTCACCGTTTAATTCATGCATGCATTTTGTCTTACCTTGATTCATGATGTATGTTGTTATCAAAAGTATCAATAGGCTTGTAGAAATTTGAGAACGTCCCTCATTTTCAGTGAATTATTGTCGTTATAAGTATCGGATTCGGCATCGGTATAGTTGACAAATCTAAAGTTATTCCAATATGATAGCTACGAATGATACCGATGATTATACACAATCATCCAAGATAGGATACTGTCCCTAAATATCTAGATCGGAGACACGCTGGCTTAGGCTTGTCTGTTTGTGTGTTTGATATTTTGTTTCTTTGTTCATACAGTATGTCTGAACTTTTATCTTTTAACTTTAATCTTCACCATAACGCTTGAACTAATATATATGGCACACTTGGCACGTAAACCCATTTCATAAAGCCGTAACAGTAACACTATGACACCATGTTCAGGTTTGGGTTTACGCTGTTTCTTATATATTTCTTATTTTCTACATTTTGTGAAACTTTAGTGTACGATAAGCGTACTAACAATTCATCTTCTCGATGAAAGAGGTTATAATAATATATTATGAGACATTGTAACGTGGTAATGTGATAAACGGTACAAAGTGTTAAATTACCTTTATCTCTATTGCGGAGCGCTTCAATAATCTTGGAACAAAACTCTGCACCATATCGTGTGGCATCGATGTATGTCATCGTTTTCATGCTGCTAGGTATTTCACATTCTTCTAGCAGAACTGGTATAATATTATTGTCCCCTGTTTTAACGGACATCTCAATTGCATGACGCGCTTCAAATTTACAGAAATTGCTTTCATTAAAACTTTTTGACAGAAAACACAAAACCATCATAGAATTTTCCACAGCATGCACTATATTTTGATGGGTAGACCTTCCAGGTGTGAAGTTTTCATCAAACAAGCACACAACGCCGTATTCTTTTTCCAGATGCTTAATTATTTGAATAACTCGCCATTTATCCTCGTTGCTATATGACACGAAAAAATGTGCCCTTTTCCCCTCTTGTAGTTCGATATTAGCAAGCCCAGCCGATGCATTCGGTATAAGCAGTGTGTGCGCTGCTACTTCCTTACACCGAGTACTCTTCTCGGATTCTTTTCCACAATCAACTTCATTTTCAACATGCACTGTAACATGTTCAGTGTTGTTGGAACTACTTTCGTTTTTCTTTCCTCTTTCTTCATCACACACAGTGTGTAATACGTTTGTTCTGGTCTCACTCATGACTTCTTTAAGGTGCACCACTAAAACAATCTACGTCTTTTATTGTACTTATTGAGTATAAGATATTCGGGCACAACTCACGCGTTCTATATTTGCCTGGTTCTATATTTATCCATTGATCGATATATGTCGAAATGCGTTTGTACCGGGCTTAACTTATTTATAAATCGGACAATGTAATGGCGCTGTTGAAATTATCACAGGTGTTAGTGTCGTCTGTTATTCCTTTTCTGACAATATCGGTAAGTTCTTTAATGAAAAAGTAGTAAAGTCAGTTAATTTTTCTTTAACATACTTTAGCCACATACATATACTTGGTCGCGTTTGTTTCACAACGGTCACTTGAAAACTGCTCTTTGGAATTATACGAATCATTGTATACATTTATTTACTGTTGTTATATTGTTTGTTCTTCGCGATCATGAATTTAGTCATGAAAATTGAATACCGTTTCAGTAGTGCTAGATACGTGAGTGTGTTACACTTTCAATCACAGCTCATGAACATACTCTTTTTGCATTGCTAATTCCGCTTGCGAAGGATCTGCTTCTTTCAAATTTTAAGACCTATGGTGACAAATGTGTGGCCTATATTCGGAGTTTACGATGTTTGCATGTAGCATTTGATAGAGCCAAACAGAGCAAATAGTGTTGCACTCGTACAGGTGTTTCATAATATATGTTACCATTTCGCAGTCTCGCATTTTTTAACCTTTTGAATATATGTAAAACTGAAAGTCTCTAAGTGATACATGTATAGTTGACCCGTGAGCTGTGACCTTTAAGAAGGGTCCACCTGTAGAGGTAAAACCAGGTATTTGTTTCGAAGTTACCTGTGGTTATAAAGACCTGTAATAAGCATATGTATACTAATACTGCACGATTACCACGAGTGTCTTGGGACAATCATTGTCTACTTACCCATAAATTAGAATGGTCGCAACTTCTATAAATAGAAAAGTGCAGTCATGGCTCAGCAGTCGAACTCGAACTATAGTAGACAAAACAAAGTTTCATTTGATTCCTAACATCAACATGTTTTAGTAAAATGCCCACCTTTCATAAAATATTGAGTTTATAGTACATGCTCAAGATGACGTCCTCCCCGTAGCAAAACTAAACGTTTCTTGAAGTTGTTTATCGCGGATCTGCAGATGTCCGCCGAAATATTTTTACTAATTTCACGTCTGATCGATAGCTTCAACTATACCAAAGCGGCAATTTCTTTGCCCTTTTGTTTGTTTGTTATTTTATGTTTGTCTCTTTGTGTCTTTTATACGTATATTTACTGCTTTTCGTCGTGGTGCTGTTTATGCGACTGTGTGTTTTGTATGCGGTGTTTCTTGTTTGACTCATACATGAACTCTTCTGTAGACAACGGCAAAGGACTGTACACTCTGTCTTTGAGACAACCCAAACAGTCTGCTCCTTTTTTGCGTAATGCTGGCAAAACTTTCTTCTTTAAGAGGTTTAGCACGCATTATTTATTGTCTCAACATCACCGTTTTAATCCTGAAAACAATACAGACTAGTAATTCCTGATGAATTTCAAGACGCTGTAATGATGAAGAATTTGTACTCTCGTAGAATTTGTACTCCCTAGTCCATATTTGACATAGAAAAGGTACTCCCGGTCAATATTCTACGTAGAATATAGACTCCCCTTCCGTAGAATAGGGACCCCGTCATAGAAAATATACTCCCCTGCGGAGTAATTTTTCTACAAGGCAATTATTTTCTGTATAATGTAAATAAAAACATTCTATTATAATCGACATTGTTTAACATAGTTGCTAATTAACCACGTTGATGTTTTGGCCAGTAGTGGCATTTGTCACTTACCGTATCAAAACAATACTCTCATATTTCTCCTTGCAAATGTTTGTGTCTTTTTTGTGTGAAATACATCGGTGTTATAGATCGTTCATTTTCAAAAAGAAGTTGAGGTACTGTTCTTCTACTGTGTCGTCGACGACGTCGGCGTTTGCCGTTGTCGTGAAAAATAAATTAATCCTGGCCATAACTTCTTCACCTCCCTTCAGAATTTATAATATTCACAACAGCAGATGTTAAGTGCTTGTGTGGCGGCCGTAAAACGTCGCTCCGTACTTCATTCTCAGTGTTGTTATACCTTCTGATCCTTCGAGATCAAGAATTTCAGTACTTCTTGTTCTGAAAATTGAATACCGTTTAAGCTGATGCTAGGGGGCGTGAGCAGTGTTGCACTTTCAATTACTGTTCATGAACAGACTCAATAAAACCGAGTCTGCAATTTTCTCTTTTTAAGCATTCCAATATAAACTAATGAAACATAAAAACCATTGTTCACCATCACAAGGGCTACACTATGATAAAGGCTCATTATTCTGTAAGACTTTTTGACAAAATCGCCCCCCCCCAACCCTTTAGGGACATAGAAATAACAGACAAAACACCTGACCGTAACGGTAATCTCGCGAAACTTCACGTACCTGTTAACCATTACAAGGGCTATAATATGACCAATGACCATAACTCTTTTGAACAAAGTATTTCATAGACGAGGATTGGATTTCGCAAATGGGGCTCTTCTTTTTATTTTCAATGTGATCGGATACGCTTTTCTTCCTTTGTGCTGTTGGATGGTTGTCTAATGTGTATGTTGTATCTCCTGCATATTCTATACCTTTACTTTTAGATACATATCTTTCGTATTTGTATACTCGGTACTATAAAATTATGTTTTTATGATTCCGATTAAAACGCACTTTTCAAAAGTGAATGGCCTTGTTTGATCCGGGTCTTTCTTAAATGATTTGTCATCTTAATGAAACTTAAGTAAAGAAATATCTGATTCTCTGATACAGTAGGAAAACTAAACTTTATTTCTTACAGCTTAAGCGAAGTGGAATTTTGAGTAATGATCTTTGCAATCAGTTTAGATCAGATTTGACGCAGAGTAAGGATCCAACTTGCTTGACACCCTGATAGTGACTATGGATAGAAATTCCAGAATTGTGTACTCAGACATATGCAGCACACCAGAATATATATTGACAAAAAAGACTTTGGTATCGAAAATGTGAAGCAGTCCCATGATCTAGTGGTAACGCTCTAGATTACTAAGCCAGGGATTGCTGGTTCAATGCCCCGCTCCAACATATTTTCGGATGAGACTTAAACCTAAGATCCACGTCTCCGTATATTAACATGTTTGTGATGGTGGGATTTTCATCCAAACTCAAACAAACAATGTATCAAAAATGTAAAATGATGACAACCTCTTCTCTAAATATCATGGCTCTGATTTGCTTCACTATGTCGTTTAACCTGTACTTGGAACCTTGTTATTAAAATCAAAGAGTGTCGGCTAGTCGGTCTTACAGTTGCTTTTTATATTTGCCGATTTGGCAGGCGCATTGCAGGCCAAGTTTTAACGGTTCTGTTAATTTAGTTGTCCGTCGATGTACTTAACCAAGTCGTTCACCTCATACTGACATTTACGAACCAGTCAAAATGATATCCCTCAAATCCTGAGCGCCAAGGATGGAAGTCATTTCTACCTTCTGCATCGCAACTAATAGGCTATGCTGGCTGGTCGGTTACATGTTCAAAAGCCTTATCGGGATTCGAACCAAGTAACTCATCCGGATAAAAGCTATTTGACGCTCATTCAGCATTTCTATGAGAAATCAAACCAGTTTGTAAAGTTTTAAAGATGAAGCAGACGAGAGTGTGCGCTTGCGCAGATTTTTATGGAATGCTTAGTGTTACCTAGAGAAGTCACTGATGAGACAAAAATACCCCTAGCCTACATTGATATAAAATAAAGCCTTTTTCACATTAAAAACAGCAACAATGCATATTGGATCAAAGGGCCATAACTCTTCAATTACAATTCCGATCCATTTACAAAGTACACTATGCACAATTACAGTCGATAGTGACTATGTGTAAGTTTCAATCAAATCTCTTTAAAATTGTACAAAAAGCTCACTGCACAATTTTATCTCATGTTTGCCCTTCTCTAAGGGCTATAACTCTACAGTAACGAATCTGAGTTAGGCAAAAAGTATATCTTGCACAAGAATATTTAAAGATCATTATGTGAAATGCATTGGACTATATTTAAAATACATTAAAATCATGCAACAATATTATGCGGACCGACCAACTGATCGACCTACTGAACTGACCTACCGACCGACCAATTGACCGATAAGTTGAATCCAGTACATATATGTATACCCGCGAAACAGGGTGTTTTGGGTATAATTTTAAAGGTGTTATTTTTTCTACGGGAGTACATATTCTACGTGAGGACAGTCGTAATATTATTGGTATTTTGCCAAGGGAGTACTTATTCGTTGAAAATCCTTAGAAAATGGATTGGGGAATACAAATTCTACGGGAGTATAAATAAGTAATTACACCGCATATACCGTAACATTCTGTGAATGTAATGATCGCTCAATACAAAAGTCTGTTTTTTCTGTATTCCAGATACGAGTTCACTTGAGCATTTAGGTAGAAGTGAGCTTCGTCTGAAAACCATGTATTATCTGCTATTTCGGGCCGATCCTTCATCCAGGTCGCAAAAGCAAGTCGACTGATAATGCCAGAATCTTTCATATGTTGTTTGACTGAAATAGTGTATGGTGTCAATTTCTGTGGTGCTTCTGCAATTACGGATTTCATCTGCTCCAATGACTCCTATGTTCTAACTGCTCTCGGTCTTCTGGCATTATCATATTTTCTGTCTTATACCGATCCTGACTGTTCAATTTATAAATAACGTCATGGCGTCAACGTTCTCCCGTACTTTTTACAATGCTCAAAACCTTTAAACGTTTCCTTTAAAAATATAACATTAATGTTTTGTGTGTTCTGTGTAATTTTTATATCAGTTTGTAATGGTGATAGATATGAAGCATCCGTGGTTATGTCTTATACTTATGTCATATAACATCACTCTATATATAGAACCTTTGTTTCTGCTCGGATCTTGAATATATTAAACATTATGAAATACAATCCCAATCGATAATGGACAATATCTGATCAGTACTTCTTAAGGTACCACAGTAAGTAGAACTACGGAAAACCAACATTCTTAACTGGCCACTGTTTACCGAAGATGCATGGTTGGCAGTAGAACACCTGATGCTTCATGCACAAGGTATACAGCAAATGTGACATAATATCATTTCTCTTCCTCATATTTTAATTAAGGATAAGCTTACTAACTTGATCCAGAAAGTATTTGCCCGAGAAAACATCATTCTTGGCATGTAATGCTGAAAAAGCTTTCTTTACTGACGAGCAAATGAAATATTACACCAATTGGACTTGCTCAGAAGTTTGCGAAGCACTAACCTTTCTTTTAGATAACATATTTGTACGTTATGGGAATGCTATATACCGTCAGGTAATTGGTATTCCCATGGGTACGAATTGTGCACCACTTGTCGCAGATTTGTTTTTGTACTGCTATGAGAGAGATTTCATGTTGAGTTTGAATCCTCAATCACAAGAAGATGTTATAAAAGCCTTCAATGAAACTTGTCGATATTTGGATGATATTTTTAACTTAGATAACCCTTTCTTTGATGCTCTGATTCCTACAATTTATCCTAAAGAACTCAAATTGAATAAAGCTAACCCGTCCGACAATTATGCAGCGTTTCTTGACCTAGACCTTAAAATTAATAATGGAATGATTTCTTCTAAAATATATGACAAAAGAGATGATTTTGATTTTAATATTGTAAATTTTCCTCATCTTACGGGGTTTATATATCTCAACTTATTCGTTTTGCTAGAGCTTGTTCATCTATTGACGATTTTAACAGTCGAAATCTCATTTTAACTGAAAAACTGCTTAAACAAGGATATAGATACCATAAACTAAGAAAAACTTTCTCTAAATTTTACTATCGAAATCTCACGCTTATTGGCAAGTACAAATGTAATCTCAAGGTACTTTTGCGACACGGTATCTCACATCCTGAATTTTATGGTGATGTGATTTACAAACTTCGCAAAATTATTGGACATACCCATTTTCTCACTTTGTTCATCAAATATATAAAACAATTCATTAAAAAGGGATATGATCCTGTATTACTACAACATACTGCATGTTTGGTTGTGAACCCTTTTACAGTTGGCAATCACGCTGGCCTCTTTGCATGTACGCCGACAAGAAAGGTTTAGTACTCTATGAAGGCGACCTCTTAAATCCAGAAATGGAAGGAGAACGTCGGATATCTGTACTATTTCATTTTTGTCGTACCCTTTATTACTTTTCTACAGTTACTCTGTTTGCAGCTCACTCATTGAGTACACTAGCGATAGGTGGATACAGTATGTTCAATTAAATGTTGTTTTTTTGTTTGTTTTTGTTATACATGCACTTTACCACTGTATTTGCTGTCGTGGTTGTTGTAGATTAGTCGGAGAGGGGATACGTTTATTTACACTGTTTGTCTTTTAGGATGGGGATGGAATAAGGGTGAGGTTGGGCGCCCATAAACCGGTTTAAACCCCCGGTGACTTTTGTCACTGACCGTTCCAAGGCGGTACTTCCATCTTCCTCCTATTGTATGTTTGTTTTGTCTTTGTGCGTCTCTTGTTGTTTTTTCTACCTATGTACATTTGCTGTTTCCTTGTGTTGCTGTTCGGGCGAGTGTTTGTTCTGTATGTGGTGTTTCCTGCATGACTCATTTTTGTACTTTTGTATTAATTATGTCTCCCCAGTATACTGAGGAGACATATTGTTTTTGGAGGCGGCATCCGTCTGTCCGTCCGTCCATCTGTACGTCCGATTTCAATTTGTCCGCGCCGTTTCTCCAAAACCGTTGATCGGATTTTCATGAAATTTCATAGGATTGATCAGCATTATCAGTATATCATATTCCTGTTCCGGTTTCTGCAGAGTTATGGTTCAATTACGGTTCTTTAAAATTTTTGTCCGCGCAGAAGGGGGCGGGGGAATAAGTTTAGCATAAAAACTAGAATAGTTATTATTGAATAGCCACTAATCTTTTTCCAAATAAGTATGATGCATTAACGAAATAGCACAAAATATACCGCAAACACCATATACATATTTTTTTCTTTATTACCACCGACCTTTTTCTCACTTATCTAAAACAGGCGAGCATTCAACTATATTTCCCGCTCGGTGGCCTCAAACTATGTAGTCCATGTGACTAGATAAACTTTCTTATGAGTGATTTATGGAAACTAGCGATAAAACAAGTTTATTTAATTGATCCAGTGGAAGAAAATAAGAGAAGCTTAGTGGAAAATGTCACGCACGATATAAGTTCTGCATTGGATATAAAAATGATCGAAAGCTATAGATAATTATCGGACTACACAATACAAGGGGGATACTTCTATTGTTTTGTTGATTTCCATGGCACATTTTTAATATCTTACTTCGATCGTCTTACATTATAAGAGGCAGGATTTCAGGGGTCTTAAACACAAAATAGTGCATAACTCCTTAACGAAGAGCTTTATAAAATTTCTGTTACTTGGTTCTCTTGGCATACTATTGATTTACATATTGGCCATTTGCAATAACTGAAGTCGGAAAGATGACTGTAATCGCTGTTTAAAAAATTCAAATGGGTACTTTAAACGAGATCCTAAACTGAGAACATAGGTTCTCGTATGATAATCTAGGTTATCGACAGAAACTTTAGTTCTCAGTCATGGGTGTTTGCGAGAACGTACGTTATCGATGTATATTTGCAAAATAAGTCCAGGAACAGACGTTCTGGTCTACAATTTAGTCTTGCATATGGGCATTTAAAACAAGCTAGACTAAAACTTGTAGTACATTGCATTAGAACATATATTTTTTAAATGCTTTTATTCTCCCCGTCATAGGTATGTGAGGGTCGGCGAGTACCATCCCTCATCATACCGTACAAAATATGTTGTTAGGTTAGTAGCATTGTGTCATAAACGGTAAGTATAATAGTTACATAAATTAACAAAACAGAAATAAGACTATTCTAACAATGCCATTTGAGAAAACAGTATAATTGATATTTATACAACCACATTTTTGAAGGGGAGTTTTACGCATTTGATAATAAAAAAAAGGAAAAAGAAAATTCCTAAATCCTAAAAATGCTTGATGGGGTTATCTCATCTCAATAATTTTTCGATTTCATGTTTTCTTTTTCATATAAAAATGTCTATATCTATACAGGAAATTATGAAAATTGCTCAAGCCATTTTACTTTTTAGCTATTGTAATTATGTGGAGAAATTTTATTCCATTAAAAGATAATAATATTTTGACCATGTTTGATCAAACTGTTCAAGATGATTATCCTTTGTTGCTATGTATTTCAGAGCTGTATATTTTGCTATTATTTTGTTTTTTAATGATAGTATTGGGAATTTGCCTTCCATTTGTTTGGTCAAATATATATAGTACTTTGTTTCTAGTAGAATAGTCATGTCAGCCATTGAATAGGAATTGCTTAAATTGAATAGGTATTTCTTCTCATTTATACAATTGATATACTCTGCTAATTTCAACCACTGCTGGACTTTTGTTAAAAATAATTCTGTTTCTTGACATGACCAAAGCATATGTTGAATTGTTTCTACTTCACCACAAACTCTGCAATTAGGATTGTCTGAGATTTTGATATTAAAAAGGTATTTCTGTGTTGGAAGAATTCTATGGTTTATTCGATACTGAAACCACCGTATTTCTGTACTGAAGTTGTATTTAAATATGGCATTGTAAATTTCTTTACAATCATTATCTTCTATCTGAAATAATTGGTTCCATCTTGTCACTGCTTTTTCATTATTTTTATTCAGTATGTTATATAAATGAGCTGAACCTTTTGATTGTTTCATTAGTATTGATACATTTAATGGGAATAATGGATTCTGCATTTTCTGCAGTGTTACTGTAAAGCTAAACTTATTTAAAAATATTTTTATAATATTTATAAGACCATAAAATTTTACAAAGTCAATATGAATATCATATATTTCACAAAACGATTGATAATTGTAGAAGTTTCCTTCAGCGGTGATAAGATCATTTATTTGTGAAATCCCTTTTTTTAAAAATGGTTTGTAAAACACACGCATTCCACCTATTTGATTATCTTTGTTATAGAATAATGGTGATGCCATTAATTCCGCTACGTTTACAAGAGTGTATGATGTTTGTTTTTAATTGGAATGCTTTTATGACATCTTGCCAAAACGGATTCGATATTTCTTTCTCACATTTCTTTAGATACTCAGATCCTAGAGAAAAGATTTTACTATAGTCAATACTACATTCTAAACTTTTGTTCCATTTACCATAACTTGTTATTAATCTTCTCAACCAAGTTGATTTTAAACCTTCAATAAAACAAATTAAGTTTATCATTTTAATACCCCCTTCAAAATATTGTTTAACTAACACTGCTTTTTTTACCTTTGCACTCCCTTGCCAAATAAAGCCAAAGAACATTAAATTTATTTCCTTTAAGACTTCTTCAGGAGGATTTGGAAGTGTCATAATGAGGTGATTAAGTAGGGGAAGAAATAGTGTTTTAATTACCGTGATTTTCTCCATAGGTGTCAAATACCTACGATTCCAATTTAATATCAGAGCTTTTAGTTTTTTGTATTTTTTCAGTATAGTTGAGCATAACCATGTTTGAAAGATCCACATCAAAAATAATCCCTAACAATTTAAATCTATTTACTCCCCATGAAAGTTTCCACTTTGTTTTAATTGAGTCAGTACTGTACTTTTTGCATCCTATCCATATTACATGTGTTTTTTCAAAGTTGACTTTTAAACCAGAATATTTTGAAAATCTGTGCAATTCATTTAATGTTTCATTTAGAGATAAACTAGATCCATCTAATATAGCAGATAGATCATCTGCATATTGGGATAACTTGTATTCTGTTCCATTGATTGTAATACCTTTAATACTTGTGTTATTTCTTAATCTTATAGCTAATATTTATGCATATAATAAAAAATATATATGCTGATATTGGATCCCTTGCCTGCAACCTCGACTTATTGTGAAGAAATTTGATAAATGACCACCCTGGTTAACTGATAGCCTAGCATTCTTATACAATAGAGTAAACCATTTAATGAAAGAGTCACCAAAGTTAAAAAATCTTAATACATTCTGTATAAAATTCCAGGTTATAGAATCGAAAGCCTTTTCAAAGTCAACTAGTAAAGTTAATCCAGGTATATTATGTTCTTCTGTATATTGCATAATATCATAAATCTGCCTTGTATTTTGACCCAAGAATCTCCCTGCCATAAATCATGTTTGATCTTCATGAATTAGTTTACCTAAAGCTTGTTTAAGTCTGTTGGCAATTGCGCCTGACGCTATATTGTATATACAGTTCAACAATGATATAGGTCTATAATTTTTTAAGAATTGTCGTGGTTTATTTTCTTTTGGTATGCAAGTAATAATTCCCTCTTTTTGTGTAACAGATAATTCGCCCATCCTATACCCATAGTTTATAGATCTTAAAACAAATGGTCCTATATTTTTCCAAAATACTTTAAAAAAATTCAGGGGTGAATCCATCTGACCAAGGACTACGGTTATTTGACATACCTCTTAGCGACTTTGTGATTTCTTCATAGTAGAGAAATCCATCTAGGGAAAAAGATTCCTTGTTACTAAGTTTATGGAAAGTGCAGTTTTTAAGTTCTGTATCTAGGTCTAAATATGTATCCTCAGAGAAATCTTTACTGTAAAGTTTTTCATAATAGGACTTTGCTTCCTCTAATATTTCATGCTGATTTGATATTACAGTTCCATCTTCTTTTTCAACTCTAGGAATTATTTTACTGGCACGGTTATGAGATTCAAGTTTGCAGAAATATTAAGTCGGTTTTTCATCATCTGCAATTATTTTAACTCTTGATCTTATAATATGACCTTTCATTTTCTCCTTCCTAATTTCTAATAGTAGTTTTTAAGTTCATCTAATTCTCTTGTTTTGACTGATGTAAGGTTATTTTCAATTTTTTCATTTTTTTGAACAGTTTCCTTTTCCAAAGCGTTGCTCTGTTTTATTTTGTAGCTAGATTATGATATAATTCCCTCCCTTAATTCCATTAGTAATGTTTCTAGAAACAATTGATCATTAATTGTAAACTGGATTTGGTCATTTGGTATGTTTTTTAGGTTTTCCATGTTATAAACAGGAACTGCATATTGTTGTTTTATATACTCAATTTTATCATTTATGGCCTTTACATATTTTATATCTTTAAGAAGTGAATTGTTGTGCTTCCATAATGGTTTTCCTTTCTGAAATGGGTTAAAAATGAGATATAAAGTGATCATGGAATTATCTGACCTATAACTACTTTCAATATTGCATTTATCAACAGAACTTAGTAAATTTTCAGAAATTAAAACAAATCTAGGCGTGCTTGTTTTAAAGGGTGCTTTTTTCTCCATGTAAATCTCTTGAGTTGAGGGTACTTCTCTCTAAATGGGTCTATCGAATTAAACATTTCTTTGATTTCTAAAACTTTTAATCGAGCATTCTTATTATTGATATGTTTGTAATTATAATAATCTAGTTTAGGCTCTAGGACCAAGTTAAAATCACCGCACATTATGAGCACTTCATTATTGTATTTCTCGACTTGATTCATTAACAACTCATAAAATATTGGAATATCCATAGAGATTCACTATTGTAAATCTGTTATTATCTATAGATACGAAGCAATAATACAGTTTCCCTGTGCATCTATTATATAGTCATGTATCTTAAAATCAGTTCCCTTTTGAAAATATTGCTACACCTCTGGATTTAGAGTTACCTGAGCTAAAAATTCCTTCACAACCCCATTGCATTCTGATAAGATTTTCAGTATTGGTTGTAGAGTGTACGTCTTGTAAGCAATTAATATGACATTTCTTTGCTCTAAGGTAGTCAAAAACATCTCTTCGCTCTAATGAGCCTAGGCCCTGGCAATTTACTGAAAGAATTTTAGTCTCCATATAGCATCATTTTATACTTAAACATATAATTTAACAGTTTTGAGAGAACCCCTATCAAGGCATACAAAAAAGGATAACTAAACAACAACATTTACCACTTGAAATAGTGATATTCTGCCAAAGTCACTAAGTTTTTCATACCACATTTAAAAAAATCCAAATACGGATCAGCTGTAATTCTACATTAAACATTTATCCATACATCCGTGAAAACGTCCAGTTACGTTGAAATGCCAATATGCCGAAAAACACCAACAATTCGCTACCATCTCCACATTCATTTCACAAAAAGCCTCATCAAAGGCAATACACTATTATACTTACAGAAACTAGACCTCAATATTTAAACCAGTTAACCCAAACCCATAGATACTGTTCAGTCAACCTTTCCCTGTTGAACAGTTATGTAAGAAATAATGACATCATACAAACCGGTATGTTTTAGCTGACATGTGCACACATTTCAATATCGGTAGAAATTAGAATCAACTTTATTATAAGCAATATAGAGTGGATCTAGAACAGATGACTATCTATTCTAGTTAACCTGAAAAGGCTTGGTATCAGGGAAAGGGTTAGGGTACCCGGCATATCTCATTTTACAGTATATATATTTAGCACGCAATACACATCAATCCTCTCATGCACACACAGTATATCAGATATAAAATATTTAATATATACATGTAACTTTTTACTGTTACATTACAAATCAACACTACAGCAATTCCTCATCCGAAGTGTTTCAAGTATTTATACGATACACCATCATTAATTCAAGCGTTTCCAGACAGTTTTTTGATCTAGCTGATACCGGGTAACCTACACCCAGCTACTTTAGAAATGGACAATTGCAAACTGATACCTGTATATAAGGCAATCCCAGATCAGAAGGATCCTAGAGGAGCCCTCCGACCAAGGTCCGCACTGTCTGTCATTCAAGATTCCTTTACAAACTTCACCCTTTTTATACCAAGTATCCTCAAATCATTAACAAGCAATTTTTTAATCCAAAGAAATTTTGAGATCAAAACTGTTTCACAATCAATGGCTATTTTGTTTCTAATGCTGTCGAAAAGTACTATGTTCTACATAGGTATCAGTCTTCATCATTTTTTCTTCTGATTAATAGCCCATTCTCTTAACCCTTTAGTCCATGAGTACTCATTTAACAATTTAATGAAATTTGCAAACCGCAGCCATCTCAGACAGCAAAGAAACAAACATATCAAATTCCATTAGCAGACCCCGACCAGACGGCTCCTATCTGGGCCTACTATGTCTGCAGATGTTTGAAAACACATCCATAAAAAAACACCGGCCGGGTCCAGGTCTACCCGGTTTGCCAAAGCATAGAAATTAGCATTCATGGGATAAAGGTTTAGATAACCTTAGATACAAGTATAACTTCAAACAGCTGCAATTTACACCAAGAGTTCAATATCATATATCAGCACTTCAAATGCCTATTAAAGAATAATTAGATACAACAATTGGATAAATACCACAAAAATATTAAAGAACCATGGATTGGATTCACTAGACCCTCCCAAACTGCTACCTATAACTCATAATTATATAGGCCTGTCAATAAATGAGCGAATTTAAACTATCAAACTGATCTGGGTCCAAACTGTAATTGTACACTGACACACGTGTATATTCAAAGTGTCAACATTTACATTTGAAAACAGCACAAATACCCACACTGTAAGATAAAACAAGTCACCCTCATATATCAACACAAGTTCATTACCATATATCAGCACTTCAAATGTCTATTAAAGCATAAACAGATACAACAATTGGATCTATACCACAAAAATATTAAAGAACCATGGATTTGATCCACTAGACCCTTTCAAACTGCTACCTATAACTCATAATTATATGCATTAGAACATATAACGATTACACGCGAAGCGTCGTCCTGTGAACTAAACTTATAACAAATAATCAGTCGTTTAAATTACAGATGTACGTTGCTTGAATACACATAATTTATACTCTTGGATTTATTGTGAAAACAGTCATTGTTAACCTAGTTTCTCAAAATACTTATCTGGACTGAGAAAATAAGACTCTCATCGGTGAGCCTATGTTATCAACTGAGAACATATAATCTCATAAGTATTGTGAAAATTACATACTTTAGTAAGATACCTTACATATGTTGTATAGTTTTATTAACTCTTCTCATGCTATGACTGCCTTGCCGAGCTTTTGCATATACCTTGGATCTAGATGATAATTTCTGTTTAAAATTCATGTGAAATTTGTGGCTGAAAGAAATAATGTCTAGAATCGCGTGGTTGATAAACAATTATCTCAGCGATTGTGTTGGGTGTTACTAATCAGAAAGTAGTTCGACATCACTAATTGTGTTACAATTTGATACACTGTCCGACTAACTAACTTTATGTAACAATTATATCTAAAAATCATTATAGTAAATGTATGCATTTCTTCTGTAGGTCGTTGGGAGAACATTTGATTGCCAAATCCCACACAGCTGTCCGCCCGAAAAACGGTTTTGCACAGCAGCAGGGTGCGTGTCAAAGTGTCCCGACAACTCCTTTGAAAATGGGTCTGTGTGTGTATTAAATTGTGGAGACTGGGTGATAAGTAACAATTCGTGCAGAGAAGTCTGCCCGCCATCAAACTCTATCATATACGAACAAGTTACAGTTTTTGCTGGGAGTTTCAAAACAGTTCGTAGGTGCGTTAGTGTCTGTAGAGATTTCGACCAAGAACTTATTGAATACAATGGAACATGCGTACATCAATGCCCTTCTGACGCTAATCTCATTTTAGAAAATGTGTGCATTGATAAGTGTCCGGAAATGTATTCTTTCTTGCGGGAGTATGATCGATATGGTATTCAGGTGTCAGAGTGCATGGCTAAATGTCCAAGCACCTTACCTTTTGATGACGGTGTCAATCGAACCTGTGTGAGCAAGTGTCCAGAAAACCGTAAATTCGTGTTGAATAGTACGTGTGTTGCCAATTGTACAGATAATATGCCGTATTTCATTAACGTTTCAGGGGCCTTACATTGCTATAACCAATGCCCGTCTGGTACATTTGCTAAGAATTTTACTTGTATGAAAAAATGTCCAAATGTATTGTACTCTGGTAAATGCGTATCAGTCTGTCCTCCCAGTACTGTAAGGAAGAACAATATTTGCTATGACCCATGCACGTTTGGCACCCGCTTAAACGACACCGAGTGTCATTGTGACTTACGTGATGCGGGCATATGCGTCGAAAAATGCCCCGCGTATCGATCTTACAATGAAAACAGTGATTGCGTTGAGAAATGTTCTGATGGAAAGTTGGGATATGATTTCATATGTACAGACATGGCAAACTGTAACAGAAGTATAATATTCGATAGGCAGTGCCTTCATTCCTGTCCACTAGGAATGTACTGGGCTGATTACAAAATTGATGTCAATAATTCGTCAAAAAGCTGTTACTCTGAATCAGACTTAATATTAAGACTCAAAATTACATTACCTCTTCTCTTTTTGTGGATCATCTGTGTTATCCTTGCGCTCAATGTATACCGTTTGAGACGTTGCTGTGTCAATATTGGGATGATGGTAAGTTCCTGCAAGAAATAAGCATTATTGTTTAATACAGTGAAACATTTTAAATGCGACCACCAAAAAGATAGTTGAATGTAGAGCTCAAAGGTTGGTGGTAGCTTAATGTAAGACGAAAGTTATACAGAAAGCTCCCATATACGCTGTCTGCATTACTTTTATTTTGAATAGATCAACCACGTGCTTTAAAAATCACTAACTTCAATTATAAAGTGGTGGCATTAGACAGGTCCTATTTTACCAAAACATTGGAATCAAACAAAAAAGTAGCAAGTGTGTCTCTTTTTGTCTTTGATAGGAATGTAAATTTGCTGTCATTTTGTCATGGTGCTGTTCAGGCGACTGTGTATTATGTATGGAGTGTTTCCTGCATGACTCATACATGTACTTTTAGAACACTTTCATGTTTAAAATGCTTGAACAACACTGACTTATCGTTCAATTTCTTCGAGACGATTCTAAAAAGTGGTCATTGTATAGGATTTGGTGGAGGGGGAAAATGTTTAAATTTACGCATCTTAGCTAAACCTTTGATCATTACAGCAAAATAAAGAGGCCAACTCGAAAGCTATACATCATTATTAGCGATTATATATTTATGTAAGGTATTAAAGGTGCCAATCAAAAATAGATCAAATAAAAAAATATTCTCTGTCTTGATATGAAATAGAAAAAATATTGAAGCATTTTAAATAAAGCCTAAGATGTCTAGATATGGTTAGCATTGACAATTTTATTAAATCAGTTTTATGTCACTGCCTTCAGGTGACGGGGCATTAAATTTTACCCCCGTCCGTACGTACGTTCGCCCTGTAAAATGTTCGTCAAAGATTCCCTGGCTTGTACATGCTGGAATGATCTGATATTGATCTGAAGCATAATCATGGTGAGTTGCACCGTGTCTCCCCTTTTCAGGTCTGTCATTCATCTACTTTCTGTTTGCCCATACTTTGAGTTTTGGTGATTGTTTAATGAAGAAAAATGTCGTCAAATTTATTGACTTGTGTACGCTGGAATGATTTGATATTTGGTCTGAAGCATAATCATATTGAGTTGAACCTTGTCTTCTCTTTCTGTAGATATGTCTTCCATCTACTTCCTGTTTGCCGACACGTGGATTTGAATTTTAGAGATTGTTTCATGAAGAAAAAATTCATCAAAGATAGATTGGTTTGTGTAGTGTGAGATGATTTGATATTTGGTTAGCAAGTTGTACCGTGTCTCCCCTTTTCAGGTCTGTAGTTTATTTACTTCTTGTTTGCCGACGCTTTTATTGAAAACTGGTCATTGTTAATACATGTAACAAATACGATTAGCTACAATGTAACTATGTAACCAAAGTAACAAAAGTTTAACATATTAACCTGTGGATTTGAAAATAAATATCAGTGTTCAAAGCATGGATAGTACACAGTACAAAATCAAAACCAGAAAAAGTTAAGTACAGGTAAATGTATTTGATTAAGCGTCATATCTAAAGGGTATAATACTGATTAGGGTAACAAAAATGTACATGTATTTCTAAAGATAATCACATATTTACTATCACAGAATGCTATTCTGCCAATCATGATGAAGAGGTTATTTGTTGCAACTATAAAATCAATTCTTCATATTAAAAGAAGAAGTAAAAAACAAAAAGCTCAAATGACAAAACATACAACTACCAGGGTAGACAGCTGAGATAATACGTCATCTCTGTGTCCCGTTAGAATTATTAACGTTTGCCTCCAAAAATGCAAACTGTGATATTCTTTAAACACAGCTTGGATAAACATGAAGGTGTTTATGTGTATTTTTCAGAAACGTAAATACGAAACGTCAGTGTCGGAAACAGAACTACATCAAAGCCGACCTCCGACGCCTGAACACAATGGGACTGCCACATCGAGTGTGTAGATCTCGTACATGTATATCAAAGAGATAAACAGCCGACACCTCTGACACGAAACTCACGAATATCGCATGGACTGCAACTTAACCCATTCCCTCATATGGACGCCTTTGACGCCTATATATAAGTCCATTTTTGAAACTGTTTTGATAAATAGAGCATTTGCTGCTTGTGAGCAAATGCTCTATTTATCAAACTGGTTTCAGAACTATTCTAAAAGTTTCCATTCCTGTAATAAATTCTTTTTTTCGGTAGATTCATTCATAGTGGTTTGGTTGGGTTAACATGACTAATTTATAAAAAGAA
This sequence comes from Azorinus chamasolen, assembly GCA_963576725.1. NCBI lineage: Eukaryota > Metazoa > Mollusca > Bivalvia > Cardiida > Solecurtidae > Azorinus > Azorinus chamasolen. The sequence continues at coordinate 53,255,240 of OY755246.1, read as the reverse complement.
GACATATCTGATATCAAACACATTGATACTATGCATAGTTTTGGGATCGTTTCAACATAGTGCCTATAATGCTTTACTGGTTATACTGCATCACAATAACCCTTTCCCGATTGAAAATACATGTAAGAAAAAATGACATCATGAATATTTAGTAGAATGTTTTATAATGGTAAATGTACACAGGATATTTTATAGGTATATACCCGAGTGTCTTTTCTATTATAATTTGATAAGCAAACAAAGCAGACTCTGAACAGTCAGTTCCTGTAGAAGCCGTCTGATCTGGATCTACCCTGTTTGGGAAGGCGTGAAGCGATGTTTGTATAGGGAAAGGGGTAAGATATCAATTATGCCATATCTTATAAGGATTCGGGCGCCAAATAGTTTTCGTCTGCAAATAATATCGTCTGTTTTAAATTTCGCAGTTATACGAAAATGTGTCCGGCAGACGACAACTCTGATTGGGTTAATGTGCCGTGTACGATTTATTCAAGCATTATATGTGTAACGAAGATATCTCTATCAAGATTGAAATATGACTAGCTCTGACAAATATGTCTACATGCCTTTGATGTTAAAGAATGTTTAACATTATCGTTAGTATCTTAGTTGATACCATTTATGGGAGCGATTCAGGGTCGTCATGGTTATCTTGAAGTAGAACAAACATTTCTGACTCTGATGAAAGGCACCCCTTCCCCCGAGGAGCCTGTAAATATGAGTTTACACTATTTGCACATGTCTTATCTACACTTTAAGGCTTTAACATGACAATCACTGTGTATTCTTCTCTTTGGAACGCTTGTTGTAAATATCATAAACTGATCAGTCTTTTGAATTTGTTTAAATCATTCAGCGCTATTGTTGGATTTCAATGCACAATTATGCTCAAGCAGTTAGATTATTATCTATCTGCTAAAATTGGCGTTTGGTGAAATTTGATCACTCGTGTCTCTTAAACTCTGCAGTCACAACGGACACTGTTTGCAAACTGCTTGTAATTAGCGAACAAAGCATTGATCCTATAGTTGATATAGACTAGCAAGTTTATTGGCAATAAACCAGAACGCAGATTCAATAAGACCCATGAGGTGCAATCATGTATACTGCTATGGCGACAGTGTATTGTAATGTATATCAACAAGGGAGGTGACATATGTTTTTCTCCATAGTATAATTAGTTTCCCTTTATCCATCAATTATAACATATTCATGCAAGACTTAGCCCATCATAAATTAAATTGAATTGAATTGAATTAAATTGATAAGAAACTGTGATAAAACTAAAAGGAAATACATCGTTATAATAATAATAACCATTTACTCCATAAACACATCTTCCTACGCCTTTGCAGAGTAGACCAAGATCAGACGGCTCATATTGGAGTCGTCAGACCAGGGTCTGCTCTGTTTGCTTATAATAATAAGTAAATAGCGCATAATATGATTAGACAGCTCCTTCAGGGACCGTCTGACCTTAGTCTACACTATTTGCGAAGGCGTAAAACGATGAAATTATAGGGGAAGTCCCTACGATGAACGCATATTTTCAATAATACCATAAAACCTGATATTTGTTATGAAGATTGTCAATTTAAACTTATACCGAAAAATGCCTCGTTGGTACAAAAAACGCCATTCTGCCATGCTATTTGCTAAATGCTAAATGCGACATGCTAAATGCAAAATGCTAAATGCATTTTGCCATTGGTGTAAATTGTTAAGGAAAGAACCGAAATGATCCAAATGATGTATGTAAATGACATATGCGAAATGCTTATTGCTGAATGCATGTTTGCACTACTTGCATTGAACAGTGCCGTTTTAAATTTAATAAGCAATAAGCTTTAATGTAAATAAACATGCATTCACTTAAAAAATGGCAAAACAAAACGGGAAATGTTTTTGGTCAATTGTGAAAATTGCATTGGAATGTTCCGAATGATGGATGTAAATGACAAATGCGAAGTGCGAAATGCTTATTGCTTAATACAAGTTTACACTACTGGCATTGAACAGCGCAATTTTTAAAGTGACTACATTAGCTAAATGCATGTTTATTTACATTAAAACTTATTGCACTACTATGTGCAATAAGTCCTTTGCACTACTACTACTACTTTAAAATGTCGCTGTTCAATGCAAGTAGTGCAAACATGCATTTAGCAATAAACATGTTGCAACATTCCGGTTCTTTCCCTAGCAATTTCCACAATTGGCAAAAAACATTTCGCATTTTGCATTTAGCATTTCTCATTTAGCAAATAACATGGCAGAATGGCGTTCCATAGATTTGGAACATTCCATGGCAATTCACACAATTGGCGAAAAGTATTTCGCATTTTGTATTTAGCAATTAGCATGGCAGAATGGCGTTCTATAAATACTTAACAGCTATTCTCGGAAGTGGTCGGAGAGACGCGAAACTAAAACCCCACCCGAATAAAACACAGGCTTTCGGCTCATGAAATATGTCTAAAATAATTTTGAGACAAAGCTGAATTTCGCATATTCTGTATAAGAGAAAGGCAAATAACTCTCGGGTCATCCAATCCACGGGTGCTCCACTTCAACTGCAATTCTTTTCGACCGGAGGGGAATTTTCCCACAAAAAAATGATTATATAGAAAGATAAATGTTTTATCTACACGCTGGTACCAAATATACCATACTTTGTCTCCGTTTAGCGGGACATTACACTTTTCAAATAATATAACTTTTGATCAGAAACCGGATGTTTTTTCGCATGGGTCGGGAAATCTGCCAATTGGGAGTTGGAACCCCCTTGTATATAATATAACACTAAATCTACCCAATTAATTGTTTTAAGACCATCTAGACCCACGAAATGCCCCCCTCCCCCACGTGGATCAGGGTATGCTCTGCTTGCATATGGAATTAAGCAGATATAGCTCTACAGATTCTGCCTGGATAAAACATCCTATGTATTTGCACCATTTTAACCATTTACTCCATAAATACGCCTTTCTGCGCCTTTGCAGGGTAGACCCAGATCAGACAGCTCCCATATCAGCCGTCTGATCAGGATCTGCTCTGTTTGCTTATGTATATATTATAGATCTGATTTTGTAGTTTCTTCCGTGGCAAAATTTCATGTGCTAATATGCCATTTTAAAAATCAATCTAATTAATATTCACGATGTCATTGTTTCTCACATAAATATTCACCGAGTATTTTTATATATAAATATTAAACAGGTGACTGGTTCGGATAATGTAGAACAGGTATATATGGTATATGTTAAGTGTCATGGTATTGTACATAACAGAAAGTTTTATGTTAGTGCTTTTTAACACACTTTGGCCCTTTTGCCAAGGCAAGTAAGTGGACTCGTCCGTGTCCCTGTCCGTCTTTCAGTGTCTGAACAATTTCTGTATACGCCATCTCATCCTAAACTACTGACCAGACTTTCACTAAATTTAGCAGGAAGAATCCCCAGGTGACCCTCGTCAGATTTAGAAAATATAATCGATCCACAGCATAACTAGGTATATTTTAACTGGATTTCACCGTTCTGCAGTTGAGCCTCTGTCAGTTCAACCCCTTACTCTATAAATACGCCTTTATGTGCCTTTGCAAACAGAATAAACCCACATCAGACGGCTCCTGTAGGTGTCATCTGATATGAGTCTGCTCTGTTTGCTTATGATATATGATATATTGCTTATGCTGACAAATACAGATAGAAGACTCAGCTGCAAAAACAGATGCCCGTTTAAAGAAATATATATCTCTCTCTCTCTCTCTCTCTATTTTCCAAAATAACACCACTTTAAACTTGACAGATAAGTTCATACCAATTTCACCAGCATACGTGTATCCATTATCACATTGTCAAATTGTATACTCTCATTTTAGCAGACATCATGTAGCTCTCATATTAAACCTGTAACAACAATGCATTTTCTGTTCTCACTTGCCTTGGAAAATTAATTACCATGTGTTGTCGTCTTAATATGACTCTTATCCATTTTATCATGTTTCCAATTAGAAGGTAAGAGTGTTTATTGTACAGAAATTTAGTTATAAAATATCATTGGCTGCACATTGGCGACAAAGAATTGTCCCTTCTACTAGTGTAAAACGATAAGCGCATGTACGACAAAGATCTATCCTTTTACTTACCGGTATGGCAAACGATAAACGTCTGTAAGACAAAGATTTATACCTTCTACTACTACTCTAAAACAATAAGCGCCTGTACGACAAATTTTTTTCCCTTTTACTACAGGTAAAAGATAAGTGTCTGTTCTACTACTTAAACGATAAGCGCCTGTATACGACAAGTGTGGGATATTGTACGGTCTTATCAAACTCCTCACAGTGATCTCCCTTATCACTACGTGCGGTCTTCAGCGTAGCGATTACCGGAGATAACTGCGTTGGAGGTTGCGGTCTTATATGTCCGTCGCACCTGTAGCCAATTAACCTTACTACTGTAATAGGTAAATCCTTACAACTCTAAACCATTTAGATAATATTCTCCATAAAGAAGATGCAATAGAGGAAGTTTTAATTGCTGCGACAAATACATATAAGAGACTCTCCTGCAAATACATATGCCCATTTTAAGAAAAAACTGTCTTTCTGTCTCTCTCTGTCTCTCAGTCTCTCTCTGTCTCTCTCTTTCTGTATCTGTCTATCTGTCTGTCTCTGTATGTCTGTCTGTCTCTCTCTGTCTGTTTCTCTTTACCTCTCTCTCTCTCTGTCCGTTTCTGTCTCTGTCTCTGTCTGTCTGTCTGTCTGTCTGTCTGTCTGTCTCTCTCTCTCTCTCTCTGTCTCTCTCTGTCTCTCTGTGTGTGTCTCTCTTTGTCTGTCTCTTCACAATAAACGGTCATGAACCAGATCAATGATACTGTTCTCAGTGCGTGATAATCAAGATAAGTTCATAACAAAACGTTCATACCAATTTCATTAGTATGCATGTATCATCATATTGTCACATTTTATACTCTCAAATTTTAGCAGACATCGTGTAGCTCTCACATTAAATCTGTAACCACAATGTAGTTTCTGTTTTCACTAAAACCTTAATTAAAATGTACCGTCTACATAATCTGACTCTTATCCATTTTATCATTGTTTCCAATTAGAGGATCAGTCTTAAACTTACAGGTCTGGCACTAGATTTTGTTGTACAGGAATTTAGACCTAAAAGTTATCAGTTGCTGTATATTGGCGACAATCCACGTTGAATGTTCAGAGTGGTATAGCCAATCTGTTCTCAGCTGTTTTAGTCCACTCAGTATGAAAGGATTAAGCTTGCTAGGATTTTGAATGACAAGTAGTGCAGACCCTTATCAGACGTCTTCTATAGGATCCCTCTGTTTAGGGTCTACACTGTTTGCAAATGTTTGCACTCGTCCCGCATTCAAAAAGTTTCTAACTGTCGTCTGCAATCCAAGTTTGTTAAATAATTCAGTAAAATAAGGAAATGAGATAAATAGATAGAGATTGAGACAAATAGTGAAGTCCCTGCTTAGACGCTGCCTTGAAAAGGCGGCGTCTGATCTGGGACTGCACTATTTGTCGTGGTGCATTTATGCGACTGCGGTGGTGAAAGGGTTAATGTGCCATATTCATACGCTGGTATGTGCGAAATATGTTACACAGAGGTTCAGATAAGATGCGTAATTTAAAAACATTTTTAAGAATAACTCGTTCATGTCTCCACTAAACCGAAGAGACGAATCTAAAGAGTGGTCACAATATAGGATTTGTAGGAGAAATGGCGATTTAAGTATTTGGGCACGCACCTTTATCTGTAGCTCTCGCTGATCCGTAAAAAAATAAATACCAGGCAATTAGCAGCAGAGTGAGAGACACACACAGACTCAAAGAGAGAGAGACACACATACACAGAGTCACAGACAGACAGATACAGGGACAGAGACAGGGACAGAGACAGGCATAGAGAGAGATAGGGGATAGAGGACAGAGAGACATACAGAGAAGGGAGAAGCAGAGGGAGAGAACGAGTCAGACAGAGAGACAGACAGAGAGAAATGACAGAAATGTAGTCACCAGGTCAATATAGTTTATAAATCAAGCACCAGTAAAGGCCCGATCACAACCCACCGTGTGTGTTTTTAGTATGTACTTTTTTTGCAGGCTACATCCTCCACGTTTTTCTGAAAACGTGGGGAGAGGGTGGCAAACGCAGGGAGGAGTACGTCAACGCACGTAACCCGCACGGATGCGCAAGGTGTAAGTACGTGGCCCGCACGCCCTGCATGGCCATGAGCGGTTGCGTGCATCGTACGTTGCACACGTGGTAAGTGAGTTGTAAGTGCTTACAACGTGCTTACTACGTACGATATCCGTGCGGTTGCAACGTTATCGTACGGAGGCCGTACTTACACGTGCTGATCATGTACGGTGCCCTTACTCACTCGCGTGTTGTAAGTGTCGTGGGGTCACATATAGGACAACCCTGTCGGGTTCTCCAGAAGTCCCATCTGCTGCTGCCTCAAGATGCTGCCCATTCAACTGCAGAGACTCCGGATTCTGATGCTGCAAGGGCAGCTTCAAACACATAAACACGACGAGGTATTACTTGATATGGGAGAGACAACAGGGACGCCGACACAGGAGATGGTGGGATCGCTCCTAATCCCCTGTTCGTCTGTGGCCCTCTCGTCTTCCGTGGACCGTTTCTGTTGGACCCCTCTGACCGCTTCCGCTGCATTTTGAGCTGCAGATGCAGCGGACCCCTTCTGCTGTACCCTCTTATTAGGCATCTTGGAGACGAAACGTGACACTCGTCCGTCGGATCGGCTTTTATATATACTGCAGAAATCGGTGCGCACAACGCAAATGTTTGCAAATGTGTAAAAAGACGTTTATATGATGGAAACACGCGTTTTGCCAACAGTGAAATTTAACCGTCTGTTTAGGATTTGTTCTGTTTGCTTTTGGAATTACATGTTCATGTACATAAATCGCGTTCTACAGTTTTAACCTATGGTAATGTATTTTTATAGAATTCCAGGTATTAAATGTTCCTGATATCAATATTTCTTATACAAATATTTATTAGGTATATGGTTAATTGTCAATATCATGTTAAAAGCAAACAGAGCAGACCATGATCTTATAGGGGCCGTCTGATGTGGGTCTACTCTGTTTGAAAATGCGTGAAAACTAGTTGATATGAGGGAAAGGTGGCTATAGGCACCGAATGGTTAAATATAATTTAGGAAACAGTGAGCCATTTTGCAACGTAAAACGACTGAAACATTAGCGGGTTTTTAACAGATAAAAACAGGCAAAACCAATAGTTTGTGTTTTATGGTTATCTGAGTCGTCGATAGTTTATATCAAAATAGCATGAATCAAGAATGAATAGCTTTTATTTTATCATAAAACTGGCAATACAGTTTAATTTCAGAGAATATTTGATGACCTATTTTCATGCCGCTTTACGCTTCGAATATTGCACAAATGTAAACAAACAAAATGGAATGATGGAAACAAAATGGAATGATGTCTGCTCAATATTTCGAAAACAGTTTCTACAAATTATAGTTTCCGAACTTCTTATAAGGGCATTGAAATTCTGCAATAACCCCAAAGGGCACACAACTTATGGGAAATCCCAGCATTTTCCTTTTCTTCTGTTGAACTGTCAAAGAAACACACAAAGCAATTTACTTTGTTTTGTACGGGAGTTAGTTTCATTTCGGACTACTTTCTGAGCCAACTACAGAGGTACGTGTAAAGTAACCGGGTGTAAGAGAATGTGAGTAGTTGCGACGACGGCAAACAGGACAAATCAGAACTCTTATACCATGCTGAGATAGTATTGTTTACATTTGCCGTATCAGCAGATTGGAAAAATAAAGATAACCAACGTATTATAGGCCTAACTATAATTATTGACCTGTTTGTATTCACACTCTCGTTATAGAACAAGCAGTTATCTTTGACATACATTTGCTGACACAGAAGTTGAAAAAAATGATCATATAAAATCTGCTCCTTTAATCCCTTTACTCCATGAATATTCATGTAAGGAATTATGCATGTATGAACAATAATTAGCTGAATATGTATAAAAAATTTTTAAGAACACAGGATATTTTCGGTTAAGACAAAAACTGTAGAATCAGATTAATATAACCATAAGCAAACAAAGCAGATCCTGATCAGAATGCTCATACTGGAGCTGTCTGGTCTGGATCTACTCTGTTTGCGAAGGCGTGAAAATGCGTATCTATGGAGGAAAGTGTTAAATTGAACGTGTGACATTTACAGTATATAAACCAATGCGTCGTTCTCTCGCGGAAATCTAGTTGGATTTAAACCACTGACAGAAGAATCGTCTGGATGACTCTAAGTCTTGTAAGTATGATACTCATGCTGTGAGCATAGATATTGTATTTAATTTCCTGCTTTTCACTTTACTGCATGCACAAACCATTCTACATGTTTTCAAACAGTGTAGACCCAGATCAGATGGCTGCTATAGGATCCGTCTGATCAGGGTATTTCCTATTTACTTCAGAAATAACGTACTGATTGAACACGTAAATTTTGCATATGAACAAGAGAAAATTTGAGTTTTACAAAAACTGCTGAATCAGATCTATAAAATTCCATAAGCAAACAGAGTGGACAGACACTGATCAGATGGTTCACGCAGGAGCAGTCTGATCTGGCTCTTCTCTGTTTGCAAAATCGTTCACTGGATATTTACAGAGTAAAAGGTAAAATGAATATGGAATACAAACAGTGTTCATCTGTATCTGAAACCCTCTCCCCGTGGCAAGCTAATCCATACCAATATACAGTAAACCCTCGATAGCTCGAACAATTAACCCATTTGGTCCCAGTGGATTCTTCCATGCTTATATATTGGATTAGTCCATTTTTTATCTAAGGAATGTCTGGTCTGAATTGTCATCTTTGTTTTGTTTTATTTTCCTATTAGCAAACAGTGTAGACTCTGATCAGACGCCGCTATATCTTCAAATATAGTTTTATAAATTTATTTGTCTGAATGTAGTCAAATATTTGTTTGTTACAAATATAACCATATCCATGAATTTAAGCTGAAGTAGCATGTTAGACATAGTTATGTTGGCAAACAGAATGGACCCTAAGCAGACAGAAGTCTGATCTTGGTAAATTTTTCAAAATACAAAAATGAGTCATGCAGGAAACACCACATACCGAACAAACAGTCGCCCGAACAGCAACACAAGGAAACAGCAAATGTACATAACTATAAAAAACATCAAGAGACGCACAAAGACAAAACACACATACAATAGGGGGAAGATGGAAGTACCGCCTTGGAACGGTCAGTGAAAAAAAGTCACTGGTGGGGGGGGGGCGGTTAAACCGGTTTATGGGCGCCCAACCTCACACTTATTCAATCCCCTCCCTAAAAGACAAACAGTGTAAATAAACGTATCCCCTCTCCGACTAATCTACAACAACCGCGACGGCAAATACAGTGGTAAAGTGCATGTATAACGAAAACATTTAAGTGAACAAACTGTATCCACCTATCGCTAGTGTACTCAAGCTTTGTTAACCGAATCCTTTTCTGGGGTTTGCTCTTGTGTGAAAATAACCTCTATGAATATTCATGATGTTATAATTCTGTTACAAGAAAAGAATGCGAGACTCCGTAAACATTTATTTTGAATTTCGCCAGTAGATTTTGCAATGACGTATTTTTTATCTGAGCTTTGGCAGGGAAACATTGCATTGTAAAAAGAACTGTAGATTCTAGATAGTCACTCATTCAAGGTATTTAAAACCACATAGAAAGGAGGGAACGATTTCTTGTTACTAAGATGTTGTTCAAAAACTCTTATGAAAGGAACTGAACGTACCCCTTTGTTTGAACGCTTGAACGCAAAGTTGTTAAAAATGAGTTCCGGGGGGGGGGGGGCGAAACAGAAGTAGTTATCAAACCTTATACTATAAAATGTCTAATTGCACAACGTCAAGGGTACTCTACAAATTGAAATACCACCAGTCCATGTGAGAAAACATTTTTCTTCCTTCTTTACGTTTTCCCATCTCTCTGAAAACGTTTATGCAGATGCCTGGATTACTTTAAGGCCACGTTGATAGCATGAACATTTTTATAATAGGTACATGAAGAACTAACTTCAGATATTTAAAAACATACTTTGACATTGTACATTTTAATAGTGATTTGCTATAAAAGTAACTTTACAATTTGCAATAATTACTTCTACTGCTCGTTTCCAACATTACAATCGCCTAGAAAACAAAATAGGCAGACAATCCAATGCTCCAAATCATTGCAGTGTATTTAACAAGCATTTAACCCTCCGAATTCACTAACAAAAAGACACTACCATAAAGTATATTGAATGACATAGTAGATCTGCCAATTGTTTAAGACATTTCCATTGCACGCCTCTCTGCAAGTATAATAACAAGCAACCCTTCATAGATCTAGTTCCCTAGTATACTAATAGAATATCCGAACATTGAATTTATACCATTATTGTTTTGTACATTATGTCAATGTTTGAATGCCGCTGAATATCTTCTTTTTTTTTTAAATATTTCTTGTTCGTTATAAGTTCAAATTGATAATCTTCATAATAATATTTGAATATAACATTGTAGGGACTTCCTCTTTAACTCTTTCTCTGTTCTATGTTTGTTCCAAATTTCGATACCTACTGAATATTCATGGACAAAAAAGTTACAATGAAATATGGAAGGTGACACATTACAGCCATTTTAGAAAGTAAAGAAATAGATTTTTCCACTGGAGAATAGAGCAGACCCTGATCAGACGGCTACAAACGTTCCTATTGGAGTCGTCTGATCTGGGTCTACTCTGTTTGCAGACGCGTGAAGACACATTTATATGAAGGGAAGGGCTAATAAAATAAACAGAAAAAGAAAAGATATATTGATATAAGAACAGTGCAGTTCACTTATCTACGGTATTCCACAGCTCGAATATGTCGGAGAACAGTCTAGTATTGCCACAAGATGAAGAATCCAAGCAGATCAATACTTATAAACAGAAAGCTGATACTGAGGATACGATTGAAGGGGCACGCAATGTAGAGATTGGCGTATACTGGCAAAGATGGTATATACTTACAATAACCATACTGTCCACTGTCTGCATGACAGCAGTGTGGAACACATGGGGACCAATAGCACAGTCCGCAAAGGTATGTTTCACTCAATCTCTAGCGCGTGTAAAATCTTACAACAACAGCTTTGCAACATAACTTTACCTCTTCCCTTCACACAAACACCCTTTTCATGAATTTGCAAACAGAGTAGACCGAGATCAGATGGCGGCTTCGTCTGATCAGGGTCTGCTGTGTTTGCTTATGGGGTTATATAGATATAAATATATGGTTTTTGTCTACGTAAAACAATGTTCTGTATTAACCCTTTCGGTGCCAGCAATGTCGTCTGCTGGGCACAGTTTCGTTTATTTATAGTGTAAGTGTGTGTACTTCTTCCATTTTCTTTATAAAACAGTAAACAGAGTGTCAAACAGTTTGGATCCTGATGAGACGCCGAGTTACTCGGCGTCTCATCTGGATCCAAACTGATTGCATGTGATATCATAAACCCGTCATTGTGGCACGGAAGGGGTTGGTTTACCATTATAAAAATATTCTAATAAATATTTATGATGTCATATATTTCTTAGTGAATATTGATCAGGTAATTATGGGTTAAATCTAAGCGGCAAGTATTGCATGAAGACAGTTCTTTCTTCAGTTTACGATAAATGGTATATTCTAAATCAGGCAACTGTCTTATGTAGATATCCGTTGATATGAAATGTATTAGAATAATCCTTTACTCCATGAAGATTCATGTAATAAACAATAGCACTATGACTATATTAGCATGGTCTCACCGTCTATCGAACCTCTTAACCTTTGACCAGGAACAGAAAACGTTTACGATGAATATTGAAGAAAAAAAATAACCAACGGAAGATTGGTCATAACCATAACCAAATGAGTAATCGCGTTATTATTATTATTATTAGTAGTAGTAGTAGTAGTAGTAGTAGTAGTAGTATTCAAGCGTGGCTATCTGTTTGTGGCACATGTAATGAATTCTGTCAAGCGTGGCTATCTGTTTATGATTTCTGACATGAATATTCGATAGGGAATGGATTAAACACCAATAATCATCTTTTGAGCGTTCGTTATGGAGACTTTTTACAGTAACCTGAATGAGAAAACAATTGTTACCGCAAACTATGGTTCAAGTATGATACGACAGTTTTACGTCAACTCTTGCTTCAGGCGGCGTATGGATGGAGCGACACTACAATCACAGTATTGCAAAACTGTGGGAATGGTGGCACACTGGTGGCACTCTTGCCAATGGCTTTCATTATTGGAAGGGCTGGTTGGTACATTTATTTTTCAATTCTGACACATTATTGAATTGTGGGTAGAAAAGGATTAACGTTCTAATTTCTATGAAAGGAGTTTTTTGTATTACTTTTGTCCTGTATTAACATCTCCAGTGCGAGAAACGAGTCACGATGTCCTTTGCAAATAGTGTAGACACACGTTTAAACGATCTATGAATATTCAAGGTAAACTTGACCTGTTTTATTATTGGAATAAAGGAGTCCTCTCATCAGGATCTGCACTGTGTGTCATGTTACACGTTTCTTCTAAGAACACATGTGATAGCTTCAGGATAGCTTGGCCTGTTTTAATTTTGAAATAGAGGAGTCCTCTCTTCAGAGTCTGCACTATTGGTCATGTTGCACTTTTCTTTAAATATCTATGATAAATGGCTGTCAATGTGGTTATGTCGTCACTCTCGTAAGTAATTTATTGTTTAGTAATTTACTCCATCAATACGCCTTTCTACGCCTTTGCAAAACAGATAAGCCCCAGATCAGACGGTTTCTGTAGGAGCCGCCTGGTCTCGGTATACCTGTTAATCATTCGCTTGCTATTCACATCAATATACCTACCTGTAAATAGTGAATACCCAGATGAGACAGCAGCTCCTGCAGGAGCTGTCTCATCAGGGTCTGCACTATTTACAAGTTGATTGTGTAACCAGTGCACTCCACAGCAGTGATTTCACAGCGAAATACTTGTACACAGTGAAGATATCTGTAATTATACAACAGGGCACTGTTGTATAATTACAGATATCTTCACTGTGTACAGGTATTTCGCTCTGCAATCACTGCTATGGAGTGCACTGGTTGCACAATCAACTTGTAAATAGTGCAGACCCAGATGAGACAGGAGCTGTCTCATCTGGGTTTTCACTATTTACAGGTAGGTATATTGACGTGAATAGCAAGCGAAGGGTTAAATGTTCTGTATGAATTTTGTCAGAGCAGTTGTTTAGAGGTAAATATTCAGAAGATAAGGACATGGCTTTCAAAAAAGGTGGCAGATTATCTAGAAATGAATGTTGGAACTATGGTGATGAGATTCTAGAAATTGTTCCGAAAGTTACTTATGATGGTGTAACTTCCACATCAAAATTATCCTTGCATTTAATGGCAGATGATATGGCTATTAAAGCAAAAAGGGCACTTTTATCCATATTATCATCATTATATTCATACGGACAACTTCCGCATAGTGTATTTTTAAACATTTTGATACAAAACGTTTACCTATCATTCTCTATGGTACAGGAATTTGGGGCTTTACCTCAAGAGAACCATCAGAAAAAGTATTGGCATATGCATGTAAGAGATTTCTATGTGTTAATACAAATTCGACAAATGCATCAGTATTAGGTGATTGTGGTCGGTATCCATTATATATTGAAAGTGCAAGACGGTGTATTAAATATTGGTTAAAGATCTTAAAGATGCCAGAGGGAAGATTTATTAAAGATTTGTTATAATATGCTAGTAAATAACACTAATAGTAACTATTTCAATTGGGCTAGAGAAATTAGGAATTTGGTATGTCAAAATGGCTTTTCTTAATATATGGAATAGCTTGGTTTGGATATATTTATACCTGTCCTAAACTGAATGTTTATAAATGTATAAAGTTTTCGTTTGATCAAGAACACTTCATAGATGTACTAAGTGTTCGAAAATTTATACATGCGTGTGTACAGTTCCGAGCTGGTGTACATGCGCTGGAAATAGAGAGATGTAGATACTACTATAGTGTTCCACAAGAGCAGCAGCGATTGTGCAACGCTTGTTCTTTAAAAGTAGTTGAAGACGAGTACCATTTTATATTACGGTGTAGATTATACTCTGACATAAGAGCATGTTACATTCCTGAAAAATATTATGTTAATTCAACCTTACATAAATTGCATCTGCTATTAGCCAACAAGCAAGATGTAAACTAATAATCAGAAATGTAGCACAAAAAATATATATAGCTTGCCTTAAACAGCAGGAAATTATTCCTGCAAATATGATTAATACATGTGTTATCAAAATTGTAAATTGGTTATAATCGTTACAACCTGTATTGATCTCAAATCAACTAGGTTTGATTGTCAGGGACTAATACTTGAACATACTCATACAAATAATATGTGACTATATGTTATGAAATGTTACATAGCGATTGAAAATCTTTTGTCACTACTGCTTTTTCAGCAGATTTATTCAAAGAAATTGGGTCTAAATATATTCCATGAAGGAATGGGTTAATATGTAACACAATACGAGCCTCGTTATATGATGAACCTTAACCCATTACATCATAGGTTATTTTAGACCCATCATCGTTAGACAAATCTTCTTAACAGGAACGTTCACTAAAACAAAAGTTTTTTTTAGAACTGTGTAGTTCTAAAAACCAATGTGATAAATAGAGCATTTGTCACTATGGGGCAAACGCTCTATTGATCACAATGGTTTCATAAAGTAACTTTTACAGAGGCGTCAAAGGGCGTCAGTAGGAAGAAATGTGTTAACTAAAAATGAGGGAATTGGTTAAGACAAACAGTGGAGAACCAGGTTAGATGTGACAAGGAAGGAGAGGTGGTTGGTACAAAGTGTAGAACCTGATCAGACATCGCCTTTTAATCACTGTTGATTAATAAGGGTTGGTTTTTGCACAACGGGGATCATTTTGGCGTTTGTCTGTTTCAGGGACTCATTGGATGACTTATGCTGTATGTGGTGTCCAAGCTGTCTGTATCCCAGCACTTGTGCTGTTCAAGCAACGTTACACCAGACTGGACGTTAATATTAACATTTCAGTAGGAAATAAACAAACTTAGTGGTGATACGAGCCAAATAAAATTGATGATCTAAATTAGAAGACACAACTCCCAAACTATACAGTAGAGCCTGTCTTAACCATCAAATAGAGGTCTAATTATGAGTCTGAAGGGCAGGTGGTAGCTCAATGCATGTCAAAGGTAATGCAAGAAGCTCCTATAGTAGCTTTCTGCATTAATTTGCCCTGAATTAAGCATCCATCTGCATTTAAAATTTGTGCATTCAATAAATTCAGACCCTTAACTCTTTCGACGCCAATGTCGCCTGTTGGTACCGTTGAAAACAGTACAGTCCCAGGTCAGATGCCGCCTTTTCAAGTCGGCATCTGACTTGGGACTTCACTGTTTTCTGTATTATTTTAGCCCAGGCATACAGGTTTTTAAAAAAATGTTTTACTAATATACCTTTATTATTTAGTTTAGAATTATATTTAATATGAAATGATTGTTGCAGACGACACTTTTAAATTTGGCGCCAAAAGAGTTAAGGCAGGATCTACTGTACCTCAACTGAGTTGTTCTGAAGTTGAAGGCTATCACCTCCCAAGTCTTGTGCAAAGGAACTCAGGGACAATTAAATCGTTTAGAATGAATGATAGATCTTACTTTTAGCACGCTTCCGGCGAATTTATGATTACTGGTTCCAGATATCTGGATTCTAATGGGCGTATATGATATTGTTTATTAAATGAGCATTCTGCAATACTGTCATTTTTCTATTAAACACTCGCCTGCTTTTACTCATTCCCTCATAGGCTATTTTTAGATCCAACCACTTTGAATAAATCTACCGTAAAGGAGCAATAACTAGAGAAAAGGAAGCTTTTAGAAATTTGTAGTTTGAAACCAGTGTACAATGGTTTCAACAGGTGATTTTTACAGAGGAGTAGAAAGGCGTATTTATGGAGGAAAGGGTTTAAACACATTCATGCCAATTCATTAACCCTTTACCTAATAGAAATGCCTTTTTATGCCTTTGCAAACAGAGTAGAGTCAGACCAGACATCTACTGCAAGAGCCGTCTGTCAAGGGTCTGCACCATTTTCGCTTATAGTTTGTTATCTATAATTCTGCAGATTCTGTTAAGGTAAAGCTCCTGTGTTCACGTACCACTATGAAAATTCAGATAATATAATTATAGTCATGGTGTTATTATTTCACATGAATATGCATGTGGTAAAGGGTTAAGTAATACCATTGTAGAGCTTCTACTGTATCGTCCGGATCCGAAGTGTTTGCAAAGATGCAGCAACTCGCATTTGGCGGCGAAAGACCGAAAGCCTAAGAACTACATAAAAGAAAAAAACATTGATACGAAGCATTAAAGGGCGCTTATTACTGAATAATAATCAAATATGTAAAGCATGAAAAAATTATTTGATGAACAAGGATGTCGATTTTACCTTTCCAAATATCGTCTAAGCACTGTGTATGGTTACTGCAGTTGTTGACACTACAAGTACATTAATATATAGATTTTAGATACTATACTGATATTTGCGAAAGTACCTGGTCTTAATCACTTAATTGATTTAAAAGCTTAGTAACTGACTGAGGGTTTGTAAAATTTGAATTTGCTGTGAAGGTAGAGGAAAGCAAATAGATTTAGAATTTAATTTATCAGTAAACACTAACACCAACTACTAAAGAAAGGACGAAATATAAAAAAGGTATATTTGAATCGAGAATATGAAAATATAATTTGATATTAATTTATTTATTCCCGTCATAATTTTTGCATTATTATGTAAGTTTATATACATATTCTATCAAATTCACGCGAGTCACGAAGAAAAAGTGTTGACAGTCTTCCACACACTTGACTGAGCTTTTTCGAACATATACGAGGTATTCTTTATTTATTTGAGTCTCTTCATGGTAATAATAATACAATGCGTGCGTGTGTGCATGCGTGCGTGTGTGGCGTGCGCGTGTGTGTGTGCGTGCGTGGCGTGTGCGTGTGCGTGTGCGTGCGTGTGCGTGTGCGTGTGCGTGTGCGTGTGCGTGCGTGTGTGTGCGTGTGTGGGGTGTGCAGCAATCTGGGTTACAGTATTTGACTGTGGCATTTAACCATTTCCCTTTTCTATATTTATTCCTAATTTCAGTACGTACTGAATATCTATGAATAAAATAATGAAATATCGAAGATGGAACATTGTACCCATTTTAGAAACTTAGGAAACAGACCTAATAAATTCCATAAGCAAACAGAGCAGACCGTGACCCGATTGTTCATATCGGGGCCGTCTAATCTGGGTCTACTCTGTTTTGCAAATGCGTGAAAATACGTGTATATGAAGGAACGGGTTAAGGTAGACTAGAGACCGATTGATTAAATATAATTATGAAAACAGTGAGCCATTTTGCAACGTAAAATAACTGAAACATTAGAGGTTGTTTCGGTTTTGTTGGAGGATACGAGTTACTTTTCCGAACTTTCCGGAAACCGCCGAGTAGATACGACGACGGCGAAGAGGACCAATCAGAATTTACCGTGCTGTGATTGTATTGTTTACATTTCCTGTGTCAGCAGATTTGAAAAAAGATACCCAACGTATGATAGGCCTAACAATAATAATTGACCTGTTTATATTCACACTATTGTCATAAGACAAGCAGTTATCTTTGACATGTACATTTGCTGGCACAGTAGTTGAAAATTTGATCATGTAAAATCTGTTCCTTTTTCCCTTTACTCCATGAATATTCATGTAAGGAATTTTGCATGTATGGATATGAATTAGCTAAATATGTATAACTGTTTATGAACACTGGACATTCTTGGTTTGGGCAGAAACTATAGGATCAGCCCCATATAACCATAAGCACACACATTATATCCTGATCAGAAGGCTCCTACATGAACTGTCCGATCTAGATCTACTCAGTTTTGAAAGGCGTGAAGATACGTATCTGTGGAGTAAAGTGAGCGTGTAACATATACAGTATATAAACCAATGCGTCGTTCTCTCGCGGAAATCTAGTTGGATTTAAACCACTGACAGAAGAATCGTCTGGATGACTCTAAGTCTTGTAAGTATGATATTCATGCTGTGAACTTAGATATTGTATTTAATTTCCTACTTTTCACTTTACTCCATACACAAGCCATTCTACATATTTTCAAACAGTGTAGACCCAGATCAGATGGCTGCTATAGGATCCGTCTGATCAGGGTTTTCCTTCTGAAATAACGTACTGATATGACTTTGTCAATTTGAACTTATATCGAAAAATGCACACTTGGTACAAAATAAACCGTTTTCATCGATACTTATAGTTTTGTTCTACAAGAAAATATTACCGGCCTATGTCGAACCTAAAACGAAACCCGAATAAATACTACTACATTGCCGAAAAACGTCGGGTATTCGATATCAAACACGTGACAGTCTTTTTCGGCGTTTATTGGATTGGTTTTCTTGCGATACACTTCTTGTCAGCCTTTAAATAAATCATTATGTAAGTTTTAGGTATTTTTAAAACACATTGCAAACAGAGAATATCGCTGTGTGCCATACATACGAGGACGGTACTAGTTTAAACATATTTTATTTCCATATTAGAGGAAATTGGGTCGGGTCACAAGTTCTTACAACATTAGATTTGACCCTCCCCATACAAAGCATTCATATATACATGTAATGGCAAACAAAATATGAAACTTAATGCAATGTTTGTGAAAGATAAAGAGTGAGAGAGATAGTAGATGAGAGAGAGAGAGAGAGAGAGAGAGAGAGAGAGAGAGAGAGAGAGTCACGTGGCGACATATATCCTAACTATAGTAGTACGATCAGAGGACACATAGACATCTTAGCATAAGAACATACCGTTATAAGTAAGACATCTTAGCATAATCTTAGAAAAAAGTATAATATCAAACTAACAGTTAGTACATCGATAGTTGTACAATACGCGAGGCTAAAACCTCCGTTATTGGTTTATATAACAATGTACGGCAGCAAATATGATTTTACTGTCTTCATCATTTAGATTTTGTTTGCCAAA
Source organism: Azorinus chamasolen (assembly GCA_963576725.1). Lineage (NCBI taxonomy): Eukaryota > Metazoa > Mollusca > Bivalvia > Cardiida > Solecurtidae > Azorinus > Azorinus chamasolen. The sequence goes on along the minus strand of OY755246.1, from coordinate 53,235,988 downwards.
CAGCAGCATTTCGGTATTTAGAGGATGGTACCTTTGTGTTGTACGAAATAAGTTAAGTCTCTGATTTTGAAAAAGACTACATTGAAAAAAGTAATGTTTAGCATTTTCAATTTCATGTGAACATTCGCATAAAGGATTTTGATTAAGGTGGTTTTTAAAAAGATCACTATTCAGATTGCTTCAGTTGTTCCTAATTCTGGCGTGTATAGCTGACAAATACCTATCTCCAAGATTGCTTCAGTTGTTCCTAATTCTGGCGTGTATAGCTGACAAATACCTATCTCCAAAATAGTAGTAAGATGGAACGTTATAATTGCTAAAATTGTTCCGCAATGAGTTTTTGAATGAGCTTAATGTATTTAAATTTCTGCTATCTGGGCTGATGTTGTTCCATAGTGCTATTGAAGACGGAATGCACGATTTCTTGGAGACTGGCGTACGTGAGAAAGGCACTTCGATATCATTGCTATTTCTTAATGGATAGAGGGATAGCTCCCTTACGTAGGGTGGTATCAAATCACTAATATATGATGAACCATGTTATGAGAGGCATTATATACGAAACAGAGCTTTTGTAACTTTCGTCGACTGGCTAGTGATTCCCATCCACAATCCTGATATAGATTATCTAGCGATACCGATCTGGTTAAGCCAGTTACGATACGGGCTGCTTCGTTCTGTACTTTTTCTAATGTATCTGCACCAGTTTCGGAACAACCATCCCAAACAATAGAAGCATACTCTAGTATTGGCCGTACGTAAGAAATGTAAATTTGATTTAAGGCCCTTCTGTTTAAGGTGAATTTAATGTTTTTCATTATTCCAATTGTTTTGAAAGCAGATTTAAGTATGCTATCGATGTGATCATTCCACTGACCATTTGAATTTAGGGTGACACCCAAGTGTTTATGAGAATTAACAAATTGTATAGCAGTGCCTACAAAAAATAGATTAGGCCGCGTGTCATGATTTCTAAGCGAAAACATCATTGCCTCAGTTTTAGCGGGGTTGAAATTAACAAGCCAGGTAATTTAAGATCGTTGTTTAAAATACTTTCAATTTCATTTAAAGAGGTAGCATATGTGTAAAGGACGGTACTAGAACAGGTTGGTCCGCTGGTATGATCATGTGACAAGATGATGCTCTAAAACCTTACTATCATGCACCATGCATCAGCGCTTTGAATTGAACAGGTTAATTTTTCACACCATCAATATTCATGTAAAGAATACTGTCTATGATTACTAATTAGCTTAATTTTTATCATGGCATATGAAAAAGAGAGTTTTACAAAAATCTGCTGAATCAGATCTATATAATTCCATAAGCAAACAGAGTGGACACTGATCAGACGGTTCCTACAAAAGCGTTAAAGTACATATGTACAGAGTAAAAGGTAACATAAATATGGAATACAATTAGTGTTCATCTTTATCTGAATAGGCTATCTCTCCGTGTCAAACTTATCAATACAAATATACAGTAAAACCTCTCTATAACGGCCACTAAATTGTGTTAATTAGTTGGTATCTAGGACAGGTGGCTGCTTAAAGCAAGGTGAAAGTAAAACAGAACGCTCCTACAGCAGTCTGCCTTTCCACAAAATATTTGATGTAATTTAGTGGCCGTTATAGAGAGGTTTTACTGTTTTCGTTGATATTTAGGACATGTGGCTGCTTAAAGCAAGGTGAAAGTAAAACAGAACGCTCCTATAGGAGCGTTCTGTTTTACTCTCACCTTGATATAAGCGCCCACCTCCCTTCAACTAAAATATTTAATTTAATTTATTGGCCGTTATAGACAGGTGTTACTGATTTACTTGATATTTAGGACAGGTGACTGCTTAATGCAAGGTGAAAGTAAAACAAAACGCTCCTATAGGAGCGTTCTGTTTTACTCTCACCTTGATTTAAGCACCACATCCCTTCAACACAAAATATTTGATGTAATCAAATGGCCGTTATAGAGAGGTTTTACTGTTTTAGTTGATATTTAGGACAGGTGGCTGCTTAAAGCAAGGTGAAAGTAAAACAGAACGCTCCTATAGGAGCGTTCTGTTTTACTCTCACCTTGATTTAAGCACCCACCTCCCTTCAACACAAAATATTTGATGTGATTTATTGGCCGTTATAGAGAGGTTTTACTGTTTTAGTTGATATTTAGGACAGGTGGCTGCTTAAAGCAAGGTGAAAGTAAAACAGAACGCTCCTATAGGAACGTTCTATTTTTACTCTCACCTTGCTTTAAGCACCCACCTCCCTTCAACACAAAATATTTGATGTAATTTATTGGCCGTTATAGAGAGGTTATACTGTAGTAGAACCTCGATAGCTCGAACAAGTATTAGTAATTCTATTTAACCCTTTCGCTGCCAAACTCTGTCGTCTGCTAACTTTGTCGTCTGCTACAAAATTTCATTCTTTTGATTTTCTTAATTTTTGTTTCAAAAAATATAGAAACAGTAACAAACAGTTTGGATTCTGATGAGACGCCGAGTTACTCGGCGTCTCATCTGGATCCAAACGGTTTGCATAGGTAATCACAGATCCGGCATTGGCAGCGAAAGGGTTAAGACGGGTGGAATCTCAATGCAGGATGAAAGTCGTGCAAAAGGCCCCTCTATGAGCTTTCTGCACGACCTTCACCCTGTATTAAGCAGTACGGGTCTTGTTGCATGCATATTAATGCATATGAATGTGTAAGAATTTAGTGACATGATTTATGCTCATTGTTTTCATCATCATAATGTGACTTGTTGCATGCATATATCGTCATCTGCATAATGAGATTTGTGGTATGTACTTTTTCATCAGCATAATGTTACTTGTTGCATTCAAATATCTTTATCAGCACAATATGACTTGTCGCATGCACATTTTTATCAACATATTGCGACATGTTGCATGCTTATTAAATCATCAGCACAATGTGACACCTTGTATGCTTTCTTTTCATCAACATATTGCGCGACATAATGCATGCTCCTTTTCATCAACATAATGAGACATGTTGCATGCCCTTTTTCATCAGCAGGAGACATGATACATGTCCCTTTTCACCAACACATGTTGTTTTATCAGCATAATGCGACATGTTGCATTCTCTTTTTCCTGAACATAGTATCATTTTTGTCTCAAACTCTATGTCTATGTCTGTGCTTTATTCCTTTGAAAGTTTAATTATCTCATTTCCTTACTGTACCTAATGATTTAACACAAAATAGTTTGCAGACGACAATTAGAATGTTGGTGCCGGAAGGGTTAGAGTGGTAGTCTTTACTTACAACCAGTTTATAAATCATTTGTTTATATGCTTAAAAAAGGATATCACAAGAAAAACAGCCGAATGAACACCGAAGAAGACCCAACTTTCGTGTGTTTGATAATTATTAACCATTTGCTTGCTGATTTTTAAAAAAAATATTTCTCCTTCTTTACCTATGCCCTGTTGTTTAATTACATATATCTTCACTGTGTACAAGTATTTCGCTGTGCAGTCACTGCTGTAGAGTACACTGGTTGCACAATCAATTTGTAAATAGTACAGACCCTGATGAGACAGCTCCTGCAGGAGCTGTCTCATCTGGGTCTTTACTATTTACAGGTAGGTATATTGACGTGAATAGCAAGCGAAGGGTTATGACAGTCGACACTGTATTAGTATTACTTCGGTTCACGTCTTTGTTTCGTTATTTGTTCGACCAAGGCCAATACTATTTTGTTGCAGAATAAAAATTATAAGCATCGATGAAAATGGTTTATTTTGTGTTACAGTGGCATTCAAATTGACAATCTTCATAATAATGATTGAATATAACAAATACCAAGTGTTATGAGACGAGTATTGAAAACATGCGATCATTGTATATATATAGGGACTTTCTCTTTAATAAAATAAACGAATTGGACAAGAAAAGAGATATTGATACATGTATAAGAACAATGCAGTTCACTTATCTACGGTATTCCACAGCTCGACGATGTCAGAGAAAAGTCTATTATTGCCACAAGATGAAGAATCAAAGCAGATTAATACGTTTAACAACAAAGATGAGAATGAGGATACGATTGAAGGGGCACGCAATATAGAGATTGGCGTATACTGGCAAAGATGGTATATACTTACAATAACTGTACTGTCCACTGTCTGCATGACAGCAGTGTGGAACACATGGGGACCAATAGCACAGTCCGCAAAGGTATGTTAACCCAATCTCTCTGGCGCATGTACAATCTCACACCAACAGCCATGCAACAATCTCTCTCTGGCGCATGTAAAATCTCAAACCAACAGCCATGCAACAATATCTCTCTGGCGCATGTAAAATCTCACACCAACAGCCATGCAACATAGATTTAATCCTGTCTTTTACACACACGCCTTTTGACGCATTTACAAACAGAGTAGACCCAGATCAGACGGCTCCTATAGGAGCCGTCTGATCAGGGTCTGTCCTGTTTGCTTATGGTGTAAATATACATAGATATGATCCTACAGTTTCTGTGTAGGTAAAACAACGTCCTGTAATACTCTACCATTGTAAAAATTGTTCTAATAAATATTCAAAAGGTAATTTATGTCTTAATTGATATTGAACAGGTAAAGGGTTAAATGTATGATGCAATTATTGCATGACCACAATTGTTTCTTCAGTTAACGACACATTTTATATTCTGATTCAGTCATGTGTATCAGTCATGTGATTCAGCCATCCGTTGATATGAAATGTATTAAATTTTTGTGGGTACTAGTACCCATTTATGACGGATTTAATCAAACGTAGGTATGATTCTGTTTATCTGTAAATATAACAGATACAAACAAGTGTAGGTTCCCGTTTTTGACAAATGGAATTGATATAATCGAACGCAGGTATCCGTTTTTGACAAATGGAATTGATACAATTGAGCGTAGGTAATGGATTCAATCAAACATGGACATCGGTTTATGGCACCTATAATATATTCAGTCAAGCGTAGACCTGTGTCCGTTTATATGAAGTGAATTAGATTCTGCCAAACGTATGTACACGTATCCGTTTATGATTAATGTAATGGATTTATTCAAGCGTGGCTATCTGGTTATATCACCTATAATGGATTCAGTCAGTCGTAGATATCCATTTATGATATGAATATTCAATAGGGGATCGGTTAAATACCGAGAATCATCTTTTGAGCGGCCGTTGTGGATACTTTTTACGGTGGTTTGAACGAGAAAAAAATTGTTACCGTAAACTATGATTCAAGTATGACACGCCAGTTTTACGTCAACTCTTGCTTCAGGCGGCGTATGGATGGAGCGACACTACGATCACAGTCTTGCAAAACTGCGGGAATGGTGGCACACTGGTGACACTCTTGCCCATCGCTTTCATTACTGGAAGGGCTGGTTGGTACATTTCGTTTATAATTCTGACACGTGATTGAATTTTGGGTAGAAAAGGACTAGCGCAGTAATTTCTGTGAAAGGAACGTTCTCTATTATTTCTGTTCTGCATTAACCTTTCCGGTGCGATAAACGAGTCACTACTGTCCTTTGCAAATAGCGTAGACTCAGATGAGAGGGCTCCTAGAGGTTATCAGGGTCTGCACTATTTGACATAGTCCATCTTTCTTTAAAAATCTCTCTGAATAATGTGCCCTCTCATCAGGGTCTGCACTGTTTGTCATGTTACACTTTTCTTCTAAAATCAACTCTGAATATTAAAAGCTGCTTGACCTGTTTTAAGTTTGAAATAAAGGAGTTTTCTCATAAGGGTCTGCACTATTATTATTCAGCCCTTTCCTTCATAAATACGCATTCCTACGACTTTGCGAACCGATTAGCCCCAGATCACACGGCTTCTGTAGGACCCGCCTGATCTCGGTATACATGTTCGCTGATAAAATAATATAGATATGACTACAGTTTAATGCCATGGCCAAACTTTCCATATGCCATTATAAAAATGAATCTAATTAATATTAATGACCTCCTTATTTCGTATATGAGCATTCACTTCTTTTTATGCCCCCATAGACGATAGTCGGGGGCATATTGTTTTTACCCTGTCTGTCTGTTTGTCTGTTTGTTTGTCAGCAACTTTAACATTGGTCATACCTTTTGAGCCGATACAGATAGAGACTTGATATTTGGCATACATATGTATCTCATAAAGCCGCATATTTTGAGGGGTGACGTGTCAAGGTCAAGGTCATCCTTCAAGGTCAGAGGTCAAATATATGGGTCAAATCGCCGACTTTAACATTGGCCATAACTTTTGGACCAGTAGAGATAGAGACTTGATATTTGGCATGCTTGTATATCTCACGAGGTTGCACATTTTGAGGGGTGACATGTCAAGGTCAAGGTCATCCTTCAAGGTCAGAGGTCAAATATATGAGGGGGCATAGTGTTTCACAAACACATCTTGTTATATTTTCTTTCATTTTCATTGCAAACAAACAAACAACGCCAGAAGCTTCATATTCTCCATACCAGAAAATATTCAGTCAACTTGTTATGTCACATCGTAAATACAGTTGAACTTCGATATCTCGAACTCGGATAACTCGAACTACTGAATAATTCGATCAAAAAGTTCAGTCCTTCAAAAACTTCTAATACAGAATTGCTCCAACAATGAATATCTACAGATGTCTAGAAACACACGTGACAACTTAATACAGGTCTAAAGTAATGCTGAAAGCTCCTACAGGAGCTTTCAGCATTACTTTAGACCTGTATTAAGCTATGGCCTTGACAAATTGTTCAGATTAGAAATCGGATGACTCGAACTTCTGTTATCTCGAACTAATGTGTATGATCCCTTGGAGTTCGTTCGAGTTATCGATGTTCAACTGTATGTCTTCCTAAGTTTACCTTTTTTATCCTATGAACATTATTTTATGTTAAAAAATCATAACATCGTGAATGTTCAACTATTTTTATAATGGCACATGAAAAAAATTATATTTTGCTATGACTGAAACTGTAGAATCTGATCTGGGTATACCCTGTTAGCTAAGGCATATTCATGAAGTAAAGTAATTGAAGATGCCCGTATGTATCTCACGTGCAGGTTTCCGTGTTGCCATGTTGATATCGACATTTCTGATTGCCCTCGGAGCAGGTCTCAGGCTTATAAGAATTGACAACAATATATTTGGAGTGGTGTAAGTATGCTTAATTTGGCGAGAGAAATAGCGTGTGATTTAACCTTTTACTCAATGAACGTTAAGGTAAGAAATAATGACATCATGAAGGTGCAAACAATGTAGACTTAGACACATCTAATGAGGTTAAACATATAAAACAGTGCAGATCTTGATATAGGTCCATGCTATAAAGCTGTTTAGTTGAGTCTGAATTCATTCTCAAAGGCTCAAATCTGACCAATCAAAAGCTTGAGAACAAACCTTTGGCTCAAATCTGACCAATCAAAAGCTTGAGAACAAACTCAGACTCAACTAAAAAGCTTTATAAGCATGGACCCAGATCTATTATCAACCACATGTTCTGCACTGTTCACTATGCTCAGAATGTAACTTTTTATTGGTCGAATCTTCGTAACTACTCGGTTTCTCCGGCTAACTCGGAAAAAGAGGCTAATTGCACAGAATATATCTAACTTTTATACAATATTTCACAGAATAATGGGTGTCGCCCAGTTTTTAAACGGTGTTGGAGGGAGTGTGACACAGGTTATTCCACCTGCAATCTCCGAGACCTGGTTCCCGGTACACGAGAGAACAACAGCAACAGCCGTCATGCTCATGGCAAATATAGTCGGCGGCGCAGTCTCCTTCGTCATGGGAAAGTGTTATCCTTTAACTCTTTCACTCATAGGCTATTTTTAGATCCTACCGCTTTGAATAAATCTGCCGAAAAGAAGCATTATCTAGAGAAAAGGAAAATTTCAAACTTTGTAACTTTTGAAAACATTGTGATAAATAGAGCATTTGCTCCTATGGAGCAAATGCTCTATTTTTCCCAATTGTTTTATGAAGTGACTTTTGCAGAGGCATCAAAAGGCGTCGATATGAGGGAATGGGTTAACTCTTTCGTCTGCTTCAATTTTATTTTTTCTTTCTTTTATTTAAAAAAAATATAGTGTTTATCTGGATCGGGTTGCATATTGTGTGTATATAATGGTTGTTTATTTGTTATGTTTGTATTGCATTGTGTAGAGTATATACCTTAGCTACGAAATTGACCTGTTACCCCATTGTTCTACATATGTAAAGTAATATTTTATGCGTAGTGCTGTATGCCATACTTTAACCCAAGCCAGGTGGCTCTTGGTCGTAACTGTGTGAGGTACTGACACCGTACATATAATGTAACATTTGCGTTTTGGTGATCCGTGTGAACTGATCTGTTTCCCAGGAGAGATAACAGAGTAATCCAAATGAAAGGACCTACTTCTCTTTTGGTATACTTTTGTGTTCATCTGTCAGGGGAGATTATTTACAGCTGAGCAATATCCCTTAGTATAGTATACTTTGTAAATTCATGTAGAGTATAAAGAAGGCTGGTCGTCAGTTGAAAATTACCATGGTCAAGTAGATATGTTTCCTTGGTGACGGATAAATTGAAGCTGTCGTGAAATCATTAATTGATGAAGATGCAGCAACACAGTATACATGTACAGTGCAAGAGATAACGAACATAAATGAAATTTATTTTTTCAAGCATTCTTAAGATATCACATGGACAATATTGACTTCATGTGGTCTGCGTTCCCCATTTGCTCACCGAGGAGCAGAAACAAACTAGGGGTTACCATGACATTAAATTTAATAAAAAAGTAAGATAAATGTGATCCACATCGTTAAGAAGAAATACGTATGGGTGATGAATTTTGGATATTCAATTTTAAACAAGAGTCTTAATCTAGAAATTAAGTTTGGATTGCTTCTGATAAGGGAATATCTATTATAACCCCCCTAAATCAGATGTTATATGCGAATTTCTCTCATTCATAAGACCCTGTTCTTAATGACAGCTTATATAAGCAACATTTGAATATTTCAAACAATATCAGAAAAACGCCTTTCTTATGCACTTACAAAATGGCCCTCGTTCGTAAATGATCTGTCAATTTTGTAACAGTGCAGTAATGCAACATGGTGTCTTACTTATACTGTGTTTCTCTTGTTTTCAGGACCAAACATGATTTCCCAGCCACCAAGGTAATTGTCTGATCAGTTTACCCCGTTCCCTCATACTGTCTGCCTTTTGACGCAGCTGTAAAAGATACTTTTTGAAACCATAGGAGCAAATGCTCTATTTATCAAAATGGTTTCGAAAATTTACTTTTATTATGTATGAGTGGAATCTAATAAGCTCCCAGCTTTCATTCCAATCCGTTTTAGAAGCTATGTACATTTACGCATGTTGTATGTTGCAGAAATAAAATATTTTTTAACCAAAATTGACTTTTAGAGATGCGTCACTCATAGGCATCAGTATAAGGGAGTGAGCAAGTGCTCTATTTATCACAATGGTTTCAGTTCTAAAGTGTTTCCCCTTTCAGTAGTTAATGTCCCCTTTCAGTAGACTTATTAGAAGAGTTTGGGTATAAAATAACCCACGAGGGAAGGGCTATAAATGTATATCTGGTAAAACTTTCCGTAAGTGACCACTCATAAATACGCCCTTTAACTCTTTCGGTGCCAATGTCGCCTGTTGGCACCATTGAAAACAGTGCAGTCTCAGGTCAGACCTGAGACTTCACTGTTTTCTGTATTATTTTAGTCCAAGCATACAGACTTTTTAAAACAGAATCTGATGTTTTACTAATATACCTTAATTATTTAGTTTAGAATTATATTTGATATAAAATTATTATTGCAGACGACTATTCTAAATTTGGCGCCAAAAGAGTTAACACTGTTGCAAACAAACAGACTGGATCGAGATCAGACGGCTCGTACGAAGTCGTGTGGTCAGGCAGGGTGTGTATGAAATTATATATATTTCATTATACAGTTTCTGCCATGGCCAGAATATCATATGTGCATGTGCCATCATAAAACAATGTAAAGTAAAAACCCTCTAATCCGGAATTTTAGTAGCGAATAATTTAGCTACTTTAAGGCAGGTGGCTGCTTAATGTAGGGTGAAAGTCATGCAGAAAGCTCCTCTAGGAGCTTTCTGCATGACTTTCAACCTACATTAAGCTGCCACCTGTCTCTATGACCGATATTAACACTAAGATTAGCGTCCGGTTTAGAGAGGTTTTACTGTAGTTAATCTTAATGACGTCATTATAAGTTACATAAATAAAGAAATGTAATACAGGACGGCAGTAAAGCAAACCTACTGAGGCAGCCCATTGCACTACATTTGGTCTACAGTAACCAGTTACCTACATTTTAATCCTTTACTCCATGAATATTTATGCAAGAAATAACGACGTTATGAATATTAATTAAGTTCATTTTTAGAGTAGTGTATGAACACATTGTTTTGGCCATGGCAGAAAATGTATAGTCATATCTATATTATTTCATAAGCAAACGAGGCAGATACTGGTCAAACGGCTCCTCTGTGCAATGCATATTAATGGAGTAAGGGGTTAAGCTTGTTCGTTTACGCTGCTTTTGCAGTATTTCAGTCATATCGCGACGTCGAGCTAATTACAGTTGGAGGAAGACTCAAGAGGGTTTCCGTGTATAGAACAAATTGCATTGTTCCGTGCACAGGCGACTCCTATAGTCATTCGTTATAACTCGGTTGTCCAGAGTAGGTTTCAATATAATATATTTTCAGCTGAATCACGGCTTTTAAACAAGTCGAAGTTCTGGAGTTTAACCCTTTACTCCATGGATGTTTATGTAAGAAATAGTAACGTCATGAATATTGATTAGATTAATTCTTGAATTGGCGTATAATTAGATTTCTTTTCAAAAGTATAAACTATAGAACCACATCTATATTATTCCATGTGCAAACAGAGCAGACCCTGATTATCCTATAGGAGCAGTCTGGTCTGATCTACTCTGTTTGCAAAAGCGTAGAAAGGCGCATTCAGGGAGAAAAAAGATGAAGGCTGGAAAGCTCAATACAAAACACACGTTATGCAGAATCTCAGACTGTCATCTCAGAAACGGTTTGTAGTTTTTAGAACTGTCTTTAAATGTTAAGTACCACAAGGAAATTCGGCTTTCACATTGATAATGGGACACCAGAGTTATGGTCCTTTGTTTGCCAAAACCTTAAACATTTACATCCATCCGGAGTCGTGTCTTAGAAACAGTTTGGAGATTTTTTTTCTATGGAACTTTGTGTAGATGTGTAGTTCCATAAAAGAAATGCTGCCCTGCAACTCTCTCTCACATTTTTGGCCCTGGAACGCAAGAGATATGGCCTTTACTTTGTCAAAAGCTTATTTAGTCTCATTGAAATACATAGGCCAGCAATTGTTTGTGGGATAAAACAATTCAGAAAATTTGCTTGTTAGTTTAAAATTTATACGTGTAATGGCATAGTACTAGCCATAATAATATCTATATATTCTAAAACCAACTGAGCAGACCCTAATCAAACAACTAGTATAAACATATTTTATTTCATTTATCATTTCATGAAAAAGGGTCGGGCCACAAGTTCGACCAACATTAGTTACGGCCCTCCCCTTTACAGCTTTCTACAGTAAGTGTGTCACATGAAACAAAACACGTGAAACATAGAATGCATAAACTATTCTCAGCCCTCTACCCAATATATCACCATCTTAAATAAAAATGACTTAATTGAACTTCCATCAGCTTACAGTTTATAATGGTACATGGACTAATTATTATTTAGCATGGCAGGACATATAAGTCAATATAATAGACCATGTTCAGGACTCCTAGAGGAGCTGTCTGATCAGGGTCTACTCTGCCTTACAGATATGATACGTTCTATCTATCAGGTAAAGGGCTAAGGTGCATATACTTCTCATGTTGCAAGTATGAATTCTGCACTCAAACTGACTCACTATTTTGCATATACTAGTACATGTATATAAATGTAGTCAAGTTTATTTAATAATCGAGTCCGTCTAAGTGCACATTCATAAGATCTTGCAAATTTCAGATATGTGGACCGAAGTAAGAGAAAGATTGCCCCAATGCAAGAAAACATCACTTATTACAATAACTCATACCGTACACTGTAGACCCAGATTTACTGCAGATTAGTAGTACTGACCAAAGAGGCATGTTAAAACTTTTTCAATATTGTTGACTCCAATTTTAAAATGTATCCAACCTGGGTCTACAGAGTAATTTCATCATCATTAGGTCACCCTCCCCCACCATGATGCACATATAAGACAAAACCCTTAAAATAACCTACCCCCTCCCCCTTTCAGAAACCTATCCCCCCCTCCCAGGAAAAACAACAACAAAACAACAACAAAAAAGTAAACAAAAAAAAAATAAACAAGTATACAACATCAATGAAATACAGTGAATGCTTGCGGTAGATGCCAACAGTAGGTGGGTAATTCAAATGGGTAGAGATTTTCCTTCAATAGAATTGACCTGCTCTGTACTGATACATATACACTTAGAATCATGCTTTAGATGTATTATCAAAACGCTTTGTTTCACAAATGTACAAGTGAACTGCATCAAAAATTTGGACATTTTCTTCCAAGCTGTAGATTTTGCTACCAAAAAGTAATTTTTCTACATTAAGTGGATGCAAAGATCTTGTTTTATTGAATAACTTCACTCTTTGTTGGTTATATAATGAACAATTAAAAAAATAATGTTCAGCATCCTCCACTAATTCATCGTTACTACATATGCAATATGGAGTTTCTTTCAGATAGTTATTACATAGATCACTGTTAAGATTACTGCATTTGTTTCGAAGTCTAGCATGAAAAATTGCAGGTTGCCTTTTTCCATGTAAAAAATGTGAGGGAACCTTGTTATCTTTATTGGTATTAAACCTTTGTTTAAAAGAAGAAAAACATTCAGCTGATTTAATATTTTTATCTAAACCATTCCAAAGTTCAATTAATGATGGAATACACGATTTTTTCATTACTTCTGTTCTGCAAAAAGGCACAGTAAAATTATTTGAATTTCTTAACAAATAATCTGTTCGTTCATGAACCATAGGTGGTAAGAGATCAGTAATATATGAAGGAACCATATCATTATTCACTTTATACATAAAATAATATTTTTGCAAGTTTCTTCTGTACTGAAGACTTTCCCACCCACATTCATTATATAAATTTTCTAGTGAAACTGATCTAGTAAGTCCAGTGACTATTCTGGCGGCCTCGTGCTGTAATCGTTCAATAGATACTGACTCTTGTTTTGAACATCCTCCCCAGACAATTGATGAATATTCAAGTAAAGGACGCACATACGAAATATAAATTTGATTTAAAGCTTTTCTGCCCAAACTGAATTTAAGTTTTCTCATAATACCAATGACTTTTGATGCTGACAATAACATACAATCTATATGTGTCTTCCACTGGGTATCACTACTTAAAGTTACTCCAAGGTGCTTATGATAATCAACAAAATCTAGTTCAACATCATTAAAATACAGTTTTGGCATGCTATTCTGTTGTTTAAGATTGAAAAGTAAAACTTCAGTCTTAATCGGGTTAAATGTCACTAGCCAAGTTTTAGCCCACTGCGATAACATTACTAAGTCATGATTTACAATACCTTCAATATCCTGAATATTTGAAGCAGCACAGTACAGCGAACTATCGTCTGCATAAAGGCGAGTTAAGCTAAGCAGATTGTCTGCAATATCATTAACATATATAAGAAAAAGGAGAGGTCCGAGAACGGACCCTTGGGGAACACCGGCATTTATTTCTTGCAGTTTTGATTCCGATGAATTTAATACAACCCTCTGTAGTCTATTTTCAAGATAACTCGTAAGCCAATTTATTAAGTTTCCACTTATACCATTAATAGATAGTTTAAACAACAGACCCTTATGCCACACTCTATCAAATGCTTTCGAAATATCACAAAACACCATACAAGAATGCTGTCTGTTGTCAATTGTCTGACAAATGTGATGATATATATCTATCAGCTGAAAGCTTGTAGAGTGATTAGGTAGAAAGCCAGATTGATATTTGTATAGTAGTTTGTTTTCAAGAAAGAAGTTATACATATGTTTAAAAACAATACGTTCAAAAAGTTTCCCACAGCAACTTAACAGAGAAACAGGTCTGTAGTTTGATACCTCAGACTTATCTCCCTTTTTAAATAAAGGCGTTACATTTGCCAGCTTCCAAACATCAGGATATATACCTTCATTTAGTGACCGATTAAAAAGAATACATAAAGGTTTAGAGACTGTCAGCGCCGTGCCCTTTAACATTCTGTGACTTATTTGATCATGTCCACATGCTTTATTTACATTTAATATACCGATTACATCTTGAACATCTTTTTCAGTAATTTTAATGTGCGACAATCGCCTATTAGTATTAGGGTCTAATGTTGGCAGGCATGCACCAGTATCATCAACAGCTGATATAGATACAAAGAAATCATTTAAAAAATTTGCTTTTTCTTGATTTGTAACACAAAATTCAGTCTGATTATTCTCATTTTTGTATAGTGGTGGTATGGCAATTGAAGACTGTCCCTTAATAAAGTGTCTTACAATTTTCCAGAAACTTCTTTTATCATTATGATGCATATCCTCAAGTGTTGTTTCTAAATTAATGTAAAAATTCTCCTTAGCCTTTTTTTTCATGTTATTAACTTTATTTCTGATTGATTTGTATTGTTTCCAATTATTGGCATTATTGCTCCTCATTGCCTTTTTCTTTAAACGATCTCTAATTCTACAAAACTTTCTTAATCCGGAATCAAACCATGGCTTATCATCAGGTCGTATTAGGACTGATTTCTGAGGTATGCATTTTTTTACAAAAGAAATGTAGACCTCAGTAAATTCAGCACAAACTCTATTTAAATCTCCTTCATATAAAAATTGCCAGTCATTATTTTTAATTTTTTCATTTAGTGTCTCATAATCTGCTCTATTATAAAGCCAGACTTTTCTTTCATAAGTAGGATTTATTTCATAACTAAATGGAATTTTTATGCATGTTGCTTTATGGTCACTAATATTTGCTGGAATTGCTATAACATCGCAATCACAAAAATTCATGTCTATGGGTATAATTATTGGATCTAATAAAGCATCCAGTCTTGTCGGCTCATTTACAAGATTTACCATTGAATTTACAAGAAGCAATTCCTTCAAGTTATGAAAAGACTGATTTAATAAATCCTCATTAAGATCACCAATAATTACTATATTTTTAGATATATTGTATGCAGCTTCAATATTAGAATTCAGTTTATCAAAAAAGTGTTTATCTGCAGTTTTCGGACTGTAAAATACACCAATTAAAATATCTTCATAACTAGTCCTGACACTTACCCAAATAGATTCATTCCAAAAAACTTCAAGCTCTTCTATTCTTTTATGTATTACATTTTGTGACATATAGACTAATATTCCACCTCCATGATTAGTTCTGTCCCTTCGATAAGGTATATCAAATTTATCAGAAAGTAAAAGACTATCATTGTTAACTGTATTATCAAGGTGAGTTTCAGTAAAACATAATACTTCATTTTCCAAAAAATTGTCAAAGATGAAATCAATTTTATTTCTAATACTTCTAATATTACAATGTAAAATAGACAGACTGTTTTCAGCTGATAGAGTGGGTCCTGGATTTAATTCTACATCTCCTGATAGTAAAAGTAATAATAAGATGACCCTTATATCATTTGCAGACAAATTTCTTATCAGCATATTATACAATGAATTTGAAAGTATAACAATCAAAGAAAGTGACATTAATATAGCTCCTAAAGGGTTGATTGTTACACAAACAGATATTTTTTTGTATACCAGCACAGAGCGTCCATTATGCAATCCAATGGCAGATCTCCAGGAACACAAGTCATTTCCCATCAGGTTACAGAAGTGTCTGCAGAGTCGGTAACTGGAGACCACCAAGATTTTTCCCTGACCCATCCACCACCACACGTACCACCACAAGCATCACTACAAGCACCCACTGCAATCACTATATGCAGCAACTGTCCCCGAAATAAAAAAAACCCAAGGGGTCTCATGAATGCATGTATACCAGAGTTATGGTCCTTTGTTTGCCAAAACCTTAAACATTTACATCCATCCGGAGTCGTGTCTTAGAAACAGTTTGGAGATTTTTTTTCTATGGAACTTTGTGTAGATGTGTAGTTCCATAAAAGAAATGCTGCCCTGCAACTCTCTCTCACATTTTTGGCCCTGGAACGCAAGAGATATGGCCTTTACTTTGTCAAAAGCTTATTTAGTCTCATTGAAATACATAGGCCAGCAATTGTTTGTGGGATAAAACAATTCAGAAAATTTGCTTGTTAGTTTAAAATTTATACGTGTAATGGCATAGTACTAGCCATAATAATATCTATATATTCTAAAACCAACTGAGCAGACCCTAATCAAACAACTCATACAGGAGCCATCTGATCTGGGTGTACTTTTTAGCAATTGCGTTAACAAGCTATTTCTATTATCTAATAGCTCTATTCATTAGATGGCAAATACATGAACAGTAAAACTCCTTTAACCCTTTCCTCCAATAAATACGCCTTTCTACGCCTCTGTAAGAGTCACTTTTTGAAACCATTGTGAAACCATTGTGATAAATAGAGCATTTGCTCCTAAGAAGCAAATGCTCTGTTTATCACAATGGTTTAAGAACTACAAAGTTCTGAAATTGTCCTTTTCTCTAGTTATTGCTCCTTTTCGGTAGATTTTTTCAAAGAGGTTGGATCTATAAATAGCCTATGACGGAATGGTTTAAACAGGACATTCATTTCAGTATAAATATCGGTCTTTTAAACAGCTGGCAGCTTAACGCAGGATGAAAGTCATGTAGAAAGCTCCGCTATATGACTTTCGCCCAGCATTAAGCAGCCAACTGTCTAAAATTATCTAATTTCTTATCTTCTAGAATTCCGGTTTAGAAGGGTTCTACTTTTACAGTTACTTTTCTTGCATGTTCACCGACATTGACCCAACAGAGATCACAACAATACGCTCGACCAGAATTCGACACATCCGTTTGGTATGCCTGATTTTCTGTGTTTAATCTTTTATATCATGAATATTCATGAAAGAAATAATAACATTATGAGTAACTACTAGCTGATTTTTTATAATGCTTTGACAGACAATATATCGATACAATGGCTCCTACAGGAACCATCTAATCTGGGCCAATTGTACAAGCA
Source organism: Azorinus chamasolen (assembly GCA_963576725.1). NCBI lineage: Eukaryota > Metazoa > Mollusca > Bivalvia > Cardiida > Solecurtidae > Azorinus > Azorinus chamasolen. Next base: position 53,218,694 of record OY755246.1, on the reverse strand, counting down.
AAAGCGTCAAAAAGTCGTATCCGCCAAGTACGGGGTTAATGTGTGATTCGATGTGGAATTTTAAGGACACACGCCTACATTTATAAAATGCAAAATTAGCACCATATGCAACCTTATAAAGAGTCTAAGTCTGTATATTTAACCCATTCCCTCATGGGCTGTTTTAGACACAACCTCTTTAAATAATTCTACCGAAAAGGAGCATTAACTAGAGAAAATGATGTTTTTTAGAATTTTGTAGTTTGAAACCATTGTGATAAATAGAGCATTTGCTCCTATAGGAGCAAATGCTCTATTTATCACAATGGTTTCACAAAAGTGACTTTTACAGAGTCGACAAAAGTCGTCAAGATGAGGGAATGGGTAAAACACGTTACAAGTAGATACTATCACTTTATGGTTGCAGGTGGCTTACTGAATTCCGCTTGTGATATATGTGCACCACGGGAGAGGTGCCACTCGGGCGTACAGACAGAGTAGTTCAAGATCAACCATACCTTTCGTATACAGTGTTTGATCAGTCATTTGTGTTTCATATAAAATACAAGACGAATACTGATGCAAGGCATTGGATCGCCGGGAAATTTGTGTACAAGGAAGGTTTTTAATAAGGAACTGTTTTGTTAAGACAATTGAAATACAACATTTCATTAAAAACTTAACGAAATATGTAGCCTCTAGAGTGTAATGACGTAGTGACCTAGTTCCGAACCCGACATGATCCATATTTGAACTTGACCAAGATTGCATCCAAAAATAACGTATAAGTTGAAAGAAAAAACACTTAATATGGATAATTATCATTAACTATCCCAGTAAAACCCAAACCGCCATTTAAAAAAACATAGAAAGGAAAAAGAGAGAAAAATTTTTTCGTCAGCGGTGAGAATCGAACCAGGGCTGACTGCACGATAGGCGACCGTGGTAACCACTACACTATCAGGCCAGACATACTTCAAGGGAAATTGAAGATGTATATAAAGTTATCATGCTACTATATTGACGACTTTTTTAAATAAACAAAATAAAACGACTTTTTTAAATAAAAATAAATAAAACAATAAAACTTCATTACAACATTTATCACTCTCATGATAATTTAATCAATAAACTCTAACAAGGGCGGTGATGGTCATAGACCTAAATATAGCCTGTTCAGTTCCATTAACGAGTGACGTTAGTCCTATCTAAAAATAGAAACCGAGACGACGGAATTCGATTTTGACCATGTAGAGCCTCCGGTAGAATAATAACCATGTCTGTTTGAATTAACATATCGACTGTCGATTCAAATGATCCTATTTTTCAAATTCGAGCACATTTTCCCGTCTTATGTCAAAATCTCTGAAGGGCATAATTTAGAACGAGAGCACCGCAAACAGGTGCACGACTACAGTTTTGACCCGGCTTCAATTATGCGACTTTGACCCGGCTTCATTTATGTTTACAAAACTGTTTTTGGCATTTAATGTCGATACTTCGACGAAAAAAGTGTCATAATTATTGTTATTATTGTACATTTGTTTGATAAATTTCTTTTTAAACATCGTATGAAGGTTTTTACATCACATATTTCACTACATCAATAATGCAGATAGAAACTATTCTCTGCCACGCTCTCATGAGCCAATTTGTAAAACTTGTCGCTACCCCTCCTACATGGGTAAATACTTTTTAGCATTCCATTAGTGATCGCCGCTCATGCGGCGATCAATGACAAAAAGTTATTCTACTTTGAGAATTAAAGCAAACTCCCATTTTTTTGCAGATACCTGTTTGCATAGCATACCCTTTTCTCCACAGATATGCTTTTTATCCCCTTTTCGAGCAGAGCAGACCCAGATCAGACGGCTCCTGGATGTTTATGGATCTGTAAAAGATCTGATTCTACAGTTTCTGTCATGGTAAAAAATTATATAAGCTTAGGCCGGTATAAAAAATAAGCTAACGGATATCCATACATACAGTTGAACTTCGATTTCCCTAACGTAGAGGGACTATGCAAATTAGTTCGAGATAACAACAGTTCGAGTCATCCAGTTTCTAATATGAACAATTTATTGAGTTCACAGCTTAATGCAGGTCTAAAGTAATGCTGAAAGATCCTGTAGGAGCTTTCAGCATTACTTTAGACCTGTATTAAGCTGCCACATAGTTTTCTAGATATCTATAGTGATATGTTTTTAAACAATTATGTTTTGGAAAGATCGAGTTATCTCGAAGTTCGAGCTATCCGAGTTCGAACTATCGAAGTTCAACGGCACATTATTTACGGAGTAAAGAGTTAAGAACTTAAATACGCTGTATAAGAAGACAAATTTATTCGAGCAATGACTATACCAGTTACAATTACTGTTCACAGATGTTTTTGTTCACAGATTTTGTCGAGATGAAGCACCAAGTATGGATGTACCTTTTAGCAGGTAAGTATCTCTTTCAATTTTTAATGGTTGATGTTTCATCGTATTCAACTTTCGCTGTTCTAGATTTACTATTTTGCACAAGCGTAAAAAGACATGAAAGACGGGGTTAAAGCCAGTATTAAAGAGTATTGCTACTTTACTCCATATATACACTCCTGTATGGGCCGTCTGATCAGGGTCTGCAGTTAGCTTATGGAAATTAATTATCTTACCTCCTACTAACTTCTAGTCATTCCATTGGTCAATTTAGGTCACGTGAAAACCCTATACATCCCATATAGCGTTACTAAAATCCATATCATGTCTTTACAAGAGTTGATTACCTTGCTTGACAGCCATATGCTTTTCTCCAACTTATAATAATCATTTATGTTTATCCTAACATAGTTTTTAAAAATGCATACTATTTTCAAAATTCAATAGGTTACACACAATATTCAGTAACCCTAGAAATGACCTTCATACACTGTCCATTTGCTGTGAGCAGCAGACCAAATCGGATAATATTAACCGCGGTTAAGATTCAGCGATTGCGATTTCTGCGACTATTCGGCCTTCAACCAGTAATAGTCTCCCAGTTTGGGTGTATTAAATCGTTTACGATACAGTTAGGCGATCTCGGGTTCTGCAGAAGCTACACTAAGTGATCTCCATTATTTCAATAACCTTATTGTTTTAACTTAAGGCGAACTGACTCCGAAAGCTGACTCGTTGTAGTGCCTATCTTACACGATTTTTTTATGCCAAACTCTGGCGGTATAATTGAAATCTTTGAAAGGTCATCTGCAGTAAAATTTGAGGAGGGCAATAGGTTTGTGAGACCGTCTAACACGAATATATCGGATGGGGTCGGTCTTTTTCTAGGATGAGGTCGCCCAAGGTCACCCCATTCTAGGACAATGTCAAGGTAAAGGTCATAGCCAAGGCCTCCCCGTTCTAGGACAGGTTAAGGGGGAAGGTTAATGGGCAACCTCAACCTCAAGTAATGGAAATACAGCGCCTTACACACTACTCATATAGGATATTTCTGTATAAACATTCGCACTGCTTTAACCCATTATGTCATAGGCTATTTTTAGATACAATATCTTAGAAAAAATCTACCGGAAAGGAGCATTAACTATAGAAAGGGAAACCTTCAGAATTTTGTAGTTTGAAACCATTGTGATAAATAGGGCATTTGCTCCTATAGGAGCAAATGCTCTATTTATCACAATGGTTTCACAAAGTGACTTTTACAGAGGCGTAGAAAAGCGTATTTACGGCGGAAATGGTTAAAGGAGTTTTACTGTTCATATATTTGCCATCTAATGACTAGAGCTATTAGATAATAGAAATAATTAGGCCTGTTAACGCCTGGAGTCGTCAAAAGCCGTCAATATGAGGGAATGGGTTAAACTGTACTACCTTAATCCATAGGACTTGCTACACTGGTTAAATCTGTGATAACCTTTGCCAACATCCAGCTGAGACGTCAATTAAGCTGGCGTATTAAGTTGTATATACGAATTGCCATGCATGTGCAATTTCCACATATTGTTTCAGTGTTTGCCGGGACAGCAGTTGTGTTTCTATTGACTCTGGTATACTTTCCAGCCAAACCTCGAAGGCATCCTAGTAAATCAGCATCGGTACAAAGACTGGAATTCAAAAGCTTGTTAAAACTCTTCAGGTAGGTCAATATGATTTGTAAATGCAAATATGATGATGATAATGATGTCGTTGTTGCCGCAGTTGTTATTGTTGTTTGTTGTTGTTACTGTTGTTATTGTTACTGTTGTTGTTGATGATTTTTTTACCTGATAGATTATATAATATCTGAGGTAACTTTTACGAATACAGTATGTGAAACACTAACACGGACCTGTTCGCTAATGTTACGCATTATATGGTGGCAGAAATAGGTCACCATAACTAACTAAACGTTTATATGGAGTACAATATTTGTATATGGTTTACGGTAAGCGTAAATATGTATAGTACATACCAGACAATTCTGTTTTGTTTAACCGTTTACCTAATATAAGCGACATTTTATGTTTTTACACACAGAAGAGACCGCGATTAACGATCTGACCAGGGCCTGCACGGGTTGTATATGGCAATTAAACGTGATTCTACAGTTTCTGCCAAGTTTAAAATTACTGTTTCCATGTACCCATATAAGAATTCAGCTAGTAAATATTCATGATATTATTACTTCTTGAATATTCATCAAGTTAAAGATTAATAACGGATATCATTTTAAAGTACATTTCTTAGCATAATAATTATACGGCTGAGCTTCGATATCTCGAACTTCAAGGGGGCCATACAAATTACTTCGAGATAACAGAGGTTCGAGTTATCCGATTTCTAATCTGAACAATTCCCAAGTTCAACAGATTAATGCAGTTCTAAAGTAATGCTGAAAGCGTCTAAGAGTTATCAGCTTTACTTTAGCCCGCATTAACCCTTTCCCTCATATAAACGTATTTTCACGCAATTGCAAACAGAGTAGACCCGGATCAGACGGCTCCTTGAGGAGCTGTCTGATCAGGGTCTGTTCTGTTTGCTAATAGAATTTGATAGATCTGTTTCTTTACTTTATTAAATGTCTACAAAGCTCCACCTTCCAGATTTCTTTATAAATATTTTGTTAATGAATATTCAGTAGGTATAGAGAATATTTGGTTCTTAGCTTTGAATGAGAAATGTTATCTGGCAAGGCGGATGAATATATCAGGTGAGCCGAAGGCGAATCTGATATATTCAGAAGCCGGGCCAGATAACATTTCTCAGTCAAAGCTAGGAACCAAATATTCTATTTATCCTTGTCACGACAGCAAAATATAATCATTATTTTGTACCGAATGTACCACAAAATGCACCGCAACACATACCCGACTCTACTGGCTCTAGACTTTTGATGACGTCACTATAAAGGCGTTAAAGTTACGTCACTGGAATTCCAAAAAGTCACATTGCTTTAAAAATGCTCAAAACAAAGCCGTTGCCCCGGTTGGTTATGTGAGAAAAAGAACCTGTCACTTGACGATATCTAGACGATTTTTGATTCTTGATGTGGATTTATCTAAACACGGTAATTTCGCGACAATAAACTAGATCTAGTCTAGATCTAGATCTACTAGATCTAGTCTAGGCCTAAGAATATAAGTTTTGGAGAATGAAGTGAAAGAATTAGATCTATTTAGTTTAATGGGTATCGATTGAAATCAACAAATTCGCTTTGTTAAACTTTTTTATTCAGCTATCGGTAGACGTAAAATTGTGTATTCACGAAATATGCGTCTCGGTAAAAAAAAGTAGTTTCGGCTACAGGTCATGTGACCAACTGACATAATAACAAAAAGTTTATCAGGCACCTTGTTATCCGTCAGGAAAATAGGCACGTGACAGGATAAATTGAAATGTGGCCTAAATACAGTACAGGGAAAGGATTAAGCTGTCACATACGTTTCAAGATATGCGCAGTGATTCATTTTAGAACAATTCTGTATTGTAAATTTTGGAAGACCCGAACTTTTGGTTCGAGTTATCCAAGTTTGAGATATCGAAGTTCAATTATATTGACATAAACGTTACCCAGTCTCTCTGTCCCAGGAATTTCAATTTGATAACTCTCGAAGTACTTGTTATATTTAATTAAAACTAGCATAGTAACAAATAGTCCGGTGATTGTTAGAGAAAACCCTTTGAACCTTCAATATTCATGTAAGAAATAATGACATCATGAATATTTATTAGCTGATTTTTTGTATTATGGCATATATGCACATGATTCTTTGTTGGTATTTTTTGCCTGCTCTGTTTACTTATGGATTAATATATATATGATTCCACAGTTTCTTCCACGGCCGAACATACCTGTGACATAATATAAACTTTATTATTTCTTACATAAATAGGAATGAAATAAAGTGTTAAAAATTGAACTCTTTCGGTGCCAATTTTGTAGTTGTAATCAGCAACCCATTATTTGTTAAAATATTTCGGTGAAATAAGTAAGAGACAAATAAATTCAAGTTTCAAAGGAATAAACCACAGACATAGAACTAGAGATTGGGACAAAAAAGTGAAGACCCTGATCAGACGCCTTTAAAAGGCGGCGACTGATTTGAGACTGCACTATTCATTCTGGTGCATTATTGTGACATTGGCGGTGAAAGGGTTAACATGTGTTTTTTGTTTAGAAATGTGCGTATCTGGCAAATCACAGTGGTCTGTGCCTTACCTTTTGCTGTGTTCGCTAACTGGATTGGTCTCCTTGACGTCCATTTCCACCGAGCTGGTGTATCACAAGTAAGCTAAACAAATAACTTGAGTCTAACAATGTCAGGTAATGAAAATATACACTATAACCTCTATATAGCGACCATTTGAACGATGTTTTAATTCGGGTTGTTTAGACAGGTGGTAGCTTGACCCATTTATTGCCATATCATTTAACCCTTTCACCGCCACAGTCGAGTAAATCCACCACGACAAATAGTGCAGTCCCAGATCAGACGCCGCCTTTTCAAGGCGGCGTCTGATCAGGGACTTCACTATTTGTCTCAATCTGTAGTTCTATATATGTGCTTTATTCCTAACTTTGCATTTATTTAGCTCATTTCCTTATTTTACTGTATGATTTAACAAAGTTGGATTGCAGACGACAATTAGAAATTTGGCGCCGAAAGGGTTAAAAGAAAACTCGTCCAAATCTAATTTTAGAACCGATCCATTTTTCATGTTGAGGGGGCAAAAAAACCAATACAGACCCATTGACATCGATGGCTTCAGCAAACAGTGCAGACCCTGATCAGAGGGCCCCTTCAGGAGCCCTCTGGTCTGAGTCTACACTGTTGCCTATGTCCTTTTCAATGGACACTGGGCACAAATTGGTTAATACAGGACGAATTTTTTGCTGAAAGCCCATCTTTTGATCTAGGAGCTTTCTGCATTAGTTTCGGCCTGCATAAACCACTTCATTCATATGCCTATTCGTGCATTTAAAAACTGAGTAGACCCAGATCAGAAGACTCCTATAAAATCCGTCTGATCAGGATCTGCTCCATATGATTATTATGTAATGTAGACCTGCTTCTACATCTTCTACCCGAACCAAAATACCCTGTATTTACGATATGCAATTCGAGGGCTTGGTGCAAACTATTGTAACTCCTTCACAAAGTGAAGGAGTTACAATAGTTTTGCAACAAGCCCTCGAATTATAAAAAAAAACAATCTAATTGATGTTCATGATTGTTTTATGACTACTATGGTTACATATCTGCTGATTGCTTTACACATGTTCAACTGTATAACAGTAATGATTTAGATTACGTTTGTTCTGTATTAACCCTTGACTTCATGCATATTCATGTAAGTAATAATGACATAATGAATATTAATTAGATTAATTGTTGTAATAGGACATGGGCAGATGGACTTTTGGCCATGACAGAAACCGTGGGACTATATCTATATTATAAGCAAACAGAGCAGATCCTGATCAGATGGTTCCTATAGGAGCCGTCTGATCTGAATCTCTGTTTGCAAAAGCACAGATATGCATAATTATGGAGTAAAGTGTTAAAATTACAGACTCTTACATGTTAAAATTATGATGTCATTACATGCCGGTTTTAATGTACATGTATATACAGTGAAAATTCAATATCTCGAGCTCGGATAGCCCGGACCTCTACATAGCTCGAAGTAAACACTCGGTCCCTTCCAGATAGGGTAATAAAGAAATGTTCTAAACTTCACCCCTGCACATGGCTATAAAGACATGCGACAGTTCTTCCACGAGCTTTCAGCGTTACTTTCGACCTGCATTGAGCTTTCACATGGAGAAAGTTCCCATGTTAGAAATAGGCTGACTCCCGTTATCTCGAAGTAATTTGTATGGCCCTTTACATTTCAAGATATCAGTACTCGTCTGTGTATGGCAAACAGAAATATTTCAGATCAGCAGCAGCCATTTCAGTAAGATTTGAAAAATGCAAAACTCTATGGTATAAATATAATTATGATCGTTTTACACTGGTGGATGTCAGTCAATCTAGGTTTAAATTGGCACCGATTATTTTATGTTTTGCAATCTGGCATCATTTCTGTAATTATAATCATGTAACAACAGTAAAGCTAGTATACATCGACCACAGGAAATACGTCTAGGTCTGTGTTTCCAAGACACGTGCTGCGTGTAGTTTACTACAGGATGAAAGTAAGACAGAATCTAATCTAGCAGCTTTCTGCATTGCTTTAGCCAGATCTGATAGACCCCAGTATTTATTCAGAATGTGGTCTTTAAAGGCAGGTTCTACAATATTTTTTATCAGCAATGCAAAAATAATTACACATTTCAAAATTGATTTTACGAAAACAAATTAACTCTTCCGGCGCCAATGTCGCCTGTTGGCACCGTTGAAAACAGTGCAGTCCAAGGTCAGATGCCGCCTTTTCAAGGCGACATCTGACCTGGGACTTCACTGTTTTCTGTATTATTTTAGCCCAAGCATACAGGTTTTTATAAACAAATGTTGTACAAATATACCTTCATTATTTAGTTAAGAATTATATTTGATATGAAAGTATTGTTGCAGACGACACTTTTAAAGTTGGCGCCAAAAGAGTTAAGTGTATGGTGTAACATCACGGACGTTGTGTAATGTGTATATACCGGTAAGTGTAACAATATATCAATGCATCTGTTTGTAGTAACAATAGAACAGTAGAACCTGTCCCAAGCGTCCATCAAAAAGAAGTCAAAAGACGAGTCTGCAAGGCAGGTCGTAGCATAATACAGATGATATAGGAGCTTTCTGCCTTACTTTTGCCCTGCATTAAGCGACCACCTATATAAGTTTCCTATATAATTGCTTAGCGCAGGTTCTACCGTATTTATTTGATGTTTTTTCCAGACCGAGGCCGGATGGATTGGATTGTTCAGTTCACTTGGTGGAGCCGCCTGTGGCATTCTTCTAGGAAGGTTATTATTATTTGAATCACTCAGGGGAAAAAACAATTGTATGTTTTGTGCCCGGCTTTTGCATTCAACTACCACCTGCCTTACAGACCTTAATTAGATCTCTTTCTTTTTTCGATGGCCGCTAAAGACATGTTCTACTGTATGTTCATAATAGGCATACTATTCCATGAATATTCATGACGTAATGATGAGATTTTCTAGATGGTTTCAAATAAAAAGAGAATATTGTTTAATATTGAGTTTCTTGGAACGGTTGTTGGACTATAAGTGTGTGACTACATGTGCCAAACTGTCACAATTTGTTAAAGTAATAGTCTCTACTACTTGTAACGTGCTTTAACCCTTTCGGTGCCAAATTTCTAATTGTCGCCTGCAAACAAATTTTGTTAAATCATTCGATAAAATAAAGAAATAAGATAAATAAATGCAAATTTTAAAGGAATCAAGCACATATACAGAAATAGAGTTTGAGACAAAAAGTGAAGTCCCTGATCAGACGACGCCTTGAAATGGCGGCGTCTGATCTGGGACTGCACTCTTTGTCGTGATGCATTTATGCGACTTCGGTGGTGAAAGGGTTAAAACCGCCTATAAATTACAGAAATCATTTGTTTATATGCCGAAAAGAAGTATATCGCAAGAAAACCAATCGAATAACAGCTAAAGAAGACAAAATTCCCATGTGTTTGATGTCGAAAACCTGATTATTAATAGTTTTATTCGGGTTGCGTTTTAGTCTCGTAAATGTTCCTTATAGGCTGATAATATTTCGCTGTAACAATAAAAAAGATTAAGCATCGAAGAAAGCAGTTTATTTTTCAATTTAAGTTCAAATTGACAATCTTCATTATAATGTTCAAACAAAACAAATACCAAGTTTTATGATTGAAAATATACGTTTATTGTAGGACCTGTCACTTTAAAATCATAATAAACGTATGTTTCATAATAGCCACGGACGATTTATAAACACGTACATGTACACATCATATTATCATTGTGGTGACTGATCTGATTCTTCATTGTTGGTAATGCCCGGGATGCCTCTCCCACTGATGTTAATCCATGTGTTGTTTTTTCCTTCAGAATAGCCGATTGTTACCAGCGACATATGAAAAGTTTTGCAATTAGTATGTATACGATCGCCTTCCTGGGTATACTGTGGACATTGCTTATGATTTTAGCGCTGCTTCCTCGCTCTGTTGGTAATTATAAAAATCTTAGTCCAATGCTGGTACTCGACACAATATATAATATTGTACACTTACTTAACGTGTTGAAATAAAACCTATACAATAAACCCCCTCTAAACCGGAATTCTAGTAGAGAAGAATTAAGATACTTTATGCAGGTGACTGCTTAATTAAGAAATGAATGATGTGCTTCCGGTGTTCATGAGGTTATGCAACGCATAGCTTTACGAGCAAAGTTAGTGAAGCCCGAAGGGCTTCACGTGAATCTTTGCTCGTAAAGCTATGCGTTGCATAACCTCATGAACACCGAAAGCACGTCATTCATTTCTTATATTTATATTCCATTCCGTTGTATTCCTTATATTTCAACGGATCCGGTATTGAAATGAACGTTCATGGGATAATGCAACTTTCTTTTTAGAATACGGTTATATAAGGACGTTGCAGGGCGAATGTAAATATTACAGGATGAAAGTAATGCAGAAAGGTCTTCATCTAGGAGCTTTCTGCATGACTTTCACCCTGCATTTAGCTGCCACCTGTCTTAAGGCCGATATGTATACTAAATTTAACGTCCGGTTTAGAAGGGGTTTTATTGTATCCTAATAATGGCGACCAAGCTGTCATTTTCAGCCTACTCTGCTTTCCCAAAGATATGACAATGCGTTTATAATAACTTAAGAGCAGTGCCTCATTCATTCTTTTGTAAGAACCATTTTCTCAGTCTAAGTACGCGATTTTTGGTCGGTAACATCCTATTCCATGGGATACTGTTTTAGCGTTCCAAATTTATTCATGTTGCGTATCCTATATGAATGTGTGTATATAACTCTGTAGGAAAGCTTTTTTAAACATAGAATGTACTCACATTTTCTTATTTTGTATTGCTCTTCCTTCTTGATTTTGTTGTTGCAAGCGCCATTTGGAAAGCGCTGTTTTATGCATATTTATTTATTCTATAAGGAATTGATGCGTATCCTACATGAATACGGGTTGGAAGCTCTATTGAAAAGCGTTGTTAAACCAAAGATTTATGGACATTTGTCGTAAGCTCTGTTGGAAAGCGTTGCCAAACGTACACACAATGCTTATTTTTGTAGGGAATCTGTACCAAACGCTATTGGAAAGAGTTGTTAACCCTTTAGTTGATGAATATTAACCCATTCAAAATTTCAATACCTATTAAATATTCATGGACCAAAAAGTTATAACGAAATATGAAGGGTTTAACATTGTAGCCTTTTTGGAAACTAAAGAAACATATTTATCAAATTCAATTAGCAAACACAGCAAACCCTGATCAGACAACTCCTCTAGGAGTAGTCTTGTCTGGTTCTACTCTGTTTGCAAATGCGTAAAATTCGTTTATATGGAGGGAAAGAAGAGTTTAGTAAGTTATGAATGTATAAATATTGATGAACCGAATTTTAGTATGGCATTACAAACAATGGAAGTGTTGACATTTGAAGGAGATGTCTATATTATGCCATAAGCAAGCAAAGTGTAAATACAGTAAAACCTCTCTACAACGTTCTGTTTTTCTTTCACTTTGCTTTATGCAGCCTCCTGCCTTTAACACAAAATACTTGATGTAATTTAGTGGCCGTTATAGAGAGGTTTTACTGTATTTCAGTAAGTATTCCTAATGCGCAAGTGTACGTTTTAAGACGTATTACCAACCCTGTTTGCTTTACATATATTGAATATTTTGTGCGTATAACTTTATTTAAAGATTAACCTTAGTTCAACGCTTACTGACGATTGAACACTTTCCAAGTTCAATATTCATGTAAGAAATAATCACGTCATGAATATTCATTAGCTGATTTTTTTTTAAATTATATGTATACAGGACTTTTTGGTATCTGTAGAAACCGAAGAGTCAGTTCTATTGTAGTTCCATAAGCAAACAGAGCAGACCCTGATCAGAGGGGTCCTATAGGGGGCGTCTGGTCTGTGTCTTCTGTGTTTACAAATGACTGGAAAGACATTTATATGAAGGAAATGTTTAATTATGCCAATGCATGCTTTTTAATGTAAGTTTAACATTTATTTGGTTTTCAATGTACGTTTAACATTTTATTGCCAACTCTTTCTATAAATGTTACACTTAGTTCAATGCTTATTGCTCGCTATTAATTGCATTGGTATGTGCATTTTAATGTCAGTTTAATATGTATTGCTCTTAACTCTTTCTATAATTGTTTAAACTTAGTTCAACGCTTATTGCCCTTTATTAACCCGGTACGTGCTATTTAATGAAAGTTTAACATTTATTGCTTACTCCGTAGGCAAATGATTTATTTTCATTGACAACTAATTATAGATGTGGTTTGTATGAAACATATCTTATGTCACTGACTTTGTAATCAAATGCCACCTCTGTAGGTAAATGAAACGTAACAAATATTTATTTCACCACCATATGCGAACCTGTTATAACCGTTGCAAACAGTTTGGATCCAGATCAAAAACCGGGTAACCCGGTGTCTCCACAGGATCTAAACTGGTTGACACTCTGAAAATGCTTGTTCCTGAATTGAAATAAGAAATAAGCAGATGATAAGGCTTATTAAACCTCTCTAAACCGGAATTCCAATAAAGAATAATTTAGATACATTTAGACAGATAGTTGCCTAATGCAGGGTGAACGTCACGCAGAAGGCTCCTTTGGGAGCTATCTACATGCCTTTCACCCTGCATTAAGCTGCAACCCATCTTAACCCTTTCCCTGTTCTGTGTTTATTTCAAATTTCAATACCTACTGACTATTCCTGGACAAAATTGTTACAACAAAATATGGAAGATGGAGCATTGTAGCCATTTTAGAAAGTAAAGGAACGGATCTATCAAATTCAATTAGCAAACAGAGCAGACCCTGATCAGACGGCTCCTCTAGGAGCCGTCTGATCTGGGTCTACTCTGTTTGCAAATGCGTGAAAACACGTTTGTATGAGGGAAAGGGTTAAAGACCGACATTGATGCTAATTTGAACATCCGGTTTAGAGAGGTTTTACTGTACCTAGAGGTCCAGAGAAGATAAGTATATAAACCCTCTCCACCATAAATACGCCTTTCTACGCCTCTGTAAAAGTGCCTGTAGGAGCAAATGCTCTATTTATCACATTGGTTTCAAAACTACAAAATTCTTAAATTTTCCTTTTCTCTAGTTAATGCTCCTTTTCGGAAGATTTATTCAAAGTGGTTGGCTCTAAGAATAGCCGATGAGGGAATGGGTTAAAACAATATCACGAATAACTGTTTTTATTTCTCCACCAAACCCTATGTTGTGACCACTCTTACTTGTACTGTTCTCTTTCCAGTTCTTTTTGGACTATCCACGACGTTGATAAACTCTAGTATGAACGCGGCCACACCGCTCCTATACGAGATGTCCTGTGAGACGGGCTTTCCGGCAGCCGAGGAGATTATGGCCATGCTAATAGGCCTCTGCAATAACGTTGGAGGAGTTGTCTACCTTCTGATACAACTCATACCACACATAGGTAATACGCGGGAGGAGTTGTCTACCTTTTGATACAGCTAATACCACACATAGGTAAAACGTGGGAGTTGTCTACCTTCTGATAAGTTAATACCACACATAGGTAAAGGACATTCGTCTCCTATGAACATACTAGATAAATAAAGCATCTTGCTTCTCCAGCAATATATCCAGTTTCAATATTCAGAGTGAATATACATGTAGTAAACATATTTACAACAACTCACGGAAAGCGGCTCATGGGGCTTGCTTAAATGGGCGAATCTGTGATTACATGTACCTTTGCAAGTAGGGCAATAGAGCCCACTTAGTATGAAATACAATAGAACCCCTCTAATGCGACCACTTAATGAATAAACATGGTCGTCTTTATGAGCAGGTGGTTGCTTAATGCAGGGCAAAAGTATTGCAGAAAGCTCCTCTAGGAGCTTTCTGCATTACTTTTGCCCTACATTAAGCTACCACCTGCATCTAGCACCTAGAATTATACCCCTTTTAGGTGGTCGCATTAGCGGGGTTTTACTTAAACTTGCTAGAGGATTTTACATAACAAAACGTACATCCCCTGATCAGTGCGCTCCTCTGGGACCCCCGGATCTGGCTCTACACTGTATGTATTCAAAGGGTTACACATATTTACAGTTTACCAGATGTGCCCCTTTATGCATTTGCCAACAGAGAAGACCCAAATCAGACACCTTCTGTAGGAATTATGTGATCAGGGTTTGCTCTGTTTAACCCATTCCATAGGAGCAAATGCTCTATTTATCACACTGGTTTAAAAACTAAATAATAAAAGAAAAGTCCTTTTTTCTAGCAAATGCTCTTTTTCAGCAGATTTATACAAAGAAGTTGGGTCTAAATATAGCCCATGAAGGAATGGGTTAATACGTAACACAATACGAGTCCCGCTATATGATAAACCTTAACCCATAGCCTCATAGGCCAATTTAGACCCATCTTCTTTGCACATATCTTTTGAAAAATAGCATTAACTAAAACAAAGTCGTTTTAGAATTGTATAATTTTAAAAACCACAGTGATAAGTAGAGCATTTACTCTTATGGAGCAAATGTTCTATTGATCACAATGGTTTCAAAAAGTGACTTTTACAGAGGGGTCAACAGGCGTCAGTAGGAGAGAATGTGTTAACTAAAGTATACATGAGGAAATAGGTTAAGACAAAGAGTCCAGAACCAGACCATATGTGGCATCTGGTCAGATTTAACCATTCGCTTGCTATTCATGCCAATATACCTACCTGTAAATAGTGAAGACCCAGATGAGACAGCTCCTGCAGGAGCTGTCTCATCAGGGTCTGCACTATTTACAAGTTGATTGTGCAACCAGTGCACTCCACAGCAGTGATTGCACAGCGAAATATTTGCACACAGTGAAGATGTATGTAATTATACAAACGGGCATGGGTAAAGAAGGAGAAATGTATTTTAAAATGCAGCAAGAGAAGGGTTAACTGTTTGGCACACCATTTAACAAAGAAAGATAGGTTCTTGTGGTTGGCACAAAGTGTAGAACCTGATCAGACATCGCCTTTTAAATCCTGTTGATCTGGTCATAATGGTTTTCAAAGTCTAGAGATTGGCTTTTTGTATAACGGGAATCATTTAGGCGTTTGTCTGTTTCAGGGACCCTATGGATGACTTGTGCGTTCTGTGGTGTCCAAGCCGTCTGTATTCCAGCACTTGTGTTGTTCAAGCAACATTACACCAGACTGGACGTTGATATTAACATTTCAAAAGGAAATTAGCAAACTTTGTCGAGATACGAGCCAAAAGATGATCTAATTTTCGAAAGACACAATTCTCATACTGTACATCGGCTGGGTTGTTCTGAAGCTGAACGCTTTCACCGCCGAAGTCGTTGGCAAAGGAACTCGTGGGAAACGATTATTAATTTATTTATTCCCGTCATAATTTTGCTTTATTATGTATTTAAAGTTTTATTGCAAATTCAATCGAATTCGCGCGAGGCACGAAGCAAAAGTGTTGACAGTCTTCCACACAATTGACTGAGCTATTTCGAACATATTTTCAAAAAAGCTCAGTCGAGTGCTTAAAAGACTGTCAACACTTTTTCCTCGTACCTCGCGTGAATTTGATCCCCGCTGCCGGTGCAATATTTTGTTTGTGTCCCCTTTTCTGCACAATATTTGTTCTATATTGAGAAACGAATTTAAAGGACTTCAACAGTTTGCAACAGGCGACAACAAACTTTCGTTCCCGGATGATGGTTACAGTTTTAATATCTTTACCAAACTTGGTAAATAGATAGCTTATATAAAAATATTGGTCTGGGCTCGTTGTGACCTTGAACTAGAACTCTGACCTCAAGTTGAGCAAATATTTCTCTGGTCTCGCCAAGAATTGCCAAAATTGTGAGTGCGTTCGCGCGTATGTCGATCGCCTACACGCGGAAAATTCTCGTGACGTATTTCCGTGTTTGTACATAAAATTATACTAATTGTGAACCTTGAAGTTTTAAGTTTTAAGTGTGAAGTCTGATGTGTGACGTTTGAAGTGTGAAGTATGAAGCTTGAAATGTGAAGTCTGAAGTCACCACCGATTTTGCGTAGCAAATCGCCAAACGATTTATTCGCCTAATATTGTTCAGTTCCGAATCGGTAAATGTTATTTCCATTTAGTGTTGAAATTCGTATCAAGCGAGACAACTAGAACAAGAACAATGGGAGGCTACTCGTGTCGGACGAATTTCTGCGAAAAAAGTTTGTCGATAGAACAATAGCATTGAAGGCAAGTTTTTTCCACGGATGAGTGATTAATAACAAAAGCAAGGGAGATAATAGTTTACATTGTATTCACGTTAGATAATCTACCATAGTAGATGTAATTTCAGCACGTGCAGAGGTCAATTTGATGTTGCGTTTAACCCTTTGCCTGATTTGCAAACAGAATACAGTAAAACCTCTCTATAACGGCCACTAAATTACAGTAAAACCTCTCTATAACGGCCACTAAATTACATCAAGTTTTTTTGTGTTAAAGGCAGGTGGCTGCTTAAAGCAAGGTGAAAGTAAAACAGAACGCTCCCGTAGGAGCGTTCTGATTTACTTTCACCTTGCTTTAAGCAGCCAACTTCCCTATATACCAACCAATTAACACAATTTAGTGGCCGTTATAGAGAGGTTATACTGTACATGTATACTCAGATCACAGCTCCTATAGGAACCGTCTAATCTGGGTCTGCACTGTTTACCCGTGAACGAACATAGACCTGATTCTACAGTTTCTGCAATGGCTAAACATTTTGTGCTCCTATGCCAGTATAAAAGTTCATCTGAATAATATGCATGGTGTCGTGGCTTGTATAAATGGTCATGTGGTCTGTGTGAATTTCAGTATGATTTTGTGATTTTTTGTCCGTTTTCGGTTCATTAGACATAGGAGCAGACATATACCAGTCTTTCTTTTCTTTAAATGTCCCCTCCTTCGTTTAGCGTGTCAAACAGTTTGGATACTGAAGAAACGCCGGGTTACTCGACAGTTCTTGATTCGACAAAACAATTGCAAAGGTTATTATAAATGTGTAAACATGTTAACCCTTTCGCTCATATTGACGACTTTTGACGACTCTGTAAAAGTCAAATTGTGAAACCATTGTGATAAATAGAGTATTTGCTCCTATAGGAGCAAATGCTCTATTTATCACAATGGTTTCAAACTACAAAATTCAATTTTTTTCCTTTTCTCTTGTTAATCCTCCTTTTCGGTAGATTTGTTCAAAGAGGTTTATCTAAAAATAGCCTATGAGGTAATGGGTTAGCATTTAACCCTACATTTGTAAACCGTTTGGATCCAGATGAGACGCCGAGTAACTCGGCTATTTATCATGATCCAATATGTTTGACACTTGATCCACAGTTTCTGAAAAAATGAACGAATTTGGTGTGAGAAAATTGTATCCGATCTGTAGCAGACTTCTGTCAGCACGAGAAGGGTTAAACAATTATAAACAATACATGGAATGTTGGGTCTTCTTTAAACACCAAATGTTTATACAATACTGTTTCAGTTAATTGTAACTACATGTACCCAGTTTAATCCTTTCCTTGTTGAATATTCATGTAGGAAATATAGTAAAACCTCTCTTAACCGGGCGTCAAATTTAGTATAAATATCGGTCTTGGAGACAGGTGACAGCTTAATGCAGGGTGGAAGTCATGCAGAAAGCTCATAGAGGAGCTTTCTGCATGACTTTCACACTGCATTAAGCAGTCACCTGCCTAAAATATCTAAATTCTTCTCTACTAGAATTCCGGTTAAGAGAGGTTTTACTGTAATATCATCAGAAATATTAACTCTGTTATTTTTTATAATGGAATATGAAGATACTGTAGAATCAGATTTATAACCAAACAGAGCAGACCCTGATCAGACGGCTCATGTTTGAGAGGTGTGATCTGGGTCTACTCTGGTTACAAAGACCTGAAAAGCGATTATATGAAGGAAATGGTAAATCCGGCAAGCTCGGAATTGCCGAAAAGATTTTTTTCCTATCCATCCGATCCATTTTTCACGTTACTGACAGAGACGAGAAGACCAACCCTTGAGATATAAATGGAGCCTATTTGCTAAAAATAAAGTTTCCAATTACAATGAATACAATATTCGACGGAGGATGTGAATTGAGAAGTATATTCCTTTCGACAAATGAAATTTAACACTATCTGTGATGAAGGTGGGTATGATCCAGAGGATTTTCCGATTAATTCGGCGGCTTATCAGGGTTAGATTTAATTGACACATTTATTGAGAGGACACTATTTTTTCGATGAGATTTATAGTTTCTGTTGACGATAATAACAAACATGTATTCCATTTTGGCGATAAAAGTTCCGTGAACAATGTTTAAAATACTTCTTGTTTCGCATGCCTAATTTCTTTCTTGAAAAACAACAATCTATTACATCGCATGTGTTTTAGTTTAACCGTTTATCAGATACTGTCAAGTTTCGCTAATGCGACCACTTAATGAATTAACATGGGTGTCTTTATAAGCAGGTGGTTGCTTAATGCAGGGCGAAAGTAATGCAGAAAGCTCCTCTTGGAGCTTTCTGCATTACTTTTGTCCTGCATTAAGCTACCACCTGCATCTAGCGCCCAGAATTCTACATAATTATGTGGTCGCATTAGCGGGGTTTTACTGTAGAAATACCTTTAGAGACAAAATAGACCCAGCTCAGATGGCTCGTGCAGATGCGTCTGATCATGATCTGTTCCATTTGATTATAAGATAATATTTATAAAACATCAGCTAATACATACCCATGATGGAATATTGTCTTACATGAATATTCATTTTTTCTCATAAGATAAAGATGCTATCCCCGTATTTGGACATCCCGTTGCTAATGGCTGTCGTGGCGAGAGGAATACAGGTCTATATTCTCTTTGGATTTCAACATTTTTAACATGTCCTGTGTAAAAAAAAAACCAGAGCAGACCTTGGTCAAAAAGCTCATGTGCGAGTCGTCAAATGTGGATCTTCTATGTTTGCATTTGAAAAAAGGCCTTTAAACATCCTTAAGAGACTGAAATTTATGGACAAAAGGGAGAGCATTCATATACCCACTAAACGAAAAATATTGTAAGAGTTACTTCCCTTAGACCATATTTATAAAAGTTATATAATGTTGGTGGATTATAACTGTATAATCTAACATTATCATTTATTGCTTTATAGTGCTTGAAGTGAATCACCAAGTAAAGAGTAAAAATGTTAATATCTTACATCGTTACAGAAGCATTAGACATTTATATACAGTAAAAACTCTCTATAACAGCCACTAAATTGTGTTAATTAGTTGGTATTTAAAGCAGGTGGATGCTTAAAGCAAGGTTAAAGTAAAACAGAACTCTCCTATAGGAGCGTTCTGTTTTACTTTCACCTTGCTTTAAGCAGCCACCTGCCTTTAACACAAAATACTTGGTGTGATTTAGTGGTCGTTATAGAGAGGTTTTACTGTATGTACAAAAAAAATGATATCGATTAGTGAATAGTAAATAACAATCGAAGTGAGCCTTTAGAAGTATTGTCTTTAAGCATTGTGTCTGGTTACTTCTGTTGTTGACCGTGAAAGTAAATTAATCACGTATAGATCTAATACTGACTTGGTTCTGACTACTTTGATGGTTTGGAAGAATCAATTCAGATAACCAGTAGTCAATGCTTGAATGTTTGTAGAATTTGTTTCTGGTTCCAATTTGAAGGAAAGTCTATAGATTTGGAATTTAATTGTCAATAAAAAAGATAGCAGCATGAACTTAGAATGAATGAAATTAGAAGTGTCTATTTGAATCTAAAGTGTGGCCATATTATTTAAACTTTATTTATTTCAGTCACCAGTGCCAATTATCCTAAGTTTAACCAGTTTTTCGAACAAAACTACTGGTTATTAAATTGGAGAATGGTGTTTGGAAGACTGGCGACGTTAAACTTTCTTTTCCAGAAAATAAATTTAGTTACAGTTTTAATATCTTTACCGCATTTAGTATATAGATATCTTAAGATACTGGTTGTGATTGTTTTGGGGTCGCTGTGACTGACCTTGAACTGACCTCAAATATAGCAAATATTTGTCTGGTATACAGCTCCTTAAATATATTGTCTAGAAATGCGAAATGTGTGTGTGGATGTATATATTCTGATATTTTGTATATGAAATCTTTAAATGCTTTAATCTTCTCTTCCAAAGTCATAAGTCATAGAGGGCAGACTCTGATCAGATGGCCCCTACCGGAGCTGTCTGATCTGGGTCTACTCTATTTGCAAAGTTGTGTCCACGGATGAAATGGTAAAGTTTGCATTTGGTGTGACTCTAGTGATGAATGCAAATACAAAGAACCGGGTGTGTATTAATTACAGGTGTGACGTCATCAAATTCGTTAATAATTAAACCTACATTGATTTTGTAATAACGAGTTGCGTTATTTTGTCATTTTGACAATTATCATGAACTTGATAGTGCCCCGTGTTACCTAAATCGATAACTACTTCTAATATTAACCTGTACCCGGTTGTGAAAAAACTGTCTGATCAAAGTTGTGCTATTTTGTCTACTCCCGATTTGACCAAGCTTTTTGGAAATGTTTTGACCCGTGAGTCAAACAGCTTAGATCCAGATGAGACACCGAGTTACTCGGCGTCTCATCTGGATCTAAGCTGTTTGCAAATGTGAAATAGGTCACCATAAGAATGGTTAATTGGGTTCTCTCCGAAATGCAAATAAAGATAGATTAAGGTACTAGAAATTAAACCGTCTCAGATTCATTTCAATTCTTCTGCAACTTGGAGTCTCGCCAGGGTCCACATTGTTTGATACTGTTATTATATTTGTGAGAGGATAAAGGGAATTACTGAAAAGTCGCAACAATCATAAAAAATCGCAGACAGCTATATGTGCAAGCATAATACAAAAAAACCTCTCTATAACGATCACAAAATTACACCAAGTATTTTGTGTTAAAGGCGGGTGGCTGCTTAAAGCAAGGTGAAAGGAAAACAGAACGCTCCTATAGGAGCGTTCTGTTTTTACTTTCACCTTGCTTTAAGCCGCCACCTGCCCTAAATACCAACTAATTAATACAATTAAGTGGCCGCTATAGAGAGGGTTTACTGTATTCAATTCAATTCAATTATTTATTCATTCAACCTCATCAGATATTCATATCAGCAGTAATTTAAACATAAAATAATAAATAGATACATATATGTATATTTATTTGAGGAGCGTTTATTGTGATATAAACAAATAATAAAATAATTTAGCAATCTTTAGAGTCTATAATAAATCCTTTTCTCCATAAATACGCCATTCTATGTCCTTGCAAACAGAGTAGACCCAGACAAGACGGCTCCTATATTCTCTGCTATGTTTGCTTCTGATATAGTAAAAATATAATTCTATAGTTTCGAATTAATGATTCATGACATCATTATTTCTTACATGAATATTCATGGAGGAAAAGGTAATGTCAGAAAAATAGTGAACTTGTTGAACTTTATTGTGCTGTGTATACTGGGTCCAAGGTTATAAAACTTCTGAGTATGAGCCTGAGTCTGAGATCATTCTCAAGTATCTGATTGGTCAGATGCTTGAGAATTATCTCAGACTCAAACAAAAAGTTTTATAACCTCGGGGCTTGCTCAAGCTCTAGTCTGGAGCAATACCGTCTGGCTATTCTGTCTGGCTTTTAACCCTTTATCTCATGAATATCCATGTAAGAAATGATGACATCATGAATATTAATTAGATTAATGGTTACAATTGCACGTGTACACAAGACTCTTTAGTCATGGTCGAAACTGTAGAATTGTACCCATAATTATTATATTAAATGCAAAGAGAGCAGACCTTGGTCTGATCTGTGTCTAATCTGCTTACTTAACCCTTTCTCTCATATTGACGACTTTTGACGATTCTGTAAGTGACTTTGTGAAACCATTGCGACAAATAGAGCATATAGGAGCAAATGCTCTATTTATCACAGTAGTTTCAAACTTTTCTCTAATTAATACTCCTTTTCGGTAGATTAATTCAAAGAGGTTGTATCTAAAAAAGCCTTTGAGGTACAGTAAAACCTCTTTATAACGGCCATTAAATTGTGTTAATTGGCATTTAGGGCAGGTGGTTGCTTAAAGCAAGGCGAAAGTGAAGCTCCCATGGGAACGTTCTGTTTTACTCTCACCTTGCTTTAAGCAGCCACCTGCCTTTAACACAAAATAATTGATGTAATTTAGTGGCCGTTATAGCGAGGTTTTACTGTAATGGATTATGGAATAATTTAGATTACAATACTTTTGTGTTCATGCACTTCTCCTCAGTTATTCACTAACAATAATTCTAATTGACAGTTTAACTCTTAACCCGCTCTGGAAAAAAGATTGTCTGCTAAAATTTGGATCATGTGCAAGAGGGACTTCTTAAATTCGATCAAACGTTTGGCAATCTATTGACAGGATGTCAAACGGTTTGAATCCTGATGAGATGCCGAGTTACTCGGCATCTCATCTGGATCAAAGCTGTTTGTAAGATGGGAGTCAAGTCGCGAATGGCTGGATAACGGTTAACCCTTACATTTACTAAAGTACTGAACCCTATAACTGGCATTTGCCACAGCGCCGGTGGTTTTAAAAACATGTCAGCCATTTTGAAAAGCTGCAGACGATACTTTTAGCAGACGGTAATCTTCATAACATTTTAAGAGTTTAACCAATGACTTGGTGCCTTTGCAAACAGAATAGATGCAGATCAAGCGGACTGGCGGCTCCTGTCTGTTTGCTTAACCCTTTCCTGCATAAATACGCCTTTCTTCGCCTCTGTAAAAGTCACTTGTTGAAACCATTGTGACAAATAGAGCATTTGCTCCTATAGGAGCAAATGCTCTATTTATCGCAATGGTTTCAATACTACAAAATTCTAACATTTTCGTTTTCTCTAGTTTATGCTCCTTTTCGGTAGATTTATTCAAAGTGGTTGGAGCTAAAAATAGCCTATGAAGGAAAGGGTTAAAGAACGTATTATATAGATCTGATTTTATAACATTTGTCTCAGCACTGTAGTCATTTGTTTTATAAAACAATATAAGAAAAAAAATTCAGTTAATTCATACTCCTATTTATAGAATCTACCCTTAGTATTCATCAGATAAAGGGTTAACCCTTTCCTTCATATACACTCTTTTAAGCGCATTTACAAACGGAGTAGACCCAGCTCCGACAGCTCCTATAGGAGCCGTCTGATAAGAGTAAGCTATGTTTAATTTTTACATGATACATATCTGATTCTACATTTTTTTTTGTCAAAGCAAAACATCTCGAAATATCAAACTTCAGCTAAGTAATATTCATGATGTCATTGTTTCTTATATGAATATTGATCAGGTGAATGATTTATATCAATAGTGAAGTCAGGTTGGTCTTCCATTTCGAAAATATCGTCACATTGATCACGTTCTGCCTCACAGGCCAAGCGCGAGACTATTGTTTACCTCTAGCACGCGGAGTAAATTTGCATTTGTTTCGTCCTCTCAGTTTTAAAACAACTTTTCCTCAATATCTCTTCACTGTGTCACTGTGTCCATTAGTTTGGACCCTGATACGACACTGTGTTACGCGATGTCTCGGCTGCTTCCAAACTGTTTGCCATGGTTACTACGGGCGTACATGTCCCTCAATAGCGTATTAACCTTATTGAATGCTTTATTTTAAAAATGGAATGACCCATTATCGTGTATCAATAGAATCCATTCATAATGAAAGGATATACTTTGCGGAATGAGTATGAATAACAAAATATATGTAGGATATAGACATTGATCAGAGAGGATTCTCCTAGTGGCCATCTGATCTACACTGCTTGCAAATGACAAATAAATTGTTCCCAGCAATCAAAGAGTTTTGAGTAGTCTGTACCCGTATTGCCCCTTATAATGCAATGCACTCAGATTAAATTGGTATTATTTATTTATTGTTTTATTTTGTTGATTGATACAGAACGCTAGCACCGATGCTAAGAGATATTGTCATGAAAAGGAACACAACTGCTGCTCTAATCTGTATAAAAAATGTGTCTTCATTGAAATTACAGTAAAACCTCTCTATAATGACCACTAAATTATGTTAATTAGTTGGTACTTAAAGCAAGGTGAAAGTAAAACAGAACGCTCCCATAGGAGCGTTCTGTTTTACTTTCACATTGCTTTAAGCAGCCACCTGCATTTAACACAAAATACTTGATGTAATGTTGTGGTCGTTATAGACAGGTTTCACTGTAATACAGTCGATACATACTCTAAAACGGTTAACTCTTTCGCTGCCAATTATTGTCGGCTGCAAAATTTGTCGTCTTGTCACAATTTTCGTTTTGCTTCCTTTTCTCAAATTTTCTTTCGAAAACATTACCATAATAACAAACAATCTGGATCCTGATGAGACGCCGAGTTACTCAGCGTCTCATCTGGATCCAATCTGTTTGCATAGGTAATCACATGTTAGGCAATGGCGGGGAAAAGAGTTGTCGTACTTTCAAATTGGGGTCAATATGATATTCAAAAAAGTAAACAATATCCGGTATTAATTAACACTTATCCTGGGCGGCCTGACTCGCATTTGCAATCTGTTTGAATCCGCAACGGAGTAAACCAGTGTTTCATCAGGATCCAAGCTGTTTGACACTCGTTCTGTAAGTTCCCTCTGAAAATATTAAACAGACTGGAAATAAACCAAAAATTGAAACAGCGCAAAGTTTGAGCAGAAATAATATTTTTAAAGCATGATCCGCATAAATCTTTAACCCGCTGTGAAAAAAATAATGATTGCTCAAATTCTGATATTGTGCATGTTTTTTCTTCTTTTGCCTTCTTCCCATTCGTTTCAGATTTAAAGAAACAAGTGACAGGGTGTCAAACGGCTTGGATCCTAATGAGACGCTGAGTAATTCAAGTTATTCGACCTCTTATCTAGATCCAAACAGTTTGTAAATACCATTAGCGGGATCAATGTGTGTGAAATGTTATCTCAGTTCTAACATTCCAACTGTTTTTTCAAGAGCAAAAGCTGTGTAACAAATGAGACAGTTGTGGGTTGGATATGCATAAAGAGATATATCGGGTAGAACTACTGCAGTCTCTTACGCTTAGGTGAGTGTTTCATTTATTAGAAATTATGGTGTGTGCTTTTCTGGTTGTAATTTACCGGTACAGTAAACCCTCTCTATAACGGCAACTAAATTTTGTTAATTAGTTGGTATTTAGGGCAGGAGGCTGCTTAAAGCAAGGTGAAAGTAAAACAGAACGCTCCTGTAGGATAATTAACTGGGAATAAAGTATGGTGCAATTTTTTTGAGGCGTCACCTGCAGTTATGAAGTTCATAAATTCTGAAAGTAAGAGATCCTTTGAAAGCAAAGACGCAATGCGAAAAGAAAAGTCAATGCATTACTAATTTGAAAACAGTCTTGTTTCTCGTGTTCTTATTCAATTCTTTGCCCAAGCACATTTCTGTATCTACCTTAAGATAACGCTGTGTTTGTATAAAGGGAAATAATAACTAACGTATAACTTAATATAACTTAATTTTATTCACGAGAATCACGGATAACTTGTATATTTCGGCCTATTGAGTCGCCAGCTCTTGGTATAAACCTAGCACGATATCATTCAGGAGCGTAGCTGAATCCAAATGTAATGTAAGCCTACGCACCGTATATATAGGGGTCCAGGGCATGCTCTCCCACGAAAATTTAGAATTGCGTAGTTTTTTAACCATTGTGATAAATAGAGCATTTGCTCCTATAGGACCAAATGTTATATTTGTCCCAATGGATTCAAACGGTGACTTTTACAGAGACTTCACGAGGCGTCAATATGAGGGTGTGTGCTAGGCTTTCACGACAATGCAATTTGTTTCACGCACGAAAAAAAAGTTGGGATTTTCTCCACCTGCAATTACCTGGACGTCTCTATATGATTGAAATACAATGTATTGTTAACCCCCCGACGAAACCCCCGATACAGACAAACAATCACTCTTAGTAGCGAAGATGCAATTTAGCTTTTTGAAAGCCCCCGTCTGACCAGAGTCTGCACGGTCTGTGGCAATGATGCAATTCATGAACATTTCGTCGGTCAAAATTTTGCTGAGTTAGTAGCTATGGCATAATTAAGAGTTTTTTTATTATTATTATTTACTCATTTACTCCATGAATATTCATCTAAGAAATAATAGGTCTACTCTGTTTGAAAGACGTAGAAATCCGTATTAACCCTGTCCTCCATATACTATATTTTGACCCAACCTCTCTGAATAAATCTACCGAAAAGGAGCATTTACTAGAGAAAAGGAAAAGTTTAGAATTGTGTAGTATTGAAACTAGTGTGATAAACAGAGCATTTGCTCCTATAGGAGCAAATGCTCTATTTATCACAATGGTTTCATAAAGTGACTTTTACAGAGGCGTAGAAAGGCGTATCTATGGAGGAAAGGGTTAATGGAGCAAAGGGTTTAACGCACTGACTTACCATAGTTTGAACGGTTGGTAGCAATGGTGCAATTTAGCTTTATGAACGCCCCGTTTGGCCAGTCTGCACGGTCTGCAGCAATGATGAACCCCGTCCGTCTAAAGTTTGCATGGTTAGTAGCTATGGCATAATTAAGGGTATTTTTGCACTGCTTTTGCGTACTTGGTAGCGATCAGGGGCGCAGCTATCGATAGATACGCATATTACGCATGTGCGTAGCGTCTATATGAAAAGTGAAAATATGATTATGGTCAAAATGGAACAAACATTGAAGGCTTAAGTGAGTAGACTTTGATAAACGTTCTGTCTTGTCATTTAAGCCGTAACCAATTCCCTCATATTGACGCCTTTTGATACCTCTGTAAAGGTAACCTTTTATTTATCACAATGGTTTCAAAGCTACACAATTCTAACTTTTCCCGGGCTCTTCTAGCCACGGTGCGTACATTGCATTTGGATTTAGCTACGCTCCTGATGATATTGCAATTTAGCTTTATGAACACCCGTATTGCCAGATTGTATAGGGTTAATAGCGATGGGTCAAATTCAACTTTATGAACACCCCCGTCTGACCAGTTTGTACGGTTAATAGCGACGGTGCAAATTTAGCTTTATGAAGTACTGTCATTTTAACATCATCGCTATTAACCGAGCACACACTGGTCAAACGGTGAATGTTCCCGCCTATCTTAGTCTACATCGTTTGCTAATTTTCACCACCCACATTGACTCGACCTTTTTGTTTTTCCAATCAATTCCAGCTGCCGGAGATATCCACAAAAAAGGAAGGAATCGTATTTGTCAAGAATGTCCCCACTTGGTCGCATTTTCGTCGGCGGTCTTTGTCTGTTTGGTATATTCATGACGTGTTCTTGTCAATCGTACGACGACTCGGTCAGTCTCATGGAAGATATGTTGGACGGATACAACAGGAAGATCCGTCCTGTTACCTACCAGACTTCCGCGATTCTTGTCAATGTCTCTTTTGAGATGGTATTCGTCCAGGATCTTAATGAACTAACCGGAAAATTTACCGCATTTGGCGTGTTTATACTGACATGGTTCGACGAGAAAATAGTGTGGGACCCGTCCAAATACGGCGGGATATGGTCCCAACTGTTTCACGCCAATGATGTGTGGTACCCGCCACTAGTAGCAACTACGTCATACGGTAAAATAGAAGACATCGCCGATGATTGGATGACGGTGCGTATCTTCTTCTATGGTTACGCCTACTTCAGCGCGGGGAAAGTGATAAAGAGTGTTTGTAATATTGACGTCACCTACTACCCATTTGACACCCAGGTTAGTCAGTTAGGACCGTAGCTGTACCCAAATGTAATGTACACACCGTGGCTATAGGGGCTCGGGGCATGCTCCCCCGGGAAAGTTTAGAATTGTGTAGTTTTTAAAACCATTGTGATAAATAGAGCATTTGCTCCTGTAGGAGCAAATGCCCTATTTATCAAAATGATTTCAGAGGTATATTACACAGGCGTCAAAATGCGTCAATATGAGGAAATGAGTAAAAGCTTACATAAGAAGACAGAACGTTTATCAAAGTCTATCCCCGTTAGCCTACGAATTTTGTTCCATTTTGACCAGAATAATGTATTCACTATTCAGTTTGATGTTACGCGCGTATGTAAGTGCGTATCGCTCGCTACTCCCCTGTCAGTCCATTGATTTTTTGAAAGCATGAGGCCGAATTCACTGTAGTACGACCCGTTTGACACTCAGGTCAATGAGTGATGGGGCTGAATTCATCCTCACTAATGCCTCTTTGAAACGTGGGTCAATCAGGCTAGGTCTATTGAATTTGTAAAAGCATGCGACTGAATTTTCCTTTGCCAATACCTCTTTGACACGCGGATCAATCAGGTTTTCGAATGTGTAAATGCATGGGATTGACTCGCTCACCAATACATGTACATGTTTGACACACGAAAAAATCAGGTTATTGAATTTGTAAAGCATGGGACTGAATTCGCCACCATCTACTACCAATTTGACATACACCAAGACTACCTTTTATAGCAAATGTCTGGGAAAAATAATTGCGAAAAGTTCGACGTTAGTGTTGGCTAATATAGAGCAGTATTTTATCATTAATCCTTTCCTTCATATTGAAACACATGAAATGAAACAGTTGACGTATTCGTTTACTTATATACATGCATTACATGTTCTTTGTTTCTATTTGCAGGATTGCACCTTAACATTCTACCCCTGGGGTCTTTGGACATCTGAAATAAATTTGCATTGCCCTTCTCCGTACGCTGCCGCAACGTACTATACGGAGGGAGGAGAGTGGGCAATAATCGCAAACTCCACCACTGTTGATGTTCACAATAACTTTTACATAAAAGTTAAAATGAAGCGTAAACCGCTATTTGCGGTTGTGAACATCATCTTACCTATCGTTCTCATGTCTGTGCTGAACGTGTTGGTATTTGTGTTGCCTCCAGAATCAGGGGAGAGGGTCTCCTATGGAATCACTGTTCTACTATCTACAGCCGTTTTCCTAACATTGGTGGCCGACAATCTACCTAAAACGTCTCAGCCCATGTCTGTCTTAGCTTATTTCCTCATGGCGAATCTAACCAATAGCACACTTATGTGTGTCGCAGCCATTTTGAATCTTCGTGTTTACTTCAAAAAAGATACTAAGCCGATACCGATATGGCTGCGAAATTTGGTGAGAATTGTCAATTGTCAAGTATGTTATCTGCGGACAAGATTCAAACGAAACGATGTCGTTCCCATTGACTTGAATGAAGTAGAGGAAGAGAAAGGTAAAGAAGTGCTAAAACATGAATCTCACAATGTGAAGGATGAGGATTGGAAAGAAACAGTTACATGGCAAGATGTTGCATCGGCGATAGACATGATCCTCTTCATGTTCTTCATTGCTCTTTCTGCTGCTAGTACCACAGTCTTTGTAGTGTTCATGTCGCAGAACAAAGGATCAATACAAATTGATATGAACTAAAGTTGTAATAAAACACGGCTCCTTTATAGAAGTAGCAACAATCGGTCGAGGCGTGGGGAAAACTTGAAACAACACCTTAATCCATTATACAAAAAGATGTTTATAGATAGATCATGATCGTATAGTGGTAAAATATTTATTTGTTACAAGTCCAATATCTAGCCTGATCTCTCCCTACCTGTCTCTCCCCCCCCCCTCTCTCTCTCTCTCTCTCTCTCTCTCTCTCTCTCTCTCTCCCTATCTCTGCTCTCTCTCTCTGTCTCTGTCTCTCTGTGTGTCTCTGTGTCTGTCTGTATGTCTCTCTCTCTCTCTTCCTCCTTCTCCCTCTCTCTCTCTGCTCTCTCTCTGCTCTCTGTTCGCCTGTTGCGAGTCAATTGACCACGTGTTTGTACTTATTACGAAACGAACTGACTGACCGACCGAGGAGTTTATGATGTCAGCAAACCCATGAAATGTTCCATCTATCACAATGGTTTCGAAAAGTTACTTTTATAATAATAATAATAATTATTATTATTAATGATGATTATTATTATTATTATTATTATTATTATACTACCACATTTATATAAAGCTCTTTTCACACAGGTTATTTTTACATGTACTTCCAAAAGCGCTTCACATGAATAAATTACGAACACAAAACTGAGTGTTCTCAATGCATATACAGCATACAGTAGAACCCCTCTAATGCGACCATGTAATGAGTAAACATGGACGTCTTTATAAGCAGATGGTTGCTTAATGCAGGGCAAAAGTAATGCGGAAAGCTCCTCCAGGAGCTTTCCGCATTACTTTTGTCCTGCATTAAGCTACCACCTGCATTTAGCACCCATAATTATACCTCTTTTGGGTGGTCGCATTAGCGGGGTTTTACTGTATACTTTTTCAGAGGCGTCCAAAGACGTCAGTATGAGGGAATCGGTTAAATCTTGTAAAGAACTAAAAGGGAATTGTTGGCTTAGACAAAGACAATAGGCTCACATCTATATACATGTAATTCATGAACAAACAGCGCAGACTTTAACCAGACGCCTCCTATATGAGCCGTCTGATCTGGGTCTATTCTGATTGCAAACGCGTGAAAAGGCGTTTGTATGACGAAAAAGGCCAAACTAATGCAATTTACACAATATCTATCAAAATGAGCCACCGGGTGTCAACCTTCGCGTTTTATCCATTATATATACATGGATATATATATACCTCATAGGCTTTTTAGACCCAACCTCTTTAGTTTAAACATATTTTATTTCAGAAATGTGCATGTAAACAATTGTACATTACAGAAAAAAAGGATTGAAACGAAAGACTAATAGTCTTATAAAGTTTCTCTCCATCAGATAATGACCTTACATATACAGGCGGGAACATTTAAGTTAACATGCTTTGAGTAATAAGCTGTTGATTTACTACGTTAAGACCGAAAATGGAAAAAGGAAAACAAAAGTAAATGAAACACATACAAAAAAACCACAAAAAAACAAACAAAAAACAACGTAATATGCGTATACGTATATTGCACACATGAGAGCATATTGGGTGGGGTGGACGGAGATCAATGTGGAAACAAAGTTATGGGACAAGTTATAAAGTAGTATCAACAGTGTTTTAGTACACGTAAATAAATCACTTATTGAATCTTTTTGTTTGCATAATGTACAACTGGACTGCTGCGAACATTTTACGATTGGTTGTGTTAGGTAGGGATTCATCTCCAAATAAAATCTTATGCAAGGAAACCGCAGAATACCGAGAGAAGGATTCTCTTAAGCATGTCCTACTGTCGGTTTAAAGCGGAGAGACAAAGAAAAAATGATAAGCATTCTCGACATCGCCGCAGCTACAGAGGGGCGAGTCTACCCAACCTCTTTGAATAGATCTACTGAATAGGAGCATTTACTACAAAAAAGGAGCTTTTAGAATTGTGTAGGTTTGAAACCATTGTGATTAACAGAGCATTTGCTCCTACCGAGCTAATACTCTATTTATCACAATGATTTCAAAGAGTGACTTTCACAGAGGTTTCAAAAGATGTTAGCATGTGTGAATGTAACGCGTTTTACCCATTACCTCATACGCTTTTAGACCCAACCACTTTAAATAGATCTACTGAAAAGGAGCATTTACCACAAAAAAAGTGGAACCGTTAGAGTTGAGTAGATTTGAAACTATTGTGATAAATAGAGCATTTTCTCATACGGAGCAAATACTCTAGTCACTATTTATCACAATGCTTTCAAAGACTGACGTTCACAGAGGTTTCAAAAGTCGTCAACATGTGTGAATGGGGCGCGTTTTACCCATTACCTCATAGGCTTTTAGACCCAACCACTTTAAATAGATCTACTGAAAAGGAGCATTTACCACAAAAACGTGGAACCTTTAGAATTGAGTAGGTTTGAAACTATAGTTTCAAAAAGTGACCCACACAGATGTTTCAAAAGACGCCAACATGTAAGAAAATCCTGTAAAAGTAAAAAGTAACCCATATATGCTATATATGTTCAATAAACTGTTTAAACATTAATTAGATGTTCGTGGAATTTGATTATTACATTGTTTGCAATAATTATGCGCATAGCAAGCTCTAGAAACAGATGTGAAGTGTATGTGTGTTGATTAATTATGGTACATTGTTTTACAATAATTATGTGCATAGTAAGCTCATCAAATAGCTGTGACATGTGTGTCTTGATTAATTACTGCGCACATGTGCTATAATGGACAATATCAACACTGCATTTCTTAACCCTTACAGTGCAGGGCACGAGTCACTAATGTCATTTGCAAAAGAATGTAGACCTAGATGAGAGGATTCCTAGAGGAACCCTCACACCGATATGCACTGTTTGTCATGTTACACTTTCTTAAAACAATCCCTAAATATTCACCATAAACTTGACCTGTGTGAATTTGGGAATAGTCCATTTGAAAACTCAGCCTTGTAAGGGTTAATGTATTGTGTGGTCGTAATTAATTTATCCTTTAGCACCCTACCGGCCACTTTATGGTAACATTTACAAACAGTTTGGATCCAGATGAGACGCCGAGTAACTCGGCGTCTCATCAGGATCCAATCTGTTTGTCACGCGGACATTCTTTTCTTTAAAAAACTATATGGAAGAAAGGCGTATTTTTTTTTTTAATTCCAGACGACAATATTCGCAGACGACTATTGCTTAGAGTGCAGAAGGGTTAACTAGCGTGTCTAAAATAGGTTAAAATGCACGTGACACGTGGCTATTACAGAGGTCCAGATACGATGCGTAATTTAAAACATTTTCAAGAATAACTTGCATGAAGAGATGATTCTAGAGAGTGATCACAACATAGGGTTTGGTGGAGAAGTACCGATTTTAGTAATTTAATAAGCACGTACATGTACTACATGTACATGTACGTGCTTACTGTTGCTATTTGTTGCTCCGTTAACATGTTAAATGCATACGAATTCATATGTGTTTCGAAGACTATGAGTAAAATCGTATCTACGTTCAGTTCCTATGGAAGATTTGAACCTGATACACAGTCATTCGATGTATCATCAAAATCCAACTTTTTGAGAGAAAGTCTGCTTTCCTAAACCTGAAGAAGGATGCATTTTTTTACAATTTCTTATAGCTCCACGCTACAGCGTCGAGCATATTGTAATGCGACTAGTGAAGTCAGTGACCACTGTCAAAGTGTTTCCCATGGGCCTATGCGTAAATTAAAACAATTTCAAGACTAACTTCTTCATTTCTCCACTAAACCCTATGCTGTGACACTCTTTAGAATCGTCTCGAAGAGTGGTCACAACATAGGGTTTGGTGGAGAAAAGACGATTTTAGCATTTGAGTACACACCTTTATCTGTAGCTCTGTCCTATCTATCGAGGGCTTGGTGCAAAACTATTCTAACTCCTTCACTTTGTGAAGGAGTTAGAATAGTTTTGCACCAAACCCTCGATATGTTTCCCATGGGTATCCATTATATATGCTTGTACCGTTTGCATTGACTATTGCAATATCTTTGAAAAGAAAGTTTTCATCCAAGTGCTTTCTAAAACTAAAGAGAGGTCCAAATAAGATACGTAAATTAAAATATTTTCAAGAATAACCAATCCCTATGCCGCGACCACTCTTTAGAAGAGTCTCGAAGAGACGATTCTAAAAAGTGGTTACAACATAGGGTTTAATGGAGAAATGACGATTTTAGCATTTAAGTACGCACATTTATCTGTAGCTCTGTGACCTATATACGGCTTATATACATATATTTCAAACGTTTCGCCTTGAGCGCTGTGTCAATAGTATTATATGTGTGCGTGTACTCGTTCGTACGCGCGCGCGCACCCGTGCGTGCGTGTAAAGATTATTTACTGTATGTTATATATCGTTGACTTAGATCAGACACTACACGATTAATTACCCACGCCACGCTAAAAATGGTCAACAAAAAGGGACACTCGGATATATGTCAACAAAAAGGGACACTCGGATATACGTCAAAAACTTTTAGTCCACCCGTCGCCTCTATCATGGCGTCTGGTCAGTGTCTATAGAAGTAAATGCACTATTTCTAACGACACAATTGTAAAAAAAATCCCTTTTTCTAGTAAATGCTTATTTTTCGGGTAGATTTATACAAATAGATTGACTATAAAAATAGCCTATAAGGGAATGGGTGAATTCATTGCAAGCTAAGTAAACTAGAGGTTTTTGTCACAAAAACGGATGTCTCCCCTCTAATAAAAACAATATGTAAAGGGAAATCACTAAAAATGTTATGGTCTTGATGAATGATACTTCCCTTCATTATGCGTTTTCCACACTACATTTTTCAAGAAGAAAATGATAACAGCTAATAACTCCAAAAACACTGATACCAGATTTATGGCCCTTGTGCATGACACTTACTTTCATCATGCTCTTTCCAAAAATAAAATGTCATTCCAATAGCATCAGTCGAACAGGAGTTATTGATCGGCCAAAAAATGTAACAAAGGGCAATAACTCCAAAAGTATTGAGACCAGAATTATGGCCCTTGTTCATGACACTTTCTCTCATCATGCTCTTTCCATGTATGAAGTTTCAATACGATGGCAAGAGCCATGTAGGAGTTATCGTCCGGACAAGAAAGAATTAACAAATGTACAAGGGGCAATAACTCTAAATTTATTGAAGCTCGAGTTAAGGATCTTATGCATGACACTTTCTCTTGTCATGATCGTTCCATGTATGAAGTTTCACTCCAATGGCATGTGTCACATAGGAGTAATCATCCGGACAAAAAATTGTGATTTTCTTTTTACAAAGGGCAATAACTCCAATATTAGTGAAGCCAGAGTTATGGACCTTGTGCATGACACTTCCTCTCGTTATGATCTTTCCATATATGAAGTTTCAATCCAATGGCATGAGCCATATAGAAGTTATCGTCCGGACAAAAAGTGTGATTTTTTTTACAAAGGGCAATAACTCCTATATTAGTGAAGCCAGAGTTATGGACCTTGTGCATGACACTTCCTCTCATTATGCTCTTTCCATATATGAAGTTTCAATCAACTGGCATCAGGCATATTGAAGTTATTGTCCGGACAAAAAATTATGATATTTTTTACAAAGGGCAATAACTCCAATATTAGTGAAGCCAGAGTTATGGACCTTAAGCATGACACTTCCTCTCGTCATGATCTTTCCATATATGAAGTTTCAATCCAATGGCATGAGCCATATAGGAGTTATCGTCCGGACAAAAAAGTGTGATTTTTTTACAAAGGGCAATAACTCCAATATTAGTGAAGCCAGAGTTATGGACCTTGTGCATGACACTTCCTCTCATTATGCTCTTTCCATATATGAAGTTTCAATCAACTGGCATCAGGCATATTGAAGGTATTGTCCGGACAAAAAATTATGATATTTTTTACAAAGGGCAATAACTCCAATATTAGTGAAGCCAGAGTTATGGACCTTGTGCATGACACTTTCTCTCATCATGATCTTTGCATATATGAAGTTTCAATCCAATGGCATGAGCCATATAGGAGTTATCGTCCGGACAAAAAAGTGTGATTTTTTTTACAAAGGGCAATAACTCCAATATTAGTGAAGCCAGAGTTATGGACGTTGTGCATGACACTTCCTCTCATTATGCTCTTTCCATATATGAAGTTTCAATCAACTGGCATCAGGCATATTGAAGTTATCGTCCGGACAAAAAGTGTGACGGACAGACGGACGGACGGACGGACAGACGGACAGACGGACAGACAGACAGACAGACAGACAGACAACTCTCACGAAAACAATATGTCTCCCCCATATAAATATGGGGGGAGACATAATTATTTCCGTCTGGGAAATGGCGGTCAACTATCATGCTCAAAAACATTTCTCTTAAAAAAACAACCCAGAATGATAAACAATTTGGATCCTGGTGAGACGGCGAGTTACTTGGGGTCTCATCTGGATCCAAACAAAGGCAAGCGGATAATCTCTGCTAGCTCGTAAAGCACCATTCGTAACTACTCGTCTTATTCCGTCAGGGTTCGTAGAAGATAGCCTTGGTCTTCCGAGTTGTAAAAAGCAGATTATTGCGTCATAAATATCAGATTCGAAACCATGTATGATATCAGACAAAATAGGTTTAACCTTTTCCTCCATTAATATTTACGTAAGAAATAATGACAATATGAATATTAATTGGCTGGATTTTTATAATGATTTATGAACACAATAATTGCTGGTCATAACAAAAACTGTAGAATCATATCTTTATTAGATCTTAATCAAACAGAGCTGACTCTGATCAGACGGCTCCTATAGGAGCTGTCTGATCTGAATCTACTCTGATTGCAAATGCGGGTAAACAGTATACAAAGGAAAGGGTTAACTCGCGTAATAAAACATTAGGAATGTTTGAAAGCATAGCCGTGCAAATGCACATTCGTTATTGTTTTAAACTACTGAAAAATCATGCTTAGATAAATGAATTGAACTAGAATGTCATTAACCCTTGCCCCGCTGTTCAAAAATGTCTGTTTAACCCATTCCTTAATAGGCTATTTTTAGATCCAACCACTTTGAATAAATCTACCGAAAAGGAGCATTAACTAGCGAAAAGGACAATTTTAAAATTTTGTAATTTGAAACCATTGTGATACATGTAAATAGAGCATTGCATTTGCTCCTATAGGATGGTTTCAACAATGGTTTCAACAGGTGATTTTTACAGAGGCGTGGAAAGGCGTCAATATGGAGGAAAGGATTAAATTTGGATATGGTACAATTTCGACTACACGTACTTCCTATTCGATCAAGCTTTTGAGAAACTATTGCAAAAGTGTCATGGTACAAGCTTTTGAGAAACTATTGACCAAGCGTCGAACAGCTTGGATCCTGATCAGACGCCGATAAAATTTACTCGTCGTCTCATCAGGATCCACGCTGTTTGTAATGCGACTTAGTTCGCAGTTAGTTGACTAAGGATTAACCCTTCGCTCGCTAATCGCGTCAAAATACGTACCTGTAAATAGTGAAGACCCAGATGAGACAGCTCCTGCAGGAGATGAGACAAAATAGTGAAGACCCAGATGAGACAGCTCCTGCAGGAGCTGTCTCATCAGGGTCTGCACTATTTACAAATTGATTGTGCAACCAGTGCTCTCCAAAGCAGTGATTGCACAGCGAAATACATGTACACCGTGAAAATATATGTAATTATACAACAGGGCATGGTTAAAGAAGGAGAAATGTATTTTAAAATTCAGCAAGCGAAGGGTTAAAAGCGATTGATATCAGGTTGGTCAATACCTTTAGAATATGATCCGATCTGGTCCAATTACGATAGGATCATTGATTGTCTGACCTAGGATAGAACAGAACAGAACAGTTAAACAGAAAGGTTTCAAGTTACAGTTTTCGTAATAACAGTTTTAGCGATTCAGAAAAAATAATGGGGTATCTGGTGACAGTATATGACAATGGCCGAATGTGTTGGTTTTTGTTTCATCAGATCATTGTCTGTTTTTATATAATCCATTGCCTCATATTGTCGCCTCTTGAAGCCTCAGCTCTGTAAAAGTCTATTTTTGAAACCAATGTGATAAGTAGAGCATTCGCTCTACAGGAGCAAATGCTCTATTGATCACAATGGTTTCAAGACTACACACTTTTAAGTTTATCCTTTTTTCTAGTAAATGCTCCTTGTCTGTACATTTATTCAAAGAGGTTGGGTCTAAAAATAACACACGAGGGAATGGTTTAAATCATTTAGCTTGATAATCAGCGAAGACGCTTGCTAGACGATGCATTTAAGTGTACGTTTTTATATGACCCAGTCTATTTTACCTTTATCGTGCTGTTGGCGAATTAAAGATCAGCGTTGCAATTATTTAGGAGCCAGCATAGGCGTCAAGTATCTCGGCGTTGCGTCAGTATCCAAACTGTTCGATACTTTAACCCTTTCCTCCATAGGCTATTTTAGACCCAATCTCTTTGAATGAATCTACCCACAAGGAGCATTTATTAGAGAAAAGTAAAATTTTAGAATTTCGTAGTTTGAAACCATTGTGATGAATAGAGCATTTGCTCCTATAGGAGCAAATGCTCTATTTATCACAATGGTTTCAAGACGTGGTTATTACAGAGGAGTAGAAAGGCGTAGTTATGGAGGAAAGGGTTAAGTGTCCTTCATTTCATAAACCACTTCAACGTCACTGCAAGTAAAGTATAACCAGATCAGACAACTCCTCTAGGAAGTGTTAGTTCTGAATAGGATATGGCTGGCCAGTGTCTTTTTTGTGTATAATGTAGGATATGGCTGACCAGTGTCTGTTTTGTGTAGGTTATGGCTGGTCCATGTCTGTTTTCTGTTACATATAGCTGATCTGTGTCTGTTTTGTGTAGGCTATGGCGGATCAGTGTCTGTTTTGTGTATAATGTAGGATATGGCTGACCAGTGTCTGTTTTATGTATAAAGTAGAAAATGGCTGACCAATGGCTGTTGTGTATATGTTATGGTTGATTTATGTCTGTTTTGTGTTGGATATGGCTGATCAGTGTATATTTTGTGTAGGCTATGGCTGATCAGTGTATGTTTTGTGTAGGCTATGGCTGATCAGTGTATGTTTTATGTAGGATGTCGGATATGATTGACCAGTGTTTGTTTTGTGTAGGCTATGGCTGATCAGTGTCTGTTTTGTGTAGGCTATGGCTGACCAGTGTCTGTTTTGTGTATGCTATCGCTGTTCAGTGTCTGTTTTTGTGTAGGCTTATCGCACACCAGTGTCTATTTTGTGTATGATATGGCTGATCAGTGTATGTTTTGTGTAAGGTATGACTAACCAGTGCATGTTGTATATAGGATATGACGGACCAGTGCCTGTATTGTGTAGGTTATGTTTGATTAGTGTCTGTTTTGTGAGGATATGGTTGATCAGTGTCTGCTTTGGCATGCTATGGCTAATTAGTGACTGTTTTGAGTATGATATGGCTGACCTTTGTCCGTTTTGGTATGTTATAACTACATAGAGTTTGTTTTGTGTAGGATATGACTAATCGGTGTCTGTTTTGTGTAGGATATGACTGACCCGTGTCTGTTTTGTGTTAATGTTGTTAATCTGTCTTACTTTGGGTAGGATATGATTGACCAGTGTCTGTTTTATGTAGGATTTGGCTGGCCAGTGCCTGTTTTGTGTAGGCTATGGCTGGCCAGTGCTTGTTTTGTGTAGGCTTTCACTGATCAGCGTCTGTTTTATGTAGGCTTATCACTGATCAATGTATTTTTGTGTAGACTATGTCTGATAAGTGTCTATTTTGTGTATGATATGACTGACCAGTGTCTGTTTTGTGTAGGAGATGGTCGATCAATGTCTGTTTTGTTCATGCTATCGCTGATCAGTGTCTGTTTTGTTTAAGATATGACTGATGGGTGTCTGTTTTGTGTAGAATATGTCTGATGAGTGTCTGTTTTGTGTATGATATTGCTGATCAGCGTCTGTTTTGTGTATGATATTGCTGATCAGTGTCTGCTGTGTTTGCTTATATACTGAATACACTACTTTATGCCATGGCAATGAAATCCCTAGTTTAGTATGTTTGATTAATGAGTTAAATTAATTAGAAACTCATAACATGAAGTAGACTAAACCTTCACCTTATAGAACTCGGAGAATACCCGAGTACGGCTTCTTATGTATTTGATCGGGGTCTGCTCGGTTTGCTTATGTGATATATATCTGAACGTACATTTTCTTAGGCCATATACAGCCTTCGCGAGCTTTACCCTTTACAGCATTACAGTTAAACCTCTCTATAACGGCAACTAAATTACATCAAGTAGTCTGTGTTAAAGGCGGGTGGATGCTTAAAGCAAGGTGAAAGTAAAACAGAACGCTCCAATAGGAGCGTTCTGTTTTACTTTCACCTTGCTTTAAGCAGTCACCTGCCCTAAGTACCAATTTAAGCAGTCACCTGCCCTAACTACCAATTTAGTGGCCGTTATAGCGATGTTATACTGTACTTGTATTTTGCCAAATCTCGGTTGATACAGATGTATAATATGTATAAATATTCCTGATTTCATTATTTCTCACATGATTATTCATCAGATAAAGGATTAAATGAAAAAATAGACTGATGTCCACATCTTCCTCTACCAATGATAAGTTGCTTAACACATTCCTTCATAGATTATTTTTAGACCCAACCTCTTTGAATAAATCTACCGATAGTAAACAGTTGTATCTACATTTTGTAAAATTGTTGTATGTACAGTTTGTAAACAGTTGTATTTTCCGATTGTAAAGTTGTATCTACAGTTTGTAAAACAGTTGTATTTAAAGTGTGTAAAACAGTTGTATTTACAGTGTATAAACACGTATAGTAACAGTGATATGTTAACAGTTTGTAAACATGTGCATTTAAAGTTTGTTAACATGTGTATTAACAATTATATTTACAGTTTGTAAACAGTTTGGATCCAGATACATGTTAACCCATTCCCTCGTACTGACGACTGTTGACGACCCTGTAAAAGTCATCTAGTGAAACCATTGTGATAAATAAAGTATTTGCTCCTATAGGAGCAAATGCTCTATTTATCACAATGATTTCAAACTACAAAATTCTAAAACTTTCCTTTTTTCTAGTTAATGCTAGTATTATATATGTCTCTTTGCTTGCAAACAAAGATGACGTTTCATTTTGTTTCTATTTATAATAACCTCATTTGCATATATGGAGAGTGTGCTTTGTCACGGATATTCGCGGATAATGGTCGGTTATGTATGACGTAATATGTTGGCGAGATTGAGAAATATCAGGATCTACATGATATACAGAGCTGACGTGTATACCTCGTTCTGGTAAGTACTCAAGAGCATTATAGGTCAGGCCCTTTCCTTAGGATCTCTCAGAAACACAAAATAAATAAATAGTTAAATAAAAATGCGAACATTTCTACCTCTACTTGAAAAATGAGACCTAAAGTCAGGAATACGGCCTAAGGTAGAGAGGTACACCATGCGCAATCTATTTTTAAAATGTCATCATAGCTATTTTTAGCTAGAGTATTTCACCATCATTGCATCACCCTATTCAAATATCTGTTTACTCAATGGACAAAGGAAAGCCAATACGCCCTAGAAGGTATTGTTACCAATACCACACTGTTGATTTAAGACACAAAGCAAAGTTAATAAGGTCAAAATAGCAATGTCCCTATACATTGTATAAACAAACCCAGTGCACTGTTGATTTAAGAACTAATGCAAAATCAATACTATCTAAATGTCACTGTCCCTATGTTAACAAACCCATTACACTGTTGATTTAAGATACAATGGAAGATCAATAATGTCTAGAGGGTATTGTTACCAATACAATGTACCACACTGTTGATATCCTAGAAGGTATTGTCACCTAGACGGCACTGTTAACACTTCCAACATTGTTGATTTAAGACATAATGCTAAGTCAATACTATCTATATGGCATTGCCCCTGTGTTAACAAACCGATTACACTGTTGATTTAAGATACAATGAAAGATCAACAAGAACCAGTCACTATTGTGTTCAACCTCTGCACTGTTGACTTGAAAATCAAACCGCCATGAACATTCATCAAGACATTATTTGCCAAATTTGTTTTGGAATGGCCTTTTTAAACTTAACCAATGAAAACATTTTTCTGACAACTCAGAGATCAGAATGAAAGTTTTACTTATCACAGAGCCAGTTATCAATATGAAGTTTACTGTATCACACCACACTTATTGAAACATTTGCCATTTTAAATGTCATCTTAGCTATTTTTAGTTACAATATGTCACCATCGTTGCATCATCCTATTCAAATATATGTCTAGTCAATGGACAAAGGAAAGTAAATGCGGCCTAGAAGGTATTGTTACCAACACCACGCTGTTAATTTAACACACAAAGCAAAGTTAATAAGGTTTAAACGGCAATGTTCCGATTTAAACAAACCCAGTGCACTCTTGATTTACCACACTGTTGATATCCTAGAAGGTGTTGTCACCAATACCACACTGTTGATATCCTAGAATGTATTGTCAGCAATACCACACTGTTGATTTAACACACAAAGCAAAGTTAATAAGGTTTAAACGGCAATGTTCCTATATAAACAAACCCAGTGCACTGTTGATTTAAGAACTAATGCAAAGTCAATACTATCTAAATGTCACTGTCCTGGTGTTAACAAATCCATTACACTGTTGATTTAAGATACAATGAAATATCAATAATGCCTAAACCTCCAACACTATTGATTTAATGCACAAAAGATAGTACACAAGGTTCTAAATGTCACTGTCCCTGTGTTAACAAACCCGTCACACTGTTGATTTAAGACATAATGAAACATCAACAAAAATCAGTCACTATTGTGTCCAGCCTGTACACTGTTGACGTAAGACAAAATGGAAAATCGCAATGAACATTCATCAAGACAGTATTTACCAAATTTGTTTTGGAATGCCTTTTTTTAACTTAACCAATCAAAAACAATTTTCTCACCACTCAGAGATCAGAATGAAATTTTTAGTGTTCAAACTTATCACAGAGTCAGTTATCAATATGAAGTGACTTTTGTCACTGACCGTTCCAATGCGATACTTCCATCTTCCCCCTATTATATGTTTGTTTTGTCCTTGTGCGTCTCTTGATGTTTTTATAGTTCTGTACATTTGCTGTTTCCTTGTGTTGCTGTTCGGGCGGCTGTTTGTTCTGTATGTGGTGTTTCCTGCATGACTCATTATTGTACTTTTACTGAATCACACCACACTTTAATGAAACATTTGCCTAATGGTAAAAGAACAGACGCTTCGCTATTTATTAGCAATACCATGATGATGATGAGAGCTATCGAATTGTGCTTAAATGCACCGGACTCTGTGAAATTAGTCAAAGACAGACAACATTTAACCAAAACCTTTGATCATGTCATAGGTGTTTTGGGTTACAGACAAATACATAGCAATGTAATCAAAGTTATATGTGTTAAGCAAAAGATCAGATACTGGTCATAACGACCTATCAAATTGAAAAGGAATAATAAACGACAAGTTGTAAGTATATTATATACCTGAATATCTGTCTAAAATACCGGTATGTTCATATTTAACCAATAATTCTTATGCCAATCCAAACTCAATCACATTTTAATAAATGCATAAATTTGAATCAGGGTCAAGACAATGGATTTGAAAGGACTGAAAGGGACAATTGTCCTATGCAAACTGACTTGACCAGCCAATGTGTGAATATTTACCTTACTGGCTCCATAGCATGTGAAAGTTTAATTTGTAAACACGCCTCAGGCACAAACGCACAAAATCGATTTAAATATGCACCAAAATATTGCAAGTTATAGACAAGTGGTTTTTAACTTAATGTTATAAAGTTTCCTTTGACAACAAATGTGTCCTATCATAAAAAAAATAATAAAAGGGTATATTCAATAAACGTTCAGTATGGAAACGGATATG
Source organism: Azorinus chamasolen (assembly GCA_963576725.1). NCBI lineage: Eukaryota > Metazoa > Mollusca > Bivalvia > Cardiida > Solecurtidae > Azorinus > Azorinus chamasolen. Next base: position 53,174,543 of record OY755246.1, on the reverse strand, counting down.
GTTTCTATAGAGAAATAGATCAGAATAAGCGTTTTTCACGATTTGTGCAACATAACAGGGTAATTTGTACCAAACGATAGATATCATCCTAAACTTTCATTTGAAAAAAGGCTCTCTATTGTTATACAGTTGAGTAGTTATCACCTTTTTATGAGGTTTGTAACCTGCACAATTCAATCTCTTCAAACTATATCAAACTGTATACCATTATAAAGGCCATGTCGCGCAGATCAAGAAAATGCATACATATGGCAGTCTATCTATCTCTTACCGTTACCGAGAAAATTTCTATGACGTCATCATTTAGCATGGTTCATGAGATAGAGTCATAATCATGGCAATCCAGCTGATGTGGCGTGTCTGGTCACCACTTGACTTTTGGCTTGGACGTTTAAGTAGCAGGAGTGAGTGAGTGAGTTGGGTTTTACGGCACTGTGACACAGAAATTGTCATATAGCGCCGATGAATGATGAGATGACATGATAATGAGGGATGATAGCAGGAAGATGATTTCGTCTAATCTATTTCGCTGCAAAGCAGTGCATGGGATCAAAACCACCGACTCGCCTTTCTTTTAGTTCTTGGCAGAGGGGATAATCTCCGTCATTAAGTAGCAGGAGCGGGTGGCTGGGCAGAGAGGACTAAGGCAGAACTGGGAACACATTAGAACTAGAACTAGAACAGTTTTAAGGCAGAGGAGGTAGCTCTAGCTTAGGAGTTGATAATGTCTTGTAAATAAAATGTAATGTAAAAACCACTATACGATCATTGTGCTTATATTAGTAATATAGTTTTTTACATTAGTCCCATAGTATCACAAAAAGTCACGAGTCTATGTAAAAGTATTATCTACCAGGGTCCATGCTTATAAAACTTTTAGTTGAGTCTGAGTTCGTTCTCAAGTTTTTGATTGGTCAGAATTGAGCCTCTAGCTCAAATCTGACCAATCAAAAGCTTGAGAACTCAAATCTGACCAATCAAAAGCTTGAGAACAAACTCAGACTCAACTAAAAGCTTTATAAGCATTGACCCTGAGGTGCATACGTCTCGTGTACTCTTATACCAGACATGTCGTGGTACACTTGCACTCCGCGTGATTGAAGCCAATCGAGACCAAGAATAACATTTCGGTTCAGATTCCGAACAACATAGAATTTTTGATTCATTTGTAAACTATTAAACTGATTACTGTTTTGCCCCTTTCTATTTTAAGACTGTTTTGGACATTCTTTAGCAATGTGTCCTTTTTGCCCGCACCTGACGATGCTTTGCCTATACTGCGACTCCGTCCTTTGTATCTCGGTAGCATTGACCTGGTTATCTCTTTTACGTTTTCTACAGTCCTTAATGTGATGCCCCGGTTTCTACAATAACGGCAGCTCATTTTCGGACGCATGTGATCTATTTCTATTGGCATTGGCAGGGAATCATATTGCCCATGATTAATATTTGTCCGCCCCCCCTTCCCCCCCCCCCCCCCCCCCCAAGAATGACCTGTTCGTAACTGAAACCTTTTACTCAAATGTTGCTCCTGCGTGGCGTACCTAACATCATTGCTAAAATTATCCGGATTTTCTCGCATAACTTTCATTTAGAGATGGCCATATCTTAACCCTTCTCTTGTTGAATTTTAAAATACATTTCTCCTTTTTTACCCATGCCCTGTTTTATTACATATATAATTACATATATCTTCACTGTGTACAAGTATTTCGCTGTGCAATCACTGCTGTGGAGTGCACTGGTATATTGACGTGAATAGCAAGCGAATGGTTAAATCATCAACAAAGTATCCCACTAATTGCTGTTCCTTGGCAACTTGCCCTTGACCTTCAAATGCATCGATGTTGTCAGAATGCTCGCGAACGGACCCTAGCATGGTTCTTCCTGCCGCTTCTCAACCCGCTGGAGAAGCAAGGTACCGTAGGGCGTCACGCACTCTTTCTACGGCGTTGAAGGACACTGCCATTGTTGCTTGTGTGGTATCACTAGTTGTTCTCAGTTTCGGCGTTACGGTGGCTATCGGACGCGTCGTTGTCACTTGCTCTCTATTATGAGCATTATATTAGTGCCCATTGTTACCGTCGTAGCTAACTCCATGGCAATGTAGGTGGCCATAGATATGATACTATCCTCAGTAACACCATCGCTCTGTATGTATTCTTGCTCTTAGTAACGTAAATACGAATATAAAAAATCTAAATAAAGTTATATTTCCACGAGTACACGTGTTTTGCTATTATTGTTCGGCAATAGAATCTGCAATGACCACAGTTTGCCATTTTATATGCTGTGTTAGGGTGTTTTATAGTCCGATAATCTGGTAAGTTGGCTGAGTGAGTTAAATTATCAATCAACACCTCATCAATCGGCTATCATCATTAACACCCCATTATTCGGACCCTCACAGACAGGAGTCATTAATTGTTATTTTTCATAACACAAATTTCATACATAGTATCGTACATGCCTATTATACCAGGCTCTGACAGTACAGATGTAAGACAAGATAAGATAAGTTTTATTTAACGTCGGCAAGATATATAACAAGCAACATAAGCTCTAATTGGGCTTTTGAACCGACAAAATGACAGTACATACATAGTGACATCACATAGTTATAATCAACATAATATTAATGTAAGCAGCAGATAGCATATAAGCAATTAACCCGTTTCCCGCCAAATACTTTTGCAAGAAAATTTGCCATCATTATTAACAATAACCTGAATTTGCATAAATTTCTTTGACTTGAAATGAATAATCATAGCATACATAACAAACGCTGATCATATGGCTCCTCAAGGAGTCGTTTGATCTGGGTTTACTCTATATGCAAATGCAATAATAGGCATTTATATGAGGAAAAAGGTTAATCATATAAGCATATGGCAAGCATAGCATAGCAAGGCACACAACCAGAGTATTACAACTTTAACATGACAGTAGTGGGCATTCGACTAAGGAGCTAGAAGCACCACATCACATGGTAAGCAATGGTACATATATATCGCATTATTCTAAAGCAAACAAAAGCTGAAGTAAACATATAGCACAAATAACTGATTAAACATGAACAATAGGAGACTGGTTTGCTTCCAGCACTATGGAAAGACAGTATATTTAACCTACCCCACTTGAGTACGACATGCAGAGCATTTACAATTGTTCTCATCCCAAAAAGTTATCTGACTTTTGAACTGGTTCAATTCTGAGATGTTTCTATAGTGATATGGTATCTAATTCCACAGGACTGGAGCTGCATATATAAACGAATTATTATCGTAAGTAGTTGTTTTAACACGTGGTACGTGTAGTATACTCGAGTAACGAAAGTTATATCTAGTTTCTTTTTTTAACAAGGTCTGATAGTACTGGAGGAGCTATTTCATTCAGAATTTTAAAGGGTTCTATATAGCCATAGTCTTGGTACGTCTTATATGGAGAGCAGACAGTTTGGCTTTTTCAAGAAGCAAATCATACGAGTCAGCGTAATTTTCGTATACAAATCTCAGGGCTCTCTCTTGAATTTTCTCAATCTTTCTAGTATTAGATTTTGAACAAAAATGCCAGACCAGACTGCAGAAGTTAAAATTAGATAATACAAAGGGATGAAATATAGTCAATCCACTCAGTTTGCAAAGGTTCCTACCAATCCTCTTAAGGACATTTAGTTGTGTGGCTGATTTTCTACAGATCCTTTGGATGTGATTATCAAAAGATAATTTAAAGTCAATGTCAACACCCAATAAAGTCACAAGATCTTCACATTTAATATCAATATCGCCTAATTCGAAAGAGGGAGATTTTGCATGGGTTTTCTTACCAATGGCTATTGCTTGGAACTTGTCGGGATTGCCTTCATACAGTTAAATTGAAACCAGTCAATAAGAGCATTGCTTTCTTGCTGTAAAGTTAGCATTAACCCTTTCCCTGTTCTATATTTAGTCCAAATTTCAATACCTACTGAATATTCATGGGAAAAATAATTATAATCAAATAATGAAGGTGGAATATTGTAGCCATTTTAGAAAGTAAAGACACATAGCTATCAAATTCCATTAGCAAACTGAGCAGACCCTAATCAGACGGATCCTCTAGGAGCCGTCTGATCTTGGTCTACTCTGTTTGCAGATGCGTGAAAACACGTTTATATGAGAGAAAGGGTTAAGGATTCAAAATTTGGACTATGAAATGAAAGGGTGTTGTCATCTGCATAATTGTATAATGAGCATTTATCAATAAATAAAAATATATCATTTATAAAAATATTAAACAGAAGCGGCCCAATAATGGAGCGTTGTGGGTCGCCTTTTGATATGTCTGCCCGATTGCTTACTATATTACCAATTTTTACCAGCTGTTTCCTTCTAGATAAGTAGTTTGATATTAAGTGCAATGCGTTATCAGTTAGACCATAAGCTGAGAGTTTACATAACAAAATATCATGTGGCAGACAATCAAATTATTAGTATTGCGGCAACATATTCATTTTCATCTAGTGCACTTTTCCAGTCCTCAATCAATTTCAACAATGGAGTTTGGCATTCATGCCCTCTTCTAGAAGCACATAAGAAATCATTAAAAATGTTGTCAAAATACAAATAAAGCTGTTGTGAAATTACATTTTCAAAGTTTTTTGAAGAATTTGGAAAGATACTGACTGGCCTGTAGTTTGATTTCAAGAGGGGTCATTTTTCTTAAACAAAACTTTGGGCGGTCAGAGAAAAATCCACTAGATAAAGTAATATTGACAAGGTTTGTAAAATGGGGAACTAATGCCCTATCACTAAGTTTCAAAACTTTAGCTGATATCTGGTCAAATCCATTGGCCTTCTTGGTGTTAAATTTCTGAATTATCTTGAAAATGCAGTTTTCGCTGACAGGGTTAAAATTAAAAGATCCATAGTTAAAGTATCTCTCTGTTATCCTCAGTATACTCGGATGGTTTTCTGGGTCAAAGATGTAATTTCCTGTTGTGTACTGACTGCTTTTTTTGACATGTATGGTTTAATATTGTGCGACAGAAATCAGTTGACTTACTACCGCCAGTACATATTTCCATAAATAATTATTAAGAGATTTTTTCTTTAACTTGTTGACATAATTTCTTTGCTGCCTATATTTTTCCCAATGGTTTGAAGACCTAAATTTAATATACTTATGATAGAGCATTTTTGTTTTGGTTAAAATGGCTTTCCTGAGAGTTTTATACATGTATAGCAGCTGGGGGGGTTTCTGTATCCATATTTTATAGGTATGTGTATCATTTTCGAAGGTGTCATAAATAAAATTGACTGAATTTTCATTCAAATTCTGGGTCGTATCTAATTTTATTGCATGCAGATCATTTATAAAAGCATCATTATCGAAATTTCTAAAACTTCTATAAGAAAACTTCTGGTTTTCTGAGCACGGTGTAGAGCGATTTATTTTAAGGAGATCATGTTATGACAGTCACTTATACCAGTAGGAAAATTTAATACATTCATGCACAAACTTTTAGAATTGGTTAAAAACACATCAGGAAGTGAAGGAGTACTTTTTTTTCTTAAAACAGGTGGCATCTTTAATCATGTTGCTCATGTCAATTAATTCACAAAAATCAGCTAAAGGTCTGCACTTAGTTTCAGACAACATATCACAGTTTAAATCTCCAACGATAAAATAGTGGCCATATAATGTAATACATTTATCCAAGCATTTCTCAAGTGGTGGAAAAAATCAGTATGGTTTAAACTAGGTGGTCTATACACATGAATGGAGCACCATTTACTTTTATTAAGAGTAACTTCATGAACAATGCTTTCTAAATTCTGAAGGGAGGTCATGCTCGAGGTCATACCTGCGACGTGAGGGCACACCAGACCGTATGTACACAGCTAGACCTCCACCATGGGCATCTCGGTCTTTCCTGTGCAGACAATAGCCTGGAACATCAAAGGCAGAATTATCAAGCTTTGTTTCTGAAAGATGTAGCACATCAACAATTTTATCTACAAGAAGTTCATGTATTTCAACGAACTTAAATTTCAAACTATTTATATTTAAGTGAGCGACTATGAATTTCTTTGGATTGGCTTTGCGTTTATGTCTCAAGTCATTAAAACACTATGTCTGGTTCCGTCATTATTTGGAGATCCAGTGACATCTAGGACTGACTGACAGTCCTCCTCAAAAATGAGTCTGTAAAATGGAAATTTTCACTGTTTGAGCAAACCCAGGGTTTGTCAGAGTCAGAAAGTAACTTGTATTCATTAGCACTAACGCCAGCGCATCTGATGTGGCACCAGTAAAAACAGACCTCACACTGCATTGCCCTATGGTTTTTGGCTACGGCTTTTCCACAAAAACCACATGGATGTCGTACATGACCAGGATTAACAGCAATATCCCAACTTATTAGTATGACGAACAGAGATCTGTGATAAGGTTGTTTGAGCTCGATAGGGATAGATGGTGGCACTTGCCTGCAGTGTTTAATGTAGAGAATACATGTATCGAGTTGCCAAGATCTATATCGTTTGCCAATTCTATCATGGTTTCAGGCGAAAGTACATCATTACGACTTGACGAAGACAGTTTATTTTCAATGTGCTTGTCAATGCCAAGATGATCCGTACAAGATAATAGTTACCGCCGACAAAATTGGGTTGCAGCGTATCCTGGGCGCCGCCATGTTTGTTTACGAAAATCCGTGTCGCAGAGGCGGATAGCCGGATAGCACAAATGTCAAGCGTCTGATTACTCCGATCAGCTTACTTTTATAGAATAGCACCAAAACAGGGTGTAAAATATTGCAATTTATCGTTAAAAAGTCGTAAAAGAACTCATTAAAATATTGCCAGGAGTTTTTCCACAAGTGTTTCACCAGAAGGTTCAAAAATAGTATTCCTCTGTTACAAAATTAGCATTTGCCCGCGCGCGAGTACACCGGAAGTGCACTCTCCGTACTGTTCTAATTGTCAAAGCGGATTTTGACTGTCTAGTCGTGTTGACGGTTTAACCCTTTCCTCCATAAATATGCCTTTCTACGCCTCTGTAAAATCACCTGTTGAAACCATTGTGGTAAATAGAGCATTTGTTCCTATAGGAGCAATGTTCTATTTATCACAATGGTTTCAAACTACAAAATTCTAACATTTTCCTTTTCTCTAGTTAATGCTCCTTTTTGGTAGATTTATTCAAAGTGGTTTGGATCTAAAAATATCCTATTAGGGAATGGTGTATACACGCACGGGTACAATCGTTCAGCAAACATTTGTTTCTATTCCCGCGATGTCGGGTTTTCCATTGGTGGACTCATTTCGGCTGGAGGTGCGTTCCCCCATTCTCCAATGGTCGGGGCTCAACTTGTTGTTGAATCGCGTGTCGTCCAAACACAGTCCCTTCACGTAAACAATTTGGCAGGCGGCTTTTAACAAAAGAATATCTGTTTTTACAATGTTTCTTCAGACAGCAAATAACAATAACCAGAACCACAGCAATACCCAATGAAAGGCTGATGTAATGCCAAAGGTTTCTTGATAACCAATTAAAGTTAATTCTTTAATAAATTTATTCATGGGTACATTCTTTATTTCTTGCAATGTGGGTGGAATTTCTATTTCACTTTGATTCGGAAAAGTGTCTGTAAGTTCATTCCAGATAATTGTTTTCTGAAAAAATTGCTTGTTTCAAGATTCTGTATCAAAATTCTGTATCATTCTTGCCATTTTTTTTAATTTGACCGATCACAAATAGTGTGTCCAAAGAGTGGTTGCTATACATTGTGGTTTAACTTTAACTACATCGACATGTGGTTCCACTCTACGTTCGCTGCGTTGGCCACCGCATACTACTGATAAAGTTAATACCTCCCTAGAAATGATTAAACACGTATCATCAAATAAATGTTCGCTAATTGGCAAGATGTCCCGCATTACCTTGGTATGATAAATTCAGAGAGAGCTGTTTTTCCCGAAACGAACATGATTACTATACACGTTTTTGAACTCCTTATCGTATACAATGGACTTGTAACTTAAAACAACTTCACATCACCGTGACTGCAAGCAATTAATTCGTTTTCGGCCAGTAATTGGTATTTTGTTCTTTGTTTATCCATCGGTATACCTGGGCTTTCCAGCTCTACTGTACCCATTAAATCATAATTACCTTTATCATCCTTTGTAGGTACAGGAGCAATTATTGGTAATAAGAATGTTTTATACACCTCGAACAGTTGGGCAATCCTTATTACAGGTATTGAGAGAATTATCAGAATTTTGCCGTCTGCAAATACTGCTGAAGTCATTAAATGGCGATAAAACGACCAGGTCTTTGTCTTAGGATCACTAATGAGAGTCATTAAATTCGGCAACTCTTTCCGAATCCTTACTAACAGTGAGTGTAACCTTAGCGGATTGATAATTCTTGTAAGACAAGTTTACTAAAGCCAAATGATCAACTTGAACTCGCAAGTCAATTATGTACGATCTCGCATTTAATAGTAACAGTCCTGTTTCTTCCAAAATAAGATCAACTTCAGCCATCATTCCAATGAAATTATGGGGTTTCTAATATTCCATCAATCGCAAATTTAGATTTAATGTTCTCGATTTTTGTGTCTCCTCGTTGCTCTGTTTGAATCATCGCATTTATGGATTGTCTATTGTCTTTTATCATTGTTCGTGATTCATTTAAAATCGTAAGACTCTCTGAAACTACGTGTACCATTTGTTTTTGATTTATCGCTAAATTTCTAATTTGACGACGAATATTTTCAACATCATCTTAAGTCACCGTTCTTACAAGCCACGATTGAATGGAACCAAGAAAGGGTACTAAAGATCACTTTGATCTTCCACGAATTTTCATCAACTCTCTAATTCCAGTTTTCATGACAGAACGCATTTATCCATATAGTCAATTTCATGCGTTAACCCTTCAAAAGCGTTTAAAAACGAAATGTTTTTGTGGCTTTCTAATGCAACATGTATTGCTGCCCTCGCGCTTGCCATAAACCTATCGAAATGTATAACAATTGTAGCAAACCATTTTGCACGGGTAGTGGCTATGTCATTTGTCTTATAATACACAACTGAATCGCGAATAACAATGTTACTGCCTCCTAATGTGACTAAGAATGTCACCGACAAAATGCTTAACGTGAATATTTGCATAATTACCTGCAAAAATAAAACGATAACAAGCAACAAATGCGAAAACCACATTAAAGCCGGACTTTCATCCAAGCTGTATCTGCATACCAAATATAAATTGTCTAGCAAATGTATTTCAGAAGTTATAACAAAAATTTAATGACAGCCAAGTTTTCAAAAAAGTGATATTGACCTGATTTCAGGTATCTTTATGTCATCTGTAAGGTCCTTACCAAAGCTACCTGAATACCAAAGGTGAATTGCCTAGCGTTCGTGGATCGAAAGTTATAGCAAAATGTTAAAGCTTGTTAAAAAACAGTAATTTTTCAAAATAGTGACATTGACCGTGACAAAAATTGCATGCATCCTTGTATCAACTGAAAGGTCTTCACCCAAGCTATCTCCATGCCATATATGAATTGTCTAGCATATGTGGTTAAGAAGATAAGACAAAATGTTGAAGTTTTTCAATGATGGCTAACTTGTCAAAATAGTGACCTTGACCTAATTTCAAATATCCTTTACCAAAGCCATATGTATATCAAAGATGAATTGCCAAGCATTTGTAGTTCATAAGTCAAAGCAATGTTAAAGTTTGTTAAAAACGGCAAAGTTTTCGAAATAGTGACCTTGACCTAATTTCATATATTCTTGTATCAAGCGAAAGGCCTTCAACCAAGCTATCTGCATACCAAATATGAATTGTCTAGCTTAAGTAATTCAGAAGTTATAGGCAGTGGTAAGGTTTTGTTAACGACGGTACGCAGCCAGCCCGCCCAACCAACCGCCCGCCTTGTTTTCGCCAAACTATAAGCCGAGAATTTTCTTGAAAAAAATCGGCTAAAAAAAATAAATACCATCAACAACACGCTTTTTGAAGCCTATACACAGAACATGTCAACCTATATGCTGCTATAACACAGCACATGTTTGCGGGTTTTTTCTGTCTTCGCGTAGACTTCTTAACTCCAGATTTGATAACATTCACTGACAAAATTGTTAATTGGCTAATTTCTAAAATAGTGGATAAACTCTATATCAGATCAGATACTAGACCCAGATCCGTATTATGTCATAAGCAAACAGAGCAGACCCTGATCAGACGGCTCCTACAGGACTTGTCTGAACTGGATATACTAGGTTTGTAACGTCGTTAAAACAAATATTTATAGAAGAAAGCATTAACAAGTTAAAGGTTAACCCATTACCTCATGACATAGGCTATTTTTAGATTCAACTTTTTTTAATTAATCTACCAAAAAGGAGCATTAACTAGAGAAAAGGAACATTTTAGAATTTTGTAGTTTGAAACCATTGTGATAAATAGAGCATTTGCTCTTATAGGAGAAAATGCTCTATTTATCACAATGGTTTAAAAATGTGAATTTTATAGTGACGCAAATATGCGTCACTAGGGGATAATGTGTTAAGATACAATAGTTTTGCGTTAAACCTTTGTGTTGACTTGTCTTCCTTGTTTCATTCCATGATTTATTACCACATGTGGGCTTATAAATTCATACAATTAACTTCCAACGGCTGATTAGATTTCAACGAAACGTCAAATGGTCAGTCATGAAATATGACATTTTAATGATTTTAGAATACACCCATTTCTTGTTTTACAACCCTAAATGAACTATCCCATTTACGTATGACTGTAGGTATGGTATGTCTAAACTCTGGTGTCATCGAGTTCAGATTACAGCCACACCACAGGTATCCGTGTCAACATACCGATTAATCATCCAAGTTAGTTTTTTATGAGAATATATAAATATTTTAACCCTTTACTCCATATATACGCCTTTATAATCCTTTGCAGTGTTGACTCAGATCAGAAGATTCAAGTATATATACTCCTTATTTCCCTGTTAAGGATTACACAGTGCACATAATTGAATCACAGGTACATTAAACATACATATCATTATATATAGCTCTTAATTTGCATAATGATGTCTTTTTAAACCATTTACTGTTTGGATAATTTTGATTATACCAGATACCTGAGAAACCGCTGTTGCAAAGAATATTCTTTAGATTGTTCATCAAAGGAAATTTATTTGGATTTTCTAGGTGATACTTGTGTAATGGCTGGTACATTTTTGAAGATAGTTTTGTTGTTTCATTACTGTTTATGTTGTCGATAAGTCTTGTCCAAAACGATATTATTCTATTATTTATATCCACAGATAGTATCCAAGTTCGCCGTATACCATGTATGAAGGGGTGGACTTTTTTAGGTTAATGATATACTTGTATAATTTAAGTTGTATCCTCTCAAGAGCGTCAATATTTCCATACCCCCATATTTCGCTGGCATACAGTAGTACAGGCTTAACTGTTTTTTCGAACAACACGATTTGTATGTCATAAGGTAACGATAATTTTTTAGCCTTTTCAGTAATGAGAACATTGCATTATTTGCCTGCTCAGATATGTGTTTCTTTGTTTTAACAAAATACCCTGTTTTTGAAAAAATTATTCTTAAATATTTGTATTCATTAACTAATTCAATAATTTTGGTTCCGATTTTAAATTCTGTGTTTGGTAGAATTCTGGTTTGACCAATTATCATTATTTTCGTTTTAGTAATATTAATATTTAATTTCCATTCTTCGCAATATTCTTTAAAGTGGTTTAAAGATATTTGAATATCATTTTTGTTATCACTGAATATTACAGTATCATCTGCGTATAGTAAGATAAAGAGTTTAAGGAACATATCTGCTTTGTCGTTTATATTGATACCGTTAATTTATTTTTCTAAATAGTCCTCTAAATCATTAAGGAATATATTAAAGAGAAAAGGTGATAAATGTTCCCCCTGTCTTACTCCTACGTTACACTCGAATAGGGGCGAAGAACCGCCAGAAGTTACAATTTACGATTTTTTATTTTTGTATAAGTTTTGTATAACTCCACCCAGGGGTTAAATGCGGCTGCACGAGTGCGTCATATGTTAGCAGTGCTCAATATTGTAGGCGAATAACTCAATAACCAGGGGAGTAAATGTACAGTCGGCTGAGCGGTCCTTCGGACTGAAAGTAGACTAGCGATAGGTGGATACAGTTTGTTCACTTGAATGTTTTCGTTATACATGCACTTTACCACTGTATTTGACGTCGAGGTTGTTGTAGGTTAGTCGGAGAATGGATACATTTAATTACACTGTTTGTCTTTTAGGGTGGGGTGGAATAAGTGTGAGGTTGGGCGCCCATAAACCGGTTTAACCCCCCAGTGACCTTTGTCACTGACCATTCCAAGGCGGTGCTTCCATCTTCCCCTATTGTGTGTTTGTTTTGTCTTTGTGCATCTCTTGTTGTTTTTATAGTCATGTACATTTGCTGTTTCCTTGTGTTGCTGTTCGGGCGACTGTTTGTTCTGTATGTGGTGTTTCCTGCATGACTCATTTTTGTACTTTAAGTAGGTACTTTAGTTTACAATTTACATGTAGATACGATCCTACAATTTCTACCATGCCAAAAAATTCTCACATTTCAATTAATCTAATCAATATCCACGATGCCATTGCTTACATGAATATTCATGGAGTAAAGGGTTGAGGGAAACTGTTTGATGGACGGATGGACGGACATACGGACAAGAGAAAATCTTTCAAAAGTGAGGACATAAAAATGTCCCTGCTGCATCAGACATTATAATACAGAGAAGTCTGGCTAATACGACCTCTGAAAAAACATTTAATTCTGGATCTTTAAAACTGGTTGTGGCTATATACAGGACAAAAGTTGTGCAAAAAGCTCCTACAGGATTCTGCATTCTTTTTGTCCTACATAAAACAACCTCTGCTTTTGTATACTCCCATGTTAACGCATCACTCCATAAATACGCCTTTGCAAACAAGGTAGACCCAGATCAGACGGCTCCTTCGTGAGCCGTCTGATCTGGGTCTACTCCGTTTGCTTATGATATACTATAGATAATGGCGATGACCAAAAAATCCTGTATGTACTACAATAAACCTTCTCTATAACGGCCACCAACTTATGTCAATTAGTTGGTATTTAGGGCAGGTGGTTGCTTAAAGCAAGGTGAAAGTAAAACAGAACGCTCCTATAGGAGCGTTGTTTTACTTTCACCTTGCTTTAAGCAGCCACCTGCCCTTTTACACAACATACTTCATGTAATTTAGTGGCTGTAATAGAGAGGTTTTACCTGTATTATAATAATCTAATTAATATTCATGATGTCATTAATTCTTACCTGAATATTCATGGCGTAATATATTTAATGACATAAAATTATGGTCGCTTTTTCTGGGAAACAAGAATACTGTAGACTAACGTTAACCCTTTCCTCCATAAACACGCCTCTGTAATAACCACTCCTTGAAACCATTGTGATAAATAGAGCATTTGCTCCTATAGGAGCAAATGCTCTATTTATCACAATGGTTTCACAAAGTGACTTTTACAGAGTCGTCAATATCAGGGAATGGGTTGAACATGGAAATGGTTATCCCATTATCTCATTGCAACAGTGTATTTATAGAGTAAAGTGTCATTGAACACCAGGAACAAATGGGTAAAAACAAATATCATGTTGAGAAGCTATGCTTATACAGGGTCACATGTCATGTTGTTTTAGGATCTGTCATGGGTCTACGCTCTTTGCATAGTTCTAAAGACAACTCTTCCCAGGACCCAACTCCAAATACACAAAACAAAATAGCTTGCAAAGTTATACTTTCAACCAACAGCTGAAAGTGGAGTATATTAACCCTTTTCCTCGCTTTTTCATTCTTTTGCAAACAAAGAAGACCTAGATAAGACGGCTCCTCTAGGAGCCGTCTGATCAAGGTCTGTTCTGTTTGCAATGAAATTATGATAGATCTGACTCTACAGTGTCTATCAATGTGTACATATGTGCCATCATAAAAATTCAGCTAATAAATAATTTAATATTCATGATGTCTTATGCAAACATGTAAAAGGAATAGGGTTAATACGAGTATAAACACTCTGATATTTGTCATGTGATAAAACAAGAACAAAACTGACACGTGACGGCTATTTATATTCTTTATTAAAGTTGATCCAGAACACGAGAATACATATATGGCAACATAAGGCAAGGCCAATAATAGATACTGCCCCTCATCCACAACCACAGCCCGTGTCTGTACCTTACCCTTCAGAGCACTCGGCAAATTCCTATCAGGGTTCAATTCAACCCTTTCCCAGTTCTATATTTACTATTTAGTTCAAATTTCAATACCTATTGAGTATTCATGGAAAAATTAATTATAATGAAATATGGAAGGTGGAACATTGTAGCCATTTTAGAAACTAAAGAAACAGATATATCTAAATCCATTAGCAAACAGAGCAGACCCTGATCAGACGGCTCCTCTAGGAGCCGTCTTATCTGGGTCTTCTCTGTTTGCAAATGCACGAAAATGCGTTTATATGAAGGAAAGGGTTAAACTTCCTCCTTCTTCATAAAAACCCTATCTACATGTATGTGATACACAATTGAGAATCTTGACCAGATGCCCATTTATTGAATATTTCATTTGGATCCAAACTGTTTACAAAATGCAAGACGTCAACTGTTACAAAATTCAAATTACTAAATGTAAAACAGTTTAACATTCATAATCATAATTTTTATGTACACAATATTTAACCCTTTACTCCAGGAGTACACCTTTCTATGCCTTTGAAAACAGAATAGATCCAGATCAGACGGCTCCTATAGGAGCCGTCTGATCAGGGTCTGCTCTGTTTGCTTATAATACAATACAGATGTTCTATACTTTCTGTCAAGGCCAAAACTTTCTGTGTCCATGTGCTGTTATAACAGCCATGATGGCATTATTTCTTACATGAATATTCATGGAGTAAGGGGTTAAGCAGAAAACGTGATTACAACAGCACGATAATTTTGTGTCCATCTAGAAATCAATATAGCACTAGTACAAATATATATACATGTACGCTCACGTCGTTCAGGCACACACAGACATACCGTACATGTATTAGTAGTTACTGACAGGCTTTTTCAAAGACATATACCATTACAAACTTGATATGGGCAAAGCAACAGATATTCAAATAGTAAATACACCCTTTCTCCACCAAACCCTATGTTGTGACCACTCTTTAGAATCGTCTTGAAGAGACAATTCTAATGAGTGGTCACAATATAGGGTTTGGTGGAGAAATTAAAACGAGCTATTCTTGAAAATGTTTCAATTTACACATCTTATCTGGGCATCCATATACACTAACACAAAAAGGTATATTTTTTAAATCTTTGATCCAGTGAGTTCACTACTATGCTGAATTTTTCATATTGATCTGGGTCTATTCAGTTTGCACAGGTGTGAAAAGGCATCTCTATGAGGTAGAGAGCGAAAAGCTTACATCCATTCTGTAAAAAGCAATCAGATACACCCCCATTGCCATACCTCCTCCACCCCAGTTATTCAGTAAAGGCAAAAGAGAGATTCTACTGTAACACGTGCATAACTTAACCTTTTGAATGCTGAAGTTTCATCAATTCATGAAACGGTCCATCAGTGTTTAACCCTTTCCTCCATAAATGCGCCTTTCTACGCCTCTGTAATAACAACTTCTTGAAACCATTGTGATAAATAGAGCATTTGCTCCTATAGGAGCAAATGCTCTATTTATCACAATGGTTTCAAACTACAAAATTCTAAAATTTTACTTTTCTCTATTAAATGCTCCTTTTGGGTAGATTCATTCAAATACGTTGGGTCTAAAAATAGCCTTTGGAGGAAAGGGTTAATAACAGTCCATTCAGTATGAACGGCCTAAATTAGCTTGATAATTCTGAATGAAAAATAGTGTTAACCCTGATCAGAGGGCCCCTGGGTCTACACTGTTTACAAATTATGGTTAACTCATTTCTGCATTCAGAGGATCAATATGGCAACATTTGTTGCAGTGAAATAAAATACAGTAAAACCCTGCTAATGCGACCACCCAAAAGAGGGATAGTTCTGGGTGCTAGATGCAGGTGGTAGCTTAAGGCAGGACAAAAGTAATGGAGCTTTCTGCATTACTTTTGTCCTGCATTAAGCAACCACCTGCTTATAAAGACACCCATGTTTATTCATTAAATGGTCGCATTAGAGGGGTTCTACTGTACTGTAATACAGTAAGGCATCTCTATTCAGTCTATTGTAAACCCTCAAATGATGTCCAATTATGGGGTTTAACCCTTTCCCTGTTGAATATTCATGTGAGAAATAATGACATGAATATTTATCAGGCTCAGCTGTTTTTTTATGACGGCATATGAACAAATTTTTGGTATTGATAGAAACTGTAGAGCCAGATCTATAGACTTGACCAGGGTGTCAAATAATAATAATAATAATAATAATTCCTGATCCAGATGGTCTGCTCACAGCAAGCTAAAGGTTCGTTCGTAATCAATTATTAACATATAATCATGTATTGCTATTAACAAATCAGTCTGTTGCTTTTTCATGTCACATTCAGTTGCTATTCTGTCACATTTGCTATAATGTATCTAAAAGCTGTTTCCCTGACAATTACAGATACTCATCAATAAATAAGTCTATCCCACTATTATACCAATCGCTGTTCCTCATTTAAATTTAATATTGAACTGTATATCATTCAATCCTTCCCATGTTACGGATTGCTGGGACAATCAGATTCAGCTGACACTTTGCCTTATACAAATACCTCTTCACACCTTGGCAAATAGAGCAGATCAAGATCAGGTGATTCTTATAAGAGTTGTCTGATCAGTGCCTGATCTGGGTCCATGCTCATAAAGCTTTTTAGTCCGAGTTTGTTCTCAAGCTTTTGATTGGCCAGATTTGAGCCAAAGGCTCAAATCTGACCAATCAAAAACTTGAGAATGAACTCAAACTCAACTAAAAAGTTTTATAAGCATGGAACCTGATCTGTTTGCCCATGAAATTACAAAGATTAGATTCTACAGTTTCTGTAAATATCAAAACAAGCCCGTGTTCATATGCCATTATAAAACTTCAGCTTATAAGTATTTGGGATGTTTATTTATTTCTAATATTAACATTCATCAGCAATATGATTAACCCTACTGACAATACAGTAAAACTCCTCTAAACCGGAATTTTAGTAAGGAAGAACTTAGATACTTTTAGGCTAGTGGCTACTTTTAGGCAGGTGGCTGCTTAATGCAGAGTGGAAGTCATACAGAAAGCTCCTAGAGGAGCTTTCTGCAAGACTTTCACCCTGCTTTAAGCTGCCACCTGTCTCCAAGGTCGATATTTATACTAGATTGAGTGTCCTGTTTAGAGAGGTTTTACTGTATATATTCATGCAAGAAATAATAACATCATGAATATGTTTTAGGGGATTTCTTTGGCATTTGAACATAAGATTTGTTTGATCTTGACAGAAAGTACAGAACCAGATCTATATAATTCCATAAGCAAACAGAGGAGACCTAGATTAGTTCCTGCAAGAGTCTTCTGATTTGATTTTCACTTGTAAAGGTGTCAAAAAGCAACAGTTTCAAGTAAAAGGTTAACACCTAATATATGCAAATTACACTTTGGACACAATGACTTGCAATGATTAATTTCACATAATATGTATGAGAGAGTCAGAGTCCTTGCCATCAGGAGCAGGACTCCTCCGCCTCTTGTTCCTGTTCTGAAGGTCTCCTTCACCGTTTGTCTCCAGTAGGGCCGGGGAGGGGCTAGGAGTCCTACGATTCAAATGTGGAAGATAGCATGGTAAAAAGTGGCGCACCAGCGATTCAAAGTATACCTCTACTGTTTTGCCCACCTGGTAGATTTCTGAGGTCTCCTGCAAAATGAAGATTGGTAAGATTAAGAAGTATTATATAAAAGTTCTATTCAACAAAGTAGATTTTATAGTAAATTATAGTAGAAAGGTAAAAAACACCACATCATTCAATGGTCTGACTTGGCCAATATTTAACCTTGCTGACAACATCCTTTTGAATGCAGGCAATGAGTGTATAGTAAAACCTCGTCTACACCAGAATTCTAGTAGAGAAGAATTTAGATACCTTTAGGCAGGTGGCTGCAACCTGCCTAAAGGCAGTGAAAGTCATGCAGAAAGCTCCTAGGAGCTTTCTGCATGACTTTCACGCTGCATTAAGCTGCCACCTGTCTCCATGACCGATATTTATACCAATTTTAACGTCCGGTTTAGAGGGATTTTACTGTACTGGCATTTCCAAACAATGTGGACCCAGATCAGAGGCCTCCACAGATCAGAGGGCTCCACAGATCAAAGGACTCCTATAGCAGTCCTTTTTATCAGGGTTTGCACTGTTTGGCTTTCAAAGTCCTCTAGCAATTTAACGCTTTACTCTTTAACCTATTACCTCATAGGCTATTTTTAGATCCATCCACTTTGAATAAATCTACCGAAAAGGAGCATTAACTAGAGAAAAGGAAAATATTAGAATTTTGTAGTTGAAACCATTGTGATAAATACAGCATTTGCTCCTATTGGGGCAAATGCTCTATTTATCACAATGGTTTCACAAAGTGACTTTTACAGAGTCGTCAATATGAGGGAATGGGTTAAATATTTTAACGCTTTACTCTATAAATATGCCTTTTTACGTCTTTGCAATGAAAACAGAAAAGATCGGGATTAGAGAGCTGCTGTAAGAGCCACCTGATCAGGGGCTGCTCTGGTTGCTAAGGAAACAATATTGATATGATTCTACAGTTTCTACTATGGCCCAAAATTCGCATGTCTATGTGCCACAGTAAGAATTAATCTAATTCATATTCATGATGCCATTGTGTCTTAAATGAATATTTATGGAGTAAAGGGTTACACAGTGGTTACAAGATGGTTGGGCTATTCCACTTTAACCTATTCCCTCATAGGCTATTTTTAGATCCAACCACTTTGAATAAATCTACCGAAAAGGAGCATTAACTAGAGAAAAGAATTTTTTTAGAATTTTGTAGTTCTGAAACCATTGTGATAAATAGAGCATTTGCTCCTTAGGAGCAAATGCTCTATTTATCACAATGGTTTCAAAAAGTGACTTTTTACAGAGGCGTAGAAAGGCATATTTATGGAGGAAAGGGTTAAACGTGGTGACACACTTACTGGGTTAAACTTGTAGCAGTTTCGAAAAACCAGCTTCACGTCTGACAGGAATTCCTCTACAGTATTGTAGTGGGCAAAGTGACCTCTTCTCAGCTTATACTTGATAGTTCCAAAGTCCATGGGTCTGTCAACAACCTTATGATAGTTAGGAATCTGAAATTCACAAGTGGTTACAAAATTTAAAGGGACATAACTTTAACTCTGTATTAAATGTCATCTTCAAATATTTTCAACTGCTGCAATTGTGTCATCTATCTTCAAAATTGTAGTCAACTAGCCATACAGTTTGGATCCTGATGAGCGATCCAAATATTTGGCATCTCATCTGGATCCAAACTGTGCAAGTTGACTTCATTTAACTCTTTCCTTCATATAAACGTGTCCTCACACATTAACTTTGCAAACAGAGTAGACTCAGTATGCTCTGTTTATTAAATGGAATTTGAAAGATGTTTGTTTACTTTCTAAAATGTTCTACCTTCCACATTTCATTATAACTATTTTGTTCCTGAATATTCAGTAGGTGTTGAAATTTGGAATAAAATTAAACCAGGGAAAGGGTTAAATACATATAGAGATTAAATTGTCATTTCTCTATCAAATCCTATGTTGTGACCACTCTTTAGGATTGTCTGGAAGGAGACAATTATAAAGAGTGGTAACAACATAGGATTTGGTGGAGAAATAAAGGTGCCATTCTTGTAAACATTTTAACCTTTAGCCTGCTATGGGTGGATGAGTGAATACCTATGCAAACAGTTTGGATCCAGATGAGACGCCGAGTAACTCGGCGTCTCATCAGGATCCAAACTGTTTGACACCCTGATTGCATTTTGATAGAAAAAATGCTCAGCAGGCTAAAGGTTATTTACAAATCTTATCTTGGCCTCTGCAAATAACCTATTAAGATCTGTCTTAGACTGTGTCCCTGATGTTTGTAAATACATTTTTGTAAATTTGAAGCTTGTTGGCACTAGCCCTCAATCCTCTCAAGGAACCACACAAAGGAAATAATCCTACACAATTCCCTCGTAAGAAACCAGCAAACACTGATACTTACAGATTTTGGTACTGGCTCGTGGAACACTGTGCTGGCTTCAAAACAGAAGAGTTCTAGCAGAACTCGTTCACAAGTCTGTAAAATACAAATATATTAATTAACCCTTTACTTCATGAATATTTGTGGAATAAATTAAAGAACTCTAGTGAGCAAGCTCACATACCCAATGCCGCCACATTGTCAGAGCAAAAAGTGGTTCCCCATGACCAAAGACCTCTGGTAACAAATTATCATAGGTGATTCCTCTGAAAATCGAACTGAGACCCTCCAGGCCAGCTACTTTGCAATGGGTTGTCACTATTTGAATAATTTCTGTTTTTGTCTTAAAGTGTCAGCATTTACCCAAATTGTTCTGATTCAATAGTTTCTACGTTGGCAAAAATTTCATGTGTTAATATGCGATTTTGAAAAATAATCTAATTGATATTCATGATGTCATTATTTCTTATGTATGTCTATGACTATTCAGGGAGTAACGAGTTTTTAGTGATAGTCTATACTTGGAATATGTTTAAACAATGATTATTTCAATAATTAGTCATTTGTTTATATGCTGAACGTAAGTACATCGCAAGATAACCAGTCGAATAAACACACAAGACGACACAACTTTCATGTGTTTGATATGTTATTCGGCAATGTATTTGTATTTATTCGGCTTGCGTTTTAGTTTTGTTAACTACAACATTCGACCTATAAGATCGATAATATTTTGTTGTAGAACAAAATTTATAAGTATCTATGAAAATGGTTCATTTTGCATCACAGGGGCATTTTTTATATACAATCTTCATAATAATTACTGAACATAACAAATACCAAGTATATATATGCGTTCATCGTCGGGACTTCCTCTTTAACCCTTTCCCTCATATAATCGTGTTTTCACGCATTTGCAAACAGAGTAGACCCAGATCAGAAGCCGTCTGATCAGGGTCTGCTCTGTTTGCTAACAGAATTTTATAAATCTGTTTCTTTACTTTCTAAAATGTCTGCAATTTTCCACCTTCCATATTTCTTTATAACTATTTTGTTAATGAATATTAATTAGGTACTGAAAATTGGCCTAAATACAGAACAGGGAAAGGGTTAAGCCATTCAGATAGATCAGTCCTTCTCTTTTTTCTATGGCTATGAAAGTCTTGCCTTACCTTTATTTCCTTGTCAACCAGCCCACTTGGTGCCTTCCTCTTGCCATTACTGTTTAGTTCAAACTCCCGTGGAATTGGTGTGCGAATAATGAGATCCTCGTCAGGGGAGCACATGGTGCAAGCCCAGTCCTCACTGGAAAACAAACCAAACTTATCATTAACCCATAATCATTACCTCATAGGCTATTTTTAGATACAACCTCTTTGAATAAATCTACCGAAAAGGAGCATTAACTAGAGAAAAGGAAACTTTTTTGTAGTTTGAAGCCATTGTGATAAATAGAGCATTTGCTCCTATAGGAGCAAATGCTCTATTTATCACAATGGTTTCACAAAGTGACTTTTACAGAGTCTTCAAAAGGCGTTAATATGAGGGAATGGGTTAACCCTAATGTAAATGCCTTTTCACGTATTTGCAAACAGAGCCACAGAGCCGTCTGATCAGGGTCTGCTCTGTTTGCCTTTGACATGATATACATCTGATTCTACTGCCTTTGTCAAAGCAAAACATTTCAAAAAGTTAATATTATAAAAATTCAGCTAATAAATGCACGATGCCTTCACTTCTTACATGAATATTGAACAAGGAAATAATTAACCCTTTACCTCATGACTACTTATGTAAGAAATAATGATATTATCAAGAATAATTAATTTATGTCACAGTAGAAATTGTGATTCAGGACAATCATTGACTCTCTCTGAGGACAGACTGTGATCGCAATCTCTCCTAGTACAATCTGCGATTCTACTAGAACAGATTCCGATTACATTCTGTCCTAGGACAAACTGCAATTCTAGTATGATTTGTGGCACCAGAGAATTTTTGGCCCTTGGAAAAACTGCAGATTAATATACAAAATATTCATGATGTCATTAACTCATGCAGTAAAGGGGGTTAACCCTTTATCTGATAGAGACATCATTTGAACCCTCTCCCACTTGTATGTTTATTTCAAATTTCAATACCTAACAAATATTCATGGACAAAATAGTTATAATTAAAGATGGAAGCTGTATCATTGTAGCCATTTTAGAAAGAAACAGATCTTTCACATTCCCATGGTAAACAGAGTACTCTGATCAGACGGCTGACCTGGGTCTACTCTGTTTGCAAATGCATGAACGCACATTTATATGAAGGAAAGAGTTAAATCCTTTGCAATCAAGTCCTGCTTTGTTTACTTATACCGTACATAATTCTCGGCTGTTTGCTATGGCAATAAATTTTCAACTTCTTTCAATTCTATTGTATTTCACTCATTGCTCTTAATCCTTTCCCTCATATAAACACCTTTTAAAGCATTTGCAAACAGACCAGACCCTCATCAAACAGCTCCTAGAGGAGCCGTCGGATCTGGGTCTACTCTGTTTGCAAATGTGTGAAAAGGCGTTTATATGAAGGAAAGCGTTAACTATACAATAGACTGACATAGTAGTTAACAGTGTAGACCCTGATCTAGACTGCACTATTTGTCTATGTCTGAAATAGTTATTAGAGTTGAAGAAAGCTGTTGGGCATAAACAAGAAAAACTTGTCAACACAACTTTCAAAATAGATCTTTATTTTCAGCGGCCCAGATAAGATGTGTAAATTAAAACATATTCTAGAATAGCTTCTTAATTTCTCCACCGAATCCCATGGTGTGACCACTCTTTAAAAGTGTCTCCATGAGACGATTCTAAAGAGTGGTCACAAGTTCACAACATAGTGTTTGGTGGAGAAATAAAGGTTTTAGAATTTGTGTACACACCTTTATCTAGTGCTCTTTTAACACTTTCCCTCATATAAAAGTGTTTTCACGCATTTGCAAACAGAGTAGACCCAGATCAGACGGCTCGTAGAGGAGCAGTCTGATCAGGGTCTGCTCTGTTTGCTTATGAAATTTGATAGATCTGTTTCTATACTTGTCAAAATGGCTACAATGTTGCACCCTCCATGTTTCATTATAACAAATTTGTACATGAATATTCAGTAGGTATTGAAATAAACATAGAACAGGGAAAGGGTTAATTCTCTTAGAGAACAAAATGTATGTGTAAAACAGACTTCATGTTACTTAGCGCTTAATCTGGATTGCCACGGTTGTTAACTTCATTCATATAAAACATTTACAACATTTCTGCACAAAGTCGTCAAATTGCATTTCTTTCTTTGACAATTCTTTCTACATTGATAGAATTTTAACAAAATATACATGAAATCTGACATACAGTAAAACCCCTCTAAACAAAACACTAAAATGAGGTCTAATGTGAGGTCTTAGAAGCAAGGACTGGTGGTAGCTAAATACAGAATAGAAGTTATTCTTATTTATACATGATTAAAGTTTAACAGAAAGCTCCTGCAGGTGCCGTCTGATCCGGGTCTTCTCTACTTGCAAAAGCGTGAAAAAGCATTTGTCTGAGAGAAATGGTTAACCCATTCCCTCATATTAACGTGTTTTCAAGGTATTTGCAAACAGAGTAGACCCAGATCAGACAGCTCCTATAAGAGCCATCAGATCAGGGTCTGCACTGTTTGCAAATTGAATTTGATAGGTCAGTTTCTTTAGTTTCTAAAATGGCTACAATGTTCGACTTTCCATATTTCATTATAACTATTTTGTACATGAATATTCAGTAGGTATTCAAATTTGGAATAAATAATAGAACAGGGAAAGGGTTAAGTGGTTGCTTTAGAGGGGTTACGCTGTATATACCACAGGTAGCAAAGATCATTTTATGCACGCAAATAAAAAATATCTCATATAGAGACAAAGTACATGTATATCATTAGTGTTAAACCATTACAAAATGATATAATTATTATTTAACACACATACAATAACAAAAGCCATGATAAGTAAGATGACTAAAAACTCTAACAATAACATAGGATGATGACTTTGCAAACGTGGACACAGGATGTCCATGCGTTTGCAAGTGACGATGTATGAGATAAACTTTACCATGCTATGAAACAAACACAACATTTGAGAAAGGTCACTACTCCAAAACAGAGGTCCAGATAAGATGCATAAATTTAAACATATTCAAGAATAAATCCTTTATTTTTCCACCAAATCCTATACTGTGACAGTATACAGTTTGGTGGAGAAATAACGATTTTAACCCTTTCCTCCATGAATATTCATGTAAGAAATAATGACATCATGAATATTAATTAGCTAAATATTTATGTTGTAACTATGAACAAAATAATATTTACCACGACAGAAACTGTAGATTATCATAAGCATACTGCGGAATCAGATCAGACGGTTCCTATAGGAGCCATCTCATCTAGGTCTATTCTGTTTGCAATGGCGTATTTATGGAGTACAGGGTTAATATTTGGGTATGCACCTTTATCTGTAACTCTGAAAAACATGTCTACTGTACTGGTGGAATGATCTAATCTAATATTCACTTTAACATGAAGGCAGATAAAAACATACTACATACAATTAGAGACAATTATGTAAAACACATGAATCAGATATTTATTGCAACCTCAAGAACATTCATTTGATATGTTCCCTGTTGAATATTCATGTAAGAAATAATGAGATCATGGATATTAACCCATTCACTCAGATGCTATATTTAGTTCCAAGCTCTTTGAATAAATCTACCAAAAAGGAGCATTAACTAGAGAAAAGGATTTTTTTAGAATTTTGTAGTTCTGAAACCATTGTGATAAATAGAGCATTTGCTCCTTAGGAGCAAATGCTCTATTTATCAAAATGGTTTCAATAAGTGATTTTTACAGAGGCGTAGAAAGGTGTATTTATGGAGGAAAGGGTTACCGTAATTAGATTAATTTTTATAATGACATAATTATGTACATAGGAATTTTTGGTATAGGCAGAAACTGTAGAGTCAGCTCTATTACAATTCCATAAGCAAACAGAGTAGACCCTGATCAGATGGCTCCTACTGGAGTTTCTGCTCTGATTGCTTTTGACATGATATAGATCTGATTCTACGTCAGTTTTTGTCGAAGCAAAATATTCTCTTCAAATTCAGCCAATAAATATTCACATATTGTCATTATTTCTTACATGAATATTGAACAGGGAAAGGGTTAAATGAATATTCATGTCATGTCTTGAGGTTGCTTGTTTGATAAATCATTTGATGTACTGTGTGCTATTGCAGCAGCAGAGGTGGGGTTTGCTATAGCCCAAAGGTGCAGTCACAATAAAGTGTTTGTTTAGATCTAGATACATACTGGTGCCCTGAGCACACTTTATAATGACCCTAAACACCAGATTTATTGGAAATATTGTTTCAGAGTTGAAAACCTTTTTTAATGGTGTTTGTTTAATTGAACCATCATGTGTTGTCAACATTTCGTAAGAGTCAATCCATGTTCTCGTTTGTATATTTGATTGGCAGTTGCGTACATTTTCACTGATAAATGTAAGATTTTTTTTTTTATGTGACAATTACCAGCTTCGATTTGTTATCCATACTTATGACATATAATTATAGGTAGTTTTTGACTACATTTCCAATAAACCTGCTGTTAACCCTTTCCCTTATATAAATGTGTTTTTATGCATCTGCAAACAGAGTAGACCCAGATGAGACGGCTCCTATAGGAGCCGTCTGATCAAGGTCTGCTCTGTTTGCTAATGGAATTTGAAAGATATGGGTCTTTACTTTCCAAAATGGCTACAATGTTCCACCATCCTTATCAGTTATCACATTATAACTATTTTGTCCATAACTATTCAGTAGGTATTGAAATTTGAAATAAACATAGAACAGGGAAAGGATTAAGGATAATAGTTTATACAGGC
The DNA here is from genome assembly GCA_963576725.1 of Azorinus chamasolen. NCBI lineage: Eukaryota > Metazoa > Mollusca > Bivalvia > Cardiida > Solecurtidae > Azorinus > Azorinus chamasolen. The sequence goes on along the minus strand of OY755246.1, from coordinate 53,148,278 downwards.
ACCTGTGAATTAATACATTGTACACGTATGAAGAATAACAAGTTTTCTCTTACATATTTTTCACAGATAAAATACATACTAAGTATCAAAACAGCACCAAAACAAATGACAACACTGAGAAAATGAGGAGAAAGTATAAAACTGAAGGATGATTGGTTTGGCTTATATCAAGTTTTAAGTCACCCTTTCCCTGTTCTTAACTTCTATGTATAGTACAAATTACAATACCTAATGAATAGTCATAGATAAAATATTGGTAATGAAATATGGAAGGTGTAGCATTGTAGGCATTTTAGAAACTAAAGAAACAGATCTTTCAAATTCCATTAGCAAACAGAGCAGACCCTGATCTGACAGCTCCTATAGGAACCATCTGATCTGGGTCTACTCTGTTTGCAAATGTGTGAAAACGTGTTTATAAGAAGTTTATAAGTTGCTTTAACAGTACAGCAGTCATATCACAAAATCCAGCTCATAACTAATTACAGGTGGAGTAAGACCCCAGAAGTTCTGTGCACGTAACAAATTGCATTGTTTCGTGCACAGAAGAACATCCAAGTATAACCACCGCCCTACCGCAAGCCGGCTGGAAGGCTGCCTCACATAAAAAATCCCAATGCCCAGACTGAAGGATGGGAGTGTAAATATATGTTTGCCCAAGGCAAAGCCATGTATGACACACTACAGGCCACTAACAAAGTCATGTATGACACACTACTGATCACTGACAAAGTCATGTATGACAAACTACAGGCTAAAGACAAAGCCATATATGACAAACTATAGAATATTGTCAAAGTAATGTATCAAGACACACTATAGGCTATTGACATCTTGACTAGTAATTTGTATACATCTACAAGCTTTCAAGCAGTATGTTATGTGTGTCAAACATGAAACCTTTTAATGCTGGAAACAAGTGAACTGTCATTTACAAACAGTGTAAGCTAAGAGCAGTGAAATCCTAGAGGAGCCCTCTGATCAATGTCTGCACTGTTTGCTGGTCCTAATCCTCTAGCAAACTTAACCCTTTCCTCCATAGGCTATTTTCAGACCCAACCTCTTTGAATGAATCTACCGAAAAGGAGCATTTACTAGAGAAAAGGAAACTTAGAATTTTGTAGTTTGAAACCATTGTGATAAATAGAGCATTTGCTCCTATAGGAACAAATGCTCTATTTATCACAATGGTTTCAAGAAATGGTTATTACAGAGGCGTAGAAAGGCATATTTTTGGAGGAAAGGGTTAAGCCTTTCACAGTAAATGTATGCTATACACTGATAGACAATGGCTGACTTCAGGGTCTTTGATATCTATTAACCCTTTCCTCCATAAATACGCCTTTCTACGCCTCTGTAAAAGTCACTTTATGAAACCATTGTGATAAATAGAGCATTTGCTCATATAGGAGCAAATGCTCTATTTATCACAATGGTTTCAAACTACAAAATTCTTAAATTTTCCTTTTCTATAGTTAATGCTCCTTTTCGGTAGATTTATTCAAAGTTGATGGATCTAAAAATAGCCTATGGAGGAAAGGGTTAAAACACCCGAAGACTATACTGTTTGCTGGTGCAAAACTTTCTAAAACTCATCCTAGGTCACTTTATATTCATGGAGTTAACCCTTTACTCCATGAAATAATGCCAATATGAACATTAATATGCACACAGAGATGTTTGGCCATGGCTGAAACTGGGGAATCATATCTACATTATTTCATAAACAAACAGAGCAGATGCTGATCAGACGGATCCTATAGGAGCTGTCTGATCTGGGTCTACTCTGTTTGCAAAGGCGTAGAAAGGTGCATTTATGGAGAAAAGGGATAAGGGTTAACAATATACAACCACAGGATAACATTTACAAATCTAGGTTGATTATATGAGGCAGCACAAAAACATGTATGGGAACATGTATGGGTACATGTACATACAAAATGCAACGAGATAAATTAAAAGTTCTATGTTTCATACTCATCATAAGTCCAGGTAAGATGAGTACATTTAAACATTTTCAAGAATAGCTCCTTTATTTCTCAACCCCAAACCCTACACAGTGACCACTCTTTAGAATTGTCTTGATGGTTTAGTGGAGAAATTACTAATTTAGTATTTGGGTTCATTCCTGTATCTGTAACACTGTTTCATACACTTTCCAATGACACACGCGGATTAACCCTTTCCTCCATAAATACGCCTTTCTACGCCTCTGTAATAACCACTTCTTGAAACCATTGTGATAAATAGAGCATTTGCTCCTATAGGAGCAAATGCTCTATTTATCACAATGGTTTCAAACTACAAAATTCTAAAAGTTTCCCTTTCTCTAGTTAATGCTCCTTTTTGTAGATTCATTCAAAGAGGTTGGGTCTAGAAACAGCCTATGGAGGAAAGGGTTAACCCTTTCCCTGTTGAAGATTTGTATCGGATATAATGACAATTATGAATACCTATTTGCTGATTTTTTATAATGGCATGTGTACACAGAATTGTTTGGTATTGGTAGAAACTGTAGTCAGATCTATTGTAATGCGGGATACTGTTCAGCTGCAAATTATCTCTCTGGACAGATAAACACAAAGGTATACCAAATGATAGGTAAAGGTGAGGTTTATATTCTGGAACTATATACATATCCTCCCGACTTCACAATTTACCCCCTGATCACTGGGTCATAAGACGGCCATTAACATTCGGTGCCCAAGGCAGCCCTGGCACCTTGGCTTATTTCCCTCACAGGTACCCATTTATACACCTGGGTCAAGGGTAGTAAGCGTGGGATGCATTTTTTTGCTCAGAAAAATTCTGATAGTCCGATGGCAGGATTCGAACCAGGGACACTCCGATCCCAAGTCTAACGTCCTACCACTGGACCACCACTCCCACATAAGTAGGTCCTTTCAGTTGGATTACTCAGTTATTTCTCAAGTATTTCAATGAGATGTTGCGGTCAACTGATTTGATATTTAAAGAAAGATCATTTTCCTTAAAGCATTCAAATAGTGTTATAGTCAAAGAAAGTAGGTAATAATTGTCATAATCATATGATCGTTCTGATATGAGATATTTAAAGCAAAATGTGCTATTGTGGTGCAACGAGATAAACAATAAAATTAAAGGAAACCAACTTTTTAAGTAGGGCTTTTTGAAGAGCATTCAAGAAAGATTACTGAAAGATCCCACATATAACTGATCAGACTGCTCCTACTGAAGCCATGTGATGTGAGTTAACCTTTTGCAAAGGCATGAAGAAGTGTTTGTATGAAGGAAAGGGTTCTTCAGAAATGTAGGTTTCCTTGGTATCTCTGCCAAATATGAATAATTGGATTTTTATGAATATTCATGTATGAAATAATGACACCATGAAAGTTTATTCATTTTTGTAATGGTAAATGAACACAGGTTTTCTGGCCATGGCAGAAACTATAGAATCAGATCTATATAATGCACATAGATAAACAGAGTAGACCCAGATCAGATGGCTCCTACAGGAGCTGTTAGATCTGACTCTATAAACTGTTTGCGATGACATGAAAATGTGTTTATATAAGGGAAAGGGTTAAGTATTCTAAAGAGTCCATTCAGTAAGCAAGGTTCACATTAGCTGAGGATTTTGAATGACAAACTGTGCAGACCCTGATCAGAGGGCACTTATTGGAGACATACACTGTAGATGTTGCCACAAAATAACACATTTAAGGATGACATTCAGCGAGATGCAGCAAGATCTTCCTGTTGTTGTGCATAACTGTGAATTTGAAGCCTCATTTGAATTAAATTACCCTGTGACTGCTAAATAATCACAGTGGAATGGTCCAACAATAGAGTCCATTCATTATGAAAGGTTGAAATTTATGAGAGGATTTTGAATGACAATCAGTGCAGATCCAGATCAGACAGCTCCTAGAGGAGCCCTCTACTGTCTAAAACCCGAAGGCTTTTAACCCTTTCAATGCTGAATTGTCAAATGGACTATTCCAAATATTCAAACAGGTCAAGCTGATGTTTTAAATGAAAAGTGTAACATGACAAACAGTGCAGACCCTGATGAGAGGGCTCCTCTAGGAGCCCTCTCATCTGGGTCTACGCTGTTTGTGAAAGATATTAGTGGCTCGTTTCACAAATACAAAGGGTTAATCAATTTTCAAACTGCTTAGACAATGATTGCTCATATTGTAATACTGCATTCAGTGCATTCTATTATGATGTAAATATACTATACATTTAGATAAAGGAAACCGGAGAGTTGTAGACAGACGGAATATTGACCATTTACTCCATGAATATTCATGTCATATTAATTAGAATAATTGTTGTTATAGAACATGGACAATTATGAAGTTTTGGTCAAGGCAGAAACTGTAGAATCATATCCACATTTCATCATGAGCAAAGAGAGCAGAAACTCGTCAGACAGCTCCTATAGGGCCTCTGATCTGGGTCTACTCTGTTTGCAAAGGCATAGAAATGGTCAACAGTTTTTTAGGTCATATTGCCATGTCCAGCTAATTACAGGTGGAGGAAGACACCAGAGCTTCTTCTGTACATGGAACAGGTTACAGAAGAATACCCAGACAGAATCATGGACCTACAGCAAGCCAGTTGGAAGGCTTCAACATGAAAAATCGAAATGCCCAGGCCAGCATTCGAACCACAGCAGTGAAGGTAAAAGTGATTGTCAGTCCAAGACTGTAACCAATCTACCACAGAGGCCCCCTCCCAGATAGGACTTAACTGAGAAATTATTGATCAGTACTCCTCTTAACTACAGCCCAGATAAATACAGAGCTCCAGATAAGATGAGTAAAGAATAAGTTTCTCCTTTAACTCTCCATCAAACCCTATACTGATACCACTCTTTAGAATCGTCTCTTTGAGACGATTCTAAAGAGTGGTCACAGTATAGGGTTTGGTGGAGAAATGACGATTTTAGTATTCGGGTATGCATGCTTATCTGTAGCTCTGATTATTAGCCCTTTGCAAACAGAGTAAAACCCTGATCAGTGTCTGCTCTGTTTGCTTATGTATATAAATATAGATCCGATTTGACATTATCTGCGTGAACAAAAACATCCTGTGTACATAAATATGCTATTATAAAATATAGCTAATAAATATTCATGATGTCATCAACTGGTGTATCTGTCTGGTAAAGGGTTATTACTTATATATATACCTTTCCATGCTTTTGCAAACAGAGTAGACCTAGATCAGACAGCTCCTATAGGAGCCATCTGATCTTGGTCTACTCTGTTTGCAAATACATAGAAAGGTATATATATAAGTAATAACCCTTTACCAGACTGAGACACCAGTTGATGCTTTTGGTAACAGACTAGACCCCGATTAGATAGCTCATGTAGGAGTTGTCTGATAAGCTAACCCTTTCTTCCATAAATACGCCTTTCTACGCCTCTGTAAAAGTCACTTTATGAAACCATTGTGATAAATAGAGCATTTGCTCTTATAGGAGCAAATGCTCCATTTATCACAATGGTTTCAAACTATAAAATTCTAAAATTGTCCTTTTCTCTAGTTAATGCTCCTTTTTGGCAGATTTAATCAAAGAGGTTGTATCTAAAAATAGCCTATGTGGGATTGGGTTAAGGATCTGCTGCTTACTTATGGAATATCCTGGATCTGATTCTATATGTAATGATTATATATTTACTTATTGAATTTAGCAATGTAATTATATTTAATAACATTTAATTCTTTACTCCATGAATATTCATGCAAGAAATAGCCATGAATATTAATTAACTTCCTTGTTCAGTATTCGTGTAAGAATTATTTGGCTGATTTTTTATAATGCAATCTTTTCAAAGGATTTTTTATTTGGACAAAAACTGTAGAATCAGATCTATATCATGTCAAAAGCAAACAGACCAGTCCAGACCCTTATCAGTTGCTCCTATAGGAGTCATCTGATCAGTGTCTACTCTGTTTGCAAATGCATGAAAAAGCGTTTACACGAAGGAAAAGGATAATAGCATCTTAACATGGGGTATGTTGGTAATAGCAGAAACTGCAGAATCATATCTACGGTATTTTAATTCATAAGCCAACAAACCAGACCCTCACCAGACTGCTCCTATAGGTCGAACGGTCTGATCTGGGTCTACTCCATTTGCAAAGGCGTAAAAAAGGGAGTACAGTAAAAACCCAACTAATGCGACCACCTAACATAGGTATAATTCTTGGTGCTAGATGCAGGTGGTAGCTTAATGCAGGACAAAAGTAAAAGCTCCTTTTGTCCTGCATTAAGCAACCACCTGTTTATAAAGACAGCTATGTTTATTCATAAAGGAGTATTTATGGAGTATTATTAGAGACTGCTTTGAATATTCAATAAGAGAAGGGTGAATAAACAATCTGGCAATCATGGCAACCAAACGTCATGTTGTCTCTAATCGAGACAATTCTAAATAGTGGTCACAACATAGGGTTTGGTGGAGAAATAAATAAGTAATTCTTGAACATGTTTTAATTTACGCATCTTACCTGAACCTCTGTTTAACCCTTCACCTCACAAATATATATAAAAGAAAATCATAATACTTTAACCACATATTACCTGACTTTTGATTAAGAACACTGGATGGCAGAAACAGTAGAATCCGATCTATATACCAGTATTCCATAAGCAAACAGAGCAGACCCTGGTCACCATATCTGGTATCCTGGTACCTGGTATCTGATCTGGGTGTACTCTGAATGCAAAGGCATGAAAAGGTATCTCTACCAGGTAAATGTTTAACCCTATCCTCCATAAATACGCCTTTCTACGCCTCTGTAAAATTCACTTAATGAAACCATTGTGATAAATAGAGCATTTGCTCCTATAGGAGCAAATGCTCTATTTATCACAATGGTTTCAAACTACAAAATTCTAAAAATTTCCTTTTCTCTAGTAAATGCTCCTTTTGGGTAGATTCACTCAAAGAGGTTAGGTCTAAAAATAGCCTATGAGGTAATGGGTTAGATAAAACTCATGGAGTGGCAAAAAGTGTAGACTGATTATGTTTCACTGGTCCTGGTGCAGTTTTAAATGTCTATACTACAGCAAAATCCCTCTAAACCGGAATTCTAGTAGAGAATAATTTAGATACTTTTAGTCAGGTGACTGCTTAATGCAGGGTGAAAGTCATGCAGGAAGCTCCCAGAAGAGGAACATCCTGTAATATTTACATTCGCCCTGCAACGTCCTTATATAACCTTATTCTAAAAAGAAAGTTGCATTCTCCCATGAACGTTCATTTCAATACCTGATCCGTTGAAATGTAAGAAATACAATGGAATATAAATATAAGAAATGAATGACATGCTCTCGGTGTTCATTAGGTTATGCAACGCATACCTTTACGAGCAAAGATTTACGTGAAGCCCTTTGGGCTTCACTAACTTTGCTCGTAAAGCTATGCGTTGCATAACCTCATGAACACCGGGATCACGTCATTCATTTCTTAATTAAGCTGCCACCTGTATCCAAGATCTATATTTAAACTTGACCTTTACCCTAGTATAAACATCTTTTCAGGCATTTGCAAACAAGAGTAGACCCAAATCAGACGGCTCCTAGGAGTCGCCTGATCAGGGTCTGCCCTGTTTGCTAATGGATTTTGATTGACCTGTTTCTTTTCTTTTTGAAATGCCTATAATGTTCTACCTTCCATATTTCATTATAACTATTCTGTCCATGATGTATAGACCTAGGTATTGAAATTTGGAATACACAGGGCTAATTGTATGTCCGGTTTAGAGGGGTTTTACTATTTTGCCTGTGTCGACTATTTAGATTGTTCGTAATCCCTTTGGATAAATTGGTGATAATGTTTGCCAACCGTTTGAACCATTCCCTCATATGCACGCCTTTTCACACATTTGCAAACAGAGTAGACCCAGATCATACAGCTCCTATAAGAGCTGTCTGATCAGGGTTTGCTCTATTATAAATTTATAATAGATCGCATCAGTTTCTTACCAATACTAAAGACATCCTGTGTACTGACGCCATTGTAAAAATCTAGCTAATAGATATTCATGATGTCATTATTTCTGACATGAATATGGAACAGAAAATGGGTTAAAACTCCACGTCTCATCAAGATTTTGAAAAGAAACAGACGAAAATTGTGATCCGAGAACTGAAGCAGACAATAATTTTGCAAGTTAATATACAAAAAGATAAAGGCAATTTAACCCTATCCCTCATAGGCTATATTTTGACCCAACTTCTGTGAATAAATCTACCGAAAAGGAGCCTTAATTAGAATTTGGGTAGCTTTGAAACCATTGATAAATAGAGTATTTGCTCCTATGTAGCAAATGCTCTATTTATCACAATGGTTTCCAAAATGGCTTTTACAGAGGTGTCAATATGAGGGAAAGGGTTCACCCTATCCCTGTTGAGTATTCAGGTAAAAAATAATGACATCATGAATACTTATTTAGCTAATTTTGTATAATGGCATCTGTACCCAGGAATTTAAGGTATTGGTAGACACTATAAAGTGAAATATATCTTAATTTCATAAGCAAACAGAGCAGACACTGATCATACAACTCCTATAGGAGCCATCTGATTTGGGTCAACTTGTGAAAGAACGTTTGTATGACGGAAAAGTTTAAAAATTGTATGTATCCTTCAGTACACACTAAGGTTAGATTCCTGTTTGAAAATTAACCCTTTACTCCATATAGAAGGCTGTAGGAGCCGTCTGATCAAGGTCTGCTCTTTTGCTTTTAAAGTAAGATATATTTCTACCATAGTAAAAATTCCTTTGTTCATGATGAAACTAAAAATTCAGCTCACAAATATTCATAATTATAGCTCGAACAATTTGACCTGAACCCTTACCTACTTAATTTGAATAAATAAAAATTTGTAACATTGCACGAATTTATCCTCGGCACGTGTCCCGGTAAGCAACTATGCATGAACACACTCATGATTGTATGGTTTACATATGCACGGGTTAATTTCAGCGAGAACAGATTTCACGATTTACCGGGGGAGTTTTATTTATACAGCGTCATCTCTCTCATTATGTATTCTGCATTAAGGTGAGGGTCCAGGTCAAATTGTTTGAGCTATATTACTTCATGAATATTCATGGAGTAAAGGGTTAAGTGTCAAAATGGATAAACAAGTAAGACAGACTGAACAGATACAGATAACAACATACCCAGCTTCTTAAGAAAAGATACATTCATGGTTTACAAACAGTGCAGACCCAATTCAGTTACAGTGTCAGATGCTAATTTGATCAGAGGCTGCAGTAGAATCAGCCTTAACCCATTACCTCATAGGCTATTTTTAGATACAATCTCTTCTAATGAATCTACCCAAAAGGATCATTAACTAGAGAAAAGGAATTTTTTTAGAATTTTGTAATTTGAAACCATTGTGATAAATAGAGCATTTGCTCCAGTAGGAGCAAATGCTCTATTTATCACAACAGTTTCACAAAGTAACTTTTACAGAGTCGTCAAAAGCCGTCAATGTAAGGGAAATGGGTTAAGCAGCCATTCATTTATTGAGCATAGGAGTCTTAAAGAGCAGAATGAGTGCTTTAAATTAATGCTGGGCAAAAGTAATGCAGTAAGCACTACAGGAGCTTTCTGCATTACTTTTGACCTGCATTAAGCTACCACATGCCTTACAGACCTGTAATTAGACCTCTTTTTGATGACCACTTTCTGAAGTATTTCATATTCTCTAAATTGACACAAAATTGATAGAGTAGATACTGATCAGCCATCAAATTCCTGACACAGCTGCTAACCTTGGACTACACCAAACCCTGAAAGTACCTTTTCTCCCACACAGGTTTTATGCAAGGGAAAAAAAATAATGAAAGACACTTTTCTTGAGGAGCCCTTATTCGTACCCTACGCATTCAGACAACCAATCTCCCATCTCCACCAGTTTGTAATCTGAATACCAATTGGATAACTTTAACCCTTTCCCTCAAATAAATGCATTTTCACGAATTTGCAAACAGAGAAGATGCAGATCAGACGGATCCTATAGGAGCCTTCTCATCAGGGGCTGCTCTGTTTGCTAATGGAATTTGGTAGACCTTTTTCTTTACCTTCTAAAAAGACTACAATGTTCCACCTGCTATATTTCATCAGAACGATTTAGTCCATGAATATTCAGGCTTTGAAATTTGTAAATAAAAACAGAACAGGTAAAGGGTTGAACTAGACTGATATAGTAACAAATAGTGCACAACATTATCAAACTGCTCCTTCAGGAGTAGTTTGATCTGGGTCTGCACTATTTGCTCAAGTTTGTCTGTCTGAATACGAAGAGTAATTAGGGTATCCAATGTGCAAAATATCGTACTAATACTGATTTTGGAAAACTCCAAACATGCAAAACCAAGCTACTGTAGATGTAAGCTAGACGAAATACCCACAGTCTATAGAAGTAGACCATAAATACCGTTTAATGTTCGGAATAGAAGGAGGCCGCTCCGAAGTCGTTTGTTTAATCTTGTAGCTTAATTTATAAAATAAAAGAATTGTAAAGTTGAAGCATACTACATGTGTATATCAAAATGCTTTACTGGCTCTAACTATATCTGTAACTAGGCCTTTGTCTCTCTGTTAACCCTTTCCGCCATGAATATTCATATATGAAATGATGACGTTGATGAATATCAATTAGATTAACCCTTCTCTTGCTGAATTTTAAAATACATTTCTCCTTCTTTACCCATACCCTGTTGTATAATTACATATATCTTCACTGTGTACAAGTATTTCGCTGTGCAATCACTGCTATGGAGTGCACTGGTTGCACAATCAACTTGTAAATAGTGCAGACCCTGGGAGCTGTCTCATCTGGGTTTTCACAATTTACAGGTAGGTATATTGACGTGAATAGCAAGCGAAGGGTTAATCTCTTATAATATCACAGACACATGAAGTTTTTGCCATGGCAGAAAGTGTAGAATCATATCTATATTATATCGTAAGCAAACAGAGCAGACCCCGATCAGACTACTCCTATGGTAGCTGTCTGATCTGGGTCTACTGTTTGCAAAGGCGTAGAAAAGTGTACTTATGGAGTAAAGGGTTAAATATTTAACTAACTGTCAACAATGATACAGTTGAACTTTGATATCTCAAACTCGGAAAACTTGAACTTCAGGATAACTATAAGTAAATGTTCGATCCTTCCAAAATATACAATATCATTCATGATTGCTCTAAAATGTATCATTACGCATATCTAAATGAGCCTCCGTTATCTAGAAGTAATATTCATGGTCCCATGAAATTCGAGATATCAAAGTTCAACTGTACTGTCTTCTAAACATTTTAACCCTTCCCTCGTATCTTTTTTCGCGCCTTTGCAAACAGAGTAGATCAAGGTCAGATGGCTCCTGTGGCACGGTCTGATCTGGGTCTAACCAGATATTTGTTGAAAATGTTTAAAGTTACACATCTTATCTGGAGTTCTGGGAATAGGAAGTTTTCACCTTGGCAGAATCTGTAGAATCAGATCTTATTATAATTTCATATTAAGCAAAAAGAACAATCCTGCATAACTCCACCAAACCTACACTGTGACAACTCTTTAGAATTGTCTCTTCGAGAATACTAAAATCATCAATTCTCCACCAAACCCTACACTGTGACCATTCTTTAGAATCGTCTCTTCGAGACGATTCTAAAGACTGGTCACAGAATAGTGTTTGGTGGAGAAATGATGATTTTTGTATTTGGGTACACACCACTATCTGTAGCTCTGTGTTCTTTTACTTTTGACATGAATATTGAACAAGTAAAGGGTTACAAAATTCAATCAGTGCCAAACACTTTGGATTCTTTTGACATATTGAGATACAAACGTACTTGACATCTTATCTGAATCCAAACTGTTTGCATCTAGGTAATACCATTTTGCTACTAGCATGCAAAAATTTAACGCTTTACTCCACTGATACACTTCCTTGTTCTATATTTAGTCCAAATTTCAATACCTACTGAATATTCATGGAGAAAATAGTTATAATGAAACATGGAAGGTGGACAATTGTAGCCTTTTTAGAAAGAAAAGAAACAGATCTGTCAAATTCCACTAGCAAACAGAGTAGACCCTGATCAGACGGCTCCTCTAGGAGCCGTCTGATCTGGGTCTACTCTGTTTGCAAATGCGTGAAAACACATTTATATGAGGGAAAGGGTTAATACACTTTTTTACCCTTTCCCATTTCTATACTTATTCCAAAATTTAATACCTACTGAATATTCATGGACAAAATAAATGGTTTTAATGAAATAAGGATATTGGAACATTGTAGCCATTTTAGAAGATAAAGAAACAGATCTATCAAATTCCATTAGCAAATAGAGCAGACACTGATCAGACGGCTCCTATAGGAGCTGTCTGATCTGGGTCTACTCTGTTTGCAAATGAGTGAAAACTCATTTATACGAAGGAAAGGGTTAACATCTTTGCACACAGACTAAACCCAGATCAGAGAGCTGATGTAGGAGCCGTCTCAACAGGGTAGGGTAGGAAAGGGTCTGCTCTGTTTGCTACATACTGAATTATATACATCTGATTCTATAGTTTCTGCCATGGCCAAATATTCCTGTGTTATAAACTTGCACCTAATTAATTTATGATCTCATCATTTCTTAACCCATTTCTCCATAGGCTATTTTTAGACCCAACCTCTTTGAATAAATCTACCGAAAAGGAGCATGAATTAGAGAAAAGGAAAATTTTAGAATTTGTAGTTTGAAACCATTGTGATAAATAGAGCATTTGCTCCTATAGGAGCAAATCCTCTATTTATCACAATGGTTTCATAAAGTGACTTGTACAGAGGCGTAGAAAGGCGTATTTATGGAGTAATGGGTTAAATGAATATTCATAGAGTAAAGACTTAACAAGTAATGTTTGTAGTGTAGACATACATAAGCCTTTCCAAGTCTTTGCAAACAAAGCAGACCCAGATCAGATGGCTCCTATACAAGCCGTTTGATCAGGGTCTGCTCTGTTTGCATATGATATAATATAACTGTGATTCTAAAGTCTCGTCTTTGGTCAAAACTTCCAATGTTCATGAGTCATTATAAAAAATAAACTAATTAATATTCATGATGTCATTATTTCTTACATGAATATTCATGGAGTAAAGGGTTAAATAATAATGCAGTATGATATCTTAATGCAGAATAAGCCATTAAAAGAAAATACCAGAGTCCAATTATCAGTTTATTCCATAAATACGCATTCTACGCCTTTGCAAACAGAGTAGCCCTGAATAAAATGGCTCCTGATCAGGGTCTGCTCTGTTTGCTTATGAAATAATATATGGATATAATTTTACAGTTTCTGCTTTGGCAGGGTCTGATCTGGGTCTTTGCAAAGGTGTGATAAAGCGTTCATATGAGGGAAAGGGTTTCCAGCTACAAAAGCATTTACCAAAGCAAATTCAACATCTATGACTTGATGATTTATACTTGTGATGATATTTCTATGTCTACTATTAACCCTTTCCCTCATATTAACACCTTTTGACGCCTCTGCAAAAGTCACCTGTTGAAACAATTGTGATAAATAGAGCATTTGCTCCTATAGGAGCAAATGCTCTATTTATCACAATTGTTTCAAACTACAAAATTCTAAAATTTTCTTTTTCGCTAGTTAATGCTCCTTTTCGGTAGATTTATTCAGAGAGGTTGGATCTAAAAATAGTCTATGAGGCTAATGGGTTAATGATACCTCACAAATATTCATGCAAGAAATACTGCCATCATGAATATATCAATTAAAATGGTAAATGGACACAGGACATTTTTGAGCATGGATGAAACAGTTTTTGAAACTATAGAATCAGATCTAGATTACATTTTATACGTTAACACAGATTAGGAGATGTTTGATCTGGGTCTTCCCAGTTTGCAAAGGTGTCAAAAGAAGTAAAGGGTTAAGCATGTCTTGTTATATACAGTAAAACCCCTCTCAACTGGAATTTTAATGAAATTTATTTTAGATCTTTTAAAGCAGGTGGCTGCTTAACTCTTTGCAGGCTAGCGGCGAAACTGTAATTACCTATGCAAACAGTTTGGATCCAGATGAGACGCAGCATAATGCGGCATCTCATCAGGATCCAAACTGTTTGTCATCTTAATAATATTTTTGCAAAGAAATTAGAGAAAAAATATTTTAAGAATTTAAGCAGACGACAATTGTTGCAGACGAAAAATTACTTAGCGTGCAAAGAGTTAATGCAGGGTGCAAGTCATGCAGAAGCTCCAAAATGCATGACTTTCACTTTGCATTAAGCTGCCACCTGTCTTAAAGAGCAGCAATGATATTAATTTGAATGTCTGGTTGACAGGTTTCTGTTTCTTTTGTTTATACAATCTGGCTGGTACTCATTGGAATAATTTTGTTCATTAGTATCATTTTACTAGAATCATTTTGTTCATTAGAATCAATTTGTAAATGCAATCCTTTAGGAGTGCTAACAAGATACAGGTTTAGCTGAGAATAAGAAATCTGGATAGAACACAACACATGATCTTGTTTTCAGCTATTAGCCCTTTCCCTGTTCAATATTCATGTAAGAAATAATGACATCATGAATATTTATAAGCCAAATTTTTATAATGGCATTCCTAGACGGACTGTTTTAGTATTAGTAGAAACTGTAGTTGGGCCTATTATAATTTCATAAGCAAACACAGCAGACTCTGATCAAATGGCTCTTATAGGATTGGTCTGATCTGGGTCTTCCCCATTTGCAAATGCATGAAAAGACGTTTATTTGAGGGAAAGGGTTAATGAATCGTCTAATGATATTCATGTAAGAAATAAAGACAATGAATATTATTGAATGTTCATAGTGGCATTATGTAAAAGGGACGTATTCAACCATGGCACAAATCAGTGAACAGAGCAGACCCTTATCAGACAGTTGTCTGCTCTAGGTTTACTCTGTCTACAAAGGCATTAAAATGTGTATCTATGATGTATAGGGATGTAATATTCTTTGTGACCTTTGCACTGCAGAACTGAGTGTTGTCAATGAAACACTCAAACATGGTGTCCTATTCCTAAAAGTCTGTTAAGTTTGATTGAAATCACATTTAGACGTACCAAATTATCAAATAATAGCATGATCTAAATGAGGCATGATCTAAATGAATGAAGCAATAAGCGTGCAGAGCTTGAACTGGAACTTACAGCTCGAGGATTAACCCTTTACTCCATAAATACGCCTTTCTACACCTTTCCAAACAGAGAAGACCCAGATCAGACGGCTCCTGCAGGAGCCGTCTGATCAGGGTCTGCTCTGTTTGCTTATGATCATCATCCAAGATATGATTTCACAGTTTTTGCCATTGTCATACATTTCTATATCCATGTACTATTATAAATAAGAAAATAACCTAATCAATATTCATGACACTATTATTTCTTTCATTAATATTCATGGAGGAAAGAGTTAAGTACAAAACTGTCATAACTTAAATCTATTGAGTAACTCATGATGTCCTTTGCAAACATTTCCGATCCAGATCAGATGCCAAGTAATTTGGCATCTCACCAGGATCCAAACTGTTTGACACTCTGAGAGCATTATTCAATAGAAATGACAGAAAAAAGACAATTCTAGGATAACATTATTCAACCCCTTTTTGTTTGTTCAACCCTTTTTGTGTTGAATATTCAAGCAAGAAATAACGGCATCATGACTATTTATTGGCTGATTGTATGACATATGTACCTGGATGTTTTGGAATTGCTAGAAACTGTGGAGCCGGATCTCTTATCATAATTCCATAAGCAAACAGAGCAGACCCTGATCAGACAGCTCCTGCAGGAGCTGTCTGATCTAGGTCGACTATGTTTGCAAAGGTGCCAAATCTCATCTTATGCGTAAAGGGTTAAAAACTTATAAAGGTTATATAATGTACATGTAGTTACTACGGTCTTGCATTAAATCCTCCTTTAGAGGTAAAGCGGATATTAGTATAATTATTATCTATCTGCTTGTAATGTCAGTGGTACCCTGTTCATTTTTTCTACCATTTCTTATCAAACCAATCGATCAGTGTCAACCAGTTTGGATCCTTAACCCTTTACTCCATAAACAGCCTTTCTACACATTTGCAAACAGAGCAGACTGAGATCAGATGGCTCCTACAGGAGCCGTCTGATCTCGGTCTGCTCTGTTTGCTTATGATTTTACAATTTCTTCCATGGCCAAACATTTCTGTGTCAGTGTGCTATTATAACAACTAATCTAATTAATATTCATAATGTAATTATTTCTTACATGAATATTCATGGAGTAAAGGGTTAAGTAAGTGTTACCTGAATTCTAATCAGGATCCAAACTGTTTGAAAAGTTTATCAGAGCTAACCCTTTTTCTTCATAAAGATTTATGTCTCGATTGATCACTTCATGAATATTCAATAACTTAATTTTCATAATGTAAAATTTTCAATGGAATATTTGGCTTAGACAAAAACTGCAGGATCAAGCATGTATATAATTAATTTCATAGCAAACAGAGATGATCCTGATCAGACAGCTCCTGAAGGAGCTGTCTGATCTGGGTCTACTCTGTTTGCAAAAAGTATTAAAAAGCATTTATATGAGGGAAAGGGTTAAGATATAAGAGTCGTATCATTTGAGGGTGCCTCTTTAGCGATTATAAATATATACAGATGCTGCTTACATATTGTGCAAATGATTATGATTGACTGATGATGATGATCACGATGATGCTGATGATGATGATAATGATGTGTACACTTACTGCACTGTTTTCTGCCAACTAAGAATGCAATGCTTAATTACAAGACTGAAGAATAACCTAAAACAACTTGATCTTGATTCTTCATCCTTTTCACACAGTATTAACCCTTATCCCTCTGAGAAAAGTAATGCCTGCTCTAATTTGGATATGCTGCAATTTTGACTACAGTAAAACACCCTGAGCTACAGATAACGATGCGTCCCCCAAATACTAAAATTGTCATTTCTCCACCAAACCCTTTACTGTGACCACTCTTTAGAATCGTCTCTCCGAGACTGATTCTAAAGAGTGGTCACAGTATAGAGTTTGGTGGAAAAAAAGAGGAGCTATTATTGAAAATATTGAAATTCACGCATCTTATCTGAACCTCTGAAAACCTCTCTACATTTTGCTTAATGCAGGGTGACAGTCATGCAAAAAGCTCCTTTGGGAGCTTTTTGTATGACATTCACTTTACATTAAGCTGCTGTCTGTCATTATGACTGCAATGGATACTTTTTTTGAAATTCTGATCTAGAGGGGTTTTACTGTACTTTTCTGATTCAATCAAGCTTTTGAGAAACTATTGATCAAGTGTCAAACAGCTTTGATTCTCATGAGAAACCAAATTACTCGGCATCTCATCTGTTTACAAATGTTACTCAAGTCATGACTAGAGGGAGGAGGGTTATTTCAGTGGCATTGTACGTAGGCAAGCGCTAAACAATAATACTAACACCACTAGTGACTAGGATATATTAACTCTTTACTCCATAAATACGCCTTTCTACGCCTCTGTATTAATCACTTCTTAAAACCATTGTGATAAATAGAGCATTTGCTCCTATGGAGCAAATGCTCTATTTAACACAATGGTTTCTATACTAAACAATTATAACATTTTCCTTATCTCTAGTAAATGCTCCATTTCGGTAGATTCATTCAAAGAGATTGGGTCTAAAAATAGCCTATGGAGGAAAGGGTTAACTCTTTGGCTACCGAATTTTGTCTACAACAATCTTCATTTATTTATTTTTTATTTTTTCTTCATTTATGGTTAACCCTTTCCCTGTTCTATGTTTATTCCAAAGTTCAATACCTATAGGAGCCGTCTGATCTGGGTCTACTCTGTTTGCAAATGACTGAAAACATGTTTATATGAAGGAAAGGGGGGTAAAAAAATGTTACAGTAACAAACAGTTTGGATCCTGAAAAGACGCTGAGTTACTCGGCGTCTCATCTGGATCCTAACTGTTGGAACAGGTAATCCCAAATGAGACATTGGCAGCAATATTGTTAAACCATTTATTTGCATGGCAAACAGGAATTGATGATTACCTTAGCAAGAAAGCCAGTTGGATCCAAACAATATGCCCAGTAACTATGCATTTAGTCAGAATCTTAACTTTGTATGTTTGTTGGAAGGAAATATTGCTTACTTTTTTTAGAATAAGAAGTAGGCCAGGTTTCAAAACTGGCAAAAATTTACTCTGAGTTAGGTTAACTCATTCTCTCCTAGGCTATTTTTTTGAATAAACATAGAACAGGTAAAAGGTTAAAAATCTTCATGGGCATGATGGGGTTACATTAAGTCCAGGGGACAAAAATTCACTTGTCCACTCGTCCTGCATGTAGTTTTTTCTTCTTTGTCTATATTGCAGGACTAGTGAGTATTTTGCTTTGCATTCTTTGTCTATATTGCAGGACGAGCGAAAATTTAAAAAAAAAATTTTGCCCTGCATTAACCCTTTACTCCATTAATACGCCTTTGCAAACAGAGTAGCCCCGGATCAGACGGCTCCTGTAGGAACCATCTGTTCTGGGTCTACTCTGTTTGCTTATTTGAAATAATAGATATGATTCTACAGTTTCTGCTATGGTCAAATTTTTCCACGCTCATATAACATTATAGAAATGAATCTAACGAATATTCTTGACATATTCTTTGTCATTACATGTATTTCTTTAAAGGGTTTGTTTGACAACCTACCTGGAGTCCAGACTGTTGCTAATGACAGGGATATGACACTGTAGATGGAACACTTTGGGGCACTTCTCACAGCACAGCAGGTCACCTCCATTGTGACACACTCGGCAGTAGTCCTCAGAGGGGTCATTGGGGTCATGATTTGGGGTGAGGTAGTACGATTTGACTCGCTGACCACTTGGGTGGGGTAGACCTTTTAGTAGCTCATTGCGATCATTGTCCATCACCTGCTGTAAAAATAGAAACAGGACCATTTCATTAATTTAGTTTGCATAGCTATGGTGAGTCGACCTTTTATCGCATAGGAGCATCATTTAACCCATTCCCTGATATTGACGACTTTTGACGACTCTGTAAAAGTCACTTTGTGAAACCATTGTGATAAATAAAGCATTTGCTCCTATAGGAGCAAATGCTTTATTTATCACAATGGTTCCAAACTACAAACTTCTAAAATATTCCTTTTCACTAGTTAATGCTCCTTTTTGGTAGATTCATTCAAAGAGGTTGGGTCTAAAAATAGCCTATGTGGAAATGGGTTAATGCCTTTTGCAAGCAGAGTGCACCAATATCAGACAGCTCCTTCAGGGGTTGTCTGATCAGGGTCTGCTCTGTTTGCTAATGGAATTTTATAGATATGATTTTACAGTTTCCATCATGGTGGAAAATTCCCTTATCTATGTTCCATGATTTTATTGTTTTCTATGAATATTAATGAGGTTACCAAATCATGAATAAATATTAAACAAGGATGGTGTTTAACTTGAAACCTTTCCCTGTCCTGCGTTTATTTCAAATGCCAATACCTACAAAAATATTATAATGAAATATGGAAGGTGGAGCATTGTAGCCATTTTAGAAAGTAAAGAAACAGATCTTTCAAATTCCAGTAGCAAACAGAGCGGACCCTGATCAGACGGCTCCTCTAGGAGCCGTCTGATCTGGGTCTACTCTGTTTGCAAATGCATGAAAACTTATTTGTATGAAGGAAAGGGTTAAATGAAGACAGGTGTTAGCTCTATATTCCTTTCTACGTTTATTGCAAATTTCAATACCTACTGAATACTCATGGACAAAATAGTTATGACGAAATATTAAAGGTGGAACATTGTAGCCATTTTAGAAAGTAACTAAACAGATGTTGCAAATTCCATAAGCAATTTTCACGCATTTGCAAAACAGAGAACACCCAGATCAGATGGTTCCTATGGGAGCTGTCTGATCGTTGTGTGCTCTATTTGCTAGTGGAATTTGAAAGATCTGATTCTTTACTTTCTAAAATGGGTATAATGTTCCATCATCCATAATTCATTTAAACGTTTTTGTCCATGAATATTTAGTAGGTATTGAAACTTGGACCAAATACGTCTTTGCAGACAGAACAGGGAAATGGTTAATCCCCTCAAAGTTTCTTCGCAGGGTACAAGACCAAGCTCAGACCAGTCATCATCCTGTACACAACAATCAATAAGGCAGAGCTTGAACCCCTTCTGTACAGAAAATGAATGAATAGATAAATATCAGCAAATAATCAGCAAGAACCAAATGATTAATTAGCGATATAAAGGTGAATTGCCACCTGAGAAGTATTAGCTAATTAACATAATGCTTTATCAGTCACCTATGCTTTATCAGTCCTCTATGCTTTATCAGTCATCTAGGCTTTATCAGTCATCTGAGCTTAGTCAGCTGGAATTTATCAGTCATCTAACGTTTATCAGTCATCTATGCTTTTATCAGTCACATAGACTTAATCAGTCTGCTACGATTTACGAGTCATCTGTAACACTTTAACCCATAGGCTATTTTTAGATCCAGCCTCTGAATAAATCTACCCAAAAGGAGCATAAATTTACTAAAGAAAATGATTTTTTTTAGAATTGAGTAGCTTTGAAACCATTATGATAAATAGAGCATTTGCTCCTATGGAGCAAATGCTCTATTTATCACAATGGTTTAAAAAAGTGACTTTTACAGAGGCGTCTCTAATAAACATTTATGCATCAACTGATCATGAATATTAAATATCTTAATTTTTATAATGTTAACTTTTCAAGGTAATTTTTTGGCTTAGACAAAAACTAGACTCAGATCAATATAATTCTATAAGCAAACAAAGCGGACCCTGATCAGACAGCTCCTACAGGAGCTGTATGATCTGGGTGTGAAATAGGCGCAAAAGCGTGAAATATGACGAAAAGGATTAAAATGTGTATATTTTTGTAATTATCCATCACTGTTTAACGTAAAAGTACATTCCTTAAGAAAATATTAAGATATTACAAGAGGATTATGATTGATCAACAATGCAGACCTCTAAAAGCTCTCTCATCTACAGCTTGAGCTACGCTATGTTCACATGCAAGTCTACCCACATCCAACATTCATAAGATTACTAATAATAATTATGTCATTTTTCCTAATTGATGTTTTTGTCTCAGCAAAATCAGATCTGTAACTTCAAGCAAACAGAGTAGACCCTAAAGAGACAGCTCCTACAACTCTACTCCGAAGGAAGATTTATCAAATAAAAGGTTAAGAAATGTATCGAACAAATTTATAAAAATGGTTTTAATATTTCTCCACCTACCTCTTTAAGCCCTTCCCTATACACATTACACCTTTCTACGTCTTTGCAGACAGAGTAGACCCAGATCAGATTGCTCCTGTAGAAGCCATCTGATCAGGATTTGCTCTGTTCAATTACAAAATAATACAGACATATTATTCTACAGTTTATGCTATGGCCAAAACTGCTGTGTCTTTTTTCCATTATAAAAATTTATCTAAGTTATATCCAAGATGTCTGAATCCCTTACAGGAATATTCATGGTGTAAAAGGTTAAGTTCAAATCAGTACCAACAACATCAAGTTTGATTAACCCTTTAACCCTCCATAGGCTATTTTTAGATCCAACCACTTTGAATAAATCTACCGAAAAGGGGCAATAACTAGAGAAAAGGATTTTTTTTAGATTTTGTAGTTTGAAACCATTGTGATAAATAGAGCATTTGCTCCTATAGAAGCACATGCTCTATTTATCACAATGGTTTCAATAGGTGATTTTTACAGAGGCGTAGAAAGGCGTATTTATGGAGGAAAGGGTTAATCCATAAATACGACTTTCTACACCTTTGCAAATACAGTAGACCCAGATCAGACAGCTCCTGTAGGAAACCAAGACATGTTTTCCTTTTTCAGAAAAGATTTCCTTTTTTAGGAAAGAAGAGACTACCTCCTCAGATGACCAGATGCTAGCTTGCGTCCACATATACCACATGACTATCCATTCTGTGCATCAGTCAGAGATTGTACAAAGCAAGTCACCAACAAAGCAATTGCATGACTGAAGACACAGAATTCACCACAGTTCAAGAATAAGACATCAAAAAACATCCAAAACAATAACGACATAAATATAATTGGCAGGGTTAACCCTTTACAGTACTGCATAATTATTCATGTTAGAAATAATGATTACATAAAAATAAATTGGCTGATTTTGTATTAAGTATTTACGAACAATGGAATATTTACCTATGACAGGAACTGTAGAATCAGATCTTTTATCACTCCACAAGTAAACAGAGCAGACCAAGATCAGACAGCTCCTGATCAGGGTCTACCCTGTTTGCAAAAGAGCCAAAAGGGCATCTCTACTAGGTAAAGGGTTAATGGATATAGAAGTACAACAAAAAATGAAATGAACATTTTGACGGCAGCTGGCTATATATGTTATACCTTACCTGTTGAAACTGTACACTATGTTCCATCTGAAATCACAAGCTCTACTGTACAGTATTGTTTCTTATTACGGAACTTATGAGGTCAGATTTCTAAGACAGACTTTCATCAGTTACTTTACAAAGACATGATCATAGTGACAAAGTATCATAGTGTCCAGGAGTGTAGCTGAATCCACATGTAATGTACGCACCATGGCTATAGGGGTCTGGGGGCATGCTCCCCCGGAAAAATTTCCAATTGTGTAGTTTTTGAAACCATTGTGATAAATTGAGCATTTGCTCCTATAGGAACAAATGCTGTATTTATCACAATGGTTTCAAATTCAAAAGGTGACATTTACAGATTGATGTTACGCACATGATTGTGTATCACTAGCTACGCCCCCTGGTGTCAAACAGTTTGGATCAACATCAGCATCAAACTGGTTGTCAGGGTCATCACAAATACACTTGATAAGGGTTAGCTCTTTACTCAATAGATCTATGCTTTGTAACACTTTCCCTGTCCTGTGTTTATTCCAAATTTCAATACCTACTGAATATTCATGGACAAAACAGTCCTAATGAAATATGGACGGTGAAACACTGCAGCCGTTTTAGAAAGTAAAGAAAAAGATCTATCAAATTCCATTAGCAAACAGAGCAGATCCTGGTCAGACATCTCCTATGAGCCGTCTAATCTGGGTCTACTATTTGTAACTGCGTGAAAAGATACTTATTTCAAGGAAAGGGTTAACATTTTACGCCATGAATATTCATGTAAGAATATTAATTAGATTATTTATTATAATAGCACATGGACACCTTATTGTTTGGCAAAGGCAGAAACTATAGAGTCACATCTATATAAAAGAGCCATCTGATCTGGGTCTATTCTGTTTACAAAGGTGTATTTATGGAGTAACGGATTAATGCATTTGCAAACAGATTAGACCCACACAAGACAGATCTGATGGAGCTGTTTGATCATGGTCTGCTCTATTTGCTTTTCAAACAATATGAAAAGATCTGGTTCTACATTACAATTTCTGCAATGACCTAAATTTATGTATTCATAAGCCAATATAAAAAATTAGATAAATGATAATTATGTCATCATTTTTTTTTAAGTGAATATTCAGGTTACACAGGTTTAACACATTACCTCATAGGTTATTTTTAGATACAACCTCTTAGAATAAATCTACCGAAAAGGAGCATTAACTAGAGAAAAGGAATTTTTTTTAGAATTTTGTAGTTGAAACCATTGTGATAAATAGAGCATTTGCTCCTATAGGAGCAAATGCTCTATTTATCACAATCGTTTCATAAAGTGACTTTTACAGAGGCGTAGAAAGGCGTATTTATGGAGGAAAGGGTTAACCCTTTCCCTTGTGAATATTCATGTAAGAAATAATGACATCATGGATATTTATTTATTGAATTTTTTATAATGGCATACCTATTATAGATTCATAAGCAAACAGAGAAGACTCTTAATTTAGATAGCTGCTCTGGGTCTACCTTTTTTGAAAGGTGTTAAAAGATGTTTATATGAAGGAATGTGTTAAAAGCCTAATTGCAGTTCCTAACAACAGATGGCAGAAGTATTTCATGCCTAAAACTTCAAATACACTGCAAAACATTTTCCTGCATTAACCATTTCCCTAATGAATATTTATACATGAAATATTGACACTATGAATATTTATCAACTGAACTTTTCAAATGGAATAAAGGAAGAAGAGCTTTTCGAGGGTTTGGTGCAAAACTATTCTAACTCCTTCACTTTATGAAGGAGTTAGAATAGTTTTGCACCAAGCCCTCATTTTGGCTTTAGAAGAAATTGTCGAGTCAGATTTATACAATCTCATCAGCAAACAAAGCAGACTCTGATCAGACGATTCCTACAGAAGCCGCCTGATCAGTGTCTACTGTTTCTAAGTTTGCAAAGGCGTGAAAAGGCGTTTATATGAAGGAAAAGGTTTTCTCATGATATTACCTAGCCTATTTCACACCTACATTTATGTCTGTTGCAGCCGGAGAGGCTGACTTGGCAGGAGCCCCATCCGAGTGACATGGGCTTGGAGTGAGACTCGGCGAGGCCTGGTTGTTGTGTGGAGGAGACTGAAGCGCTGGGGTAAAGTCAGTGCTAGGCGTGAATCCTTGAGAAGATCCATACTGAAAAGAAGCACAAGAAGAAAATATCTAAGTACAGTAGAACCTACAACAGTGACCACATATAAGAGCAGGTAGTTGCTTAATGCAGGATGGAAGTAATGCAGAAAGCTTCTAGGAGCTTTCTACATAACTTTCCTCATGCATTAAGCTACCACTGTAGGAGCTTTCAGCATAACTTTCATCCTGCATTAAGCTACCACCTGTATTTAACATCCAGAATTATACTTTAAAAAGTGTTTTTACCGTTTTTACTGTATATTTTGAAACTGAAAACAATGCAGACCAAGGTAATCCAGTCGTGCTATAATGAAAATCTAGATCAGACACTGTGTGTGATGTCTCTAGTGATGTATAGTAAAACCTCTCTATAACGGCCACTAAATTGTGTTAAATAGCTGGTATTTAGGGCAGGTGGCTGCTTAAAGCAAGGTGAAAGTAAAACAGAATGCTCCTAATGATTTTACTTTCACCTTGCTTTAAGCAGCCACCTGCCTTGTACACAAAATACTTGATGTGAGTTAGTGAGTTGGGTTTTACGTCCGACCAACAGTATTTCAGTTATTTGCAGACGGCACCCGCATGAGACAAGTTATAGTGCTGCCTCACTGGAATACTCCTGCCGCAGGTACATGGCAAGGGCATCCCATCCAGTCACATTATCCTGACACCGGGCCGACCAGTCCTAGAACTACACCTTTATCGTCAAGCGTAGACAAGGGAGCTACTAGTACCAACTTTTAACGACTTTTGGTCCGTCGCGGCCGGGGATCGAACCCACGACCTTCCGTACCGCAGGTGGACGCTCTACCACTGAGCCACGCGGCCGGTGAAATACTTGATGTAATTTAGTGGTTGTTATAGAGAGGTTTTACTGTACTAGTAATAGGTAAAATACACTGTTATCTCTTGACTTTACCCATTCTCCAATGAATATAAAGTTATCCCTTTACCTGTTTAATATTCATGCATGAAAAAATGCTTTTATTGTAAATTTTTTCAGGTGAATTTTTGACTTTGACAAAAACTGTACAATATGATCTCTATCATACCATAGGCAAACAGAGCAGACACTGATCAGACAGCTCCTTCAGGAGCCATCTGATTTGGGTCTACTTTGTTTGCAAAGGCATGAAAAGGCATTTATATGAAGGAAAGGGTTAACCAGTTTAGAATGTATTACTGGCCTCCATTTTACTAGTAACTTATTAACAAGGTAATGTTTTGCAGCGGTCCAGATAAGATGTGTAATTTAAAACATTTTCAAGAATAATTTCTTTGTTTCTCCATCAAACCGTACTTTGTGACTGACCACTCTTTAGAATCATCTCTTCCCGCTGATTTAAAAGAATTACCGGTATATTATTTTTACAAAATGACAGGGCTAAACCCTTTCCCTCTTATTTATACTTTTTCATGTTTTTGCAAACAGTAGACCTAGATTAGACAGCTCTTTATAGATTAGACAGCTCTTTATAAAAAATTATTGTAGATGCATGTATGCATGCATGTGATTCTGAGCCATTAGAAATGTTCTTGATGTCATTATTTCAACATGGAAATTGTTAGCTCCTTAACCCATTCCCTCATATTGACGACTTTTGATGACTCTGTAAAAGTCACTTTGTGAAACCATTGTGATAAATAGAGAATTTGCTCCTATAGGAGCAAATGCTCTATTTATCACAATGATTTCAAACAACAAAATTCTAAAATTTTCCTTTTCCCTGGTTAATGCTCCTTTTCGGTAGATTTATTTACAGAGGTTGTATCTAAAAATAGCCTATGAGGTAATGGCTAAAGCAGAAGCTAAAGAATACTACCAAACACATCTGTATGTTCCAACATTATACCATTTTGGTAGAAGCTGGAAACCAAATCAACAAGTTTGAGAATATTTTTACGCTTGAGTATGAGTTTTACTCATTCAAACAATACAGATGTTTTTTGATGCCTCTGTAAAAGTCATTTTTGAAATCAATGTGATAAATAAAGCATTTGCTCCATAGGAGCAAATGCTCTATTTATCACAATGGTATCAAAACTACACAATTCTAAAAATTTCTAGTAAAACTCCTTTTCAGTAGATTTATTCAGAGGTTGAGTCTAAAAATAGTCTATGAGGTAATAGGTCTAAAAATAATAATAATGAATTAATGGGTTCAACCCTGGGTTAGACCTACAGACACAGTGCTGGTTGTCGGTGACTGCGGAACTTTTGCTGAATACTGACAAGATGGATTTTCTCGAGGCTCCTGTTTTATTCTAAGCCCTTGCTGGCTGCTACTCTGTCCTCTCAAGTTCAGTGGGTCAATGCTGAAAGGTAGACAAAAAAATTACACATTAGGATCCCAATTTACCAAGGATCATACAAACTAAAATTTAGGACAGTTATTACCAATAACCCTTTCCTCCATAGGCTATTTTTAGACCCAAACTCTTTGCATTAATCTACCCAAAAGGAGCATTTACCAGGGAAAATTAAATTTTTTAGAAGTGTATAGTACTGAAACCACTGTGATAAATAGAGCATTTGCTCCTATAGGAGCAAATGCTCTATTAATCACAATGGTTTCAACAGGTGATTTTTACAGAGGTGTAGAAAGGCGTACTTCTGGAGGAAAGGGTTAAACCCTTACTCCATAACTATGCCTTTCTATGCCTTTGCAAACAGAGTAGACCCAGATCAGACGGCTCATATAGGAGCTGTCTGATCTGGGTTTGCTCTGTTTGTTGATGATACAATACAGATGTTATTCATGACGTCATTATTTCTTACATAAACATTCATGGAGGAAAGGGTTAACATAGCAAAAGTTATCATACATTCTAGAATGAGACAAGCTAGGTTAACCCATTACCTCATAGGCTATTTTTAAACCCAACCTCTTTGAATGAATCTACCCCAAAGGAGCATTTACTAGAGAAAAGTAAAATTTTAGAATTGTATAGTTGGAAACCATTGTGATAAATAGAACATTTGCTCCCATAGGAGCAAATGCTCTATTTATCACAATTGTTTCAACAGGTGATTTTTACAGAGGCGTAAATATAAATGTGTATTTATGGAGGAAAGGGTTAACTGCGTATGACAGAAATTGTCGTAAATTCTAACAGGAGCCACCTGATCTGGCTCTACTGTGTTTGCCAATGCATAAGAAGAAGTCTCTATCAGAGGAACATATAAGGAATGATTTGAATTGAGTGAAATCTCCCAGATTTTCACTAAATTAGCGAAAGCAAAAACTGATCCCATAGTACAATTTTAGACGTGTTGTTGATTTTTTAATTTAGTTACTCTTACCATTGTATAGATTTGTTTCCACTGTAAGTCTTTAAACGATAAAATTTTATTATTGAATTTGACTAACAAATTGAATAAACAGTGATTTTCCCTTATAATGCATGATCAAGTATGATATGAAATGCTACACCAGTGTTTGCTCAAAGCAAATAATTTTTACAACTAAAACCATTTCCCCAAAAATTCCACTCACTTATTTGGCCAAAACTTAGTGAGGACATTTCAATTAGAGTACCCAGTATGTTAACCCTTTCCTCCATGAGTATTCATGCAAGAAATGATGACGTCATGAATATTAATTAGAGTAACCCTTTCCTCCATAAATCTACTGAAAAGGAGCATTAACTAGAGAAAAGGACCATTTTTAGAATTTTGTAGTTTGAAACCATTGTGATAAATAGAGCATTTGCTCCTATAGGAGCAAATGCTCTATTTATCACAATGGTTTCATAAAGTGACTTTTACAGAGGCGTAGAAAGGCGTATTTATGGAGGAATGGGTTAATTTGTTATAATAGCACACCGACAGAGATTTGGCCAAAGCAGAAACTGTAAAACCATATCTATATTATATCATATATGCAAACAGAGAAGACCCTGATCAGACAGCTCCAACAGGAGCCATCTAATCTGAGTCTACTCTGTTTGCAAATGCATAGAAAGGCATATAAATAGAGAAAAGGGTTAAAATAATTTCCTTGGAATAGACTCCCCTTATCTGTTCCTATGTCTATGATGTAATAGAGGGTTGAAGAACCAGGAACAGTCCTGGGTTGCTATAGTAACAATATACTGTATGTTAGAGTGCTTACTCTATTCTGCCTTGTGGAAGCTTCTCTCTTGGAATGAAGTGATTGTTGTTTGGTTGCTGTACACTAGGAGCCCCTGTAAAAACAGACAAAATGTTTCCATAACAACAAAATCGAAGATTGAAAACTTTGTTACAAATGAAAGCAGACAATTTATGACTACATGTATTTGTTGACATGGACTGAAGACATTATAAACTTGTAATAAAGACTGTTTTTTATACAAAAACTTAAAAGCTTGTGAAACTTTATTTTGAAAGTTGAATTATATCAATGTTAACCAATTCCCTCATAGTGATGCCTTTTGACGCCTCTGTAAAAGTCTCTTTTTTTTAAACAATTGTGATAAATAGAGCATTTGCTCCCTAGGAGCAAATGCTCTATTTATCACAATAGTTTCAAAACTATACAATTCTAAAAAATTCCCTTTTCTCTAGTAAATGCTCCTTTTCAGTAGATTTGTTGAAAGAGGTGGAATCTAAAAATAGCCTACGAGGTAATGGGTAAAGCAGTAGAGCCCATTCAGTATTAACCCTATACTCCATAAATATGCCTTTCTATGCCTTTGCAAACACAGTAGAGCCAGATCAGACGGCTACTATATGATCAGGGAGACTGCCCTGTTTGCTAAGGAAGTAATATATATATCTGATTCTAGAGTTTCTGTCTTGGCCAAAAATTCCTGATTTCTTGTGTCGGTATAACTATTCAGCTGATATTCATGATGTCTGATTCATGATTATTTCTTTCATGAATATTCATGGAGTAAACGGTAATGGGTCAATGTTCGAATGCAAACAAAGCTGACCCTAATCAGTGGACTCTTCACAGAGCTTTCTGATCTTGGTCTAGGCTGTTTGAAAAAAAAGGTAAAGGGTAAAAATGCCCTTGTTCTTAATTCCCTTATACAGTTAAACTAATTATTACCCATATTTAATATTTCCTACCTGAATAGTCACGATGTAAAGAGTTAACCCTTTCCCTGTTCAATATTCATGTAAGAAATAATGACATCATGAATAACTCATTTTTTTATACTGTAAACTATTTAAGGAATGTTTTTGCTTTGACAAACACTGTAGAATCACTCAGATCTATATTATGTCAATAGGAAACAGAGCAGACCCTGATCAGACATCTCCTAGAGTGTGCAAATGCATGAAATGGCATTAGATGAGAGAAAGAGTTAATCAAAGGTTTTGAACACAATTCAGAAAGCATTCCTGGAACTCTCATGTTATATTGTATAATAATTCATCAATATATTATTTTGATCTACCAGCATAACACAATACAGCACAAACCAACAGTGAACAGAACAATACAAACAAAAAACACTTGTGAATACATTAACCCTTTCCCTCATGAATACTATTACTAATGCAAGAAATCATGACATCATGAATACTAATTAGATGAAGTTAATAATGATATAGATAATGGAGCATACTCAAATACTACAATCATTATTTCTCCACCAAACCCTATGTTGTGACCACTCTTTAACCCTTTCCTCCATAAATACACCTTTCTACGCTTCTGTAATAACCACTTCTTGAAACCATTGTGATAAATAGAGCATTTGCTCCTATAGTAGCAAATGCTCTATTTATCACAATGGTTTCAAACTACAACATTCTAAAATTTTACTTTTCTCTAGTAAAATTAATGCTCCTTTTGGGTAAGGGTGAAACGGTATGTTACGGTACACATGTACCGCGGTTTTTTCACTTACGGTTCGGTTTTCGGTATTAATTTCCACTTTACGGTACGTACCTAAAATTTCGTAATGTCTAGGGACGAATCTGCCGTAATATTATAAAAGCCGTTCTCTGATTGGTTCATTCTATAAATAATATCCAATTAGATTACGCGTTAAGTACATTACTCATAGTTTACATACATGCCTTTTCCGGAGCGAAACGAAAGTGCATCTTTCAATTTGGGAACAGTTTGAAAATGTTCCCAAATTGAAAGGTACACCGACAAGCTACAGGTCGAAAGTTTGGAAGTCTTTTTGGTTTCGGGAAGGCAAGTCTTAGAGCAGAATGGCAACATATAAGCATTGTTTCACGGACGTGCTGTATAAAGCAATGACCGCAAAGTGACTGTTGTAGAAATTACTGATGATAGACAAGTGAATTGTTGTTATTAATCCTTATTGTGTTGGGTATTATTATATAATAGACTTAAAATCTGCTTTGAGATTTTCAACCATAGTCCATTGAAAACTGTGTGGAACTACGAGGGTCATGCAAAAAGTTCTGTCATTGGGTTCGGATTTCTTAAGTGATACGTGTAATTAAAAATACTTTTATTACAAACCTTCGAAGTATTCCCCCTTTACCCAAACACATTTTTGTAACTTTTTTACCCAGTCTCGAAAAGCAAAAAAATAGTCCTTTTTAGGTATCTGATGGAGACACTGATCAATAGCGCTGCCAAGAGAACTTCTGGACTTATATTTCTTTCCAGAAAACATTTTCTTCAGTCTAGGAAATACGAAAAAGTCACAGGGACTCGGGTCAGGTGAATAAGGTGGATGGTTTACAACTTTCACATTTTCAGAAGCCAGAAAAGACTTAACAGCCTCGCACTTGTGAGAGGAGGCGTTATCATGTATAAGATGGACACCTGCCCATCCTTTGCTTGGACGTTTCTTATTGTAAAAACATTTGTGAAGCGTTTTAAAATATACAGGATTTAAAACTACGGAAACCCGTTAGTGACAGAACTTTTTGCAGGACCCTCATATATAAGCTGTCTGGTTAAAATGTGAGATTTGAATGTGACAGCTGCTCTGTGTTTACGTACATTAATTGTTTGCAATGCACTTTGGTTGGAAATCTTATAGTGAGGCTCAATTTCAATTATCATCCTACTTGTCACAGTGTTTAAACTTGTGTAATATTTATAGACAAACAGTGCAGTCCAAGATTAGAAAACTTCTATCAGTGATATCTAATCATATCTACACTGTTTGCAATGCTTTGTTTACTTGTTTCAAGCACACTGTTGGTTATTTTAAAGTTCCAGTTGAAGAGATTATTAGATAGTGATATTTTCCATAGAGGGAGATTTGTATTTTAAGAACTATAAATCATTAGTCCATAACATGGTGTTCAGTATTACATTATTTTAAGTGTATTTCCCTTAAATACTTGATTGTTTATAATTTTAAGAGATTAATCATCATCACAGCTAGCTGTGGCAGTTACTGATTTTAGTCAAAAAGAAGTTTATTGAAAAGGTTTTTTAGATAAGCTTCAACATTATGTTTACAAGATAAAAAGTCGTGTACCGAAAATGTACCGAACCGTGGCTCATGTACTGTGTATCGAACCGAACCATGGGGTTAGTGTACCGTTTCACCCTTACTTTTGGGTAGATTCATTCAAAGCGGTTGGGTCTAAAAATAGGTACAGGGTTAATGAAAAGCTCTATATAATCCTGTACTCTATAACTGTGCCTTTCTATGCCTTTGCAAACAGTGTAGACCCGGATCAGATGGCTCCTATAGGAGTCGTATGATCAAGGTCTGCTCTGTTTGCTAATGATATTATTAATATAGACATAATTCTACAGTTTCTGCCATGGCAAAAATTTCTGTATCCATATGATATTATAACAATTAATCTAATTAATATTCATGATATTATTATTTCTAACATGAATATTCATGGATATACCCAAATAAATGCACCATTTTGAAGAAAAAGAGTGGATTGTGTGAAATATAACAGGCATCGAAATTCCTTATACCACATCACCTCAATTAAATGCTCCTGGGGGCGTTACATTTTTCTAAACCCTTTCCTCCATAAATACACCTTTTTGCGCCTCTGTAATAGTCACTTCTTGAAACCATTTTGATAGGAGCAAATGCTCTATTTATCACAATAGTTTCTATACTAAACAATTAACATTTTCCTTTTCTCTAGTAAATGCTCCTTTTCTGTAGATTTATTCAAAGAGGTTGGCTCTAAAAATAGCCTATGGAGGAAAGAGTTAAAGGAGTGGGTGTTCGATTATGAATTTTAGATTTGGGGCATTTTTTAAGGAGAATACGGAAAATCATTAGTATGTATACATTGTTTAATTTGTACTTTAGATCAGTCTTACTCTACGTCACAAACACTAGTACTGCCTTGATTGTTAGTTCCTCTCAACTATCTTTTTAGTTATCAATAGACTATACTGGTAGATTTACATGCATATAATTATGTTACAGGAATTCTGCAAACAGTGTAGACCACTAACTGCCTCTGTCTAGGAGAAAAGGAGTCCGATCATGATCGACATTTACTAACATGCTGGATTACAGAAAGTACCCTGAATATTCCACTTAACTTAACCCTTTCCTTCATATAAACACCTTTTCAGGCATTGGCAAACAGAGTAGACCCAGATCAGACAACTCCTATAGTTTGTCAGTATAAAAAAATCCGTTGAAATTTTTACATTATGAAATTTTAGCTAATGAATATTGAACAGGTAAAGAGGGCTTATCAAATAGGACTGATCTAGATCCTGAAGGCAGAATTGACTTATTAAATCCTTAATCTCGACACCAACTATTTCAAAAGTCATAACAAGAGGGCCAGAATGGCCCTGACATCGCTCACCAGGCAATCAGAGGAGAAGATGTTCAAAGTTTTCACTATCTGTTTCTAGAGAAAACTAGCCACCCCTGGGGCGGGCCAATTTTGATCCAAGGGGCATAATTTATACAACTTTTGTAGAGGACTTGAACATGATGCTATGTGCCAAATATGAAAGCTGAGAACCTTCCAGTTTCTGAGGAAAATATTTTCAAATTTGACACTATATGTTTCTATTGCAAACTGGCTACCCCTGGGGCGGGGCCAATTTTGACCCCGGGGGCATAATTTATATAAATCTTGTAGAGGACCTGAACATGATGTTATGTGTCAAATATAAAAGCTGAGAACCTTCCAGTTTCTGAGGAGAAGATTTTCAAAGTTGTCACTATATGTTTCTATTGAGACATGGCTACCCCTGGGGCGGGGCCAATTTTGACCCCTGGGGCATAATTTATATAACTTTTGTAGAGGACCTGAATATGATCCTATGTGCCAAATATGAAAGCTAAGAACCCTGTAGATTTAGAGGAGAAGATTTTAAGTGTTTCTATTGAAAACTGGCCACCCCTGGGGCGGGTCAATTTTGACCCCAGGGGCATAATATATATACCTTTTGTAGAGGACCTGAACATGATGCTATGTGCCAAATATGAAAGCTGAGAACCTTTCAGTTTCAGAGAAGAATATATTCAAAGTTTTACCATATATTTCTATTGAAAACTGGCTACCCCTGGGGCGGGGCCAATTTTGACCCAAGGGGCATAATTTATAAAAAAATAATTGTAGAGAACCTGAACATGATGCTATGTGCCAAATATGAAAGCTGAGAACCTTCCAGTTTCAGAGGAGAAGATTTTCAGAGTTTCACTATATGTTTCTATTGAAAACTGACCACCCCTGGGGCGGGGCCAATTGTGACCCAAGGGGCATAATTTATATAAATTTTGTAGAGGACCTGAACATGATGCTATGTGCCAAATATGAAAGCTGAGAACCCTGTAGATTCAGAAGAAAAGATTTTCAAAGTTGTCACTATATGTTTCTATTCAAAACTGGCTACCCCTGGGGCGGGGCCAATTTTGACCCCAGGGGCATAATTTATAAAAAATTTGTTGAGGACCTGAACATGATGCTGTGTGCCAAATATGAAAGCTGAGAACGCTGTAGATTCAGAGGAGAAGATTTTCAAAGTTGTCACTATATGTTTCTAATGAAATCTGGCTACCCCTGGGGCGGGGCCAATTTTAACCCCAGGGCCATAATTTCTATAACTTTTGTAGAGGACCTGAACATGATGCTATGTGCCAAATATGAAAGCTGAGAACCCTGTAGATTCAGAGGAGAAGATTTTCAAAGTTGTCACTATATGTTTCTATTCAAAACTGGCTACCCCTGGGGCGGGGCCAATTTTGACCCCAGGGGCATCATTTATATAACTTTTGTAGAGGACCTGAACATGATGCCATGTGCCAAATATGAAAGCTGAGAACCCTGTAGATTCAGAGGAGAAGATTTTCAAAGTTTTACTATACATTTCAATAGAAAACAAGGCACCCCTGGGGTGGGGCCAATTTTGACCCCAGGGGCAAAATTTATATAACTTTTGTAGAGGACCTAAAGATGATGCTATGTACCAAAGATGAAAGCTGAGAACCCTGTAGATTCAGAGGAGAAGATTTTTAAAGGTTCAAATTGTTGACGCCCGACGACGGACGACGCACACCGCACGACGCACGACGGACATCAAGTGATCACAAAAGCTCACCCTGAGCACAAAAGTGCTCTGGTGAGCTAAAAAACATGAGATGTTATTTTTTTTTTGTACTGGTAGAAACTTTAGTGTCAGGCCTAGGTCTATCGTAATTCAATAAACAAACAGAGCAGACCTTGATCAGACAGCTCCTACAGGAGCCACCTGATCTGGGTCTACTCTGTTTACAAAGATAAGAAAATGCCTTTATCCCTTTCCCTGTACCATATTCCTGCAAAGAATCGTGAATCGATCTTATGCTTTGACAAAAATTGTAGAATCATATCCTAAGCAAACAGATCTAGAGCAGAACCTTATCAGAAGGGTCCTACAAGAGCCACCTGATCTGGGTCTACTCTGCAAACGTCTGACAAAAATGTTTCTGGTATATGAAAGAAAGGATTATAACCCATTACTTCATGAAAACACCTTTCTGCACCTTTGCAAACAGAGTAGACCCAGATCAGACAGCTCCTGAAGGAGCTGTCTGATCAGGGTCTGCTCTGTTTGCTTATGAAATAAAATACATGTAGATGATTCTACAGTTTCTGCCCTGACCGAAATTCTTAAGTTTATGTGTAATTATAAAAACTGATCCAATTACTATTCAAAATGTCTTCATTTCTTACATGAGTACTCAAGAGGTGCATGTACATGGTTAAAATTGTAACAATTCTGAACTGTTAACCCATTACCTCATAGGCTACTTTTAGACTCTACCTCTTTGATTAAACTATTCCCCACTTGGGCTATATTTAGACCGAACCTCTTTGATTAAATCTACCAAAAAAGGAGCATTAACTACAGAAAAGGATTTTTTTCAGAATTGTGTAGTTTTGAAACTATTGTGATAAATAGAGCATTTGCTCCTGTGGAGCAAATGCTCTATTTATCACAATGGTTTCATAGAGAGACTTTTACAGAAGCGTCAAAAGGCGTCAATATATGGGAATGGGTTAAATCTACCAAAAAGGAGTATTTACTACAGAAAATGAACAGTTTATAATTTTGTAGTTTTGAAACCATTGTGATAAATAGAGCATTAAATCTCTATTTAGCACAATGGTTTCATAAAGTGACTTTACAGAGGCCTATGGAGGAAATGCTCTATTCATCACAACGGTTTCAGAAAGTGATTTTTAAAGGTGTCAAAAGAGGTCAGTATGAGAGAATGGATTAAGTATAAACAATCTATGCCATGCTTTATGTTTCTATCCATGCCATATGAAAGTGTTGTAATTTTTTAAATCTTTCAGATAATTCTATTTTTTAAACTTTCTCAATTAGAATACCTGGTGGTCCTGATTTACTAAACTTAACTGCACCTGGAATAAATGAAAATAAACAGCGAAAACTGAATAATCGCAAAAAATAGCATAAGCTCTAACCCACAACATAGAAGCGCTACCCTTTGAACACAAGCACAAAAAGAACCTGTCTTAACCCTTTCCCTGTTTTATGTTTATTACAAATTTCATTACCTACTGAATATTCATGGACAAATTAGTTATAATGAGTATGGAAGGTGGAACATTATAACAATTTTAGAAAGTATAGAATCAGATCTATCAAATTCCATTAACAAACAGAGCAGACCCTGATCAGACGGCTCCTCTAGGAGCCGTCTGATCTGGGTCTACTCTGTTTGCAGATGCGTGAAAACATGTTTATATGAGGGAAAGGGTTAAGCTGTCATCAAAAAGAGGTTTAAATTACTTTAATTATGGATTCTGTAAGGCAGGTGGTTGCTTAATGCAGGTCAAAAGTAATACAGAAAGCTCCTAATACACTTCACCTGCATTAAGCAACCACCTGCTTTTTAAGACTTCAATGTTCAATAAATGAATTGCTGCTCAACTCAATAAATACGCTTTTCTATGGCTTTGAAAACAGAGTAGACCCAGATCAAACTGCTCCTATAGGAGCCATCTGATCAGGGTCTGCTCTGTTTGCTTATGATATAATATACATGTAGAATGATATGATTCTAAAGTTTTTACCATGGCTGAAAATTCTTGGGTACACGTGCTATTATAACAAATTAGTCTAATATTCATGACGGTCATTATTTCTGACATGAATATTCATGGGGGAAAGGGTTAACCCTTTTCTCCATAAATAAGCCTTTCTAAGACTCTGTAAAAGTCACCTGTTGAAACCATTTTGATAAATAGAGCATTTGCTTCTACAGGAGCAAATGCTCTATTTATCACAATGGTTTCAAACTACAAAATTCTAAAAAAAAATCCTTTTCTCTAGTTCATGCTCCTTTGGGGTCGATTTATTCAAAGTGGTTCGATCTAAAAATAGCCTATGGAGGAATGGGTTAAGACTGGTTCTGCTGCATATCTATTGCTACAATAGCTAATATATAGACTAGGTAACTTTCATCTCCAATAATGTCTTGTCTACTTCAATTCTCAAAGTACGATTTTCTTACATTTCTTTCCAAAAATCACTTTCTTTAACCCATTCCTCCATAGGCTATTTTTAGATCCAACCTCTTTGAATGAATCTACCCAAAAGGAGAATTTACTAGAGAAAAGGAAATTTTTAGAATTGTGTAGTTGGAAACCATTGTGATAAATACAGCATTTGCTCCTTTAGGAGCAAATGCTCTATTTATCACAATGGTTTCATAAAGTGATTTTTTACAGAGGCGTAGAAAGGTGTACTTATGGAGGAAAGTAGAAAGGCGTACTTATGGAGGAAAGGGTTTAAAAAATTTTAACCTGATCTTTTTTAATAAATCTCCTGAAAAGGAGCATTTACAACAAAAAAGGGAAATTTTAGAATTTTTAGTTTAGAAACCACTGTGATAAATACGGCATTTGCTCCTATTGAGTCAATGCTGCATTTATCACACTGATTTCAAAAAGTGACTTTTACAGAGGTGTCGAAAAGCGTCAATATGAGGGAATGGGTTAAACTAAAGGGTAAACAAATCTTCCGTGTTCAGAGGGTACTAAAAGCACTACATATAATATATATGTACATGTATATGTATATGATGCAAAGGTTCCACTATACTTGAATCCAACACAACCATAGAATGATCATCACATGTTATTTACATCTAAATGGCAAGTTAACCCTTTCTCTGTTCTATATTTCCTTCAAATTTCAATACCTACTGAATATATATTCATGTACAAAATAGTTATAATGAAATGTGAAATTCGAAACATTGTAGCCATTTTAGAAAGGAAACAAACAGATCTATCAAATTCCACTGGCAAATAAAACAGACTCTTATCAGATATAGGAGTCATCTGATCTGGGTCTACTCTGTTTGCAAATGCATGAAAAAGCGTTTATATGAAAGAAAGGGTTAACTAATGTGTGTGCAACAACAAATGAAATTTAAGCATGCTGTTACAGTGAATCAAATGTGCTTCTAATTGCGGAGTATTTCCTCTTTGTTTTGTTTGTTCAATTACCAGTAACCCTTTCCCTGTTCAATATTTATGTTAAAAAATTAAATCATGAATATTTATTAGCTGAATTTTTATAATGTAATATTTCCAAGGGAAGTAAGAAGTTTTTGCTTTGATAAGAACAAATCAGATTTATATTATTTCATAAGCAAACAGAGGAGACTCTGATCAGAAGGTT
Organism: Azorinus chamasolen; assembly: GCA_963576725.1. Classification (NCBI taxonomy): domain Eukaryota; kingdom Metazoa; phylum Mollusca; class Bivalvia; order Cardiida; family Solecurtidae; genus Azorinus; species Azorinus chamasolen. The sequence continues at coordinate 53,109,521 of OY755246.1, read as the reverse complement.
CACGCAGGAGCCGTCTGATCTGGGTCTTCTCTGTTTGCAAACGCATAAAAAAACATTCGTATGAAGGAAAGGGTTAAAGACCCCTAGACACCCTTATATGTATAAAATGTTTTCTCTTTTGCAAAATATCTCCTTTTATGTGTGATTTTAACCAACATTAATTTAATTTTGGTCAAATACTAGGTGAAGGGTCCACCCTGAAAGAAGCACCGATTTCTTGAAAATTATCAGAATTTAGGCATTTATGAAAGCCTACTGGTCTTCAAACTGTTCAATGGTTTTGGTTTTACAGTATTATGTTAATTATTCAACCCTTAGTCTGCTATGAAAATAAGCTCTGCTTAATCCATTACCTCATAGGCTATTTAGATACAGCCTCTTTGAATTAATCTACCGAAAAGGAGCATTAACTAGAGAAAAGGAAAAATTAATGATATAATTTTGTAGTTTGAAACCATTGTGATAAATAGACCATTTGCTCCTATAGGAGCAAATTAATGCTCTATTTATCATGATGGTTTCACAAAGTGACTTTTACAGAGTTGTCAAAAGTCGTCAATATGAGGGAATGGGTTAAACTCCGTTCTGTTAAAGCCTTCAAGCTTTTGAGAAATTCCTGAGTGTCAAACAGCTTGGATCCTGATCTGGATCCAAGATATTTGCAATTGTTAGTTAGGTCGCGCTTGGCAGTCAAAGGGTTAAATATTTAGTATTCTCAGATCTGTGTACTGACCAATCTATCATAGTGTTGCATTTCTTTATTTTCTTTGAATGCCAATTACAACCTAAAGTCACTCAATGCATTTATCCTTTACACTAATGAATATATTCATGTAAGTAATAAATACCCTATAAATATCAATTAGCTAAATTTACACAGGCGTATTAACAAAGGATCTTTTGGCCTTGGCAGAAACTGTAGAATTCCACACGTAAAAAGAGTAGACCCTGATCAGACAGCTTCTACTGGACCAGGAGCTGTCTGATTTTGATCTACTCTGTTTGAAATGTGTCCATGTGCATCTTTAACCTTTAGCACTCTACTGGCGACTCTGTGACAACCTTTGCAAACAGTTTGGATTCAGATGAGACGCCGAGTAACTCGGCATCTCATCAGGATCCAAACTGTTTGTTACTCTGACACTGTTTTTGAAAAGTGAAGAATGATGTACTTTTAGATTTGAAGCAGACAATGATACAGGCAGACGACAATATTGCTCAGAGTGCAGAAAGTTAAGAAGTAAAGGTTTAAAAGTGACCAATTCACCATTTCACTCCTTACATGTCAAGTTTTATATAAAACTTCAGCAATGCCTCTTGTCAAGACCCCGATTCGAAGCCTCCTTAAGAAGCTACTTTGATCAAGGTCAACAATGGTAGCAAATATAATAATCTGGTTGCCAGCATTCAAAATATCTACAGGTACAGAATACGAGTTAAGTGTGGTACTAGGTAAATGTCTACGGGGAATCAGCCCTGTTCCATGCCTACATACCTGGGGCAACTTTAGGAGGGTAGCCAGGTGGTGTGAGGTTTAAATCTCTATTGCTAAGGTTCATCAAATTTTGAAGAGACTCACTCGCAGACCCCAGTGGCCCATATGGGCCCACAGGGTTAGTAGGAGGAACCCCTGTGCCCGAATGATAAGACCCTGCACGTGGATTTGACCCTGAATTGAGACAAGACAGAGCTTCAGATAAGATGCGTAAATTAAAACATTTTCAAGAATAACTTCTTTATTTCTCCACCAAGCCCTATACTGTGACCACTCTTTAGAATCGTCTCTTCGAGACGATTCTAAAGAGTGGTCACAGTATAGGGTTTGGTGGAGAAATGACGACTTTAGTATTTGGGGACGCACCGTTATCTGTAGTTCTGGACAAGAGGTCAAGAATGGTGAACCTTATCAGGGTGTGCAAAAGTGCATCCTTATACCATCATTAACTAATGCTTTGAACATTATTAGAGCTTGAAGAGCGATAACTATTCACAGTTAACATAGTTCAACAGTTAACATAGTTCAATCCTTTACTCCATGAATATTCATGTAAGAAATAATGACATTGTGAATATTAATTAGATTAATTTTATAATGTCATATGAGAATCAGATCTATATCAGGGTCTGCTCTGTTTGATTAATGAAATTATAACTGATCCAGCTCTACAAATTCTACCAATACAGAAAATTCATTCAACTAATATATTAGATCTAATAATTTATGATGGCATAATTATAAACACAGAAATTTTGGTGCTGGCAGACAATGCCAAATCAGATCTATATCAATTCATAAGCAAACAGAACAGACCGAGATCAAATGGTTCCTACAGGAGTTTTCTTTGTTTGCAAAGGTATTATGCATCTATGGAGTAAAGGGTAAAACCGGTTTGATGGGTGAGTAGAACTTGTAAGTGATTTTTTAAATTATCAACAAAAGCATTTGCAAGCATTCAGATCTGGATGAGACACCGAAAAAAATTGGCATCTTATCAGGGTCCAAAGTGTTTTACACTCTTAGGAAAAAAAAAGCAGACAAAAAAAACTTGAAGATAAAAAAGTTACTTAGTGTTAAGTGGGTTAAAAAGTTCCAACCAAAAACATTCTGTATTTACCCTAAATATTGCTACACTCAATCTCACCTCTCCAGCAGCTTGAAAAGCTGTATTCCGTATTCTCCCTAATAAATGCCCCCCTCCCCTCCCCCCCCCCCCCCACCCCATTTCTAATAAATGTCCCAATATTCTAATTAACATGCCCTTTTTTCTCTGAGAAAACTATCAATTGATGAATACAGAGTTCCAAATAAGATGCGTAAATTAACATATTTTCAAGTATAACTTATTTATTTCTCCACTAAACCCTATGTTGTGACCACTCTTTAGAATTGTCTCTTTGAGACGATTCTAAAGAGTGGTCACAACATTGGGTTTGCTGGAGAAATGACGATTTTATTATTTGAGTATGCACCTTTACCTGTATCACTCTCTGTAAACAACTAAACCCTAATATAATAACCATTAAATAAATAAAGTTTTCTTTTTCAAAATACAGGTGGTAGCTTAATTCAGACTGAAAGCAATGAATAAAGCTCTCCAAGAGGCCTTCTGCATTGCTTTCATTCTGCATTAAGCAACCACCTGTGTACAAAATGCTAGAAGCTCTATCTAACAAGAGCCGCGTGCGGCGCCAACGCTCGTCTGATTTGGTGTTTGTCCACTGCATACACTTCTCCTCAAAGAGATCTACAGACTTATGAAGTTTCATGTTGATACCTCTCATACGTTTCGATTAATCAGCTACATTAAAGATTTTGCACACCACCGCCAACGCCTACAACTACGACCACGTGATCACAATAGCTCGACTTTCTTCAAAACAGACGTGCTAAAATGTAATGCCCCCGGGAGCATTATGATAATACGGTAGGTCAGTTACTTAATGTACTGATAATTTTAACCCTTTACCTCATAAATATTCATGTTAGAAAGTAATGACATCATGGATACTAATTAGTTTATTTTTTCTTTATAAAAGTATATGAACACAAGAATTTTTTGGCCACGGCAGCATAAGGGAATGGGCTAAGACAGATTCTACTGTATTCAAATACTAAAATCGCTATTCCTCCATCAAACTTCTCTTTAATAGTAAACTTTAGAATCATCTCAAAGATGTTTTAATTTTCGCATCTTATCCCTTTCCTCCATAAATACGCCTTTCTACTCCTCCGTAATAACCACTTCTTGAAACCATTGTGATAAATAGAGCATTTGCTCCTGTAGGAGCAAAAATTAATGCTCTATTTATCACACTGGTTTCAAACTACAAAATTCTAAAATTTTACTTTTCTCTAGTAAATGCTCCTTTTGGATAGATTCATTCAAAGAGGTTGGGTCTAAAAATAGCCTATAGAGGAATGGGTTTATTTTCCCATCTTATCTAAGTCTCTGGGGTACTTAGCAAAACTGATAAGCTCATTCTAATAAGTACCGTCAGAACAGGGTTTGGCTCAGAAATATGAAAAATATTTTCTATACTGTAATTCTTAACCCTTTCCCTGTTGAATATTCATGTAAGAAATAATGATATCATGAATATTTATTGGCTGATTTTTTTATGATGGAATATGTACACACACATATTTGATTTTGGTAAAAAGTCAGATCTATTAATTTCATAAGCAAACAGAACAGACTCTGATCAGAAGGATTTGTCTGATCTGGGTCTTCTCTGTTTGCAAAGGTGTGAAAGATTGTTTGTATGGGTGAAAGGGTTAAATATTCCTCTTATCTAGTGCTCTTCTATGCACAAATAGGATTTAAATCACATGATATATATTCAAACACAGCAGAAATCTCACTATAGCTGTCACTCAAAAGAAGGCCAATCAATGGTCTCTTAAGTTTATAGCTTAATGCAGAATCAGGTAATGGTCTCTAGGGTCATAGCTTAATGCAGAATTAACCAATAATCTATTAAGGTGAATTAACTAATGGCCTGGTCCCATCATTGGTGATAGCGTCATACAGAATTAATTTTAAATCACTCTCATAAAAAATGTGTCGCCTTCAGACAGACGTATGATAAAATAAAAAGGATGTACAGGAAAAAAAAACGATAGATGATAAAGAAGAATACATAAATATGTATTTATTATTCATGATCTCATTATTTCTCACATGTATGAATATTCATGAGGAAAAAAGGTTAAACACCATTAATTTGACTTCTCTTGAGTGACCATAGCTAACTTTTGAGTAAGCAATAAGCAATTCTAATCAAATTTCATGCAGCAAGGTCAGCTCTTCAACAGCTAAGGTTTTACTGCAAATGGCCATAGAGGGGTTCTACTGTGAATGGCCATTGTAGACTAGAGAGGTTTTAGTGCAAATGGCCATTGTAGACTAGAGAGGTTTTAGTGCAAATGGCCATTGTAGACTAGAGGGGATTTATTGTAAATGGCCATTGTAGACTAGAGGGGATTTATTGTAAATGGCCATTGTACACTAATAGGGTTTTAATGTAAAAGGCCATTGTAGACTAGAAAGGTTTTAATGTAAATTGAACATTTTCTTAAAAACACCAAGCAATAAATTGCAAACATTATTAAATGATAAGCATCAAGAGAGAAGTGAATAAAGGCCAATGCCTTCCATTACACATGAAAATTACATGCTGTATAAAAGTCATTACAAGCACCTATGCAGAGCTCAAACTCAAGTTCTCAGTCTCAGACAGGGAAAAGCACAGATAGCTTTGTGATCATAGTGCTGTATGTATATAAATGTCTACTTCTTAGATTTTTGCTATTACATAATTATATATTAATAGTTTGTAGAATGCAAACAGCCTGACAAGATGTTAACCCTTTCCCTCATATAAACATGTTTTCATGAATTTGCAAACAGAGTAGACCCAGATCAAATGGCTCCTTTTGGAGCTGTCTGATCAGGGTCTGCTCTGTTTGCTAATGGAATTTGAAAGATCTGTTTCTTTACTTTCTAAAATGGCTACAAAGTTTCACCTTTCATTATAATAACTATTTTGTCCATGCATATTCACACATGGTATTGAAATTTGGAAGAAATGTAGAACAGGGAAAGGGTAAAAGGAATTTATATAAAGTTGAAATTTCACAGATAAATGTTGAGCGAATGACAATATATTGTAATAGAACTGAAATCAGTCCACTGGTTTAACCCTTTACTTATAAAATAACCCTTTCCTTCATATAAACGCCTTTCCATGCATTTGCAAACAGAGTAGATCTAGATCAGATGGCTCCCGTTCTCCTCTGTGCTCCTCTAAGAGCCCTCTCATCTGGGTCTATACTGTTTGCAAGTTTCCCACGTTCAAAGGAATAAACTATTCTTTAACCTTCTGCCTACTGAGCAACTGTCGTCTGCAAATATTTTCATCTGCTTCAGTTTTAAAATTGCACCTTTCTTTCATTTCTTTTTTAACCCGTTCCATTAATATAAACGTGTTTTCACGCATCTGCAGACAGAGTAGACCCAGATCAGACGGCTCCTATAGGAGCTGTCTTATCAGGGTCTGCTCTGTTTGCTAATTGAATTTGATATAGCTGTTTCTTTACTTTCTAAAATGCCTACAATGTTCCACCTTCAATATTTCATTATAACTATTTTGTCCATGAATATTCCGTAGGTATCAAACTTTGGAATAAACATAGAACAGGAAAAGGGTTAAAAAAAAGTGTCAGCATGTCAAAGTTTGACTCCTGTGGAGATACTGAGCTCTACATCTAACCTCGATCCAAACTGTTCACAAATTAGCTAAAAGACGGATATTAAAGGTTAACCCTTTCCTCCATAAATACGCCTTTCTACGCCTCTGTAAATGTCACTTTTTTAAACCATTGTGACAAATAGAGCATTTGCTCCTATAGGAGCAAATGCTCTATTTATCACAATAGTTTCAAACTACAAAATTCTATTTTTTTCCATTTCTCTAGTTAATGCTCCTTTTCGGTAGATTTATTCAAAGTGGTTGGATCTAAAAATAGCCTATGGAGGAATTTGGGTTAATTTATGCATCTTATCTTATGCCTAGGAGATTAGTACAGGTGTTTTTTCCAAAACTGAGCTCTAGCTTGAGCTCTGCTATACTGATGAAGAATGTGAAAGCCTGGTCACAACTGACAAGTCTCTTAAACATTCGAAGGAAAATTCAGATTTCAGTGAAAATTCCACAATAAAAAGCAACTGTTAACCCTTTACTCCATGAGTTTATCTTTTTACACCTTTGCAAACAGAGTAGACCCAGATCAGATGGTTCCTGTAGGTGCCGTCTGATCAGGGTCTGCTCTGTTTACTTATTATGATATTATATAGATATGGTTCTACAGTTTCTGCCTTGGCCAAAAGTTCTGGTGTCCATTTGCAATTATAACAATTAATCTAATTTATTTTCAAATTCATGATGTCATTACTTCTTACATAAATATTCATGGGGTATAGGGTTAATGCAAACACAACTTACTCACATACAAACACAGAGGTATAAGATGAATGAATTAACCCTTTCCCTCATATAAACGTGTTTTCACGCATTTGCAAACAGAGAAGACCCAGATCAGACGGCTCCTAGAGGAGCCGTCTGATCAGGGTCTGCTCTGTTTGCTAATAAAATTTGATAAGATCTGTTTCTTTACTTTCTAAAATGATTACAATGTTCCACATTCAATATTTAATTATAGCTATTTTGTCCATGAATATTCCGTAATAAACATAGAACAGGGAAAGGGTTAAAACATTCTCAAGAATAACTATTTTAATTGTTCACCAAAGCCTATATTTATTGACCACTGTTTAGAATCGTCCCAAACAGTCAATTCTAAAGAGTGGTCACAAAATAGCTTTGGTGGAGAAATGATAATTTTAGTATCAGAGTATGCACATGTGCCTGTTGCTCTGTGAAAAATCATGAAATTTATAGATGCAAAATCTTATTCTTACCTCTCCACTGCTGGAAGCTAGCACCATGTGGTTGTATTTGCGGTTGTCCGGGCATTCCAGATCTTGCTTGCTGTTGCTGGCCCATCAGTTGCTGTTTAATCATTGACTGGCCTCTAAGAGATGTGTCTGGAAAGAATGTACCCCTGGGTCGCACTTGATGGAGCGGCGGAGGATGAAGGTTTCCTGTACCATACAGATCTTGGATGGCACCACTATCTGTGCGAAACTGACCTGGTCGCCCGCTATTGGGCTGTCCGTTCTGATTCCCCGCATATCCTGGTTGTGGCATAGTTTGTTGTACTGCTTGTTGCTGTTTCTGGGCATTTTTTTGCTGCTGAAGTATGAGCTGTTGAAGAAACTGTTTCCGTTTGTCTTCTTGCAGACTTAAGTACCGTTCTTTGACATTAGGTGGAAACCTATTGAGAAAGTCTGCCACACTCTTCGAGAAGTTCTCTGGTGTTAGATTCTGCAATTTCGGTGCAGCTGTCTCTGCTTGTGGAGTCTCTGCATTTGCATGTGTAGTTTGAAGTGACTGCTGCGGGTAGGATTTTCCATTCACATTAATGAAACCCATTTTACTAACATTTCGAGTTAAAAACTTTGCGTCATTTTCGTATTTAATACTAAGATCAAACATTGAAGTTGGAACATTGATAACTTGATCTTGCAATGCTGTTAGGTTTTTGGACATCAAGCTTTTTGCATACAGAACTGATAGGTCATCATCAGAGGCTAGAGCTGCCTCAACAAACTGTATTGTATGACTAGCTTTCTTTGCAAAAGTATCTACCTCTTTTTTCTTGTATGACAAATCTCTCATCCTGCCATGACAAACACCTTGTAAGAAATTTAACAGCTGTTTACACCAGCTTATTAGCTCATTAGTTATAGTATCTGCTACTTGTCTTACTTCATTAAACACCTCGACCTGTTGTTTCTTGATGTCTTTCTCTTTTTCTGACATTTTTTCTGAGAGTTCGTTATTACTAGTAAGTCTTGTCTTCAGGTCCTTTACACCCTCTTGCAGGGCAGACCTCTGCATTTCTATGGTTTGTTCTATAAACTGATACTTGTGATCTTTGTGTTCATGTAGCTGACAGTCTCGACAGGTCAGCATTTCGCATGTAAGACAGAAAAGTTTCAGCAATTCAAGCTTGTGGATCTTACAGTGCATCTGCCTTTGTTTGGCTTCCTTTGATGCACCATCCTGAACTTGATCCGGTTGGATTTGGTTCGAGATGTTGTGGTCTTTTGTAAGTTTGACCCTCTTGTGTGCAATAACACATGGGTCACACAAACACTCCTGACATTCAGTACAGAATGATGAAGCCTTCTGGTTATCATCACATGATGTGCAGACAGGGAATTTGCTCTCAGATGGGGAGCCATCCTCTGTGCGGGGTTCGAGTTTCTTTGGAACATTCACAAATGGATTTATAGTTATCTGATCGTCTGTGTATACTGTCTTGCACTCTGGACACTTCAATTTCTTTTCGCTGGCACTTTCACCTGTAATGTGGTGAAAATATACATAGAGTAAAACTTTGCTAAACAATTTACCTGTTCAAAATTCATGTAAGAAATAATGACATCATGTCATGGACTATTCCTAAGTTGAATTTTTTATCCCAGCATATTTACATATCGAGGGCTTGGTGCAAAACTATTGTAACTCCTTCACTTTGTGAAGGAGTTACAATAGTTTTGCACCAAGCCCTCGATATGAAATTTTGGTATCAGTAGAAACTGTAGTCCGGTCTATTATAAATTCATAAGCAAAGTTTGAACAGACGAGGCCCTGATCAGGCCGTTCCTACATGAGCCGTCTGATCTGGGTCTATCCTGTTTGCAAAGGCATGCAAAAGTGTTTGTATGCAGGAAATAGTTAAACATTTACTCTATATATATCTTTTTTTAATGTACACCTTTTAATGCCATTGCAAACAGAGTAGACCTAAATCAGAGAGCTCCGGTAGGAGCTGTTTAATTAGGATATGCGCCGTTTTCTTTCCCTTTCCCTGTTCTATGTTTATTTTAAATATCAATACCTACTGAATATTCATGTACAAAAAAGTTATAATGCAATATGGAAAGTGGAATATTGCAGTTACTTCAGAAAGTAAAGAAACAGATCTTTCAAATTCCATTAGCAAACAGAGCAGACCCTGATCAGACGGCTCCCATAGGAGCCATCTGATCTGGGTCTACTCTATTTGCAGATGCGTGAAAATGCGTTTATATCAGGGAAAGGGTTAAATGTTATTCTACAGTTTTTGTTACGGCCAAACTGCTCTTAGTTCATGTGATGATGATGATGATGATGTGCCATTGTAAAAAATAATCCAACTGATATTAATGATGTTATCATTTCTTACATAAATATTCATAGAATAAAGGGTTAATTTATTCATTATGAACAGGAGAAAGTTTGGTAATGGCACAAACTGTAGAACCAGAGCTACATTATTGCATAAGTAACCAGAGCAGATCTTGATCAGACAGCTTCTATAGGAGCTGTCTAATCTTGGTCTAGTCTGTTTGAAAAAGCATTGAAAGGCAGATGGGTTCAATGGATACGAGTTTGTTTGTTTTTTTTGTGTGTGTCTATTGCCAACCAGAGCTCCCAATGCATAATTCTTATTCTGTTAAACCTATTTCAACACTTTATTTCATGAAGATTTATCATGATTTTAACCCTTTACTCCAAGAATATTCATTTAACCCATTCCCTCATATTGACGCCTTTTGACGCCTCTGCAAAAGTCACCTACCGAAACCATTCTGATAAATAGAGAATTTGCTCATGTAGGAGAAAATGCTCTATTTATCACAATAGTTTCAAACAACAAAATTCTAAAATTTTACATTTCTCTAAATAATGCTCCTTTTCTGTAGATTTATTCAAAGAGGTTGGGTCTAAAAATACCTATGAGGAAATGGGCCAAGAAATAATGAAATCAGGAAACTCCAAATGTTAATTTAGATTAATTACAATGTATTAAAATAGCACATTGACAAAGAAATTTTGGGTCACAAAAGAAACTGCAGAATCATATCTATCCTATATCAGGTCATAAGCAAACAGAGCAGACCCTGATCAGATGGCTCCTGTAGGAGCAATCTTGCCTGGGTCTGCTGTTTGCAAAGGCATAGGAAGCTGTACAGTAGAACCCCTCTAATGCGACCAGTTAATGAATAAACATGGGTGTCTTTATAAGCAGGTGGTTGCTTAATGCAGGACAAAACTAATGCAAAAAGCTCCTCGGTATAAACTAAGTAAACACAGGATGATACGATAGCGAATGAACAGCCGAAAAAGAAAACAACAAGAGTGTTTGCGAAACACTTATGCCCCATGGACCAGGGAGTTGAACACAACACATCGTCTTTGTGTCCCACAGTGGTGAACATTTGTGCCAGGTTATTTTGAAATCCATTCACAGATAAAAAAGTTATAGAAGGGACACGAAATTTGGGATGGACTGACAGATGGAAGGACAGACGGAAGGACAGACAATGCGATTACTATATGCCCGTCGTTGGGGGCATAAAATTGAAGGAAAAACTGTCAGACTTTGGTTTTTAGACTGAAAGCCGGTGAGAATGGAACAATTTTGGATATGGAAACGGTTTATTTATTGTTTCGTTTCCTCAACGGATGCACGACACTCGTTTGGAGAGTTTTTCTTGTTAAATAAAGTTGTTGTTTTCACTTTGCTTTTACTTTTAGCAGCGGACTCCGAATAGGTGTTTTCATTGCCTAATTCTGTTGTTTAACTGCGTTCAAAGTAAGGTAAACGGTTTATTTCTAATGCTAATTTAAATAAAGTGAAAGTTAAAACAATTTCATCATTGCCAGTTTAGCATTTTACCTTTTTAGAACGAGTCTGGTACCTATCTAGTTTTAATTCTTTGGCGTTTCAATGTTTGATTATGTCGTATTTTTATACCAGTGCAATGCATGGTATATTCAGTTCTGTGTTTCTAAGCCAAATTAAAATAATTAATGCCTACTTCACATGTAATGTACTGGATCAATTGTTGTTCAGTCGCCATGCATCCTTGACTACTTCCCCAAACTTTTTAGCATGTCCTCTATCAACCATTATGAAGAGAATGAATTATTTTTACTTAGATAAGCATTCATGTAGTTTTAGAAATTCATCAAATGGTCATTTACAGAAATTTCACAAAATAATTATGACCGAGAGCCCTTTAATTGCAGCTATACTCACATGACTTTGCAACAAAATGGAACTGCATATAGTCAATTCCAGTGACTTTATAATTAGGTCTCAGGAAAGCGGTATTTTTTACACTCAAAACGTCTAAAATTCATTTTTGGCCGGGGGCTTTGCTCCCCTGGTCCCCTTACCAGGGCATTGCCCCAAATCCCGTCTAATCTGTTACTTAAGACTTTTCCCAAAAAAACGGTTACTTCAATTGATAATGACAACCCTGCTCTTCTGCAAAGTAATTAAAAAGAGAGCAGTGAGTTCTGCATAGATCTATGCTTTATAAATTATTCCTAAACTATGGAAGACCATTAGGTCGTCGGTTAGCATTTCCTTTCAGTGTAGAATAAAGGGTTAAGAATATCAACAGCTTACATAATGCATTCACAAACAGTAGAGTAGACCCAGCTGAAGAAGCTTTGTTTGCGTACAAACTGATATAGAATGGATTCTAATAAATTTCTATAGTTTTTGACATAGCCCTTTCCTCCATAAATACGCCTTTCTACGCCTCTGTAATAATCACTGCTTGAAACCATTGTGATAAATACAGCATTTGCTTCTATAGGAGCAAATGTTCTATTTATCACAATGGTTACAAACTACAAAATTCTAAAAATGCTCCTTTTTGGTAGATTCATTCAAAGAGGTTGTGTCTAAAAATAGCCTATGGAGGAGAGGGTTAATTTTCTCATCTTATCTAAGCCTCTGGGGTACTTAGTAAATTTGACAAAACCACTGCCCATTTTGTTCATAAAGTCCAGTTTGACGAACCGGTAGTTTGACGAAAACCACCATAATCCCAGTTAGCTCAGTTGATAGAGCATCCACCCTGTAAGTGTGGGGTTCTAAGTTCAAGTTTTGTGACAGCTGCATTTTCATATCACTTTTGCATGAACGTGATCATGAAAACATGCTAAACGCCACTAAAATTTCGTGCATCTATGAACAAATTCATGTAATTATGAGTAGACGTAGAAATGAGTACGAATGTGCAACAGGACGAAATAAAATTCGCGAAAACACGTGTTAATTTTATCAGTCAACCATGAGAATGCTATTAGCTCAAGTCAACGTGTCTTACCTTCATTTTCCTGTGTTCCATTCTCCTCTGTGCTTTGTTTTGAGTGCGATTCCAAGCAGGATTCACAGTAAGAATGTAAACAATGCAGAAGTTTTGCAGCCTTGTCGTGTGTGAACTCTTCATGACACAGTCCGCACGACAAATTATCAAACGTAAAATCTCTTTTTTCTTCGTAAGTGTTTGCACTTTCAACCTCTGCCATTTCTTATTCGTAAAATTTAACTTAACGCGTGTTAATTATCGTTTGGTACAGTATATGCTTTCTGGAGATCTCATTCTTATATTGCCGCTTTCTGTGTTGTCGCAAATTTCCGGGTGCTAAAAATAGATTTTCACATGCATAACGACATAGTACGTCCGAGCACATGAACAGCCAAGCGCCGACTGACACTGCGCATGGCAAAACCACATATCAATCCGGATAGAACCGGTCTCAACTAGATAGCGGCGGTTAGAATCCAGTTGAACTAGTTGTTACGGCAGACTTATGTGTTTGGAAGGTTGCCAAATGACACATGACATCGTGGGAAAATGATTCATGACATGCTAAGACATTATCCATAAACAAACTTCGTCGATTTCAGGAAGAGGAAGAAATCGAGATTGTATTAGAGCTAGGGAACACGACACAAAGTAAAACAGAAACTGTTTTACTTTGTATCGTGTTTCTGAGTATGCATTCTGTCCGATGAAAAACATGTGAACAGATGCAAGTTGATCTAGTCATGTCGGTAAAATTAACAGATACAGATCTATTATAAAAGCGATCGACTCGACCTTGAACATTATTTTACTTGAGTGATACAAATATGCCTAATATATTAATAGAATGTTAAATTATTCCAAGAATCCGTTGACAATATCGGCAAATATAAAGTAGAGTTTATTCACAGTAAACTGTTGTATACTGTTGCCAGATATAGATCTACATCACGGTATCATCCCCATGCCGGGAGCCGGTCAAAACGTACCCAATACCAAAACGTACCCACATTTTTGGGTCAAAACGTACCCATTTTTTTGGGTCAAAACGTACCCAATTATTATATATTATATTATTAGTTATAATATAATTATACCTTAATTATTATACTAACATACTATTGAGTTTGTTCCTCAGGAGTTTGTTCATGTTTTGGATAACAAATTTATGAAAAATTATATATTTGAAAAAGGAAATGTTGACAGTACTGGAGAAATAAATTGGACCATTTCTATTATTTTAGATAAAATTTTTTTTACATATGCCCATATATTAGAGTTTTGTTTTTTTTCATTTTCAATAGATCAACAGTCGATCCTCTTTCAAGATATAGATATTAGATTTGTATATATGTAAACTAAAATATGACATTAATCTTAGCGAAAAAATCGAGTATTTATAAGCACTGTCCGTACGTTGTTGTGCTTAAAATTAAACAACAACTCATTTAAATAAAAAAAATGATACGTTTGTCAAAACAACACGTAGATATCTACGAAATACCACATAACAAAGCAATGTAATGCAAAACAAATTAACAATACAATACGATATATGATGCAATATATAATATGATACGATACAACATATCACAATATAGATCTAAAATAGATGATATAGATATAGATCTAATATAGTATATATCTAATATGATATTATATATGATATGATATGCTGTAACAATGTACATGAAATAAAATAATATAATATTAAACAAACCAATATACAATATACAGTATAATACAATGTAATATGTACACTACAATATACAATGCATTGTAACACAATACAATACAGTGTAATGCAATGCTATGCACTGCAATGTAATACAATTTTACAATATACTTCTGTTAAATCCAGTTCAATCCACTGCACGGCACAATGTTGTACAATATAACATGTTCAATGCAATGCAATGCATGGTAATACAATAAATACAATATTTATGTGGCCAGAAACATTTGGACTTTGCCGAACGTTTACAAGTCGCCTCACGAATTACATGTAGCTTTCGATCAATATTCAAGGGGTAAAGGGATAAATGGGTAATTTATTTTTCTTGATCTGACCCAGAGACTCTCGGTCAAGCAAAATCTGCATTTATTTCACTGTATAATATCAAGTCTCTAATTTATTCAAGACCACTATGTAAACTAGAACTATCACTAAAAGTGATGGAATACCCTCGCTCAGCTGTTTTGATTGCAAATCAAACAAAACCTTAACCAACATCTTTTGATTTAAAAAGGACCATAATTATGTCAAAATGCTTATGTGCCCTTGCCTACAGATGAAGCTTATGGTGGCGAACGAGTGTTCCAAAGCTTTATAAAGTTTATATCACAGGGTTATGAAAATAAATGGACTTTAACAAAAACCTTAACAAAAAATTCTAAGGTAAAAAGGGACATAATTCTGTCAATTATTGACAGAGTTATGTACTCTTGCCTACAGCCGAAGCTTGTGATGGTGAACACGTGTAAAAGGTTTCAAAGCTTTATCCCAAAGGGTTATGCAGATAATTGGACTTTACCAAAAACCTTAAGCAAAATAAAATAAGATAAAAAAGGCCATAATTCTGTCAAAATGATTGTCAGAGTTATGTATGTACTCTTGCCTACAGATGAAGCTTGTAATGGTGGGCAAGTGTGTAGTTTCAAAGTTTTATCTCAAAGGGTTATGTTAATAAGTGAACTTAACCAGGTCGTGCAACGGACAGACAGACGGACGGACGGACGGACAGAGAGACATACAGACAGACAGACCAACCGACCGAACGACCGGCCAACACACTGACTCCTATATACCCCCTCTCAAACTTCGTTTTCGGGGGTATAATTATGTGTATACAGTCCCGTGTACATGTATATAGTGTACTACGTAATTGCAAAATACTATAAATAACCAGACAACCAGACACATATGGGCTGTACATACATAATATGGTTTATCTGATAGTAATATGTTACGCAATATGTATGTCATGTGAATAAAAACGCTCACGGGCAATTTTGAAACACTTGAATATACCGGAGTCGTTCGTTTGGTTTTCCAGAATGAATTTAAAATACATGTATTAGATAAATGTAATTTGGAAAATGCATCTTTAGAATGCCAGAGGCAGAATTTCGGTTTTCAGGCTGTTTTAGTTGTATCATATGACACACAACACATGTGTTTGCATAACTGAAGTTGCCAATAAGTAACCATGCATGCAAACAGCGCATGTCGTTTATATGCTAACTTATATGTGTATGTTCCAGAAAACAGACAATATATCGTAAAGTACGACATATGTCATACTAGAAATAAAATAACGACAACCGGAACCGCCTACGGACGTGTACACACAGTTAGCCCTTTGCTTCAGAGACACGCCTTTTAACGGCTTTACATAGAAGACCCGGGTCCAGGTGCGGATCCAGGATTTCAGATTAGGCGGGGGTGGGGGGGGGGGGGTGTTAGATTTTTTTTGGAAGGGGTGCATATTTTTATGTTTGATGACATAAATAAATACAGTATAACCTCTCCATAACGGTAATTAAATTACATCAAGTATTGTGTGTTAAAGACAGTTGGCTGCCTAAAGCAAGGTGAAAGTAAAACAGAACGCTCCTATGGGAGCGCTCTGTTTTACTTTCAGCTTGCTTTAAGCAGCCACCTGCCCTTAATACCAAGTAATTAACACAATTTAGTGGCCGTTATAGAGAGGTTTTTACTGTAGTGTGTTTGTAATACATGTTGAAAAAGAACGTAATTGGGCGAGGGAAATAAAAAAAATCCGATTAAATCAATGTTTTATTGATTTTTAGTAGATCTAGATCTAAAATATTACTAAAAAGTTTGTTTGGGCAATTTTAGGGGGGGGGGGATACGCCGGCTTCGCCCCATCTAAATCCGCGCCTGCGACCAGACCGTAAGACGGCACCTGTAGGAACTGTCTGATCAGGGTCTGCATGTTCTGGTTTGCTTAAATTATATAGATCTAATTCTACAGTCTCTGCCAGTCATGGTCAAAATGTCCTGCGTTTGCATATGGCATTGTAAAAATATTCGTGATGTCCTTATTTCGGTCACGAGGAGTTAACTAGCACATGTAAGTATATGTTCGTGTTCACCAAGCTAGCACATAGCCACACTGTCGAGTGTCGACAGGTAACTCATGTCGATCTATGCCAATGCTGAAGTATCAACTGGCTCTGTTTGTATCGATTCGACATTGCAACACTCGCCAAACATGACATTCTAGATACCGTCGGCTGTGTTATCGCTGCCTGTCACAACACCAGTGTAGTTGATTGATAGCCACACCGAAATATTTCCGATATCGACCAACACAGTATCCAATTTACAGCGACGTTGCTATAGCAACGTAAGCCGCAACTGATCGATTATGTACGCAGTCAGTGATATCACGAAGTCTGTATTTACTTCGTGGTGATATCTGTCTTGCAGACGCGATATTTACGTCTGTTAGTTTGCGCAAAGCTTTACGGCGGGACGGAAGGGACATTAAATGTATTGTTAACAAGATTCTTAATGTATTGTTAACAAGATTCCTGAAACCGAAATAAATACATGGACACTGTTTACCACTAACCCGTACGTTTTAACCCTTTCCCTGATAGGCTATTTTTAGATACAACCTCTTTGAACTAGTCTATCCAAAAGGAGCATTAACTAGAGAAAAGGAAAATTTTAGATTTTTTAATTTGAAACCATTGTGATAAATAGAGCATTTGCTCCTATAGGAGCAAATGCTCTATTTATCACAATGGTTTCACAAAGTGACTTTTACAGAGTCGTCAAAAGTCGTCAATATGAGGGAATGGGTTATAGCAGATGTATATATATACTTGGCTCTTACTCTTGTTGTTCATGTTTCCATATGCATTGGTCTTATGTTTAACCCGTAATTTCACGAATGAATATAGATGAAAGAAATGAATATTAATTAGTTGCATTTTTATAATGGCATAAGAACACGTGCATATTGAGCCGTGGCGGAAACAAGAAACGGGTCTATACTATTTCATACGCAAACAGAGCAGCCCCTGATCAGGCGCAGGAGCCAACTGACCGGGGTAGGCGGTACCTACAGGAGCCAACTGACCGGGGTCAGCTGTGTTTGTAAAGGCTTGAAAAGAAAAGGCGTATCTGTGATGTGAAAAAGTTTCCTTCGAGATAAAGACACATCGTGGTAAAAATTTGCGTTTATAACTTCTTGAGCCTAAAATAAATTTTAACCCGTTCCTTGTTCAATATTCATGTGAGATAATGACACATTGAATATAATTATTTATTAGCTGAAGATTTATAATGTAAACCTTTCAAAGTTTGTTTTTTGCCTGGACAAAAACTGTAGAATCGGATCTTTATCATGTCAAAATCAAACAGAACAGACACTGATCAGACGGCTCCTACAGGAGCTGTCTGACCTGGGTCTACTCTGTTTACATATTCGTGAAAAATATATACAGAAAGGGCTAAATACAAGCTACATGCACTCTACATTTAAATTACATGTGTTACAGCTTTGCGTGTTTTACCACACGGGAAGAAATATGTTAACCGTGGACCCATCCTACAACAAGTCATAATTTACGACAATCGCAACTACACGGACAGCCGAACACATTGCACATGATAGGTAGCGTGTAAATAGAACACATATGTGTAAACGAAATGCTAACATTAGCTACTTTCGGTTTGGTGACTGTATACATACCTGTCACAAAGCTAACATGCCGTCTTACGATAATTTCATTCGTACGACCTTTAACCCTTTATTATGTACGCCTTTGCAAACAGAGTAGACCAGATCGGATGTTTTATGATAAATGGAAGCTTTGACCATTGTAGAAACTGTATAATCAGATCTATTTAGACGCAAACAGAGCAGACTGACCTGAAGATCAAAACCGTCTAATCTGGATCTACCCTGTTTGCAAAGACGTTATATATAAGTAGTTATATATGAAGTAAATTGTTCAGACGGAAAAATCAGGCGGAGCTCTGGTCCCAAGGTTATTAAACTTCTGAGTCGGTCTGAGATCATTCTCAAGAATCTGATTGGTCAGATGCTGAGCAAGCTCAGAACCTGACCAATCAGATGTTTGAGAATGAACTCAGACAGACTCAAAAGCAAAAGAGATTTTATAACTGAGTGGCCCGGGGCCAGGTTTAGACGGCCACTGGAACAGGCGAAATTAAAGCGAATTGGACATATTGGATTTGGCCTAGCGATTCAGTTTAACTCATTCTCCCCTATAGACTATTTTTAGACAAAATCTCTTTGAATTAATCAACCGAAAAGGAGCATTAACTTTAGAAAATGAGAATTTTAGAAATACGTAGTATTTAAACCAATGTGATAAATAGAGCATTTGCTCCTCTGGAGCAAATGCTCTATTTATCACAATGGTTTCAAACAATGTGTTTTACAGAGGCGCAGAAAGGCGTCAGTAGGAAAGAATGGGTTAAATGGATTTCTTCTATGAAAAAAAAAATCAGCCCAGTTAATAAATTTGTCATTTGAATCCAAACAGTTTGCCAATAAATCACGAAATTGTCAAAAGAATAGAGTTACGGTAAAGTTTCACTAATCCAACCACATTTTTTATTAACATCGAGTCTGTAATTTAAAAGCAGATGGTTGCTTTAAAGTTCAAATGCAATGCATAGGTAGGCTAATGCAGAATGCTAATGCAGAATGTTCATATGGGAGCTTTCTGCATTTAACTTCTTTCTTGTATAACGCTACCACATGATTTTTAAAAATAAAGAATTAGACTTCTTTTGAGTGGTCGTGTTAACCCATTTGCTCCCAGTGGATTCTGGAACCATGCTTATATATTGGATTAATCCTTTTTTTATCTGAGGAATGCCTGGTCAAAATTTTCAATTTCGTTTTGTTTTATATTGAAATTCCTATCAGCAAACAGTGTAGACTCCGATCAGACGCCGCATTATGCGGCGTCTGATCAGATTCTACACTGTTTGCCTAAGTCCTTTATATGGGATCGTGGGAACAAATGGGTTAATTAGCAACACTTTACTGTGTTCGTGATATCTGTTAAGAACTACATGCATGTTAGGTTTGGCTTAACTACGGATATATCTTGTCATGGCATATTGATTATATAGGTCCTATAGATAACATTAGCAAAACGATAGCGAAATATGCGCTGATATCCCTTTCCCTGTTTAATATTTATACAAAAAATTATAACAGCATGGCTATTTAATTTATTAGTTACAATTTTATAATTGGGCTGTGAAACTGGTAGAGTCAGCTCACATATAATTTCATAAGCAAACAGAGCAGACCGAGATCAGACGGCTCTTGCAGGAGCCGTAAAGGCTTGAAAAAGCGCCTAAATATGAGGGAGAGGGTTTAACCATTTCTAGCAAGCAGATTGCATCCAATACAGTGTAAATTGATAACCTTTAAATTGTTTATGACTGATTTGTATTACCTTTTACACGGTAGAAACACCTATCAGCTATCTGATCAGGGTCTGTTCTGTTTGTTTACGAAATATATAGATCTGATTCTGCAGTTTCTGCCTAAGGTATTAAATATCCCTGGTTAATTATGCCACTGCATTGTATTAAACTTATCTGATTAATATTTCGTACGGTTATTATTCCTGATATTAAACTCATCTGATTAATATTTCGTAATGGTTATTATTCCTGATATTTAACTCGTCTGATTAATATTTCGTATGGGTATTATTCCTGATATGAATATTAATCTGGTAAAGGGTTAAAGTACGGGCTTGGGTTAATATCAAATTGTTGTTGTTGTTGTTGTTGTTGTTGTTGCACAGGCTAAACAAGCCCTGAAAAACAACACATACACTGAAACTGAAACTGAAACTTGTTCGCATATCTCTACACGTATAAACATATCGCCTATAAAACAAACAGTAGGGACAATGTTGGGTCAATTAACTCTTTCCCTTTGAAACGTGTAAATACAGTAAAACCTCTTTATAACGGCCACTAAATTACATCAAGTATTTTGTGTTAAAGGCAGGTGGATGCTTAAAGCAAGGTGAAAGTACAACAGAACGCTCCTATAGGAGCGTTCTGTTTTACTTTCACCCTGCTTTAAGCAACCACCTGCCCAAAATACCAACTAATAAACACAAATTTAGTGGTCGTTATAGAGAGGTTTTACTGCATTGAAATAATAAATATTAGTTTGATTAATTATTATAATAGCACATGATCACAGGAATTTCTGGCCATGGAAGAAACTGTAGACTCACGTCTATATTATTTCTTAGCCTCATCTGGGTCTACTCTGTTTGCAAAGGCATAGAAAGGCATATTAATGGACAAGAGGGTTAACTCTAAACTTCTTTTGTACCCATCGGAGCAAATGATTTTTATCGTGTTTAACCCTATTCTCGATGAATATGCTGTAAGAAATACTGACATCACCAGTATTCATTAGATTAACTTCTAGAATAGGACATGGACATAGGATTCAGAAAATGTAAACTCATGTTTATAATTTATCTATCATATATTCATAAGCAAACAGAGCAGACTCTGATCAGACGGCTCCTATAGGTCTCCTGTTTGCAAATGCGTAGACAGGCCTATCTATGGAGTTAACCCTTTCCCTCATATAAACGTGTTTTCACACATTTGCAAACAGAGAAGACCCAGATCAGACGGTTCCAATAGGAACCGTCTGATCAGGGTCTGCTCTGTTTGCTATTAGAATGGGATATATCTGGTTCTTTACTTTCTAAAATCGCTACAATGTTCCAGCTTCCATATTTCATTATAGCTATTTTGTCCATGAATATTCAGTAGGTATTGAAATTTAGAATAAACATAAAACAGGGAAATGATGAATGTAATTAACATTCAAGATATAATTTTTTACATGAATATCCATGGTGTACCGGTTTAAAACACAAGGAATGTTTAATAATTTAGCAGACTGGAGCGCAGCTAAATCTAAATGTAATGTACGCACCGTGGCTATAAAGGTCCGGGACATGCTCCCCCGGGAAAATTAAGAAATGTGTAGTTTAGACCATCGTGATAAATACAGCATTTACTTCTAAAGGAGCAAATGCTCCATTTATCACAATGGTTTCAAAAGGTGAATTTTACAGAGGCGTCAGAAGGCGTCAATATGAGGGAATATGTTTACATGATAAGACACAACGTTTATCAAAGTCTACCCCATCCCTTAGCCTTCGATTTTTGTTCCATTTTGACCATAATAATGTTTTCACCTTTAACATTGATGTTACGCATGTGTGTAACCGATTCCCTCATATTTGCGACTTTTGACGACTCTGTAAAAGTCAATTTGTGAAGCCATTGTGATAAATAGAGCATTCGCTCCTATAGGTTTCAAACTAAAAATTCAAAAAAGTCATTTTCTCTAGTTAATGCTCCCTTCGGTAGATTTATTCAAAGAGTTTGTATCTAAAAATGGCCTATGAGATAACTGGATAAGTGCGAAGCGCTAGCTATGCCCGACTCCCTGGCAGAATGTGCACATAGTCATGCTGATTCTTCCGTCGGTTTGGTGGACGAGGATGAAAACTGTTTATTCTGTACAGCTATGGGACAGATAGATACTGTGCATGTACTGTCAAACGATTCTGTAGTGTTGTTTACGACACCTGTTCACATACAAGTCCTTTGAATATGGCATTAAAATGCCCCAAAAACATACACGTGTAGTTATAAGTAGCTACCCTTCTAAGAAACCCTCCGGCATTACACGGAATCGCGTAACATGTGGACATTTGAAATTGGACAAACCTAATGCTATAAAACCCTTGTTGTGTACAGAGCAATACATTCATTTTGCTCACATTATCTGGATCAGGACCAACAAACTTATTATGTCGCTTTTATTATATTCATTTTGATTGTGATTTAATCTCTGAAAACTCCTCGAAAGAACAAACACCTTTTTTATTTTCATTTTCTTTCTCTGGTGATACCTAAATATTTCAAATGAATAATAGAAATGCAAAGCATTATATTAATAATTGATAAACAAAAACAACCAACATGCGTACATGTGTACAGTAGAATCTGTCTTACGCGGTCATCAAAAAATGTCTAATTATGAGTATGTAAGGCAGGTGGTAGCTTAATGCAGGTTAAAAGTAATGCAGAAAGCTCCTACAGGAGCTTTCTGCATTACTTTTGCCATGCATTAAGCAACCACCTGCTTTCTAAGACTCATATGTTCAATGAATGAATGAACGCTTAGGACAAGATCTACTGTACAATGCAATTCAAATGTCCTCAACATCAAACGGAAGCAAGATCAACACGATGCCTGTTAATGCCTGGCAACATCTGGATATAAAATGCAACAAATGCATGATCTAAAGTTATCAACTCTTTGCACTGTAGTAATAATTTTGTGAAAATCATTCGCAAGATGTTTTAATCATGTCTTTGTCGAATATTCGTATTACAAATAATGACATCTTGAATAATTATTATTTGGAATTTTAGAGTGGCATGCAGTTTTGGTATTGGCAAACACTGTAAATCAGATATATTATAATTGCATAAGGAGCCGTCTGATCTGGGTCTATTCTGTTTGCAAATGCGTTAAAATGCGTTAATATGAGGGAAAGGGGTTTGTCTAGACATGAGACATTAACGCTTGCACCATGCATATTCAGGTAAGAATTAATGGCAGCATTAATATTGATTAAATCATTTTGTTTATAACGCACATGCTCGCAAGAAATCTTGATCGAGAGAGAATATATATAGAAGGCTTTTCATAAGTAACAGAGCAGACCCTGATCAGAGCCGTTTGATCTGGATCTACTTTGTTTGCAAGGCGTGAAAAAGGAATCTTTATACAGTAACGGTTTAATACTCAGAAACCTGTGAAATTTGATCTTATCCATTTACCTTATAGAGACGCCTTCTTGGAAAACAGGGTAGATCCAGATCAGACGACTCCGTCTGATAAGGGTCTAAGCTGCTTGCTTATCAATAGAATAATACACAGAATAATCTGTCTTAACCCTTTCCCTCATATTGACGATTTTTGACGACTCTGTAAAATTCACTTTGTGAAACCATTGTGATAAATAGAGCATTTGCTCCTGTAGGAGCAAATGCTCTTTTTATCACAATGGTTTCAAACTACAAAATTCTAAAATTTTCCTTTTCTCCTTTTCTCTAGTTAATGCTTCTTTTCGGTAGATTTATTCAAAGAGGTTGTATCTAAAAATAGCCTATGAGGGAATGGGTTAAGTGGCCATTAAAAAGAGGTGTAATTACGAGTCTGTAAGGCAGGTAGTACATCAATTCAGGCCTAAAGTAATGCAGAAAGTTCCAATGTTCATTGAATTGGTGACGCTTTTAACCCTTTACTCCATAAATACGCCTTTCTACGCCTTTTCAAACAGAGAAGACCCAGATCAGACGGCTCCTGTAGGAGCCGTCTGATCAGGGTCTGCTCTGTTTGCTTTTGAAATAGTATAGATCTGATTCTTTTCGACCATGGCCAAATATTCTTGTGTTCATTATTTCTTACATAAATATTCACGGAGTAAAGGGTTAAAATACATGTTCTACTGTAGATTTGATTCTACGCGTTTCTACCACAGTAAAACCTTCTGTTGTTCATATTACTACATACAACTTCTGCTATATTAATATTCCTACAGTCGTAAATAGTCACCATGTAAAGGGTTATTCTGTTCTGTCAATATTACATGCAGTTTACGAGATCGGGAACACTTCAAGATCAGTCTAAAATTGGAAACCTGTTAATGATGGAGAAATACATTCTAGCCATTGTCTTCCATGAATACGCATTTTCAGGCATTTGCAAACAGAGTAGATCCCGATCAGACGGCTCCTATAGAAGCCGTCTGGTCAGGGCCTGCTCTGTTTGCTTTTGAGGTTGTGTAGATTTGATTCTATTGTTCCTGTTAAAGCAAAATCTGTCCACGAACAGTTTATATTATAAAAATCAAGCTAATGAATATTCATGATATCATTATTTCTTACATGAATACTGAACAGGGAAAGGGTTAACATTTTACTCCATAAATACGCCTTTCTACGCAAAAAGAGTAGACGGCTCTTATAGAATCAAGGTCTTATCAAGGTATATGCTCTGCTTGGTTAACCTTTTACCTCATAGGCTATTTTTTTTTAGATACAACCTGTTTGAATAAATATACCGAAAAGGAGCATTAACAAGAGAAAATGTAAATTTTAGAATTCTGTAGTTTGAAACCATTGTGATAAATATAGCATTTGCTCCTATAGGAGCAAATGCTCTATTTATCACAATGGTTTCACGAAGTGACTATTACAGAGTCGTCAAAAGTCGTCAATATGAGGTAAGGGGTTAATATATATAGTTTAGATATGATTATACAGTTTCAGCCTAGGTAATTTTAAATATTTTAAATGTATAACAATACATCTAATTAATATTCATGGTGTCGTTAATTCTTACATGACTATTCATGGAGTAATGGATTAACCCTTTTCTCCATAAATACGCCTTTCTAGCCACTTTCTATCACTTCTTGAAACCATTGTGATAAATAGAGCATTTGCTCCAGCAAATGCTCTATTTATCACAATGGTTTCAAACTACAAACTTCCAAAATTTTACTTGTCTCTAGTAAATGCTCCTTTTGGGTAGATTCATTCAAATAGGTTGGGTCTAAAACTAGCCTATGGAGTAATGGATTAAGGCATTTTAGACGTTCGGTTTAGGAACCTCAGTACCGCCCTATTTCTCGACAGGAAAATGCAGTTGCAATTCTGCTCGCTAGTCTACATTACACTGACCGGCATTAAGCAACCACCAGACTTTTAAGACTCATGTGTTCAATAAATTAATGACCACTCCGGACAGGCTGGGCAGTATGGTAAAATCAGTAGCAAGGAATATATACAGTAAAACCTCTCTATACCGGCCACTAAATTGTGTTAATTAGTTGGTATTTAGGACAGGTGGCTGCTTAAAGCAAGGTATAAGTAAAACAGGACGCTCCTATAGAAGCGTTCTGTTTTACTTTCACCTTACTTTAAGCAGCCACATGCTTTTAACACAAAATACTTGATATGATTTAGTGGCCGTTATAGATATGTTTTACCCTACTAGAAGACACAATCTAACGTTTGATGTTTGGTTTGGTTTTTATAGGGTTTTACGTCGCTTGAACAGTATTTCAGTCATATCAAGATGTCAAGCTAATTACAGGTGGAAGTAGATTCCAGAGGTTCTTACGTGCACTGTTTCGTGCACAGAATAACATCAA
Source organism: Azorinus chamasolen (assembly GCA_963576725.1). Taxonomy (NCBI): domain Eukaryota; kingdom Metazoa; phylum Mollusca; class Bivalvia; order Cardiida; family Solecurtidae; genus Azorinus; species Azorinus chamasolen. The sequence goes on along the minus strand of OY755246.1, from coordinate 53,083,431 downwards.
GATAGAACCACCGACCTACCAAAAGCCAGCTGGATAGCTTGCTTCCTCACAGCCAAATACAAATGCCCAGGCCAGGATTCGAACCACAGGGGTAAGGAGCTAAGTAATTGTCAGTCGTAAACCAGAACCACTCGACCACGGATGTCCCTTTGATCACGAAGAAAATACAGTCTGTATTTACTTCGTGCTTTGATGCAATTCGGAAGTATATTAGTAAACATAAACATTTGTTCAACAGTGCTATACAATGAGCTCAAAAGTAATATAACAAAAACAAAAAAGAAAACAAAATCAGCACGGAACTCTGTCGCCGCAAGCCTCTGGATAATCTCTAATACGATATTTGTTCCCATCCCTGTTTGTCGCCATGTGCCACAAATGATATCTGAAATATGTCTTGCCCGACACGTCAATTAATTCTGAAAGTAGGAGATCCTTCGTAAGCAAAAGTAGCAATACGCAGAGAAAAATGCTGACTGTTTTATTTATTGAGTCTGTTCATGAGTAGCAATTAAAAGTGCAACACTACTCGCGCCCCCTAGCAGCGGCTTAAGCAGTATTAAATTTTCAAAACAAACAACATCGAAACTAATGATCCCGAAGGACCAGAAAGTATAACAACACTGAGAATGAAGTACGTGGCGACTCTTTAGGTAGCCTGAATCTCTCTTTGAAACAAGATATTTTGTTGTACAAGAGTTTAGACATAAATATACAGTAGAACCCCTCTAATGCGACCACTTAAAGAACAACCATAGTACGTTGTCTTTAAAAGCAGGTTGTTGCTTAATACAGGACGAAAGTAATGCAGAAAGCTCATACAAGATCTTTCTGCATAACATTCGTCTTGTATTCAGCTACCACCTGCCTTTGCCACCCAGAAATATGCCCTTGTTTGGTGGTCGCATTAGAGGGTGTCTACTGTATATCATTTACTGCACATTGGCGACAGAAGGATCAGCCTCAGCTACACTAGATACACATGATCATAGCCTTTCCCGACACTAACAATGGGGAACAGAAAATACTTTTACGTGAAAGCTGCATAATGCTTGCTACAGGGTGTCCCCCCCCCCACTAAAAAAAATGCAACACCTCCTAAATGTAATTATTTTTAATCAAGTATAATCTTAAGCATCTTATGATTTATGTCCGCTTAAAGACAAATTATTTCTACACAAGTCAGTAAAATTTCAAATTAACATTCCATATACTTTTTTAAATAGAGCATTTTTACCAAAGTTACTCAAAAATGTTTTGCACAGGTTTTGGTCGTTTCCCTATAATCAATACAGACATTCAACGGGAGGTTGTGTCTTTGCTACGCACAAGATTGGCTAGAAAATCAGTAGCAGAGGTGCGCGTTAGGACACAGATGTGTATTTTGTTGAATAGTCAACAACAAGAAGGTTGTGCTGAACTTATTTTGACTCAATCAAATATTATTGATGAACAGTCCTGGCCTATTCAAAGCAGATTGCGTATCGCTAAACGGTAACAATGCGGAAAGCTTCCGTCCTTTGTTATCTTGGATTATTTGGATTATAAATCCATTTTTAGCATTAAATTTTGTGCATTCTTGTTGTGCAATTTAGCAGTTTTAATTTGTTTTGATTTTGTTGTGATAGTTTACAACCATTTAAGTTATATTCACAGAATGGAACTGATGCCATTAAAGTTTTTACCATAATAACGTTGTTTTTGTATTGACTACTGAAAAGTCAAATCCTGTGCAAGGCATGTTTTAGTATCTTCAGATAAATACTTGTATTTTGTACAATTCTTCTTCTATAGAGCTGAATTTTGGTATAAACATGTCAAATTGATTGACATTATATGTATAATTCACACAATATCATAGATTAAAAAAACAATAGAGATAATTACATACTTGTGAGGTGTTGCATTTTTGGGACACCCTGTAGAAACGTAAGAGTGTATCATTTGAGCTACACGATGTATGCTGGTAAAAATGAGAGTATCCTATATGTAAGTGACATATTAGCCTATGTTTTTGACTTGTATGTCTTCTTTGGCTGCGGCGATAGCCGCAGCCTATCTTTGATAGGAGTTTAAAGTGCCCATGGTTTACTGCGGGATTAGTTTTTCTTTAAATGTGTGATCAAAAATTCCAACTAGTATTCAGTTAATTATATTTTGACTGCATTGTAATATATTTTTCCCCAGCGGTCGCACATATTTTTTATGGAAATTCAGAATGACCATGATTCACTGCGAAACTTCACTCCAGATTTACACTCCAGAAAAATGCAGCTGCAATATTTTTCACTGTGCTCATTTAGCTTCACTAATGCCCAAGAACTGTTTGATGTGTTGTTAACATTATGCAGGTTATCTGCAGGTCATTTGCTGACCAACATTATGTAAGTTCCTAATACCTTCTGCACTCTGAGCAATTAACCATTTCAGTGCCAGAATTGTCGTCTGCTAGACATATTTTCATCTGCTTCAAGTTTTAGAATGGACGTTTGTTCAATGGCTTTGTAAATAGATAAACAGGGTGTCTAACAGTTTGGATCCTGATGAGATGCCGAGTTCGCGTCTCACCTGGATCCAAACTGTTTTGCATATGATAGTACATACGTACCTGTCTTCATAGCACTGAAGCGGTTAATGTCTGCAAATATTTCCTCTGCTGCATTTTATCCTTTCCATATTTATTCTAAAATAAATGTCAGAATGAAAAACAGTTTGGACCATGATGAGGTACCAACTTACTCGGCGTCTCATCTGGATCCAGACTATTTGCAAAGGTTGTTATAAATGCTGAAAACCAAAGCAAAAACAGCTGGAACAAAGCTCATATCTGTTTAGAAGAACAGTTGCTTAAATTTCAGAAGTCAGTTGATCATCTTTGGTCAGAACTTTGTAACTATGTCCTTGCATAATCAAAATTACTAAATATTAGTAAATAATGATGTTGCTCTCTGTTTTATCTCCTACCCTGCTTAATCATGTTTTACGCAGCCATTTTACGCTTGCGTAAAACCTCGCGTGTAACTTAATTTGTCAGAAACAATTAAAAACTAAGCGTGTTACATATATCTTGCTTTTCAGAGGATATCATTACGCTAAGTGTAGCGTTGTAAGGGTCTATCACAAGGGTCAAATTGGCGACAAGGGCGATATTGTATGGTCATGCCCGGACGCGATTGACCATACAATATCCATCAGTGTTTTTCTTGATGATGTACGTTTTTGTCCGATGTTTTGTAATGTATAATTTCAGTTATAGATATTTTCATTTATTTCCATGTCTTTGATTGGTCTACAAGCGACCGTGTGATACAAAGCAATTGCATTTCTTACCAAGTAACCACATTAAAATAAATGTCTATATCTGTGTGATACTTCTAGGAACAATATAAACGTGTCGTATAGTTTAGCTCACCTTGCATAAAGTGTCAGGTTAGCATTGGGGCCGATATCTCATAGGCGATTCTAATGAGTAGCACATGGGTAAGACACGTTTTCAGAGTCAGTATATACATATACTGACTCTGAAAACGTGTCTTACCCCTGTGATGAGTAGCTGCAAGATAAGTATGCTTTGGCGGAGAAGTATAAAAAACTACCTAGATTTCCTACAATCCCCTCTTGTCTACAGCTCGGTATAGTCGTACGTGTTACAAATGTTTCTTAACTCTGTATTACCATAGGCTATTTTTAGACCCAACCTCTTTGAATGAATCTACCCAAAAGGAGCATTTACTAGAGAAAAGTAAATTTTAGAATTTCGTAGTTTGAAACCATTGTGATAAATAGAGCATTTGCTCCTATAGGAGCAAAATGCTCTATTTATCGCAATGGTTTCAAGAAGTGGTTATTACAGAGGCGTAGAAAGGCGTATTTATGGAGGAAAGGGTTAACTATTACCCTGTTCTATATTTATTTCAAATTTCAATACCAAATGAATATTCATGGCCAAAAACTGTTATAACTATTATGAAATATGGAAGGTGGAACATTGTAGCAAAACAGATCTTTCATATCCCATTAGCAAACAGCAGACCCTGAGCAGAGGGCTCCAATAGGGGCCGTCTGATCTGGGTCTACTCTGTTTGCAGATGCGTGAAAACACGTTTATATGATTATGAATCATTGTGGATATTAATTAGCTGAATTTAATGGTATGCAGAAATGTTTGGCCATGTTAGAATCTGTAGAATCAGATCTATGATATTCCGTTAACAAACAGAACAGATCCTGATCAGACGGCTGTTACATACGCCGTCTGATCTGGGTCTGCTCTGTTTGCAAAGGCCTTAAAAGTCGTATCTATGGAAGAAAGGGGTAAAGTGTTACAGCTGTTACATTTCGTTTTCTCTCTCAATTTTATTATATATTTTACCGCGCTGTGGTATTAGCTGCCAGCTGTTTCAGGTGTTGCTTTTGTTACATTTGTTGCCTTGACAACCGACTATAATTATAACCCACACCCTCACACGCGAAATTAATCAGCGATAAAAAGGCGATATCGATACGATATAAGAAGTGCTCTACGATAATAAAGTCAACCATTATGTGTTGCAAACACCATTAACGCATTTAGCCTATGTTAGATATAATGACACTATTAACATTAATTAACCCTTTATTCTATAAATACACCTTTCAACGGATCTGCAAACAGAGTAGACCCAGATCAGACGGCTCCTACAGGATGATATAATATGGGTATGAGTCTACAGTTCTGCCACGGCCTACTACTATTCCTATGTGAATGAATGAATGAATGAATGAATGAATGAATGAATGAAAGACTTTATTTAACGAGGGTAGCTCAATTAGTCATAATGACTAATTTACCTTGAGGCCCTCAAACACAAGCTTTTCATACCAAAAAAAACCACAAAACCAACAACCATGGATCTAGATAATTATGCACTAACAACAAATCAATTTTCAGAAATTAACTCTGTTCATATACTATTTAAAAAGATCTAATTAATATATAATTCGAGGGTTTGGTGCAAAACTATTCTAACTCCTTCACAAAGCCCTCAATATGGTGCCAGTATATCCACCATAAACATGCATGGAATAAAATGTTAAGAATTTTACTGACTCGGCTAACAAGGGACTTTTTATATCATCATAGAAAGCAACTGTACAATCAGATCTACAGTAAAACCTCTCTATAACGACCACTAAATTACATCAAGTATTTTGTGTTAAAAGGCAGGTGGCTGCTTAAAGCAATGTGAAAGTAAAACAGAACGCTCCTATTGGAGCGTTCTGTTTTACTTTCAACTTGCTTTAAGCAGCCACCTGCTATAGATACCAACTAGTTAACACAATTTAGTGGTCGTTATAGTGAGGTTTAACTGTATACTATTTCACTAGCAAGCAGAGCAGACCGTGATCCGGGTGTGTCCTGCTTGAACAAACATTTCGCAGAATTGGAAGAATTCATAGCAGGGTATAAGGGTTAACGCTTCGCTTGCTATTCACGTAAATATACATGCCTGTAAATAGTGAAGACCCAGATGAGACAGCTCCTGCAGGAGCTGTCTCATCAGGGTATGCGCTATTTACAAGTTGATTGTGCAACCAGTACACTCCACAGCAGTGATTACACAGCGCTATACTTGCACACAGTGAAGATATATGTTATAATACAACAGGGAATGGGTAAAGCAGGTGAAATATGTTTTAAAATTCAGCAAGCGAAGGGTTAACCCTTTCCCTCAAACAAACGTCTATTTACGCATTTGCAAACAGAGTAGACCCATCGCCCTATTTTGTGCGTACACCCAAAGACCTATGTTATCATAGGTCTTTGGTACACCTTAGCAATCTTCAAACATTATTCTCTCTTCTCAGTCGTGCTAGATAAGCTGAGTTACTAAAAATAGCCGTACTAGAAATCCTTATCTGGAACACCCCGTGACTAGTGTATTCATACGCGCGATTGGGTAAAATCAATACAAGGGAAGGACTTCTTACAGAATTATACCAACATTTCTATAGGCAACAACCTTATGAATTGAAATTAATATAAGTAATTAGCACGAATATGAAATTCTATTTATCATATAAACACTTTAAAAGCCTATTTAATTAACCGAAGACGTTGTTTTGTAGTCACTCAGTCATTTATATTTACGCCAAAAAGTAACGTTTGTGGTTGTCATAACAAATGACGTCATTAGAGGGTTAATACACGTTTTTTCGGGCAATAACATCTGCAGTGTCCCGAGGGACTGTTGTTGGCCCGAGCCCGAAGGGCGAGGGCAACAACATTCCCGAGGGACACTGCAGATGTTATTGCCCGACAACAAACGTGTATTAACGCTATTCTTGCATAAAACCAATTTTCTGCTCTCCTGCATCAATTTAATTCTTCAAAATACAGGCAAAACAACGGCAGCAAAACTATACACTTCTTTGACACTTCGGCGATTTATGCTGTTTCTGGGCCAATTCATGATTGTATCAAATACCGTTTACACGGAATTTCATTCAATATGTCTATCACTAAAAACAGTTCATTGTCGGTGCTCCTGGAAATACTCACACCCCGGCGTTCACCTAGCTTAGGTCAAAACGCTGTAGCATTCGCGTCCATTGTTTACCTTAGGCCCGTAATAGGTATAATTAAAACCGGTCAACAACAGCGCGTGAGCACGAGAATCGCATTGTTAATACATGGTCTAGCGGGACTACAACAGCACGTTTTATGCAAGAATTTGGTGTCACGCCTAAAGTTATGCTGCGGTCTGTTGCTATTAGATATGGAAGTCGTATTACGCAATGTAAAGTAGTACTTCACAAATTCGTTAATTTTCTTGGTTTTAGGGCGTATTTCAGCGAGAAAAATAATCAAGCATGGGATTTGTTAAAGCCGGGGGGTTCTATACCCTCGGTTGGTCTGTTCCTATCGGAAACTCGCTAAAGCTCGTTTCCGACTGGAACAGACCAACCTCGGGTATAGAAACCCCCGTCTTTAACAAAACCCATGCTTGATTCTATTAATCCCTTCTATTGTTAAAAAGGTTATCGCAATCTCACTGACTTCCGATTCGTTCAGTTCTTTGAGAAATTATTAGTATTATTTTAGCCCAAGCATACAGGTTTTTAAAAACAAATGTTTTACTAATATACTTTTATTATTTAGTTCAGAATTATATGAAATATGAAATTATTACTGCAGACGACACTTTTAAATTTGGCGCCAAAAGAGTTGATGCTCAAATACTATACACATGCACAGGTCAACATAAGATGCGTAAACATTTTCACGAATAACTTCTCCATGTTGTGACTACTCTTTAGAATCGCCTCGAAGAGGTTTGGTGGAGAATTCACGATATTTAGTATCTTGAGTACGCACCTATATTTGATGCTCTGATATATGTACATATACAGGTAAAACAACAGGTTTCATGTCGTATTTTATTTAACCCTTTCCTCCATAAATACGCCTTTCTACGCCTCTGTAAAAGTCTCTTTATGAAACCATTGTGATAAATAGAGCATTTGCTCCTATAGGAGCAAATACTCTATTTATCACAATGGTTTCAAACTACAAAAAATTAAAAGTTTCCTTTTCTCTAGTTAATGCTCCTTTTGGGTAGATTTATTCAAAGAGGTTGTATCTAAAAATAGCCTTATGAGGTAATGGGTTAAGAAATATCAAATCACTCCTGTACAGCCACATTAACACTTATCCCGCTATCCGAGAGACCTGGGCGTCAATTACAAACAATCATTGATCCTGATCAGACGCCGAGTAACTCGGCGTCTCATCAGGATCCAAGCTGTTTGACACTCGGTCAATAGTTTCTCAAAGCTTGATGGATGTCATAATTACGCCAGCACTACACTATTTGTGCGAACTATACTATACGTGAACTATATTATATGGGTGAACTATACTGTATTTAAGCCATACTGTGTGTGTCACCTATACTGTATGTGTGAACAATACTGTATGTGAACTGTTCTATATGTGTGGACTTTACTGTATGCAAGCTATATGTGTGAACTGTACTGTATGTGAACTATACTATATGTGTGGACTATACTGTGTGTGAACTATATTTTATGTTTCAACAATACTATATATGTGAACTATACTATATACGACCTATATAGACTATACCTGTATTTGAACTATATCATATGTGTGTATTATAGGCTTACAGTATGTCAACTATACTATATGTGTGAACCATACTGTATGTGAACTATGCTATGTGTGAACTTTACTGTATGTGAACTATACTGTATGTAAATTGTGTGAACTGTACTATATGTGAACTATACTGTATGTGTTAACTATAACATGTGTGAACTATGCTGTATGTGAACTATGCTATGTGTGTAAGTAATAGTGTGTACTATACTATATGTGAACTATACTGTATGTGTGAACTATACTATATATGAACTACATGTATACTATATGTGAACTATACTGTATGTGTGAACTATACTATGTGAACTATACTCTTTGTGTGAACTATACTGTATGTGAACTATACAATATGTGTGAACTATACTGTATGTAAACTATGCTATATGTCTAAATTATACTAAATGTGAACTATACTGTAGGTGAACTATGTTGTATAAGTGAACTATACTGTAAGTAAGTAAGTAAGTAAGTAAATATTTTATTATAGTGACATGTGTACATGTACAAGAATAACATATTTTCAAAAATATATGTAAGACACCCGGCCCACTGGGCCTATAAGTCACCTGAAATATAAGTACTAATATATATATCTATACATAATACATATATATATATATATATACAAATGGCATGTATATTAAGTCCAGTCTATCATGAATTAATGTCATTATGGCGGCTGGTAGAGGTTGTTTTTTCATGATTACCATGATTAGAATATCTTGAATATGGAAAATAGATAACTTCAATTCCCTTAGCGTGTTTATTCAACCTTTAGAACGTTGTCTAGCTACTCTTTTCCCCTCCACTTAAATTTCTAAAAACATTTCCCTAAAACATACTAACAGTGTCAGGCAGTTTGATACCAGATGAGATGCCGAGTGTTTCGACATCTAATCTGGGTCCAAACTGTTTACAAACACCCCGACACATTTATTTCAGCGTGCTAAAGGTTAAATAAGACGCTTCGGCGTCTGTTAAAACTCTTCATAATATACTTGGCAATTTTCCTCTGCCGCTTTTGTAGTAAGAAAATGAGTTTTTCAGTATTACTGTCTATGTGATTAGGTATATCATGAGTTATCTCCCGTCTAAAGTCATTATATAGCGGACAGTGCAATAAAAAGTGGTACTCGTCTTCAACGCACCGTAAATCGCATAAATTACACAGTCTTTGATCTGGCGACTCAGCAACATATCGTCCAGTTTCAATTCTTAAAGGGAGAACACCACAACGGAACTGAGCTAGGAAAGAGCGTTCACATCGTTTCAAATTTAGATTTAGGTAAGATTCTGTTTCGAAAGTGTTCTTAAAAGACACATATGTCCGTAATTTCCGAACATTTAATACATTACTTCCCCATATTTGACTATAATATGCGTGTACTCTTGCTTTTACAAGTCCTATATCAACAACAGCCTTTGAATAAAAAAGGTTTTCCATGTTTAACTGTACAAATACTGATTTGATATCACTACACCAGTTGGAGCACATGATGTAATCTGCATTGAAAACTTTCTTTGTGAGACGTTCATCGGGTAAGAGGACAAGTCTATTCCAATATCGCACCATGTTAACCCAGCGACGATAAGTACTTGGCAGCCATCCAACTTCACCTGTAATTGCCAAGTTTGGAGTGAATCTATGTACTCCGAGAAAGAAACGCGCTGTCCTATTTTGGACATTGTCGATCGGTTTGTAGGTTTTATAACCCCAGACACTTGAACAATAGTCTAATATGGGAACGATGCACGAGTTGTATAGCTTATCGTATGTCTTAAATCCAAAATCTTTTAAATGTCTCAACCTACTAATGACACTACCGAGGGCACGACTTCCTGCTTTTGCTAATGTTTCACTGTTAAAAGAATAGTCACTTTTATCGTTCATGATCACCCCAAGGTATTTATATCTATCAACGATCTCGAGCTGATTATTCCCAATCTTGAAGATATACTCTGTTCGTATACTCCTACCTTTTCTAAAGTGCATACATTTTGATTTATCGGTATTGATAAGTACACGCCATTTTTTACACCAATTATTTAATTTATCAAGCATTGCCTGTAACCCATCTTCACTTAATGAAATCATCACAATGTCGTCTGCGTACAACAGCATTGAAATTTTACTGTCCCCAACCTTAACACCAAGGTCAAGGTCATTTATTTCAGCCACAAGGTCGTTTACAAAGACAGAAAAAATTGTCGGCGATAAATTATCTCCCTGCTTGACTCCGGTCTTGCAATCGAACCACTCTGTTATTTTATCGTTTATCTTTATGCATGACACTGAATGTTGATATATGCTCTTAACAGAACTATACACCTTACCGTCAATTTTATTAAGCAAAAGCTTGTATAACATCATATCTCTGTCTATGAAATCGAAGCATTTTCTTAGATCAATAAATGCAGTAAATACCGATCTATTGTTTCTGACAATGCTATCGAGAGTATACACGTGATCTTCGCACGAGCGATTCGCACGAAACCCATTCTGTTCGTCAGCTAGAATGTCATTATCGCTTAGATATTTAACAATTCTTTTGTTAAGAAATGCACTGTACAACTTGCTTACACAAGAGAGTAGGCTAATACCTCTATAGTTCATGGGTATACGTTTGTCAGACATTGGGTCTTTCAATATAGGGCATATAACTGCTTTACGCCATTCTGTCGGTATTATGCTTGTATCAAAAATCATTTGAAACAATCTATGTAATACCGCTATTACTCCGGGAAATTTCAAAGCTGCGTATGGTATGTTGTCATATCCGGAAGCACTACGAGAATTTGAGCCCATTACTATCTCTGCGATCTCTTCAATACTTATATTTTTGTTGAGAGTAACATTCGGGGTATACAATGGGTCTATAATATCATGCTCCAGCAGATATTTATGCATTTTAGCTTGCTCGTAAAAAGTTTGGTCAAAATTATCCACGTCACTTACGTTATACAGGTTGCTAAAATCTCGTTTCCATCTTTCAAAAACGAGGCTTTCCCCGCATTCCGTTCCCCCATTTTCATTAATCACTTGTATTGGTATTGAAGTGTCTTTTCTAGGCCCTAGTCGACGGATTTTATCCCAAAAATCATTCGGGTTTTTGGTCGAGATCTCTTCTATTTCTATAGCTTTTGTTTGCCTGTATGATCGCTCGGTACGTTTCAGAGTTTTGTCGAAACTGTTCCTTGCATTTATGTATTCCTGTCGCAATGAGTTTCGCGCGCGCCTGTTGCCGTTGGATTTCAGGAATAAACGCTCTTTTTCGCGCATGTCTTTCCATAATGCAGACAAATTATCATTCCAGTATGGCTTTTTATGCCTGAATTTCCTGCGCGATTTCGATGAATTATTAAATTTTGGGACACTTTCTTGCATTTCAGAGAGTATAGTGTTACACAAATTGTCATATATGCTATCTACCTCATCCTGAGTTTCCCTACATACCTCAATCCTAGAGATTATCTGAAGAATTGCTTGTCTTGCAGTTTCTCTGTCCATGAAATTGTCAGGTATTTTGTTCAGTTTGTAGCGATTACGATTGATCTGTTGAGCTTGCGTGGTCGAGTCACTTATTTGCTCACAATAAGAAACCGTAAACTCCGCGAGAAGTACCGAGTGATCGGGTAGGCGAGACCTTTCACCAATATACCCGTGCAAATTATGGCTATCCACAATAGACTGTATAGTTAGCACTTTAAAGTATTTACAGCTATGAAATACGTCATGCGGCACACATATATAGTCAACCACTGATCTACCTCTACCGGACACTGAAGTAAAATTATCATCATTCGCGTTAAATCTCCCATTCAAAACGCAAAATTTTGAGTCATTTAAAAATTCCAAAAAATCATGACCATGAGAGTTTACACTTGAGTCAATGGGGTTTCTCGTGGAGAGCTCATCGATATCGTCCATCAAGTCGCTTAAAGCACCTATTCGCGAATTCAAGTCGCCCGCGATCAGGATACTATCACAATCTCCATTCATGTAAATTTGAGTCATTATGTGCGAATAAAAGCTTTGAGCATTTCTACCTCTGACAGAGTTTTCAGGAGGTAAGTAGCATGTAAATATTAAGAAGTTAAAGTCGGAATCTTTATTAATAAATTTTACCGCAAGAATCCCCTCGAACGTTTTGTCAATAATGATCACTTCATAGTCTTGACAAATGGAGTTTTTAACTAACAAGCCAACACCACCCGATCCTTTAGGGGCATTTCTATGTATGTTTTGACGATTGTGCCCAAACCACGTGTAATTATCGATAGTAATAGACTCGTTATTTATTAGATGTGTTTCACAAATAGAGAATATATCTGCATCTATAGAGTTTACAATTTGAGTTCGTAAATCACTGTTTTCACGCGTCCATCCGCAAACATTCAAATGAGCGAGCTTTAATGACCCGATAGGTCGGGTTGTGTCCTACCCACTGTGCTCCTGCTGTTGTATGCGCTTCCTAATTCGGCCATTGGCGTCTACTCTGAGACTGCGCGCAGCGGGTAATTCACTCAGTATCGCCCGGGCGTTCAGTTCAATGAGTCTTTCTATATGCATTTGTATATGAACTCTATTATATGTGTGAACTATACTGTATGAGAGACTATACTATATATGAACTATACTATATATGAACTATGTGTGAACTATACTATATGTGAACTATACTATATATGAACTATGCTATATGTGTGAACTATACTATATGTAAACTATATTATATATGTGAACTATACAATAGGTATGAACTGTACTATATGTATGAACGATATTATTTCTTCAAATTATACAAAATGTTAACCAAATATTGTGTGAAATAAACTTTATATTCAAACTATACTATATAATAAGCCCCTCGAATGCACACAATTTATGAAAAAAACAAAGGTCTCTTTAAAATCAGGTGGTTGCATAATGATTGACAAAAGTAATGCAGAAAGATCCTACAGAGCTTTCTGCATTACTCCTATCCTGCATTAAGCTACCACCTGCCTTTAAAATACAGTATTAAACCTGGTCGCTCTTCAGAAAACATGTTTTATTTTTAGAAGGAGTGCCACTTGCTGGTTGAAATGAAACGAAAAAAGTGAGGCAAACACCCCCCCCCCCCCGACATACATGCAGGCAGACATACAGATGATGGACAATCGATACCTCAGAGTCATCCTGCTTAAATGTAGAAAGGTCAATGTCACACTTTAAAATCGATTGCAGTTTAATAATTTGAGGGCTGGTTAAAATATTCCAATGAAACTTAATAAATCCGTTATTTCATGAGAAGAAATAGTCCCATCACAAATAACAATTGCATGAATTATAGGAGTTTTCAGCAATACTTTTTTGGCCTGCATTAAGCATGCAACCACATGCTTTTTAAGACTCCTATGTTCAGTAAATGAATGGCCCCTTAGGACAAATGCCTTAGAAGACTACTTGCGGTGGTCATGATACTGACATTTCTGAAAAATATAGACACAATATTACCTTTGACCTTGATATATGACATTGACCTTAATAAGTCACCCCTAAAAATGTTCGCTTCAATAAGTTGCGCTTGCATGTCGAGTTTGAAGTATGTTTGTTGAAAGGTGACAAAATTATCACCAATCTAGAGTTTACCCTTATTTGAACTTTGACCTTGATGTATGACATTGACCTTAACAAGTCACTCCTAGAAATGTTCTCCTTCATAAGTTGCACATGCATGCAAAGTTTGAAGTATGTACATGCAATGGCTACAAAACTTTCGCCAACGTTAAAGTTGGACACAAACCAACCAACCAACAAACCATTTACCAACCAACAAACAAACAAACAAACAAACCAACAAACCAACAGACAGACCAAAAACAATATACCCCTGGGTGGCATCAAATGCTTTCATGTGATTGCTGATCTGGAGATACACTGTCGGCAAATTTTCAATCCAAAATATCCTTTCTCTGAATCTGTAATTTCTGAAACCACATTTCCAGTGAATATAAATGGAAAAGAAACAAGAGAAAGATAACACAGTTATATAAATAACAGTTTATTTGGTTTCATGGAAATGTAATTACCATTCCAGTAAATAACCTCTTCAATTTGCCATTCTTGTTCATTTGCCTATTTCAGAGCTAAAGATAACAGGATTATTTAGGAAATTCAAGAAAAATATTTAACCTGTTTCCTCCATGAATATTCATGGAAGAAATAATGACACCATTATTACTAATTTGAATAATGGCATAATTATAAACACATGACATTTTGCACCGGCAGAAACGATAGAGTCATATCTATATAATTTCCTAAGCAAACAGAGCAGACCCTGATCAGACGGCTCCTATAGGAGCTGTCTGATCTGGGTCTACCCTGTTTGCACAGGCATAGAATAGTGTATTTATGGAGTAAAGGGTTAATAAATTTCTCCATCAACCCCTTTCTTGCCGGTACTCATTTGTATTGCCTATCTAGGTGATTCTAATGAGTACCAACAAGATAGGGTTGGGTGGAGAAATAAGAGATTAACCATTTACTCTATGAATATTCATGAAACAATTAATGGCATTATGCGTATTAATTAGCTGCATTCTTATAGTAAAATATGAAGACTGGAATATTTAACTGAGGCAGAAAGTGTAGAATCATATCTATATTATGTCATCAGCAAACAGAGCAGACCCTGATCAGATCCTATAGGAGCCGTCTGATCTAGGTCTGCTCTGTTTGCAAAAGTGTATAAAGGTGTATTTAACCCATTCCCGTCTAGGCTATTTTTAGATCCAACCACTTTGAATAAATCTACCGAAAAGGAGCATTAACTAGAGAATAGATTTTTTTTTTAGAATTTTGTAGTTTGAAACCATTGCGATAAATAGAGCATTTGCTCCTATAGGAGCAAATGCTCTATTTATCACAATGGTTTCACAAAGTGACATGTACAGAAGTGTCAAAAGGTGTCAATATGCGGGAATGGGTTAAGGAGTAAGGGTTATGAAAGATAAGTTCTTCTCTTTTCAACAGTTCTATTATTTTGACATGTAACCCTTTACTCCATGAATCATACATGTTAGAATTTTTATAAATATGGGCATCATGGGAATTAATTGTTATAATAGCAGATGAGCACAGGAGTGTTTGGCCATAGCAGAAACTGTAGAATCATATCTATAATATATCATAAGCAAACAGAGCAGGCCCTGATCAGACAGCTCACACAGGAGCTGTCTGATCTGGGTCTACTCTGTTTGTTTAGGTGTAGAAAGTTGTATGTATGGAGTAATGGGTTATAGAAATAATCATATAACAATTGTAGGGACAATGACATACTGATTTAATCTGTACCATGCAAACCCATTAATCCTTTCCCTGTTCTATGATAATTCCAGATTTTATTACCTTCTGAAAAATCATGGATAAAATGGTTAGTTATAATGAAATATGGAAGGTGGAACATTGTACCCATTTTTGAAAGTAAAGAAACATAAATATCAATTCCATTAGCAAACAGAGCAGACCCTGATAAGACAGCTCCTATAGGAGCTGTCTAATCTGGGTCTACTCTGTTTGCAAATGTGTGAAAAGGCATTTATATGAAGGAAAGGGTTAGCCTTATATATGTATAACAAGAGGCACAATTTATATAATTTTTGTAGAGGACCTGAACATAATGCTATGTGCCAAATATGAAAGCTGAGAACCTTCCGGTTTCAGACGAGAAGATTTTCAAAGTTTTCACTATATATATGTTTCTATTGAAAATAGCACACCCCTGGGGCGGGGCCAATTTCGACCCTAGGGGCATAATTTATATAACTTTTGTAGAGGACCTGAACATGATGCTCTGTGCCAAATATGAAAGCTGAGAGACTTTCAGTTTCAGAGAAGAAGATTTTCAAATATTTCACTATTTGTTTCTATTGAAAACTGCCCACCCCCTGGGGCGGGGCCAATTTTGACCCCAGGGCCATAATTTATATAACTTTTGTAGAGGACCTGAACATGATGCTATAATGTGCCAAATATGAAAGCTGAGAACCTTCTGGTTTCAGAGGAGAAGATTTTCAAAGTTTTACTATATGTTTCTATTGAAAACTGCCCATCCCTTGGGCGGGGCCAATTTTGACCCTAGGGGCATAATTTATATAACTTTTGTAGAGGACCTAAAGATGATGCTATGTGCCAAAGATGAAAGCTGAGAACCATGTGGATTTAGAGGAGAAGATTTTTAAAGGTTCAAATT
Source organism: Azorinus chamasolen (assembly GCA_963576725.1). Classification (NCBI taxonomy): domain Eukaryota; kingdom Metazoa; phylum Mollusca; class Bivalvia; order Cardiida; family Solecurtidae; genus Azorinus; species Azorinus chamasolen. Next base: position 53,067,030 of record OY755246.1, on the reverse strand, counting down.
GTTGACGACGGACGACACACGACGGACACCACACGATGCACGCCGACGGAAGACGGACAAAAGGCAATCACAAAAGCTCACCTTGAGCACTTTGTGCTCTGGTGAGCTAAAAATTAAAATCACCTGCTAAAAGTTATATCGGTTTTTGTAAAACTTCTATTCACTGAATTTCTGACTGAGTGTCAAACAGCTTGAATCCTAATAAGAAAAAGAGTTACCCAGCTTATGATCTGGATCCAAGCTGTCTACTAATAACGGTCATGCTGTGATATTACTCTTTGAATGCAGGACACGTGTAATCTCGCATTGGCAAACAGTGTAGACCTAGATTTGAGGGTTCCTACAGAAGACCTCTTATCAAGGTCTGCATGGTTTGTCATTGAAAATCCTCTTGCAAGCTTAACCCAAAGCCCACCAGTCACAACTATAGTTGAATTTGCAAACAGTATATCTGAGCTCTCTCATCTGGGTCTGCACTGTTTGTATGTTCTATGCTTTTGCCTGGGAAAATGATTTCAACATATCTTGCATTTTTTTGTAAATATTTGCTTAACCCTTTCCTCCATAAATACGCCTTTCTACGCCTCTGTAATAGTCACTTCTTGAAACCATTGTGATAAATAGAGCATTTGCTCCTATAGGAGCAAATGCTCTATTTATCACAATGGTTTCAAACTACAGAATTCTAACAGTTTCCTTTTCTCTAGTTAATACTCCTTTTTGGTAGATTTATTCAAAGAGGTTGGATCTAAAAATAGCCTATGAGGGAATGGGTTAATTATTATTCAAAGAGGGCAGAGTGATGAAATATATGTAGCGGGCTAAGGGTTTAGCCTTCTTATACTGAGTGGACTCTATAGTTAAACACTGATTAGCTATTCCAGTCTGAAAATTCTGAGGTGAATCGTTTAATGGTTTTTAATGAGTCCCATCATACATTGCACTTTAAAACAAAACAATATTGCAGTATGTAAAGAACTTGTAATTCATAATCAATAATTCTCAAAATTATGTATATACATCTATACAGTTTAAAACAGACCACAGGCGCGTAGGCAAAATGGCAAAAGGGTCGCAGAGGCTGCGGTTACAGTCCGAATATTTGAACCAGCGCTGAATTTGGGCTGCGAGCTTTATGCCTTCACTAGCCGCCGCTCATCTGTGATTGGAGCTGCGGCTTTAATATTAACATTTCAAGTGTCCAATGGATAGTTGGGGATAAGCAGTGATTTAATTAATGACATTATTGAAACAATGACCGATCTGCTGTAGGTAACTTTTACTCTTGTTACCATACCTCTGTTCTGTTCTATTACTAGTGCAACCATTTGATGTTGAAAGTGGAAGACAGAAATAACCTAAAAGAAGGAAATTAAAACCAATTAAGTAATTACTCTAATACATGTATATATTGCTAATGCTCAAGGTAAAATATAACACATATGCATTCAAGTTTTGACAGTCACTCTCAAAATTATCTTGAAATGGACGCACAAATTCAACCATTTTCGTTCTGATCGGAGATTGTTTAATCCTTAGTGGTTCATGTTTCGCTCTTCGCTATGACCAGGAAACTATGCTATTCTGTTTTCTGCTGAAATGCTTATTATTCTTGTTTCATGTCCAATTTTCATTTACTTCAGATTTGTTAAAAGTTTTGAGAAAATCATTTGCCGAGTTTCAAACAGCCTGGATATTAGAGACGCCAATTTACTCAGTATCTTATCTGCATCCAAACCATGCGCAAATGATAGAGCGTATCTAGCAGGCGAGGGTTAATACAAACTGCTCTAATATGGATTAAATACATGTACTGTGTTGCATTAACCCATTACCTCATAAGCTATTTTTAGATCAAACCTCTTTGAATAAAGCTACCGAAAAGGAGCATTAACTGGAGAAAAGGAAAAACTTAGAATTTTGTAGTTTGAAACCATTGTGATAAATAGAGCATTTGCTCCTATAGGAGCAAATGCTCTATTTATCACAATGGTTTTAACAGAAGATTTTTGCAGAGGTGTCAAAAGGCGTCAATATGAGGGAATGGGTTAAATTAATGAATAGATTTGTTAACAGATTTTATAAATGTACAATGTATATTCATTGTTTCTTATATTTGTTTAATTCAACAATTGTTACAATTTAGTTTTTAGCTAGTTGTTCATTTCCCTAGACTGACATTCAAACAGATTGCTGGCCAGCGTCAACTGAAAAAGCTTGTAAAAAGGTGATGGGGCCAAATTTTAATACTTCAACTGTAATATAAAAGTAAAGACTACTGAGTTGAAAACATGTTTAGATGGATAAATGGAACTAAGATATCTATTTCTTAACATTACTTAACCCTTTCCCTCATATAAACATGTTTTCACGCATTTGCAAACAGAGTAGACCCAGATCAGACGGCTCCTAGAGGAGCCGTCTGATCAGGGTCTGTTCTGTTTGATTATAGAATTTGATAGTTCTGTTTCCTTGCTTTCTAAAATGTATACAATGGGTCATCCCCCATATTTATTTATAACTATTTTGTTAATGAATATTCAGTAGGTATTGAAATTTTGCCTAAATGCAGAACAGGGAAAGGGTTAAATTGCTCTACCATATTCTATGTTTAGCTCAATCACATCCAAAACAGATTATGATTTGTGGGATACTGAGTGTGTGAGGAAAAGCAGAAGGCACATTTTAAAAAGTAAATTGCAATAACGTTATTCCCACCATGTAAGGTAAACTCCTCTCTGTCTCTCATCTGTCTCCACTGGAAAGCTATTAGTATCTTTATTATTTATTATTACATGTATTATATAATATCAATAATAATCATTATTATTATTCTGATTACATGTATTTATATTCAGATAGCAGATGTGGGTGTAATTTGTAGCAGCTTGTTTCCTGAAATGGATTTAATTAAACCCATATACAATGTACTATACTGTAGAGCAATAAAACTCAAATAAGCCCATCTGTTTCAGTCCTATACATCAAAATTAATGGAGAATAACCTTGTTACTTATAGCAGCTTGTTTCCTGAAATGGATATGATTAACCCATATAATATACATGTAAGGTAGAGCAATAAAACTCAAACAAGTCCACCAGTTTGAAACTTATATATCAACATAATTAAATGGAGAACAACCTTTATTTAGTATATAATCATGATTTCGGCTACTTGGCATTTAAGAGGCATTCTGCCTGCATTTATCGAAAAGTGTTGCACATTCGCTATCGGACCGATGAAAAGGGACACAATCAGCCCAATATAGAAAGCTTTATGGGCCCGATGTCAGGCCCATGTGACATATTTGCTGGGATGATTTTTAAAAGATATTTGTCTAAAAAAACATCATATTTTCATGGCTTTTATCAAAAGCCTGGTTTGCTTAAATACATCATTCAACTTTGACAATAAAAAAAGTAATTTGGACTTTTTTCATATTTGAGTTTGCTGAGTATGCCTCACGCGATAAATCAAAACAAAAATAAAGGATGTTTTGTAGGTTAATTATTAAGAGCTATAACAGTCCCCAAATTGTCCTAGAATGCATCTAAATCACATATAAGAAAACACCAATTTTACAAAAAATTCAGCATGGGAGGGGACACTTTGTGGCTCCACTGCCCAAATCTTCAAAACTTGCCTACACGCTTGACCAGTCAAAACGTAACTATATTAACCCTTTACCTGTTGAATATTCATGTAAGTAATAATGTCATCATGAATATTAATTAGATTATGTTTTATAATTGTGTATAAAAATTCAATAAATTAATATTCATGATGCCAGTACTTATATGAATATTCATGGGGTAAAGGGTTAACTAAAACATGCCTAGTATCCCCTAGAAGGGGCAAAGCCAAACAGTGTAGACCCAGATCAAAGGAGCCCTCTGATTAAGGTGTGCACTGTTTGTTTCAAATTCTTTCTTAAAGTCACATTGGCTAAATAATTATTGCAGAAACACCCCTCAAAATGAAAGTTTCAGTTCATTCAAAACACATATTTGAACTACATGTAGTTCATTAAGAAATACATTGCACATGTTAACCCATTACCTCATAGGCTATTTTTAGATACAACCTCTTTGAATAAATCTACCGAAAAGGAGCATTAACTAGAGAAAAGGAAACTTTTAGAATTTTGTACTTTGAAACCATTGTGATAAATAGAGCATTTGCTCCTATAGGAGCAAATGCTCTATTTATCACAATGGTTTCACAAAGTGACTTTTACAGAGATGTCAAAAGTAGTCAATATGAGGGAATGGGTTAAAAAGGGGTTAAGCCGGTTGACCCTTTACTCCATGAATATTCGTGTCAGAAAAAATGACATCATGAATATCAATTACATGTATATCAATTCTTATAATAGCACATGGACACATAATCATAATGTTTTGGCCAAGGCAGAAACTGTTGAATCATACCTACAGTTGAACTTTTGATAACTCGAACTTCGGGATAACTCGAACAAAAAGTTAATTCCCTGAAAAACTTACAATACAGAATTGCTCTAAAATGTATCGCTACAGGTATCTAGAAACACATATGACAGCTTAATACAGGTCTAAAGTAATGCTGAAAGCTCCTACAGGAGCTTTCAGCATTACTTTAGACCTGTATTAAGCTGTGGCCTTGAGAAAACGTTCAGATTAGAAATCGGATGACTCGAACTCCTCTTATCTCGAACTAATTTGTACGGTCCCTTGAAGTTCGAGTTATCGAAGTTCAACGGTATATTATATCATAAGCAAACAGAGCAGTCAAGATGATTCTAAACAGTGATCACAACATAGAGTTTGGTGGAGAAATGACGATTTTAGTATCTGAGTATGCATGTTAATCTGTTGCTATGTTCAGGACTATGGAAACAACCAGAGTCTACACTGTTTGACAGTAATCAACATACTTGTACACTGTATTTGAGCTGTTCTCGGGAGAAAAGGATCTCTTTGCACTGAAAATTGTGTAGAAACAGATCAGCTGCTGCATCAAAGATCAATTATCTGTTCAGAATCAGCACTGTTCATCACTCATAAAAATATGTACAGTAAAATCTCTCTATAATGGCCACTAAATTGTGTTAATTAGTTGGTATTTAAGGCAGGTGGCTGCTTAAAGCAAAGTGAAAGTAAAACAGAACGCTCCTATAAGAGCGTTCTGTTTTACTTTCACATTGCTTTAAGCAACCACCTGGCTTTAACACAAAATACTTGATGTGATTTAGTGGCCGTTATAGAGAGGTTTTACTGTATTTCTTTGTACTCTATCTTACATATAGTACAGAATATGATCTGGTGCATTATTACAGATATGATGATTGATCTGGATCTACACTGTTTGCAATGCCATAAGACCCTTTTTTCTGAAAGCATCTCATTTTATGCCACCAAAGCAAGTACAGTAAAACTCCTCTAATGTCACCACGAAAATGGGCATAATTCTGGGTGACAGAAGCAGGTGCTAGCTTAATGCGGGATGAAAGTTATGCAGAAGGAGCTTATAAGGGCAGAAATGTTAATTCATTAAGTAGTCGCATTAGAGGGGTTTTACTGTACTGATCAAATATCATGTAATTGTAGCACACAGAAGAAGCCAGGGTGTTACCAGCATTCATTTAATATTGTCTTATCACAGTTCTTATTATCTTTTCTCATTGTCCATTATTTCTCAATGTCTTTTCTCATTTTCTCTTTCTTATGGGTTTTTCTTATTTCCCCAATTTGCCATTGTCTTAACTAATTTACCATTGTATTTTCTCAATTTCCATTATCTTTCCTCATTTACCATTGTTTTTTCTCAGTTCCAATTGTCTTTTCTCATTTCCCATTGTCTTTTCTCATTTTTTTTCATTTCCTGTTGTCTTCTCTTATTTCTCATTGTCTTTTCTCATTTCCCATTGTCTTTTCACATCATCATCTCACATCCTTCACAGAATCAAGACTGAGACAGGGACTTTTCAGAGTTATCCCCATGAGAAATGGTCCCATTTTGGAGCTGTACTATAATTATGATAAACCCTTTATATGATAAATATTCATGTAATAAATAAGGAATGTATAAATATTAATTAGTTAAATACTTATATTGTATTGCGAAGAAGGGAATTTTGACCATGTCACGAACTTTAGAATAATATCTATATTATTTTTTATAAGCAAACAGAGTAGACCCTGATCAGATGGCTCCTATACAGGGCTACTCTGTTTTTATAGGCATCAAAAGGAGTCTCTGTCAGGTAAATGGTTAACCCTTTCCTTGTTCTATGTTTATTTTAAATTTCAATACCTACTGAATATTCATGGAAAAAATAGTTATAATGAAATATGGAAGGTAGAACAGTGTAGCCATTTTAGAAAGTAAAGAAACAGATCCTTCAAATTGCATTAGCAAACAGAGTAGACGCTGATCAGATGGCTCCTATAGGAGTTGATCTGGGTCTACTCTATGTGCAAATGCGTGAAAACACGTTTATACGAGGGAAAAGGTTAAACTGAGCAAACACCAACACACTGTCAGGTGAACAAGTCTGAATATAAGCTTGCAGATACCGACAAGTGTCAAAGAGTGTAGACCCTGATCAAGTTCTGCATCTCTAATGTGGGAAATGGTCTGGGTCAATACTTTTTGAAACAGCGAAAAGGGGTGTTTTCTCATAGTAATGTTGAACTATGTACAGATGGAAAATGTTCTTTTTACATATTTCAACTTCAGGCTTACAGAACGACATGCACAAAGCAATGGAAATGGCAAATGCCTGTTAAATATTTCATTGATAAAACCATTCTCTGTAATTCAAGGTATGTAGATTTAAGTTAACCCTTTACTCCATACATGTATTTTAACACGTTCCTTCATAAATACGCCTTTCTACGCCTCTGTAAAAGTCATTTTATGAAACCATTGTGATAAATAGAGCATTTGCTCCTATAGGAGTAAATGCCCTATTTATCACAATGGTTTCAAACTACAAATTCTAAAATTTCCCTTTTCTCTAGTTAATGCTCATTTTCGGTAGATTTATTCAAAGAGGTTGTATCCAAAAATACCCTATGAGGTAATGGGTTAATGCCTTTGCAAACAGGGTAGATCAAGATTAGACAGCTCCTGTAGGAGTCATAGGGGTCTGTACCTCTTCATGGGAATCTATAATATTATGTACTATAGAATTACGATTTTATAAATTAAATTGTAAGAGTTAATACAAGTAATAAATATCACATCCTATGGAGAGAGACAGCACGTACTGTCAACCCGAGGTAACCTCAGGTTGGACATTACCATACCGAGGGTTGACAATACGTGCTTTCGCTCTCCATAGGATGTGATATTTATTTTATTATACCGAACAGCACAATCAATTTCATCAGCAAAAATAATTATTCAACAATAAACAATTTTAAATAGAAGTTATTGAGCTACGCAGTGCTTAAAAATCGCGGAACAGCTTCACATTTCTATTCATTTTACACGTTATGAGTACTGGCTGGAGCCATTTTCACTGTCCAATCTTGACAGAGCCTCCTCCGAAATAGTCTCATGACGCGACATTCTCAAATATATTAACAAAAACAAAGCAATTGTCATAATGTTTGATCAAATTGCAAGCGCCAGATGACGTCAGTCGATGACGTAATCGGATGACATCACGCACACCATTTAATAAGCGCTCATGGATATAGATGTTCCGTGCCTATAGTAGCGGGAGACAGTATTTTTCCGACAGTAATTTTTCCCCGCTGGGCCTGACAGTATTTCCATGTCACGGTGGCCTATGGGAAATTAACATTGTAAATGAAATTGAGGTATAATAATCCTATTTGTACTTGTGGTACAAGGATGTACGTTCTTCCAGTTAGAACCCTTGTTATCATATAGTACATATAGACTCCAATGAAACGGTACGGAACTCTGTGGTAGGAGTCTGGTCAGGATCTGCTCTGTTTGTTGAAGGAATAAAACAGATCTGATTCTACAGTTTCGGTCAGGGCTAAAGGTCCTGTGTTCATAATATACCATTATAAAAAATTCATTTTATTAATAGACATGATGTCAATATTTCTTACATGAATATTCATGAAATAAGGGGTTAACAAGTCTTCAAATTGACAAATATAACAAAAATGTAGAAAGTATGCTTTATTCATTTTTTTTTCAGAATAAAAAGCACAGGAAATAATAATAATTGTGTTGTATGTACAAATAAAGCTTTTTCTACATCAAAATTCAAACAAGTACATGTATATGGTAATAACATTATTCCAATTACAACATTGATGCAATCATGACAAAGACAATTGATGGAGAAGTGTTTACACAACAATTACTAAAATGCAATTATGAATACACATTTAACATATTCTACAGTAACCCTTTCCCTGTTCAATTGTAAGAGATAATGTAAAATAAAACCCCTCTAATGTAACCACCAAAAAGAGGTCTAGCTCTAGGTCATAGAGGCAGGTGGTTACGCTTAACCCTTTTCCTCATAGGCTATTTTTAGATCTAACAACTTGAATAAATCTACCGAAAAGGAGTATTAACTAGAGAAAAGGAAATTTTAGAATTTTGTAGTTTGAAACCATTGTGATAAGTAGAGCATTTGCTCCTATAGGAGCAAATGCTCTATTTATCACAATGGTTTAATAAAGTGACTTTTACAGAGGCATAGAAAGGCGTATTTATGGAGGAAAGGGTTACTGAAAATGTTGTAGGCGCTGGTGAGTGTCAAACAGTAATGACCCTTTACCTGATGAATATTCATACAAAAATTATGACTTCATGAATATTTATTAGCTGATGTTTTATAATAGTATATAAATACATTATTTTTTGGTCATGTCAGAAACTGTTGAGTGATATCTATATAATTTCATAAGCAAAAAGGAGCAGTCTCTGATCAGAATCGCTCTTAACCCTTTCCTCCATAAATACAACTTTGTACGCCTCTGTAAAAGTCACTTAATGAAACCATTGTGATAAACAGAGCATTTGCTCCTATAGGAGCAAATGCTCTATTTATCACAATGGTTTCAAACTACAAAATTCTAAAATTTCACTTGTCTCTAATAAATGCTCCTTTTGGGTAGATTCATTCAAAGAGGTTGGGTCTAAAAATAGCCTATGGAGGAAAGGGTTAAAGTGGATATCCGACATGGGTCTACTCTGTGTGCAAAGCTATCAAAAGCCGTCTATTTCAGGTAAAGAGATAACCCATTCCTTCATATAAACGCCTTTTGATGCCTCTGTAAATGTCAGTCTGAAATCATGGTGATAAATAGAGCATTTGCTCCATAGAATGGTAACTATCACAATGGTTTCAAAATGATAAAATTCGAAAATTTTCCTTTTAGTGGTTGGATCTAAAAATAACCTATGAGAGAATGGGTCTAAAAATAACCTATGAGGGAATGGGTCTAAAAATAGCCTATGAGGGAATGGGTTATGGTTACTTTATTCATGGTGCTTGATTCCTTTATTTACACAAGTTTAGAGATCAGGAAATACAATTTGTGTGATTATTAGATAACAAAGATGAATTATTGCACAGACACCCCTGGGTTATGAAGCTCAAATTCTACAAGAATCTGATTCAAAGGATGACTTTCCATTTATTATCTATGGACTTTCAAATCTTGAGGAAATACATATTAACCTTTTAATCCATAAATACGCCTTTCTTTACCTTTGCAAACAGAGTAGACCTTGATCAGACTGCTCCTGTAGGATCCATCTCAACTGGATCTGCTCTGTTTGCTTAAAGAATTACATGTACATGCATATAGATCTGATTCTAGTTTTTAAGCAAATTAATATAAATACATAAAGTATTTCTAACATAAATAATTATGGAGTAAAGATTTAATGGCTTAACACTTTACTCCATGAATATTCATGGCAGACCACTCGTTATGAACACTAATTATCCCTCTCCTCCATAGATACGCCTTTCTACACCTCTGTAAAAGTTGCTTTTTGAAACCATTGTGATAAATAGAGCATTTGCTCCTCAGGAGCAAATGCTCTATTCATCACAATGGTTTCAGAACTACAAAATTCTAAATATTTTCTTTTCTCTAGTTAATGCTCCTTTTTGGTAGATTTATTCAAAGAGGTTGGATCTAAAATTATTTCCTACTGTTAAAGCAGGGGAATACATAGCTGTGCTAAATGGTACAGAATCAGATCTAAGATATTTTATGAGCAAACAGAGCAGTCCATGATCAGTGGGTCCCTACAGAAACTGTCTGATCTGGATCTACTCTGTTTGCAAAAGTGTCAAAAGGTGTTTCTATGGAATAAAGTGTTAACGGAAAACCATTGTACTGCCTTCTAAACCCTTTCCCTGTTCTATACATATTCCAACGTTCAATACCTACTGAATATTCCTGGAAAAAATAGTTATAATAAAAAAGGGGGGATGGAACATTGTCGCCATTTTAGAAAGTAAGATGTGTTTATATGAGGGAAAGGGTTGATCTTTGTTATTTAAACATGAACCTTCGTACTTTGTAACCAGTACTTTCCAGAACTAATCAAGATTTGCATAAAACATGGTTTATCAAAAAAAAACTTCTTGAAACAAATAATAGATACATACTGACAAAATCATGACATTGCAAAATAATTTATTAGCCATTTTCACAAAAAAACATTCACATAAGAAATAATGACAGTCACATCATCAATATAATTATATAATCATCATATAATTATAATAGCACATGGACACAGGAAGTTTGGCCATGGCATACATTGTGGAATCATATCTATATTACATCATTAGCAAATAAAGCAGACCATAATCAGACAGCTCCTAACAGAGCTGTCTGATCTGGGTCTACTCTGTTTGCAAAGACACAGATATGCATATTTACGAAGTAAACATGTTAAACACAAATTTTCACAGTGGTCATTATTGCACTTCCTTAATTACTCAAAGTATTCAGACACAAACTTTGAGGCAGAACAAGATTGAATGCTTCTGCAGGCACCAATAGATCAGAATCTACACTTTTTTTTATCAGAGGTCCAGATAAGATACATAAATTTAATAATTTTCAAGGATAACTCCTTCATTTCTCACCAAAGCCTATACTGTGACCATTCTTTAGAATCGTCTCAAAGAGATAATTCTAAAGACTGGTCACAGTATAGGGTTTGGTGGAGATTTGACGATTTAAACATTTGTGTATGCACCTTTATCTGTACATTGCTCTGATTTGATAATATGTCGGTATAATTTCCGATTATCAAAATGGTGCCAAATTGAATTATTCAGTTATATATACAAACTGGTAGACATGAGATTGGATGTTTGAATACTTAAGAATAATTAAGCTTCAGACAGCATAACCCTTTACTCCATCAAGACAGGCCTTTCTACGCCTTTGCAAACAGAGTAGACCCAGATCAGACAGCTCCTATAGGATCAGGGTCTGCTTTGTATTGCTAAGGAAATTATATTGATTCTAAGGTTTCAGCCTTTGCCAAAAATTCCTATGTCTATAAATATAATCTAATTAATTTTCTGATGTCATTCTTTTCTCACATGAATATTCATGGAGTAAAGGGTTAAGAATATTTAGGGAGACGTTATGCTCCTATACATAATTCATTCCATGACAGTTTTGCAACTGCTACCAACACTTTACTTCTTTTTTAAATCATCCTGAACAGTAAATCATCCTGAACAGTAAACATGGCCATCTAGATATTGTTTATTTGTTTGCCATCACATTGTGCTTATTTACACTTTCTTGCAAGTATCAGGTTATAGCCTGTTGACGTGTGCTTGCAAATGTCAGTTATTAGCCTAGCGACACATTCTTGCAATTGTCAGTTATTAGCCTAGCGACACATTCTTGCAAATGTCAGTTTATAGACTATTGACACACTCTTGCAAATACCAGGCTATAGCCTAGTTACACTTTCTTTGCAAATGTCAGTTTATAGACTACTGACATGCTCTTGCAAATATCAGATTATAGCCCAGTGACACTTTCTTGGAAATGTCAGGTTATTGCCCAGTGACATTTTCTTGGAAATGTCAGGTTATTGCCAAATGACACACTCTTCCAAATATCAGGTCACATTCTGCTTTCACACTTTCTTGCAAATATCAGATTATAGTCTGTAAAGCTCCCTTCTGATAGTTCTCCAGGCTGTCTGCATGCACTTGGTGTGTTCTGAAAACAGAAGAATAACTCATTTTTTCAAATGCTACATTTTTTCCAGAGAATACTGTTATACCTCTTTACTCAATGAATATGCTTTTCTACACCTTTGCAAATAGAGTAGACCCAGATAAGACGGCTCCTACAAGAGCCGTCTGATCAGCATCTGCTCTGTTTGCTTATAATGTAATAAAGATATGATTCTACACTTTCTGGCATGATTAAATATTCTTGTGTTCATAGACTATTACAAAAAATACAGCTAATTTATATGCATGATGTCATTATTGCTTACATAATATACATGGAGTAAAGGGATACACAACTATGTACCATTTGCCATATGAATATTCATGTATGAAAAAAAATAACACTATGAATATTAATAAAGACAGAAACTGTAATTTCCAATTTTGTGAGCTAACAGGGAGGGACCTGATCAGACAGCTCCTTCAAGAGCCATCTGATCTAAGACTACTCTGTTTGCAAAGGTATTTAACCATTTCTACCATAAATGCTCCTTTCTACACCACTGTAAAAGTCACTTTTTGAAACCATTGTGATAAAAAGAGCATTTGCTCCTTAGCAGATGCTGATCAGACGGCTCATCTAAGAGCTGTCTGATCTGGGTCTACTCTGTTTGCCAATGCGTGAAAACACATTTATATGAGGGAAAGGGTTAACCTAATTAATTTTCATGATGTCATAACTTCTTATATAAATATTCTTGGAGTAATACTTAGATAAGAACCCGATCCTCATAGGTGATGGTCAGCTATATTTCAAATGTGATTATAGTTCACCCTTTCCCTGTTCTATATTTAGTCCAAATTTGAATATCTACTGAATACTAAAAATGAAGTCCCTACAATGAACACACATTTTCAATAATATCATAAAACTTAATATTTGTTATGCTCAATAATTATTATGAAGATTGTCAATTTGAACTTATAATTATATAAAAAAAATGACCCTGTGATACAAAATAAACCGATTTATAATATAATATATATTTATAAATAATTTTTGTTCTACAACAAAGTACTATCGGTATTTTCTGTTCAAACTTTACGTGTTTTGTAGATGATCACCCGATCCCTCCATTGTTTACTTAACAGCTTTTCTTGGAAGTGGTCGGAGAGACGCATATAGCGTGAACAGATACAAAACTAAAACCCAACCCAAATAAAACTGAAACAATGGGGAATAAGATCAGGATGGTCGATATCAAACACATTGTTTTGTCATTTTAAACGTTTAAGGGATATGTTTTCTTGTGATATACTACTTTCAGCATATATTTTAGGCATTTTTGAAACACGTCAAATAATGGAATTTCTCCTTTAATGGACAAAATAATTATAATAAAATACAGAAGGCGAAAGATTGTAGCCATTTTAGAAAGTAAAGAAACAGACCCAGATCAGTATATTATATTATATTATATTATATTATAGTAGAGACATATTATATCGACATTTTAGACAAGTTTGCCATTTATGATACAATGCGTTACTTACACTTCTGGTCACTCGAAAGTTGAAAAGGCTGGCTTTGTATCTGCCGAAAGCAATTTTCCACTGAAACAGAAATATTTCCATCAATGATTCAAACATCTTTCATCTTGTTTGTCGTGGATTCGTCTAATACTCACTGACAGATAATTGTGCGTTCTCCACCAAACCCTATGTTGTGACGACTTTTTATAATCGTCTCGAAGAGTCGATTCTAAAGAGTGGTCACAACATGAAACAAAATTGATGATGTTAAACTGCAATACACCATGTACTGTTGGACTTCGATATCTTGAAATCGGATAACTCAAACTTCGGGCTAACTCGAAGCAAAAGTTCCATCATTCTAAAATTTGCAATACAGAATTGTTCTAAAAGGTATCACTACTTATCTAAAAACACATGTGACAGATTGATCCAGGTCTAAAGTAATGCTGAAAGCTCATACTACAGGATTTTTCAGCATTACTTTAGACCTGCATTAAGCTCTGAATTTTAGAAATTGCTCAGATTAGAAATCCAATGAGTCAGACCTCTGATATCTCAAAGTAATATGTATGGTCTCTTGAAGTTCCACTATATTACCAGTCTTTGAGTAAAAACTTGCTGGATCTGACGCTGATAATGCTGGGGTCAAGATAAGAAGCATAAATAAACCCAGCTTTTATACTTTGGAAGTTATGATCTGGACAAGGCGGATGGACGGACGGACAGACAACAGGACGGACATGGTGACTCCAGTATACCCCCACCCAAAACTTCGTTTGTGGGGGTATACAATAAAGGGCCATAACTCCAAAGTTTTGAAATCAAGAGTTATTGTTCTTAAGTAGGGGCCTTCCCCTCAATGAGATCTACTAACCTATGAAGTTTCATGTTGATACCTGTAATACTTTTCAAGTTATGAGCTACATTAAAGTTTTTGCACGCCGACAACAAGGATGCCTACGACCCAGTGATCACAATAGCTCGACTTTTCTTTGAAACAGACTAGCTAAAAATGATCAGAAGACACACTTATGCAAAATTCTTTATACATCTTTTTTATGATTTGATGCCACACTTCAACATTTACATCATGAATATTTATATAAGAAATAATATATGTATGAATATTCATTAGTTTAATATGAATACTGGCATATGAACAGGAAATGTTTTGACCCTGAAAAAACTCTAGAATTAGATCTGTATAATTCCATATTAAGTAAACAGGGCAGACTTTGATCAGACAGCTCCTACAGGAGCCATTAGATCTGGGTCTAACCTGTCTTGCAAAGGCATTAAAAGGTATTTGTATGGAGTTTTAAGTTTTAATTTGCACTTTATTGAGAAGAGGGTTAAAGTGTCTTACCTCAGTGGCTACTGGTGTGTAGTTCTGCGGTGGATCTGAACCGTTATTACACGACTGCTCTGTCTGATGATTACATAGGTGTACTTCATGATTTTCACCAACCCTGCAAATAACATGAAATTACTGACTTAACTCTTTAACTGATGAATATTCATGAGAGAAATAACGATGTAATGAAGTGAGAATGTTTTGGGCAGGGCAGAAACTGTATCATCAGAGCAGTCCTTGTTCAAAAGGCTCCTACCTCTTATCCCATTCTGTCATAGGCTATTTTAAGACAAATCCTCTTTGAACAAGAGCTGTCCGTAGACAGCGCGCTCCACTTAGTACTGGATAGTGTAGTGGAAGTCGAAGTCAGAAAGGGGAGATAACAACAGCAAAATTAATTTAAGGGTTACCTGCCCTTGTGAAATGGGTCCCCCTTGTAATAGTTAATATGTATACCAAAGATGAACCAAATATCTTGGACAGCTTCTGAGACATGGACCTGAACATAAAACTGAACCAACAATGAAAATTCTAAGTCGAAAAAGGGGCATAACTATGGCAAAATTAATTTTAGGGTTATTTACCCTTGTGAAATAGATTCCCCTTGTGATAGTAAACATACATACCAAATATGAACCAAATATATTTGATGGTTTCTGAGAAAAGGACCTTAACAAAAAGGTGCTGGATAGTGTAGTTGAAGACTAAGTCAGAAAGGGGAGATAACAACAAAAAGATGAAGTTAAACTTACTGAAATTTTATTACATATTCCTCATTCACTATATATTGACTGTACGGCAGCTGGTAGGTCAAGTTGTTTGGCAGCTGAAAGTCCCTGTCCTTGTATAAATCGGTCACATTGAAGTTCAAATCTGGGATGGAAATCTGAGCATGGAACTCAGCATTACTATTGTCATCTGGAAATGTAATCATTCAAAGTTAGTTACACCATTTATTTAACCCTTTCCCTGTTCTATAATTATTCATTCCAAATTTCAATACCTACTGAATATTCATTGACATAATAGTTATAATCAAATATGGACTGACATAATAGTTATAATCAAATATGGAAGTTGGAATATTGTAGCCATTTTAGAAACTAAAGAAACATATCTATCAAATTCCATCAGAAAAACAGAGCAGACCCTGATCAGACGGCTCCTATAGGAGCCGTCTGATATGGGTCTACTCTGCTTGCAAATGCGTTTATGAGGGAAAGGGTTCACATTCATTATACTATGACCAACTTGACCAACATTTTCAACTTGGATCTAGACAAATCAATGATTAACCCATTACCTCATAGGCTATTTTTAAATCCAACCTCTTTGAATAAATCTACCGAACAGTAACATTTACTACAGAAAAATGTTAGTCATTAAAATATGTTTCAGATCAGAGTTAGAGCAGAAGCAATTTTTTTCAGCATGACAAAGATTAACCCAATCCCTCATATTGACGACTTTTGATGACTCTGTAAAAGTCACTTTGTGAAACCATTGTGATACTGTAAATAGAGCATTTGCTCCTATAGGAGCAAATGCTCTATCTATCACAATGGTTTCAAACTAAAAAATTCTAAAAAAAAATCCTTTTCTCTAGTTAATGCTCCTTTTTGGTAAATTTATACAAAGAGGTTGGATCTAAAAATAGCCTATGAGGGAATGGGTTAAGGGTTGTTGACCACTGCAAACAATGCAGATCCCAGGCAGCTTCTATCTGACCAGGGCACTTACACACGGAGCATGGGCAAAAAACATACTACAAAACCCCTCTAAACCGGAATTTTAATAGGTAAAAGATGTGTTTCTGAAACACTATGCCCTTTGACCTTGAGGTATGACCTTGACCTTAATAAGTCATCCCTTAGAATGTTCACCTCCAAAAGTTGCACATGCATGCCAAGTTTGAAGTATGTAACTATGTGACAAAATTTTCGCCATCGTTAAAGTTGGGGACAAACCAACCAACCAACAGTGAGTTGTGACAGACAAACCAACAGCCAGAGCAAAAACAATATACCCTCCGATTACTGAGGGGGCATAAAAATTAACCTTTTAGGCAGGTGGCTGCTAAATGCAGGGTTAAAGTCAAGTTGAAAGCTCCTTTCTTGCAGCTTTCTGTATAACTCTCACCAGGCTGCATAAAGCTGCCACCTGTCTTAAACCTTTTATTCCGTCTGATCAGGGTCTGCTCTGTTCGCATATGTGATTATATAGATCTGATTCTACATGTACCATTTTCACACTTTTTTTCTACGACGTTGCAAACAGAGTAGACCCAGATCAGATGGCTCCTGTTTATGGTATGATATAATGATTCTACAGTTTCTACCATCTCTAATAATTCCTGTGTCCATGACTGTGCTATTATACAAATTAATGATTTAATCTAATTAATATTCATGATGTCATTATTTCTTACATGAATATTCAACAGGCAGAAGGTTAACCCTTATGATGCCTTTCCTGTAGGAGCCATCTGATCAGGGCCTACTGTGTTTGCTTATGAGATTATAGGGCTACAGATAAATGTGCGTACACAGATACTAAAACTGTCATTTCTCCACCAAACCGTATGTTGTAACAATAGCTCTTTATATCTCCACTAAACCCTATGCTGTGGACACTCTTTAGAATTGTTTCGAAGAGATGATTCTAAAGAGTCAGGTCACAGAACGGGTTTGATGGGGAAATAAAGGAGTTATTCTTGAAAATGTTTTAATTTATGCATCTTATCTCGACCTCTGTATTATAAAGTTCTGAATATGCCATTGTAGAAATTCAGTTAATTAATATTCATGATGTCATGTTTTCTTACATGAATATTCATCTCTTTATAGGTTAACATGCATATTCATCTCTTTATAGGTTAACATGCTAAGTTAGCTCTTTCCTTCATATAAGTGCCTTTTCATACATTTGCAAACAGAGCAGAACCAGATCAGATGGCTACTGTAGGTCTGCTCTATTAGCTTATAAAACTATATTGTTTTGATTCTACACTGTCCGCCACAATCAAATATTCCTTTGTCAATAATACTGTAAATTTGGGCTTGTTAATACTGATGATGTCACTATTTCTTACATGAATATTCAACTGGAAGTGGGTTAACCCTTTCTCTGTTCTATGTTTATTACAAATGTCAATACCTATTGAATATTCATGGACAAAATAGTTATAATGAAATATGGAAGGTGGAACATTGTTGCCATTTTAGAAAATTAAAGAAACAGATTGATCAAATACAACTAGCAAACAGAGCCATCTGATCTGGGTCTACTCTGTTTGCAGATGCGTGAAAAGGCATTTATATGAAGGAAAGGGTTAAGCAACATTTACATCACTTGAGTATACCTGTAGTTCGCCGAGAGCGGAGGGAGCGTCGGTACCTGTATGGCTTTCCTATGTAAGTATTAGTCGGGTCTTTCTCCACGTTCCCATTAAAAAACTCTCCATTTGTATGGATAACGATATTAGGCTTGACCGTAGGTCTCTGTAAAAACAAACCAAAGCTACATCATGACATAAAGGTGCTGTTTAATTTAGGCTTTTTACAACCTGTGTAGATCCAGACTAACTGTCGAGTAATGCCTTCTGACAAGGGTCGGCAACATTTGTCAAACTTTTCATCTGAACTTTTGGAAACCATATTTCAGCCCTTCAGATGCTAACAGCAACTTTGTGATACTGTAACAGAGCCACAGATAAATGTGCATACTCAGATACAGTAAAACCCCGTTAATGCGACCACCTAGAAGAGGTGTAATTCTGGATGCAAGTGGTACATCTGGATACTGTATGAATGATAACTATATGTATGATGAGGATCTAGACTATCAGACATTCTGACTAATTCTAGAGAGATAGAGAGATGCAAGACAAATTAATTAAACCCTTTAGTTCATGAATACTCATGTAAGAAATAATGACTTCCTGAATATTTATTAGCTGAATTCTTATGATGGCATATATACCCTGGATGTTTTGGCTCAGGCAGAAGCTGTAGAATTGGATCTTTATTATACCATAACCAAACAGAGCAGACCCTGATCAGAAGGATCATATAGTAGCCGTTTGATCAGGGTCTATTATGTTAGCAAAGGCACGAAAAGGTGTTTACATGAATAAAAGGTTTAAACCCTTTCCTCCATGAATATTCATGTAAGAAATAATGACATTATGAATATTTAATTGGATTAATTGTTATAAACATACAAGGACACAGGAAATTTTAGCCATGGAAGAAACTGTATACCCTCATCAGACGGCTCCTACATCTGTTTGTATCAGCCTTTGCAAACAGAGTAGATCCAGATTAGACAGCAAAAGCCATCTGATCAGGGCCTGCTGAAGTATAAAGATCTGATTCTGTAGTTTCTGCCATTTTCAAAGGTTCCCTTGTTAACCCATTACCTCATAGGCTATTTTTAGATCCAACCTCTTTCATAAAATCTACCAAAAAGGAGCATTTACTAGAGAAAAGGAATTTTTCAGAAATGTATAGTCTTGAAACCATTGTGATAAATACAGCATTTGCTCCTGTGGAGCAAATGCTCTATTTATCACAATGGTTTCACAAAGTGACTTTTAGAGAAGCATCAAAAGGCATCTATATGCGGGAATGGGTTAACCCTTTACTCCATGAATATTCTTGTAAGAAAAAATGACATCAATAATATTAACTAGATTATTTTTTTATAATAGCACATGAACACAGGAATGTTTCCCATGGTATAAATCATATAATCATATCTATATAATATCATAAGCAAACTGTGCAGACTCCGATCAGACAGCTCCAGCAGGGCCCAAAGGCGTAGAAAAGTGTATTTATGGAGTAAAGGGTTGATTATGCCATAATAATAATTCAGCTAACTAATATTCATATATTCATTATTTCATACATGGTGTAAGTCTCAACCCTTTCCTTCATATAAATGCTTTTTCATGCATTTGCAAAACAGAGTAGACCCAGATCAGACGGCTTCTGTAGGAGCAGTCTGATCAGGGTCTGCTCTGTTTGCTTTTGAAATGATAATGGATCTAACTCTACAGTTTCTACCAATACCAAACAATCCTGTGTACATAAATTATGCCATTATAAAATATTCATGATGTCACTATTTCTGCCATGAATATTCAAACAGGGAAATACTTAACCCTTCTCTTGCTGAATTTAAAGATACATTTCTCCTTCTTTACCCATGCCCTGTTGTATCATTACATATATCTTCACCGTGTACAAGTATTTCGCTGTGCAATCACTGCTGTGGAGTGCACTGGTTGCACAATCAACTTGTAAATGGTGCAGACCCTGATGAGACAGCTCCTGCAGGAGCTGTCTCATCTGGGTCTTCACTATTTACAGGTAGGTATATTGACGCGAATAGCAAGCGAAGGGTTAAGCAATGGAGGAATAGGCAGAAGTTCCCCTAGCAGAACCTGTTTTCTCACAAAGATATGTACCTGTCTCTCTGCCGGGGCCAGAGTGTAAGCATGATATGATGTGGTATTCAATTCTGTGGTATTCGATTTTGTGCGATTCATTTCTGCGCGTTTCATCTTCGTGTTCCAGATAGCATCCAGAAATTTTGATATCATGTCACCATCACCACCGTCACTGGATGTATCACAGCACCACGACTCACACTCTGACGGGTCACATGTGGCAGAAATAGGAGGAGGATCAGGATAGGTGGTGGTGGTTACTGGCATAGAAGTCACTGCTGAAATGGATAAAGTATTCGAATTCAAGAACAATAAATGATATCTACAATAATATTATTCTCACATTAATTATCAATCTACTTCTTATACACACCTTTTAATGTCTTTGCCAAAAGAGTAGATCAAGATAAGATGGCTCCTGTGGGAGCCATCTGATCAGGCACTGCTCTGTTTGCCTATGAAATAATATACAGTAGAACCCCGCTAATACGACCACCTAAAAGAGGTATAATTATGGGTGCTAGATGCAGGTGGTAGCTTAATGCAGGACAAAAGGAATGCAGAACGCTCCTCTAGGAGCTTTCTGCATTACTTTTGTCCTGCATTAAGCAACCACCTGCTTATAAAGACACCCATGTTTATTTATTAAGTGGTCGCATTAGAGGGGTTTTACTGTAGATATGATTCTACAGTTACTGCCATGGTAAAATATTCCTTTGGTCATAATTCAATTATATCTGGAAAAATGTGTCCATAGAACATGGACGCCCCCTTGTGATATTGTCTCTAAATCAAGCACTTTCCACTATATGTTATATATTGAAGAAAATTCAAAGTCCCATAACTCTAGTAAAAACAGTCAGAGCAAAATTGTCTTCTGTACATTCATTTAAACATCAAGGTTGTTTGTCTGACACTATTGAAACTCTGACATCTCAGTCATTGGGGTCTTCCATAGCAAACACATGAATTTCAGTGTTTAATTGATCCATTTTCTTGTGATATATATGCTTTTAAGCATATATGTTTAACCCTTTCCTCCATAAATACGCCTTTCTACGCCTCTGTAATAACCACTTCTTGAAACCATTGTGATAAATAGAGTGTTTGCTCCTATAGGAGCAAATGCTCTATTTATCACAATGGTTTCAAACTACAAAATTCTATTAAAAAATCCTTTTCTCTAGTAAATGCTCCTTTTGGGTAGATTCATTCAAAGAGGTTCGGTCTAAAACTAGCCTATGGAGGAATGGGTTTAAATTATTTACAAATGTATGTAATTTCTTGGAATTTTAAAAACCTGTTGTAAACAGACACTATCATTTAATGCTTTACTATATTCATGTAAAAATAATGACATCATGAATATTAACTAGTTTGATTGTTATAAAAGCACAGCGAACACAAGAAATTTTGGGCACCGCAAAACTGTAGAATCATATCTATATTATATTATAAGCAAACAAAGCAGACCCTGATTAGATGGCTCCTATAGGAGCTGTCTGATCTGGTCTACTCTGCTTGCAAAAGAGTTGAAAGGTGTATTTATAGAAGAAAAGGTTAAATTAACCCATTCCCACATAGGCTATATTTAGACCCTATTTTTTCCAGGAATATTCAGTAGGTATTGAAAGTTGGAATACGTTTAGAACAGGGAAAGGGTTTAGAAGGCAGTACAGTGGTTTTCCGTTAACACTTTATTCCATAGAGACACCTTTTGTCACTTTTGCAAACAGAGTAGACCCAGATCAGACAGTTCCTGTAGGGACCCGCTGATCATGGACTGCTCTGTTTGCTCATAAAATATCTTAGATCTGATTCTGTACCATTTAGCATAGCTATGTATTCCCCTGCTTTAACAGTAGGAAATAATTAGTTTTTTGAGATCCAACCTCTTTGATTAATTCTACCCAAAAGGAGCATTAACTAGAGAAAAGGAAAATTTCAGAATTGTGTATTTTTGAAACCATTGAGATAAATAGAGCATTTGCTCCTGTGGAGCAAATGCTCTATTTATCACAATGGTTTCACAAAGTGACTTTTACAGAAGCGTCAAAAGGCGTCAATATGCGGGAATGGGTTAACACATGGTCAGTACCTTCAGAACAGTAGCAGACAAAATTTAATCAGTGATGAAAGAGTTGTAGGAAATGATGACTCACCTTTAGTAGAAGTTGTGACATTTGGTGCCCCTGTGGGGACATTATGTGGAACAGGTACTGGTGGAGGTGCTGCAGATGAGTTGCCTCCCCTGGGAAGAAAGACACAAAATAAACCAAGAGTTTTTATGTACTTGTATTAGTATCTTAATTAGATTAATTGCTATAATAGCACATTGAGATTTGAAATTTTTGGCCATGGTAGAAACTGTAGAATCATATCTATATTCTATCATGAGTAGACCCTGATAAGATGGATCGATCCTACAGGTGCCATCTGATATGGGTCTACTCTGTTTGCAAAGGTATAGAAAGGCGTATATATGGAGTAAAGAGTTAACCAAGCTGAGAAATTTGTTTTATCTTTTAAATGATATTTGGCAGGGTATAGATTTGTACAACAGATGTAGATAACAAGTTTTCTAAAGAAATATGGCATTGTCATCTGCCATACCTATCTATCCCTTTCCTTCATATAAATGTATTTTCAGGCATCTGCAAACAGAGTTGACCCAGATGAGATGGCTCCTATAGTCATTTTAGAAAGTAAAGAAACAGAACTATCAAATTCAATCAGCAAACAGAACAGACTCTGATCAGATGGCTCCTATCTCAGTCTGGGTTGGCAAATGCATATAAAGGCATTTACAGTAAAACCTCTCTATTACGGCCACTAAATTACATGAAGAATTTCGTGTTAAAGGCAGGTGGCTGCTTAAAAGCAAGATGAAAGTAAAACAGAACGCTCCTATAGGAGCGTTCTGTTTTACTTTCACCTTGCTTTAAGCAGCCACCTGCCCTAAATACCAACTAATTAACACAATTTAGTGGTCGTTATAGAGAGATTCTACTGTATATGAAAGAAAGGGTTAACTGTATATTCCATGGATATTCATTAAAGAAATAATGACATCATGAATACTAATTAGATTGATTTTTTATAATGACACATGAATACTGGAAATTGTAGCAATATCAGAAACTGAAGAATCAGATCTATACTATTTCATAAGCAAACGGAGCAGACCCTGATCCTATAAGAGCCATCTGATCTGGGACTACTCTGTTTGCAAATGTGTAGGAAGGCATATCTATGGAGTAAAGGGTTAATAAATGTTTTTTTTTGAAATATGCAGATCTTACGGGTGCTGTTGACTGCTGAAGTGGTTGTTGATGACTGTGTGTTTCTCATCCTTCTGTCGCTCCAGGATGTACAACGTGGTAATAGCTATGAGACTGTAATATACAAAACAAGTCTAATCATATATCTTAACCCATTCCCTCATATTGACGCCTTTTGGACGCCTCTATAAAAGTCGATTTTTGAAACTGTTGTAATAAATAGAGCATTTGCTCCACAGGAGAAAATGCTGTGTTTATCACAATGGTTTCAAAACTACACCATTCTAAAATTTTCCTTGTTTTCTAGTAAATACTCCCTTTCAGTAGATTTATTCAAAGAGGCTGGGTCTAAAAATAGTCTATGAAGGAAATGGGTTAAACCCATTACCTGTTCTACTCGTATATTCATGTAAGAAATAATGACAAGTAATATTATTTTTTTTGTGCTTTGACAAAAACTGAAGAATCATATCTATATCATGTCATAATCACAGGTGTCTGGCTCATGAAATATGCCTAAAATAAGTTAAAATGTCCCTAAATTGACGTTCTGTAACATTTGGAGGCGAAAAAATAAAGTTTGGTGTGTTTTGAGACAAAGCTGAAATTCCGTACATTCAATATTAGATATAAGTTCAAATGTCAAGGTCACAATTGAAAAAACATAATATTGAGGGAAAGGCCTTGCTACAAGGGATTTACACATGAAATATGAGAGCCCTGCTGGACCCGTTTCAAAATGACAGATGTCTTGATTTTTTATTTCATAATTCCATAAAGGGGCATAATTGCATAAACAAAAGGCATGTATTTAGGGCCCATAGTCAGGTTGTAGCCCTTGTGATGGTGAAAAATTGTGTGAAGTTTCATAAGATCTGCATGAAAAGTAATGAAGTAGTAGCCAACGTTAAAGTTTCCAGATGACAATGACAATGACAACGATGACGACCATGACAACGACAACGCGAACACCATAGTTATGACAATAGCTTCTTTTTATTCTTTGAAAAACAGGAAAGCTAATAAAATGGCAATAACAAAATCATGCTACCAAAATAGTTTTTTTTTCATTGCACTTACACAGAAGAAAACAAATCCTTTACATCTTGAGGACTTAGTTCAAACCTATTGTACCTACATTCATTAACATCTAAATTGTCATCTTTTATTCTGAAAAAAACCCCGACTTCTTCCATTTCTTTCCAAGTTCCAATTAGAATGTCAAACAGTTTGGATCCTGACAAGATGCCAAGTTACTCAGCGTCTCATCTGGATCCAAACTGTTTGCGAAGATCATCATTGTTTCACGCCAAAATATTGTACATGTAGTCACAACAGTTTTACACTCAGTCCTCGATCAGCTCAAGCAGTTCTTACCAGAAAGCCATTATGCAGATGAGTATAATGATAGTGATCTGGATGAACCTGTTACTGCACCAGCTACTGCTGCTAGGTGGCGGTGCTGGAGGTGTATGCCGCGACTTGATGTGGTGTCTGTGGGACTTGCGCGGCGCAGAGCTGCAAAAAACAAATATCACAGGTTTAAACCCTTTATCGTATGGTGATACACATTAATGACTTTGCAAACAGAGGAGACCCAGATCAGATGGCTCCTGTAGGAGCCATCTGATCAGGATCTGCTCTGTTTGCATATGAAATACAACAGATCTGATTCTACAGATTTTTACAGATGGTCAAAATTTCCTTGATCATCATGATGGTTTCAAAACTACACAATTCTAAATTTTGCTGGGGTAACATGCCCGTGGACCCCTATAGCCACGGGCACGGTGCCTACATTAAATTTGGATTCACCTACAGTAAAACCTCTCTATAACAGCCACTAAATTGAGTTAGTTAAGCTGGTATTTAGGACAGGTGGCTGCTTAACCCTTTCCCTTATATAAACGTGTTTTCACGCATTTGCAAACAGAGTAGACCCAGATCAGACTGCTTTTATAGGAGTCGTCTGATCAGGGTCTCCTCTGTTTGCTAATAGAATCTGATAGATATGTTTCTTTGCATTCTAAAATGTCTACAATGTTTCACTTTCTATATTTCTTTACAAGTATTGTGTTATGAATATTCAGTAGGTATTGAAATTTGTAATAAACGTAGAACAGGGAAAGGGTTAAAGCAAGGTGAAAGTAAAACAGAATGCTCCTATAGGAGCGTTCTGTTTTACTTTCACCTTGCTTTAAGCAACCACCTGCCTTTAACAGAAAATACTTGATGTAATTTAGTGGCCATTATAGAGAGGTTTTACTGTATGCTCCTAATGACTTACCTGATTGTACTATTACTACAACTAGACTTTGAGCTGACTGTGGACTTTAGGCTGTCGAATCTCTTCAGTTTTGATAATTTACTGTTCATCTTCTCTAACTCATCAATCCTCACTTCAAGGTTGTCTGTGAGTTTGCAGAGTTCCTTTACTGCTCCCACATTTTCCATGAAGATACGGTCCTGAAAAACAAGAAAGCCTCTTGCTTAGACCTTATTGTTTAACTCCATGTATATTCACATAAGAAATAATGACATCATGAATATTAATAAGATCACAAAAAGAAGTTGGCCATGACAGAAACTGTAGTTTCAAATATTTCATAAACAAACAAAAGAGACATTGATCAGACTGCTCCTATAGGAACCATCAGATCTCGGTCTACCCTGTTTGCTTTTTCTACTCGGTTTTATGTTGTAGTAAAGGGTTATCTTAGAGACGCCTTATCATGTCATTGCATATAGGGTAGACTCAAATCAGATGGCTCCTGTAGGTGTCGTCTGCTCTGTTTGGTTTATATGGAATTACATAGACCTGCATCTACAATTTCTGTCCTGACCATGAAATCCTAAGTTTGTATTCCATTATAAAAAATCAGCTGATAAATACTCATTATGTCATTATTTCTTACATGAATAATCATGAGGTAAAGGGTTAAACTAGCTAGATGTTCTACCAATTTGAAAATCTTACATATATGCATCAATATACTGACCAAAAGTGATAACAATATACTGGTATATTATCTTAAAATTAGGTAATTAACCCTTCAAACACAGTAGACCTAGATCAGACGGTTCCTGCAGGAGTCATCTGATCAGGGTCTGCTCTGTTTGCTTATGAAATAAGATTCTACAGTGTCTGCAATAGCAAAAAAAATCCTGTGGTCATGTGCTATTATAAAAAATAAATATAATTAATATTCATAATGTCATTATTTTTTACATTAACCCATTCCCGCATATTGACCCCTTTTGGCGCTTCTGTAAAAGTCACTTTATGAAACCATTGTGATAAATAGAGCATTTGCTCCACAGGAGCAAATGCTCTATTTATCACAATGGTTTCAAAACTACACAATTCTGACAATTTCCTTTTCCCTAGTTATACTCCTTTTTGGTAGATTTAATCAAAGAGGTTAGGTCAAAAATAGCCAAAGTGGGAATGGGTTAATATTCACGGAGTAAAGGCTTCAAAGATTACCATATGGTAACAAACAACTCTTTGCAAACGCCAGCAGCAATTTCTATGCCACCAGTATGGATCCAGATGAGATGCCAAGTAACTCAGTATCACATAAAGATCAAAGCTGTTTGACACTCTAACTGAATATTTCAGAAGGACGGAAGAAAAATTAATTTCAAGAATTTGATGGGCTCGACAAAATAAACATGGTTCTTCTAATTTTTGAAACAAAATTTTTTTCATCTGAATATCAAGCATGAGTCCCTTTAACCCTTTCAACGTTCATTATTCCTGTAAGAATAATGTAATCATGAATATTTAAAAGCTGCTTTTTTTATAATGTAATTACTTTCTAGGAAATCTTTTGCTCTGACAGAAACTTTAAAAATCAGATCTATATGATGTTAAAAAGCAAACAAAGCACATCCTGATCAGCCGTCTGACCTGGGTCTACTCTTTTTGCAAAGGCATGAAAAGACATTTATATGAAGGAAAGGATTAAAAACAAATGACTGATTCTATGATCTCACCTTATTGACCACCAACAAGTTATTAATCTCTTTCCCACCGCCCAACTGGAGGTCGCCAGTCTCTATTACAGCGTCAGGCAGCAGTTCTTTAACTTCTTGGGCAATCACACCTGTGTCTCTACGCCTCTCCTCCGGTAAACCAACTGTCTCAGCATAGTCATCACTGAACTTGTAGTCATATATTTTCATGCCTGCCACTTTCTTTAGCTGTTCTTTAGAGGGTACCTAATATAATACCAATACAAAAATAACCTTTTGTTTAACTATTTACGTGTTAAATTAACTCATTCCCTCATATGGACGCCTTTTGATGCCTCTGTAAAAGTCACTTTTTGAAACCATTGTGATAGATAAAGCATTTTTTTTTTACCACAGTGGTTTGAAAACTACAAAGTTCTGAAGTTTTCTTTTTTCTAGTAAACACTCTTTTTCAGTAGATTTATTCAAATAGGTTATATCTAAAAATAACTTACGACGAAATGGATAAATATTCATGTAAGAAATAATAACATCATAAACATCTATTATCTGATAATTTGTTTTGGTACTGGTAGAACTTTAGTGTCAGATATATTACAATTTCATAAGCAAACAGAGCAGACCCTGATCAGATAGCTCCTACAGGAGCTATCTGATCTGGGTCTACTCTGTTTGCAAAGGCATGAAAAAGTGTTTATAACAGGGAAACTGAAAGGGTTAACCTTTTACCAGACAGAGAGACCTTTGCAGGCCTTTGTAAACACAGTAGACCCATATCAGATGGCTTCTGCAGGAGCTGCTGTCTGATTTAGTTCTAATTTGCTTACATAGGCATCAAAATAGTGTATATGTGTATATGGTACAAAGTGCCATGGAAAAAGTGTTACAAATTGTATGTATACGTGAATATGGTACAAGTGACATGGAAAAAGCGTAACAATAAACAGACAGATGGACAGATAGAGGAGGGATTGACGGACAGATGAACAACAAAGAAATGATCCCTAAGACGTTGTCTTCCTGCTACAGCAGGTTGTTTTAACACACTGACAGTTTTTGAAAAGAAAATAAAGAATAAGGTACGGCAGAACCTGTCTTAAGCAACCTTTTATTGATTGGTAACAAGAATCTTAAAAAGCAGTTGGTTGCTTAATGCAGGGCAAAAGTAATAGAGAAAGCTCCTATAGGAGCTTTCCACATTGCTTTAAATCTACAATCTAAAGTTACTACAAACCTAACAGACTCTTAATTACACCTCTTTTTAATGGTCATTTATTGTATTGTACATCAGAAATGAAGCAGCTTAACCCTATTATCCATAAATAAGCCTTTCTACTAATCTGCAAACATTATAGAGCCAGATCAGAAAATTGTTTTAGGAGCAGTTTGATCAGGGTCTTCTCTGTTGACCCATTTGCCCCCAGTGCATTCTTCCATGTTTATATATTGGATTAGTCCATTTTTTATCTAAGGGGTGCCTGGCCTAAATTTTCAATTTTGTTTTGTTTTATATTGAAATTCCTATCAGCAAACAGTGTAGACTTTGATCAGACGCCGCATTATGCGGCGTCTGAT
Source organism: Azorinus chamasolen (assembly GCA_963576725.1). Classification (NCBI taxonomy): domain Eukaryota; kingdom Metazoa; phylum Mollusca; class Bivalvia; order Cardiida; family Solecurtidae; genus Azorinus; species Azorinus chamasolen. Next base: position 53,037,702 of record OY755246.1, on the reverse strand, counting down.
CAAAGTCTACACTGTTTGCCTACGTCCCATACACGGGATCGTGGGAACAAACGGGTTAATATAGACATTAGTCTACAATTTCTGCCATAATCAACATTTCCTGTGTTCATGTGCTATTTTTTAAAATTACCTTGTACTGAACTATTTTACTCTGGAGATATGCCTTTTGACACGTTTACAGAGTAGACCTAGATCAGATGAATAATTTTGTGGGGCACATTTGTTCTGGATTTGCTCCCTTTGATGACAGAATATCTTATATCTGATTCTATACACTATGGCAAAGATATGCATTCACTTGTTTACATAATAGTATAAAGTTATTAGTATATTAGATATTCATAGAGTAAAGGACTAAAACATTAAATTATGGACAGACAGATATTTTAAACTAAATGTCACGGATTTTCAAATCTTCAAATTCAAACAAAACAGGTGATCACTCTGACCGAAGTCCCCTTTGTACCTCTCTAATAATTTCCTTGGCCCTAATGTCTGAGGTGTGGAGGATCTGACCTGCGACCTTAATGTTCCCATGTACTGACAGTGCCTCATCTGGGTGGTCTGTGTTCACCCCAACACGCCCCACGTGGTATACAGTGTCTGGTGTTTGCCCCTTCTGCCAGTGACTTCCATCAACATCACTGTCAAATTGACCTGGGTTTGATGCCTGAAATTTCATAATAGAACCAAAATAAGCCATGCCTTTATAACCCTTTACTCCATGAATATTTATGTAAAAATTAATGACAATATGAATATCAATTAGATTAATTTTTACCATGGCACACGGCCACAGGAATATTGGATCATGGTAAATGCTGTAGAATCAGATCTACATGTATATCATATCAAAAGCAAACAGAGCAGACCCTGATCAGACCACTCCTATAGGAGCAATCTGATCTGGGTCTACCCTGTTTGCGAAGGCATAGGAAGACATATTAATGGAGTAAAAGGATAACAAGTTGCTTAACCCCTTCTCTGTTCAATATTCATGCCAGAAATAACGACAACATGAATATTTATTAACTTCATTTTTATAATCTAGGTCTACTCTGTTTGCAAAGATGAAAAAAGCGATTATATAGGAGAAAGGATTAACAAAGGATCACCAAGCTTGGAACAAATTGAGGGCTTAGCTCAAAGTTATTGTAACTCTTATCACTTATTCTGTATTAAAAAATGCAAAATTGTCTCCCTTTTCAAACCTAAAACCAAGTCTTTATTTCAACCCTTGCCCTGTTTTCGGTCTACAGTAAAACCCCTCTAAACCGGATGTTAAATTTAGTATAATTATCAGTCTTGGGGAAAGGTGGTAGCTTAATGCAGGGTGAAAGTCATGCAGAAAGCTCCTCTGGGAGCTTTCTGCATGACTTTCACTCTGCATTAAGCAGCCACCTGCCCAAAGTATCTAAATTCCTATCTACTAGAATTCTGGTTTAGAGGGGGTTTACTGTACTCTTTTTGCAAAGCGTAAAAAGCATATTTATGGAGTAAAGGGTTAATCCTTTCAATACTGAATGTTTATATATGAATTGATCACTTCATGAATATTCATTTACTTAACCATTTACTCCATAAATACGCCTTTCTACGCCTTTGCAAATAGTGTAGACCCAGATCAGATGGAACCGTTATGTGCTATTATAACAACTAATTTAATTAATATTTATTATGTCATTATTTCTTACATGGAGTAAAGGATTAATAGGAAATGGTTGGCTTAGACAAACAAAACTGTAGGATTGTATCTATGTAACTTCATAAGCAAACAGAGCAGACCCTGATCAGACAGGAGCCGTCTTACCTGGCTCTATTCTGTTTGCAAAGGACCAGTGTGAAAATGCATTTATATGAAGAAAAGGGTTAATAAAAGATTTCATAATGGTCATTAACCCATTACCTCATAGGCTATTTTAAGATACAATCACTGTGAATCAATCTACCAAAAAGGAGCATTAACTAGAGAAAGGGAACATTTAAGAATTTTGTAGTTTCAAACCATTGTGATAATAGAGCATTTACTCCTATAGGAGCCGTCTGATCTGGGTCTACTCTGTTTGCAGATGTGTGAAAATGCGTTTATATGAGGGAAAGGGTTAACAAAACTCCTAGAAACATGTCAAGTAAATGCTTTTTTTATACATTTACAAACAGAATAGATGCCCTACCAGGAGCCATCTGATCTTTCTCTACTCCTTTTGCAAATGTGGGAAAATGGCGGTTACATAAAGGAAAAGGTTACAATGATCAGAAGCAGAGAAATATTTTCCATATCCTACTGACCCTGACTATAATTTTCTCCGACTGATTTGCTGCCACCATGTAACTGTTATCTCCTGAGTGAGCATTAAGGGATACAATGAGTAAAAAATATCGCTGGTCCGGGTTTGGCCGGCCCTTCTTCCGCATGTTGTTAGACGTTGTTTCGCTGAAGTGAAGACGCCCAACAGTCATCTTGGACACTTGGTCTGGGTAGAGATCCACTCTGTGAATAATTGCATCAATACATAATTAATGTTAATCCATTACCTAAACCATATCCATGTAATATAAAATTATTTAACCCTTTACTCCATGAATATTCATGTTGAAATTATGACCTCAGGAAAATTAATTAGATTAATTGTTATAGCTGCACATTGACACATGAATTTTTGGCCATGGCAGAGACTGTAGAAATTCATGCCAAAACAGAGCAGACGCTGATCAGACGGCTGCTAAAGGAGCAATCTGATCTGGGTCTACCATTTTTGCAAATATATGAAAAGGCATTTATATGAAGGAAAGGGTTAAACGTTTTTATCCTAGCTTTACATAAGGCAACAAAATATGTGAAAAACAAAATCTCTTTATTATATTCCAACTGAACCAAGCTGAACAGACGAAAAATATCATGAGAACTGAAAATGCTAAGAGATCTGTTGATGACAATAGTTTCAAAATTTATTAACAATTTACTCCATAGATACACCTTCTAACGCCTTTTCATACAAAGAATTAAGACCCATTGGAGATGGCTCAGGACTACAGGAGCCATCTGCTCAGGGTCTGCCCTGTTTGCTTATCAAATTATATACAGTAAAACTTGACCTAACGGTCACCTTAAATGAACGGTCACCTCGTCTAAACGGTCAGTTTGAAATCCTCCCGACGAAAATCAGTCTATAATGCACCTGTTTTAGACGGTCACCTTCCTTCTGCGGCCAGCGGACACCATATTTCACCCCAAACCCTATATTTCGACCCCATTAGACGGCCAGCAGACAGCCTGGCGGCCAGCTTGAAATGTGTGAAAACCCAATACACAGCCAGTTGACATATGTCAAAATGGAGATTACGCATCGTAACTTTCCGACATTACGGAAATCGCCGATCGAAATATCGTGACCGCTTCGGAAACTTCCGTTGTGTCGGGAAAGTGCATAGATTGGCCGCTTCGGTGTTTTTCGTTATGTCGGAAGTGAACGAAAAAACCAAGCGTTGACCTTGGCCTTAGGGCAAGATCATAATCAATGGCCTGATAATCCTTTCAACTCCTTTACCTGTTATAAATATGCAAATATGGGGGTGTTGAGAAGTTTGTCTGAACGTTACCGAATCAAAAGAGATAACATCAAAACAAAATATCAACGCCCTTTCCAAACGTAAGTTCCTCACGTTAGAGAATCGAGTGAAGTGTAGACATGTATGTTTGTATTTCCGGATGTGTCGAATGATTCTGCCTGATGTTTATTTTTTGTTTTGTACATGCAATTTACAGTACATGTTGTATTTTACCTGTATTTACAAGGATAAAATACATAATCTTTTGGATAAGGCATTAAAGTACATGTAAATATATATTTTGCGTTTGTCTGACCAAACAGAAAAATCTCCCAAAATATCCACCCCTCGATTAAGTGGTCACCTCGCTTAAGCGGTCAATTTGGCCGCTTCCCTTGACTGGCCGCTTAACACAGGTTTTACTGTAGATCAGATTCTACAGTTTCTACCACGGCCAACAGTTTTTGTGTTCATAAATTATGTCCTAATAGGAAGTCATCCAATTGATATTTGTGATGTCATGATTTCTTACACGAATGTTTATGGAGTAAAGTGTTAATTATATTCCCCATTTCCAAGCACAGACAGATCCCGTTTCCAAGCACAGACCGAGAAGCAAAATATTATGAAAAGTCTGTTGCAATAAATAATTATAAAATTCATTAGACCAATCGATAAATCTATTATATATTAATATTTGACTTTGTTGATCCATGTATTGACACTGACGAAACTGTGTAAACATACCTGGCTGGTACGTAAGGCTTTTTACTCCTGTCTGATTGGGATTGTTCTATCTTTATCATTTGGTTCTGGGATTCCAACTGAAACGAACAAAAACACATATGCCAGCTCAAATTTGGATCTGGTGCAATTTTGACTACTTCAGATTCAATTAACTCATTCTCTCCTGGACTATTTTTAGACCCAACATCTTTGAATTAATCTACCCAAAAGGAGCATTTACTATAGAAAAGGGGAATTTTAGAATTGTGTAGTTTTGAAACCATTGTGATAAATAGAGCATTTGCTCCTATGGAGCAAATGCTCTATTTATCACAATGGTTTCAAAATGTGACTTTTACAGAAGCGCCAAAATGCGTCACTAGGAATGAATGAGTTAAGCTTGACAAAGTGTCATGTCAAAGCTTTTGTGAAACTAAAGACCTACAATGTACATGTACAGGATCTATTTGCATTACTTTCATCCTGCATTAAACAACCACCTGCTGATTAATCCTTTATGCCATAAACACGCCTATCTATGCCTTTGCAAACAGAGTAGATTAAGATCAGACAACTCCTGTAAGAGCCATCTGATCGGGGTCTGCTCTGTTTGCTTTTGAAATTATAATAGTTCTGACTCTAAAGTTTCTTCCAAATATTAAAGTGTAAAAATGCTATCATAAAAATTCAGCTAATAAATATTCATTATTTCTTTCATGAATATTCAAACACCTTTTCACGCATTTGCAAACAAAGTAGACCTAGATCAGATGGCTCTGATCAGGGTCTGCTTTTTTTGCTAATGGAATTTGATAAGATATGTTTCTGTACTTTCTAAAATGGCTACAATGTTTCACCTTCTATATTTTATTATAAGTATTATGTCCATGAATATTCAGTAGATATTAAAATTTGGATTAAACACAGACCTGGGAAAGGATTAAGCAGTCACCTGCATTTAAAGACAAATATGATCATTTATTAACCGTTTACTTCATAATTATGCCTTTCTACACCTATCAAAACAGACTAGATCCACAACAGACTAGATCCTAAAGAGTCTGCTCTGTTTGCTTATGAAATAATATACCAGTAGGCAGTAGGTGTGATTCTACAATTTCTGCCATGGCCAAATTTTCCTGTGTCCATATGCTGTTACAACAATTAATTAAATTAATATTCATGATATCATCATTTCTTACATGAATATTCCTGAAGTAAAGAGTTAAATGGTATCTATAGAGAGTTGTCACTAAAATCAAATTATTTAAGCTGTCATACCTTGATTCCATAGAAGTGTTGGCAGTAATGGTCTATTTTCTTCACCCCTTCTGACGTGCGAACATACTTGGGATCTCCGCTGACACCAATGTGGCAGGTAATCTGAAAGTGGTTCTTCTTCTGACACACAAATGACTCGTCAGATGTAGAAAAATTAAATCCTTTATCTGCGTCAACGCGAAATTGTGGAGCAGGCCTGAAAGACACCGAACAAGAGACGCGTCAAACAAGTGCCTATGTCTGACGTCTTGGGGATGATAAACGGAAAGTCATAGATCGCTGATGAGGTATTACTTCTATGCCTTCAACTTCCTAGATGAGATATTACTTAACCCATTCCCTCATATTGACACCTTTGACGCCTCTTTAAAAGTCACTTTTTGAAACAATTGTGATAAATACATCATTAGTGCTCCATATATAGGAGCAAATGCTCTATTTATCACAATGTTTTCAAAACTACAGTAGAACCCCTCTAATGCGACCATTTAATGAACAAACATAGCTGTCATTATAAGCAAGTGGTTGCTTACTGCAGGACAAAAGTAATGCAGAAAGCTCCACTAGGAGCTTTCTGCATTACTTTTGTCCTGCAGTAAGCACCCATCTGCCCCTACCACGCAGAATTATACCTCTTTTAGGTGGTCGCATTAGAGGGGCTTACTGTACACAATTCTATCTTTGTGGTAAACCCTCATTTTCAGTAGATTTACTCAAAGAGATTGGATCTGAAAATAGCCTATGAGAGAATGGATCTAAAAAAGGCCTATGATGAAATGGGTCTAAAAATAGTCTATAAGGGAATGGGCTAACTTGGATTCTAATCAAGATCAAAATTAAATGTGTATTTGAAAGAAATTATAGAAATATCTTTTTTGAAAACTTTCCTAGATGACAAATATTTCATTTGATTGAAGGTTAACACATTACCTCATAGGTTATTTTTAGATCCAACCTTTTTGAATTTATCTACCGAAAAGGAGCATTAACTAGAGAAAAGGAAAGTTTTAGAATTTTGTAGTTTGAAACCATTGTGATAAATAGAGCATTTGCTCCTATAGGAGCAAATGCTCTATTTATCACAATGGTTTCAACAGGGGACTTTTGCAGAGGCGTCAAAAGGTGTCAATATGAGGGAATGGGTTAACTCCTATTGGTCTGTATAAAATGATGACGGCTAAAATTCTATGTTTCACATTTTTTGTTCATTCAAGGTTTTCAGGATCTTTTGACTGAGATGAGAATAGCTTGGATCCAGATGAGACGCTAAGTAACTCGGTACCTCATCTGGATCCAAGCTGTTTGCAAAGTTTTCCTTGGCATGATAAAGGTTTAAAGTGGTACAATAGAGCTGAGTCCACAATTTCAGAACAACTTTGTAAAAGAGACGCCTTTCTAGTTAGCTTCAAATCTGATTTAAACAACCTTCAAAATTTTCATTTTCATCAATGACTCTTTCATACCACACACATTTAAAAAACGTTTTGACCCTCAAACTGGTGAATAATTAAAACTGGCTCCTCTCATTCTGAATATTAATTAAACAAAAAACTTGCATCAAACTTTATCACTGAAGATAAACTGATTTTTATGACAAACAGTAGAGACTCTGATAAAAAGACTCCTTCAGGAACCCTTTGATCTGGGTCTACACTGTTGGCCAAAGTTTTATATATTAGGTTCCCACAGTTTAACAGTTAAAGAGCGGGCCAAGATTTCAAGTCATTAGCGTCTGGCAATCTCTCTACTTATATTACATTTTAATTAACACGTTGAGTCATATCTCATGGTTCACTCACAAATCTTTCAAATTGGCGTCTGTCAGTATTGCCCATTTGTTCGTCTGGTGTGACTGCCATTTAATGACTTGGTAGACACCATTTTCATAGCCATTGCTTGAATCCGGATCATAATTACTGTATTCATCATCACAATCTGGCATATAACTCGAGTTGCTGTAACCTGTGGCAACAGATTAATAACATTTCAAATTATTAATTTTCACAACATTATGTGTAAACTTAGTATAATGGTTACCTGAAATGGACTTTGGATCAGGATGAAATGCTTCATATTTCCAAATCTCATCTGGAGTCAGACTATAGTGGAATGTCGATATCTTGAACTCGGATAACTCAAACTTCGATATAATTCGAGTTAAAATCTCCGTCCCTTCCAAATTTGCAATACAGAATTGTTCTAAAATTCACCACTGGATATATCTATAAAGACATGTCACAGCTTGATGCATGTCTCAAGTAATGCTGAAAGCTCCAACAGGAGCTCTTACAGGAGCTTTCAGCATTACTTGTGACCTGCTTTTAGCTGTCACATCGAGAATATTTCCAAGTCAGAAATAAGCTCCTTCGAAGTCCTGTAATTTATCTCCCTGTTCTATGTTTATTTCAAATTTCAATACCTACTGAATATTCATTGACAAAATAGGTATAATGAAATATAGAAGGTGGAATATTGTAGCCATTTTGGAAAAGTAAAGAAAAAGATCTTTCAAACTCCATAAGTAAACAGTGCAGACCCTGATCAGAGGGCTCCTACTAGGAACTCTCTGGTCTGGGTCTACTGTTTGCAAATGCATGAAAACATGTTTATATGAGTGAAAGGGTTAACACTTTTGCAAAAAGAGTAGACCCAGATCAGATGACTCCTTAGGCAGCCACCTGACTAGGGTCTGTTCTGTTTGCTTATGGGATAATATAGATCTGGCTCCGAGGTTATAAAGCTTTTTGCTTGGGTCTGAGATCATTATCAAGCATCTGATTGGTCAGATTCTGAGCTTGCTCAGAATCTGACCAATCAGATAATCATACTTGAGAATGATCTCAGACTCAGAAGTTTTATAACCTTGGACCTGCAGAGTCTTCAGTTTCTGTCATGGCCAAACATTCTCTGGTTAACATGACATATATAAAAATGTATCTAATTAATATTCATGATGTTATTATTTCTTAAACGAATATTCATCAGGGAAAGGGTTAAGCAGACGTCCATGTTTTGCAGACGACAATGACTATGCAAATTATGACACAAATCCCAATATAAATCTATTCAATCATGATACTCTTTGCACGCTTGTGGCAAATTTGTGATATCTTATATATTTTGCAAACTGTTTTGACCCAGATGAGCCTAAGTGTAATTTGGCAACTCACAATGATTCAATTTGTTTGACACTCATATATTTGAACAAAAATGAGAAAAATATGTTTAGAATTATAGCAGACAACAATTTCAGAAGATGACACATACTTAGCATACGATATGTTAACCCTTTAACGGATGAATATTTAACCCTTTCCTTCATATAAATGCTCTTTCACACATTTACATACAGAGTAGAACCAGATCAGGGTCTGCTCTGTTTGGTAATGGAATTTGATAGTTCTGTATCTTTACTCTCTAAAATGGTGACAATGTCCACCTTCCACATTTCATTACACTTACTTTGTCCATGTATATTCAATAGGTATTGCAATTTGGAATAGACAAAGAGCAGGGAAAGGGTTAAGGAATAATAGCATGGTGAATATTAATTAAATGGATGTTTTATAGTAGCATATGAAATCATGAATCTTTGGTCAATGCAGAAACTGTGGAGTCAGACATGTATTATTCCATCAGCAAACAGAGTAGACCCAGATCAGGCGGTCCCAAGAGGAGCTGTCTGATCTGGGCCTACTCTGTTTGGAAATGCATTAAAAGGGGGTATTTATCAGCTATAGATTTAATGTAACCAATACTGAAATCAAGTGGGTGTGACAAAATCAGATGGATACGTTACATGTACCATTAGTAATATTTCTATCCTATTATTTGATAAAAATCAGAAGTATTGAAAAATTATAATTGGTTTTATAATATTTTAATATTGTCATTATCCCTTTCAACACCAAATTATCAGAATGGGACAGGCCATCAGTGTTTAACAATAGAACTCATTCTGTATAGAAGGCTTAACCCTTTCCTCCATAACTACGCCTTTCTACCTCTCTGTAAAAATCACCTGTTGAAACCATTGTGACAAATAGAGCATAAATCTATTTATCACTATGGTTTCAAACTACAAAATTCTAAAGTTTTCCTTTTCTCTAGTAAATGCTCCTTTTGGTAGATTCATTCAAAGAGCTTGAGGTTGGGTCTAAAAATTGGCCGATGGAGGAAAGGGTTAAACTTGGTAGAGGATTTTAAACGATAAACCATGCAGACCTTGATCAGAGTGCTCCTCTAGGAGCCTCTGATCTGGGTCTAGACTGTTTGTAAATGACAGTGCATTTTTAATCTTTAATCCTTTCCTCCATGAAATATAGATTTCAGAACTTTTATAATTACAAACAAACAAGTAAATTTTGGCTGTGAAAGAAAATTCAGAAGATCTATGTTATACCATCAACAAACAGTCTAGCAGACCCTTATCAGATAGCTACTACTGGAGTTCTGCTCTGGGTCTACCCAAAAGTTGTCTATTTGAGGGAAAGGTTATGCAATATTTGCTAGCACTGTAGACCTAGATCGATCAATGGATTCCTGGTTAGGGTCTAAAATGTTGCCCATTCCAAATTCTTTGCAGCAAACTTTACTCATTCAGAAAATTTTCCACAATAACTGAAGAGGCCATTTTGAAATTTTATAATTCATACTTAACCCTTCACTCGGACGATGATGATAGATAACACCTTTTAACCCTTTCCTCCATAAATACGCCTTTCTACACATCTGTAAAAATCACCTGTTGAAACCATTGTGATAAATAGAGCATTTGCTCCTATAGGAGCAAATGCTCTTTTTATCACAATGGTTTCAAATTACAAAATTCTAAATTTTTCCTTTTCTCTAGTTAATGCTCCTTTCGCTAGATTTATTCAAAGTGGTTGGATCTAAAAATAGCCTATGAGGAAAGGGTTAATGCCTTTGCAACAAAGTTGACCCAGATCAAAATGGCTCCTATAAGAGCCATTGTATCAAGGTCTGCTTAGTTTAATAACCAGTATTTGTATAGATCAGATTCTGCACTTTCGGCCATTGCAAAACATTCTCTTATTCATAAAAATTATGCTATAATAAAAATCAAATTAATTAATATTCATCCATACACAAATTTTCATGGAGTAAATGGTTAACTCTTTGGCAAAGTTTGTCCAACTACTTAGGGTATTCTCACCTGTGGGCTCTTGTTTTATGGTTGGGACGAGCCCATTATTCCTGCCATTGAAAATAGTCCCTGGCATGCCAGAAGGTGGAGACTCCATGTGTTTACGTTTCTTGGACTGTGGACTGAAATAAATATAAAGAAAATTGTTTAAATTTTTAATTCACTTGTAAAAAGTATGAATATTCATGGGGTAATGTGTTAATATCCAGAATTGTGTGTGATTATTCACTAAGTACAGTAAAAACCCTCTAAACTGTACATTCAAATTTAAGCATCAATGCAGGTCTGCCTTAAAGCAGGCACTGGCAGCTAATAATACAGGGTGAAAATCATGCCCAAAATAATACAGGGTGAAAATCATGCCCAAAGTATATAAGCTTTCTGCATGACCTTCATCCTGCATTCAGCAGCCACCTGCTTAAAAAGATCTAAATTCTTCCTTACTTAAATTCCGGTTTATGAGGAATTTTACTGTAAACGGTTACCAGAATTATGATTTTTTATAGTTTATACAACTTTTTGTTTAAATACAATCATGTATTCATGTATGAAATAATGACATCTTGAATACCAATTAAATTATTTTTTTATAATAGCTAATGAACATAAAAGAGTTTGACCATTATATACTAAGCAGAAACTGTAGAATCACATTCCATAATTGCAAACTGAGCTAAGTCACTCAAATCTGGGTCTACTCTATTTGCAAAGGTGTAGTAAGGTACATTTATGCAGTAATGGCTTAATTAGCAAGAGTTAAGAAAAAGGTTTAGTTTAGAACGTTCTTAATTTTCAATGATATTGAAAGATTCACATGTGTATAAAGTGTCATGCCACACAGACGGAAAACATCTCAGCCAATGAACATGCAGAACAGAACTTTTAGTGTAACTTGTAGTAAAACTTTAGACAAAGAACAATTATAAAGACATACAGTAGAACCCTTTCTTCCATAAATACACCTTTCTGCACCTCTGTAATAACCACTTCTTGAAAACCATTGTGATAAATAGAGCATTTGCTCCTATAGGAGCAAATGCTCTATTTATCACAATGGTTCCAAACTACAAAATTCTAAAAATTTCCTTTTCTCTAGTATTAATGCTCCTTTTGGGTAGATTTATTCAAAGAGGTTGGGTCTAAAAATAGCCTTTGGAGGAATGTGTTAATACCGATTTACTGGTTTCTGTATTTCAATAAGTACATGTTTGTAATAAAATATATTTTTACCATTTAAATTTCATAGAGATTAAACATTTGTAATGGACATGCCCTGAGCATTCTGAAAAAAGTATACATATCTTCTGCATTTCTAGTTTTACAAATTATGTGACATTTTGTTATATTGTCAGTTGAAAACTTGAAACAGACATGTGTATCTACCAATTAGATTTATGAAAACTTTTACCTAAAAATGCTATTACAGAATTAAGAAGCCTAAATTGAAATAAATTTCAAGAATACCTCCTTTATTTCTCCACCAAACCCAAACCAAGACCATTCTAAAAGAGTGGTCACAACAATTTAGGGTTTGGTGGAGAAATGATGATTTTAGTATTTGAATACCGTATATGTGCCTTTATCAATTCCTTTATTTGTTAACAGCAATAAAGTTATTAGAAATAATTTCAGTTGTAAGTAAAATGTCAAGGAACAAGGTGACAATTATAGCATCAGATCAATAGTGAAAAAACATTCCATAGCTATTTCAAATCTTTCTGGAGAACAATAAAAACAGACAGAATGGAAATATCAATATACCTTTCCTCATTGAGTTGTTTCCCTTGAAAAATTGTGAATAAGGTCAATCATTCTTCTATTCATGATAACCAATGCAAACAGTTGGATTCTAATAAGACATCCCAGAGGTCCAGATAAGACGTGTGAATTATTTATTTCTCAATCAAACCCTATACTGTGACCACTCTTTAGAATCGTCTCGAAGAGACGATTCTAAAGAGTGGTTACAGTATAGGGATTGGTGGAGAAATAACAATTTTAGTATACCGGTATTTGAATACGCACTTTTCTGCACCAAGGTAGTCGGCATTCTATTTTACCTATTAGACATTTAGAGAATAAGTGTAGGAAATGAAAAACTTCTTAGCAAATAAAGTGTCAACCTTTTTTATTGTACTTGGTAATTATCATCTTGTTAACCCTTTCCTTCATATAAACAAGTTTTCTCATACTTGCAAACAGAGTAGACCAAGATCAGACAGTTCCAAAAGGAGCTGTCTGATCAGGGCCTGCTCTGTTTGCTAACATAATTTGAAAGATGTTTCTTTACTTTCTAAACTGGCTAAAATATTCCGCCTTTTATACTTCATTATTTACTATTTTTCCATTAATACTCAGTAGGTATTGAAATTTGGAATAAATGGAGAACAGAGAAAGGGTTAAGCCTTTGCAAACAGAATAGACCCTGTAGAAACTGTCTAATCAGCATTTTTTTCTGAGATCTACTCTGAAATAAACTTCAACAATTCAATTTCTATGATTGTAAATTTCAACATAGCTCTAACAATACAAATGAGAATTTTGCTTACCATTGTGAATGTAGTATAGTGAATAAATGTTGTGCAAAGCATAATATCTATATGAGTTCTGTTCTGTTCAGATGCATTTAATCTGCTAGACAGGTATATCTATTTGGATCAAAATGAGATGCAGTGTTTAACCCTTTACTCTATGAATATTTATGTAAGAAATTTTGATGTCATGAATATTAATTAATAGTTTTTATAATGGCCCATGAATACAGAAAGTTTTGGTCATGGCATGAACTGCAGAGTCACATCTATATAACGCTCTAAGCAAACAGAGCATACCCTGATCAGATGGCTCCTATAGGAGCTATCTGATCTGGGTCTACTCTGTTTTGCAAAGGTGTATTTATGGACTAAAGGGTTAACTCTGCCTCTAATCAGGATTCAGGGTGTGTGATTTTCTGATCACATTTTCCAGCAAACTATGAATTATGAGTATAAAACAATATTTCTTATTTGGTAAAGTAACTTAATTACATGTATTCTTATTTGGTAAAGTAACTTAATTAACCTAAGTATCTGGACAGACAAACTTAGGAAAATAGTGCAGACCCAGACCAAACTGCTCCTGAAGTTAGATAAGGGTGAACACTATTTGCTAACACATGTATATCACTCTAATAATAATTTAACCCATTCCCTCATATTGATGCCTTTTGACACCTCTGTAAAAGTCACTTTTTGAAACCATTGTGATAAATAGATAAATATTATCACAATAGTTTCAAAACTACACAATTCTAAGATTTTCCTTTACTCTAGTAAATGATCCTTTTCAGTAGATTTATTCAAAGAGGCTGAATCTAAAAATGGTCTATGAGCTTATGGGTTAAAGCTATCAAAAAGGTGCTAGATTGAAGTACCCAACTTTACAAACTGATAGAGAGGGGGCATTGGGTGTCCTTATATATAGTATATTGTTAGGTTAAATATGGTATACAGTAAAAAACACCTGAACCAGACGTTCAAATTAGTATCAATGCTAGTCTTTAAGACAGGTGGCAGCTTAATATATTAACCCTTTACTCCATACATGCATCTTCTATATACGTTGTTGTCGTGTTTCTACATGACATTACAGCTTATATTAAATGTGTGTAATATAGAGAAATATGTCATAATGTGATGGCTATATTAACTTGAATACAAGGGAGTCTATGCGATAAAATATAAATAAAAATCTGAATATATGATTCTACACTTTCTACCATGACCATCTATTCCTGTGTCCATGTGCTATATTATTATAACTTTTAATCTAATCATTATAGTAATTAATATTCATAAGTCATTATTTCTCTCTATTAATATTCATAGAGTAATGGGTTAAGCAGGGTGGAAGTCACGCAGAAAGCTCCAAAAAGAGTTTACTACATGAATTTCGTCCTGTATTAACCCATTCCCTTATAGGCTATATTTAGATCTAACCTCTTTGAATGAATCTACCCAAAAGGAGCATTTATTAGAGAAAAGTAAAATTTTAGAATTGTGTAGATTGAAACCATTGTGATAAATAGAGCATTTGCTCCTATTTATCACAATGGTTTCAAGAAGTGGTTATTTCAGAGGCGTAGAAATTATTCATAATTTCTGTTTCAGAGGGGTTTTACTGTATATGATGATAACAAACCAACCTGAGATTTCCTGGGTTGCTGAGTATTTGAGCATTGAGATTGCCAGCTACAGGTGGAGGGACATTCAAGGGCATAGTGGAAGGGGGTAGTTGGGGCTGGTGTGTGGTAGGGGGCAGGTTTAATATGGGGTTCTCATGATGGTACCCTGGCATCGTGACAATAGGCTTCTGTTGTGCCATCCCCGGTGGACGATGGTGTGGGGAGTACATGTGTGAATGCATCGATGTTGATGGTGTCGACGTGAGACCAAACTTTGAGTTATCTGAAATGAAATGAAATAAAGAAATGAACTATATGTACATGTACATACAATAATTGAATATAATAAAAGTAAAGTCCTATAGGAGCAAATGCTCTATTTATCACAATGGTTTCAAAACTACACAATTCTAAACTTTTCCTTTTCTCTAGTAAATGCTCCTTTCGGTAGATTTATTCAAAGATATTGTGTCTAAAAATAGCCTATGGAGGTAGGGGTTAACTGACCTTTACCCCTTTGCCTGATAGAAACTCCTTATAACTGAAGCCTTTGCAGACAGAGTAGGCCCAGATCAAGGTCTGCTCTGTTTGCTTATGAAATTATATAATAAATCATTATGTTAGGACTGATTCTACAGTTTCTGCCATGGCCAAAAAATCCTGAGTTTACATATCGATATAATTATAAAGCTAAGATATGCATGATAATATTATTTCTTACAGGATTACCGTACATGTTTTCATCAGATAAATGTTCAAAGAACAAAAATGAAACAAATTCAATAAACAACACAATAATAAAACTGTACTGCCTTAAATAGTTGCAGCGACAAAATCAGGCAATAGTTCAGACCCAGATCAAACTGCTCCTGAGAGAGCAACCTGATCAGGCTCTACACTATTTGACACTTTGTCATTCACATCCTAACCCATTCCTGCATAATATACATGCTATTTCTAGATCCAACCTCTTGATTCAATCTACCAAAAACGAGCATTTACTAGAGAAAAGGAAAATGTTAGAATTGTGTAGCTTTGAAATCATTGTGATAAATAGATAATTTGCTCCAATGGAGCAAATGCTCTATTTAAAACAATGGTTTCAAAAAGTGACTTTTACAGAGGCGTAGAAAGGCATTTTTATGGAGGAAAGGGTTAAGTTATCAAAATGGTGCCAAATTTACTTATTCAGCTTTACAAACATGGGATGGTGAGATCTTAACCCTTTCCTTTATGTAAATGCCTTTTCACACATCAGCAAACAGAGTAGACCAAGATCAGACAGCTCCTATACAAGCCCTCTGATCTGTGTCTGCTCTGTTTGCTGATGGAATTTGATAGATCTGTTTCTTTAGTTTCTAAAATGGCTAAAATTAATGTACTACCTTCAATATTCCATTGTAACTATTTTGTCCATGAATATTCAGTAAGTATTGAAATTTGGAATGAAAAATATAGAACAGGGAAAGGGTTAAGGAATATAGGGTATCAAGTTTCTGTTGATCAGACATTGTATATAATGTGTTCTTTCATTTTATACTGGGTAATTACCCTTTCCCTACTGAATATTCATGTACGAAATAACAACATCGTGAACAATTATTAACTGAATTGTTATAATGGTATAATGATATTTTGGTATTGGCAGAAACAGTAGTGGGATCTATTATAATTGCATCAGCAAATTATAGAGAGCAAATCCTGATGAAATGGCTTGTATCTGGATCTACTCTGTTTGCAAAGCTGTGAAAAAGCATTTATATAAATGAAATGTTTAATTACATCCGGCACTATAATCATTGATTTTGAAATTATTTACAGAAAGAATTATAACCATAAAAAATATTTAACACGTCTAATATATTGCATTATCCCTTTGGCTTTCCCTCATATGAACGTGTTTTCACGCATTTGCAAACAGAGTAGACCCAGATCAGACGGCTCCTCTAGGAGCCGTCTGATCAGGGTCTACTCTGTTTGCTAATAAAATTTGATAGATCTAGTTCTTTGCTTTCTAAAATGTCTACAATGTTCCACCTTCCATATTTCATTAGAACTATTTTGTCCATGAATATTCAGTAGGTATTGAAATTTGGAATAAACATAGAACAGGGAAAGGGTTATACATGTATATACAATTAGGTAATATACTCAACAGTTGCCCACTTGTGTGTATATGGCAAATAAATTAAATTGAAAACAAAGAAAAATAAATTGAGAAAAATGAGCAAAGAAAGTGACAGCAAGAAGGAAAAACAGTGAATATTGTGTACAATCACATCATGCATCATGGACTCTAGTTTATTTATTTATTTTTAATTTAGAATTTTTTTTACAAAGTCCTGGTGATGAACAGTAGATCAAAAAATTTTCATAACATAACAAAGTCTATTTTAGACCAGAATACTGTGGAAAGTTTAAATTAAAAGTTTGATATGATGCACACAATAACCAAATAAAGAAAATGCCAAAACAACATTCCTCCTCTTGGTTGGGAATAAAACAACCCAGTTAATTTTGTGTGGTCTCTACTTCCAACGTATTTTAACAATGCCTAACAATTGCATTATTACATAGTCATTTGTTATATGCTTAAAGAAGTATTTTGCAAGAAAACCAGTCGAACAAACACCAGAGTAGACACAACTTCCATGTTTTTGATATGTTATTCCACAATGTATAAGTATTCATTTGGCTCGTGCTTTAGTTTCGTTAACTGCTCAACGAAGGTCGATAATATTTTGTTGTAGAACAAAAATTATAGGTATCAATGAAAATGATTTATTTTGTATCACAGGGTCATTTTTTGATATTAAGTTCGAAGTAAAAATCTTCATAATAAAGACTGAACATAACAAACACCAAGTTCTATAATGATATTGAAAAAATGTATTCATTGTAGGGACTTCCTTTTTAAAGAAAATAAAAAAAATCGACTTTATAAGAATATATTTTTAGAAATATTTTAAGTCACAATATTTATTTAATGATCTATTTATATAATTTTTTTCCTTGATGTTTTTTTGCCTTTACGTGTGTCCTTTTGTGTTTATAAAAATTAATGCTCTCCTTATTGGAGGAAATGTATATGAATGAATGTGTAATGGTATCTGAACAGAAGACGGCTTCAATATTCATTACTTTTTGGAGACAAATTTCATCTAATCGGTTATACATAATGTGTGATATCTTGTTACAATGTGCTTCAGAAGAACAAAATCTATCCCACATATGCTTACTTGATGACACAGTGTAATCCTTTACCTGTTGAATATTTATGTAAGAGCTAATGACATCATGAATATTTATTAGATGATTTTTGTTATATAATTTTATATGAGCACTGAACTTGTTTGCCATGGTAGAAACTGTAGAATCAGATCTATAGTCTAATTTCCAAAAAAAACACAGAGTACAGACCCTCAGGATCAGACAGCTCCTGTAGGAGATGTCTGATCTGGGTCTACTCTGTTTGCAACAGTGTCAAGTATCTATGGAGTAAATGGTTAATGAATTAAATTGGCTTTTGATTGGGAGTCGAAAATGTTTAACATTCTAATTAGTATTTAACCCGTCACCTCATATTTACGCTTTTTGATGCCACTGTAAAAGTCACTTTTTTTAAGCAATTGTGATAAATAGAGCATTTGCTCTAGATCTATAGGAGCAAATGATTTATTTATCACAACGGTTTTAAAACTACACTATTCTAAAAATTTCCCTTATTCTAGTAATACTCCTTTTCGGTAGATTTGTTCAAAGAGGTTGGATCTAAAAATTGCCTATGAGGTAATGGGTTGAATAAAATCCAAGAAAAATCTATTTTGAAAATTGAAGGTCGAAATGGTAATTTGAAATATTTTCAATAATGCTGATTACTCTAAGTATTTGGCAGTTTTAACTTAGGCTAATAGGACAGACCCAGATATATAAAAGTGCTCCTTAACCCATTCCCTCATATTGACGACTTTTGACGACTCTTTAAAAGTCACTTTGTGAAACCATTGTGATAAATAGAGCATTTGCTCCTATAGGAGCAAATGCTCTATTTATCACAATGGTTTCAAACTAGAAAATTCTAAAATTTCCTTTTCTCTAGATAATGTTCCTTTTCGGCAGATTTATTCGAAGAGATTGGATCTTAAAATAGCCTATGAGGTAAAGGGTTAAAGAGCTGTTTGATATAGGTCTGCACTACCTAGTATAAACAGTCATGATGTCATTATTTCTTACATGAATATTCATCAGGTAAAATATAATATTGTCAATGTACAAAAAAGGAAACATTAATTCTTGACATAACAGAGAAAACGGCAATAGACAAAGGTGCATATTTAACCCCTTATTCCATGAATATTCATGGAAGAAATAATGAATATTAATTAGCTGAAGTTTTATAATGACATGTATACTTGAACACACAATGTGTTGACCATGGTACAAACTATTAGACTCAGGTCTATATTATTTCATAGGCAAACAGAGCAGACCCTTGCCAAACAACTCCATTAGGAGCCATCTGATCTGAGTCGACTCTGTTTGCAGAGGTATTAAAAGGCATATTTAACCATTTCCTCCATAAATACGCCTTTCTATGCCTCTGTAATAGCCACTTCTTGAAACCATTGTGCAAGTGCTCTATTTATCAAAATGGTTTCAAACTAGAAAATTCTAAAATGTTACTTTTTTCTAGCAAATGCTCCTTTTGGCTAGATTCATTCAAAGAGGTCGGGTCTAAAAATAGCCTATGGAGGAAAGGGTTAAGGAGTGAAGTGTTAAATACTTTAATCATCATTTCTCTACCAAACCCTATATTGTGACCATTCTTTAGAATCGTCTCTTCAGACGATTCTAACGAATGGTCACAGCATAGGGTTTGGTGGAGAAACAAAATTGATGAACTATTAATGAAAATGTTTTAGTTTATGAATCCTATATAGGCATCTGCTTATAATTTGTAACATACAGACAAAAAAGAAAAACATCAACATGTGCATGCTTAAAATTATTTTCGTATCAATGTTATGGCTTTGAAGCCTTCATCAGGATTTTTTAATATACATGTATATGGCATACTGAAATGCCATCTAATCCTTTGTCAACTTTATAATGAGTCACTTTGAGAAATTGATGATTTAATTCTAAATATTTACAGATTGAACCTTAAGAATGTCGTACCAGACAGCGACAATACCCACCCAGTTCTTGCATGCTCCACAAAGAATATGCCTCCGCCATTTTGTAAATCATTCACTTAACTAATACACATACATTTTGCCGACTCGTCTATCAGGAGTAAATGTAAAACAGAACATTGACAGCTTGCATAATACCCGGTGGTTAAATCCAAATTAAGATTGGGTCCTCAAATTATATTTAGCCAAAAAAACCACCCTCTTTACTTCACTAACACGCTACACTTTACTAAGGTACCTCTCTAACGAGTTTGTATCTCCAATTTCACCGCGAAAAATATTCACGAAAACAGAGTTAATACTCACTTATGAATCAAACAAATTCAATAAACTTTTAATGGATTAACAAAAGGTAAATCTAGCTTAATTGTTAAAAGCAAACTCGAAACTTGTAAATGAAAATGTGACGGAGCGTAGCGAAGATCTGTACTAGGCTCCAAGTATTTGGACTTCATCAAAAACAAATATGTTAAAACCTTTATTCGCAGTGCTGACTCTAATCAAATATTGACTTCGACAAAATTCAAAATTGTATCTAGCGGCTAATCCAGAATATTTCATGAGTTACAATACATGTCAGAAAACCAGGTGTTCACACCTTCATAAAACCTACCCTCTTATTATAGCCATTATGTACAGTAAATAGAAATATGATTTTCAATTAACTATAATAAAAGTTGGATAAGAACAACAGTGATCTTTAGCATGCAAAGCTAATGTTTGTCTGTAACCTGTTACTCCATAAATATGCCTTTCTATACCTTTGCAAACAGAGTAGACCCAGATCAGACTGCTTGTCTAATTAGGGTCTGCCCTGTTTACTTTTGGAGTAATATACATCTGATTCCACAGTTTCTGTCTAGGCCAAACTATTATGATTTAATATGTCATAAAAATTCAGCTAATCAATATTCATGATGCCATTATTTCTTTCATGAATATTCATGGAGTAAACGATTAACTCTTCATGCAAGAAATAATAAAATCATAAATATTAATTAGTTGAATTTTTATATTGAAAAATTAACACTGGAGTATTTAGCCATGCTAGAAACTGTAGAATCAGCTCAATGCTATATTGCAGGAATCATGTGATCACATCTTTGCAAACAGAGTAGACCCAGATCAGACGGCTCCTTTAGGAGTTGTCTGATCAGGGTCTGCTCTGTTTGCTTATGAAATTATAATAGATCTGATCCTTTGTAACAGTTTTTGTCTAGGCCAACAATTCCCATTTACCTTATAAAAATCAAGTTAATGGATATTCATGAAGTGATTATTCATTAGGAGAAGGGTTAAGTTGAATAATGAAGGTAAATTTGGCACCATCTTGATAACTCTAATTAAACCCTTTTCCCTAAAATGTTTGCATTTGCAAACAGAGTAGACCCAGATCAGACGGCTCCTATTGGAGCCGTCTGATCAGGGTCTGCTGTTTGCTAATTGAATTTGAAAAATCTGTTGCTTTACTTTCTAAAATGACTACAAATTTCCACCTTCCATATTTCATTATAATTATTTTGTCCATGAATATTCAGTAGGTATTGAAATTTGGACTAAATATAGAACCCTGATAGAGAAGCATTAAATAGTTTAGATCCTTATCAAAATGTTCCTCCTGGAGCTATTTGGTCTGGGTCTGCACTAATTGCCCCAGTTTGTCTATCCAAATATTTAGTGTAATATCAGGGTGGTCCTTTACTCTTAACTCCATGAATATTCATGTAAGAAATAATGACATCATGAATATTAATTAGTTTGATTTCTATAATGACACATGACACAGAAATGTTTGGCCTAGGCAGAAACTGTAGAGTCAAACTATAAGCAAACAGAGCAGACCCTGATCAGATGGCTCCTATAGGAGCTGTCTGATCTGGGTCTACTCTGTTTGCAAATGCGTGGAAACACGTTTATATGAGGGAAAGGGTTAAAATGGCCTATCAATAAAGTCCAGTATGAAAGCCTTAACCCTTTCCTCCATAAATACACCTTTCTACACCTCTGTAAAAATCATTTTTTGAAATCACTGTGATAAATAGAGCATCAAGCAAATACTCTTATTATCACAATGGTTTCAAAACTTCCTGATTCTAACATTGTCCTTTTCTCTAGTAAATGCTCCTTTTCGGTAGATTTATTCAAAGAGGTTGGGTATAAAAATAGCTTATGAGGGAATGGGTTAATTTGCCTGAATGACAAATAGTGCAGACCTGATACAGCTCTCTGATCTGGGTCTACAATGTTTGCAAATGCCAGTAAGCCGATTTCAAAGGGTTAAACCTTTACTCCATAATTTATACACCTTTCTATGCCTTTGCAAACAGACTAGACCCAGATCAGACATATAGGAGCGGTCTGATCAGGGTCTGCTCTGTTTGCTTACGATATAATACAGATATGATACTACAGTTTCTATCATGGCCAAACTTTCCATGTGCTATTATTGCAATCAATCTAACTAATATTCATGATGTTCTTATTTCTTCTATGAATATTCTTGGAGTAAAGGGTTAACTAAAACTATGTGTTGTCAACCAGCCAATTATTTTGTCAATAACTCACTTGCCAATTAAGCCAGAACTTTTACAGATAATCTAGATGACTTAAAATTTGAAAAAAAAATGTATGGGACATTTTCTATTCTATCAATTCTGTTCATCTACAAACTCATAAAAGATTCTCCCAGACTCTAATGATGTGTGAAATGGCTGACTCCTGAAAACGCTTGATAATGATACAGAAGCATGCATAAACACACACCATAACTGGCAATGAAAATAACCGCTAAATTCATTAAAATCCTCTGGCTGAATGAAATCAGCCCAATTTAGATCTGTAGAACGGTTCTTTGATGAAACGCTGCCTCTGGGTATAAACCAGAAATCAATAGAAATACAGGTATAAATGGCGGTTGTGATGCCTGCGGAATGCCTGACGAATTTAACTTTAACTTTATGAGTGTTCATGTGAGAAATAATGACACCATTAATATTAACTCAATGATTTTTTTTAATATAAAATACATGTACAGGATTTTTTCTCATGGCAGAAACTGTAAAATCAAATAAATATATAATTCTAAAAGCAAAAAAAATAGCAGATCCTGATAAGATGGCTCCTTCAGGCATCTGATCTGGGTAGTCTGGCCTGTTTGAAAAGTCTCTATCAGGGGAGGGAAAAATGTGTTAAATAAACTTAGTTTCCTGGTAAACTTTTATCCACACTAAATCCAAATGGGTTTGAATGGCAAACAGTACAGATCTCTGATCTGGGACTGCAATTACTTTGCAAATGACAGTACAATAATTTCCCGCTTTCTATTTTTCCTATTATTTCCTACACAGGGAAAATTTATGGTTAAGTTAAAACTAATATATAAGAAGTATATTGACTTTGACATAGAGCTAATAGTTTAAAGTATCTTGCAAACAACAGAACTTCTCTAGATGTTCTAAATTATGTGACATTTGAATTACCAGTATATGTTGCAGGCAACACTAGCTTGGCAACAGTATTTATATGGTAACAATAACAGCAACAAAATAATAATAATAATATTAACAATAGTAATAATAATATTAATAATGATAATAATAATAATATTATTGATGATGATGATCATCATCATGGTGATGATGATGATGATGCTGTTGATAACAGTAGCAACAACAACAACAACAGCAACAACAACAACAATAATTATAATAATAATAATGATGACAATATAATAATAATAATAACAATTATAATAATGATGATGATAATAACAATAATATTTATAATAATAATAATGATAATAATAATAATAATAATAATAATAATAATAATAATAATAATAATAATAATAATAATAATAATAATATTTATAATAGTAATAATTATGAACAATAATAACATCTCTAAATAGAAAAGAACCAGTAAATATACTTATATAATAGCATTATGATTTTTAATAACATCAAATTATTATCCTCATCAATAATATTCTGACACCAAAAGAAACTGTAAACTATAAAGAAATATTAAGTTTTACTTTTGACCCCAATGGTCTTCAAGTATGAACTTTCTAATCATAACAGCCCTAAATTTACATTTGAAAGTACCGGTATTGATACCTTTTAGCCATGAACATTTAAAACATTTATGGAACAAAATTTGGTCTATACCGTTATGCTTTAACATATACTTATAGGCTAAGTGCATAGATTCCTTTTGGTGTCAGTATATTATCATTTTAATTGTCATAATTATAAGCATTACAGTGTTAATACTAGTTACTAGCATCATAATCTCAATATTAATATTATAATAATAAACACAATTGTTATATTATGATAATAATAAAAAACTATTATCAAAATCTTTTTAATTTCTATTACATAATTATTATTATTATTATTGTTGTTGCTCCTAGTGTCATCATCATCATCATCATCATCATCATCATCATCATCATCATCATCATCACCTATAATAACATTATAATTATTTTTACAATTACTATTATCATTATTATCAGAGACACAGATAATATGCATAATATAAGTTAAACTATTTTCAAGAATATAGCTCCTTTATTTCTCCATCACACCCTGTGTTGTGACCACTCTTTAGAATAATTTTGAAGCGATTTTAGTACAGTAGAACCCCTCTAATGCAACCACTTAATGAATAAACATTTCTGTCTTTATAAGCAGGTGGCTGCTTAATGCAGGACAAAAGTAATGCAGAAAGCTCCTATAGGAGCTAAGCTTCTGCATATCTTTTGTCCTGCATTAAGCTGCCACCTGCCTCTGCCACCCAGAGTTATGCCTCTTTTTGACGGTCGCATTATAAATTAGTGGGATATTACTGTATTATAATATGCATCTTTATTTATTGCTCTGTATTATTATTATTATTATTATTGTTGTTATCATTATTATTATTATCATCATCATCATTATTCCTACTAACAACCAGAAGCTTATTCCTTACTGTCTTATAAAATGAAAGAAATATATCTTACTTGACACCAGATGAAATTTCCCGAGGTGAGATTCATATCCAGGAGAATACAGAAATTCCATCTTTCCAATTTAAACCTTCTTTCTTTATCTAATTCTGTATATATTTACTACATTATGTATGCTGAAGACAAATTCAAACACCAGTTTTTCTCTAATAACTTTTCTTTGCCATGAAAACTAAGAGGAGAACATCTGCCAGGTACTGCCTCAAGTCAGATGTGACAATCTAAAAATCATCAGAGTCACACTCCATAAAATGCTAAGTACCAATTAACTGCCTAATATAAGGTGATTACTTCTTTCTTGTAGAGCTTATCATCACCTGAACACTGTCTTTGTCTGTCTACAGTTCACACCACACAAAATTGTTTTATATCACCAAAACATTAACTTATACCATTGTTACGGCTGCATGTACGTTCAATATAAAACTTGGACAATCTTAAAAACCCTGGAATAAGCCATTTCATTTTTGCTCTCATTTAAATTTTCTTAATACCAGCCTTTGTTGGATTTGTATAATCATAAATTGTGGGTACAGAAAGTTACACTAAAGCTATCTGACCCAGCCATATGATCACCGGGCTATCATTCAGTGCCGTGATACCCAGCGATGGCACAATTGTCAAATCACGTTGTTCAATTTCTAAAGAAGATTTTAGAACAATATTGATGACAGGCACAGAATATTTACCTCCGCCAGTATCTACCCTGTGTCAAATCACCAAATCCATTCACATTACAGAAACTGACAGTCTTTGCGTTATAAGTAACAGATTACAGCAAATGCTTTTCTACTCATGCCAAAGTCTTGATTTAATCCCATTCAAAAGGGAGAATTAACAGGACTGTGGTTAATTTATCATCACACGTAAAGATCATTTTTATAGTAAAAAAATGAAAATCCGGCACTGTTTTGGTCTGTATAGAAATACATTGAACCTCTTATTATAACTCACTGAATGAATGAAATGAAACTTAGAGTTGTTTTTGGAAAAGTAGATGACTGCTTGCAATGCAAATGAAAGTTTATGCAGGAAGCTCCAATGGAAGCCTTCTGCATAAAATTTCACCCTGCATTAAGCTGCCACCAGCCTTATTAGACGTAGATTTTGACTTGCTAAAACTGCTGTTTTAGAGAGCTTTTACATCCACATGATTTGGGTCTGCTCTGTTTGCTTATGAATATATAAAGTTCTGGAAAGGGCCAAAATTCTCTTGTTCATTTGCCATTACCTTAACCCTTTCCTTCATATAAACGCTTTTTCAAGCATTTGCAAACAGAGAAGACCGATCAGACAGCTCTGTTTGCTAATGGAATTTGATCAACCTGTTTCTTTCATTTCTAAACGGTTAAGAGCTAGGTCTAAAATGTTTGCTAGTTAACTCAATTAACCAGCAATCAAAGCATTAAACAAATACATGTACACAAATCTCACCAATTGGATTATAGTCCATCATGAATTCCCACTCATTAAGACCCGAGTTTGCGAGGTACGACACATGATCAGCCATATTTGAGAGATCAATCGACTAACGTCCAATACCAAATTCACAATTGACAGCCCCAGTCAGCCATATTGTTTCCTTTTCTTACCAAGTCCACATTAGAATTTACAGTATTTGGACAGAAGTAACTTCTACTAATTGCGTGTAACAGATTTATTCGTACATGTGGACATTCTGTTTTTTCAATCCTTAGCTGGATCTGACTTACACTTGCATATAGTTAGAATCTAGACGAGGCGCTGGGTCACTCAACATCTCATGAGGTTCAAATCTGGCTGACACTCGGTCAATAGTTTCTCAAAAGCTTGAAAGACTTGGAGATACGTAAGATTTGCAGTATATCACAGTTTAAGCAGACGTCATTTTGACAACAGGCTACGGGTTAACTCTTGTCCGAATTAAGCCATAATCGTTTACCTAACATGTCCTCTGTATCAATTCTTAGAATAGAATTTGCTTCTATTTCTTTTTAACAAAACAATAAAAGTGTCGAACATTCTTTATACTGATGATAAGTCAAGTTACTTGGCATGCAATCTGGATCAAAACTGCTTGAAAAGGTAGCCATGACATCACTAACAGCCGAATAAGTATTAACTACATTGATAAAAACTTGGTCTGCAGGTATTTCTATACAAGAGTCAATGGTTCAACTATATTTGAAATATTACCTGTCACGATTTTCCACGTAACCGCTTTTTGTGAATGCCATTTGAAATACGAGACAGTAGTTATTGTAGGTAAGGAAGTCATAGGTATGCCCCACGTCTCGTAAATAAAGGCTTGTTAACCTGAATGCCTATAAATTTTACGCCTCATTATGTGTCAAAATTTAATTATGTCGAGGTGTGAATAAAAGACTGATTCTTTTTTCATATCCCCGAAGACGATTATTTTATTACCGAAACATTATGACTCACTCACCTGCAAATGGCATTTGCAGGCAATGAAAATAGAAGGTGCAAAATGTTCATCAAACAAAACGAGCATGAGATGTTAATTGGTGCATACTTGGTGCATACTTGGTGCAGTGCCATAATGTTTTCCTTAATGTATCCATAACCCTTTACCCCATATACACCTTTTAAGGCTTTGAAAGCAGAGTAGACCCAGATCCAATGGCTTCTATAGGAGCTGTCTGATCAGGGTCTGCTCTGTTTGCTTGTGAACTTATATAGATTTGATTCTGTAGTTTCTGCTATGGCAAATAGCTTCTATATTCAGATATCAGTATAACAACTGAGATAACTAATATTCATGGTGTCATTATTTCTTACCTGAATATTCAGTCACGGAGTAAATGGTTAAATTGGAGAATAGGGCAAACAAACAGAATCATTAATAACCAGACATACTACTGTAATCTAAATCTCTCATGTCTACGCCAAACAATACTGTATTGTTACCCAATATTATGTAGCGTGCACCATCGGTAACCCTTTACTTCATAAATACGCTTTTTATGCCATTGCAAACAGAGTAGACCTAGATCCTTTAGGAGCTGTCTGATCAGGGTCTACTCTGTCTGCTAATGATATAATATAGGTATGAATTTACAGTTTCTGCCATGACCAAAAATTTCCTTCATCCATGTCATATCATTAAACATAATCTAATTAATACTTATGATGTCATTATTTCTTACTGACATCATGGATATTATATTAATTAGATTAATACTATGGTAGGACATGGACACAGGAATTTTGGTCACTGCAGACACTGTAGAATGATATTTATATCATATCATAAATAAACAGAGCAAACCCTGTAGGAGCTGTCTGATCTGGGTCTACTCTGTTTGCAAAGGCATCGAAAGGCATATTTATAGAGTAAATACTTCATAGAGACCCCATGTAAAATTAACATTCATATAATTATAAAAAAAATTGAATATTCATTGAGCAAAGGGTTAACATAAAACAATTTAGTAAAAACGCTATTCTTTTAGTAAAAACGCTATTTTCATTCTATTGACAATTAAATTAATGCACTATAATTATTTTTATCTGTGAACAAATTTAACAACAGCACATTGATGGGAAAAGACCTGCTTTCATGTTCTGCTTCATTTGCCATCATCTCAAGTAATTGTCATCTTAAAAGTATCTGCTACAGTTCTCCAAAATGCTTTTTTTTTATTTCCTCACAGTACTAGTCAAGTTAGTCAGCATCTCATTAGGATCCTAACTATTTGCATGGCTGTAATTACAAATTTGATACCAGCATAGATTTATTCAAAGAGGTGGGGTCTAAAATAGTCTACATGTATAAGGAAAAGGGTTAAGCCAAAGTTGAACTTTACCGCTAGCTGTTAAAGTAGCAACAAAATGAAATAACGCCACCCTTCTTGAAAACCCTTTTGATTTGTAAATAATTGCTGTAATCGGATGACTATGGGCCACAGTGTGCCTGGTGCATCCTCGTGGACATTGTTACTATCGGATGATTTTATCAGGTAACTAATCACCGAGAGGGAGCCATAGGAAGCCACTCTCGATTTCATACTGAACCTGTCAGCTGTGAAGCAAATCGAGGACTTAGTGTAAATCTGTTGTAACTACTTTCTTTAATTTTCTTTACTCCATGAATATTCATGTTAGAAGTAAATGACACCGTGCTTATTGATTAACTGTATTTTTTCATATAGGAATATTTAAACAAGGAAGAAAGTGTAGAAACATATCTATATTATATCATATATGCAAAAAAGAGCAGACTCTGATTAGGCGTCTCCTACAAGAGCTGTCTGATCTGGGTCTACTCTGTTTGCAAAGGCATAGAAAGACGTATTTATGAAATAAAGGGTTAATGCTGAAAAAATAATGTCAGCTCAAACTCTGACCTGTTGAACTTTTTTTTCACCCTTTCCACCATAGGCTATTTTTAGATCCAACCACTTTGAGTATATCTACCGAAAAGGAGCATTAACTAGAGAAAAGGATTTTTGTTTAGAATTTTGTAGTTTGAAACCATTGTGATAAATAGAGCATTAAATTTTGTTCCTATAGGAGCAAATGCTCTATTTATCACAATGGTTTCATAAAGTGACTTTACAGAGGCGTATACGTAGAAAGGCGTATTTATGGAGGAAAGGGTTAATGGCTTCTGTCCAAGCTTTTGAGAAACTACTGACTCAGAGTGTCACTGATGGCTGGAATCCTGATAAAATGCTGAGTTATCATTGGTTTTTCAACAGAGTGTCACAGTTATGTTAGAAGATTAGTTTTGTCCAGTCCTTGTACAGAATGTTTTTCATCTTCAAATGTAACATTGGCCTACCTGGGGTGTTCCTGTCGATTTTAACCCTTCGCCGACTTAGCACGACCTGACTGACATTTGCAAACAGCTTGAATCCAGTCGAGACACGGAGTAACTCAGCATCTCATCAGGATCCAAGCTGTTTGACACTTTGTCAATAGTTTCTCAGAGGATTTAACTATTTTGAAGTATTCAAAATTGCGTCAGATTCATATTTGAGCAGACATTATTTTTTACACCAGGGACAAGGTTTAACAAAGCTGACACTAAAGATTACTTCTTATGACACATTTAACCCTATCCCTGTTCTATGTTTATTCAAGATTTTAATACCTACTGAATATTCGTGGACAAAATAGTTAAAACGAAATATGGAAGGGGGAACATTGTAGCCATTTTAGAAAGTAAAAACACAGATCTTTTAAATTCTATTAGCAAACAGATTAGTCACTGATCAGACGGCTACTTTAAGAGCCATCTGATCTGGGTCTACTCTGTTTGCAGAAATGAGTAAATCAATATGTCTCCCACACCACTACATGGTGGAAGACATAATTACTGCACATGCAACCATAGATACCACTTTTTACGCATTTGCAAAATTAATAGTGTAAGCCCCTGACAAGATGGAACCATCTGATCAAGTTCTGCTCTGTTTGCCTATCTCTGTACGCCATACATGTGTCTTTCTACTCCTGTAGGAGCCATCTGATCAAGATCTGCTCTGTTTCTTTAGGACATAACATTAACATGATTCTACAGTTTCTTTCTTATCCAAAAATTCCTGTGTCCCTGTGCTTCTATAACAATCAATCTAATTTATATTCATGATTCTACTATTTCTTAAATGAATATTCATGGAATAAATAGTTATGTTTCTACAGGTTTCTGCCATGCATGGTCTAAACGTCATGCGTTCATATGCCATTAATTTTTTTTTAATGTAATTGATTTTCATGACGTCATATTATTTATTTCATGAATATTCATGTGAGAGAGGGGTAACTGACATCTGGAACGTGCCATAAGGAGAAAGGCGTGTAGCATTTTCACACCTGGTGTACCGGTAATTGTCAGTATCACTCGCGGAGACTCGTAACTCTGCACTACCATCCATGTGCTAAATATAGACATGCTTGACTCGTTATCAACTGTTGCTACATCCATCTCAAACACCCTAAATCAAAGTTGTCCATTTTTGTTTATTTTCAAATTATAATTTTCTTTCATTTCATTGGAGAATAAGTCAGTGTCAAACCTTTCCCTGTTAAATATTCATGCAAGAAATAACAACATCATTAATATTTATTAGCTAATTTTTTTATTATTGCATATTGGCTAAAGATTTTTAGGTATTGGTAGAAACTATTATCATTTCATAATCAAACAGAGCAGGCCCTGATCAGACAGCTCTTACAGGAGTCGGCCGATCTGGGTCTTAGTAACTCTGTTCGCAAATGCATGAAAAGGCATTCATAAGAAGAAAAGGGCATATAAGGGAATGGGTTAACCCTTTCTTCCATAAATACGCCTTTCTACGCCTCTGTAATAACCACTTCTTGAAACCATTGTGATAAATACAGCATTTGCTCCTTTAGGTGCAAATGCTCTATTTATCACAATGGTTTCAAAACTGCACAATTGTGAAAGCTTCCCTTTCTCTAGTATGCTCATTTTTGGTAGATTTATTCAAAGAGGTTGGGTCTAAAAATAGCCTATGAGGGAATGGGTTAAAGCCTGTGCCAAGCGAGTACTCAGGTCAGACAACTCCTGTAGTGGAATTATATAGATCTGATCCTACAGTTTAACCAGGACTAATTATTTTCTTGCTGATGTGCCATTATAAATATTCAGTTAATTAGTATTCATGCATACATTATTGCTTATATGAATATTCATGGAATAAAGACACATATTTATGTATTTACATACAGAGTAGACCTAGATCAAACAACTCCCATAACAGCTGTCTTATCAGAGTCTGCTGTTTGGTCCAAATTCCCTTGTTCATGATACCATTACCAAAATTCAGCGAATTAATATTCATACAGTCATTATTAATTTTCTTACATAAATATTCATGGAGTAAAATGTTATGAGTATTAATTCAGAGTATGATTAACCCTTTCCCTCATAGGCTATTTTTAGATTCAATCCCTTTGAATAAATCTGCCGAAAAGGAGCATTAACTAGAGAAAAGGGAAATGTTAGAATTAAGTAGTATTGAAACCATTGTGATAAATAGACCAATTGCTCTATCAGGGTTGCCACAAACCATAGGACACAAAATTCCCTGACAATTCCCAGACATTTCCCTGACATAATTCCACATTTCCCTGACACATTTTATCTCAAAATTTGGTCTTTCTGTTATAATGTCTGTAATATGTTATAGATGTTTTAAAATATATAACATTCATTCTCATGTTTTCAAAATTTCCTGACAATTCCCTGACATTTGCCTATATTTTCCAATTTCCCTGACAGTTCTCAAAATTCCCTGACAATTCCCTGACCTTGAAAAAAAAAATTCACTGAATTTTCCCTGACGCGTGGCAACCCTGTCTATTCATCACGATGGTTTCAAAGGAGTGGCTATTATAGAGGTGTAGAAAGGGTTAAATCAATGACTGCATGACAAATCCTTATATATTATTTTTTGCGAAACAGAAAATGGTTAACCCTTTCCTTCATATAAACATGCATGTTTTCAAGCAGTTGCAAACAGAGTAGACCCAGATCATATGGCTTCTATAGGAGCTATCTAATCCGAGGGTCAGCTCTGTTTGCTGATGGAATTCAAATGCTTGGTTTTTAAAATTACTTTCTAAAATGGATACACAATGTTCCACCTTCAATATTTCATTAAAACTAGTTTGTCCATGAATATTCAGTAGGTATTGAAATTTGGAATAAAAATAGAACAGGAAAAGGGTTAAAATCTGAACAATATCTCTGAATGTTACCTTGGTGAGTATTTGGAATGTTGGTGGGATGACCATTTGTGTGTCCATTCAGATGACCATTAGAGTGACCCTCTGGTGGCGAATAGGGCTCAGAATCTGGAGGACTGTCTGGTAACCTAGCAACAGAAATAAATAAAATATACAATAGTTTTGACAGAGGTGCCTTATGATGCATTTGACAACAGTGTAGCCCCAGATCTAACAGCTAATATAGCAGCCATCAGATCACTGTCAGCTCTGTTTGCTAGTGTTTTAATATAGATCTGATTTATCAGTGTCTAGCATGTTTCCTATAGGAGCCGTCTGATCAGTGTCTGCTCTGTTTGCTAATGGAATTTGAAACTTCTGTTTCTTTACTTTCTGAAATGGCTACAATTTTCCATCTTCCATAGTTCATTATAATTTGTCCATGAATATTCAGTAGGTATGAAATTTGGAATAAACAATTATAACAGGGAAAGGGTTATGGTAAATAGGGTCCCCCTCGCTCAGTTCTATATAACAAAATGGTAATTACAGTATACCCTAGAGTGTAAGTTAAGTATGTTTAGAATTTAACTTTAACCTTCGAAATGCTGATATTTCAAATTTATGGACTCTTCCAGAGCTGAAAATGGACTGAACGAGTAGTTTTTCCATAAACTGTATAATATAGCAAACAGTGCAGACCCTGATCAGAGGGCTCCATCCGCAGCCCTCTGATCTGGGTCTACACTGTTTGCTTAGGCTATTTAACTCTAAATTGTAAGACTTAAGCAAGCTGTAGGTTCGATTCAAACAAAATTGCAAACAGTAGGGATTGAGATGTGATGCCAAGTAACTTGGCAGATCATTAGGACCCACACTGTTTGACATTTCTGTTCTTGATTTTGAAAAGAAATGTGGGAATTAAAGAGGACATTAAATTTTGGGTTGGGTTTTTTTTTCAGACTAAATGTTACTCTTTATACGCTAGTGGCAAAACCGTGATTACCCATGCAAACAGTGTGGATGCAGATGAGACATGCATAATGTGGGGTCTCATCAGGATCTAAACTGTTTGACACGCGGACCATATATTTGCAAAAAAATGAGAGAAATTTTATCTTTTAAAGAATTGAAGCAGACGACAATTGTTGCAGAAGAAAAAATGATTTAGCATGCAAAAAGTTAAGTGTTCCACATCAATCTTGGTATAAAACACCACTTATGGTGGTATTATAATTATAATTAGTTAAATTGTTAATGTTATGTGCTTATAACAGTCAGTGACATCTCCCCCATCTAGATCAAATTAATCATGCTACAAGTCGTCCTTTTCAAGACCCTATTTTGACATTAATTCTTAAAGTGTCAGAATCAAGTACATAACACCTTTGCAAACAGTGTAGACCAAGATCAAAGGGCTCCTTGTGGAGCCTTTGATCAGGGTCTGCACTGTTTGCCATAAAAGTCATTTTTCTTCAGTGATAAATTTAGATACAATTTTTTGTTTAATCTATATTCAGAAGGAGATGAGCCTGTTTTAATTATTTAGCATGCTAAGAGTTAGTCAAATGTCAAAGCAGGAAAATATAATGTATCAAAATTAATGCGAACAGTATAGACTCAGATCATATCATCTTCTGATCAGGATCTAACTTTTTTTGTCATGGAGAATCCCATCATCATCAAATCTCTTTTATTGAAAGGACTGGATAATACAGAATCCAAGCCTGTCTAAATCTGCATCATCAAGGTTAACCCTTTCAAAGGTATGTATCTTTTGTCTGCATAAATTGTCGTCTGCTTTAATTCTAACATTTTATTTTTTTTCTTCAAAGTTTTATATACTAAATATGACAGAAGTGTCAAACGGTTAAGATACTGATGAGGCGCTGTGCTCTTTGATGTCTTGCCTAGAATTCAACTTGTTTTCAAAGGTTATCATAAACGCTCCCATTACACTCAAGAGGTACATGATTTGAATCACATAATCTAAAGTGAGGTAGGTAAAAAAAATAGCAATAAATCTTTAATACTTAGTGTATCAAACTTTTGTTTACATTTTTAAATAAGAAACAATTGCACTGGCATTTGCAAACAGTGTAGACCCAGATCAGAGGGCTCCTAGAGGAGCCCTCTGATAAGGCTCTGCACTGTCTGCCATTAACTCCTAAGTTAAATTATAACCTTCCTATTGAATGGGCTCTATCATTAACCCTTTTCTCCATAAATACGCCGTTCTACACCTCTGTTTAAATCACCTGTTGAAACCACCATTGTGATAAATAGAGCATTTGCTCCTATAAGAGCAAATGCTCTATTTATCACAATGGTTTCAAACTACAAAATTCTACGATTTTCCTTTTCTCTAGTTAATGCTCATTTTCGGTAGATCTATTTAATTTAGTTTTGAAACCATAGTGATAAATAGAGCATTTGCTCCTATTGGAGCAAAATGCTCTACCTGTCACAATGGTTTCAAGAATTGACTTTTACAGAGGTGTAGAAAGGCGTATTTATGGAGGAAAGGGTTAAACAATTAATATGGGCCATTCCACTTTGAAAATTCAGCATTAGAAGAGTTAATCTAAGCATACAGAATTTTTTAACACAAAGTGATCAATGTATATCAGAATTTAAATGGTTTGATACAGTTTTTGTGCTGTTCTGAAGAAACCAAAAAATATCTACTAAGAGATTTGAAACAAGATGACAATATGTCTCTCTTTCAATACCATTAAAAATATAACTTGTCTGCAGAACCTCTTGTATGTATCTTTCTTCAAAGTATCGTTTTCTTTGATTTCTTTAGAAAAAAACAGTATGTGCCAAACAGTTTTAATATCCTGAAGAGACACTAAGTTACTCGGCATCTTATCCAGATCTAAACTGCTTGGTTGTCATAAACTTGCAGTAACAGTTAGTTTCCAAAGCATTAAACAAAACATCTAATGAGCATTCTGTTGGAAAAAAGTCATTGACTGATTGATCATCAAGTCAAACTTGTATAGCTTAACCATTTGAATGTGAGAAACTATCATACAGACATTTGCAAACTTGTAAACCCAGATCAGACATGAATGTTGTCTATTTCTTACAAATAGATCCCGATCCGACACATTTGAACAGCAGCAACTGATCTGGGTATCCTTACATTGTTTATAATGTCTTTGGTTCTTTTCTTCCAGACAAAATAAATGAGTCAAGATCAGAGAGCTGGTTTTAAAGATGTGTCAACTATGGTCAAAGGGGACACTTACGTATGAAGCATTTGGTGTTTGTCTAGGTATGGCAGACTTGTGGTTATGCTGCTGCTGTTGTGGGGCTGCTGTTGATGCTGATGTTGCTGCTGACTGCAGGAGTACATACTCCCACATGATGCCACGGGTTGTGGCTGACTCTGGGTGATGTTGGGCGGGGGTTGGTGCTGCAACTGACCCTGCGTGCCCAAACCCCGAAGGTGGATGTTGTTGATTCGAAACCCATTGCCATGGGAGGGGTGACTGTAGGCTATGGCAGGGATTGCCTCCTCTGGCATACACCTGGAAAGAGAGAGAATAATCCATGTTTCAATTACTTCTAACTCTTCTCCTGCTGTAAAAATGCTATCAACTTAACCCTTTCCCTGCTGCTAATTCCTGTAAGAATTAATGACATCATGAATATTAATAAGATTATTTATTATAATGGAATATCATCAGAACACAGGACATTTTGGTTCAGGCAGAAACTGAAGAATGAGAGCTCTATCATACCATATAAGCAAACAGAACTGACCCTGATCAGATGGCTCTTACAGGAGCCATCTGATCTTGGTCTACTCTGTTTGCAAATGCATAAAAAATTGTCTTCTCTGTTTGCCAACCCTTTACTCAATAGATACCCCTCCCTATGCCTTAGCAAACAGAGTAGACACAGATCAGATGGTTCCTATAGGAGTCATCTGATCAGGGTCTGTTCTGTTAGCCTGTGAGATAATATAAATACAATTTCACCAATTCAGTCGGAATAAAAAATTTCTTGTCTATAGTGACATTATAAAAAAACAGCTAATCAATATTCATAACATTGTTATTTCTTGCATAAATATTCATATTCATAAATATTTAACCTTTTGAGATACATTAGCCAAATAGTGGCAAAGTTTATTGAAGCCAAATAGTGGCAAAGTTTATGAAATAACAATAGATCTGACTCTATAGTTTCTACCAATACCAAAACAGTCTTGTGTAGATTCGGTGTTAATAAATATTCATGTCATTATTTCTTACATGATTATTCAACAGGGAAGGGGTATATACAGTAAAACCCTTATAATCTGATCACTTTATGAATGAAAACAGATAACATGTTAACAAATAATTAATATCCATGATGTCATTATTCCTTACATGAATATTCATGGAGTAAGGGGTTATATACATTGTGAGAATTGGGGCAACACTCATTTATTCATTCATTCATTCACATCATCCAGATATATGGTCATCCTGCAGTCTTTGCATATAACCATCACATTTTGTAATCACGAATTATCTCCTGTGTTTGGTAAAAACCCAAACAGATACCCGATTACACCTCTGGTTCCGAGATTTGATTATCTACAAATTATCTTTTAACCCTTTACTTTATAGATACACATTTTGATGTCTTTGCAAATTGAGAAGACTCAGATCAGATGGCTCCTGTAGTAGCTGTTTGATATGGTCTGCTCTGTTCGCTTAACCCATTCCCTCATAGGCTATTTTTAGACCAAATCCTTTTGAATGAATCTACTGAAAAGGAGCATTTACTAGAGAAAAGGAAAATGTTGGAATGGTGAAGTATTAAATAGAGCAAATGCTCTATTTATCGCAATCGTTTCAAGAAATAACTGCTACATAGGTGTAGAAAGGAGTATTTATGGAGGAAATGGTTAAGAAATACTAATAATTATTTTATTGATATGAAATCACTGATTTTTAATGGCATGTGTACAATTGGGAATTTTTGGCAATGAAAAAGCTATAGAATTATATCTATAATATTACATAATAAAACAGAGCAGACCCTGATCAAAACAGCTCACACAGATGCTGTCTACTCTGGGTTTACTCTGTTGGCAAAGGCAAAAAATGGAGGAAAGGGGTAAAAAACATAAATGGTTAAAAAATATGACTATCAATGCATTTGCAATGTTAATACACCTGTTCAGTAAATACATTTATCTGTCTAACCATAAATAAATATATAATTATGTACTGTGTTATGTACAGAGCAACAGATAAAGGTGCATCATACTCAAATGCTAAAATCATCATTTCTCCACCAAACCCTATGTTGTGACCACTCTTTAGAATGATCTTTTTGAGACAATTCTAAAGATCGGTCACACTATAGAGTTTGGTGGAGAAATGAAGGAGTTATTCTTGAAAATGTTTTAATTTTATTTGGACCTTTGTATATAAAAAGACCAGACACCAGTACATACTGAAGCACAAATTATACATTTGCATCAAACTCATGATAACTGAGATATATGACTCATAACTGAGAAATAACAATGTCAGAGTTATATGACAGTAACAATTATACACAAGCAGTGTACAGACCAATATTAGCCCCTGCATCTAACGCATTGATTCTGATCAGAGTCTACACCCTTTGTCAAGAAAGATTAACCCTTTAATCCATAGATGCATATTAAAATTTTGTATGCCTTTGCAAACAGACTAGACCCAGATTAGACAGCTCCTAAAGAAGCTGTTTGATCAGGGTTTGCACTGTTTGCTTATGGAATAATACATGGTTGATTCACTAGTTTCTCAGCTATATTGCAAAAATTGTCCAGCATTCACCAGACACCTATCCCATTCTAAAAATTAATCTAATATTCATGATGTCAATATAGTAAAACCTCTTTATAACGGCCACTAAATTACATCAAGTATTTTGTGTTAAAGGCAGGTGGCTGCTTAAAGCAAGGTGAAAGTAAAACAGAACGCTCCTATAGGTTTAAGTGGCCACCTGCCCTAATTACCAAATAATTAACACAATTTTGTGACCATTATAGAGAGGTTTTACTGGAGTTCTTTTCATGAATATTGATGGGGTACAGGATTAACCTTCATACCATTTTCAGGTTATTGAATCATGATAATTGATACTGCGTATCAAATTATCTTTATAGATTGCAGTGGATGAATTTTGTTGAGATAGTTAGCTTTTGTAAAATATGGAATTCAGTTAATGCCAAGTAGTTAACTCTTTCTGCACCACGGGTGAATCCCAGTTAACCCTTTCCCTGTTCTATGTTTATTCCAAATGTCAATACCTACTGA
Organism: Azorinus chamasolen; assembly: GCA_963576725.1. Classification (NCBI taxonomy): domain Eukaryota; kingdom Metazoa; phylum Mollusca; class Bivalvia; order Cardiida; family Solecurtidae; genus Azorinus; species Azorinus chamasolen. The sequence goes on along the minus strand of OY755246.1, from coordinate 52,998,590 downwards.
ATATTCATTAACAAAAAAGTTATAAAGAAATATGGAAGTTGGAATGTTGTAGACATCTAGAAAGTAAAGAAACAGATTTTTATCAAATTCTATTATCAAACAGAGCAGACCCTGGATCAGACGGCTCCTCTAGCATTTGCAAATGTGTAAAAACATGTTTATATGAGGGAAAGGGTTAACCTTTTCTTCATTTATTATGAACGTGTTTTCAAGCATTTGCAAACAGAATAAACCTAAATCAGACAGTTCATGCAAGAGGATTTTGAATAAAAAAATAATGGAGATGCAAAGAGAGCTAATCTAGAAGCCCTCAGATCTGAGTTGACACATAGTATGCAAATAGTACCAGTTCAAGGAATGAACTGTTTCAACCCTATTGAGTGCTATTTAACCCTTTCCCTCATATAAACGTTTTCACGCATTTGCAAACAGAGAAGACCCAGATCAGACGGCTCCTATAGGAGCTGTCTGATCAGGGTCTGCTCTGTTTGCTAATAGAAGTTGATAGATCTGGTTCTTTAGTTTCTAAAATGGCTACAATATCCAACCTTTCATATTCATTATAACTATTTTGTCCATGAATATTCAGTAGGTATTGAAATTTGGACTAAACATAGAACAGGGAAAGGGTTAACAGGAGAGTCTCTTCAGCATGAAATGGTTAAATTTTCAAGAGGATTTTGAATGACAAAGAGTGCAGATTCTGATTGAGTGAACCGTAAACAGTGTAGATCCTGATCAAATTAAATCTGAGTCTAAACTGATTGCAAACATATTAAGTTACTTTGTTTCTAGCATTTATAGAAACCCAACAAAATATAGATTTCATAATAGAAGCCGGAGCAACTGATAAAGATGCGTACTCTAGCTAATACATAAAATCGTTATTTCTCCACCAAACCCTATGTTGTGACCAATTTGAGACGTTTCTAAAGGGTGGTCACAACAAAGGATTTGGTGGAGAATTAAAGGAGTTATTCTTGAAAATGTTTTAATTTATGCATTTAATATCTGGACCCCTGGAAGCTGACAATGTTTTTTGCAGGTAGCAATTAAAGTGTGAAAAAAAATAATCTTCTTTCATTTTCTATGAGGATAAAGGGTCTTACCTCAACATTACGACTTCAGGTAAGTTATATCCAAATCACAAAATGATATCAATGACATGTATATATGAGTAAATATATGTTAGTCATCAACTGATATCAGTCCCACACTTTGTCTATAGCAACTAGGTAGATATTTTTCCAAAATATTTTCAATACATCAAAACTTTATTTCAGTAAATCATTTCACTACCTATTACATCTATGATAATAATTCTGTGACTACATGAAGACAATCTATTTCTATTCGAAAAACAAACAAAACTCATGAGGGAAACCTCACTGTACTTAGTGCCTGCTCAATTCATGAACTACTGCATTAAGCTGTCAAATATAATGAATCATTTATTTAATCACTGCAAGTCAAATATCTTTGGCTGCAGTTGACGAAACTTTTGAAGTCAAAGCAACACCAGTTCATATAGACGCCACATGTATTAAAAACCTCGCCCGATCCTAACCTTAGATTAGTGGGCATTATAACAAGCATAAATTCACTCAACAGTAACGGATGGGTGATTTTTCTTCAGGATTGCTATTTTAACATCTCTAAATGGTAAATATTTCACAATTTATGGTTAGAGAGGTATAGCGAATGGAAGAGGCCAGATAGCTTTGGTATAATAGCCGATTCGGACCGCCCCGGGCAAGCTGTTTCAGAATGCTGTATACAAACGGTGTCAGATTGTACCAGCTCTCCGTCCAATAACAAAAGAGACACTGCGGTTTTAGCAACTAGTTTAAATATTTACCTGCATTCATATATGTCAGAGAATTTCAATGGGATAAATAAAGCGTTTATTCCTGAACCTTGTGAATTCAGTGAACCAATTTTACCCATTTTAACCTGGATCTCATAGTGTACTTGTCCAAATATATATTTTGAATTAAATCTATTTTTCATTTTCAAGGGTGTTTTGCAAGAATTATTTTGCCAATGTGACCTTTGGAAATTAATTTGTCAAGTTATTTAATCCATTCACTGATAGAGGAACATTTGACCCCATTTGCAAACCAAGTAGACCCAGATCAGATGGCTCCTGCAGGAGTTTACTCTGTTTGCAAAGGTGTTTAACCCTTTACTCCATAATTATTCATGTAAGAAAAAATTACATCATGAATATTGATTAGATAATGTTTTACAACGGCAAATAAACACATGAAATTTTGGCCTTGGCAGAAACTGTAGAATCATATTTATATTGTTTCCTAAGCAAGCAGAGCAGACCCTGATCAGACAACTTCTACAGGAGCCGTCTGATATGGGTCTACTCTGGTTGCATAGACTTAGAAAGGCAATTATTTATGGAATAAAGAGTTAAAAATGGCATCTCTATGGAGTAAGAGGGTAATCCTTTTCCTCATATAAATGCCTTTTCACACATTTTCAAACAGAGTAGACCCAGATCAGATGGCTCATATAGGAGCCATCTGATCAGGGCCTGCTCTGTTTGATTATGATATAATACAGAAGCTATGATTCTACAGTTTCTGGCTTTCTGCCATGACCAAAACTTCCTGTGTCCATGTGCCATTATAACAATAATTATTAATCTAATTAATATTCATGATATCATTATTTCTTACATGAATATTCATGAGCAACGGATTATTTAGACAGCATGTCTCTGAGATTGCAGCTGGTTTGGTAACCACAGTTTTCGTATCCCCGAAGACACCTTTCCTTTGAAATGTGGATCCAAATGTCCCTAAGCCCAGCTGCATAATAATAATTACGTGTATGAACAAAGGTGACCAAAATGCAATTGAAACCCTTTGAAATTACATGTAATAACTTAATCATTACCAAAACTAATTGGCAGTGGGAACATCAACAATTAGTCTCAATTTTCCAAAAAGAAAAGCTTAAACATCCTTAACATGATTTATTTAACCACCCTAATTAACCCTAATGATACCATAAATGTTAATTAACTGCATTTTTTTTATTAATGGCTCTATGAACAAAATAAATTTTCATTATGACAGAAACTATAGAATCATATCTGCATTATATCATGAGTAAACAGAGCAATCACATGGCTCCTATAATAGCAGTAGACTGATCAGGGTCTACTCTGTTTACCAAGGTGTAAAAAAGCACATCTAGGCGTAAAAGTTAACCCTTTCCCTGTTCTATGTTTATTTCAAATTCCAATAATATTCATTAACAAAATAGTTATAAAGAAATATGCAAGGTGGAACATTGGAGACATTTTAGAAAGCAAAGAAACAGATCTTATCAAATTCTATTAGCAAACAGAGTAGACCCTGATCAGACGGCTCCTCTAGGAGCCGTCTGATCTGGGTCTACTCTGTTTGAAAATGCATGAAAACATGTTTATCTGGGCGTAAAAGTTAAACACAGGAAGTGTTGAATATTCATGTAAGAAATCATGATAACATGAATATTCATTAGCTGATGTTTTATAATGGTATATGTACACAGGATGTTTTGGTATTGGTAGAATTGGTAGTCAGTCAGATCTTTTTATAATTTCATAAGCAAGCAGAGAAGATCCAACAGGGTCTACACTGTTAGCATGCATGTGAATGGATTAAATGGCCTTTGCAAGCAGTGTAGAACCATTATCAGATATTTGGATGGCCCAGTGTCTTTGTAATAAACATCAACCAGTGAAGACCATCATCCATGATCTGAGTGGGCTCCATCACCAGTCTGATCTAAGTATACCCTGTTTGCAAAGGCCATTTTAAACCCTTTACACCATAAATTTGATTGTCCATGCCTTTGCAAACAGAGTAGACCCAGACCACAATGCTCCTGTAAGAGCCCTGTGATCAGGGTCTGCTCTGTTTGCTTACGACATAATACAGATCTAATTCTAAACTTTCTGTATTGATTAAATACTTATGTTTTCATATGTTATTAATTTTTTTTAATAAAACCCCCCCAACAACAACTAATTAATATGCATGATGTAATTATTTCTTACATTAATGTTCATGGAGTAAAGGGTTAGCTGGGTTGCTGCATTGTAAAGGTTTACCTAGTATCAGGACACCAAATCTCTCGTTTCAACCAGTTTATAAAGCCTATTCTGCACCATTTTGATAAACTATTCAAGAAATTATTAACCCTTTCCCTGTTTACTATTCATGAAAAACATAACATCATTATGAATATTAATGAGTCAAACTTGTTTTAAAGCATTATTATAAACAAAGGAAATGTTCACTGTGGCAGAGAGTGCAGAATGAGATCTATATTATTCAATAAGCAAACAGAGCTGACCCTAGACAGACGGCTCCAAAAGGAGCCATCTTATCTGGGTCTACTCTGTTTGCAAAGGCTAAGGCATATTTATGAAGTAAAGGGTTAAAATAGTTAAATGGCCTAGACTCTGATCAAGATGCTCACAAGAAGCAGTTCGATCTGGCTTTGCAATATTTGTACTTGTTTGGTTGAATATAATTATAGCGTTAAACTTTTCCATCATATAAATGTATTTTCACGCATTTGTAAACAGAGTAGACCCAGATCAGATGGCTCCTATAGGAGCCGTCTGATCCGGGTCTGCTGTTTACTAATAGAATTTGAAATATAAGGCTTTTTTACTTTCTAAAATGGCTACAAATTGTTCCATCTTCCATAATTTGTTGTAACTATTTTTTCCATGAATATGCAGTAGGTATTGAAAGTGGAAATAAACATAGACCAGGGAAAGGGTTAATTATTATAGTATATTAATCACCTACCTAAGAACTGCTATCATTGATAATGATCACTTCAGATTTTTAAATCCACACTTAATTATTAGATTTCATTCACTAAAGTCTGTTGTACCTTCAGTTTCAATGCTGAATGTAAAATACAATGCATAAGCAATGAATTATCCAGGTTTGTTGCCTAACGGCAAATAGAGAACAAGATAAAACCATCAAACAATGACTGATTTCATGCTTATTACCACCAACTGGAAATATTTAACCTTTTACCCCCCAGACATATGCCTTTTAACATGTTTGCAAACAGAGTAGACCCAGATCAGACGACTCCTACAGGATCAGGTTCTGCTGTTTGCTTATGGAATATTATAGATCTGAAGAAATGCTGAAGACCAATAGCAAACAACTTTGAACCGGATGAGATATACAAAAATGTTCAGTGTACCATCTGGATCAAAGCTGTTTGTAAATTCAAGAAATGTAGTGATTGACAAGAGAATGGTTAATCTAATAACCATTTCAAGGTTGAATTGCCAAATAGACTATTCCAAAATTCAAACAGGTCATGCTTACTGTCAATATTCAGGGATAGTTTTAACCCATTAAAAACTACAAAATTCTAAAAGTTTCCTTTTGTCTAGTTAATGATCCTTTTGGGTAGATTTATTCAAAGTGGTTGGATCTAAAAATAGCCTATGGAGGAATGGGTTAATAGTTATTATATAGGTTTTTAGTTTGTTTTATTCATTGGTAGTTTCCCTCCAGATATAAGGGGGCATTTATTAGAGTGGGGACATTTATTAGGAAGAATACAGTATATATTGTAAGACAAAGCTTTTAAGAAGAAACAGAAAAGCGAACTTGAAGGGAATTCTTAACCACTGTTTTCAACATGCTAAGCAAAATTAAGTCAAAAGTAAAATAGCATTAGTTTATATGTAAATTACGAAAAGCCATCTGCAGTGCAGTTAGGTACTTCAGGTGAAATGGTACGAAGATAAGTGAATGTAAGTGTATGTCACTGACTTGGGCTAAAGTTATCGTAAACTAGTCCCGTAATGAGTACCGTAACACGGGTCGTGTACGACAAGGAGACGTCTAGCAGCGAACTTCTTGTTACAAACAGGTACCCTGGAATCACCCAGTCACAAAGTTTTGTATAAATATCTGCATCTTAAACAAAATCCACAGTATGAATCTTTTCTTGTTACAAATATTACTTCTGTGATTGCAGGACTAGGAGTGAACAAAATTTTGGATTAAATGTTTTACAGCTAAACATTGATGGACTTCCACGGAGAGTTATTTTTTAATTGTGCGATGTTTTACAAACAAAAGTGAATTTTATCAGCTTAACCCTTTACTCCATATAGATGTATTTAAATGTTTATGCCTTTGCAAACAGAAAAGACCCAGATCAGATGGCTCCTATAGGAGCTAATTCTGATCAGGGTCTGCTCTGTTTGCTTCTGTAATAACGTTAACACAGATCTGATTTCTCAAAGCAACTTCAAGAAGAGGATCAGAGTTATTGTGTCGTAATTTTTTTTGTATTTAAAGCCATTTCCTGATATTGATTCCTCTGTTAAAATCACTTTTTGAAACCTGATTGTGATCAATAGAGCATAAACTTTGCTCCATAGGAACGAATACTCTACTTATCACAATGGTTTCAAAACTACACAATTCTAAAAATAATCTTTTCTTTAGTAAATGCTACTTTTTGGTAGATTTATTCAAAGAGGCTGTGTCTAAAAATAGCCATTGAGGGAATGGGTTAACATAAGATGAAATGATTTACATGTATATAGGAACTAGAAATGTGTCCATTATTAGGACACTGATGCCCCCACTTCAGATTTTTTGTCACAGAAAGTAAGGGCCATAATCATGTATGCAACGACTGAAGTGATTTGTGCCATTTTTGCAAATAAAGGGCTGCTACTCCTAAAAGACTTTTCAAGGAAGAGCCTGGACAAGATATTTTTAAAGTAATTTTTGCCACCAAAGGCTGCAAATCCTTAACGATTGAAACAATTTACATGGCTATCAAACTTGACCAAGATATAACGGTCAGAAATATGTGTGTAAAGTTTAGTGTGGATTGGACAATTACTTTTCAAGAAAGAGTCTGGACAAGATATTTCAAAGTCATTTTTGCAAATAAAGAGCAGCAACTCCTAAACGACTGAAGCAATTTACACGGGTATCGATCTTGACCAGGATATAATAATCACAAATATGTGTGTAAAGTTTGGTCAGAATTGGACAAATACTTTCCAAGAAAAGGTCCGGACAAGATATTTTTAAAGTCATTTTTGCAAGCAAAGGACCGCAACTCCTGAACAACTCAAGCGATTCACATGGCTATCAAATTTGACCAAGATATAATGGCCACAAACATGTGTGTAAAGTTTGGTCAGGATTGGACAAAAACTTTCCAAGAAAAGGTCCTGACAAGATATTTTTAAAGTCATTTCTGCAAATAAAGGACCGCAACTCCTGAACAACTCAAGCGATTCACATGGCTATCAAACTTGACCAAGATATAATGGCCACAAACATCTGTGTAAAGTTTGGTCAGGAATGGACAAACACTTTCCAAGAAAAGGTCCAGACAAGATATTTTTAAAGTCATTTTTGCAAATAAAGGGCCCCAACTCTTGAACAACTGAAGCCATTTACATGGCTATCAAACTTCACTAAGATATAATGGCCACAAACATGTGTGTAAAGTTTAGTGTGGATTGAACAAACATTTTCCAAGAAAGAACCCGGGCAAATTCTTCAAGATGTGCGTACAGACGTAACGGACAAGAGCAACCCTATATGCCACCACATTGTGGGGGCATAAAGACCAAATATTCTATTATAAGATTCTGTCCTGTTCTATATAACCTGAATCTATTCGTAGAAATTTATTCTCCCTGTTGAATATTTGAGTAAAAAATAGTGACATAATGAATATTCATTAGATGATGTTTCATAACGGTAATATTATCAGTCATGGGAGATTTTGGTAGTAGTCTATTAGAAATGGTAGAGTGAGATCTAGTATAGTTTCATAAGCAACCAGAGTAGACCCTGATCAGACAGCTCCTACAGGAGACATCTGATCTGGTCATGGGTCTACTTTTTTGCAAACGTGTGAAAGAGCGATTTATATTGTTTGCTTATGAAATAATAATAGATCCGACTCGTGACAGAAAAAATTCTACCAATACCAAACAATCATGTGTACATTTTGCAATTATAAAACATCAGCTAATAAATATTCATGATGCCATTATTTCTTACATGAATATTCAACAGGCAAAGGGTTATTTGAATCGAACAATTGATACAAAATTGCACCATATCAGAATTTGAGCAGACATTATTATTTCATTAACTTTTTACTCCATGAATATTCATGAAAGAAATTATGACATCAAGAATATTAAGTAGATTCATTTTTAAAACGGCATATTACCACAATCATTGAAATTTTGCTGAAGCAGAAACTGTAGAATCATATCTATATCATATTACATGCAAACAGAGCAGACCCTGATCAGACGGCTCCTATAGGAGCCGTCTGATCTGGGTCTACTCTGTTTGCAAAGGCATAGAAAGGCGTATTAATGGAGTGAAGAGTTATATTTATTACATTACCAAGTGACAGTGGTAAATCTGTTCTTTATCTTGATGATATGAAGTGTAACAAAGGCAAAACATAATGTTAAACGGACATTAATTCCAGCAATAACATGGATTAGATCTAGCAAAAAGTAAAATAATATGAATTATAACCCTTTCAATGCTGTATTTTCTGAGTGGGATAGCCTGTCAGTATTCATCTATACAGACCATTCAGTATGAAAGGCTTAAACTTGCTGGAGGAATTTGAGTGGCAAACAGTGCAGACCCTGATCAGCGGGCTCCACCAGGAGCCCTCTGATCTGGGTCTGCACTGTTTGCAAATGTCAGTAAATGCGTGTCCCACATTAAGGTAGTAAAATTTATGACTTTAATGCAATTTTGAAACATTTTTTGACATAAACTGCATCATAAATTTTTATCAAGGTTATGGATATAGCTACAGATGCTGATATTAATGATTAATTCTTTGCACATTAAATAATTGTGATTTAAAAAAACAACATTGTTGTCAGCTGCAATTCTGAAATGTCTTTTTATTTCCTTTAAAACATGCAAAGTATCAAACAGTTTGGACCCTGATGAGGTGCTAAAATACTCATTGTCTAATCTGGATCCAAACTGTTTGCCGCGGTTATCACGAATTTGCTACTCAAGTGTGCAAAGATATATTTAATCTTAAAGGATGATGGCTCATAATGACTTAGCCAATCAGATTTGAGTTTAAGCCTTTTGCGATTGTTTCAATTATGTACAAGTATAGACTGCAAATCGCTATGGATACTGAAGCAGAAAATTGAGGACGGATGTTGGTAAAAGGTACGGCGGGGGCTGATGTACGTAGATCCCCAAAGTCTCCTGATTTATCCAACAGGTGATACAAACATCTTGCGATTTGAAGCAACTGCTGGTAAGCCACATGTTGAAAGAATACATCTTCTTCAATCAGAATACAGATGGTTAAAACGAATGGACAGCGTGGCACACGCCAAATGATAGACATTACAGGCATAGATAGAAAAGATTATGTGGACAATTAGCAAATGCGTAAATGTACTGCCAGCCTTTTTCTGCAAACAGCTGGTAAAGAAAAAGGTTAAGAAAATATGTCTTTTGTTCACCTTTCATATGTGTCTGTTAACCCTTTCCCTGTTCTATATTTAGTCCAAATTTTAATACCTACTGAATATTCATGGACAAAATAGTTGTAATGAAATATGGAAGGTGGAAAATTGTAGCCATTTTAGAAAGTAAAGAAGCAGATCTTTCAAATTACATGAGAAAACAGAGCAGACCATGATCAGACGGCTCCATAGGAGCAATGCTCTATTTATCACAATGGTTTCAAAAAGTCACTTTTACAGAGGCATATTATAGAAAGGTGTATTTATGGAGGAAAGGGTTAATTTAATACATGTATTGTAATCTTTCCATTTATTTTCATAAAACCTGATCAGGTCATCAGTTACCGTAGTTTGGATCATGAGGAGATGATGCGTTACTTAGGATCTCATCATTCTGGTTCCAAAAAATTCGTAAATGCTATCACAAATACACCCATAGCCCTTTCCTTGATGAATATTCATGTGCAAAATAATTATATCATGAATATTAGTTAGTTTATTTTTTTATATAATGGCATATGAACACGGGAAATTTTGGCAATTGCAGAAATTGGGGACTCGTATCTATATAATTTCATAAGCAAACAGAGCAGACCCTGATCTGAGGTGGCTCCTATAGGAGCTGTCTGATCTGGGTCTATTCTGTATGCAAAGGTGTAAAAAGGGGTATTTATGGAGGCAAGGGTTAGAGCAGAAAGCATAACATCAAATGGCTTATGGGTGAAACATTGAGCAGATGGGTAGTTGCAAGCGAGGATTTTGACAAGTTTGACGGTCCCATGTGACTGGTACTACTACTACATAGACAAAATAGGTTTTCAAAGTTGACTGTCACTACCCATCACCAACAATAAATTTTGGGACAGATGCTGGATAGAGTAAGATGTGGTGTGTGTTGAATATTCATGTAAGAAATAATTACATCATGAATATTCATAAGCTGAATATTCATAAAAGCATATGTCCCCAAGATTTTTTGATATTGGCAAACACTACATACATGTATAATAATAATTCAAACAAAGCATAGTCAAAAGTGGTACAGACACTACAATGTATTATTATAATTCAAACATTTTAAGCAGACCCTGATCAGATGGCTCCTACAGGAGCCATTTGATCTGGGTCTACTCCATTTGAAAAGGTGTAAAAAAAGTGTCAGAATCAAGGAAATGTTAGAATGAGGGAAAAGGTGACACTCCAATCTGTTGCAAACTTTAATTTCTTCTGAATCATTTTAACCTTTGAGAAAATGATTGGCAAAGTGGCAACTTCCAAGGCTAGATCCTGATGAGAAGCCATCTGATCTGAGTCTGCGTCTACTCTGTGTACATGGTAAACCCTTTTCTTTTTCAATATTTATGTTAGAAATAATGACATGATGAATATTGATTAGATTAATTCTTATAATGGCATAATGTACACAGGAGGTTTTAGTATCGTTAGAAACTGTAGAGCCAGTACTATTATAATTTCATAAGCAAACAGAGCAGACCCTGATCTGACAGCTGATCTGGGTCTACTCTGTTTGCAAATGTGTGAAAAGGCATTTATATGAGGGAAAGAGACTACCCTTTACTCCATGAATATTCATATAAGAAATACTGACATTATGAATATTCATTAACCAAAGGGTTAAGAAAAAGCATTTATAAGATAGAAAGGATTAACCCATTAAAAGTTGAATTTTCAATATGGAATGGTCCATTATTGTTTAACCCTAATTACTCCATAAATACACATTTCTAAGCCCTTGCAAACAGAGTAGACCCAGAGTAGATATAGGAGCCGTCTGATCAGGGTCTGCTCTGTTTGCTGATGCTATAACATAGATATATGATTCAATAGTTTCTGCCATTGCCAAAACTTCTTGAGTCCATAATTATGCTATTTTAACACATTAATCTAATTAATTTTCATGATGTCATTATTTCGTACATGAATATTCATGGAGGAAAGGGTTAACGATAGAGTCAACTCAATATGAAAGTCAAAGGATATAATCCATATGATGATCTTAAACACTACTGTGCCTATTATGATCAAAAGGCTGACCTCTTGGAGTCTTAAATCTGATCTGGGTCTACACTGTTTGCAAAGGACATTAGTGACTGGTTTCCTACACTTGAAAGGGTTATGGTTAGTCCTATATTTGTTCAACCTTCTGAATGTAAGACACACATGTACTGTCATTTGCAAGCAGTGTAGACCCAGATCTGAAGTCTCCTAGAAGAGTCCTCTGATTAGGATCAGTGCAAAGCCTCCAGCAAATTTAACCCTTTCCCTGTTTTACGCTTATTTCAAATTTCAATACTTACTGAATATTCATGGAAAGTATAGTAACAATGAAATATGGAAGGTAGAACATTGTAGCCATTTTAGAAAGTAAAGAAACAAAATCTATCAAATTATATTAGCAAACAGAGCAGACCCTGATCAGCCATCTGATCTGTGTCTACCTTGTTTGCAAATGTGTGAAAAGGAGTGTATATGAGGAAAAATGTTAAGCCTTTCATTCTTAGTGGACTCTATTATAAGTCTGACACGCTATTCCACTGTGTTAACGTTGATGGGTTAACAATTTACTCTATAAATATGCATCTCTACGCCTTTGCAAACAGAGTAGACCCAGATCAGATAGCTCCTATACGTAGGCACTGTCTGTTTGCTTATGATTCTACAATTAAGATACATATAAGATATGATTCTACATGTAAGTTTCTGCCATGGCCAAAAATTCTTGTGTCCATGTGCATATTGGTCATTATTTCCTACATGAATATTTATGGACTAAAAGCTGTCACTGATTTATGTGGAGCATACTGACTATGATATACATATTTATATTGATTGACGATTAATAACAATGCTTAGACATAATTTGATAAGTGAAGCGTTTTGTACCTTTTTAATATTTGACTCTTCTAATTATTATCTTTTGTAATAGAATTTAAATGTTGGTTATGTCAGAGAAAGGAGAATTCGGTTTGGTTTTTATAGAGTTTTACGTTGCTTTAACAGTTATAGTTTCAGTCATATCGTGACATCCAGCTAATTACAGATGGGGGAAGAACCCAGAGGTTCTTTTTTGTATCAAACAAATTGCATTGTTTCGTGCACAGAACATGTACATCGATTGAGTATATATGTCCGGTACACATGATTTATTTTTACGTCAGATTCTGCGTATAGCAGTGGTGTTTCCAATGGTTTCCGAGGTAATAAAATCCCTTAAAAAATTGAGGTAATAAAATCCCTTTTTTTCGATACAAACAGCTCTTCCCTTACCATTAGGATTGTGTTTTGGCACTAAGTTTCAAATCACACAAATTCTGATTCAGAAGTTATTTTATTACAGCATGTATCTTTAACCCTTTCCCTCATATAAAACTGTTTTCACTCTTTGCAAACAGAGTAGACCCAGATCAGACGGCTCCTACAGGAGCCGTCTGATCAGGGTCTGCTATTGTTTGCTAACTGAATTTGATAGAACTGTTTCTTTACTTTTTAAAATGGCTACAATGTTCCATGATCCATTATTTTGTTCATGAATATTCAGTAGGTATTGAAATTTGGAATAAACACAGAACCAGGAAAGGCTTTAAATAGCTTAACCCTTTACCTGTTCATTATTCATGTAAGAAATTATGACATCATAAATATTTATTAGCTGAATTTTCATAATGCAAAATTTTCAAGGGAATATTTTGCTGTGACAAAGACTTTAGAATCTGATCTATTATTATCATGCCATATTAGCAAACAGAATAGATCCTGATCAGATGACTTCTATAGGAGCAAATACTACAGAAAAAGGATTTTTTTTAGAATTATGTAGTTTTAAAACAGAATAGATCCTGATCAGATGACTTCCATAGCAAAAATACTAAAAAAAAAGGAAATTTTTAGAATTATGTTGTTTTGAAACCATTGTGATAAATAGAGCATTTGCTCCTGTGGAGCAAATGCTCTATTTATCACAATGGTTTCAAAAAGTGAATTTTACGGAGGCGCTAAAAGGCGTCAATATGAGGGTAAGGGTTAAGGTTACATGATAGGAACACTTTGTCAAACCTTTGAAAACGGAGAAGACATGGATCAGATAACTCCTGAAGGAATCATCTGATCAGGGTCTGCTCTGTATGCTTATGAAATAATATCTAAGGTTCAATTCAACAGTTTCTGCCATGGCTAAAATATCCTGTGTTCATATGCCATTATGAAACTTAAAATTTCTTACATAAATATTCACCAGTTAGAGGTTTAACCCATTACCTCATATTGACGCCTCTGTAAAGGTCACTTTTTATTACCATTGTGATAAATAGAGCATTTGTTCCTATGCAACAAATGCTCCATTAATCACAATGGTTTCAAAGCTACATAATTCTAAAAAAAATCCGTTTTGCTAGTAAATGCTCCTTGTCAGTAGATCTATTCAAAGAATTAATGGTCTTAAAAATAGACTATGAGGTAAATTCCAGCTTCGGTCTTTCTAATTTATCACATGAGTGTGTAAAATTATCGGACCAATATATCATTATTTTTTAAGTAGCTTTGGTACATATCAGAATAAAAAACTTTGTAAGTCATTATTTATTTGTTTTACTTCTCTCAAAGCTACTGGTGTATGATCCTACTTTCCACAAATTGTAACAGAATTCAGAACTCTTTCACCCCTAAGGTTGTTTAACCCTTTACTCAATCAATATTTATGAAAGAAATAAAGACAGCATGAATATTATTATATTAATTAGATTATTTGTTAAAATATCAGATCGACACAGGAATTGTTTGCCATGGCAGAAACTGTAGAATCATATCTATATTATATCACAAGCAAACAGAGCAGCCCCTGATCAGACGGCTCCTGGTATATAGGGCTCCTATGTCCGTCTGATCTGGGTTTTCTCTGTTTGCAAGGGCGTAGAAAGGGGTATTTATGGAGTAAAGTGTTAAATAGACCACACCAGCTGTCTGCAGACAAAAATTATTTGGTGCAAAAAGAAACAACTGTTTGTCTGTCTGTTTGTCTGTCTTTCTGTCTGTCTGTCTGTCTGAATTGGAGAGGACCTTTGAACACAATTAAGACTTGAATGATGATGTTAGTCATCAAATAACTCAACCCATTATATAATTATCTAGATCAAAACGGTTTAAAACACTGATCATAGACATTAAAAAGAAAGAAAAGGAAAAAACAAGATGACAATTAATTTTGGCTGGAGACAATTTACTCAGCACAGGAAGACTTAAAACATTTGAAAGGATTAAGTTTCAAAGCTTCAATACTCCATCATAACAAATGTTTAGTAGCCTTCTGTTTTGTATACATTAAAATGGTACTTGACACTGTCTGGTACGATAAAAAAAGAAGATTAACACTTAACCATTTCCCTCATATAAACGTGTTTTCACACATTTGCAAACAGAGTAGACCCAGATCAGATGGCTCCTACCATTTCCATGTTCTATACTTATTTCAAATTTCAATACCTACTGAATATTCATGAACAAAATAGTTATAATAAAATATGGAAGGTGTAACATTGTAGCCATTTTAGAATCTAAAGAAACAGTTTTATCAAATTCTATTAGCAAACAGAGTAGACCCTGATCAGACGGCTCCTATAGGAGCCGTCTGATCTGGGTCAACTCTGTTTAAAGATGCGTTTATATGAGGGAAAGGGTTAACCTGATAAATATTCATGTAAGAAATAATGACATCATGAATATCAGTTTTATTACCTGAATTTTTATAATAGTATAGGTATTTTTGTACCATTGCAGAAACTGTAGAATAAGATTTATTTTAAAACATAAACAAATATATATGCAGATCTAGAGCAGCCTTCTGAGCTGGGTCTACTTTGTTTGCAAATGCATCAAGAGGCATCCATATCAGGTAAAGGATTAATTCTTTGAATCCTAAAGCAGAAACCTTCATCTGGTACAATTCTCAAACTCGGTTTTACTTCTATTTGTTTTGTTTTTTAAAAAGTGTCATAGTGTTTAGAATTGGATGAGTTACACTGAATTTCTAGGGAGTCTTATCTGAATCCAGTCAATTAACTCTTTGCAAGCTAGTGGCGAAACTGTGATTACCTAAGCAAACAGTTTGGATCCAGATGAGACGCGGCATAATGCTTCATTAAGAATTGAAGCAGACGACAATAATTATTGTTGCAGACGAAAAATTACTTAGCGTGCAAAGAGTTAATCCTTTCATGCCTTGCAAACAGAGTAGACCTGGATCAGATTGCCCGTTCAGGAGCTGTCTGATCAGGTTCTGTCGTTGCCTATACATGAAATTTTAAAAGATCTGTGTTTGTATATACAGTTTCAACCAATATTAACCCTTCTCTTGCTGAATTACCCATGCCCTGTTGTATAATTACATATATCTTCACTGTGTACAAGTATTTCGCTGTGCAATCACTGCTGTGGAGTGCACTGGTTGCACAATCAACTTGTAAATAGTGCAGACCCTGATGAGACAGCTCCTGCAGGAGCTGTCTCATCTGGGTCTTCACTATTTACAGGTAGGTATATTGACGTGAATAGCAAG
Source organism: Azorinus chamasolen (assembly GCA_963576725.1). Taxonomy (NCBI): domain Eukaryota; kingdom Metazoa; phylum Mollusca; class Bivalvia; order Cardiida; family Solecurtidae; genus Azorinus; species Azorinus chamasolen. The sequence goes on along the minus strand of OY755246.1, from coordinate 52,982,463 downwards.
CGAAGGGTTAAAACTTCATGATGGTGTGCATTATAGGCATGCCATTATAAAAATTGAGCTAATTTAAATATTCATGATGTCATTATACATGTATATAGCTTACATGAATATTAAACAGGGTAATGATAAAGTTAAGATAATTCTCTGCTTTTTTATTCATTGACAAAAATTTGTCCTCTACAATTATCAAAATAATGTTTGTTCTTAATTTTACTCCAAGAATATTCATGTAAGAAAGAATGTATGTATGGCAAATAATTAGCTTAAATTTTATATGTAACAAACAAGAAAATGTTTTGCTCCTAGCAAAAACCTCAGAATCAGATATGAATTAACCCTTTCCTTCATATAAACACTTGTTCATGCATTTGCAAACAGAGTAGACCCAGCAGCAGTATGGATCCTGTTTTGATGCCATGTCAGTACTCGTAGCATCCAGGCTGTATTAGTTTGATTCATTATAGCATGTTATCATGATTTAACCCTTTCCTCCATAAATACACCTTTCTATGCCTTTGCAAACAGAGTAGACTGAACTAAGCCTATTACAGAGTGATTTAGAAGTAAAATGTGTGAGAATTTGGGGCAATGTGTGTGTCTTGAAAGGTTTGTTACTGTCTAATTTTACTTGATATGAATAATAAAGTTAATGAATATTCATGCAGTGATCAATTAAGAGACATATACATACATGTATGTTAATAATGTACAATGTCTCTGGATATCTCACAGATTTTGTTATTTATAAATACAGGGGAGGCAACTGTAAACATGTTCACAAATAAGTGACAAAGAGTTGTCCAAAATTGACCATTTATATCAAGGGAAGTAACTACATGTACAAATACCTTTTTCATACTAGCAGTTATCTTTCTTTTTTCAATTCAATTGATAACTTTCAAATTTATTCTACACTGTTGATTTTTCTGAATCCTGATAAGATATCAACTAACCCCATCTCATCTTGATCCAAACCGTATGTAATTTCATCTCTAGAATGCAAAGAACTGAAATTCTGCATAAAAATTATCACAATCGTGAAATAAACCCTTTCTTGAATTATCCCTTTCCCTCACTTTGGGCATGCTAGAAAAAAATGACTGTGAATATTTATTTTCTGAATGTTAATAATGACAAATGTATGCAGGATGTTTTAACCCAGGCAGAAACTGTAGAATCAGATCTATATTATATCTTAAGCAAACAGAGCAGACTCTGATCAGACGGCTCCTATAGGAGCCGTCTGATCTGGGTCTACTCTGTTTGCAAATGCGTGAAAAGGCATTCATATGAGGGAAAGAGTTAACAGAGTAGACCCAGATCAGACATCTCCTGTAGAGCTGACCAACGTCCATCCTGTTTGCCTATGAAATAATATAAAACTTGATTCTGAGGTTTCTGTCATGGCTAAAATATTCCTTATTAATGTCAAAATATAAATATTTAGTCCATGTATAGTTATGCAGAAAAAAATTCCTACATTAATATATATTCATAGAGGAAACCATAGAGACGAAATCATGAGTACCATGTATGGCACGGAGTACGAGGAGGCACGGAATGAGTACAACGCATATTGGTGACCCAGCGGAGATGATTGTGTGCGACGGGCAATACCCGAGCATGAATACGCCGTAGGCAGGGGAAAAAATCATAGAGGAAAGGGATAATTAATCATCGGAAGCAAGCAAATCAGGGGAACAGGGGTTGCTCATTTTATGCTAATCATTTAATTGTCAATAAACTTATGTCTTTATGATGTGTAATAATTATTGACCATAAATCTTTACACGCTAAGAAATTGTTGTCTGCAAACAGTGTCTGCCGTCTGCCGCAATCCTCATAGTCAAGTTTTCTCCATTTTTTCTTCAAAACCATAAACAGAATGCCACCCAGTTTGAATCCCGATAACACCAATTTACTGGGCGTATTATCTGGATCAAAACTGTATTCAATAGTTATCACGGATTTGCTGCTTGTCTGCACAGAGCTGACCCTTTCAGTGTAGGACACATGTCACTAATGTCCTTTGCAAACAGTGCAGACCCAGATGAGAGGGCTCCTAGAGGAGCCTACTCATCAGGGCCTGCAATGTTTGTCATGTTACAGTTTTTCTGAACATATATCCCTGAATATTTAAACTGTTTTTCTCAATTTGAGTCAGCTGAAGGTAAAATGGAAGTTGACCAGTAGCTAAAGGTGCACCACTCAGATCAGTGTTAAGCATGGGTCCCACATGTCAATAATTAATGCCCTTTGCAAACAGTGCAGACCCAGATGAGAGGGCTCCTAAGAGGAGCCCTCTCATCAGGGTCTGCACTGTATGTCATGTTACAGTTTTTCTTAACATGTATCACTGAATATTCACGGTAAATAATTTTTTATTACTTTTTTTTTATTTTTTGAATATTCCAATTATTAAAAATTCAGCGTTAAAAAGGTTAAGTATTACTAGTGTTCTCAGAGAGGCCTCTGATTACTAATATGCCTTCAGCATGCTCAAAGCGGTTGTCATTGGCAACAAGACTGTTGTCAAAATACAAATTAAAAAGTATACTTTCATCATATTTCTTTTCCAACATATTACAAGATGGTCAAACGGTGTGGACTACTTTAACTTCCAACTTGGATTCAAACTGTTTGCAAATGTTATCTAAGTTTCTCTCAAAGTCAGCTGATGGTAACATGGAAGTACCAGTAGCGAAAAGCGAACAACTCGGTGTTAAGACAGGATGTCTGAAAGAAGGAAAGAGCTCATCAAATCTCTTTAAAGCTGCCACTTAGTGATATCACTTGATAGTCTTTAGAAGTTTTTTTCGTTAAATGCAGCTAGGAAGTTAAGCAGACACTTACTTCCAAAGGACCTTACTGCATTATATTAACCTTACTGACAACTGAATTTATCTTCAGAGGTCAATTCAATGATCTTTAACCCTTTCCTCCATAAATACGCCTTTCTACACCTCTGTAATAACCACTTCTTGAAACCATTGTGATAAATAGAGCATTTGCTCCTATAGGAGCAAATGCTCTATTTATCACAATGGTTTCAAACTACAAAATTCTAAAGTTTTCCTTTTCTCTATTTAATGCTCCTTTTCGGTAGATTTATTCAAAGAGGTTGGATCTAAAAATAGCCTATAGAGGAAAGGGTTAACGCTTTCCCTGTTGCATATTCATGGCAGAAATAATGTCATCGTGAATATTCATTAGCTGAAGTTTTATAATGGTTCATGTGCACAGAAGTACATTTAGTATTGGTAGACAGAAACTGTGTGTAGAATCAGATATAATATTGTTATTCCATAAACAAACAGGCTCAGCAGACCCTGATCTTCGTCTACTCTGTTTGCAAATGCATGAAAATTTAGTCGGCGTTTAACCCTTTACTCCATGAATATTCATTTTAAAAATGATGACATCATGAATATTAATTAGATTAATATTTAAAATGGCACATTAACACATGCAATTTTTGGATAAGTAGAGACTGTACAATCATATCTATATTATATCATAAGCAAACAGAACAGACCCTGATCAGATGGCTCCTATAGGAGCCGTCTGATCTGGGTCTACTCTGTTTGCAATGGCATAGAAAGTCATATTTATGGAGTAAAGGGTTAAAAAAGAAATATACTTCCAGGTACTGTAGGCAGGTGGTAGCTCAATGCAGGGAAAAATACTTGTGCCTAGGTGTATTAACCCTTTCCTTCATATAAACACCTGTTCGCACATTTGCAAACAGAGAAGACCCATTATCAGAAGGTTCCTGCAGGAGCTGTCAAATCAGGGTCTGCTCTGTTTTCTTATGAAATTATATGGATCTGATTCACTTTCTGTCAAAATTTACTTTGTAAATAATACTATAAAATAATGAGGCTCATTAATATTCATGATGTCATTATTTCTTACATGAATATTCAAAAGGGAGCAACAGCCAGCATTTAAAAACTCACATTTTTCTTACATTAATGATCATTTAAAACATGGTTTTACTTTTATTTAGTTTACTGTTACCCAAGTACACTGAAAACGGTTATACAAAAACTCCTGAACTATTGCATTACAAAACAAAATTGAAATATGTTCATAGGATATGGTTGTCTTAACCCTTCATTCCATGGATACATCTTGTAATGTTTTGCAAAAAGAGTAGACCCAGACCAGATGGCTCCTATAGGAGCCATCTGGTCTGGGGCATATTTTTTTAAAAAGGAATTTCTGGCATGTTGTACACAGGTGGTTGCTTATTGCAGAGTGAAAACAATGCAGAAAACTCCTACAGGGCTTTTTCTCTCTTAATTGGGAAGGGGCCTTAGCCTGCTGATTTTGGGAAGAATTATCGCTAAAATTGCTGATTTGGGAAACAAAAAACCTGGTGTAAGTTTGGATTTTTGGGAAAACTGCATGATTTTAAAGAAATTTTCAATTGGGAAGGGGCCTTTTACAGGCCTCTGTTATAGAAGGTGAAAACCCCCTGTCCTAGGGAGACTTTACTGTACTATTTTCTAATAAACTTCCTTGGGCATCACATTTTTAACCCATTACCTCATAGGCTAGTTTTAGATCCAACCTCTTTGAATAAATCTACCAAAAAGGAGCATTAACTAGAGAAAAGGAACAGTTTGGTATTTTGTAGTTTGAAACCATTGTGATAAATAGAGCATTTGCTCCTATAGGAGCAAATGCTCTATTTATCACAATGGTTTCAACGGGTTACTTTTGCAGAGGCGTCAAGAGGCGTCAATATGAGGGAATGGGTTAAAAGGAGGTTTTTTTACACTTTGTATGCAGTGCTTGCTTAATGCGACAGGATATCAGTTTTCTGCATTGCTTTCAGTCTGCATTAGGTAACCATCTGTATGTTTTTATATATGTAATGGTTTTTATATATAGTTTCAGTTGTTGTATTCATTCTTAGTCCCCCCCCCCCCCCCCCACCCCCACCCCAATATGCAACAGAGCAAACCCTATAGGAGCCATCTGTCCTGGATCTACTCCATTTACAAATGCATGAAAATGTGTTTATATGAAGGAAAGAGTTAACCCATTCCCTCATACTGACGCATTTTTACATCTCCGTAAAAGTCACTTTTTGAGACTATTGTGATAAACAGAGCAGTTGCAGCGCTATGGAACAAATGCTCTACTCATCACAATGGTTTCAAAACTACACAATCCTAACATTTCCCTTTTCTCTAGTAAATGCTCCTTTTCTGTAGATTTATACAAAGAGGTTGAGTCTTAAAATAGCCTATGAGGGAATAGATTAAAATGGTAGACAATGTAGACCTAGATTGACAAGACATAAGTGCTTGCGAATGAAGTTTGAGTTATCCCTCATATTTATCTTAAAACAGTAAGTTGTACTCATAAAATCAAAATCACCTAAATCAGTCACAACCATTTTTTTTTTCAAATTTGCCAATCCCTATTTTCATAAAATTATTGCATATATCATGCTTTGTGGTTTAGTAATAAAACAGGGCCCAGAAAAAAAATCACCAATCAAATGATCTTGGCAATTAAAGATCTGTTAGTCATTGGTATTATATGAGCAAACATTTATTCAAACGCATCACCTATTTCAATCAATAAAGTGTAATAGAAACGAAACCAAACAAAGCAAAGAAAACACTCAATAAATCAAGCTTTCCGCATCGGTCCACTATGACAACAAGACATGGAGTATTAAAGACCCACAAGTGGACTCAACCTTTCTCCCGCTAGTCGCAACCTCGCTCGCATTTGCAAATAGCTTGGATCCATAAGAGATGCCGCATAACTCGGCATCTCATCAGGATCCAAGCTGTTTGACACCTGGTTAATAGTTTCTCAAAAGTTTTAAAGAAAATCAGACGTAAGTGAAAATTACAGAAGATCAGGGCTTTAGCATACATTATTTTTTCACCATGAGGACGGTTGTCTTGCAGCACTTGTCATCTGCAAAGTTTGTCATCTGCTTTAATTCTCAAGATAGATTCTTTTCGATTTATTTTCAAATTTTCTTTTCAAATAAAAAGTTGAATTAATGTGTAAAATAGTTTTGATCTTTAATTTGTGAGACACCATGTTACTTTGATTTTTTCACTTGGATCAAAACTAATTGCAAAGGTTGCGGAGGATTCACCAGTATTGACTAAGAGTTATTTTAACCCTTGTAATGCGGGGAACCAGTCACTTATCAGATATCCTTTACCAACAGTGTAGACCCAGATGAGAGGGCTCCTAAAGGAACCCTCTCATCAGGGTCTGCACTGTTTGTCATGTAACACTTTTCTTTAGAACAATCGCTAAATATTCACTGTAAGCTTGACCTGTATGAATTTTGGAATAGTCCATTTGAACATTTAGCATTGTAGAAGGGTTATTATGCACACAAAATATTTACAGAAGGAATTAACACGAAATTTGCAATACCTTGTCAATGACTAGGACAAGCATGTTACGTCTGGTGTTTTTTCAATGTGCGATAGAATTCTCTATCCTACGTACACACAGAGCTACAGATAAAGGTGCGAATCAAAATTCCTCTTCCAAACCTTATACTGTGACCACTCTTTAGAATCGTCTGTTCGAGACGATTCTAAAGAGTGGTCACAGTATTGGGATTGATGGAAAAACAACCTAAAGTGCTATTCTTGAAATTTATAAATTTATCTAGACCTCCTTATACAGGCGGCGAGTTTTAAACCCCTTTAGTAAACTTAAAACAGAGCTCCATATAACTCTTTACCTGATGAATATTCATGAAGAAATAATTACTTAACGAATATTAATAAGCTTTTTTAAGAATTTTTATAATGGCAAAAGAACATGAGAATATTTAGACAATGACAGAAATATAATAAAATCTGTATCATTCCAAAAACAAACATAGCAGAACCTGGTCAGAGAGCTCCTACAGGACTATAGCAGGAGCCATCTGATCTGGGTCTATTCTGTTTGCAAAGGCCTAGAAAGACGTATTTATGGAGCAAAGGGTTAACCCTTTCCTCCATAAATACGCCTTTCTACGCCTCTGTAAAAGTCACTTTATGAAACCATTGTGATAAATAGATCATTTGCTCCTATAGGAGCATTTAATGCTCTATTTATCACAATGGTTTCAAACTACAAACTTCTAAAATTTCCCTTTTTTTCCAGTTAATGCTCCTTTTCGGTAGATTTATTCAAAGAGGTTGGGTCTAAAAATAGCCTATGGAGGAAAGGGTTAAGGCAGAGCAACAGATATAAACATGCGTACATGTACTCATCATCATTTCTCCGCCAAACCGTATCTTGTAACCACTCTTTAGAATAGTCTCTTGGAAACAATTCTAAAGAGTCACAGGTCACAAAATAGAATTTGGTGGAGAAATAAAAAAATTATTATTGAAAATGTCTTAACCCTTTCCCTCATATAAACGCGTTTTCACATATTTGCAAACAGAGTAGACCCAGATCAGACGGCTCCTCTAGGAGCCGTCTGATCTGGGTCTACTCTGTTTGCTAATAGAATTTGATAGATCTGTTTCTTTGCTGTCTAAAATGTCTACAATGTTCCACCTTCCATATTTCTTTATAACTATTTTGTCAATGAATATTCAGTAGGTATTGAAATTTGTACTAAACTTAGAACAGGGAAATTTATGCATCTTCTCTGGACCTCTGGTTAAGAGAATTTCTTTACCACAGGCTCATTATATCTGGCCCTAGCATTTTCATTCTCCCATATTCCCATCAAACTTGTCATTGACTATCAGCTGTGGTTTATCCACTATCTTCCACTACTGCAACTTGAAGCAGGGAAATTGAGACTATAAGATTACCGAATTATTACTTGTGGTCTCCACAAAGAAGGTCAATAAATACCTTACGATTGTAGGCAAGTCCAGTCATGACAGTTTAGTGTAATGAAGCTTTTGCGTAAATGCAACTGCCTCGCCTCAGAGGGTTTGATATAAACCAACCTTATACAAGCAGAGACAAGTAACTATAAGATTGGTTAACCCTTTCCCTGTTGAATATTCATGTTAAGAAAATGACATCATTGATATTTATTCGCATAATTTTTACAAAGGCGTCATTTACAGAGGAGTTTTTGGTAGTGGTAGAAAATGAACAGTCAGATTTGTTTTAACTTTATATTATAAGGAAACAGAGCAGAGACTGATCTGAAGGCTCCTATAGGAGCCATCTGATCTGGTCTCCTCTGTTTGCAAAGGCATGGAAAGGATTAAAATCTGTGCTTGAGTCTTTCACTATAAACCTTTCACTCAACGAATATTCAAGTAAGAAATAATGACATCATGAATATTAATCCTTTACTCCATGAACATTCCTGTCAGAAATAATGTCTCTATGAATATCTACAGTAAAACTTCTCTATAACGGCCACTAAATTGTGTTAATTAGTTGGTATTTAGGGCAGGTGGCTGCTTAAAGCAAGGTGAAAGTAAAACAGAACGCTCCTATAGGAGCGTTCAGTTTTACTTTCACCTTGCTTTAAGCTGCCACCTGCCTTTAACACAAATGTCTTGATGTAATTTAGTGGCCGTTATAGAGAGGTTTTACTGTAATTAGCATCATGGTTGAACAAGGGAATATTTACCATAGCAGAAAATATAGAAAGAGATCTACGTTATCTCAAGAGCAAACCCTAATCAGATGGCTCTTACAGGAGTCATCTAATCTGGGTCTTAACTCTGTTTCCTAAGGTATCATAAAGATATCTCTATGGAGTAAAGGGTTAATTAGATTAGGTGAATATTTATATTATGGTGGACTAAGGAAAATTAACTGTGGCACAAACTCAGTAGAATCAGATCTACATTACTCCAGAAATGGAATTTCCATTTATAAGCTTTCAGAAAAGACCCTGATCAGACCCTGATCAAATTGAAAATATTCCATGAAGATTCCTATAATTACTGACGATGATGATGATGATGATGATGATGATGATGATGATGATGATGATGATGATGACTAAATAAATAATTCAATATGAACAACTTCCTACTAAAGTGTCCTGAAGAAGATGCTCCTACCCCGAAAATCAGATACTCAGCTTAAACCACAGCTCAACATTGATTACGACAGAATTTGAAAATATACTCGGTGATCATCATTGACCCAAAATATGTCCTAGGGATTGGTCCCGCCTCCCATTGTTTGATATTCTATTTAACTTTTTGCACAGTGAGCAAACCTTCAAAAAAATTGTCGTCGTCTGCTACAATTTTCAAAGTTAATTTTTCTTCCAATTCTGTAATAGAATTTATTGTCTAAGTTTCAAGCCTTTTGGATCTTGATGATACAGTGAGTTATCCTGTGATTCAACTGGATCCAAACTGTTTGCAATGTCATCAAAAATCTGCCGCCTGCATACTAAGAGTTACATTATACATGACTTAGCCCTTCTCATGCTAGTAGCGTACATATCTGCATTCGCAAATAGTGTAGACCCATATGAGACAGCTCCTAGAGGAGCTGTCTCATATGGGTCTGCACTATATGCCATTAAAATTCAGTGGCTGCAGCTGTTCCAACTTTAGAATATTTGTAGCGAATGGATTCACATTTGACAATTCTGCATTGAAAGGGTTAATCTGTTTCAAGTTATGCAAACTATCTGATATGCAAACTATCTGATCCAAGCCATAATGTACACAATCCTGCACTGATAGCCCCAATTATGAGGTCAGGGTGCTTAGGAACTTGTCTAAGGTGTCGAACCTAGACATGAGCCAGCCGCCAGTTTGTGATGGTTTCAATCCAGACAAGACACTGAACTACTTTATTTACTTTAATTGCTTTAACCCTTTCCTCCATAAATACACCTTTCTACGCCTCTGTAATAGTCACTTCTTGAAACCATTGTGATAAATAGAGCATTTGCTCCATAGGATTTATCACAATGGTTTCAAAACTACACAATTCTAAAAGTTTCCTTTTCTCTAGTAAATGCTCCTTTTGGGTAGATTTATTCAAAGAGGTAGGATCTAAAACTAGAAAATTGTGTCTGTAAGACACAGCAATCAGCCCCCGTGGTGCCAGTGCTTGCCTAGCTGCACATAAAATTTCTAAGTCATTTGACCTTGACCTTGGGCTTGCGGGCAGCATGGGCTGGGTGCACAATGAAAGTATGAATCGGGTTTAATGTGTATTATGCAATTTCAATGCCAATAGCTAAAGGATTAGTTAGCTGACACATAAGCAAACAGAACAGATGCTGATCAGACATGAGCTGTCATATCAGGATCTACTCTATATGCAAAGGCGTAAAAAGGCGATATAATCATGTAAAAGGTATAATTTTGGCTAATGGTATATGCTACAAAGTACAAACCAGTGCATACATCAAAGCCATACTCTTTTCTTCCTTTTAGATCTTATCAGAGCTACAGATAAAGGTGCGTACTCAAATATTAAAATCGTCATTTCTCCACCAAACCCTATACTGTCACCACTCTTTAGAATGATTCTAATGGTCACAGTAAAGGGTTTTATAAAGAAATAAAGAAGCTATGCTTAACCCATTCCCTCATATTGACACCTTTTGACGCCTCTCTAAAATCACTGTTTGAAACCATTGTGATAAATAGAGCATTTGCTCTTATAGGAGCAAATGCTCTATTTATCACAATGGTTTCCAAACTACATATTCCTAAAAATGTCCTTGTCTTTAGTAAATGCTCCTTTTCGGTAGATTCACTCAAAGAGGTTGGGTCTAAAAATAGCCTATGAGGTAATGGGTTAAAAATGTTTTAATTTACTCATCTTATCTGGAGCTCTGAACATCATCTGTATTCATCCTGTTTGTAAAGCCAAATTTACTTCCAGAATGCTTATGTTTTCCCCTTACATGATGAATATTCATGTAAAAAATAGTAATTTATGAATACCATTTACCGGATTTTTTTTTATATAATGGCTTATTTACCCTTTTTTTTTATCATATAAAGGCTTTTTCATGCATTTGCAAACAGAGTAGATTCAGATCAGACCTACAAGAGCCGTTTGATCAGCTGGGGATGCTCTATTTGCTAATAAAATTTGATAATTATGTTTCTTTACTTTCTGAAATGGCTTAGACATTGTAACCTACCTTCCATATTTCATTATCACTATTTTGTCTATGAATATCCAGTAGGTATTGAAATTTGGAACAAACACAGAACAGGGAACCAGGGGTTAACAAGAGAAATTTGGTAGCATTCTGGCAGTGAGCTCAGAAGATTAAGATCTACATTATCCCAAAATGAAACCGAGTACATGTACAGTCCCTGCTCAAATGACTCCCTTTAACCCTTTCCTCCATAAATACACCTTTCTACGCCTCTGTAAAAGTCTCCTGTTGAAACCATTGTGATAAATAGAGCATTTGTTCCTATAGGAGCAAATGCTCTATTTGTCACAATGGTTTCAAACTATAAAATTTTCCTTTTCTCTAGTTAATGCTCCTTTTCGGTAGATTTATTCAAAGTGGTTGGATCTAAAAAAATAGCCAATGGAGGAATGGGTTAAGGAGCCATCTGATTGGGGGGTGGGGCTTTCTGCTCAGTTTGATAAGGTGTTAAAAGGGCATATTTATGAAGTAAAGGGTTAAGCAAAGGCTCGGCTAGGCCTCTGTGACTGAGTGGTTATGGTCTTCTTCGACTGACAATCGCTTAGCTCCTCACCGCTGTGGTTTGAATCCCGGTCTGGGCATTTGGATTTTTCATGTGATGAAGCTTTCCAGCTGGCTTGTGGTAGGTTAGTTAAGTCTTCTGTGTACCAAACAATGTAATTTGTTCCATGCACAGAAGAACCTCTGAGGTCTTCCTCCACCTGTAATTAGCTGGATGTCGCAATATGACTGAAATACTGTTAAAGCAACATAAAACCCGAACGCAAAAAATGCTAGGCCCTTGCGAACTAGAAATATCACTAAAGGTCATGGAATATCCCCGTTCAGCTGCCTTGATCGCAAATCAAACCAAGTTCTTCGACCCCACGTGACCCAATTTCAAACTCGTCTCAGATTTTATCAAAACAATCATTCTGATCAAGTTTCATGAAGATTCAGCTAAAATGTGTCCCCTGGAGACTGTTCACAAGGTTTTTCTACTCTTTGACCTAGTGACCTAGTTTTTGACCCCACATAAACCCACTTTCATACTTGTCCGAGAATTTATCAAGACAATCATTCTGACCAGGTTTCAAGAAGATTGGGCTAAAAATGTGACCTCTAGTGTTCACAAGGTTTTCCTACTATTTGATCTAGTGACCTAATCTTTGACCCCACATGACCCATTTTCAAACTCGTACAAGAATTTATCAAGACAATCATTCTGATCAAGTTTCATGAAGATTGGGCCAAAAATTGGGTTTATTCCCATTTCGTCTACTTCCCATTTCGTCTACTGTAATTCATTCCCATTTCGTCTACTCTAAAATTTTACCCTGTTCCCATTTCGTCTACTATTATAATTAAGTTATATTTACTTAGTTGTTTTATTAATATCATACAAGATTCAGACATTTTAGGACTTCTTAATGTGTTGTCATGAATTTTTATACATTTTTTTAAATATTTAAGATGCTTTTTGGGGCATCAGACTTAATCCACAGTAGTATTTTTGACACCTATCACTCTATCATGTTAGTGGGACTATTGCATAATCATGTTTTCTTAAGTATTACCATCACTTATATCAGTTGGGCCATTGCATAATCATGTTTTCACATTTTTCTTAACCATGACTTACATCAGTTGGGTTTGGACCGAGATCAAAAGTTTAGATGATGATAATTTTCCTTGATTAGTTGAAGTGGTTTCTTGTTTTTTTAAAATTGCATTATTGCTTGCATTAAATTTCTAAGATAAAGCTTAAAACTCCTACAGAAATCTTGGGTTTTGATCCAGATCAATAGTTTGGATCAAGATAAACCAAAAAAATTACAACTTAATAATTAAAAAGTCTAAAAATGCATGAATTTTGCCTGATGTGAAGATAATATAATATTGATCAAAGACATAAAAATATAAGCAGTAGACGAAATGGGAAAGGGTGTAAATTTAGGAGTAGACGAAATGGGAACAAATGCCAAAATAGTAGACGAAATGGGAAGTAGACGAAATGGGAAGTAGACGAAATGGGAAGTTACCCAAAAATTGTGACCTCTCTGAGTGTTCACAAGGTTTTCCTACTATTTGACATAGTGACCTAGTTTTTGATCCCACATGACGGACTTACACACTCGTTCAAGAATTTATCAAGACAATCATTCTGACCAAGTTTCATGAAGATTGGACTAAATTGTGACCACGAGAGTGTTCATTGTACCAGGTTCTGCCACAGACAGACAGACTAACCGACCGACTATCAACACGCTGACTCCTATATACCCCCTCTCAAACTTTGTTTGCTTGGGTATAAAAACAATTGCTGTGTGACTTCAAAAGGCCCTACATTTTCTCATTCTGTATGTAAAATCAATTACACTAGATTAATTGTGACAGGTAATTGCCTGCCAAAGCTTGTAAAAAATACCTTAAACATCATTAACATATACATAGACAATGCTACACTGAATCCTTAATGATTTTGTTGACGAAGATACACTAGATATTTCTTTAACCCTTTCAACTCTGAATTAAAAATTTGAAAAGGACTATTCCAAAATTCAAACAGGTTAAGCTTACGGTGAATGTTTAGGGATTTTTGTAAAGAGAGCGTTTTTGCTTTGACAAATACTGTAAAATCAGACCTATTATAAGGTCAAAAGCAAACAGAGCAGACCCTGATCAGACAGCTCCTATAGGAGCCATCTGTTCTGTGTTTACTCTGTTTGCAAATGCATGAAAAGGCGTTAATATGAAGGAAAGGGTTAACTCTTTCACAGTCAAAGTCATTGGAAGGGATGTTAAAATATAAAGTTTAAACAAACATTGCAGACCCAGTCAATTGCCCCCTTTTTCAATTGTAAACATGCTCACGCGAGCTACAGATGAACAAGGTATTGATTATGATTGTAATGGAGGTAAATTACTGTTAATTAACCCTTTCCCTGTTCAATATTCATGTAAGAAATAATGACATCGTGAATATTTATTAGCTGAATTTCTATAATGTAAACTTTTCAAGGGAATGTTTTACTTGGGCAAAAACTGTAGCATCAGTCTATATAATGTCAAAAGCAGAAGTGTGAAAAGGCATTTATATGAGGGAAAGGGTTAAAGTGAATGCATTTGTGCTGGGTCAGGAAAATGAAAAACAATGTAGACCCTGGACTGCCTGGAGGAGCTGTGGAATAAGGGCTTGGGCAGTTAGTTTATAAAATTATGATAAATCTGACTCTGCAGCTTCTACAATACCAAAGTTGATGTCTAACGTAACATGCAATTATATATGCCATTATAAAAAATCTGCTAATAAATAAACTGTGTTCATGATGTCATTCTTTCTAACATGAATATTCAACAGGAAAATGGGTTAGTTGTGTTAAACCTTTCCTTCATATAAACATGTTTTTGTGCATTTGCAGACAAGTAGATCAAGATCAGGGTCACTGCTTATAAAGCTTTTTAGTTGAGTCTGAGTTCGTTCTCAAGCTTTTGATTGGTCAGATTTGAGCCAGAGGCTCAAATCTGACCAATCAAAAACTTGAGAACGAACTCAGATTCAACTGAAAAGTTTTATAAGCATGGATACAGATGGTTCCTAGAGGATCCGTCTGATCAGGGTCTACTCTGTTTGCTAATGGAATTTGAAAGATCTGTTTCTTTACATTTTTGTAACTATTTCGTCCATGAATATTCAGCTAAGGTATTGAAATTTGAACTAAACATAGAACAGAAAAAAGTTTAATTACAGCCTGTGTAAATTTTCCTTGTCTGCAATCATGATACATCTCAACCTGTCCTAAGCAGTCCCTTAATTTATTGAACATTGGTGTGTTAAATATGAGATGTTGCCACTTTTTGCAATATTTTTGACCTGCATTAATAAGCTAAAACCATCTAAATTTAAACATTCCCTCATAGGTTATATTTAGACTCAGCCTATTTAAATAAATCTACAAAAAGAAACATTAAATAGAAAAAAAGGAGAATTGTGTAAATTTCGAAACCATTGTGATAAATAGAGCATTAATTTTTGTGCCTACAGTGCAAATGCTCTACATATCATTATGGTTTAAAATAGTCTTCGACTTCGAGGCATCAAAAGGCGTCAATATGAGGGAATGGGTAAACAGAGCTTATCTGATTTTTAAACACTGGTCAAATAGATAAACTGATAACCATGCAATATCCAGTGGACTTTGTCCATCCAGTCGAACTCATTCACCCTCATTTTATTAAACAGGATAATGTAGGTACTTTCAGAACTATTCCCAAAAAGGACCCTTTAAAGGGTCTACTGAAGGGTCAAAGTTTAACCCTTTCTTCATGAATATTCATGTAAAAACTATTGATATTTAACCCTTTCCTCCATAAATACGCCTTTTTACGCCTCTGCAATAACCACTTCTTGAAACCATTGTGATAAATAGAGCATTTGCTCCTTAGATAATAGGAGCAAATGCTCTTTATATCACAATGGTTTCAATACTACACAATTATAACATTTTCCTTTTCTCTAGTAAATGCTCCTTTTCGGTAGATTCATTCAAAGAGGTTGGGTCTAAAAATAGCCTATGGAGGAAAGGGTCAATAACATCTGAAGTTTTGATCAAGGCAGAACCTGTACAATAAGATCATAATAATTTTTATTCTATGAGCAAACAGGGCAGACCCTGATGAGAGGGCTCCAACAGGAGCTGTCTGATCTAGTTCTACTCTGTTTGCAAAGGCATATTTTATTGCAAACAGAGTGGATCCAATTTTAGACAGTTCCTAATAATTGCAGGGTAGCCAATTTTGGGAAGGAGCAACAGTCCGATGGGCAATCGTCCTAAGGGGCAATCGTCTGTACCCCTCCTTTAGGAACCATTTGATCAATATCCACAGTTTGCTTACTGACCTAATATAGATCTGATTCTTAGTAAAATATCTTGCTCAAGATGCAATTATAAACATTAATCCTTTCCTTCATTATAAACACCTTCTTACACATATGCAAACAGAGAAGACCCAGATCAGATGGCTCCTATAGGATCCATCTGATCAGGGTCTGCTCTGTTTGCTTTTGACATGATATAGATCTGATTGTACAAGATTTTGGTCCAAAAAAATCCTTGAAAAAGTTCACATTATAGAAATTGATCCAATAAATTAATGTTCATGATGTTATTATTTCATACATGAGTAATTTGAGTAACTCAGAGCAGGGAAAGGTTTAAGCTAAGTAACTACTATTCATACATTCAATCTTTCTTTCTTAAATCTTAAATTAAGTGATATTGGATTGTCTCATTCAAATTCTGAGAGGGGAGGGTCATATGGCAAATTGTGTAGACCCTGATCAAATCCATGAGAAGCCCTCTGATCTGGGTTTGCACTGTTTACAAAAGCTACTTAACCCATTACTCCATGGGCTATTTTTAGACCCACCCACTTTGAACAAATCTACCGAAAAGGAGCATTAACTAGAGATAAGGAAATATTTTAGAATGTTGTAGTTTGAAACCATTGTGATAAATAGAGCATTTGCTCCTATAGGAGCAAATGCTCTATTTATCCCAATGGTTTCAACAGGTGACTGTTGCAGAGGCGTCAAAAGGCGTCAATATGAGGGAATGCCCGGTTAACTCGGTTCCCGCATTGTAAGGGTTAATACTTAATAACCATTCTTCAAATAATTAGGGCTCAAGACTACTGTATATGTGAAGACAACAAAACGGGCATTGTCCACCCACACATTGGGCTTGACCCTGACCTCAACCCCAAGAGGGAGTCCAACCCACATGATTAACCCTTTACCTGTTGAATATTCATGTAAATAATGACAGCATGAATATTTGTTAGCTGAACATTTATAATGTAAAGTTTTCACGGGAATTATTTGCTTTGACAAAATAAATAGAATCAGATCTATATACTTTCATGAGGAAACAGAGTATACCTTGATCAGAAGGCTCCTAAAGGGGCAGTCTGATCTGGGTCCACTTATAATGTTTGCAAAGGTGTGAAATAAGAGAGAAAGGGTTTAAACCTTTGAATAAGAGATCTACAAGTTTACTAACAATGGCTTATGAAATAATATAGATATGATTCTACAGTTTCTGCCATGGCCAAAATTTACTGTGTTCATGTGCCATTATAAAATATAATCTAATCAATATTCATGATGTCATTATTAATCTTACATGAATATTGAACAGGTAAAATTAGGGTTAATCAGTCCAGCAAACAGTGCAGACACTACCATTGATGGGATGGCAGGAGCAAATGGGTTGAAGAAGAGTCCATCATATACTCAGACAACCACATGTAAGTTGACTCAGTGTGAAGAATTTTACAGCGTATTAAATCATCGGACATCAAAAATAATGACAATAAACAAATCCAAAATTACAGATGTTATGAAATATGATTCATAACTTTCCACTTTCAAAACAGAAGGACAAATATTTAGTAGGTGAAGAGGCAATAAAACTTCACCATGAGCTTGATGTATCCTATTTACCCTAAGTAATTCCAACACGGGCCAATCCCGGACCTCTCTATCTAGTTTGTAAAGTCGAATAATTGAAGCTGGCACCATTTTGAAATCTTTGAATTAGACTGATATAGTATCAAATAGTGTAGACCCGGATCAAACGGCTCCTTCAGGAGCTGTTTGATCTGGGTCTACACTATTTGTGTAAGTTTGTCAGTCCGAATACTTAGGGTAATTTGGGAATGTAATAACTTTGTGCAGCTTAGATCATAAATAAAACTGAAAGATTTGCCCTTCATGAAATTTTTCAAGGGACTCTCATGGGTTTGGATCAAGCACCATGAAGGTCTACTTAATTCTCTGCATGCAAATCATGAAAATGTCCTCTAAGTGTAAAGTTTGTTTTCTGCATTGACCTAATTTACTCCATGAATATTCATATAAGAAATAATGATATCTTAAATATTCATTAGATAAATTGTTATAATAGTACATGCATGGACATAGGACTTTTCTTCCATTGCAGAAACTATAGAATCATATCTATATTATATCATGATCATAAGCAAACTGAGCAAAGCCTGATCAGACGGCTTCTTTGGGAGCCTTCTGATCTGGGTCTACATGTACTCTGTTTTCAAAGGTGCAGAAAGGCGCTTTAATCGAGAAAGGGGTTAATTTTCTGCTTAGCATGATAATGTCCTCTGTAAAGTTTGTTTTCTGCATTAACCCTTTACTCCATGAATATTCATATAAGAAATAATTTAATGACATAGAGTAAATAAAGCTGCAAATGCTCTATTTATCACAATGGATTCAAAAACAGACTTTTACAGAGAGGTCAAAAGGCATCAATGTTAGGGAATGGGTTAACCCTTTACTCCATAAATACGCCTTTTTACACCTTTGCAAACATTATCTAAGACCCAGATCAGAGAGCTCATGTAGTAACTGTCTGATCAGGATATCTGCTCTGTTTGCTTATGGAATCATAAAGGTCTGATTCTACAGTTTCTGCCAATTGACTTAAGATTCCCTGTGTTCACATGCCATTATGAATATAAATCTAATTGATAATCATGATGTCATTATTTCTTACATGGATATTCATGGAGTAAAGGATTAAACTGGGATAGGATTGGCACCTTTGCAAATAGAGTGCTGGTTACTATTAACCCTTACAATGCTGAATTTTCAAATGGAATATTCCAAAATTCAAATAGGTCAAGCTTATGGTGAATATTTAGGGATGTTTTCTAAAGGAAAGTGTAACATGACAAACAGTGCAGACCCTGATGAGAGGGCTCCCCTAGAAGCCCTCTCATCTGGGTCTACACTGTTTGCAAATGACATTAGTGACTCGGGTCCCGCACTTTAAGGGTTAAAGACTCAGACTAGATAGCTCACAATGTAGGAGCCATCTGATCTGATCTGCTTGCTTATGAAAACACTAAATTCCTCCTCACTAAAATTTCATAGTATCGAGTGTTTACCAAAGATCTGATTCTATTGTTTTTTCCATGGCTAAAAGAATTCTGTGTGCATGATACACCATTATATTAATTCAGCAAATAAATATTCATAATGCCATTATTTCTTACATGAGAATGTGAATGGTTTAGAATCGGGACACCAGGATCATAGATTATAGGCCAAACAGCAAGTTTACCAACAAAAATGCTTGGCTTACTAGGCCATTATACTTAAGTTACATGTACTTTGCCTTCCATTTTGTTTCTTCAAACAAATATAAAAATATTGAAAATAAAATATGGTTTATGCACTCATTAAAATATAAATCATGTTCTCATAAAATTCTAAATCAAGCTCTAACAAAATTCAAATTATGCACACATAACATAAAACATATCCTTTATTGATGTTTCAACAATGCTTCCATATGCAAATGATTACATAAAGAGTTGAAGATTACAACTTCAACAATACAGTCATTTGCATAATATCATATTTTTTAATAAATGTGCTCTTCAGACAGTGGAGGCAAAGAAAGTTGCTGATCATACAGAATACCGGTATATAATATCAGTCAGGTTGTCCATTTTGAATGTCCATTCTTTTTTCATGTGTCAGCAAATAAAGATTCATGATATTATTTCTGCCATGAATATTAAACAGGAAAAGGGTTAAAAGGCTTATTTATAGTAAGTTAAGGTTAAAAGAAGTCAAATCATGTCACATTTAATTCTTTCCTATGTCATATAATCGCTCATTATTTCCCATTCGCATGTATAACAATAGCATGTTACTCTGAACATGTTCCCAGCTAACGCCAGAATAACTATTTCTTGAAAAATAAAAATAATCAGCCGTATTTGAAACACCGGGTATATATACATGCTCAGTCTCCGGCTATATTCCAATAATGACCCTCATCCTACACTAAAGCTTGGATGAGGGAACATTTTCACGCATTTGCAAACAGGGCACTGTCAGATCCAGATCAGACAGCTCCTGCAGGAGCCATCTAATCAGGTTACATCTGATCAGGGTCTGCTCTGTTTGCTTATTTACAGAATATAGATCTGTTTCTACAGATTTTGTCAAAGCAAAATCTTCCCTTGTAAAATTTACATTACAAAATTTCAGCTAATAAACATTTACCATGTTATTATTTCTTACATAAATATTGAACAGGGAGAAAAAATGAACCCTTTACTCCATAAATATTCATTCCAGAAATAATGGCTGAATGAGTACCAGGTATGAATAATAGCCATATTGTTATAATGACGTCACAAACATTAGGGAATTCTTACCATGGCAGAAACTGTAGAAATAGATCTTATTTCGTAAACAAACAAATTTAACCTATTACCTCATATGCTATTTTAGATACAACCTCTTTGAATAAATCTACCGAAAAGGAGCATTAACTTGAGAAAAAGAAAATTTTAGAATTGTGTAGTTTGAAACCATTGTGATAAATAGAGCATTTGCTCCTATGGGAGCAAATGCTCTATTTATCACAATGGTTTCACAAAGTGACTTTTACGGAGTCGTCAATATGAGGGAATGGGTTAAATCAGACACATACTGAATTGACAGCCCCTAGACGACCCATGTGTTGGCTAAGGTGCAGAAAGGCTTTTCTATGGAGTAAAGAGTTTACACCATTCCGTTACAGCTGTGTGGGAATTCATGATAGTCTTTGTAACCTTGATCTTGATCTAGATTACAGGATGAATTGGCAGCTCATCCCAATTCAAACTATTTGACACTCTGATCAATAATTTTGAAATAAAATCAACCATTTCCTTCATATAAATGCCTTTTCACGCATTTGCAAACAGAGTAGACCCAGACCATATAAGACGGCTTCTATCATATGAGCCGTCTAATCAGGGTCTGCTCTGTTTGCTTATGGCATTATAATACAGATCTAATTCTACAGTTTCTGTCAGAGCCAAAATATCATGCGTTCATAAATACCGGTATTAACCCTTCGCTTGCTGAATTTTAAAATACATTTCTCCTTCTTTACCCATGCCCTGTTGTATAATTACATATATATTCACTGTGTACAAGTATTTCGCTGTGCAATCACTGCTGTGGAGTGCACCGGTTGCACAATCAATTTGTAAATAGTGCAGACCCTGATGAGACAGCTCCTGCAGGAGCTGTCTCATCTGGGTCTTCACTATTTACAGGTACGTATATTGAAGTGAATAGCAAGCGAAGGGTTAATCTAATTGAAATCCATGTCATTATTTCTTACATTGAACAGGGAAAGGTTTCACCCTTTATTACATGAATATTCATGGAAGAATATACATCATGAATATTAATTAGATTGTTCTAAAAATATAATTATGAGCATGGGGATGTATGGCCATGTCAGAAACTGTAGAATTATACTACAATCATGTATTATTATATCATAAGCAAAAAGAGCAGACCCTCACTCAGACGATTCCAACAGGAGCCATCTAATATGGATCTGCTTTGTTTGGAAAGGTGTAGAAAGGTGTACACATGTATATGGAGTAAAGGGTTAACCCTTTCCCTCATATAGACGCATTTGCAAAACAGAGTAGACCCAGATCAGACAGCTCCTATAGGACCCATCTGATCAGTGTCTGCTCTGTTTGCTAACGGAATTGGATAAACCTGTTTCTTTACTTTCTAAAATGGCTACAATGTTCCATCTGAGTCATTCCATATTTCATTATAACTATTTTGTCCATGAATATTCAATAGGTATTAAAATTTGGAAAAAATAGAACAAAATAATAGAACAGGGAATATCTAAGGGTTAAGTAGACATCATTTTTTAATCAGACATTGTTTCCTTTGGTACAAAGGGATAATAAAAGTGTAGTAGCGGAACTACGACACTCATACTTGGAAATCTGGAAATCTGTGGCTACTTATACCATGTAAGAGTGGGGCAATAGAAATTTTAACTCTTTTGCTGCCAAATATTGTCATCTACAAAATTTATTACATGTGACAATTTTTGTTTGTTTAATTTTCAGCCCCTTCCTTTCAAAAACATAACCACAGTAACAAACAATTTTGATCTTGATCAGATGCAGATTTACTCGGCATCTCATCTGGATCCAAACTGATCACAGATATGACATACCGGTAAGCAGTGGAAACAATAAAGTGCTGTTGCAGGCGAGTGATGGATTTGTGATAGCCTATGTTAACAGTTTAGATCCAGATCAGATGCAGAGTAACTCAGTGTCTCATCAGGATCCAGATCACCTATACTCTTATTATAATTTTCGAAGAAATGTGGAAGAAAATCTACTTTTAGAAAGTGTAGCAGACGACACTTTTTACAGACGACAACTATGGTACCTATCTTACAAGGAGTTAAGTGCCTTTGAGACCAAGCAATTGAGCTTGTCAACTCTAATTGACTTTACAAGCCCAGATTATGAAGTAAACACAATATAATATAGTATGTCATTATAACCATATCAAGTAACTATTATCCCTTAAACTGACAAACAACTTTTTCTCAACTTTTTTCAGTTTTTTTTTTACATATTTTGATAAAAACATGTCATCCTTTATTGAAGCCATCACATTACAGTCAACAACTGGTAAGGTGCTGTATTTGAGTATTTAGTGACCTGCATTATAGGTTGGGGATTGAACATACTAATTCTGCGTGGTTTAGAAACCACTTCCATACCAGTAGATTAGAGGTTGGAAGCGGTAGTAAACTTAGCACATACAATGCTCAATGATAGGTCTCAACTGCAATTTGTTCAAACTGCATATCATTAGCAGTATCAGTTACCTAACTCTTCACATACTAATCAGTAAATTAATGATAATACCTCTGCAAACAGTTTGGATCCAAATGATACGCCTAGTAACTCAGCGACTCATCAGGATCCAAACTGTTTGACATGCTCAGTGCATTTTTTAACAGAAATGGCGCAAAAAATTAAATTTCAGAACTGCAGCAGATGGCAAAAGTTGGCAGATGACAATTAGTTTACCTGTAAAGAGTTAACTCTATATAACCTTTACAGAGGTCCAGATGTATGAATCAACCCATTCCCTCATACTGACGCCTTTTGACGCCTCTGCAAAAGTCACTTGTTGAAACCATCGTGATAAATAATAGAGCATTTGCTCCTACAGTTTCAAACTACAAAATTCTAAAAAAAATCCTTTTCTCTACCTAATGCTCCTTTTCGGTAGAATTATTCAAAGAGGTTGGATCTAAGAATAGCCTATGAGGTTAAAACATTTTCAAGAAAATCTCCTTTACTTCTCCACCAAACCTTTTTAAAAATAAAATGTGACCACTCTTTTAGAATCGTCTCCATTAATATTTATGCATGAAATAATGACATCATGAGTATTAAGTAATTTTTTTTTTAACGGTACTTTATCAGAATCATAATCTACTGTGTGGGTTTAATACACTCTGTGTCAAAACAGAATGCCGTAAATCACGGAAATGCACTAGTGCATTTTTTATGCAAATAAGCAGTTAATGACTCCGGCCAATAATGAATCTTAAAGAGAATATGTGGTACCAATGCATGTTTAATTGTTAGCCAATCGTAGCACTCAATCGTTAGCCAATCGTAGCACTCCAGAGTGCCGTAAATCATGGAAA
Source organism: Azorinus chamasolen (assembly GCA_963576725.1). NCBI lineage: Eukaryota > Metazoa > Mollusca > Bivalvia > Cardiida > Solecurtidae > Azorinus > Azorinus chamasolen. Next base: position 52,958,781 of record OY755246.1, on the reverse strand, counting down.
TGCACTAGTGCATTTTTTATGCAAATAAGCAGTTAATGACTCCGGCCAATAATGAATCTTAAAGAGAATATGTGGTACCAATGCATGTTTAATTGTTAGCCAATCGTAGCACTCAATTGTTAGCCAATCGTAGCGCTCCATGTGTGTCGTCCGTTGTACTTCTCCGCTGTTTGTAAACAGTGGCCAAAACAGCTGCTATCAGCTATAACCGGTTTCATTTTCTATGGTATTTTTAAGGCTTATATTATAAAAATAATCTTACATTCGTGTTCGTTTCAACTTGTTTTCATGAAACTCGTTTACTATAATGAATATGTTACTTGCCAAAGCTTGTGTCATAATCATTATAGTAAACTTGTTTTATAAAAACCATTTGTAATGAATACTCATGTAAGATCCTCTATATAATGAACACTTGCAAACTTTTACCATGACAGAATCAGTAAAGTTATAATATATATATTATTTCATAAGCAAACAGAGCAGACCGAGATCTGGATCTACTCTGTTTGCAAAAATGTAGAAAGGTGCAATTATGGAGCAATGGGTTAATCAATAATAATCAGCTGACTTGTTAAAGTTTTGACATGAAAGGTACATTATTAGTTATACAGTTCTTTCCCAGGGTACATGACGATTTATTCCATGCTGAGGAAAATCATGTTGCCCGAGCCGTTAGGCGAGGGTTACATGATTTTACCAGCCGGGAATAAATCGTCATGTACCCTGGGAAAGAACTGTATAACGAATTTATTATACTGCAAAGTTTAACGGTTCGGATAATTTATATAAATTCATTTTGGTATATTAATCACTAAACGCGACAATTCCCCTAATAGCGCCTCAATTACATTATTTCTACCCGAAGGTATCCGAAGTGGTGTGCGGTATTTCATCGGCGTTCGTGTTATAATAGATGGATGGACGATATAATAACTCCTTTAAAAACTGTTTTATTGGTCATTTCAAACCAAAAGTGTTTTTAATTCATTTTTGCATTTTTTTCTTTACGCATCAATAGTTATATATTATGAATTTTGCTATTGTTTAGCCGAGTCGAGAAGTCGTTCATTTGGTTTCGGATCATCATATGTGGGGCCTGCCATGGGGAATTTCCATGTACCCTGTCAGCTCACAGGGTACATGGACTCATGTACACGGCTAGTTAACCAATCAGAAATGAGGATTTTACTTTGCAGTATAATAATGTAATCTGTTCAAAAATTTACTGTCTACATCATTAATGAAAATTGTACAACCAATTTTTTTTGTCACAAAAATCACTATAAGTTTGAGTAGTCCATTCAGTTTGATCAAGATTGTCCTATTGCAATTTTTACTTACTGTCAATTCATTCAAGCTTGTGAGAAACTATTATTGACTACATGTCAAATGGCTTGAATGAGATGTCAAGTTTATCCTTTTATACTGATAGACAGGCCTTTAAAGCCTATTCAAACAGAGTAGATGCAGATCAGACAGCTCCTGCAGGAGCCATTCCGATAAATTATACTGTTCTGTTTGTATATTAAATTATATACATTTGATTATAAGTTTCTGCCATGACAGTGTATTCGTATGATGATGTCATTATTTCTTACATGAATATTCATGATGTCATTATTTCTTACATGAACATTCATCAGCTAAAGGGTTAAGTGGGTGTCTCATCTTGATCAAAGCTATTTGGAATGAAATCGTGTGAAGACTCCTTTACAAGCCTTCTGATCTGGATCAACACTGTTTGCAAACACCAGTTAACTGATCCTTTACCACATTCAAAGAATTTGTCATTAACCCTTTTCCTGTTCAATATAATGTATGAAAGAAAGACATCATACATATTTATTAGCTGAACTTTTTTATGATATATGAGCACATGATTGTTTATAACTTGACAGAAATCGCAGAATCAATCTATAATATTCCATAAGCAAACAGAGCAGACCCTGATCAGATAGTTCCTATAGGAGATGCAAATGCGAATGCATGAACAGGCATTTATATGAGGGAAAGGGTTAAGTATCAAGCATTCATTCACCCTGGCCTTTCAACACTGAATTATCAGAGTGGATTAGTCTATCAATGTTTAACGATAGAATCCATTCACTATTAGTCTTAATCCATTCCCTCATATTGACGACTTTTGACGACTCTGTAAAAGTCACTTTGTGAAACAATTGTGATTGTGATTAATGGAGCATTTCTATAGGAACAAATGCTCTATCACAATGGTTGCAAACTACAAAATTCTCTCAAAATTTTCTCTAGATAATTCTCCTTTTCGGTAGATTTATTCAAAGAGGTTGTATCTAAAAATAGCCTATGAAGTAATGGGTTAAAGAGGAAGTCCCTACAATGAACGCATGTTTTCATAACATCATAAAACGTGGTATTAGTTATGCTCAATCATTATTATGAAGAATGTCAATTTGAACTTATATCGAAAAATTCCCCAGTGATACAAAAAAAAATTGATTTCATCAATACTTTTATTTTTTGCTGCTTCAATTTTTAAAACAATTTTTCTGTAATTTCTTTGCAAAAATGTGATCAAGATGACAAACAGTTTGGATCCTGATGAGACGCCGCATTATGCGGCGTCTCATCTGGATCCAAACTGTTTGCATGGGTAATCACAGTTTCGCCACTAGCATGCAAAGAGTTAAGTAAGTCAACAACTGTAAAAAAATACCTGCTCAATCTCTGAGTTGCTGCAATTTTTACTAACTTTCGATTCGTTCAAACCATTGAGAAGCTATTGATCAATTGTCAAACAGCTTGGATCCTGATGAGACGCCAAATTACTCGGCGTCTCATCTGGATCTATGCTGTTTGCAAATACGAAATGCCAGCCAGGATGTAATTAGCATGAAAAGGGTTCATATAAATAATCTAATAGAAAACATCTGTCATTGTGCATACATATTTCCTTTCAAGTAGGGTGTCATATTTTCATCATTCGGTAATGACATTATAATGAATTTAACCCTGGTACCTCATGGATACAAGACTTCATGACTTTAAGAATATCTTTACAAATAACCCTTTCCTCCATGAATATTTAAATGTAAGAAATAATGACGTCATGAATATTATTTACAATAATTTGTTATAACAGAACATGGACACAGGAAATTTTGGCCTTGGCAGAAACTGTAGAAATAGCATCTATGTTATATCACACGCAAAGAGTGCATACCCTGATAGGAACTGTCTGATCAGGGTCTAATATGTTTGCAAAGATGTAGAAAGGCGTATTTATGGAGTAAAGGGTTATAATTGATTTTAATAATGGCTTAAGAAGATATTTTGGAAACTTCAGTTTTTGCCAAAATATATTGACAGCTAAAATTTCAAAGGGTATTTCAAATAGTTTGCAAGATGATGTTGATGATGATGACGATGATCAGGTGGTGAAAATGATAGAGGCAGTGAAAATAATGATTACATGTATAATGAAAATGATGCTAATATTATAGCTCATTTTACTCCATGATCTGAGTCTACTCTGTTCGCATTATCTCTCTGAGGTGAAAGATTAAACCCTTTCCTTCAAATAAATGGCTTTTCATGCCTTGGCAAACAGAGCAGACCCCAATCAGTTGGCTCCTGTAGAAACTGTATGGTCAGGGTCTGCTCTGTTTGCTTATAAATTTATAACAGATATGACTCTACAGCTTTTACCAAAACATCCTATGTACATATGCCATTTTTTTAAAAATCAGCTACTTAATATTCATGATGTCATTTATTCTTACATGAATACAACAGGGAAAGAGTTTAATCGCTATACAAAATAAGCAAAAAAAAAAAAAGATCACAAAGATTATATCACAACTTCTATTGTAACAGACAAGCCTGGTGAAGCAGAAACAATCTCCATAGAAAAAAGGCCTACCCATACTATATATGCAGTGTTTGTGAGTTGCCCATCATGAACAGGCTCTTTGTGATTGTGTCAACATTAATCACCCTTGTGGTCAGGTATTCTGCTCATCCGTGAACATATATACCCCTTTACCCTACTTTGTGCAAATTATTGAAAACCATCGCAGTCCGGATCCAGATGAGAGCCGCGTAACTCAACAACTCATATGGAGCTGATGAACACAGTAGCCATAGTGACTCAGTTCTTAAAAAGAAATGTGAATAAAGTCAAACTTTAAGCAGATGGGCTAGACGACAATATATGCTTGCAGGTTGTAATTGCTTAGCTCCAGGAGCATTACAATACAATTTAACCTAAGTATTCGGACACCCTGTCTCCCTTCTCCACCAGTTTGTAAAGCTGATTAATTCATTTTGGTACCATATCGAAAACTTTAAATTAGACTGACATTGTAGCACATAGTGTAGACCCAGATCAAACGGCTCTTGCAGGAGACATTTTATATGAGTCAGCACTATTTGCCGAAGTTTGTCAGTCTGAAATTTTAAGGTAATCAGAGTTCCTTATATTCTTGGCACAATTACGTAAAAACTTCCTGGCATTCGAGTACAGTTTGAATCCAGATTAAGTACAAAGTTTCATTGTAATAAATTCAGTTTTCACCGCTTGTGATAATTTTTAAATACTGTTCGTCAAAAACTATCGTACATTTCACATCACAAATTTAGCAGATGACAACTGTCAAAAAGGAGACAATTTGAGTCCTGCAAAGGGTATTTGTACCCGAGAACCGGTCAACGATAGCGGAATGGAATGTTTAGGAAGTAAATATCAATTTTGCTTAAAGATTGTACTTTGATAATTGGTTCTCACTCTGTCTCACTGGACCTTTACCAAGCTCAGCAACACATCAACAGCCCAAACATTTTGTCTCCTGAATTTTTTATCAAATAATTTTTTAAATTTCTCTTCAAAAATAAAAATTGAAGTTCAAACAGTTTTGATCTTGATGAGAGTGACTGTGTTATAATCATTTCATTTGAATCGTGACTGTGTTATAATCATTTCATCTGAATTGAAGCTGAAAATATTACAACATTCTAAAGGTAATTAATCCTTATCATACCGAAAAAATTGTCTGCTAAAACTCTGACCTGTTACGGTTTTTATTTACTTCTGATTCGTTCAAGCTTTTGCGAAACTGTTGACCGAGTATCAAACAGCTTGGATCTGGATGATACGCCGAGTTAATTGGCGTCCCATCAGGATCCAAACTGTTTGCATTATGCGAGTCAGGTCGTGCTTACACGAACAGGGTTAAATTTCATTGGAAAACTATTTCTTTTTTCAGATATGTATCAATGAAACAGCCTAAAATTCACACAAATACCTATCAATTTAGCCGTTTTAATGCTTTACAGTAGCTCATAATGGGATGTTGGGTACCAGCTTCCAATAAGCACAAACAAATTTTTGGGTTTCAATACTAGCGTTTTGGAATGAAATAAACTGGGGAATACAAAAGGCATGGTCCCATTAATCAGTCCACAGTGATCTTCCCCTTTATCAGATTCAATTCAAAAGTTCTACTGAGAAAGGTATGGCCAGTCTGAATGAAATAGTTTAACCCTTTACTCCATAAATTATACACCTTTGCAAACAGGGTAGGCCCAGATAGGCCCTTTGGGGTTACCATCTGATAAAGGTCTGCTTTGCTTGCTTTTGATATGATATAGATATGATTCAACAGTTTCTGCAATGGCCAAAAATTCCCGTCTCCGTGTGCTGTTGTAAAATTTCATCTAATTAATATTCATGATGTTACTATTTCTTACATGAATATTCATGTACATGTAGTAAAGGGTTAACCTGGGCTTTCGATATGAAGTGTATCTAGAAACTATTTATAAGTAAAATATTTTTTTACAATTTCTCCGCCAAACCCTATCTTGCTCCTCAGAGGTAATTCTAATAAGTTGCAGTAAGATAGGGTTTGGTAGAGAAGTAAGAGATTTCAATAGAGCTGTACGCAGAGCTACAGATTAAGGTGCATACTGACAGATCTAGATACTTAACCCTTTCCCCCTTATAAACGTTTTTCACGCATTTGCAAACAGAGTAGACCCAGATCAGACGGCTCCTATAGGAGCCGTCTGATCAGGGTCTACTCTGTTTGCTAATGGATTTTGAAATATCTGTTTCTTTACTTTCTGAAATGGCTACAATGTTCTACCTTCCATAATTCGTTATAAGGGTTAAATCGTCATTTTTACACCAAACCATATAATGTGACCACTTTTTAGAATCGTTTCGAAGAGACAATTCTAAAGAGTCGGGTCACAGTATAGGGTTTGGTGGAGAAATAATGGAGATATTTTTGAAAATGTTTAAATTTATGCATCTTATCTGGTCCTCTGTGTATGCATCTTATAATCTACAGCTCTGTTTAACCCTTTCCCTGTTCTAGATTTTTTCCAAATTTCAATACCTACTGAATATTCATGAACAAAACAGTTATAATAAAATATGGAAGGTGGAACATTGCAGCCATTTTAGAAAGTAAAGAAACAGATCTATAAAATTCTGTTAGCAAACAGAGCAGACCCTGATCAGACTGCTCCTATAGGAGCTGTCTGATCTGTGTCTACTATGTTTTCAAATGCGTGAATTTGCATTTATATGAAGGAAAGGGTTCATTTAACTGTACAAACTGAAGAAAAAAACACTATTCTGCTTTAAAAATGCCATAATGTCATAAAATAATCTAAAAATAATAGTAATGGAGAATGAGATGACCAAGATGTTGGAATTTAATAGAGCGCATGGGATATCTTAATTACACGAAGATTTGTTTTGTTTGAATCAGGGTTTTACATTGCTTTAATTGTATTTCAGTCATATCGTGACAACCAGCTACCGGGTAATTACAGGTAGAGGAAGACCAATAAGAGGTTCCTCCATGCATGGAACAAATTGCATTGTTTCAAGAACAGAAGAACACCTGGGTATAAACCGTTCCGGGCTATTTTTAGACCCAGCCTCATTGAATAAATCTACTGAAAAGGAGCAATTACTAGAGAATAGAAAAATGTTAGAATTGTGTAGTATTGAAAATATTGTGATAAATAGAGCATTAATGTTGCTCCTATGGAGCAAAATTAATGCTCTATATATACGGTAACAATGGTCTCAAGAAGTGACTATTACAGAGGCATAGAAAGTTATATTTAACCCATTCCCACATATTGACGCCTTTTGACGCTTCTGTAAAAGTCATTTTGTGAAACCATTGTGATAAATAGAGCATTTGCTCCTAAGGAGCAAATGCTCTATTTATCACAATGGTTTCAGAACTACAACATTTTGAAAATTTCCTTTTCTCTAGTTAATGCTCCTTTTTGGTAGATTTCATCAAAGAGGTTAGGTCTAAAAATAACCTAAGTGGGAATGGGTTAAAGAGGAAAGGGATAAACCTGACAGACCTACTGGAAGCCAGCTGGAAGAAAATTCTCCCTATATGATTGTCAGTCGAAGATCATGACTAGGCCACAGTAATACTTAGTATACTCACATCATGAATATCAATTGTATGCACTATTTTTCATAAAGCTTTTGTCTTTGCAAACAGCATGTCATTCCTCCTAGAGGAGTCATCTGATTAGGGCTGCTCTGCTTGCTGAATACCATTTTGATAGGTCTGTTTCTTTACTTTCTAAAATGACTACAATGTTCCTGACCTTCCATATTTCATCTATATAACTATTTTGTCCATGTACACATTGTAGAGTCAGTAGGTATTGAAAATTGGACTAAATAATAGAACATGGAACGGGATAACCGTGTTATACGTAGTGTTAAACAGGTTGGATCCTGATATGACATACAGTGCAATTTAGTTATCACCAATTTATTCCTAGTCTGTTATATTACACTTAAACAGCGAATTATGATTACCTATTCAAACGTTTGCATCCTGATGAGATGCCAAGTAAATTAGTCTCTAATTAGGATTGAAAACATTTCACATTCTGACTACAGTGCTCCCTCCCTACAACGGCCCTCTCAATAACGATTCCCTCATTACAACAACGCATGTCACTGTTTCCGAAACAGCAAGGCTCCAGAAACAACTTTTTTCCATCGTATTTTCTTTATGCCTCCATCAAACCCTATATTGTGACACTCTTTAGAATCGTCACTTTGTGACGATTCTAAAGAGTGGTCACAACATAGGGTTTGATTGAGGCATAACGGTTTTAGTTATCGAAATACACATTATCTGGGGATCTGCAAACAAGCTAATTATGTTTGAATTTCCCTCCCTATTACAACTCCCTCTGAACAACACCTACAATTTTCGTGTCCCAAAGGGTGTCGTTGTAGAGAGGGAGCACTGTACATGTATATATTTTTTTAATCCTTTACTTCATGAATTCAAGAAATAATGAATATATGAATAAATATTCATTAGCTAATTTTTTACAGTGGCATCACAGATAAGGGAACATTTATCATGGTAAGAACTTGTAAAATCAGAGCTATTATTTCATTAGCAAACACAGCAGAGACTGATCAGACAGCTCCTATAGGAACTGTTTGATCTGGGTCTTCTCTGTTTGCATAAGGCATCCAAGGATGTTTCCATCAAGTCAAAGATTAACCTTTTCCTTCAAACACCTTCACACCTTTGCAAACAAATTACAAGATCAGACAATAGATCCAGATCAGATAATAAATATTCATGATGTTATTATTTCTGACATAACTACATGTATTCTCATTAGGCCTTAGGGGAAAGGATTAATCCATTAATACCTCATAGGCTATTTTTAGACACAACCACTTTGAATAAATCTACAGAATAGTAGCATTCATTGGAGAAAAGGATTTTTTTAGAATTATGTAGTTTTTAAACCATTGTGATAAATTGAGCATTATGCTCCTATAGAGCAAATTCTCTATTCATCACAATGGTTTCAAAAAGTGACTTTTACAGAGGCGTCAAAAGGCGTCAATATGAGGGAATGATTAAAACAATGTGATTTATAGGGAGCTGCAAATCAAAGACACGTCCTCGGCTGTAACATCGTTAATGAAGGTCATTAATTACATGTTAATGTTTGTTTACACCTGTGGACCACGTCAAGCATGTAGGACCTACGTGACAGCCAATGAGAACAAAGACGTAACGACAAACAGCCCTAGTTAACTCTTAGCACGCCAGCGATTAATTTTTTAATAACCTATGACAACAGCTTGGATCCAGATGAGTTGAGCAACTTGGCATCCATCAGGATCCAAACTGTCTGACACTCTGTACTTTTGATGATAAATGTTGAAAACCTGATTTTGAGAATGTATCAGAATCAACTTAAGCAGATGGCAGTCACTAATTAGCATGCAAAGCGCTAACCTATTATTCAACATGTATATTACCTGGAAAAAATATTATTTATATCCTGGTGAGAAAGAATAGCTACTTAACTGGTTTAAAAACCTACATCTGGGGAAACCCAAAGCTCCTTCACCATTTCCTTCATATAACCACCTTTTCAAGAATTTGCAAACAGAGTAAAACCAGATCAGACGGCTCCTATAGGAGCTGTTTGATCAGGGTCTGCTCTGTTTGCAAATGGACTTTGATAGGTCTGTTTGTTTGGTTTCTAAAATGGCTACAATGTTCCAACTTTCATACTTCATTAGAACTATTATGTCCATGAATATTCAGTAAGTATTGGAATTTCGAATAAACAGGAAAAGGGTTTGCCTCTGAATGTGGAATTTTCAAAAGGACCATTAACCCTTTCCTTGTACAAACACATTTCCACACCTTTGCAAACAGAGTAGACCCAGATCAGATGGCTGCTCTAGGAGCCATTTGACCAGGGTCTGTTGTGTTTGCTTATGAAATTATAATAGATCTAATTCTACATACAGTTTGTGCTAATACCAAAACATCCTGTGTATATATGTCATTATAAAAATGAAGCTTATGAATCTTCATGATGTCATTATATCTTGAAATGAATATTGAAAAGGGAAAGGGTGAAATAACTCTTTCCTGTTTAGCATTTATTGAAGATTCTCTTGTAATTGCTATCCAAACTATAATATTGTAATTGCATAGCATATAACAAATTGGCAGCAAACAAGACTTGGTCCCCTTAAACCCTTTACCTAATGAATATTTATGTAAGAAATAATGACATCATGACTATTTATTAGTTGCATTTTTGTAAAGGTTGAATCAGATCTGTGTCATTCCATAAGCAAACAGAGCAGACCCTGATCAGACAGCCCCTACAGGAGCCATCTGATCTGGGTCTACCCTGTCTGCAAAGGTGTAGAAAGGTGTGTCTATGGATTGAAGGGTAAAAAGAGATTTTAATGTATTCACACAGAAAGAAACATAGATACAAACAAACAAACAAACAAAGGCGTATACATAAGATACAAATGTAGATAAAAACAGGTACTTACACATCATCATTGATAAACTTTTCCAAATCGAAGTCTATTGTCACAGAATCATTGTCTAAGCCAAGATCCGAATCTGAAATCATATAATTAGAGATATATAAGTACTTTAACCCTTCAGGTCTTTATGCAAATGCAAACAGAGCAGATCCTGATCATACTCATGCTCCTTTTTATCACATTATGGTTTCAAAAATAGACTTTTACAGAGGCGTCAGAAGGTGTCAATATGATTAAATAAAACAATGTACATCAGAAATATTTCTATTTTTACTGTAATCTTATTGGGTAGGTTTACAAGCCAAATTGTCTCTGGGTTTTTTATTCAATTATTTCAATAATTCTGTTGACATCAGTGTCACTGAAATTAAAGGGGATTTTTTTTCAATTTTTCAATTAGGGGGAAAATATATACTTTTTTAGGAGGGGAATGGGGCCAAAAAGGCCTGAAAAAAACACACTCATTCGTAACTGTATAGAACGCAGACTGTAAACAAAATTTTGTATTATTAATAAGTTTCAGAGTATCATCTGGGAGTTTGGATCCTCATCAGAGAATATGCCTTGACCACAAGAAAACCTCTCTACACATGCCTAATAAAGTCAAATTAATTCTTGCTCCATAAACACGCCTTTCTACACATTTGCAAACAGAGTAGACCCAGATCAGATGACTACTGGAGGGTCTGCAAATCATTTGACATTGATTCAGTTGGTAAAATTATTTCATAATTATTACTGTTTATCTGTAAAGCTGAGCGTAAATCAAAATATTTAAAAGTATAACTTCTTTACTTCTCCACCAAACCCTATAATGTAATGACCACTTTTTAGAATCATCTCTTCTAAAGAGTGGTCACAACATATAGGGTTTAATTGAGAAATGACGATTTTTAGTATTTGAGTACGCACCTTTATCTGTAACGTTATATTAAGCCAGGGGTCACTGATTTGTAGGGTATATCGCCTCATGAAATTCTAGATCATTCATGACACTCGAAATCACCATGCTGTTCAAATTAGCCCAGACAATGTAAATTTAATTAAGATATTTACATGGGACATGGATGCACAGAATCTAATCATGTTTACCGATATAATTAACATATCCTTTTAACCCCCTGAATGCTTAATATTCTAAGTGGAATGGCCCATAAGCATTTAACCCATTCCCTCATATTGACGACTTTTGACGACTTTGTAAAAGTCACTTTGTGAAACCATTGTGATAAATAGAGCATTTGCTCATATAGGAGCAAATGCTCTATTTATCACAATAGTTTCAAACTACACAATTCTAAAGTTTTCCTTTTCTCTAGTTAATGCTCCTTTTCGGTAGATTTATTCAAAGAGGTTGTATCTAAAAATAGCCTATGAGGGAATGGGTTAACAGTAGAGTCTATCCAGTATAGATGGGTTAAATTTGCCAGAGGGTTTAGAGTGACAAACACTGCAGACCCTGATCAAAGGAATGATTCCTTAGATCTGGTTCTACACCGTTTGCATATACCAGTACACTTGTTTCTTGTATTCAAAAGGATTAACACTTTCTGCATCACTTTCGTCTTGCATTAACTTCATTAAGCTACCACCAGCCTTAACCTATTCCTTCATAGGCTATTTTTAGACCCAACCTCTTTAAATGAATCTACCCAAAAGGAGCATTTACTAGAGAAAAGGAAAATTTTAGAATTATGTAGTTTGAAACCATTGTGATAAATAGAGCATTTGCTATTATAGGAGCAAATGCTCTATTTATCACAATGGTTTCAAGAAGTGATTATTACAGAGGCGTAGAAAGGTGTATTTATGGAGGAAAGGGTTAAGACCCATTATCAATGATTGCTTTATTTACAAGATTTTATAGTCCACTCTTTCCAATAATGTGTATATTCTTTTTAACCTTTATTTCATATAAATGCCTTTTCATGCCTTTGCAAACAGGGCAGATGCCAGGATCAGACGGGTCCTGTAGTAGCCATCTCGCTAGATCAGGGTCTGCTCTGTTTGCTTATGAAGTTATAATAGATCTGACTAAACAGTTTCTACCAATAACAAAATTTATATATTCATATAATTTTTTTTACAAAATTTCACCTACTGAATATCGACAATGTCATTGTTACGCAAATATTAAACAAGGAAAGCGTTTGACCAAATCACATTTTGCAATCTGACCAATCAAAAACTTGAGAACGAACTCAGACTCAACTAAAAAGCTTTATAAGCATGCACCCTGTTGTCAAAACAGTGTTGCAAATGACATCAGGTGAAATCAGCCACAGATCCGTGAAATCAGCTACATCTCCTCTGTTTTATTCCTGAATCAACCCTTTCCCTGTTCTATATCTATTCCAAATTTCAATACCTACTGAATATTCATTGACAACATAGTTTTAATGAAATTATGGAAGGCGGAACATAATGTAGCCATTTTAGAATCTAAGCCTTAAAGGAAACAGATCAAAAGAGCAGACTCTGATCAGACGGCTCCTATAGGAGCCATCTGATCTGGGTCTACTATGTTTGCAAATGCATGAAAGGGTTAATCTATTATTGGTGCATCAAAGCCAAATAACAAATATTGAATCAAATATTTTAGTCAAATCACTTGCTACCCTAATTGCACTAAAGTATTTGCACAGACAAACATTTACGCAAATTATACAGTTCCAGATCAAACGGCTCCTAAAAGAATTAGTTGATCAGGGTCTACACTATTTGCAACAAAGTCAGTCTTAGTCTAATTTAAAGTTACCAATATGGTGCCAAATTGAGTTATTCAGCTTTACGATCTAGTGGCATAGGGAGACTGGATGCATGTCCAATTAATTAGAGTGTCCGAATACAGCAAAATCTGTCTGAGCAAGTGTGTGTGACCACCGAAAATAAGACTCTCTCTAGGTCTAAATTAACCCATTCCCTCATAGGCTATTTTTAGATACAACCTATTTGAATAAATCACCCGAAAAGGAGCATTAACTAGAGAAAAGGATTTTTTTTTAGAATTTTGTTGTTTGAAACCTGATTGTGATAAATAGAGCATTTGCTCCTATAGGAGCAAATGCTCTATTTATCACTATGGTGTTTGGGAAACTTGTAACCTGTAGATTTCCAGTATGGCGATGTCAAGAAATTGGCATATTAGGTTCTTACACAGAATCTAATAAGTCGGCATACGATGTCTAATACTTGTTATCTTGTAAGAGTATATTTTTAAAACATAGTATAATACATTTGTATAATACATGTACTTTAGTGTTATATTCAAATATAATTTACATTTTTTATCATTGGTACGCTTCATCCAGGAAATGGTACGTATAGTCCTGATACACTTCGGCAATGGTACGCTTAGTCCATTTTCCGTTTCATAAAGTGACTTTTACAGAGGCGTAGAAAGGAGTATTTATGGAGGAAAGAGTTATGTAAGGAAAATATATCATTCTTCCAAGCAAGACTCTTTATGATATTGAAACACGCCCAGAGTAAATATGTGAACAAATCTCTCCTTGCATGTCGTAAATGTCGTCTGCAAAGATTGTCATCTGCTACAATTCTCAAAATTAATTTCATTTTTTTTTTAAACTTTTTTTTTATTTCATATATACCGTCAGAATGTGAAATACATGTAGTTTGAATAATGATGAGAAACCGAGTAATTTGTCATTTAACATGGATCCTACACAAGCTGTCTGATCTGGGTCTATTTTAATGTTTACAAAGGCATCAAAAAGCGTCTCTATGATGTAAAGCGTTAATGTATTTACAAACTTGTTATTATGATACTCAGGGCAATTTGATATGACAGCGATATGATAGTCACAACGAATGTTACTGTCACATGTTCCGCACTCATGATAATCACTACATGTATGAGGTTACCTGCTTGTATCATTAAAATCTGGACCATCTTTAGTCCCTTCAATGCTATTGCTTAATTGTTCATGGAAATAGTCTTTGATTGTTTAAAGATAGGGTCAATTCAGTATAAAAATATAGATTTGCGAGAGGAGTTTGAATGACAAACAGTGCAGACTCTGATCAGAGGGTTCCTAGAGGAGCCCTCTGATCTGGGTCTGCACTGTTTCCAAATACTGGTGCATCCATTTCTCACATTGAAAGGGTTCAAATGTAAATATTATGCCTATATAAAAATCTCTAAATTATACGGGTAAAACTGTCATCTGCCTAAATTTCCTTGCTAATTTTTGTTTTTCCTTTTCTTTTTCAGTGTCAAACAGTTTGGATAATAATGAAATGAAGACTCATCATGTAATCTCAATCAAATTCTTCTGGAAATTCTACCTCATTTAATACAAATTATCTTTGTTTTTCTTGCTAGTCAAATTGTCTGTCTGTTAGTCTGTCTGTCTGTCTGCATGTCTTCTCTCTCTCTCTCTCTCTCGCTCGCTCGCACACGCTCCCTGTCATTTACCTGTCTGTAAATTCTGAATGTTTATTCGTTTGTATGCAAAGCTACCACCATTCAGCAAAAGTTCAAGAATTAGTATTAGCATCTCTACAAAAACTCCTTTTATCATATATTCACCCTAAATAATCGGACACCCAGTCTCCCTCCAGCCCTTGTTTGTTCAGCTGATTAACTAGATTTTTTTTTATATTAGGGCATTGACAGAAAACGGTAGAGCTGTAGAATCAGATCTATGTAATTTCAAAATATTTAATAAACAAACAGAGTAGATCCAGATCAGATGGCACCTGTGGGAGACTAATCTAGTCTGTTTGCTTTAACCCATTCCCTCATATTGACGACTTTTGACGACTCTGTAGAAGTCACTTTGTTAAACCATTGTGATAAATAGAGCATTTGCTCCTATAGGAGCAAATGCTCTATTTATCACAATGGTTTCAAACTATAAAATTCTAAAATTTTCCTTTCTCTAGTTAATACTCCTTTTCCGTAGATTTATTCAAAGTGGTTTGGTCTAAAAATAGCCTATGTGGTTACGCATTTATATAGCTATGATTCTACAGTTTCTGGCAAAGCCAAAACATCCTGTGTTCATCCTTCCAATATAAAATCAAAGCTTTGTAGATGCTGCAGTATTCTTTGCATGGTATCAATCTGATATCGAATATGTTTGCTTTGGCATGAAAATGCGTATCTATAAGGCAAAGGATGAACACTCTATCCAGTTGATGATATAGGTGCAGCTGACACTTCAGCCGTTTCTCATTATGCTTATTATCACACTGACCACTTGCAGTTATGGGCGTGATTACCTAATCGCTTGCATAAGGTTATCCGACGTGCGCTTCTTTATTCATTGAGTATTTTCATTCATGTTATGATCACGTGATTTCTTCATGTGACTGATATTTGTATATCCGTGCGCCCTTCTTACACATTGCTATATTTTGGGGGTTTTGTTGATTTTTGCACAAACTAAGCCGAAGCTAATATGTTACGAAGCATTTTCATGTCAAATATAGTTTACCACGATTGGTTCCGGATACCATGTTATTAAACACCTTTTGTATCCATCGAATGCAGGTCAATAAATTGCACTATATTGTAAGGTCGGTGAGGGTACCATAGGTTAGGCTCTGGAACGCCACCTTTGAATTCTATTCGCAAAGAATACAAAAATAATCAAATCAATATTCATGATGTCATAATTTATTATATGATTATTCATAAGGGGGTGAGGAATGACTTGAGTTATGAGTAACCTACTTGGTATTCATATTGTACTTTTGTTTTTTGTCCTTGATTTATTGGTATCACTGCATTCAAATAAAACACACCTATAGTTTTGCATGCTAGCCATGAACTCGTGATAACATGCATGTATGAAAACTCAGAGCTACATGTTAAAAGTGCCTACCCAACTACTAAAATCATTATTTTTTCACCAAACCCTATACCGTGACAACTCTTTAGAATTGTCTCAAAGAGACCATTTAAAGAGTGGCATACTGTATAGTGTTTGGTGGTGAAATAAAGTAGCTTTTCCTGAAAATCGTTAAATTTACACATCTTATCTGGACCTCTAAAAACTGTTTGTATCAAATTCAGACAAGATCAAGTGATCTTTTTGACAATCTGGTCATGGTTTCCGAGAAAAAAAAAATGCGAAAAAAATCTGCTCTAATATTATTACTGTAATTGTTCAGACAGACAGACTGACAGGCAAGCAGTGCAGACCCAGATCAATGGAAATGGTTGTATCATGCACTATGACTAAAATTCAACAGGTAAAGGGTTAAAAAATGATATATAATCACAATTTACGTTATTCCTGTCTTTGAGGATGCTTTAAATTTGACACTGCATTCTTTGCAATTTCTTCATTGCATCCATCTTCCTCAGTCCTTTCCCTCCTCTATATTTATTCTATCATCCATCTTCCTCAACCCTTTCCCTCCTCTATATTTATTCTATCATCCATCTTCCTCAACCCTTTCCCTCCTCTATATTTATTCTATCATCCATCTTCCTCAACCCTTTCCCTCCTCTATATTTATTCTATCATCCATCTTCCTCCACCCTTTCCCTCCTCTATATTTATTCTATCATCCATCTTCCTCCACCCTTTCCCTCCTCTATATTTATTCTATCATCCATCTTCCTCAACCCTTTCCCTCCTCTATATTTATTCTATCATCCATCTTCCTCCACCCTTTCCCTCCTCTATATTTATTCTATATTTCAATACATACTCAATATTCATTGACAAAATAGTTATAATGAAATATGGAAGGTGAAACATTGCAGATATTTAAGAAATTAAAGAAACCGATCTATCAAATTCCATTAGCAAACAGAGCAGACCCTGATCAGACGGCTCCTGATAGGAGCTGTCTGATCTGGGGCTGTGTGACTGTTTGCAAATGCGTGAAAATGTGTTTATATGATCAAAAGGTGTTAATCCATTGCATGCTATCATTTAACTTTATCATTATTCATGTATTGGCAAGTAAGAAATAATGACATCATGAATATTAATTAGTTTAATTATTATAATAGATCATTATAGTCACAAGAATTTCTGACCATGTCAGAAACTGTAGAATCATATCTACATTATATCATAAGCAAACAGAGCAGACCCTGGTCAGGAGTCATCTGATCTTGGTCTACTCTATTTTCAAAGATGTAGAAAGGCATGTTTATGCAGGGTAAACTCATGTAAGAATTTATGATTTCAGGTTCTACTTTGTTTAACCCTTTCCTCCATAGGCTATTTTTAGACCCAACCACTTTGAATGAATCTACCGAAAAGGAGCATTTATATAACTAGAGAAAAGGATTTTTTTTAGAATTTTGTAGTTTTGAAACCATTGTGATTAATAGAGCATTTGCTCCTATTTATCACAATGGTTTAAAAAAGTGACTTTTTCAGATGCGTAGAGAAAGGCGTATTTATGGAGGAAAGGATTAAATATTAAATTATTTATATCTGATTCTGCCATGGCCAAAAAACCCAGTGTTCGTATGCCATTATAGAAATGAAGCTAATAATTATTCATGATGTCATTATGTTTAATATGAATTATTAAGACATCGGGTAATTTAGGTTTCTTAGTCAGTATCATTTAAACTGTTGATGTATATCATTATTTCTTACATGAATATTCAGCAGGGAAATGCCATTAAGTAGTTGTCTTTTCAAACAGTTTTGATCCTGATCAGAAGCTGAGCTACTGATAACCCATTTTATCTTCATAGTCCATACACATGGTGATAATTAACCATTTCTTCATAGGCTATTTTTAGACCCAACCTCTTTGAATGAATCTACCCAAAAGGAGCATTTAATTACTAAAGAAAAGGAAAATGTTAGAATTATGTAATATTGAAACCATTGTGATAAATAGAGCATTTGCTCCAATGAAGCAAATGCTCTATTTATCCCAATTCACAGGTTTTTCACCTTCTATAACAGAGGCCTGTAATAGGCCCCTTCCCAATTGAAAATTTCTTTAAAATCATGCAGTTTTCCCAAAAATCCAAACTTACACCAGCTTTTTTGTTTCCCAAATCAGCAATTTTAGCGATAATTCTTCCCAAAACCAGCAGGCTAAGGCCCCCTCCCAATTAAGAGAGAAAAAGCCCTGCAATTATTTCAGTAAGTGACTCAATTACAGAGGCGTATTTATGGAGTAAAGGGTTAACCCATTACTCCATGAATATTCATGTAAGAAATAATGATATCATAATACAGATACGATTAATTGTCATAATAGCACACAGATACAGGATGTTTTTGACCATGGCAGAAACTCTAGAATCATATCAGATGATCTATATTATACACTGTAATAAAAGTAAACAGAGCATACCCATATCAGATGGCTCCTACAGGAGCCATCTGATCTGGGTCTTCTCTGTTCACAACTTTTGGCATAGAATCTGAAAGGCACATTTATGGAGTAAAGGGTTAAAATAAGATTAAAAGGTGTAAGGAGGAGTTTGGCAAACAAATATTTTCAGGATGTTACATATAATGGATAGACTGGCAAAGTACAACACCATAATTTATGCTCCTACATACAATACAACACCATACAACATAATCATAACAAGCCATACAGATAATCATATTTCATTTAACACACCCAGAGCCTGTAATAAATATGACTTTTGTAAGTTTTTCATGCAGATTTTTTTCATGGAAGCTTAATGACTCAACAGATGGGAGTGCCATTTATGAGTTAATGCGAGAATCAAATGTACAGACATTTGCATATGGTGTAGACCCAGATAAGGGGGATAATCTAGCATAGTAACATCTGATCAGGTCTGCACTGTTTGTCATTCAGAGTCCACTAGCAAATTTAAGCCTTTCATACAGTTTGAATTCTAACATTTAACACTAATGTACCATTCCCTTTTGAATATTCAACATTCAAAGGGTTATAAACTCTCGTCATGGGTAAACATATCTAGCTGTATTTACAAACAGATCAAGATGAGACACGCTGAGTAACTCGGCATCTCATCAGGATCCAAGCTGTTTGACACTCGATCGATAGTTTCTTAAAAGTTTGATCGAATAGGAAGTCAGTGAAAAATTCAGCTAATCAGAATTGAAGCAGACAGCATTTGAAGGGATAAAGCAGGGTCAGGATGTTAGTCCTTGGGCTTCACTCCCTAATCTGCCAAACTCGGCAGGCGAGATATTTACGAACTTCTGAAGTACTGTTTGGACTATGATCATGCCATATACTGATCAGCGATTGCAACACAAGTTAACGTTTTGCTTGAAAGAGAGGCACTCTGACGTCTTTGCAAACAGAGTAGACCCGGATCAGACGGCTCCTATTGGAGCCGTCTGATAAGGGTCTGCTCTGTTTGCTTTTGGAATGATATTCTGTTTGCTGATGGAATTATAACGGGTCTGCCATGGCCAAAACTTCATATGTATATATGCCATTAGCATTATTCAGCAAATAAATCATCATGATGTCATTATTTCCTACATGAATTATTATATTGATCAGCTAACAAATGGTCAAATCATGACAATTGCTTTTATTATGAGTGTTATTCGAATCACAATGCTATACCAGCGAACTGGTGAACAGTATGGATACAGATTCATTCGAGACATTAAATCTTTTTGACAAAAGGATTGTATGTTTAAAAAGAAATGGAAGAAAACTAATATTTTGTAAAACGCAATTACAAAATTATCATACAGTGAAACCTGTCTATAATGGCCACTAAATTACATCAAGTATTTTGTGTTCAAGGCAGATGGCTGCTTAAAAGCAAGGTGAAAGTAAAACAGAATGCTCCTATAGGAGCGTTCTGTTTTACTTTCATCTTGCTTTAAGCAGCCACCTGCCCTACATACTAAACTAATTAACACAATTTAGTGGACATTATAGGGAGGTTTTGCTGTACAAATTTGGCCAGACAAACTGAGCTAAACAGTGTTGACCCAAATTGCTCCAGAAGGAACAGATTGATCTGGCTCTACACTGTTTGTCATACCATTATTTGTTTTTAAAAAACAATATCAAGCAAGTTGACATAGGAGATTTGGTATCTTGGTTTGCCCTTTCATTCATATGTGTTTTCACTCATTTCCATCCTATAGGAGCTGTCTGATCAGGGTCTGCTCTGTTTGCTAGTGGAATTTGATGGATCTGTTCTTTATGTTCTAAAATGGCTACAATGTTCCACCTTCCATATTTCAAAAATTTATAACTATTTTGTCCATGGATATTCAGTAGCTATTGAAATATAGAATAAATATACAGGGAAAGGATTAACCACAAGCAGAGCAACAGATAAAAGTTGCGTACTAAAATATTTAAGAATCGTCATTTCTCCACCAAACCCTATGTTGTGACCACTCTTTAGAATCGTCTCTTTGAGACGATTCTAAAGAGTGGTCACAACATAGCGTTTGGTGGAGAAATAAAGAAGTTAAAGATACCAAAGAGTAGAAACATAGAGTTTGGTTGAGAATCAAAGGAGTAAGGAGTTATTCTTGAAAATGTGTCAATTCACACATATTATTGGGACCTCTGACAATAATATCATTGAGAAAACCACAGTCTATTTATGCTGGTTAACCTTTTTCTAAAATGAATACTTATAAATTATAATGAATGAATAATGAATTATAAATGAATTGACTACTTAATGAATATTCATTTACTTAATGTTTGTAATGTAAACTTTCCAACGGAATGTTTTGCTTTTGACGAATCAGATCTCTATAATTCCATAAGCAAACAGAGTAGACATAGATCAACTGACTCCTACTGGAGCCATCTGAGCTGGGTCTAGTCTGTTTGCAAAGGCATGAAAAAGTGTTTGTATGAGTAAAAGGGTTAAACCTTTGAATGCTGAACATTGAATATGCTGAACGATTTTGAATGATAAACACTGTGCTGCCCCTAATCAGAATGCTCCTTGGGGAATAATCTGGTCTGAGTCTACACTGTTTGCAAATGCCAGTTACACTCATTTCCTGCATTCAAAAACGAGGGCTTGGTGCAAAACTATTCTAACTCCTTCACTTTGTGAAGGAGTTAGAATAGTTTTGCACCAAGCCCTCGGAAAGTTATGTAGAAGCTGCCAACCCTTTGAATACTTTCTCTGTAATGAACATCAATTTGCAGAGTACAATGATTGCACTTCTATGCACATACATGTATATTTACCGTGTCATATAAATAAAATCTGATGCTGCAGTATAATTTACTTAGATGACAGGATCCATAATATGTTTTCTAAGTAATTAATATCAGGCATTCAACTATCAGCTATGTGTAAAAGGAAGAATGGTAGATGTAAAGATTTGCTGAAATAGATTGTCTTCAAAGTACTAGTACCAGTACTACTTTTAACTAAGTCTACTACTATTACTACTACTTCTACTACTACTGATGAAAATGATGACGATGATGTTGATGCTGACAAAACTTGGTTAAACTGCTATTGTTACAATTACTCATGCAACTAATGATACTGTGGATGTTATACTACTACTACCACTACTTTTACTACTACTTTTACTGCTACTTTTACTACTACTAACTATTACTACTACTACTACTACTACTGATGATGATGATTATGATGTTGATGACGACACAATTTAAACTGCTATTGTTACAATTACTCATGCAACTAATGATACTGTGGATGTTATACTACTACTACCACTACTTTTACTGCTACTTTTACTACTACTACTACTAACTACTATTACTATGTACTACTACTACTGATAATGATGATGTTGATGACAAAACTTAATTAAACTGCTATTGTTACAATTACTCATGCAACTAAAGATACTGTGGATGTTATACTACTACCACTACCACTACTTCTACTATTACTACTACCACTACTACTACTGCTGCTGCTGCTGCTAATACTAATACTACTAATACAGCTACTACCATCATTGAAAAATGACAATGTGACTTTACCTTCTTATATATACTGATGTATTAACATTATATACGGTACATATTGCTTTAATTTATAATAATGTATATGTAATGCCCATGTGTTCATATTGCAATTGTAATGTTGTGTATTATATTGTAATGTTCATAATCTCCTATATTGGAGGAAATAATCAATGTGAATTGACTTGACTTGCTTACTGTAACTACTATTACTACTTACTGCTACTGCTGTTACTACTACTATTACTTACTACTACTACTACTACTACTACTGCTGCTGCTGCTACTACTACTATTACTACTTAAATTACTGCTACTGCTGGTGTTGTTACTACTACTATTACTACTACTACTACTACTTCTATTACTACTCCTACTACTACTACTATTATTATAATTACTACTACTACTACTACTATTACAACTACTACAGCTGCTGCTGATGATCATAATTATGTTGCTACTTCTACAACTACTCATGCAGCTAATGCTACTGTTGATGCTATTATACTACTGCTCCTTTTTTCAGTAGAGACAGTACTACATCTACTGCTATACCACATCCATTGTTGCTACTACAAATGATGCTAAGTTCTGCAGCTACCATATATCAATAATGATAATTCATGTAATACTTTTAGTACTTCTACTACAAATAATAACAATTATTATTATTATCATCATTATTATTAATATTATTAGTATTATTATTATTTCTTCTTCTTATTATTATTATTTTCTATTATTATTATAGATAATTTATTTATCCATTATCATTATGATTATCATTATTATTGATAATTTATTTCATTATTATTGGTATTATTGTTTATAGTATTATAATCATTATAAATTTAATTTATTTATTTATTTATTATTATTATCTTTGAAATAATTTATTTCATTATTAGTATTACTATCGTTATTATTATTATTATTATTATCATTATTATACCCATTTTGTAGAAAAGATATTTGTAGAAAGACGGGCATGACGTTTCCAGCACTACACTTTTGATGATGATGATACTGCTTGTTGAACCTAAACTTAATCCACATTAGTTTAGAGAGGGTTGTATATCCTGTATCTTCTCTAAATAAATAAGTTTTAGGCTACAGGGAACGAAATGTGAATCTTTTGACACGATATGCTTTGAAAATCTGTTTTATATATACATTTATGTACAATAGCCTTGGTTTCTTTTCCATTGCATGCGATATAAAGCAAGGTGTTACACCAAACAAATTTCAGTCAATACCCTGTCATTACCTTAACCCTTTCCATGTTCTATGTTTATTCCGAATTTCAATACCTACTGACTATTCATGACCAAAATAGTTATAATGAAATATGGAAGGTGGAATACTGTAGCCATTTAAGAAAGTAAAGAAACAGATCTTACAAATTCTACGAGCAAACAGAGCAGTCTACTCTATTTGCAAATGCGTGAAACACGTTTATATAAGGAAAGGGTTAACACGCTATCGCTGAATTCGTCATGACCTTGCACAACAGTTTGCATCCAGATATGACACAAGGGGGTACTCGATGTCTTAGCAAGAACCAAATTGTTTCACATTCAGTTTGATCTTTTTCATAAAAAAATGCAATGCAACATCGATTGTGGAAATGAAGTAAGCGAAAAACTATTTGAGTGTGCCAAATCCCTATGTATGATTGGTATTTTAGATACAGTATCAAATAATTAAGGTTGTTAAGTGCTTTTCTGTCACCCGTGACATTTTTTGCAGACGACTTTTTTGTTGACTGAGAAGTGAATATTTCGTAAACACAATCAGTTTTATAAGTTATAATTACTACCATTCAGTAAAAATGCAAACTTTCTTTTCGTGTTACTAAATCAATTTCGTCTTCAAAATTGTCGTCTGCTCGAAGTCTAAAACACAAGTTTCTCCTATTTATTTACCACTGTGTCATCAATTAGTTTGGACCTGAGACATCGAGTTATTCGGCGTCTCATCTAGATCCAAATTGTTTACAAAATCGACAATGGTATTGGATTGAACTTGTGAATAAACAACATTTTTGTGGATTTTCTTAACCCCTTACTCCACAAATACGCCTTTCTACGCGTTTGCAAACAGAGTAGATCAAGATCAGACGGCTCATGATGATTCTACATTAATATTCACGATGTCATGGTTTCTTATATAAATATGCATAGAGTAAAGGCTTAGTACCATAAGACATGCTCCTATTCTATCTAAATTAGTATCTGTATATCCACTTAAGGATCGGAAATTAGGTTAATTGTTACAAGTACTTTCTTAATTGGGGACAAGATTAATTAACCTGGTAGATCTAGACGTTTAACTAATACGTTATGTTATATATTTTATTCTTATAAAACTATATCTGGAACGATATCTTTACTTATAGACTCAACTTTAAAGTTAAAAGTACACTATTAATTATATTAATGAAATGCGGAGATCTTTCTTTACAGTATATTGTACTGTCAGTTCATTGAATTAGCTTCAGAATTAAACCTTACCTAACACAGACGAAAAAGTTGGATCTTCTGTTAATACATCCATATGTCCGGATTTTAAACACTGCGTCAAGTACTTTTTGTTACAAATCCATGTTTTATGTTACGTGCTCAGCGAGGTATAACAACACAATTCATCAAATTTATCAAAACATGGAAATATACACCGGTATGAACTTCGCCCTGTGACGTCACGCCATGTGATATTTTGGACAGCTATTCTTGTTTCCTCCAGCGTGTATATGGTTAAGGTTTCGGAGGTTGCCGAAAATGGCAGATAAAGCGACCTAGAAACTTAGCCGATATCTCTATAAGTGATTTTAACCATTTGAATGCTGAATTTGCGAAGTAGAACGGTCCGTCGTTGTTTAAAGTCATAAAGTCCATTTACTATGAAAGGGTATACTTTGCGAGATGATTTTGGAATATGCAAACAGTACACACTCTGATCAGAGGGCTCTTCTAGGAGCCATTTGATCTGGGTCTACACTGTTTTTAAATACAAATACACTCGTTTTCCCCTTTCAAAGGGCTAACACAATGAAATATATCTGTACGTGAAACACATTAATCATTGCCTGATTTTGACGATATTGCAAACAGAGTAGACCCAGATCACACGTCTCCTGTAGGAGTCTTTTGACCAGGATCTGCACTGTTTGCGTAATTCAAAATCATCTAGGAGACGACTAATCAGGGATTGGTCTGTTTGCTTATGAACACAATATATTACGAGTCTGTAGTTTCTACCATGGCAAAACAGCTCCTCGTCATACTCCAGTAACAACATTCAAGATACATTTGAACTTCGATATTTCGAACTCGGATAACTCGAACTTCACTATAATTTGAAGTAAAAGTTCGGTCTTTCCAGAATATACAATACGGAATTGTTAAAAAATGTATCACTGCCCATATCTAGAAACACGTGTTACAGTTTAATGCTGGTTGAAAGTAATGCTGAAAACTCCAACAGGAGCTTTCATCATTACTTTAGACCTGGATTTAACTGTTTGAACTTGAGAAATTGTTTAGATTAGAAACCGGGTGATACGAACCTCTGTTATCTCGAAGTACTTTCTACGGTCCCTTGAAGTTCGAGATATCGAAGTTTAACTATTTTAATATTCATAAAGTCCTTATATCTTACAGAAATATTCATCAGTTAACCCTAACCCTGATATAAACGTGTTTTCACGCATTTGCAAACAGAGTAGACCCAGATCAGACGGCTCCTAGAGGAGCCGTCTGATCAGGGTCTGCCCTGTTTGCTAATAGAATTTGAAAGATCTGTTTCTTTGCCTTATAATATGTCTAGGCTACAATGTTCCACCTCCCTTATTTCGTTAGAACTATTTTGTTAATGAATATTCAGTAGGTATTGAAATTTGAAATAAACATAGAATAGGGAAAGGGTTAAAGCTACAGCTGAATAGCTGACACTTTTGGAACAGTTTATATATAGACGACGCGTGATTCTGCGCCTTATCCGGGATAGGATGTACAGTGCAAAATAAGGCAGACGACATTTTTTGCAGAAGAAATTTACATAAATTATGCTTAAGAGAAGAGAAAACCAAAGACTAACTCTTACTGATAACGAAGTTAATGCTTTCGTAATGAATTATTAATTGACATGTTAGATCTACCAAATAAATGGTCGTGAAAGAAATAATGACATAACGAACATTGATAAGTTTTCATACATACAGTAAAACCGCTCTATAACGACCACTAAATAACATCAAGTATTTTGTGTTAAAGCAGGTGGATGCTTTAAGCAAGGTGAAAGTAAAATAGAACGCTCCTATAGGAGCATTCTGTTTTACTTTCACCTTGCTTTAAGCAACCACCTGCCCAAACTATCAACTAATTAACACAATTTAGTAGTCGTTATAGAGGTTTTACTGTATATATAAAACAGGAATTTTTAGTCATGACAGAAACTTTGGAATTAGGTCTTTATACTTCCATAAGCAAACAGAACGGACCTACAGGGGCCGTCTGATCTGGGTCTACTCTGTTTGCAAATGTGTGAAAAAGGCGTGAACAAATTCGAGGGTTTGGTGCAAAACTATTCTAACTCCTTCACTTTGTGAAGGAGTTAGAATAGTTTTGCACCAAGCCCTCGATTAATGGAGACAGTGTAATACAAAAGACTTTTAACCTTTAGCATTACAGAAACTTTCACCCAGTACATTCCAAAATTCAAACTATAATGATTTTATCCACCAAAATGCTACCAGCGTATCAAACAGTTTGGATCCAGACGGGGCTTCGAGTTACTCGACGTCTCATCTGGATCCAAACTGTCTGCATAGGTTATCACTCATCCGCCTGCAGCAGACAAAAGGTTAAATGGTAATATTGGCTCTGTTTGGTTACGGAATATTAATATATAGACCAGGGTTCCGTTTTATGAAACATAGTACAGTTAAACTTATCGTTTTGTAAAAGTCATTTTTTACTACAAGTACAGTCACACCTGCTTTTTCACAGCCAAAATTATCATATATTCGAGTATTCTATAGTAAGGTTAACCCTTTGCTTCATATTTAACGTGTTTTTGCAAACAGGGTAGACCCAGATCAGACGGCTCCTATAGGAGCCGTTTGATCAGGGTCTGCTCTGTTTACTAATGGAACTTGAAATATGTTTCTTTACTTTCTAACATGGCTACAAGCTTCCGCCTTTCATAGTTCGTTTAAACTATTTTATGCATGTAGCAGGTATCAAAATTTGCAATAAACATAGAGACAGGAAAAGGATTACAGGAGAACTTAACTTCGTACAGCAGAACTTAACTCCGTACAATACAACTTAATTTCGTACAAGAGAACTTGTCGTAAGTTTCAACATACAACGATCAAAATGGAAATGTTGGAATTACGAGGATTTCTGTCGAACAATCTTTCTGCCATGGCCATTTTGTGTGTCCATATGCCATAATAAACATTCATCTTATTAGCCCTTTCCCTGTTAAATATTCATATAAGAAATAATGACCTCATGAATATTTATTAGCAGAGTTTTTAATAATATCATATGTACATAGGGTTGTTTGGTATCGGTAGAAACTGTAGGGTCAAGTCTTTTATAAGTCCATAAGCAAACAGAGCAAACCCTGATCAGACGGCCCCAAAGCCGTCTGATCTGGGTCTTCTGTATATATTTGCAAAGGCGTGAAAATGCTCAGAGTTCTGACAGAAAAAGTTAACCCATTACCTCACAAGCTATTTTAGATCCAACCTCTTTGAATAAATCTACAGAAAAGGATAATTTACTAGAGAAAAGGAAAGTTTTAGAATTTTGTAGTTTTGAAACCATTGTGATAAATAGAGCATTTTCTCCTATGGAGCAAATGCTCTATTTATCACGTTTTCAAACAGTGACTTTTACAGAGTTGTCAAAAGACGTCAATATGAGGGGGATGGGTGAAGGCTAATGCTATTGATCGAGATCCAACAGCTATTTACGGAATAGGTTGATCAGGATCTACGCTATTTGCTATTCCGTCAGTTTCATTGAAAGTTACCAATACAGTGCCAAACTGAATTAACCAGCTATGCAAACAGGGGTTGAGGGGAAAATGGTTGTCCAAGTATTTAGGATAGTAAAAAGGAGTTTTAACCACGTTCAGTATTCATGTAAGCTATATAATGAATATCATTAGTAGAATTTCTATAATGTAAACGTTTCAAGGGTTTGGTTTTGTTTGGACAAAAACTGTAGAATTAGTTATTTATCATGTCAAAAGAAAACCGAATATACCTTGATCAGACGGCTCATATGAGTCTACTCTACTCTGTTTGCAAATGCGTGAAAATGCCTTGATATGAGGGAAAGGGTTAACCCTTTCCTCCTTAGGTTATTTTTAGACCCAACCTCTTTGAATGAATCTACCCATAAGGAGCAATTACTAGAGAAATGGATTTTTTAGAATTTTGTAGTTTGAAACCATTGTGATAAATAGAGCATTTGCTCCTATAGGAGCAACTGCTCTATTTATCACAATGGTTTCAAGAAGTGACTATTACAGAGTCGTAGAAAGGCGTATTTGTGGAGGAAAGGGTTAAAGAAAAGCCTCATCAGCTTTTGCTGAATGACGGTGAATGTGCAGATAAACTTACAAACTGATAAACATGCAGAATTTAGAGACAGAAGGTCGGACAGATACATAGACACACAGAAACACAGACAACACGATCAAATAATTTAAAAAAATGTTTGAAAATGGTCAAGATTATATGATGAGTTATCATTTTATTATTTTTTGTTATCATTTTCAATTCTCCAAACTGTTTTACACTGAAAAAGAAGAAGGAAAACGAAATTAACTAAAACATTTTTGGCAGGTGACAGTCGCCCACCCCATGTGGACATGAATATGCATAATATATACATTACATATAATACGTGAAATGAGTGTTGGCATTTGCAAATAGTATATACATATAGCCTGATTAGAGGGCTATAGCAGTATAGCCATCTGACTAGGGTCTTTATTACTGTTTGTCATTCAAAATCCTTGCGCTTACTGTAACCTCATACATGTGATTATCGTGAGGACTGGTAAAACGCACAGTGACTGTTATATGCTCCCATGAGCCCATATATGGGACGTAAGTAAACAGGTAGACTATGATCGGACGCCGCATAATGCGGCGTCTGATCAGAGTATATACACTGTTTGATGATAGGAATTTCAATATAAAACAAAACAAAATTGAAAAATTAGGCCAGGCACCCATTAGATAAAAAATTGACTAATCCAATATATAAACATGGAAGAATCCACTGGAAGCAAAATTTAATGGGTTAATGTTATAATATCAGATTTGTTAATACATTAATCCTTTGCCTCATAAATACAGAAAAAACTCGATAACTCGAACTCTCAAGCACGTATGATTACTGGTCTTTAACACAGGTGACAGCTTAGTGCAGGGTGAAAGTCATGCATAAAGCTCCTCTAGGAGCTCTAGGAGCTTTCTGCATGACTTTAACTCTGCATCAAGCAGCCACCTGTCTACAAAGTTCTCAATTCTCCTTAAACTAAAACATTCGAGTTAACGAGGGGTTAAATAGCGCATGAACTGAGAAATGACACCCCTTTGGGCACATAGGACCGAGTACGTTATTACCTATGCAAACAATTTGGATTCAGATGAGATGCCAATTAACTTGGCATCTCATCCGGATCCAAACTGTTTGGCACCCTGATTGTATTTTGATGGAAACGCGAAGACGAAATAACATTGAGAATGGTAATATTCAACATTTTTTGCAGATGAAATTTACTCAGCGTGCAGAGAGATATTGAAGAAATGGCAAAACGTGCAGACCTGGATTAACTGATCAGGATCTACACTGTTTGTCATTTGTCAGAGTAAACATCATTATGTCCGCTACCACAAAGGGGTTCTAGATCCGCGTGTGGCAACAATAGTTTCTTCATTTATCAAAACGCGCACCCACGCACGCACGCACGCACGCGCGCACGCACGCGCACACACACACACCCAATGTTATGACTACTCATAAGAATTGTCTTTGAGATAACTCCAGTTGGCAGTATCATTTTAACCCATTACCTCATGGGCTATTTTAGATACAAGCTCTTTGAATTAATCTACCGAAAAGGAGCATTAACTAGAGAAAAGGTTTTTGTAGTTTGAAACCATTGTGATAAATAGAGTATTTGCTCCTTTTAGGAGCAAATGCTCTATTTATCACAATGGTTTCACAAAGTGACTTTTACAGAGTCGTCAAAAGTCGTCAATATGAGGGAATGGGTTAAGTAACAGAAATATGCCTTTTTTTAAAAGATGGAAAGTATATTTCTTTGCACTTGTCCGTCGGTATATTGATAGGTTCTTTAGCATGACATTTAATATAATTAGATGATATTTCTATACTGACATTATGGACAAGAGAATTGTTTGACCATTACAGCGACTATACAACCAGATATATATAATTTCATAAGCAAAAAGACCAAGCCGGATCAGACCCCGCGAGCTGTCTCCGTGGAATGTGTCCCCATAAGGTAAATGGTTATTGTCTTATTCATGGACAATATTTAAATGGAAGGGAGATAATACAGAAAATAATGATAAATTTAAAGATGGAATTGTATCCCTTGATCCAGATTAACAAAACGTACATGAATGAATCAACGTACCGATGCAGACATGAATGGGTGCATTAACCACTTCCCGGTCCAGTATTCATGTAATAGATAATGATGTCATGAATATTTATTAGCTGATTCTTTTTATGCCACCGTTGACGATAGTCAGGGGGGGGGGGGGGCATTATGTTTTGCACATGTCCGTCCGTCTGTCTGTCTGTCTGTCCGTGTGTCACGCTTTTAGGTGCAGTTGGTTGTCACAGTTTTTCAAGTGTTATAAGTCAGTAATTTCTACACTTATACACATGAAACTTCACATACACATCAATTACCATCTGTGCTATCATTTGGCACCCCACCCATGCTGTCCGCAAGCCCAAGGTCGAGGTCTAATGACTTGGAAATTTTACGTGCAGTTGATTGTCACATTTACGTGCAGTTTTTTGTCACATTTTTTCATAGTCTTATATCTCCCTAACCACTGTAGCTATTGCCATTGAATTGCATATACACATTAAACAGCATCCATACTTTCATTGCACATCCAGCCCATGCTGCCCACAAGCCCAAGGTCAATGTCAAATGACTTCAGACAAAACATCAGACCCAGACACGGTTCCTGAGGGAGTTGTCATATCAGGGTTTGCACTATTTGCTTCCCTTTTTTTTCTCCAAAGGTCATGTTGACAAAATAAATATTACAGAATACCCTCAAAATGATAATTGGATTGGTTCGTAAAAGTTACATGTACATGTATTAGAGGCTCCTGTAGGAACCTTCTGATCAGGATCTGCTCTGTTTGCATATGGATATGATTCTGCAATTTCTGCCATGGCTAAAAATCCCTATATCATGATGTCTTTATTTATTTCAGGAATATTTATGGAGTCAAGTGTTAAAGTATACTATTATTAAGACAGTATTGTTTGTTACTGCAAAAATATGAATATTTAATTTTCAGAATATCAGTGCATATCCAGATTCCGGAGGAGCCCTTTGATCAGGGTCTGCACTCTTTGCCGTTCAAAACACATATATACACTTTCATACTGAATGTACTCTATTGCTAGATACTGATGAACCAATGATGTCAGCATTCAACGCGTTAATGGCTTTACATGGCGGATAATATGAATACGGAGAAATGGGATTCAATACATAACAAGTAAACAGTGTAGACGGTGAAACGTGAAGTATGCACGTATTATCAGGGTTTAACCATTTACCTCATGATTGTTTATATAAGGAATATGGCATCATGAATATAATTATGTTATCCGAATTTTTGTGATGGTATATGAACATATTCCTGTTAGCATCGCAAAAACCCTAGAATAATATCCATATAATTCCATCAGCAAACAGAGCAGACCCTTTGCGGGGCAGACTGATTTGGGTCTGCTTTGCTTGTACAGGGTGAAAAAGCATGTCCCTAGACCATAAACTGAGCCCCGAGGTTAACTTGTCTTTCATATGCTAATCCGGGTTAAGTTAAGAGTCGTATGCAGAAGTGCATGAAGCGAGTTGGTTTTGATTCAGTTTTTATAAATATTAATACTTAAACGATTCCATGCAGAACGAATTACATGTTTCCAAAAACGGCCAAAACCCTCTAAACCAGACGTTAAATTCAGTATAAATATCTTGGAGACAGGTGGCAGCTTAATGCAGGGTGAAAGTCATGCAGAAAGTTCCTCCAGGAGCCACCTGCGTGCCACCTGCGTGCCTAAAAAGTATCTAAATTCTTATCTACTAGAATTCGGATGAAGAGGGGTTTTACTGTATTGCAAAAGAGGAAACATCTATACTTTTGAATGCATTCAGACATTTACCAATGATACCCTAACTACCCTAGGTAACAGACTTATGCAAATAGTGCAGACCCAGATCAAACACCTCCTTGATGGGTCTGTTTAATCTAAAGTTGCAAAAATGTTTCCAAAGTGACTTATTCAGCTGTACAAACTGGTAGAGAGGAGATACTGGGTGCTAGAATACTTAACCCTTTCCTTCATGTAAATGCTTTTCACGTGTTTGGAAACAGAGTAGACACATATCAGATGGCTCCTATAACAGTCGTCTGATCAGGGTCTGCTGTTTGCTAATAGAATTCTGAAAGATCAGTTTCTTTACTTTCTTAAATGGCCACTAATTTCCACTTTTCATATTTCATTATAACTATTTTGTCCATGAATATTCAGGTATTGACATTTGGAATAAACATAGAACAGGGAAAAGGTTAAGGAAATTAGGGCTTTCATAAACCATAAATGTCTGGTGCATTTTTGGTACTGACAAAGTAATGGTCAGAATCATCCGGGTCCAATCTAGACCTACAGTGTTCTCATTCAACGATAATGGTGAAACCGTTAATCCTATTATGCTAAGCACGAATTGGCCTGCATCTGACCGAGTGTCAAACAGCTTGGACCCGGACGATATGCTGAGTAACTCGGGGTCTCATCTGGATCCAAACTGTTTGACAATCAGTCACTAGTTTCTACCACGCTGGAACGAATCGGAAGTAGGTAAAAATACAATAGATCTGACTTATTTTGACAGAATGGTAAGGCTTAACCCATTCCCTCATATTGACGCCTTTTGGCGCCTCTGTAATAGTCACTTCTTGAAACCATTGTGACAAATAGAGCATTTGCTCCCACTGATATTTGTATATCCATGTGCCCTTCTTACACATTGCTATATTTTGTGGATTTTGTTGCACACATTAAGCCAAAACTTATGTTACGAAGCATTTTCATGCGAAAGTTGAAAACACATTATTTCAGACACTTTAACTCACTTTTTAATATTTCGTAGAAACTGTCCGTGTGTTTTAGATGTATAAAGTACTTTACATAAAGTCTGGGTTTTAGTATATTATAACAGTTTTTTAACCATCGTTTTATGGATATTAGTTTTTATGCTTTCTTAAATGTATATTCGTGTATTTGTCTCTGATTTTATTTATGTCAATGTACAACGCCATTGAATGCATTATTTGCAAAAATAGGCGTTTAACTAAGTGATTCAGTTTCAGTTTCAGAGGTATAGTAAACCACAATTGGTTCCGGATGCAATGTTATTAAACACCAATTGTATCCATCGAATGCAGGTCAATAAATTGCACTTTATTGTCAGGTCGGCGAGGGTACCATGGGTTAGGCTGTGGAACGCCACCTTTGTATTCTATTGCTACGCAAAGAATACAAAAAACAGATCGTTGCTTAACACAGGGCACAAGTAATACAAAAAGCTCCCATATGAGCTTTTTTGCATCACTTTTGACCTGTATTAAGTACCACCTGCCATACAGATCCATAATTAAACCTTTCTTAAAACAGGTTCTACTGTATTTCTTCATTTCTTTAGTAAAAATGTTGGAGCCCTGTGGCCTAGTCCACATCCTTAAATAGTAGGCGAAACCGGTGTTTGCCCAATACCCTAATGGGCCACAATAAATCGCAGACTTAACATTATTTTCGGTAAACATTCAGCGGCCCCGTTTTCAAGTTCATATCCTTAATTAGTAGGAGAAAGCTATGTTTAACCCAGTACCAAACTGTTCAGTCTAAAACACAGACTTTTACATTATTTCCGATAAAAAAAATGCGGCGGCCACGTTTTCAAGTCCGCATCCTGAAACAGTAGACAAAGTTCGTGGCTTACAGAGTACCCAAATGTTCAGTCTAAAACTTGGACTTGTAAATTCTTACCGATAAAAATGCGGCCACCCGTGGCAATTCCGCATTCAGAAATAGTAGACAAAGTTCGTGTTTTACCCAATAACTAAATGTTCAGTCTAAAACACGGACTTGTTCTTACCGATAAAAATGCGGCCACAGACTTGTTCTTACCGATAGGCCACAGGGCTCCAACATTTTTAATTACCGGTAAAAATGCGGCTGTCCCGTTTTCAAGTCCACATCCTGAAATAGAGACAAAATTCGCGTTTTACACAATACCTAAATGGTCTGTCTAAAACACGGATTTGTACATTATTTCTGGTAAAAATGCGGCGGCCCTGTGGACAAGTCCGCATTCTGAAATAGTTGACAAAGTTCGCGTTTTACCCAATGCCGAAATGGTCAGTATGAAACACGGACTTGTACATATTTCCGGTAAAAATACGGCCACCACATTTTCGTCATTAATTAACCCTTAGCCTGCTCAGCGCGACCTGCCTCGCATTTGCAAAGTTTGGATCCAGATGAGACAAATAGTAACTCGACGTCTCATTAGGATCCAAGCTGTTTGACACTCGGTCAATAGTATCTTAAAAGCTTGATCCAACCGAAAGTCCGCAACAACAGTAGCAGACCAGAGTTTTAGCAGACATTATTTTTTCCAGTAGGCTAAGGGTTAAGAGCTTAAGAGCGGTTCTACTCTTGTACAACTCTATGAGCCAATGTTCTAAGGGTTGAATGCAGACCCTTAGGGTGACTTCGAGATAAATTCCAACAGTTTTTAAACCTCATGAAACATGAAGTACCTTTAGCCAAAGTGTGTCCATTGTCGCTTCATTGACAAACATTGAAGTTCAAGGCCAACAGATGTTGCCTATACGTGTATTTCTATTCGTATGTATAACCAATTGTTATAGAATCTACTGTAATACTAGGACAATAACAGGTATTGCTGAATGTGTATGGCGTTAAACTGGTAATTTCTATATCTGGGATAATATCTAAGTAACAGTTTCATTATCATTAGCATATCTTTTCAGGTTTGATTAAAATTTAGATTTAAAGGTACATGTATATGAGCCTCAACACAAAACGTCACATGCTACGCTAAAAGTAACAGACAAACAGACACACACAGACATAGACATATACAGGCAGACGGACAGACAAACACACACACACACACACAACCACACATGAACGCGTACACACGTTATCGCGTTCATGTGCGCTGGCATATACATGCACACATATAGGCGCATGCACAGACAAGCACGTATGCGCACACATGCCTGACTGAAAGTATCAAGACCATGTGTCAACTCTTTTTATGAAACTGGCAATCGAAGCCACAAATGGAAGAAACCCATTCATTGAACTTAAATTTGTAAAATCATCTGAATTTTTTAAACATAACAAAGGTGCATGTATATAGAGACTATGAATTGTAGTGTTAAGCATATCACGCAATACATTTTAGAATGCAGCGCCCATTCATTTATTGAACATAGGAGTCTTAGCAAGCAAGTGGTTGAATGCAGGACAAAAGTGACACAGAAAGCTCCTATATGAGTCAAGAAACTAGAATGATTACATAACTAAAGGTACGAGGGCCAATCAAAAATCTGATACTTTTAACATGAATGTCTTTATCACATAATCTTTCGTGTTAGAGTGCCGAAGCAGAGTGTCGTAAATCGCGGAAATGCACCAGTGCATTTTTTTATGCAAATTAGCAGTTTGAATCCGACTGTACTACGCTGTAAACAATGACCGAAACAGCTGTCCGATACGTGCGTATAGTCTGTTTCACTTTCTATGATACTTTTTAACGGTTATGTGATAAAACGAATCTAACATTCGTGTTCATTGTCTTGATTGGTTAAACTCAATTTTGCACTCGCTAAAGCTCGTGTCATAAAATTATAGTAAACTCGTTTGTAATGAACATTCATGCAAGATCCTCTACATACTGTTGCTTTTTACACCAAATAAACACTAATGTCAGTCTAATTAATATGTTATCCCTGTTTAAACTTTTACCTCATATAGATACGTCTGTTCGCGCCTTTGCAAACAGGGTAGACTAATATCAGAAGGCTCTCGTAGGAGCTCTGATCAGGGTCTGCTGTTTCATTATGACATTACATATATAGATCCGATTCCGCATCTTCTGTCAGATAATCCTGTGTTCATGTATACCATTTTAAAACTACTAATAAATACTTATGATGCCATTATTCATGAAGTAAAAGTTAAAACTTTGATACATACCAGACCGTCACGTTGTTTTCTACACAGATAAAGGTACCACACAAATATAATTATGTTTTGCGAGAGAAACAGAAATCTTAAGTCGTGAAACAAATTGTGGTTTTAAGAGATGAATGTAATTTGGTTAGTGTATATGACACTATTAACCCTTTACTCCATACTCCTATCTATGCCTTTGCAAACAGAGTAGATCCAGATCAGACGGCTTCTATACTCTATAGCCTGATCAGGGTCTGCTCTGATTGTTTCTTATGATAGTATAGGTATGGTTCAACAATTTCTGCCATGGCCAAAAAAAGAGCCTGTGCCCATGTGTTATTATAATAAATAATCTAATTGATATCGATGACGTCATTATTCCTTACATGAATATTCGTGGAGTAAATGGTTAACCTTTTACCTGATAGAGACGGATTGTACGCCTTGGCAGACAGTGTAGACCCAGATGACTCTTGTTGAAGTCAGGTTTGCTTGCTTACGGGACGATATAGATCTGATTCTAGTCTCTGCCGTAACTAAAATCATGTGTTCATATGCTTTTTTAAAACTTCAGCTTATAAATATTCATGATGACAATTATTTATCACATGCATATTCATCAGGAAAAAGGGATAATTTTACGTAAGTTTCAATATAACTGTATGCTTATTGAGGAATAATCGAGATTAATTTCGTCTACGTGTTTCTTGCCTGTCAAGTTTCTACAGGAATGCAACAGTATTAAAACTTTTTGAACAGCCCTCTTATCATGGAAACGCACATATTATACAAAAATAAGCTTGATTCCCATAGTCGATAGTATTTGTATCATTACGCTGCTAAATATACGGAAGAGTAACACATAAATGGTGAACATGTGGAATAAACATGGAGAATGTAGTTCTAAACAAATATTT
Organism: Azorinus chamasolen; assembly: GCA_963576725.1. NCBI lineage: Eukaryota > Metazoa > Mollusca > Bivalvia > Cardiida > Solecurtidae > Azorinus > Azorinus chamasolen. The sequence continues at coordinate 52,921,002 of OY755246.1, read as the reverse complement.
CGATCAGAGATCAAAGCTGTTCTAGGACTAGCATGGCCAATCGTAAGTATGGCAAATGGCAGTGACTCCTGTTATATTTCTTTTTATATTTAATATTTTATATTTTCTTTTGATATAGCACATACAAAGAGATTCGGTCAATATAACTCACTCACTGACCACTGTTACATTGTAGTTTTCTCTCAATCAAAAGGTTTAATTGTTTTGTTCAAGTAGATATACACCCTGTTACTTAACCCTTTGCTCCATGAATATTCATGCGAGAAAAAATGACATTATTAATATTCATTAGGTTAATTTTTAAAAGGGCACATGGTCACTGGAACTTCTGTCCATGGCACAAACTGTAGAGTCATATCTATATTATCTCTTAACCCTTTCCTCCATAAATACGCCTTTCTATGACTCTTTAATATTCACTTTTTGAAACCATTGGGGTAAATAGAGCATTTGCGCCATAGGAGCAAATTCTCTGTTTATCACAATGGTTTCATAACTTCACAATTCTAGAAATTTCCTTTTCTCTATTAAATGCTCTTTTCGGTAGATTTATTCAAAGAGGTTTGGTCTAAAATAGTCCATGGGGGTAAGGATATCAAGTCGATATCAAACACATGGGTGTTTTGTCATTTTCAACGTTTATTTGATAGGTTTTCTTGCAATATACTACTTTTCAGCATATAAACAAATGAATTTTGTATATTTTAGGTATCTTTGAAAACGCGTCGAATGTAGGCCCTTTCCCTTTAAGTAACTAGACCAGCCTGATCTGGGTCTACTCTTTTTGCGAAAGCGTAAAATGGTGTATTCATGGAGTAATGGATAAATCATTTTGCACACTAAGTAAGTGTCGTGTGAAAAAATACCGTCTCCTGTAATTCTGAAAGTTACTACAGTAAAACCTCTCTATAACGGCCACTAAGTTGTGTTAATTATTTGGTATTTAGGGCAGGTGTTCGCTTAAAGCAAGGTGAAAGTATAGGAGCGTTCTGTTTTACGTTCATCTTGCTTTAAGCAGCTACCTGCTTTTAATACAAAATACTTGATGTAATTTAGTGGGATAAATCATAGATGTATTTCCCTTCAGTTCTCTGTAACACTACACACAGAAGGTGGCTCCTGATGAGATGCCGGATGACCCCGCCTTCTCATTTATATCAAAACTGTAACTAACCTCAAATTTAACCCATTCCACTCATAGGCTATTTTTAGACCCAACCTCTTTGAGTAAATCTACTGAAAATGAGCATTTACCAGAAAAAGGATTTGTTTTAGAATTGTTTAGTATTGAAACCATTGTAAAAAATAGAGCATTTGCTCCTATGAAGCAAATGTACTGTTTATCACAATGGTTTCAAAATAGTGACACTTACATGTATGTTTATCACAATGGTTTCAAAATAGTGACACTTACAGAGGTGTCATAAGGTGTCAATATGAGGGAATGGATTAAAGAGATAACAAAGCATTCTTTGACTACATGTGCCGTATTTCCCGGTTTAATATTCACGTGTGAAATAATGACATCATGAATATGTATTAGCTGATTTTTTATAATGGCATATGAACGAAAGTAGACCTTGATCAGACGGACCCGTCTGATCTGAATATACTCTGTTTGCAAAGGCGTGAAAAGGCGTATATATCAAGGACATGGTTAAATTATGTACACTTGTTGCTGCATTTATAAACATTTGCAAATATGACATTGAATGTTTTTGGAATAATTCTGTGACACTTTGCAAATCGTACAGACAAGGATCATTTTCAGAGGAGAAAACTACATTGAAAACTACATAAAATCAAACCAGCAGCTACTGTCATAGTTTACAAACAGCGGAAACTTATTTCAGCTGACAAAAACTATTATTTCCCGTTTCAAGTGCTTGACATTTATAAAGTTGAATTATGCATATTTTCCTATTTAACGGTAACACTATTTTTCTGGTTTCCTAAACATGTCCAAACTACTGATATTAAATCATGTGTCCGTATGACATAAACGATGCTACTTTCTACTTATTTCATTCCCAACCCTTACACCGTTTAATTTGCAAATGGACCTTTCCAGAATTGACATTGGACTTTTTCATACCAATACTGGAGGGATAATTTCTCAATAAACTGTAAAATTTGGCAAATGGTGCATACCCTGATCAGAGGGATCCATTAGAGGTATACACTCTTTGCAAGGGCTATTTATCTCGGTTCTTGTATTGTAGGGTTCAAGTTGTATGCTTTAAACAATTTTTTTAACTCTTTAACCGCCGGTCTCGCAAAATGCACCACGGCAAACAGCGCAGTTCTCCAGGTTTTACTGTAGATCATGACATTTAACTACCGACGAAGTATGTCGAAGTATGACGAAATATGGTTCAGAAAGTTAGATATTAACTGGTTGACATATATACACTAGTTATGCAAAGCCAAGCAAGATAACATTGCGAAATAAATACAGTAAAATGCGATCACCAAAATGAGGTCAACTTTTGATTCATACATAATGATAGTAGCTTAATGCAGGACGAAAGTAATGCAGAAAGCTCCTGCTTGAGCTTTCTGTATTTCCGTCGTCCTGCATTAAACAGCCACATGCTTTTAAAGACGTGTATTCATATGTGGTCGCTTTAGGGGTGTTCTATTAAACTACGGTAATAGAGCACAAAGGAACACATTGCACAGGGCATAATACAAACATATACTCTATTAATGTTTTCTATTGCCAGATTGTTACAATGCTGCTGCATGTATTGACTTCATTCGTCAGTCTAATATTCTGTGGACACCTTGGCAAAGGGATTCTCGATTCAGTGTCATTGGGCTCAATGGTAAGCAAAGAAATTAATATTTCATGAGATTCTCGACTCAGTTTCCTAGCAAATTTCAAACAAAAGAAATTCTCGAACAGTGACTTCAGCCTCAGTGGTAAATCAAAGCGTTGCAGACGCTGCAGTATATTCTTTGCATGGGATCAATGTGTTGTAAACCAGCCGTTTCCCGCTGTGCTAACCACTCGAAGTTTATGGACGTGATTACCAAGTCGCTTGCATAAGGTCACTCGACGCGCACTTGTTTATTCATTGAGTAACTCTATGTCTAGGCGAATACTTTCGTTCATACTATGGTCACGTGATTTCGTCATGTGACTGATATTTGTATACTCGTGCGCCCGTCTTACACATTGCTATATTTTGTGGATTTTGTTGCACATACTAAAACGAAGCTAATGTTATGAAGCATTTTCATATCAAAAATAGTATACCATGATTGTTTCCGGATGCCATGCTATTAAACGCCGTCTGTACCCATCGAATGCAGAGCAATAAATTGCACTAGACTGATATGCGGAATGGCCGTTATCAGGTAGGCAAGTGTACCATTGGTCCGATGGTGGAACGCCACCTATGTATTCTATTGCTTACGCAAATAATACAAAAGATGTTCTAACCTGCGGTCCTATGTTTTTGCAAAGGTGCCAAAATGCGTATATATGAGGTATATCTTAACCAATTCTCTCATATTCACGCCTTTTGACGCCTCTCTTAGGAGTAAATGCTCTTTTTATCACAATGGTATAAAAACTACACGATTCTAAAATTTACCCTTTCCCTAGAAAATGGGTATTCAAAGAGGTTGGGTCTAAAGGAATGGGTTAAGTGGTCGATGTAGAGATTTAAGTAACTATTTTATTTTAGATCGTGGTATGTTGTTTTCTGTACACTGTACAATGGAAGCTCAATATTATGTTACAGTTACCATTGGGCAGCCACCCTTCAAAACAATCCTTTTCTCTATATGCATACACAGTAAAACCTCTCTAAACCGGACGTTCCATTTAGTATAAAAATCGGTCTTGGAGACAGGTGGCAGCTTAAATGCTGGGTGAAAGTCATGCAGAAAGTTCCTCTATAGATTTATTCAAAGAGGTTGGTTCTAAAAATAGCCTATATATGCGAGAATGGGTTAAAGTACTGACTATGGACCATTGGTCAAGCTGACTATTTAAAATACCTATGGATGTGCATGGATATAGAAGATCTAAATGAGTTTTAAATAACCAAACACCATTAACCTTTGGAAAGCGGATTCGAATCGTCTTTATTGTTTAACCATTTTCTCCATAAATATTCATGTAGATTCTGAAATATAACCATGAAAATTGGTAATGTCAACATGTTTATCTGCAGTCGGTCGTCTGCAAGAGATTTACAGTTATAGATCTACAATATCGTATTTCGTAGATACTAGATTCTATATAGATATAATACTTTAAAGGAAACTATAGTACAAAATTTGCATAAGTATATAATTCGCATTACCTCATTGGGCCGTTTAAAAACTCTGAAGAAGACCAGTTCTAACATTTGCCATCAACAAAAATATCAATATGGTGGCAAGCAGACGATAAGGCAAGGGGAATAACTCCACGTAACTTTGTTGAAGTATTCGTCCCAGAACAATTTCGTAACTACATTTACACTTACATGTGGTCAAATCATCATTACCTTAATAAGCATAGCAATCAGTTTCTGACAAACACCTATCGGTGTCAAAGTATATCTATATGCTATATTTTGACACCGAGGGGTGTTTGTCAGAAACTGGTTGTTATGCTATATTATGAAGATTCGACCATATGTATGCATGCTTTGGTGTCTTTTATTCATTTTTTTTGTTGTAGAGGGGGGTTAGGGGTAGGATGGGGTGGGGGTTAGCACGCGCCGATCACCTGTGGTCTGGACCAGTTTTGTTGTATTTGCAGGTGATCAATGTGTTCGGATTTGCCACGACCATGGGACTTGCTTCAGCCTGCGACACTCTTTTTGCTCAGGTCTGGTAACAATTTTTACGAGGGCCATTTGAAAAATAGTGGCAACAGTCCAGTATTTTTACCATTTGCACGTGCAGCCACACGTATGGTATATACCAATGGAAAGAGTATTGATTTTTCTGTCCAACTGACCGAAAATGGCACTAGCCTACATTCACGTGCAAAAGCAAATTTTATTTGCAGTTGAAAGTACATATAGTATTCATGCATACTGGCTGAAAAAAATGGCCGAATCTAGCTGTAATTTTCTCGAAGAGCAGAGGGCGTATTGTAAGATATGGGAACTTCTTGTCATCGGCGCATCGGAAATTAAAGTCAAACTGTATGGGAACATTTTGCTACCATACCGTACTATATTGCCCGATGTATATAACTCATTGATCAGCGTTTATTGTACAACGCCCAATCAGCGCGAAAGGCTTGGGCGGCTATAAAATTGGATGACAAACAATGTAAACCATGATCTGGGTATATACTGTTTAAAACTTACAAAAGACAATGCATATACATATATTCTACGTACCCCACATTCAAGGGATACCTTATTATTATTATTATTATTATAGATCTACACCCGTTTAAAAAAAACTTGATGTAAATATGTGAAACCCTGCGGCGGGTGGTCGGGCGGGTGGGCGGTCGTCTCAAAATCATTTCCACACAATAACTTTAGTTCTGCAAATCCGATGTCCATGGAACTTTACATGTGTATTGATATTGATGAGGACAGAAACCCTATTGAATATGGGATTTGCCTGGCCAAGGTCAATGTCACTTTTCCTAAAATTAGATTTATTTTCTTTAACATTTTCCTGTTCCCTAAGACCTTCATCACTCCTACCAAAGGAAAAACACAACAAATAATAAATCAGCTTTATAAATCTGTATCTGTAGTTTAGCACTTGGGCAATCCACTTTGTCATTTTTTCCGTTTCCGCACGATAACTTTAGTTATGTGTATCCAATCTTCACGAAACTTTACATGCGCATTAATATCGATGAGGGCAGGAACCCTATTGAATATGGGTTATGCCCGACCAAGGTCAATGTCACTTTTCCTAGAATTAGATTTTTTATATTTTTTCTGTAACATTGTTCTGTTTTTGCACGATAATTTCAATTCTGTATATCCGATCATCGAGAAACTTTTACACATTCAATTATGTCGATGAAGGCAGGAACCCTATTGAATATATGGGTTTTGCCTGACCAAGGTCAATGTCACTTTTCCTAAGTATAGATTGTTTTTCTGTAACATTTTTCCATTTCCGGACGATAACCTTAGAATAGTCTTCACGAAACTCCTCGTTGAAACTCTTCATTGATATCGATGGGCCGAGCAGGAACTCTATTGAACACGAGGTTTGCCCGAGCAAGGTCAATGTCACTTTTATTTAAATGAGATCGTTTTTCTGTAACATTTTTCCGTTTCCAGACGAAAACATTAAAAATAAAATAGATTGTTTCTCACAGTTTCCAGAAGATAGCGTTAGTTCTACTTGATATATTCCTACCATATACAGTGAACCCTCGTTATACCGGCTTTCGTTACAATGGCACTCTCGTTATACCGGCAATATGCATTGAAACAAAATTACCGTTAACTCTTTGAAACAGCCACTGAATAAATAGGTGCAATGCCAATAACACAGGTGATTGCTTAATGCAGAACACAATAAGTGCAAAAAAGCTCCCCTAGGGAGCTTTTTGCACTTCTTGTATTCTGCATTAAGCGATCGCCTGTTGGTACTAGTTTAAAACTGGTCATATGGTTCCGTTCATATTTAAACTCGTTATAACGGCAACCTCGTTATACCAGCACACTGTCTGGAAACAAACACCTCCGTTGTAACGAGGGTTCACTGTATCAAATTTAACATTTTTACCACCATTAACTTGACGGGCGTATTTTGTGGCACCGCAATGCTCTTGTTATTATTATTAATTATTATTATTATTAATGATGAAATAGCCCGTTGTGTTAACTGTACCGCCCAGAAAAATAATTATTTCGTGTCGGGTTCGATCATCGACCTGGTGACACTAAAGATTTAACAATTGATACGAGTGACTCCCTCGCTTTGAGGTGTGCATGTGTGGTTAGTGATAACTTATTAGAGCATACTTTATTGTTTCAGTCATACGGAAGTTCCAATAAGGAAAACGTCGGCATAGTATTCCAGAGAGGTAATTGCAGCTGTTTGTTTGGCCTAGATCACATGGTCATACGGCATTACACGACATTGTGTTTGTTTGGCGTTGATCTTACGACATTGCAGCAAAAACATGGTCATACGTATTGCATGTGAATGCTTTACTTTGATTTTACGGTATTGCAGAAAAAATGGTCAGCTGTATGTTTGACATTGCTTTCACGACATTGTAGCATACGTAATCATACGTTTTGCATTTGCACTTCACAATACCTCTGCTGATTTATGAGTATAGTAAAATCCCTATGAACCGGAGTTATAATAGAGAAGAATTCAGACACTTTTATGCAGGTGGCTGCCAGGGTGACAGTAATACATAATGCCCCTTTAGGAGCTTTCTGCATGACATTCACCTTGCATTAAGCTGCCATCTGTCTTAACCCATTCTCTCCTGCTGACGCCTTTTTGCGCCTCTGTTAAACTCATTTTTTGAAAACATTGTGATAAATAGAGCATTTGCTCCAAAGGAGCATATGCTCTATTTATCACACGTGTTTCAAAACTATACAATACTGAAATTCTCATTTTCTATAGTTAATTAGCCTTTTCGGTAATTTAATTAAAAAAATATTTGGTCTAAAATAGTCTAGGAGGGAATGAGTTAAAGACAGACATTGATAATTATTTGGGTGTCCGGTTTAGAGGGTTTTTACTATACACCAATGAATTGAAAATATTAACAGTTGCCTCGCTATGAAAAACCGATATCCGTTTAGATTTGAAACTTGTGCAAATAGAATTATTTCCGATTCGAACAAACTTTAAAACACAATACCTACTGAACACCCATGGACAAAATAGTTACAAATGTGTAATGAAATATGGAAGGTGGAACATTGTAGCCATTTTAGAATGTAAAGAAACACATCTATCAAATTCCATTATCAAACAGAGCAGATCCCGATCAGACGGCTCCTATAGGAGCCGTTTGATCTGGGTCTACTCTGTTTGCACATGCGTGAAAACACGTTCATATGAGGGAAATTGTTAGCGAACGACTTTTTACTGTATACTTTTCACTTTTTAGGTGTAATAATTCTTCTGTTGACTTGTCTGCCTCCGACAGCAGTGTTTCTCAATGCTGAACATCTGCTGGTATTACTTGGTCAAAGTCCTGCTATTTCGAGGTAAGCCAAACATTGGACGAATAGTGACGCTTTATAAAGGTGACTCAGAGGTCCAGATAAGATCCACTTTGGGACAGTGTTGAGTTGGTAGATTACGTGTAAGGATATGACTTGGTATCGGTTTACTTATTTATGCCCCGTAATTAAACGCCCCGTAATGAGTTAAAAAATAGGGCACCCAACGAGGAGACTTCAGTACCCCTTTTTTATACCCCCTCCCCTTTTTCAAATAAATGGGTGTACATGTATATTGCTTTGCATATGCCGGTCGGTCGGTCGGTCGGTCGGAAGGTCGGCCGGTCGGTGGATCGAACGGTTTCTGATCGATAAATGATAAACGACTTGGCATAGAATTTTCAAACTTGCTATGATGGTCGGTCAATCACTAGATGACCCCTATTGTTTTTGAGGTCACTGGGTCAAAGGTCAAGATCAGCATGGTTAACTGGTGAAATGGTTTCCAATGAATAACTGCTAACGTGTTTGGATTAGGATCTTCAAACTTGCTGTGTTGGTTGCTCATGACCACTAGACGAGCCCTTTGTTTTTAAAGTCACTAGGTCAAAGGTCAAGGTCGCCATGACCTTAACGTGTGAAATGGTTTCCGATCAATAACTGCTCAATGGTTTGGCTTAGGATCTTCAAACTTGCTATGGTGGTTTGTCATGACCACTAGATGTCCCCTATTGTTTTTGAGATCACCAGACCAAACGCCAGCGTCTCCATGGACATAACCCGTGAAATGGTTTCCGATCAATAACCGCTCAATGGTTTGGCTTGGATCTTACTGTGGTGATTAGTCATTACCACTTGATGATGCCTATAGTTTTGGAGGTCACTAGGTCAAATGTAGGAGGTCTAGGCGGGTATACATGTTTTAAAAATAGCTCTTGTTATTTATCGTGGTACCCATTGGCCCAGGAGGGCAAAATACAGATGGAGAAAAAATACATCAGTCATGTATCACTGTATATCTGTATCCAACATAATATGTGACCCTTCATGTATTTCACAGTCAAATAGATATACACACCTTAATATACGAGGTATCGATTTTTATCTTGTAATAGCATTTAAGAGTTAAAATAATAAAGTAGTTGTAAACCACATTCTGTTTCGAATTTTCGGATTCCTGTCCTTTATCAAGGAAACAACTTTCCATAAGTTTTAAGATACATTTTGTTTACTGTCAGAACTGTTTCTGAAATAAGTCTGAAAAGTCGAAATAAATTGTGGTTTATAACTATTACATGTTTATAATTTATTTATTTGCAGTGGGGCAGGACGATATACCAAAGTGTTCATTGCAGGATTGCCTGTAAGCTGAAACCGTTATTTTTATATACAGTAAAACCCCGCTAATGCGACCACCTAAAATATGTATAATTATGAGTGCTAGATGCAGGTGGTAGCTTAATGCAGGACAAAAGTAATGCAGAAAGCTCCTCTAGGAGCTTTTTGCATTACTTTTGTCCTGCATTAAGCAACCACCTGATTATAAAGAAACACATGTGGTCGCATTAGAGAGGTTCTGTTGTACCTTTGACTAGCAACTCAACCGATAAGCTCTCTCTTTTAGATAGAGCAATCACGCTGGTAATTAGGTAATTACAAAGCACAGATCACACAATAACAACCATTGTCGCCAATATACTGCAACTGATATAACTTTTAGGTCTAAATTCCTGTACAACAAAATCTAGTGCCAGACCTGCCAGTTATGCCTGCCCTATCAATAGGAAACAATGATAAAATGGATAAGAGTCAGATTATGTAAACGACACATGGTCATGGTAATTAATTTTTCAAGGCAATATTACAAGTGAAAACAAAAAATGCATTGTGGTTACAGGTTTAATGTGAGAGCTACATGATGTCTGCTAGAAATGAGAGTATAAAATGTGACAAATCCACAATATGATGATACATACATGTATACTAATGAAATTTGTATAACAGTTTTGGTATGAAGTTATAAACTTATCTTGATTAACACGCACTTAGAACAGTATCAGTGATCTGGTACATTGCAGTTTACTGTGAAGATAGAGAGAGAGTTTTCTAAAATGGGCATATGTTTTGTTGCAGTCGAGTCTCTTATCAGTATTTGTCAGCAGCAATTAAAACCTCCGTCATTTTATCTTCTTTCTGGAGAATATTATCTAAATGGTGTAGAGTTGTAAGGATTTACCTACTAGTAAGATTAATTGGCGACAAGTGTGATATTGTACGGTCATGTCCGTCACTATCGCGACGGACATATAAGACCGTACAATATCCCACACAAGCATGCTCATGGGTTAATTGTGATTATGCTTTACCAGTTGCTGCATACAGTTGCATTTTGACATATTCGCGCACAGAGTAGACCCAGATCAGACGGGTCCTATATGAGCCGTCTGATCAGGGTACGCTCTGTTTGTATATAATAGATAAAATGAAGAACTAACTTCAGAATTTTTATGTTTGTATATAGAATGTCTTAGTTTATATCTGATCTGACTCTTTGCTGATTATACATATCTATGTTTATATAATAGTACGATATAATTAGTTAACCTTTTCCTGCATACAAACATTTTGTCATGCCTTTACAAACACAGGAGACCTAAATGAGACGGCTCCTGAAGGAGCTGTCTGATCAGGATCTGCTTTGTTTTCTAATGGAATTTTATAGATATAATCCTAAATGGTTTTGTCAAAGCTAAACATTTCATTGAAAAGTGTACACTATATAAATTACGAGGTTAACCCTTTCCCTCATATAAACGTGTTTACAAACAGAGTAGACCCAGATCAGACGGCCGTCTAATCAGGGTCTGCTCTGTTTGCTAATAGAATTTGATAGTTCTGTTTCTTTGCTTCCTAAAATGTCTACACTGGTCTAGAGCATAGAAAGGGTTAATAAATATTCATGAAGTGATCAATTCATAGTAAAATGTTCATTACCGGAAGGGTTAAGTAATGTTCACCATAGGTCTAACCATTTACGGAGTAAATCGTTATTTCTCGTAATTTGATAACATTCTGCCATAAAGTCATTCACAATAAAGGAAAAAGCGCTGCTATGTGTGTTATATAGATGTTAGATGAACTAAACGCTCATGCAAATATGCAAACCATGATAATAGTTCACACACGATATGAGGTAGAAATTCGACACATTATACACGATAAACATTAACCCTTAGCCTGCTAAGCGCGACCTAACTTACATTTGCAAACAGCTTGGACCCAGATGAGACGCAGAGTGTCAAACTGTTTGACACCCTGTCAATAGTATCTCAAAAGCTTGAACGAATCAGAAGTAAGTGTCAACGGCAACAGATCGGAACTTAAGCAGACCCAATTTTCATAGCAAATTAATGGTTACCATTGCTGAATAAAGGTTTGGCCGCTTAACATGGTTCGTGTTTATCCCATTCCCTCATATTGGTGTATTTTGACGTTTTTGTGAATAATCACTTTTTGAAACCATTGTGATAAATAGAGTTAGAAAAACGATAGAAACTGCTGGCTGACCATCCATTGCCAGGTTTCTTGGTAAAAAAGAACCAATGCCAAAAGAAATCGTTTCATCGAGAAAACCGCTGATGGTTGTTTTTAATTATTAAAGCGAATAATGTGAACTGAACAGATAAGGTAATCAGGGATTCAAACTGTGAAATTGGTTTTAATTATTGATTATAAATGGATAATCTGGATACTATTTGTTTGGTTATTAAAATAGGTGTGTATGTAAATGTACACTGGATGATAAATATGGCCATATATAAAAACCTCTCCAAATCGGAATCCCCTCTAAACCGGATTTTTTACCTGTCCCCAACCTTGTCCGATTTAGAGGGGTTCTACTGTAGCTTCAAAACAGCACCATTCTAATATTTGCCTTTTTTTCTAGTAAATACTCATTTTTAAGCAGATTTGTTTTTTTAAAAAAAAAGGTTTGGTTTAAAATGGTGGAATGTCTCAAAGGTAAATAAACCTGATTGTCAAACGGTTTAGATCCTAACGAGACACCACGTTGACACCGAGATAACTGGCGTCTCATCTGTTTGCAAATGCGACAGCGTGAAAAGGCATTTTAACATATGAGGGAAATAGGCTGGGTCCTAGTAGTGGTTACCGTAGCATCCCCCCCCCCCTAGACTTTTTTTCATGGGTACCAAATTGTTCGTTGGGGTCCTCAGAACACATTTTAAGCATGCCCCCAAAAATAAGTTTGTCCCAGCTATGTTTTATTTAACGGTTTCCATGGTAACCCGAGGTAATTTTCGAAACTACCTTGGTTCAGAAAATGCGCCATAACTTTGTTTTTACAAGCAATAGAAGGACAAAACAAGTACCAAAGTAAAGCAGAGACTTATAGCTTGAATATGATATATGATTTTATTAATATTCATAAATGCATTCTTATGAATATTAATGAGGAAGTAAAAAATGTGATTTTTTAGAAAAAAGGAGTTTGTTGTTTAGTCTGAGAGGCTTATTAATGCACAGAAACTATTGAATTTAGGTTTAAGTTGTTCGTTAGAGTCCTTAGAACACATTTTAAGTATTTCCCCAAATAATTTTGTCCCATCTATGTTTTATTAAACGGTTTCCATGGTAACCCGAGGTAAATTCCGAAACATCCTTGGTTCAGAAAATGCGTAATTACTTTGCTTTTATAGGTAATAGAAGGACAAAACAAGTACCAAAGTAAAGCAGAGACATATAGCTTGAATATGGTATATGATTTAATTAATATTCATAAATGCATTCTTATGAATATTCATGAGAATGTAAATAAATGCGTTTTTTTAGAAAATGGAGCTTGTTGTTTAGTCTGATAGGCTGATTAATGCACACAAATTATTGAATTAAGGTTCAAATTGTTTGTTTGGGTCATCAGAACACATTTTGAGCATTCCCCCAAAGTAATTTTGTCCCATCTATGTTTTATTGAACGGTTTCCATGGTAACGCGAGGAGTTAAATTTCGAAATATCATTGGTTAAAAAAAAGCATAATAACTTTGCTTTTAGAGGCAATAGAAGGACAAAACAAAAACCAAAGTAAAGCAGAGTCATATATCTTGATTATGATATATAATTTTAATAATATTCATATATGATTGCTTATGAATATTAATGAAAAAGTATAAAAATCCGCTTTTTTAGAAAAATGAGTTTTTTGTTTTGTAAATCAGAGGACTCCAAGAGGAACCCTCTGATCAGGATCGGTGCTATTTGTCAGTCCAATTCCTCTAATAAATTTAACCCTTTCCCTTATTTAAGCGTGTTTTGGCGCATCTGCAAACAGAGTAGACCAAGATCAGACGGCTCATATAGGAGCCGTCTGATCAGGGTCTGCTCTGTTTAACTATGGTGTAAAATAGATCTGATTCTACAGCTTCTGTCAGAGGCAAAATGTCATGTGTTCATACGCCATTATAAGATATATTCTTATTCATATTCATATTCATGACGTCATTATTTCTTACATGAATATTCCTTAGGGAAAAGGTTAAGCATTTCATATACAGTCGAACTTTGATATCTCGAACTTCAAGGAACCATACAAATTTCATTCGATATAATATAAGTTCGAATTATCCGATTCCTAATCTGATCAATTTCTCAAGTTCACATCTTAATGCAGGTCTAAAGTTAGGTTGAAAGCCCCTGTAGGAGCTTTCTGCAATACTTTAGAACTGCATTAAGATGTCACGTGTGTTTTTAGAAATGCGTTGCGATAAATTTTAGAGCAATCCTATATTGTATATTTTGGAATCCTTTTAGTTCGAGTTAATCCGACGTTCGAGATATCGAAGTTCCATAATAAGTTCTGATGGAGCATTCCATTTTGATTATTCATCATTCGCGAGGTAACCCTTTACTCATAAATACGCCTTTCTACGCCTTTGCAAATAGAATAGACCCAGATTAGGCGACTTCTATCGGAGCCATCTTATAAGAGTCTGCTCTGTTTGCTATTGAATAATATAGTTCTGACTTTACAAGTTCCATTGTTCATATAATCAATATTCACGATGTAGTGATTTCCTACATACATATTCATGGAGTATAGTGTTAAGATATGTATGACATATTGTACTATTTGACATTTTCAGGCGATGGCACTATCACAAGTTTTACGACGTTTCGTGTACGTTCAGGTTTGTATAACATCATATACTGCGGGTTTTTCCTTTTCACATAACTGTATAGACAATATTTACCAATGCTGTACTAAACATCATGGTGAATGAACTGAATTGCAAGGAAATGCATATGTTATATATTTCCATTTCGTCCAAAATTAATATATAACTATTCATGTAAAGTAAAGCCAGTAAAGCCTGACTATAATGACCTATCGATTAAGTCTAATTCGGTATTTTCAAGACAGTTGCCAGTTCAGCTTCCGTAATGGACATTAATGCATGAACTGATCACTTTATCAATATTCAATAACTCGGTTATGTAATGTAACATTTTCAATTGAATTTTAGTTCAGATACAAACTATAGGATAAAATGTATATAATTTCATAAGCAAACAAAGCAGACCCAGATCAGACGGCTCCTAGAGGAGCTATCAGATCTGGGCCTACTCTTTTTGCAAATGTGTGAAATGCGTTTGTATTAAGGAAAGGGTTAATGCACATGTATGATATAATTATTTATTTCAGGGTCTCATTGCTCCCCAGATCATCGTTTTTCTGTTGGCAAATGTTGTAAACTTGGTCTCCCATTTCATTTTCATTGTCGGATTGAACATGAATATTGAGTAAGTGTTTTCTTAGTATGTCTTGTTCGTAGGTTAATCACAGCATAACTAAAATATATAAATTCCCTATTCTGTATTTGAAATCAATTGCATACGATTTTGTTTATTTTAGGACATTTTAATGTTTCATTTAACTCTTAACATAATGATTATACTTTTTTCAAACATACTAGACACATATCAGATGGCTCCTACAGGAGCTGTCTGATCAGGGTCTACTATGTTTGCTTATGAAATAATATAAATATGGTTATGCAGTTTCTGTCATGGTAAAATATTTTCTTGTTCATAATGCCATTATAAAAGCATCAGCTATTTAATATTTATACAATAATTACTTATTACACAAGAACCTGTCTTAAGCGGCCATAAAACGAAGGTCTAGTTATGGGTCTATAAGACAGGTGGTAGCTTAATGCAGGTCAGACATAATGCAGACAACTCCTATGGAAGCTTGCTATATTACGTTTGTCCTGTATTTAAGCAATCACCCGCTTACTGAGACAACTATAATAATTAAACGAATGGTAGCTAAGGACAGGTTCTACTGTATATGAATATCCACGAGGTAAATAGTTAACTCATTTGTTTTCAGAGGTGCAACTATAGCATTCAGCTAATAAATATCCATGTATTAATTATTATCATATGAATATTCACGAGGTACTTGTTTACACTTTTGTTTTCAGAGGTGCAGCTATAGCATTCAGCATTACTAACTGGTCAATTGTCGTATTCTTTGCCCTCTATATCGTCATCTGGAAGGCGTACAAGGGTCTTTGGAATGGTAACTGTCACCCTTATAAAACAAAAAAGAAAGGTTGTTATTTACTTGATACATACCGTTGTAAGAATAACGGTCACTGGCAAAGATCCAAGCTGCTTAACACCGTGGATATTAATTAAGAAAAGATCCAAGTCGTGGAAATGAATGCAAGAAAAATGCCACTATGAATATTAATTAGATTGTTTTTATAATGGAACATGAACACAGCTAATAGGGGACGTTGTTCAACTGAAAATTATCTCCCTTGTTAGATAAACACAAAGGTATATCAAATGATAAGTAGGTCCGTTCAGTTGGATTGCTCAGCTATTTCTCTTGTATTCCAATGAGATGTTGCGAAATTTAAAGAAAGATCATTTTCCTTAAACTCTAAAAAATAAATAATTCAATAGATCTATAGTCGAAGAAAGTATAACAAATGTAATAATTATTTGATTATTCTAAAATGAGATATTTAAAGCCAGACGCGCTATTGTGGTGCAATCAGAGGAGACCTATACTTTTTCAATTTTTTAAGGAGATTATCCAAGAGAGATTACTGACCACGATCCCTCATTTTAGCCGTGACAGAAACTTTAAATCCTATCTATATAAGTTCATAAGCAATCCGAGCAGACGGCTCCTATAGGAACCTGAAGGAGCCCTCTGTGCAAGGTCGGCACCCTTTACTTATTATTTGTTAATACAAAATATATTACAGAATTTACCCTACTAACGGAAGCTAGATTCACTAAAATACGGGTCCACTCATATACATGAGTCATGTGGGTTAAATACGAAAGGTTGTGGAAATATAAATTCCAAATTTGTCTGGTTCATGGTTCGTAGTTTGAAACATATCATAAATATAGTACTATATTAGTTTCAAACTCTTTCGTCAGATTTACAGATTTCTAGTATTAAGTTTCAAAATATTTCTATCTATTGCATATGTAGCGAACACATAATATTCAAACATGTGAGCCTGTAAAAGAAGATAATATTTTAATACAGGGCGAAAGTTATGCAGAACGCTCCGAGCAGAGACATATACATACAGCTGTCTTTGCTCCGAGGGAAGAGTTCTGCATAACTTTGACCTGCATTAGCTACCACAGCCTGTTTTATAACACAGAATTATACTCATTACTTGGTAGTTGCTGTAGACTTATCATATTGTAAGTAGAAATATATCTGCCTCGGTGGTTGGGTGGGTCAGCTGGGTTTTAGGGCGATACGACCCTGATAAGGCCATAACACAACGATGGAAAAATAATGGAAAAGAGACACCAACTCCTCTTTCGCGGCCAAACTATGTCGTCTGCAAAAAATTGTCGTCTGCTCATTTTCTAAAAAAAAAAGTCTTCCTTTTCATAGAACAAAAGTATAACACCAAATAGTTTGGATCCTGATGAGACACCGAGTCAGTCGGCATCCCATCTGGAGCCAAACTGTTTGCATAGACACCAGGTCACAGATTCGCCACTGGCAACAAAAGAGTTAAATTTCAGTTGTATGATATTTTTATCAGGTTTTACCTGGATGTGCCTAGAGGACTGGGGTGAGTTTTTCGGTCTTGCTGTACCTGGTATGCTGATGTTACTTATGGAGTGGGCGAGCGCAGAGGTGATCACATTCATGTCCGGTCTTCTAGGCGAGACACAACTGGCTGTCTACACCATCACATACGGTGTCATCGTGTTGGTCTCTATGGTAAGTTATGCATCGTCGTCATGTTGGTCTCTATAGTAAGTCATACAACATCATTATGTTAGTCTCTATGGTAAGTCATATGTAATATTTATCGTTATGTTGGTCTCTATGGTAAGTCATACATCGTCGTCATGTTGGTCTCTATAGTAAGCCATACAACACCATTATGTTAGTCTCTATGGTAAGTCATATGTAATATTTATCGTTATGTTGGTCTCTATGGTACAAGTCATACAATGTCATAATGTTTGTTTCTATGATCAACAACATTGCTTTCAGAACTTTCCATTGTTCTTAGATATTCTATGTCTGTGTATATAAGTATTTTGATAAACAGTAAATTATATATCAATTAAGGTAAACAATAAACAACATATTTAGATATACACTATGTTCAAATATTCATCAAACATAACACGTCATATTTGGTGTCCATGATTGGTCACTATTAATGTTGATCTACATTGGTATATTGTAGAAAATATTTGGATAATGAATAGTAAAAGTCTTTAATTTACATTGTAGCTACGTGTACAATTATGTAGCTGTATCTGTTAAAGCTAAAAAAAATGTAATCTACAAAATTACTATTGTTTTTATAGCATAACAACTACATCAGTCTTCTTCTTTCTGTCAGACATAATGCCATCAAATACACGGTACGTTCATACTATGACATAACGATTTCACCGAACCTACACTTGAAAGTGTAATACTGCATCATATTTGAATCATCAATACTCCATTCAATACCTTAAACGTTAAAATCGACTTCCAAAAATGTTAACAGTTTCCAATTGGCATTTCGTTTGGCGTTACAATACGACTTGGTATTCATCTTGGAGGCAATGAACCCGCATGCGCAAAGCTGACGTCACGTGTAGCCATACTGTGTGCATGTAAGTATTACACAGCTAAGCAATACAGTAAAATCTCCCTAATACGACCACTCAAAAGAAGTATAAAATTATGGATTTAATGCAGGACAAAGGTTATACAAAAAGCCCCTATAGGAGCTTTTTGCATTACTTTTGCCCTGCATTAATCAACAATGGGCTTTTACGGACTCAAATGCTACTAAATTATAATATCGCATTAGCGAGACTTTACTCTATATAGATTTTTCTTATATACCCCAATACATTTACATCGAGTTCTTACTATTTTTGAAGTAATAACTTTTAGAAACTTTCTTTCGCCTATTTCTTTGGTAGACATCTGCATAGGTAAAGGATTGCTTTGGATGCCATTTGCAAGTAGTTTTGATCTAAATAAGATGCTCTATAACCATTTACTCCATAAATACGCCTTTCTATACATTTGCAAACAGAGTAGACCCAGATCAGACGGCTGCGGTAGGAGCCGTCTGATTAAGATCTGCTCTGTTTGCTTAAAACAATTGCAACTTCTGATACTTAAGTCTTTACCTTATTCATATCCATAAAGACAAACTGGCATGATTAATATTCATTAGTTGAACTTTTATAATGTAACATGAACACAGGATTCTGTGACCATGGCAGAAGCTATAGAATGATATCTATATACAGTAAAACCTCGATTATTCGAATTTTCGTAATAGAAGAATTTATACCCTTTGAGGCAGGTGGCTGCTTAATGCATGGTGAAAGTCTTGCAGAAAGCTCCTAGAGGAGCTTTCTGCATGACTTTCACCATGCATTAAGTTGCCACATGTCTTAAAGATCGATAATAATACGTATTTTAGTGTTCGAATAATCGAAGTTTTACTGTAATTCCATAAACAAGCAGAACAGACTCTGGCCACACGACTCCTAGAGGAGCTGTCTGATTTGGGTCTTCTCTGTTTACAATGGCGTTAAAAGACATGTATGTCGGATAAATAGTTATTAAGATAAGCATATAACAAATTACCAGCATATGTCCAACAGTATGTATGGCATAATATTTCATTTCAATACAAATATTTCAATATTTTGCAGCAAGTTTAAGTTTTCAAAGTTGTATCAAAGCACATAACAAACATTTGAGGTGGAAAACAAAATGTCACTCATTGCAAGATGTGTGTGGCGTATGCATCATATACTTGTCAGTTATCCCATTACTTCATGAGTATTCATGATTAGAAATGATGACAACATGAATATTAATTAGATTAATATCTAAACGATCGTATCAGCACATACAGTTTTTGCTAAAGCAGAAACTGTAGAATCAGATCTGTACATTTAATAAGCAAACAGGGTAGACCCTGATCAGACGGCTCCTGTAGAAGCCATCTGATCTGGTTCTACTCTGTTTGCAAAGGCGTAGACAAGAGTACAGTTAAACCTCTGTATAACGGCCACTAAATTACATCAAGTATTTTGTGTTAAAGGCAGGTGGCTGCCTAAAGCAATGTGAAAGTAAAACAGAACGCTCCTATAGCATTGTCCAGAGGTATCTTGGTGAAAACAAGCGGTTGCATTGTGCCTTTGTTGATTTTAAACGTGCTTTCGATAGTGTAAATAGGAATAATTTATGGCTTAAACTTTACAGATTAGGACTAAATGGTAAAATACTCAGTATAATTAGAGACATGTATGGCAAAGTGAAATCCTGTATAAGGAAGTTTGATAAATACTCAGACTTTTTTGATAATATTATAGGTTTATTACAAGGGGAGATAATGTCCCCAAAAATATTTGAATTGTTTATAGAGGATATGGAGTTATCGTTACTGGATAATTTTAACAGGGATCTCCTTATAATAGCCTTACTGTTTGCTGATGACCTTGCGATATTTGGAAAGACACCCACCGAACTTCAAGAAAATTTAAATAGATTGCAACAATATTGCTGCACATGGGATTTAGAGGTTAATTGTAGTAAAACAAAAGTTATGGTTTGCCGTAAAAGAGGTCCCGTAAGGCCAGATGAAACCTGGTATTATAGTAACCCGTTATCTACTTTAGATACTGTTAATGATTTTAATTACCTCGGAACTGTCTTTAATTATACTGGTAGCTTCTGCTTGAACCAAGAGTTTTTGGCCGGTAAGGGCATGAAAGCATTGAATACTTTAATTATGAATACACGTGATGTTAATCTGAAGAAAAGTGCAATGTTACAGCTTTTTGATTCTTTTGTCGGTTCTATACTTAGTTATGCATGCGAAGTCTGGGGCAATTCAAAGAGTAAGTCATTGGAACGGGTGCATTTGAATTTTTGTAAGAAAATATTGCAGGTCAAGAGATCAACGTCGTCAACCGCAGTGTACGTTATCCGCTTTTTGTAAATCGCTATGTAAGAATTATTAAATATTGGTTAAAATTAATTGATACTGAAAATATTATTTTAAAACATCTGTATAAGTTGATGGTAAGTGACAATGAAAAGGGTCGCAGAAATTGGGCAACAGGAGTTAAAAATCTGTTAAAGGAATATAGCTTTAATTATGTATGGTTAAATCCCCATGATGTTAACAGTAAACTTTTTGTAAAGAATTCAAAAGGAGAGTTATTGATTGTTTCTTGCAGAAATGGTATGGAGATTTAGATAAGTCTAGTGTTTTATATTCCTGTAGGCATTTTAAGTGCATTTTTGTATTTGAGGACTATTTAGATTTACTATCGTGGAATTTAAGTTGTTTTATTACGAGACTACGATTGTCGTCCCACCCATTGAAAATTGAATCTGGTCGATACGGTAGAGCACGAGTAGATAGAAATGAGAGATATTGTGTGTTTTGTAGTAGGTATGATTTGGAAGATGAGTACCACTTTGTTTGTATTTGTACATTATACAACGACTGTAGAAAGAAATACATGAGAAATAAATATTATTTAAGGCCAAGTTATCTTAAATTTTGTGAATTAATGAGTTCATCAACTGAGATGGAATTAGTAAATCTGGCTAGATTTATAAAGGAATCGTTAGAAATTCGGAGGAATGCGTTAAATGCTCAGTGAGTCTGAGTTCATCCTAAACATCGGTTTTTGATAGTTGTACATGTACTTGTATTGTATTTAGGCTATAGTTTGATATTATATATGGCATTGGTGTGTTAGAAATTTTGATTATTTATTTGAAGTTTAGTAGTGGGTGATTTGCGATATAATGCGATAGGAGTTGTGTGTATGAGTGAGAGAATGAGTGTGGTGGGTGGTTGTTAGGAGGCGAGGATCGGATGCGTGATGAGTGGTAGTGTGACCAAAATGACATTATTGAATTGTGTTGCAACAAGGTACTTATGTACACGTTGAAAAGAATAAAGTATATCTGTGTGTCTGTCTGTCATATTCTGACTATACAAACAGACGAGACCTATAGGAGCGTTCTGTTTTACTTTCACCTTGCTTTAAATAGCCACCTGCCCTAAGTACCAACTAATTAACACAATTTAGTGGCCGTTATAGAGAGGTTTTACTGTATTTATGAAGTAAATGATGTTGCTATTTTGTCATTACATGCATCTGTTTGTACTTCAGAAAACAGTAGAACGTCTATAGTGACCATTTAAAAAATCAATATGGATAAAAACGGTGGCTTAATGCAGAATAAAAGTAATGCAGGAAGTTCCTACATGCGCTTTCTGCATAATTTTCATCCTGTATTAAGCTTCCACCTGCCAATAGTTAACCTATATTCTTATAGGTTGTTTTTACAGCCAACCTCTTTGGAAAAATCTACAGAAAAGGAGCATTTATTAGAAAAAAGTAAAATTTAGAATTGTGTAATTTTGAAATCATTGTGATATATATTTATTACAATGGTTTCAAAGTGTGATTTTTACAGAGGCATCAACAGACACCATGTATGAATGGATTAAGACCCAATTTCAAAATGATTTTGAGTGGTCCTCATAAAGAGGTTTTGTAAAAATAAACTGTGTTTTTTTCTGTACAGCGGTCATGGGTGTGATCATTGCTCTGTTGATACTGGCATTCAGGGATGTGATCCCTCGTATTGTGTCATCTGACAGGTAAATTCAGTTCTCCTTCAGTATATCTCTCTAGGTCTCTCTATCAATCTGTCTGTCTCCCTCTGTCTCGCTGTCTATGCCTGTTTGTACCTCTCTCTGTGTGTGTCTCTCTCTGTCTCTGTGTCTCTGTGTCTCTGTCTCTCAGTCTGTCTCTGTCTCTCTCTCAATTGCTTTATCAAACAAGTACTATACATCAGTAAATATTTAGTGTGTATGACAATGTTCAAACTATGTTTACCCATTTTAAGATGATGCAACCCAAATAAACAAACAAATAAAACAAGATAACTATGTAAACAAAATCTTGTATTAACATAATCCATTCCTATCGTCACTAATTGCAGTGATGTTGTGGAAGGCGCTAAAGAGTTGTTTCTGGTCGCGGCTGTTTACCTGTTGTTTTCTGGTGCAGAGGTAATTATGTTTACTCTTTAACCCATTACCTCATAGGCTATTTTTAGATCCAACCTCTTTGAATAAATCTTCCGAAAAAGAGCATTAACTAGAGAAAAGGAAAAAAATTGAATTTTGTAGTTTGAAACCATCGTGATAAATAGAGCATTTGCTCCTATAGGAGCAAATGCTCTATTTATCACAATGGTTTCACAAAGTGACTTTTACAGAGTCGTCAATATGAGGGAATGGGTTAACCCTTTCCATGTTCCATATGCATGTAAGAAATAATGACACCGTCAATATTTATTAGATGGTTTTTTATAATGGCATATTATGAACACACGATGTTTTGGTATTGGTAAGATTTATGAAAAATTCAAAAGTAAACAGCGCAGACCCTGATCAGAAGACTCCTATAGGCCGTCTGATCTGGGTCTACTCTGTTTGCAAATATGTGAAAATACGTTTACATGAAGGATTAATCCATTAATATTCATATAAGATACATTGACATCATGAATATTAATAAGTTGCTGTTATGTAATGAGCACTCGACATGACAGAAACTGTATACTCCGGTCTATATAATTCCATAAACAAACAGAGAAGACCGTGATCAGACAACTCCTAGATGAGCCGCATGATCTGGGTCTACTCTGTTTGCAATGGCTTGAAAAGGTGTATATGGAATAAGGGTTTATTGAACTCATTCTACAATATGGACTAATTTGTGAATTGCTGAAACCTATGCAAGCAGTTTGGATAAAGACAATATGCAGAATGACACTATTTCTCACAGCAAACTGTTGACTCGTCCATACTATTGACAGCATGACAACGCGTTTGAGAGAAAAAATGGAAAAGAAGTACACTTTTAACCAATTCCATCATACATGTACTAACGCCGTATAACGCCTATGTAAAAATCATGTTTTTAAACCATACTGATAAATAGAGCATTTGCTCCATAGGAGCAAATGCTCTATTGGCCACAATGGTTTCAAAATAACACAATTCTAAAAGTTTCTCTTTCCTTAATAAATGCTCCTTTTCAGTAGATTTTAATTCAAAGAGGTTGGATTTAAAATGGAAATGGGTTAAAATTGAAACAGAGAAACTATTTTTTCATACAATTCTGTGATCTCTTTTTAACGGACCCGTAAGATTTTACAGACCACTTTTCATAAAATATACTGTCTACGTCCAAATTCCAAAATTTAGCTGAAAAAATACAGTACTTATGTGCCTACTGACGACAAACGTTCACGGTATAACATGCACAACACATGAATATGTGTGGTTAGAATACTTTTAGGCACATAGGAAACCACTTTTAGCTATCGAGAAAGAGTTGTTCAATTTGAAGGTTAGGGTGGTATTGGAATACCAAATCTGCTCTGAAAGAGGACATGTAGAGCTGGCTAAAGGAAGGTCTCTTCCGATGTCCGCCATCGTGCTTCCAATGGATTGAGGGTATGACGATTCCTGTCATTAGGGTGTGCATTCTTTCTCCTGTTACATATTTCGTTAAATATCCCAGAATATCCATGGATATCATGGTAAGCTAGACATTTTTAAATTTTGGAATAGTCCATTTGAAAAAAGGGTTGAGGGTTAAGAACATGAAACTCAAGCTCTTATTTCATTATGTTTCTATTTAAACAGCAAATTCTTGATGGAGTGATACGGGGATCCGGTAATCAGATGTATGGTTCAATCATTAACATCGCAGCCTACCTGGTAGTATGTTTACCCATAGCTATTCCACTCATGCTAAAAACACAATTGGAAACAGTAGGTAAGGAAAAAAGTAAAACCTCTCTAATGCGACCCTAAAAAAGGGATATAGTTCTGGGTTTTTAAGGCAGGTGGACATGGTGCGACTTACTATTTCACCGACAATGTCGCCAAAATGCGCCAAAACAAACAGCGCAACACCAAATCAGTATTACTTTACAGAGCGGCATCTAATCAAAGACTTCTCTGTTTATCTAAATATCTACTTCTATATATGGCTTATTCCTTTGAATTTTTCATTTATTCATCTCATTTCTTCATTCTACTGAAATACCGGTATTTTACAAAACTGGGTTGCAGACAATTAGAAATTTGTTGCCAGGAAAGTTAATAACTAATTGCAAAACGTCACTTTCAATTTTCTTCTACTTTCCTTTCAAACCAAGAGTTTCACACAATGTGGATGTTGACGAGGCACCTAGTTACAAGCTATCTCACCTGATTACAAGTTGATTTTTGTTTCGATACACAAAGAATTTATAAGCTGATGAGACATCGATTTAGTAAAATCCGCTTGCCATTGAAACTTCTAATTTTCATTAACCCTTAACCTCACAGATCTATACGTCTATGCGAACAGAATAGACCCAAACATACAAAAGTCTCTGGTCATGGGTCTGCTCTCTTTGTTTATGTAGTTAACACTTTCCTTCATATAAACGCATTGGCTCAAAACGGTTTGCACTGATAGTCACTGACCCGCCAACAGCAGGTTAAAGGTTAATGTATACTTTAGATATGAGCATGGCAAAAAATGCCCCATGTTTATACAGTGCTCCCTCTCTACAACGACACCCTTTGGGATACGAAGATTGTACGTGTTGTTCAGAGGGAGTTGTTATAGGGAGGGAAAATCAAACATAATTAGCTTGTTTGCAGATCCCCAGATAAGGTGTATTTCGAGAACTAAAACCGTTATGCCTCAATCAAACCCTATGTTGTGACCACTCTTTAGAATCGTCACAAAGTGACGATTCTAAAGAGTGGTCGCAACATAGGGTTTGAATGAGGCATAAAGAAAATACGATGGAAAAAGGTTGTTTCTGGAGCCTTGTTGTTTCGGAAACAGTGACATGCGTTGTTGTAAGGAGGGAATCGTTATTGAGAGGGCCGTTGTAGGGAGGGAGCACTGTACGCCATTTATGTGTCATTATAAAAAATCAATCTTCTCAATATTCATGATGTCATTAGTTCTTACATGAATAATATTTCTTTCATGGGGTAACGGTAAGGCTATTGTTGAAAAGAGATGTATATCAGAAGTAATTTTCTTTCAACAGGGGGTTATGTTGGTCTAGCGTGTGGCGCCCTCTTTCAGACTATCTTCTTCTTAGTTGGCATAATGCGTATGAATTGGGACAAAGAGGCAGATATGGTATGTTTTTTAATATTTTATATCATTGAACAGTATAATAAAACCATTCTAATGCAACCAATTTATGAATAAGCATAAGTTTTTTAACCCATTCCCACATAGGCTATATTTAGACCCAACCTCTTTGATTAAATCTACCAAAAAGGAGCATTTACTAAAGAAAAAGAAGTTTTCAGAATTGTGTAATTTTGAAACCATTGTGATTAATAAAACATTTGCTCCATAGGAGCAAATGCTCTATTTATCACAATGGTTTCACAAAGTGACTTTTACAGAAGCGTCAAAAGGCATCAATATGTGGGAATGGGTTGACCATTACCCTGTTCTATGTTTTTTCTCCAAATTTTAATACCTAATGAATATTCATGGAGAAAATTCTTATAATGTAATGTGGAGGTTAGAACATTGTACCCATTTTAGAAAGTAAAGAAACAGATTTTATCAAATACCATTGTTAAACAGAGCAGACTCTGTTCATACGGTTCCTATAGGAGCAGTCTGATCTGGTGCTAATCTGTTTGTAAATGTGTGAAAAGGGGTTTATATTAGGGAAAGGGTTAAAATGGGGAGGGATGTGTATATACAGATAATATAATTCTCAATATCTTTTTTACAGGCACAGCAGCGGTCACGTGTAGCGAAAGAAGGTTAGTTTTCCCCCATGACTAATTGTTACTTAAGGCAAATTGAAGACCTGCTTATATTTCAGAACTCGAACATGTGGCTGTCTGTATGATAGATTCGTAGCCTGCATTATCACTAGCAGAGCTAAAGATCAGAATTTCTTAACCCTTTCTCTGTTTAATATTCATGTAAGATATGAAAACATAATGAATATTAATTAACCCTTTCCCTGTTCTTATTTATTTCAAATTCCAATACCTAATAAATATTCATTAACAAAATAGTTATAAAGAAATATGCAAGGTGGAGCATTGTAGACATTTTAGAAAGCAAAGAAACAGATCTATCAAATCCTATTAGCAAACAGAGTAGACCTTGATCAGACGGCTCCTCTAGGAGCCGTCTGATCTGGGTCTACTCTGTTTGCAAATGCGTGAAAACACGTTTATACGAGGGAAAGGGTTAAGATGAAATTCTGTAATGGTATACAAACAGAATACAGCAACTGTAGAAACAGATCTGAGTCTACTCTGTTTGCAAATACATGAAAATATATTTATATGAAGGAAAGTATTAAATTGAGTTGTGATGCACGTGGACCATATAATACAGATCTGATTCTACAGTTTATGTAATACTAAACAATTCTTTTGTTCAGTTTCATTATAATAATTCAGTTAACCCTTACAATGCAGTAAACAAGGCACCAATATCCTATGCAAACAGTGTAGACCCTGATGAGAGGGCTCCTCTACTACTAGAGCAGCCTCCTCATCAGGGTCTGCACTGTATGTCATGTTACACTTTTCTTCAGAAAAATCCCTAAATAGTGACCATAAGCTTGACCTGTTTGAATTTTGGAATAGTCCACTTGAAAATTCACCATTTTAAGAGTTAATCAATAAAATTATATTTTGCATGAATGTTCATGGAGTAAAGGGTTGAAGGGGACTTTATCCAATGTTTTCATTTCAAAAACAAAATGCATGAATACTTGAATAGCTCTGATCTAATATTTCGACAACTACGGGCCTTTTTCAAAGATTAACAAAAAATTTACAAAATATGTTTGTGAAACACTATGCCCCCGATTTGACCATTGACCTTGACCTTAAAAATGTTCACCTCTTTTAGTTGCACATTCATGCCAAGTTTGAAGTGTGCATGTGCAATGGCTATAAAATTATTGCCAAAGTTAAAGTTATCCAAACAAACATACAGACAGGGCAAAATTAATACCCCCGCCCGCCCCTCTTCTTGAGGGTGGGGGATAATAATTGATCAGAGTGTATGGCAATCTGCATCTCATCTAGCCCCAAAGTTATAAAAGTTTTCGCTCAAGTCCGAGGTCATTCTCAAGCATATGACTAATCAGATACCGGTACTTGAGAATGATCTGAGACCGAGTAGTTTTATAACCTTGGACCATGGAACCAAACTGTTTGCATTGGTAACCATCAATATGCTGCTAGAGTGCAATGAGTTCAATGCTAGTTCAGAAATTAGTGTAGTGAATTTACATATCGAGGGCTTGGTGCAAAACTATTCTAACTCCTTCACAAAGTGAAGGAGTTAGAATAGTTTTGCACCAAGCCCTCAGTATGCAAATTTCTTATCTTCATTGTGTTATTGACAGAATGACAGATACAGGATATTTGATACATCTTCATTTTGAATTTTAATTACCTGGCTCTGAAAGGCTCCTTTCATAAGCATAGACAATTTATTCATAGGCTCTAGCAAGTAGCAGTCATAAGCATAGGCAATTTATTCATAGGCTCTAGCAAGTAGCAGTCATAAGCATAGGCAATTTATTCATAGGCTCTAGCAAGTAGCAGTCATGTTCTTCAGTCTTTTCACATACAGTAAAACTTCGATTATCCGAACACTAAAATACGTATTATTATCGATTTTTAAGACAGGTGGCAGCTTAATGCATGGTGAAAGTCATGCAGAAAGCTCCTCTAGGAGCTTTCTGCATGACTTTCATCATGCATTAAGCAGCCACCTGCCTTAAAGGGTCTAATTTCGTTTATAACGAAAATTCGAATAATCGAGGTTTTACTGTATTAATTTTCTTTAACTTTTCAGAGCAAAGCAGTGAAATGGATGAAGTGAATCCATACACAGACCTACATGACAAACTTTCAGTAAATTCAACCATACAAGAGTATGGTATACACGAGACAAGTCCCAAACTAAGAAATACAAACAATTCTCTCGCAGAACACAATACCTTGGAAGAAGCCAATGAAAAAGCAAGAATACTGCAGGAAGCCCCTAACAGCCACCAAATCACAAAGCATCTAATCCTGAAGAGGGCCCTGTTGGTGATTCTCTTTGTGGCCATTCTGATTCTCGCAATACTTTTAGACATTTATCTGTCCCACAGAAACAACTACTATGGCGAAACTCTCAACAAGACAGACCCATTCAACTATACAGCTAATCGCTCAACATAGACCAAACTATTTTATGACGAAATCCATTAACCTATTACCTCATAGGCTATTTTTAGAGCTAACCTCTTTGAATACATCTACCGAAAAGGAGCATTTACATGTACTAGCAAAAAGTTAAAATTTAGAATTGTGTTTTTAAACCATTGTGATAAATATTAATCACAATGAACAAATAAATAATAATAAATAAATTAATATATATCACAATGATTTCAAAGAGTGACTTTTGCAGAGGCATAGAAAGGCTTATTAATGGAGGAAAGGGTTATAGTTAAATATTTGAATGTAACAGCCGCGTCACTGAGTAAACACAATATGTAATCTATATATGTGTTAGTTCAAGAGTTATTGCCTATGACACAAACAGGCCAGTATCAATATGCCCTGGTCAGTAATCTTGGGTGCATAAAATCTGCAAAAGCAGTTCATTCATGACAAAATGCAATTACAGTTGTTTTGTTTCACTCCAATAGTCTAGACCGTAAAAAGGAATGTTCTGGCTGCACAGATAAACTGCTATATTGGGACTTGTTCTTATTTACATAACAGCACACAAATACACCGCCAGGCAATATAAGTCGCCACATATTAAAGTACTGGGCTTTGGTCTAATGAATATCTACCTGATAGAATCAGATCTTATTATATCTAACAGCTGGCTGTGGGTTCGAACCCCAAGCTATGCTAGTTTCTTTTTCATAAAAAAATTATTTGCTATTTGTAATCTTTTTTTTAATTTTTATTCATTTTTAATTATATGTCAATATTTATTGATGTTTTGTGTTATTGTTTAAACACATTGTATTTAAATAAAAAGAATTGTCCACTGCTCAGAATCAAACTCGAGACCTGCCACTTGCAAGTCCAGATACATATCCATTGCACCGTGGCAACTATGCTGAAGAGTTGCGGCTTACCAAGTCATTTAAAAATAAAGAACCGCCATAGCGACTTTGTTTTGTTTACATTAGAGTAGGTCGTGTTAAACAGTTTTTTTCTAAAATAAGTTGGTCTATCTGTATATGCCTGTTGAGAGATATTTAAAGATCCTTAAAAACAAAAGTTACTTATCTCTTTCCCATATGAATATTCATGTAATAGATGACTTTATGAATATAATTTAGCTGGAGTTTATAATGGCATTATGAACAAGGACATATTTGACAATGGCAGAAACTGTAGGATTAGGTTTATTTTATTTCATAAACAAACAGAGCAGATCCTGATCAGACTGCTCCCATAGGAGTCGGCTGATCTGGTTGTATTCTGTTTGCAAAGACCAGAATAGGCGTTTATATCAAGGGTTAATATTGAACTAAGAACAAACTCAATAATGGCGTAACAAAAACGAGATCAACTATAGTTTGGGAGTATACAAATTTAAAGAGAAGTATAGCATATAGCACTTTACTCATTTATTTCTTCACTTCCAAAGACCTATTAATCCATTCCCTCATAGTCTATTTCTCAGATCCAACCTCTTTGATACTATCTACTGAAAAGGAGCATTTACTTGAGAAAAGGATTTTTTTTTAGAACTGTGTAGTTTTGAAACTATTGTGATAAATAACATTTGCTCCTATGGAGCAAATGCTCTATCACAATGGTAACTTTTACAGAGGCGTCAAAAGGTATCAATATGAGGGAATAGGTTAAAGCTTAACAACATATTTAAAACTTTAACAAAAATAAAATACAAAAAATATTGTCATTAGTATAAACTACACTGATTTGGTAGAAAACTATTTTCTGACTCTTGCAGTTTTTCCCAAAGAACTAGCAATAATTGGTTACAAGTTCGAAAACCAAGGGTACAAAAAATGCAAACCCTCAATTATAGCATTTACTTTCTTCAAGTATGTGTAGTTTCTTTTTTAACCCTTTACCTGTTCATTATTCATGTAAGAAATAATCAGTGATCACATCCTGAATTTTATTAAAATTAATTTTCATTGTGGCATAAAAACACATGGCATTTTTGTGTAGACAGAAACTGATGAATCAAATCTATAATATACCGTAAGCAAACCCTGATCCGATGGCTGCTATAAGAGCGGTCTGATCTGGGTCTACTCTGTCTGCAAATGCGTGAAAAGGCATTTATATGAAGGAAAGGGTTAACAAAAAAAGCTCTACAAATGTGCATTGTAGGAAGGATTATATTTTTACATGAATAATCATGAGATAAAGGGTTAAATCGCACAATAAAAAGGATTCAGGCTGAATAATGTCATGAAATTCATGCTTCCATTCTAAATATTGACATCATGTACATTTAAGAGATTCTCACAGTTTTAAACTATTTGAAGTACAGTAAAACCTGTTTACAGCAACCATCCAAAATAAGTTAAAATCTGGACTTTTTTTTAAGACTGGTGGTAGCTTAATGCAGGATGAAAGTAATACAGAAAGCTCCTCTAGGAGCTTTCTGCATTACTTTCATCCTGCATTAAGCAAACACCTGCTCTTATAGATCCCTGTGTTTATTCATGACATGGGCAGGTTCATTACCAGGTTTACAGAAGAATCATGGACAGTCTGACAAATGACTAATGCTCTCCATCTTGAGCAGACTTACACAACAGATATCAACATAAATATTAACAAGATATCCTCTTATTACAGAATATCCCCCAGATGAAACAGAAATTTGAAACAGAAAATGGGTACAGATGAGCAAAATGAGAAGATATCCAATTTTTTACCAATCACATGCCACCACTGTGTTACCATGGCAACCAACATCGTATGAAACACCTGTCATTAAGTTTCGGGTACTCAAATATCCCTACATACCAATTTTAAGCAAAATCGAATAATATCTAAACTGTGAAAAATCAAAGGTAACCAAATAATTTTGGGGTATCCAAATACCCCAACATACTAATTTTCAGCAAAATTGAAGGATATCTAAATTTCGTCGTACAATATCTAAATTTCATCCAACAAATCCTACCATTCATTTACAATGGCAATTTTTCTAAAAAAAAACCCAAAACAAAAGTGGAATGCATATCTGCACATATTTGTTCAATGCGTATTTTGCACCCTAGTGGCAAATTTGCAATACCCCATGTAAAACATTTGCATCCAAAGAGATATAGAAGAACATTTGGATGCAAAATGTTTGATAATCCAACTGCATTTTTGAAGAGAAATGAAGGAATCAATAATTTTCAAAATTGCAACAGATGATGACTTTGCAGAGAACAAGTTTGAATCATGCAAACAGTTAAGGGCAGTTAATGCCATAACAATGTACCATTTATAAAGATAATAATACAGCAATCCCTTTAAATATAAAATCTGAATATTCTTATATTTCTTGTATTCATAACCATTGTTTTTCATGTGATCATCAAAACATACTGTCAATTCATCACTTTTACCTATTAAATGTTCTACTAACAGAATAAACACAAGAGCACTGCATACAGTGCAAACAGGCAACTGTTTTTGTGAAAATCAGTCATACTAAAGGGCAACAACTCTTTTAATATGCCCACGGTCATTGATCATAAATCCCACGGTCATTGATCATAATACCAAAAGGTTGACAATACCTCGACCTTTTTCTTCGAAAAATAGACAAATTTGCAAGAGTATTAGAAGGAAGATGAGTCATCTGCTGAAGTGAAGGAGATGAGAAAAAATATGACAGACATAAAAGACAAGCATCTAGACAATGGAGAAGAGATTCGTAAGTGGCACCGTGCTTATAGTTTAACCCTTTACTCCATAAATACGCCTTTCTACTCCTTTGCAAACAGAGTAGACTCAGGTCAGACGGCACCTGTAGGAGTCGTCTGATCAGGGTCTTCTGTTTGCTTATGATATAATATAGCTAACATGATTCTGCCGTTTATGCCACGGCCAAAAATTCTTCATGGAGTAAACGGTTAATAAATAATTGCAGTTTCATGTAAAATATGAATAACATATAAATATTATTCCATGATTACAGGCATGAACACAGAAACGCCATGATTTATTTTTTTAACCCGTTACCTGATATCAGACACCTTTTCATGACTTTGCAAACTTAGTAGACCCAGATTTGATGGCTCTTACCAAGGCTAGAAATTGTGTTCATATACCATCATAAAAAGTCAGCTAATAAATATGCATGATGTCATTATTTCTTACACAAATTTTCATGAAGTAAAGCATTACAAATTTACTATTTTACACAATAAGCTAAAAAACTTGTTTTTACTCAACACAGGAAGATTAACAAGCCTACAATCCTTAGAATTTCTTATTAGTTCTTATAACACCACATAACTTTAACCTACATTGATGAGACTATAGCTTTTCAATGCAATTATTTTCATGTGTGATTCATATAGTATTTTATTACATAATCAACCTTGTGGGAGTGCCGTAACAGAGTGCCGTAAATCGCAAAAATGCACTAGTGCATTTTTATGCAAATTAGCAACTGTTAGCCAATTGTAGCGCTCCATGTGCATCGTCTGTCTAGTTCCTGGTGCTCATTGAAATTGCTGTGGAGAAGTGATCCTATTGAGTACCAACAAGATAGGGTTTGGCAGAGAAAAATATAATATCCCATAAGATTCCCTAAATTCAGGGTCTTTAACCCTTTCCCATTTCAGTATTAATGTAAGATATCATGAATATCTATTTAGTTGAACTTTTATAATGTAATTTTTTCAAGGATTTTTTGTTGTTGTGACAAAACAGTACAATCAGATCTATATCATGTCAAAACCAAACAGAGCAAACCCTAATCAGAAGGCTCCTATACGACTGTCTGATCTTGGTCTGCTCTGTTTGCAAATACCTGAAAACGTGAAATATGAGGGAAAGGCTTAAGGCAGGTGGTAGTTTAATGAATGACAAAAGTTCCTCTCTGTATTTACATCCACCTGCATTAAGCATCCACCTGTTCATTAGGATTAATACGTTTAATCAGGCCATGGCGGCGTTCACATTTTTGTATGGCTCTTACAGGAGCAATCTGATCAAGGTTGACTCTATTTGCTAATGATTTTACTATAGATAACATTCTTCAGTATCTGCCATTCTCAATAAGTCCCTTGTTTATGATGCCATTATAAAATTCAGCTAATTAATATTCATGATTTCTCACATGAATATTGATGAGGTAAAGGGATAACACTGGTTTTACTGTATTCCTCTTATCTAGAACACTCAGTAATATGAATTCCTCTGCAGAAACACTACAGACAAGGCAAGCTGATGACTCTGTTACATGCTTCTGATACATATTATTTGCACTTATTGCATCGTATAATTAGAAAATGTTCTATATGTCCCCTACAATTAAAACATATCAACACTATTTCTTCTTGATGCTGGGGACCCACTCAATAATAGCTGGGGATTCTCTAATGTGTCTCTAAATACTTCTAAGAATTGTGATGCCTCTCCTTCATCTATAACCCTTGCATCGTAAGACAATGTGACAGTCATTCGAGATTCAGGTTTGCCATCTCCGCCGATAGCCAACTGAGATGAGCCTACTGCCATGATAGCTGTCTGTGGTGGGTTGATGACAGCTGAAAACTCACTGATGCCAAACATGCCAAGATTTGAGATACTGAAAAAGAAATATTCAGATCAACAGGGGCTTATTGAAATACTTAACCCTTTCCCTGTTCTACGTTTATTACAACTTTCAATACCTACTGAATATTCATTAAGAAAATCGTCATAAAGACATATGGAAGGTGTAACATTGAAAACAATTTAGAAAGCAAAGAAACAGATCTATCAAATTTTATTAGCAAACAGAGCAGACCCTGATCAGACAGCTCCTCTAGGAGCCGTCTAATCTGGGTCTTCTCTGTTTGCAAATGCGTGAAAACATGTTTATAAAAGGGAAAGGGTTAAGTGGTTGTTTCTCCTCCAGGCCCTATATTGTGACCACTCTTTAGAATTGTCTTTTTGAGATGATTCTAAAGAGCTATCACAACATAAGAGTTTGGTTGAAAATCAAAGCAGCTAGTCTTGAAAATGTTTTAGCTTAGGCATCTTATCTGGACCTCTGAAAATTGATATTGATTGTTTGAATACTTGAAAATGTGTCAATGGTACATGGATGCCCCCGCGGCAAACAGCAAGTAGATGAACGACAGACTTGAAAAGGATCTTTTTAATACAAATACTTCCATACTATAAATCAGTAACAATTGAGAAAATTAATACTCCAAAGATATTTGTGATTTCAAAGTTTTTTTTAATAAACTTACGTAAAGGTGCCACCCTGGAACTCCTGCAGCTGTAATTTATTCTGCCGAGCTCTGTCTGCAAGATCCTACAATATAGATTACAAACTGATCAGTTATTCCATAGATACTAATTTTAACACCTTCATAAATAGAGGAGGCCTAGACCAGATGACTCCTGTAGGAGCTGTCCTTTCAGGGTCTGCGCTATTTGCTATTGAAATAAAGACATCTTTCTACAGTTTCAAGTTTACTTTCAACCAATGTAAACAAATTCCATTCCCATTGTTCATAATGGCATTTAACCAATTCCCTCATTTTGACACCTTTCTCTCCTCTGTAAAGTCACTTTATGAAACCATTGTGATAAATAGGAGTAAATGCTCTACTTATCACAATGGTTTCAAACTACAAAATTTCAAGTTTCCTTTTCTCTAGTTAATACTCTTTTTCGGTAGATTTATTCAAAGAGGTAGGATCTAAAAATAGCCTATGATGGAATGGGTTTTATAATTTAACTCACTGGTATTCATAATCATCATTTCTTACATGAATATTCATGGTGTAAAGAACTGCTACCATACATGAAAAATACCACAATGTATGCTTTGATTGCTATACCCAGCTTAAAATCCGTTAACACATTATAAAGCTTAATCTTCGAGAATATCTGCAAACATGTGTGTGAATAATCCTGACTGTTGAGCTGTAGATCTGAATGATGTCCAAGGGATGCCATACCATACCATATACACCCAAGTACTCCCAATATACCTTTTCCATCAGTCTGTAAGCTAAATAACCCAGTTTGGCATAATTTCTACAACTTTAAAATAAGACTGAAACAGTGGCAGATAGTGAAGACCCGTCTTTTAATCTGGGTGTTCAATATTTGTCTAAGACTGTACCAATACTAAAAGTAATTCGGGAATTTTAAAATTCTTGACAAATTGACTGTGATCTCAAACAGTTTTGCAGAAAAACTTTTGCACATCCCTTGCGTAGCCGTAAGAGTGGGTTATACAGAGTTTACCCTTTCCATTAAATTGTCATTTGCAAAAAATTGTCATCTGCTGCAATTTTCGCGCCTTTGCAAACAGCATACATCCAGATCAGATGGCTCCTGTAGGAGCTGTCTGATCAGGGTCTGCTCTGTTTGCTTATGAAATAATAACAAATCTGACTCTTTAGTTTCTACCAATACCAAAACATCCCATGTACATATGCCATTATAAAATTTCTCTCAGAAATGTTGTAATCAGTGTCTGCTCTTAAAATATTCAAGATATCAATTTCATGCATAAATAACAGGAGAGTTTTTGTGTTGGATAGCATTTATATAACCATGTTCCATTAATCAAGTCAAATATACCTTAACAGTGGCAGATATCTGATCCACGGCAAGGACAGGGGCATTTTTAACTATGGGTGTGATGAGGCCGTTGTCTGTTGCCACAGCAACACAGATATCAACTGCTGCCATGGCCTGGATATCTTCATTCTGCCAGACAGAGTTGACTTGCGGTACTCTCTGAAACAATGAATGAACGTTAAAACAGAGCATATCAATGTATAATTCATTTATTTTATGGCCTTAATTGGCTCATCCATACAAATCAACTAGTGGTAAAAATAACATTTTGGAGTGCCAAAACCAAATCTATTTTGTGTTTGTTCATTTACACATGTGACATGTACTACAATCCACAGGATTATGGTGTTGGCCAGTAATCATGAACTGCTCTCTTTTGTAAATCACATAAAACTATAAAATATGTATACCAATCTGGGCAAGGGCAGACAACTTATTTTCAGAATTAAATTCCTGTGCAAAATCAAATACTGTACCACATATAAATTAACCCTTTAATCCATAAGTAATATGATATTTTATTCTTCATTAAAATCCTGGAAGACATAAAGACACCATGGATACTTATTGGCTGAATTTTTAAAATGACTCATAAACACAGAATGTTTTGGTATTAACAGAAACTGTAATATGTCATAGGCAAACAGTGCAGACCCTGATCAGACTGCTCCTATAGAATCCAGCTGATTTAGGCCTACTCTGTTAACCCATTCCCTCATATTGACGCCTTTTGACGCCTATGCAACAGTCACCTGTTGAAACCATTGTGATAAATAGAGCATTTGCTCCTATAGGAGCAAATGCTCTCTTTATCACGATGGTTTCAAACTACAAAATTCTAAAATTTTCCTTTTCTCTAGTTAATGCTCCTTTTCGATAGATTTATTCAAAGAGGTTAGGTCTAAAGATAGCCTATGAGGGAATGGGTTAACAAAGATGTGAACAAGCATTTGGATGTGTCAGAGGATTATAGAGGATTAAACTTACTTGTAATGCTACTGCTGCAGATTTGATTATAAAATCATTAACCGAAACTTTCACATCTTCCTGCTTCAATTTCTTTCGTAGCTTCGTAACTGGTCCAACATTGCACTCCATTGTTACATATGAATGGGGTATAGATTGCTGTAAATAGAAAAAATGGAAACTGAATATCAGAATAGAATCAGGCACATTGGATAAATATTTTTGAAATCTTTAGGCATTTTGATCTATACAACAAGAAGTCTATGAGAACAGATCTATCTTGACTTTGTCGACTCTGATAGGCAATGGCTAAGGTCTAAGATTTGATGGTCTATTAATAATATTATAATAATTATTTGTGAGAAAGCTTAATGGTCATTTGTAAGAAAACTTAATAGGTTTTTTTTTTTATAACCCCTTAACCTTCCACGATGACTGGCATGTGATATATGCAAACAGTTCGGAACCAGATGAGACACCAAACGACTCGGCATCTCACCAGGAGCCAAACTGTTTGCCACACTGTTTATCTTTTATCAAGAAATGGAAGACATTTCCACTCCAAAACATGAAGAGACACAATTAATCCAGTAGATAAAAGTCCCTGGCTGCAAAGGTGCTAATTGTGGATGCTAACCTTGGACAGTGTTAATCTCTTAGCTATAGTTGTTCTCATTCCAGTGTTGGGAATATCCACAAACACTTCACCTTCTGAAATGAAACAATATTAATTTTCCATTGTCAATATTCATGTATTAAAATATTGTGATATCATGAATATTAAATAACTGATATTTTTAAATGGTAAATAAACACAGAAATTTTTGGCCATGGCAGAGACTATGAAATCAATGTATTTTATTCCATAAACTTATTCCATAGGCTCTCACAACAGCTGTTTGATATGATAATTGATCAAACACATCAGACCATCAGATAATGGATTAAAATGGTATGAAAAATAGGCTGAAAAAAGGATGACTGTCTGAAGTATTTTTCTCTTTAAAATAGAAAGTTAAAGGTGATGGTTTAGCAGTTTTGCTGAGTTTAGATATAAAGTAAAGGGTTAACCCATTCCTTCATATTGATGTATTTTGGCACCTCTGTGAAAGTAACTTTATGAAACCATTGTGATAAATAGAGCATTTGCTCCATAGGAGCATGCTTTATTTATCACAATGGTTTCAAAACTACACAATTCTAAAATGCTCCTTTTCTATAGTAAATGTTCCTTTTCAGTAGATTTATTCAAAGAGGTAGGATCAAAATTAGCTTATGAGGTAAAGGTTAAGCAGACATGCTAACAATGTGTAGACATGTATGATCACTATTTAGGATAAATTATCTGACAAAATATATCATTAGGATGTGATACTGTTTTACCCCTATGACTTGGACAAACACTGTAATCTCAAATATGTTTCAATATTAATGTGCTAAACAGCATACAATATAATCCAATTTCACAGTGGAATTCAATGTAAAAAGACCTGTAAATTGGTAATAACGATGTAAACATAAATCACCTATATCTGGAATAAACTGTGATGGATATTCTGTAGGTACTGCAGTGGGCGTGTCTACAGCTGCAGCTGGTGTTGCAAGAGGAGGAGCAGGTGCTGAGGGTGGTGCAGCAGTCGGTGCTGAGAGTTCCAACCTTGATAGATGCTGAGATTCTATATATTTTAACACATCCCTGAAACAGTGATGTGATATATGCAAACAGTTTGGTACAGATCTTTTAACCCATTCCCTCATATTGATGCTTTTTGACACCTCTGTAAAAGTCACTTTTTGAAACCATTGGGATAAACAGAGCATTTGGTCCATAGAAGCAAATGTTATATTTATCACAATTATTTCAAAACTACAAAATTCTAAGCATTTCCTTTTCCCTGGTAAATGTTCCTTTTCTGTAGATTTATTTAAAGAGGTTGGGTGTAACAAGAGCACCACAAGAGGTAGCCAACGCTCGTCTGTTATCATTTTGGTATTTGTGGATAAGGGTGAAACGGTATCTTACGGTACACATGTACCGCGGTTTTTTCACTTACGGTTCGGTTTTCGGTATTTATTTCCACTTCACGGTACGTACCGAAACTTTCGTAATGTCTAGAGACGAATCTGCCTTAATAATATATAAGCCGTTCTCTGATTGGTTCTTTCTATAAATAATATCCAATTAGATTACGCGTTAATAACATTACTCGTATTTTACATACATGGCTTCTCCGGAGCGAAACGAAAGTGCATATTTCAATTTGGGAACAGTTTGAAACTGTTCCCAAACTGAAAGATGCACCTACAAGCTACTGGTCGAAAGTTTGGAAGTCTTTTGGCTTTCGGGAAGGCCAGTCTGAGAGCAGAATGGCAACATGTCATGTAAGCGTTGTTTCGCGGACGCGCCGTATAAAGCATGTTGAACGCAAATTGACTGTTGTAGAAATTACTGATGATAGACAAGTGAGTTATTGTTATTAATCCTTACTGTGCTGGATATTATTATATAATAGACTTAAACTCTGCTCTGAGATTTTCAACCATAGTCCATTGAAAACTGTCTGGACCAAGATAAGCTGTCTTGTTAAAATGTGACATTTGAGTGTGATAGCTGCTCAGGGCTTACACTGTTTGCAATGCACTTTGGTTGGAAATCTTATAGTGAGGCTCAATTTCAATTATCATCCTACATGTCACACTGTTTAAACTTGTATTTATAGACAAACAATGCAGCCCAAGATTAGAAAACTTCTAATAATATCTACACTGTTTGCAATGCTTTGTTTACTTGTTTCCAGCACATTGTTGGTTATTTAAAAGTTCCAGTTGAAGAGATTATTAGATGTGATATTTTCCATAGAAGGAGATTTGTATTTTAAGAACTATAAAGCAATAGTCTACGACATGGTGTTCAGTATTACATTATTTTTTAAGTTTGTTTCCCTTAAATACTTGACTATTTATGATTTTAAGAGATTAATCATTATCACTGCTAGCTGTGACAGTTACTGATTCTAGTCAAAACAAATTAATTCAAAAGGTTTTTCTGTAGGTCAGCTTCAAAATTATGTTAACAAGACAAAAATTCGTGTACCGAAAATGTACCGAACCGTGGCTCATATACCGTGTACCGAACCGAACCGTGGGGGTAGTGTACCGTTTCACCCCTATTTGTGGATAGGCCTTGTCAAGATGAACATGCATACCAAAAATGAAGGTTGTAAATGAAAAATTGAAGAAGTTATGGTTAGGATTTCAGACGACGACAACAACGACAACGCGGACGCCGGAGTTACAACAATAGCTCATGATTTCTTCAAAACAGACGAGCTAAAAATAGCTTTAATATGAGGGAATGGGTTAGATACATAATAAATATTCACGTAAGAAATAATGTGTGTATGTGTATTATACTTTTCATTCTTGCATTATGTACAAGGGAATGTATAACAATGGCACAAACAGTACAATCAGAAGGGTATTACTTCATAAGTTACCAGAGCGGACCCTGGTCAGACAGCTCCAACAGGAGTCCTCTGATCTGGGTCTACTCTATCAATGTGTACTGGTATTAACCCTTTCCTTCATATAAATGCCTTTTCAAGCATCTGCAAACAGAGTAGATCAAGATCTGACAGCTCCTATAGGAGCCGTCTGATCAGGGTCTGCTCTGTTTGCTTATGGAATTTGATAGACCTCTTTAACTTCTATAATCAATTCCCGCACATTGGTGCATTTTGACACCTCTGTAAAAGTCACTTTTTGAAACCATTGTGATAAATAGAGCATCACAACTGTTTTCTAAACTAAACAATTCCAAAAAAAAAATCCTTTTTTTCATGAATGTATTTTTTCAGCAGATTTATTAAAAGAGGTTTGATCTACAAATGGCCTGTGAAGAAATTGCTTAAACCCAGACTTGAAAAAGGTTATATGGTTCGGGGTTTTTATACCATTGGTACAAACCTACCCTTTCATTATTCTATTCTGTGGTCCTGAGCCTGTGATTGCCTTTATATTGACTCCATATTCCTCTACCAACTTCCTCACCGAGGGACCAATGCTGTAACAATTAATACTCTATTACAACAACAATTATCAACAATGCAAGCTCTTAGGTATAAAAGGACAGGCCTAAACTTTGAACCCTTACTCCATGAATATTCATGTTAGAAATAATTAAATCATTATTCCATAATCAAACAGAGCAGTCCCAGATATGGGTCCACTGTTTGCAAAGGCATAAAAAGTTGTTTATATGGAGTAAAGGGGCTTATAACATTTCTACACTTAATACTTTTATTTACCCTAAATATTTGGACACCAAATTTTCCCTCTCCCATTTGTTAAGCTGAACAAATTCATTTGGCATCATTTTGATAACTTTAAATTAGACTGACAGGGGAGCAAATAGTATAGATCCTGATTAAACTGCTCCTCCAGGAACAGTTTGATTTGGATCTGCACTATTTGCATAAGCTTGTTTGTCAAATTACTAAGGGTAATAAGACATTAACTTGTCTAAATTGCTTTTAAGAAAACATCCCAGAGGTGTTTGTACCTCCTGGAAAAAAGTATGGGGTAAAGTGAAAACAAGAGCCCCGTGTGTCAGAGCATTTTACGCCTGAAGTATGTGCTGTCGTAACATGCACAACAATATTAATTTGAGTGGAAAGTCACTGTGACCTTTGACACCACTGACCTCAAAATCAATAGAGGTCATCTACTAGCCATCCTACTAAGTATGAAGAGAGCACACCTAATACTGATCAAGTAACAGCAGACAAGATTTTTGAGTTGAAGGTCACTGTGACGTTGACCTTTGACCGACTGACATCAAAATCATTAGGGGTCATCTACTGACCATGATCAACCTCCCTACTAAGAACTAAGACAACACACCTGATAGTTATCAAGTTAATGAGTAGACAAGATTTTTGAGTTTAAGGTCAGTGACCTTGACCTTTGACCGTCTGACCTCAAAATCAATAGGGGTCATCTACAACTGGCCATGACCTACCTCCCTAGAAGTATGAAGACTATCCACCTAATATAGTTTGTCAAGTTATTGAGCGGACAAAGATGTGGCTAACCAATGGACGGACGGACAAATGCCATAGCATAATATGACCCAAGTTACCTTCAGCAATTTAAAAACATTAAGATTACCCAGACATATGCAATGCTTCCTCCAGCTCCTGAGCCGATATCCCAGGAGATGATGGTGTGGTCATGGCTGGCTGAGGTGTGGTCTGGACTGGTGATGGTGAGGCCTGGGTAGACTGAGGGCCTGGGTCATCTGTTTGTGCTGGTATCTCCACATTTTGCCAGTCATCTCCTTCCTCCACCATGAGCGCTATGAGGGCTCCAACCTTAATGTCTTTAGAGTCTGTTGATTTCTGTGAGTAAAATTGATCTCTGGTGGAATTGAGTCATGATTTATGAAAAGATGACTGAGAAAAGAAAAAGTAAGTAAGCTCTGTGTTAGCTAAAAATATCTGAACATAATACTTGCTTTAACCCTTTATCTAATGAATATCTTATTCATATATAAGAAATAATGACACCATAAAATTTATTAGCTGATTTTTGACAATGGTATTTAAACACTTTATTTTTGTCCATAGTAGAAACTGGAAAAACAGGGTCCATGCTTATAAAACTTTTAGTTGAGTCTGAGTTCATTCTCAAGTTTTTGATTGGTCAGATTTGAGTTCTCAAGCTTTTGATTGGTCAGATTTGAGCCAAAGGCTCAAATCTGACCAATCAAGCAAATCTATATTATTTCATAGACAAACCTGCAAGTGCCTTCTTTTAGTTGAGTTTGTTCTCAAGCCTTTGGCTCAAATCTGACCAATCAAAAGCTTGAGAACTCAAATTTGACCAATCAAAAGGTTGCAAACGAACTAAGACTCAACTAAAAAGCTTTATAAGCATGGACCCTGATCTCAATCTCCTCTCAAAGGTCAAAATGGGCTTCTGTCAGGTCAAAAGTTAATAGAAATATCATTTGGAAGAAAATTTTCTATGGTCCTAAACAATTATTTATTATCATGTCATTGGCAAGGATCTACACATGATCCTTTTGACAATCTTCTTCTAGTATCTGAAAAAATGAAAAAGAAACACATACCAATCTGTTTAACCCTTTTATTCATGTAAACCCCCTATTCATGTCTTTGCAAACAGAGTAGACCCAGATCAGATGGCTCCTATAGGAGTTGTCTGATCAGTCTGCTATTTGCTTATCCCTTTCCCTGTTCCATGTTTATTTCAAATTTCAATAGGTACTAAATATTCATGGATATAATAGTAATAATGAAATACGGAAGCTTGGATATTGTAACCGTTTTAGAAACTAAAGAACCAGATCTATCAAACTTTATTAGCAAACAGAGCA
This sequence comes from Azorinus chamasolen, assembly GCA_963576725.1. Taxonomy (NCBI): domain Eukaryota; kingdom Metazoa; phylum Mollusca; class Bivalvia; order Cardiida; family Solecurtidae; genus Azorinus; species Azorinus chamasolen. The sequence goes on along the minus strand of OY755246.1, from coordinate 52,877,034 downwards.
GACCCTGATCAGACGGCTCCATCAGGAGCCGTCTGATCTGGGTCTACTCTGTTTGCAAATGCGTGAAATCATGTTTATATTAGGGAAAGGGTTATAAATGGTAAAATATAGATCTTATCCTACAGTTTCTGACTGAGACAAAATGTTCTTTGTTCATGTGCCATTATAAAAATTAATATATTCAAATTAATACTCATGGTGTCATTTTTTCTTACTTCAATATGCAACAAGTAAAATATAGGACACCAAAAAAGATATTATCATCTCAGCTTTGAACAATAATTACCAAAATTTTGGCCAATATGCCTTCTTCTTCTGTATCTAAGGACACAACAGCTTTATCAGTCTGTATATCACACAGGACATCTCCTGGATTGACCTTGTCACCTAAAAGGAACAAAACAGTGTTATGGAGAATTTTTTTTAACCCATTCCCCCTGTTGAATATTCATGCACAGGACTTTTTGGCATAGGTAGAAACTGTAGTTCCACATTACAATTTCATAAGCACACAGAGTAGATCCTGACCAGATGGCTCCTACAGATGCGGTCTGATCTTGGTGTACTCTGCTTAGTAAGGCATGAAAGAAAGTCCTGGAGAGGACTTATATAGGATATGCCTGTTGTCCAAACCCTTTCTTTATTGAATAGAATATTGTTGAAATCAAAGGCATGAAAAAGTGTTTGTATGAGGGAAAGGGTTAATTGTTAAATATACAGTAGAACCCCTCTAATGGGACCACTTAATGAATAAACATGTCTTTTTAATGCAGGACAAAAGTAATGCAGAAAGCTCCTCTGCATTACTTTTGTCTTGCATTAAGCTACCACCTGCGTCTAGCACCCAGAATTATACCTATTTTAGGTGGTCGCATTAGCGGGGTTTTACTGTATAAAATTTGGGATAGAATTCTACAATGTACACACAAAAATTAAATAAGAATATGAAGTATCAAATAGACAAATTTAGATAACTAAAAGAAGACAGAAATTACAAAGATATGTATCACTTGAATGCATTACCTTCATTTTTATACCATTTTACAATTGTTCCTTCTGACATGGTTGGTGATAGTGAGGGCATGAATACTTCTGTAGTGGCTGAAAAATACAATTGTAAATAATATCTAAAACTATATAACCATGAAGAAATGCATTTACCAACAGAGTAGATCCAGAACCAACAGCTCCTACAAAATAAAACAGGAAATCCAAACCTATGTTATAATGCACCAGAGTACTAAAAAAACTACTGTGCTTTCAAATAACATTTTGACTAGGGTAGAATCTGTAGATCTATATTATACCATAAGCAAACAGAGCAGACTCAGATCAGATGGCTCCTGCAGGTGATTAGCAAATGTGTGAAAAGGTGTTTATATGAAGGAAAGGCAGAGCTACTGATAAAGGTGCATATTCATATTATAAATTCAAATACTTAAATCATCATTTCTCCACCAAACCCTATACTGTGACCACTCTTTAGAATCGTCTGTTTGAGACGATTCTAAAGAGTGGCAAAATTACAGGACTTGGTAAGGAAATAAAGAGGAGTTATTCTTCAAGATGTTTGAATTTACGCATCTTAAATTTATCTGGACCTCTGGAAAGGGTTACAGTTTCAAAGACAACTGTTTTTAAAAAATGATGATGCAAGTAATCTTAATTTGCTTTTAATCCAGTAAGGAATAAAATCAAATCTATCTAAATCGTAGGACCATGCAAAACACACAAAAAAGCAACCCCATGGCTGTATTGGAATCAGTCTATTAGAGATGTCGCCCTATGAGAACATGCTATCAAAGATGAGTCCTTTGTTTTAAACCCCCCAATTTCACATTTGGAAAATTGAATATCCTGTAAAAATGGAATGCCTGTCGCGTTTATATGTGTAGTTTCGTTTCGAATGCCCCACCCACCTGCTTTACGTGTATGGGTCAAGGTCTTTATATCAGACAACTGCCCGATGCATACTGCTAAGTATATATACTTTAAAGCATTACCATATAGTTGCGAAGATGTGAATATGTTCTTTCTGAGACATGTCGTTCGTGAATAGTCTTGAAATTTTGATAAAACACCACTTTTTCTAATGACCCGGCCAAACTTAAGAACAGCAGACGCCATGTTTCTTTTCAGACTGGTGCCTGTCTTCTCAGCAATAAAACGCTTGTCCCGAACCTATTCTAATTAACCGTACAGAGTGTGCAGGCGTTCACGTGATTTTACCAGTCTGATTGGGATAAATTGCGGCGAAAACTCGTGGACCACGGTCTATGATTCGGTCATCAATAAGCACCCGTAAGAGAATGCATCAGAATCTACATGAGGTACATGTAAGATATTGTTAGTTTCATTAGTGTTCTCTAAAAGATGCAGAACTTGAAAAACGTCTAAATGGCAGGGCCTTTTTTCATGTAATTTTACAGTCGTTATCGGACTAATTGTTTCCAATGGCAAAAAGTGTGTTTTCCACAAATTTTAATCGAAGAAGTCTCAATTCAGGGATAAAATTCATCAGCTGTCGATCTGATCTGGGTCTGCTGTTTGTTTATGAATGGTAGTACAGGTGTTTGTCGTGTGCAAACCCCCTATCTGCTAACTCCCCCCCCCCCCCCCTATTCTACGGGAAGTCTCAAACATGTCAAAATATAGTCAGAGGTGTGCCTTTCAAACAGTGTAGACCCGGAAAAGAGCACTCCTAGAGGAGCCCTCTCATCAGGGTGTGCAATCTGCACAGGTTTTCAAGTAACTATTTATTAACCTTTTACTCCACTAAACGCCTTTCTACACCTTTGCAAACAGAGAAGACTCATATCAGATGGCTCCTGTAGGAACTGTCTGATCCGGGTTAGCTCTATTTGCTTAGGCAGTTAGGCCTATATAGATCTGATTCTAATTTTTTCGAATTAATATTCCTGATGTCATTCTTTTTTCCTTGAATATTTGTGGGGTAAAGCGTTTAAAATATCCCTAATTATTCACAGTAAGCTTGGCCTTTTTATGCCCTCCAGATCAGGTCTGGGAGGCATATTGTTTTTGCACTGTCTGTTTGTTTGTTTGTTACCAACTTTAACATAAGTCATAACCTTTGAGCCTGTACAGGTCGACCTTATATTTGGCATGCATAAGCATCACAAAAAGCCGCACATTTTGAGGGGTGACATGTCAATGTCAAGGTCATCTTTCAAGGTCAGAGTAGGCCAAATCACCGACTTTAACATTGGCCATATCTTTTGAACCAGTAGAGATAGAGACTTAATATTTGGCGTGTATGAGTATCCTCATGAAGCTTCACATTTTGAGTTCAAGGTCAATGTCATCCTTCAGGGTCAAATGTCAGATTATGTTTATCAGCAATTATCAGGGATGGCATGTTAAGATCAATGTCATCCTTGAAGGTGAAAGACCAAATATATAGGTGAAATAATTTACTTTCAAATCAATAGAGATAGAGACTTGATATATGGCATGCATGTGTATCTCATGACGCCTCACTTTTTGAATGGTGACATGTCAATGTTAAGGTCATCCTTCAAGGTCAAATGACAAATGTATAGGTCAAAGTTTACATTTACTATACTATTTGATTTAGTACAGATACTAACCTATTAGGGTGGTGTGTGGGGCATAGTGTAGTGTTTCACAACGCATCTTGTTGAATTTTGGAATAGTCCATTTGACAATTCAGCATTGAAAGGGTTAATGACTGTTGAAATTCTGTAATGTATCTGTTGGTCTACATTTACTAAAATGTTGCGTTTTTACATTTCTGAGGTGATATTACTCAAACTTTGATATTATTTGTATAGTCGTAGAAGACTTATGTGAAGTTTTATAATGGACAAAATCTGACCTTGAGGTCTAGAGTTTGTGCCCTTGAAAAATGTCAGTTTTTATTGTTTAATAGATAAATGACTTAATGTTCATTGTTTACCCTCTAGCAACTTTTTTTTACTCCAAGGATCCTTATACTTTGTAATAATGTGCCATAAAATACAGATTAGATTTAATACAAGCACACTCAGATCAGGATGTCTAGAGATTTATAAAAACAAATCCTGATATACAACTAGCTGCTAGTTATTCTTATGAGGGCCACGCATTGAAAATGCAGGAGCCCTATAGTAGTCACATTTTCTGTCTGTCCGTCTGTCTATCAATACTTGTGATGTGACGCAATAACTCAAACGGTATTTCACACATTGGTTTCATATTAAGTGCATATGCTTAACTAGTACCATCAGAGGAAGACACCTGTCGTTGTTGGGTGGAATCAGATCACTATGTATAGAATTACAGGACCCCCCCCCCCTCTGACAGAGTTATGTTTCGAAATAATGTGCACAGTCGTAATATCTGGGCAAAGTAGGATTATGTACAAAATTGGAGGAACTTGTCTAGAGTTATATGCCCTTGATTTCTGCTAAATCTAATAACAATAAGTATTCAAACACCCAATAGACTATCCTATCTGCACTTGTTTGTAAGATCTTTAAATTTGTTGCCATTTTGATAACTTCAAACAAGATTGACATACAGTAAAATGTCGATTATTTGAAGTTTTAGTATAGAAGAATTTATACCCGTTTAGGCAGGTGGGTGCTTAATGCATGGTGAAATTCATGAAGAAAGCTCCTCTAGAAGCTTAAGCATGACTTTCACCATGCACTAAGCCGCCACCTGTGTTAAAGATCAATAAGAATACATATGTTAGTGTTCGAACAATGGAGATTTTATTGTAGTAGCAACTAGTGTAGACCCTGATCAAAAGGCTATTGTACTATTTGCCTATAATTTTTTACTTCATACGAACACTTTGAAGGACGAAAGTGATACAGAAAGTTCCTACAGCATTAAGCATTAAGCAAACACCTTCTTTTACGATCTCCTATGTCACCCTTTACTCCATGAATACGCCTTTCTACTCCTTTGCAACCAGAGTAGCCCAAGATCAGACGCCTCTTACAGGAGCGGTCTGGTCAGAGCCTACTCTGTTTGCTTGTGATATAATATATAGAAATGATTCTACTGTGTCTGCCATGGCCATAACTCCCTATGTCATAGTGATATTACAACAAATTAATCTTATTCATATTCATGACATAATTATTTCTTTCATGAATATCCATGGAGGAAATGGTTCATAAATGATGTGGTCACATTCACGAGATTATTGTTCATGTTTCTACTTCATTGTTATACAGTAAAACCAGTCTTAAATGGCCATCAAAAAAGGGGTTTAATTATGGATCTGTAAGGCCGGTGGTAGCTTAATGCATGTCAAAGAATTGCAGAAAGCTCCTATTACCTTTGACTTGCATTAAGCTACCACCTGCATTTTAAGACTCCTGTGTTCAATAAGTTGATGGTCACTTAAGATAGGTTCTACTGTATTGAACTTATTTTTTGCCACACTGCGTAATGATGTATGCACACAGTTTGTATCCAGATGTGAAACATTTTAGCAATTTGACTGTATTTTTTTAAAGAAGGGAAAAAGTTTACTTTGAGAAGTATAGTAACACACGGTGACTTAGCATGCAAGGAGTTTAAATATTTTACACGTTATCATATAGACAAATTCATTTATCATTTTGGGCATTATTCTACATTTTTAAACATAACCCTTTACTCTATGAATATTCATGTAAAACAATGATGTCATGAATATTAATTAAATTATATGTTACAATAGCACATGGACACGGGAAATTTTGACCATGACAGAAAAACTGTAAAATCATATCTATATCGAGGGTTTGTGTAAAACTATTGTAACTCCTTTACAATAGTTTTGCACCAAACCTCTATATTATCTCATAAGCAAACACAGCAGACCCTGATCAGATAATGGAAGATTTTTCAGATGTGTCTTTGAAACTACTCTAGTAGCCCAAACTGGAGTTTGTTGGAGAAATGAATAAGGTTTGTTGTGGATTTCATACTTTATCCCCTTATCATTCTTATCTCGAGTTCTTAAGCCTTTTCTCCATGAATATTCATGTAAGAAATGATGTCATGAAAATAAATATTAGATTAATAATTTGAATATTGGATTGATTTTTAGCTCCTCTGTTTCGAAGAAACCTCGAGGTATTGTGATCATTGGGTCGTAGGCGTCGTCGTCGTCGGCCGCGAGTAAAAAACTTTAATGTAGCTCATTGCTCTAAAAGAATAAGATGTATCAACATGAAACTTCATAGGTTGGTAGATCTCATTGAGGAGAAGGCCCCTAAATAAGAACTATAACTCTTGATTTCAAAAGTTTGGAGTTATTGGCCTTTTTTTAATATAGCTGACAAGCATCACATCAGACGAGCTTTGGCGCCGCACGCGGCCCTTGTTTATAATTCTACATAAATAAGGACATTTTTACTGTGACGGAAACTTCAAAATCAGATATATATTATTGCATAATCAAACAGAGCAGATCCTGATCAGACAGCCCCTACAGGATCTGTCTGATCTGGGTCTACTCTGCATAGGTGCGGGAAAAGATTATCCAAGGCAGATAACTCACATGGTATCTGCTATGTAGCTACAATGCATTGTCTTCCTTTTTGACTAGCTTCAGTTCTGGCCCGAAACAGCAAATTGAAAAACTGTAAGTTTACCATTATTAATGTGTTTGTCTTTAAAATTGACTATAGATCCAAGATTTCGGACAAGCTTTAACCCGTAACTCCATAAGAAGACATTTCTTCGCCTTTACTAACAGAATAGACCCAGATCAGACGGCTCCCGTAGTGAGCCGCCTGATCAGGGCCTGCTCTGTTTGCTTATGACATAATATAAATATGATTATTCGCTTTCTGCCATGGCCAAAACTATCTGCGTCCATGTGTTATAATAGTCTAATTAATATTCAGGTTGCCATTATTTCTTAGAAGATCTAATCATGAAGTAAAGTGTTAAAAGGCAAAAACAACAAAACGATAGATCTCCATAGCGGGTCAAGAAATTCTCTGGTTGATGGTCATGATGATGGTAGTGATGATAATTATATAATTAACTTGCTAGAGGAAATTCGCGAACATCACGAAAACCATGGCCCGTTTTAAGTCAATATATCTCAAGTACTTACAACCATTTATTTATTAACCCTTTTCCTCATACGTGTGTTCAGGCGTTTTCACGCATTTGCAAACGGAGTAGATCCAGATCAGGGTCTGCTCTGTTTCCTAATGGAATTTATAAATTCTAAAATGGTTACAATCTTCCATATTTAATTATAAGTATTTTATCCATGAATATTCAGTAGGTATTGATATTTGGAATACACCTAGAACAGGGAAAAGGTTAACACTTTACCTGGTGAATATGGGTGTAAATAAATAAATACATACTATTAATTGGATGCATATTTCATAACTGCATATAATCGCAGGAGGTTTTCGCCATGCAAGAAAATGCAAAACAAAATCTATTGTACGCAACAAGAAAAAAGAGCAAACCCTTTATCGGATAAAGGGTTACTTGCTTTTACGCATTTGCAAACAGAATATACCCAGATCAGACGGCTCCTTTAGGAGTCGTCTTATCAGGGTTTGCTATGTTTGATTATAAAATTATAATAGATCTGACTCAACAGTTTCTACCAATACAAACACTTCATAATTATGTACATATGCCCTTATAAAGAAATCAGCTAACAGATATTCATTGTGGTATTATAATGTCTCTCCCATTTATAAAGGGGAGACATATTGTTTTTGGTCGAGTTGTCTGTCTGTCTGTCACACTCGTGTCCGCTCCATACCTCTCACAAATATGGAAGGATTTCAGAATGCTTTGGCACAAATGTTCGACTCAACAAGACGATGTGCAGAGTGTTCGATTCAGGCACGTGGGTCAAAGGTCAATGTCACAATTCAAGGTCAAATGTTTTAGCTACACCCTTCGTGTCCGCTCCATATCTCTTAAACCCTTGGAAGGATTTCAAAATGCTGTGGCACAAATGTTCTCCATAAAAAGCCGATGTGCAGACAGAAGGATTCAGGCACATTCTTCAAATGTCAAGATCATAATTCAAGGTCAAATGTTTTTAGCCTTAATTTTGTCTGCTCAACATCTGTATAATCCTTGGAAGGATTCCAAAATGCTGTAGCACAAACGTTTTCCTTAACAACCTGATGTGCAGACAGCAGGATTCAGACACGTCGGTCAAATTTCAAGGTCACAATTTAAGGTCATGGTCACAATTCAAGGTCAATTATTCACACTTTCTTGTCCGGACGATAACTCCTATATGGCTAATGCCATTTGATTGAAACTTCATACATGGAAAGAGCATGATGAGAGGAAGTGTCATGTACAAGGGCCATAACTCTGGCTTTAATACTTTTCGAGTTATTCCCTTTGTTACATTTTTGTCAGATCAATAACTTCTGTCTTCTGATGCAATTAGAATGCCATTTCATTTATGGAAAGAGCATGATGGAATGAAGTGTTATGTACAAGTTTCATAAATCTGGCTTCAATAATATTGGAGTTATTACCCCCGATTTTCTGCAGAGTTAGTTTTACATGGAAATTTTGTCCGCAGGGTTTCCCCCAAAACCTTTAATTGGATATTCATTAAGATTTCATTGGATTGATCAGCATAATGCCTAGTTGTGCATATCTTATTCCTGTTCCGGTGTGATGATTTTCTGCAGAGTTGGGAAATATTTACATAGAAAATTTGTCCGCGGGGTTCCCCAAAAATCTTTGGACGGATTTCCATGATACTTGATAGGATTTATCAGCACCATGCCTAGTTGTGCATGGTTTTATTCCTTTTCCAATTCAATGATTTTCTGCAGAGTCATGGGACTTTGGAAAATTGTGTCCACGCGCTGGGGAGACATCAGTTTTGTACTAAACCAATTCTACTTTCTTATATCGTCACGGTATTCAACGGGAAAAGGTTAACACATTCGCTCATATTGACTCTATTTGACGTCACTGTAAAAGTTACTTTTTGAAACCATTGTAATAAATACAGCATTTGCTCCATAGGATAAATATCTATCACAATGGTTTCAAAACTACACAATTCTAAAAGTTCCCCTTTTCACTAAATGCTTCTTTCCAGTAGATTTATGCAAAGAGGCTGAATCTAAAAATAGCCTATGTGGGAACGAGTTAGTGCATCTTTACTAACATATTCATCTTTCGAGATAGCACTTTCTATGTAGATCTATTTATTTATATCACATGACATTCACTACTTACGAAAAACCTTTCGTGAATGCCAATCAGTTATATCATGGCAGTTAAGTGCTACCATAGTAAGCCAAATGGAATTGACCCACTGGCCTATAGAAGGATGACGTGCTTAAAATTAGGCCTACCTTCCAGTGGCGGTAAATGTCGTCTGCTGAATATCCTAATCCTAATTTGTTTATGTTTGTCAGCTAAGCGCGTTTTCCAAAAAAATCAAAGAATAACAATTTTGGCACCAAACAATCTGCATTTCATAAATGTCAGTCAGGTGTCAACTGATACAAAAAAGTTTGAATGCTGCATGCAGGCTGTTGCTTTACGTGAGTCGCGCGTCCAATGCATTTAGAAACAGTGTACGTCACCGACCGACTAACATACTGAGACTAGTGCCTAACCCTTTCAGTGCCAGTTTTGTCGTTTGCTTGACACGTTTTCGTCTGCTTCAAGTTCTAGAGAGGGGTTTGTTGAATTTCTTTATGAAACAATAAACAGAGTGTCAAACAGTTTGGATCCCGTTGAGACGCCGAGTTACTCGGTGTTTTATCTGGATCCAAACTGTTTGCATATGATATCACAGACCCGTCGGTGTTAAAACGCTTACTAAATTGTTGTCTGCTCAAATGTGCGTCTGCTTCATCGTTCATATTGGAACTATTTTCCCGCTCTTTACAAATACATAACATCACCAGTTTTACTTACAATGACTGGATGTGGCCTAAGGAATCTTTTTGCATTCGTCTGCAGAACTTTGCCCACAGATGTTGAACAGAGTGTTTGGGTGTTTTGGGTGCATTTTAGGGGGGGGGGGTCTAAATCACATTTGTTAGCGTTTTACAATCATATCAAATTTTCTTTTATACGCAGGTCTAGTCAGGATCGTAAACATCTTTCTTTATGAGTCTAATTTCGACAAGTTATATTCTTTTGAAGATTCCGAGTCGGAAATGAGGCAGAAAATGTAATTGTTACAGACAACATTGAGGTCTGAACTTTTCAGGCACAGTGCCAGCGAGATTTAATTTCAGGTGAAGGACTTTAAATAGTTAAATCGCTTCGTTATATTAACCCTTACACCTTGAGACACGAGTCACTAACGTCCTTTGCAAACAGCGAAAATCCAGGTGAAAGGGCCCCTAAAGGAGCCCTCTCATCAGGGTCTATACTGTTTGTCATGTCACAATTTTCTTTAGAAAAATCCCTACATTTTCCCATAAGCTTGACTGATTTTTTATTTTATTTTTGGAATAGTCCATTTGAAAATTCAGCTCTGTAAGGGTTAATCTTGAAATTAAATGACTTCATGCAAATCGGTTGTAATCATGATGCGTACTTTGGATCCTAGACGAGACACATCACAGAGCAACTCGGCGTTTCATCCGAACCAAAACTGTTAAACACTCAAGTGTAAGGGTGTTTTTTTGTAGAGTGACCGATCTGGCTTGCATTTTAACCTATTCCTTCATATTGACGCCTTTTGACGACTCTGTAAAAGCCATTTTGTGAAACCATTGTGATAAATAGAGCATTTGCTCCTATAGGAGCAAATGCTGTTTTTATCACAATGGTTTCAAACTACATGTATAAATTTTTCCTTTTCTCTACTTCATGCTCCTTTTCGGTAGATTTATTCAAATAGGTTGTACCCAAAAATAGCCTATGAGGTAATTGGTTTAAAAAATGAAGCAGACGAAAACAAATCACCAGACGTACTTCACTCTTTTATGCCGATATTCGCGATCTGACTCGCATCTACAAACAGCCTGGATCCAGATCAAAAGCCGAATAATAACTCGGCGTTCCATCAGGATCCAAACTGTTTGACACTCGGTTAATCGTTTCTCAACAGTTTGATCGAATCGGAGGTAGTCACCTAAATTTAAGCAGACATTATTTTTTCCCAGCCGGGTAAAGGGTTAAGATTAGGCAATGAAGGCAATCCAGGCTTATCTTTTTAGCTTCTATGTATAACTTATAAAGTAGCATAAGTAAGGTCTTGCTCATGTTTTATTATTTATGTACATGCAATATAATATCTGTACAGCGGTCAATCAATGTCAAAGTCCCATTTTTAAGTCTCTCAAAGTCACCCAATGTAAAAGTCCAATTTTAAGTCGCTCATGGTCACCCAGTATCAAAATCCAATGTTTAAGATTCTCAATGTCATCAAATGCCAAAGTCCTATTTTTAAGTCTCTCAATGTCACCAAATGTCGAAGTCCCATTTTTAAAGTCTCAGTTTAAGTAGTTTAACCCCTTCACTGCCAGCATTGTCGAACAGTTTTAAACCCGAGGATACGTCGTGTTACCCGGCGTCTAATCTGAGTTCAAACTATTTGCATACGGTATCACAGATCCATTTAAACCCATTAATTTTGCTCCCATGATCCCATATGTGGGACTTAGGCAAACAGTGTAGACTCTGATCAGACGCCGCATAATGCGGCGTCTGATCAGAGTCTACACTGTTTGCTGATAGGAATTTCAATATAAAACCAAACGAAATTGAAAATTTTGACCAGTCACCCCTTAGATAAAAAATGGACTAATTCAATATATAAGCATGGAAGAATCCACTGGGAGCAAATGGGTCAATGACACTGAAGGGGTTATCTCAAACTCTGGTGTAAAAACCGTCAGCTCTAATTTGGATCTGTACCAATTTTGACTACTAATGGTTTTGATCAAGCTTTTGAGAAACTATCGAACAAGTGTCACGGCACAAGCATGACACACACTTTAGAGAAACTATTGACCAAGTGTCATAGCAGAAGCTTTAGAGAAAATACGATGGACCAACTATCAAACAGCTTGGGTCCTGAATAGACGATGAGAAACTCGACGTCTCGTCTGGGCACAGGCTGTTCGCAAATGTGACTCTGGTTGAGGTTTGGGAAATGAGGGTTTAAAAATCCTTATGAACATAGAGCAAAATATCTCTACATCGTCACTAGAATCCCAATGGAAGTCCCAATGGAAGCCCCACTGGTTTTAGTATTAACCCATCTTATCCTACTGACGCCTTTTTACGCCTCTGTAAAACTTAAAACCATTGGGATAGATACTTAGCAGCGGGCGGGCGGACGGCTTGCCGTTGTTAGCATAACTTTAACATTGCTTATAATTTCTGATTTAATTAAGCTAGATAATTCATATTTGGTATGCAGATAGATTGGGTGAAGGCCTTTCACTTGATACAAGGATACATGAAATTGGATCAAGGTCAAGGTCACTATTTTGAAAAGTTGTCTGTCTTTAACAAACATTTTGCCATAACTTCTGATCCACGAACGCTAGGCATTTTCACCTTTGGTATTCAGATAGCTTTGGTAAGGACCTTACAGATGACATAAATATACCTGAAATCAATTCAAGGTCAAGTTCACTATTATGAAAACTTGGCTGTCATTAAAATGTTGTAATAACCTCTGAACTACATATGCTAGACAATTTATATTTGGTATGCAGATAGCATGGGTGAAGGTCTTTCAGTTTAAAACTCCGACTTTAATGCGGCGTCCGCATTTTTTGCTTGTTGTGTGTTTGGAGTGGAAAATATCTCTTCTCTCGAATTACATTCGGCAATCTGACGACCGCTCTCTTTCAGATATACATGTACATGTTTATTGAGTTTTGCTGACACCAGCGTCTTCTATGACGATTCTGAATCGTTCATAATACATTCGACATGTCTCTGGCGTGGATTCGGGAACGATTCCGCGTCTTCAGGAAGCTTTGCGCATCGATTCGGTATCATTCGGGAATCGCTCGAGATAGATAGGCATCAAAGCATTGCAGGATGCTCCCGAAACTACTGCTAAGCCACCGTAAACGGTTCCCGATCGTTCCGGAAAGGGTCCCCGATAGCTTGCCGAAGGTCCCGAAGCCTACCCGAATAAAACATTCGGCGTCCAATTTTAAAACTTTTAACACTTGGATGCCGAATCCTTTTCGATCCCGATCAGTCCCAGAAGCGTTCCCGAAGCGTTTAGGAAGACACGGGAGGGTTTCAGAACACCCCGAAGACATGACGAATCATCCCGTATTTGCGCTATCCACATTCGGGAACTATTTGGCGCCCTAGTGAACACACAGTCTTATGGAATAATACAAAGCTGCTCTACTGTTTCTGCCAATATCATTTTGCCTTTCTTCGTATGCCATTCTTAACATTTTCACCGCCAATGTCGCATAAATGCAACACGACAAATAGTGCAGTCCCAGATCAGACGCCGCCTTTTCAAGGAGGCGTCTGATCAGGGACTTCACTATTTGTCTCAATCTCTATTTCTATATATGTGCTTTAGTCCTTTGAAACTTGCATTTATTTATCTCATTTCCTTACTTTACTAAATTATTTGACAAATTTGGATTGCAGACGACAATTATAAATTTGGCGCCGAAAGGGTTAAACATAGCTTAATCAGCATTCAAGCACACGTTATTTCTTACATGAATATTCATGGGGTAAAGTGAGTTAAATAAGACCACTTAAACAGACTAGAGTCATCTACAAGAGCCTTTTGATCTTAGTCTACTCTGTTTGCATGAGAGCTATGGTTAAACATTATACTAACCATATTGGTTCGGTATACAAAAGCCTTGACCTTTGGCACAGAGACCTCAAAGTCAATAGGATTCATCTACTTGTTATAAGCGACTTCTCTATTAACCCATTTGCTCCCAGTGGATTCTTCATTGTTTATATATTGGATTAGTCCATTCTTTATTTAAGGGGTACCTGGCCTAAATTATCAATTTCGTTTTGTTTTATATTGAAATTCCTATCAACAAACAGTAGAGACTCATTATGCGGCGTCTGATCAGAGTCTTTACCGTTTGCCAATGCCCCTTATATAGGATCCTGGGAGCAAATGAGTTAAATATGAGGACTCTACCTTGAATCGTTGATTAGTTATTGCTCGGGTACTAACTATTGTTGAAGTGCACAATGACCTTGATGTCAGCTGCTGACCTCAAAATCAATAGAGATCACCTAATCATCATGACCCAACATACCAAATACGAGGACTCTTTTCTCAAGAAATACTCATTTCTACGTATTTGCAAACAGAGGAGCTCCATATGGAGCAAATGCTCTATCTGTCACAATGCTTTCAAAAAGTAACTTTTACAGAGACGTCAAATGTCGTCAATATGAGGGAATGGGTTAATAAAACCGAAACAAAAGAAAAACAAGACAAAAGCAGCAGAGTCTGTGTAAACAATTTTCATACCGCGGGGACGATGATAAAATCACTAGACATTTCTGAATTGTCACATAGATCATTTGTTCAGGAAAGAAGTATTTATTCAAACGCTGCTTTCTTCTTTTAAGTGTATTTTATGTTGTATTCTTTCATCTGGTTTGGTCAGAAATCAATTTTGTATAACTTATTTTAGTACGTTTACAATAAAATCGTGAAAATAACGTTCTTCAACGCTATGGACAGATTAGCGATGACCTTTGTAGATAGTTTGGATCCAAATGAGGGTGAGCAGAGCTACAGATAACGATGCGTACCCAATTTCTAAAATCGTCATTTCTCCGCCAAACCCTATACTGTAACCACTCTTTAGAATCGTCTCGAAGAGACCATTCTAAACAGTGGTCACAGTATTAATAGGGTTTGGTGGATAAATAAAGGAGTTATTCTTGAAAATGTTTTGATTTACGCATCTTATCTGGAGACGCATAGGAACTTGGTGTCTCATCAGAAACCACTGTTTGGCACATATGCACTTAACCCAATCATTCATACTGACGCCTTTTGACGCCTCTATAACAGTAACTTTTTGAAACCATTGTGATAAATTCTAAACTTATTCTTGTTTCTGGTAAATGCCCATTTCCAATAGATTTATTCAAAAAGGTTAAATCTAAATAAAGCATATGGGGAATGGGTAAAACAGGAAATTGAACAAAATCTATTTTAATTATTGTAGCAGACGACAATTTTGCAGATGAAGGTGTTTAATTGAACCCAGACTTTATGCAAGTATTCTTTTGTCTCTTCATGTCATAGATTTATTCATTTGGATCCAGACTATGTGTACAGTAAAATCCCTATAAACCGGGCGTTTAAATTTGCACTAATGTCGGTCTTTAAGACAAGTGACATCTTAATGCAGAGTGAAAGTCATGCAGAAAGCTCCTTTGGGAGCTTTCTGCATGGCTTTCACCCTTCATTAAGCAGCCTCTTTTGAGTAAAAAGTACCTAAATATTTCTCTACTAATATTACGTATTAGAGTGATTATACTGTATTGGTAATTTCGCCAATGGAAGACAATGAACAATATATTGTCGTCTGCTCGGATAGTTGCCTGATGCATTTTTGTACCAGCTATATTCTTGATATGTTCAATTCGAACCTCGCAAAAGAACATTAATAAGGAACACATCATCTAGAAACCTAATATTTCTTAACCCTTACGACGCCAAATGTATAATTGTCGTCTGAAAAGTAATTATCTTAAATCATTCGGTAAAATATGGCAATGAGATACATAAATGCAAATTTCAAAGGAATAATGCCCAGATATAGAAATAGAGTTTGAGACAAAAAGTGAAGTCCCAGATCAGACGCCGCCTTGAAAAGGCGGCGTCTGATCTAGGACTGCACTATTTGTCGTGGTGCATTTATGCGACATTGGCGGTGACAGGGTTAAACAACATTACTGCTTTGTCAATAGCAAGAAAGAAATTAACAGAATAGACTAATTATCCATTTGTATGATTTAAAAAATATTTAAAATTATTGAATAAATATTTTTTATTGAACATACAGTTTTCCAAGATGTGAAAAGGCAATTCTATCAGGTAAGGGGTTAAGTGCTGTACATGACTGTTCTGGTCCTATACAGCAACAGCAATTCCTGTTAGCCATAGCAAACAGAGTAAACCCTAATCAGACGGCTCCTATAGGAGCCGTCTGATCAGGGTCGGCTGTTTGCTTACGATGTAATATAAATATGATTCTGCAGTTTCTGTAATTTACAAAACAAAACTGTGTCAATGTGCTTATTTAACAAAGTGATCTAATAATATCATTATTTCTTACATGAATGTTCATGGAGGATAGGGTTAACTCTTTTGGCGCCAAATTTAAAAGTGTCGTCTGCAATAATAGTTTCATATTAAATATAATTCTAAAATAAATAATAAAGGTATATCAGTAAATCATTTGTTTTTAAAAACATGTATGCTTGGACTAAATAATACAGAAAAGAGTGAAGTCTGACCTGGGACTGCACAGTTTTCAATGGTGCCAACAGGCGACATTGGCGCCGACAGAGTTCAGTTACTTTGTGTCTCACCATGTCCAGCTGTTTGACGCTATACAGGTACCATATTCACACAGCCCCTTCACCCATTCCCTCATAGGCTATTTTTAGATCCAACCTCTTAGAATAAATCTACCGAAAAGAAGTATTAACTAGAGAAAATGAATTTTTAGAGTTTTGAAACCATTGTGATAAATAAAGCATTTGCTCCTAAGGAGCAAATGCTCTATTTATCACATGGTTGCAAGAAGTGAGTTTTACAGAGGCGTAGAAAGGTGTATTTATGGAGGAAAAGGTTAAGAAACTTTTGACATCTAGGGCAACGTAACCCTTTACTCCATGAATGCGCCTTTTTATCGCCGTTGCAAACAGAGAAGACCTTTAACGTGCAAGGAATACTTATTATATACTGTGTGTAAGAACAATTTTCCTTTTGTAAACTTTATTTCTGTTGATTGTTTGTTTGTTTTGGGTGGTTTTCTTAGTTGTTTGGATGTTTTGTTTTTGGTCATTCTATTTCATTTATTTATTGTTTTGTTTATTTGTTTGTTGTCGTCGGCAATTGTTATAAAGGACGTCATCAAAAATTGTCGTCTGCTTCACTTATCATCCATGATATTTCCTCATTTTCGTATAAAAAAACTTTGTTACAATAATTACTACTATATCAACCAGTTTGGATCCTGATAAGATACTCATTAGAGTGACTCATCTGCGTCTCAACTGGATCAAAACTCTTTACAAAATGTATTACAGATTTGCCTTTAACCGATAAAATTAAGTGACCCTCTACCCTCACCATCCATGCAGAAATTATATTCCAATGGCAACCTCATGAGCAAGAACATCTAAAATGGGGTTTACCCTATTCTGTGAGCTAATGCCTGGTATTTTCCTCAGGCGAGCTGTTGACCCAGGCGGGTGAAATATAGCGTGGTTACCCTCTCTTGTTAGCCAAATGACTGGTATTTTCCTCAGGCGAGGTGTTGATCTCGGTTGTCGATATATTGCGTCATAACTATCTTATGCCTGGTATTTTCCTCAGGCGAGCTTTTGACCCAGGAGAGCGAACTATAGCGTGATTACCCTCTTATGTGCTCTATAAGACATTAATTTCCTCAGGCGAGGTGTTGATCCCGGTTGACGATACATTGCGTCATTGCTATCTTATGTTAGCTAATGATTGGTATTTTCCTCAGGCGAGCTGTTGACCCAGGCGGGCGAAATATAGCGTGATTACCCTCTTATGTGCTCTATTAGACGTTGATTTCCTCAGACAAGCTACTGACCCAGGCGGGCGTTATACGGTGTGATAATCCTCTTTTGTGGCCTAATGCCTGGTTGTTTCCTCAATGTGAGCTGTTGATCCAGGCGGACAAAATATGGCGAGATTACATCCTTTTGTGAGTTAATGCCTAGCAGTTTCCTCAGATTTCGTATTAAATTTACCAAAGCAGCGTATTAAAATACAGGTTTCATTCGTAGCCATGACAATACTATTTGTTTTTGTTAACTGCAGAAGTCATATTTCAAGCAAAAACCAGACAATTCTTATAACTCGTATTACAGGAATACGACGTTCGTTTATTGCCTATTGTGTAGACCCAGATCAGTCAATGATTTTCAGCGCGAATACTGATCAGCTTTCTGTAAACTACGAGTCACTCAAAGGTAGGTGGCGCGCAATGCAGAACTAAAGTAATGTAGAAAGCTCCTTTCGAACTTGTCTGCATTATTTACATTACCTACATTCCTACAAAAGCTGTCTAGTCTGGATCTACTCTATCTGCAAAGGTGACACGAACCGTTTATATGAGGAAAGGGTTAATGTAGGAAGACTGTTATTTAACCTTTAGTCTGCTGAGCAAATTACTTTACATAATTGTTCACATACAGTGCTCCCTCTCTACAACGACACCCTATGGGATACGAAGATTGTATGTGTTGTTCAGAGGGAGTTGTTATAGGGAGGGACAATCAAACATAATTAGCCTGTTTTCAGATCCCCATATAAGGTGTATTTCGAGAACTAAAACCGTTATGCCTCGATCAAACCCTACGTTTGATAGGGTTTGATGGAGGCATAAATAAAATACGATGGAAAAAAGTTTCTGGAGCCTTGTTGTTTCGGAAACAGTGACATGCGTTGTTGTAAGGAGGGAATCGTTATTGAGAGGGCCGTTGTAGGGAGGGAACACTGTACCACATTTTCAAAATTCAAGCTATAAATACTCTGTCTACCAAAATGCAACCAGAATGTCAAACAGTTTGGATCCTGATGAGACGCCGAGTTACTCGGCGTCTCATCTGAATCCAAACTGTTTGCATAGGTATTCACTCATCCGCCGATAGCAGGTTAAAGGTTAAAACGTTTCTGTGAGCCTTTTTTTGCATTACAGTTGTTCTGTTTTCTGCATCCACCTACTATTCTAGATACTCATATTTATTCATTATTAAATGACTTCTATAGACAGGTTTCTGTTGGTAAACACATTGCCTTTGGAAATGTAAGTGACAATGTTTCTCGAATATGCAATTTTAATGCATGTGACAATCGATTGAGCAAGCATTACATGCAAATGGCATGAAAAGACGCTATATATCCCTGAACACTACTAGCTTTCCCCTGGTTTGTTTTTTTTGTACAGTAGTACCTGCATTAAGCGGCCATCAAAAAGAGGTATATTTATGGGTTTGTAAGCCGGATGGCGACGTAATGCAAGTAAAAAGGTAATGCATGTAGCTTTCTGCATTACTTTTTCCCTGCATTAAGCAACCACCTGCTTTTTTAAGACTTCCATGTTCAATGGCCTCTTAAGACAGGTTCTACTGTAAAATTAGTTATTGTTTCAAACGTAAAAGACGAGAAATATACATGTAGTGTATTTAACCATTACTCCACTGCAACTAAAATAATGTCTGTTCAAATTTGGATCTGTGCAGTTTTGACTACAGTAGAACCTTATTAAGCGGCTATTTATCTATTGAACATAGAAGTATTAAAAGCAGGTGGTTGCTTAATACAGGGCAAAAGTAATGCAGAAAGCTCCTATAGAAGCTTTCTGCATTACTTTTGACCTGTATTAAGCTACCACCTGCCTTACAAACCCATAACTAGACATTTTATGGCCGGTTATGGTAGTTTCTACTGTACTCCCTATTTTTTGTCAAGATTTT
Source organism: Azorinus chamasolen (assembly GCA_963576725.1). Taxonomy (NCBI): domain Eukaryota; kingdom Metazoa; phylum Mollusca; class Bivalvia; order Cardiida; family Solecurtidae; genus Azorinus; species Azorinus chamasolen. The sequence goes on along the minus strand of OY755246.1, from coordinate 52,857,366 downwards.
GATAAACTTTTGAACAAGTGTCAAGCGGCCTGAAGCCTGATCGGACGCCGAACTATTCAACCTCTTATTTGGGTCCAAGCTGTTCGCGGGATATGGTTTCATACGGATGGAGCTTTCTACATTACTTCCGTTCTGCATTCGGCAACCACCTGCTCTTATTGTTCCCGTGTTTATTCATCAACCTATTTGTGCCCAGTGTCCCATAAAATGGACATAGGCAACAGTATAGATCCAGATCAGAGGGCTCCTTCACAATCTGCACTGTTTGCTGAAACCATCGATGTCAATGGCTTATACGAGCAAATAGTTTGCTTGCTGTGTCCCCTCAAAATGAAAAATGGATGGGTTCCAAAGTACGATCTGGACGAGTTTTTTCTAAATAATGTGGGAAAAAATGGGTTAAGCAGTTGGTACAGAAAGGTTCTACTGTACCTCTGTAAGGATGAATAATTATATCACTGTCCTAGTAGAAATTCATACATATACATGTAATGGCAATAATCTTATGATGGTACAGTAACACTTTACTACGCTGAACTTTAGTAAAGAAGAAATAGATTTATTAGGCATGGAGCTGCTTAACCCATTCCCTCATATTGACGAGTTTTGACGACTCTGTAAAAGTCACTTGGTGAAACCATTGTGATAAATAGAGCATTTGCTCCTATAGCAAATGCTCTATTTATCGCAATGGTTTCAAACTAAAAAAATCAAAAAATTTCCTTTTCTCTAGCCAATGCTCCTTTTTCGGTAGATTTATTCAAAGAGGTTGTATCTAAAAATTAGCCTATGAGGTAATGGGTTAAGGAAGGTTTAAGGTCATATAGAAAGGACAGAGCGGAACTTCCAATAGGACATTCACCCTGCATTAATTTGCCACATGTCTTAACCCTTTCCCTGTTCTGTGTTTATTTCAAATTTCAATAACTACTAACTATTCCTGGACAAAATAGTTACAATGAAATATGGAAGATGGAGCATTGTAGCCTTTTTAGAAAGTAAAGGAACAGATCTATCAAATTCCATTAGCAAACAGAGCAGACTCTGATCAGACGGCTCCTCTAGGAGCCGTCTGATCTGGGTCTACTCTGTTTGCAAATGCGTGAAAACACGTTTATATGAGGGAAAGGGTTAAAGACCGATACTTATGAAGTGTTTGGATAAGTTTTTACACTACAGTAGAACCTGTCTTAGGCGACCACCCATCAAGAAGATGTCTAATTATAGGTCTGTACGGCAGGTGGTAGTTAATGCGGGTCAAAAGTAACACAGAAAGCTCCTTTCTGCATTACCTTTGCCTTGCATTAAGCAACACTCTGTTTGTTAAGACTCCTTTCTTCAATAAACGAATGGTCATTAAAGACAAGCTCTACTGTATATTATTGTACAAACTTTCTTGTTGCACATTCCATGATTCCAACATTGTTGGTGTCATTCAAATTTACATCATACTACTGGCCAAGTTATCTGATTGGACTGTACACTATAAACAGTAGTTAGTCTACTCTCCCTGCACATGCAGGTTTAATTTCATCTGACCTTTTACTCCATGAATATTTTATGTAAGAAACTATGGCATTGTGAATATTAATTAGATTACTTTTTAAGACAGGACATGGACACAGGAATATTAGGACATGGCAGAAACTGTAGCATCATATCTATATCATAAGCAAACAGAGCCGGCTGATCTGGGTCTACTCTGTTTGCAAAGACGTAAAAAAGCGTGTGTATATATGGAGCACAGGGTTCTGGGCTAGTTTGGCTTCAATTTCGTTCTCGCCCGTGTTGCCATTTCCCTGTCTGAGTGTCACAAGTACCCATCTCCCGCTTGAATATGTGTCCTGGTTGATACTGCTAACCCGGTACTTCCAAAAATACGTCTTTCAACGCCGTTACAAACAGTGTAGACCCAAATCAGACAACTCCTATAGATATGCTGTTAAGGCTTCTGTCATGGTTATACATTCTATTATTATTAATGTTATTAATAAAAATCATATACATTAAGTTGTCTATGTACGAGAGTTGGGTGCCCAGCTTACTGCGTAACAAAGGAAAATCGTGCGCTGTCAAGAACATGCACGAGATGGTCGAGTATTGTGTATGTTATCAGCTGTGCTATAGCTTATACTTCAGTCTACATGCAGGTTTTAGTTGGTTTTCAAAATAGTACGTAAAAATCTGTGACACAGTGGAGGGTGGCGTGTTTGGACTTTTGAGGACTAAGTATTCAAAAGGAGCTTAAACCAGGGGTTATAGCATTTATAGGAATGCTACACCAGAAAGGAGGAAGGGTGGTGACAAGTTGAAGTTTGTTAAAAGCGATGTTTCATGGCTTTGGGCTGGTGTATCCTCTAGAGGCAAAACGGACATTCACATTGTCGATAAAGGAACCAAAGTGACATCTGAGTGTTCTGAAGCCCTTATTAGAGAAAGATGTTCATAGACTGTATTCGGTAGTGTGTGTGTGTGTGTGTGTGGGGGGGGGGGGGGTATGGCATTCCATCAGGACAGTGCAATTAGCCAGACTTCTAAACATACGCTGAATTTCCTCAAGAGCCGAAACATTTCATAACGCCTGAAGAATGGATGCCGAAGGCCCCCGGTGCTGCCCTGATGGACTTGGTATCTGGTATCTTGGATGCACTTAAACGTAGTTTGCAGAAACGACAAATAAAAACACTTGGTGGCCTCAAAATAGCTCTCAGTGGCGAGTGGTGCAAACTGGACAAGGGAACCATAAATAAGACATTGAAATCATGGCCAACGCTTTGTAGGATGATATACAATTGCCACGGGTCCCATGTTGAGCATTTGTTACAGTAAAATGTATTCAGGTAAGACTTTACTGTTATTTTAGTTTGGTTCAAAAATGAGCTGGGCACCTCTCGTAATCTCTGTTTCAGAGTAGGTATACCCCGGATGCTGTATGTGGCCCGTAGATTTCTCCATTAACCCATTCCGTCATAGTCTATTTTTAGACATTACCTCTTCGAATTAATCTATTGAAAATGAGCATTTACATATGTAGTTTGAAACCATTGTGATAAACAGAGCATTTATCACAATGGTTTCAAAATGTGACCTTTACAGAGGCATCAAAATGCGTCAATATGAGGGAATGGCTTAACCCATTCCCTCATATTGACGCCTTTTGACGCCTCTGCAAGAGTCCCCTGTTGAAACCATTGTGATAAACAGAGCATTTGCTCCTTTATAAAACTTCATCTAATCAATATGCATGATGTAATTATTTCTTATATGAATATCCATGGAGTAATGGTTTAATGTTACTGAATATGAACCCCATGTTATCCTTCATTGTCCAGCTTATGAGAATCTGAAACGAGATCTCTTTGCTGAAGTAGTAAACCACTGTAACCGTTTTAAACAGCTGGATGATGTTGATAAGATCTCTGTTTTATTCTCCACCAAATCTTTAGTGAGAAATGATGCCAAAACCTGCTTGTATATGTAAGAACAAGAAGCATTTTATTGTACAAATAATCGGACTAGTCCATAATTTCGATTGTCTTATATTTCCTGTATTATTTGATTAAGATTTATTCCATTTGCTATGATATGTTATCAGTGTGAAATATCACACCTATTCGGTGTATACCAGGCCTGGTTTGATATAATACCCGTTTTTAAGACGTATTTTTAACATTTAGCCTGCTGCGGGTGGATGAGTGATTACCTTTGCAAACAGTTTGGATCAAGATGAGACGTCGAGTAATTCGGCGTCTCATCAGAATCCAAACTGTTTGATACCCTGACCGTGCTTTTGAAAAGAGGTGCAAGTGTGCAGTGACGATTGAAATCGATGACGTTTTCTACAAACAAATTTTGCTCAGCAAACTAAAAGATTAATATGTATTTATTCATAGCTTCTTGTTTCGTGATTTTCAAATTTTATTCTGAAGTTCCATTCTGGCTAGTATTTAACCCATTCCCTCATATTGACGACTTTTGGCGATTCTGTAGAAGTCACTTTGTGAAACCATTGTGATAAATAGAGCATTTGCTCCTATAGGAGCAAGTGCTCTTTTTACCACAATGGTTTCAAAATTTCAAAATTAAAAATTAATTTTCCTTTTCTTTAGTTAATGCTCCTTTTCGGTAGATTTATTCAAAGAGGTTGGGTCTAAAATAGCATATGAGGTAATGGGTTAAACTACCAACGCATCCTGTGATACGATAGTAGAATAGTGCGGTGGTACCTCATCTTTTAACTCTGTATATAGCAATGTTGATTGTGACATATATACCTGTGATAGTCTCTTATAAGTTATATTTGAAAGACATTGTACATAATTATAATTCGGCGATATGTATTGCATTTACTGTATACTGGTGCTGTTCAAAGATGAGACTCTACTAAAGTTTAATATATTCCATCATATTGACACCTATTAAAACCATTGTTATAAATTGCACTGGGGGCCAACTACGTATTATTATCAAAATGTTTTGCTACGACAAATTATATGAGTAGATCTATTATAATAGATTTGCCTACGAAGGCAACTTTGTTTTCGTAGGAAAACATTTCCCAATTGATACACTGGCTTCGTAGGAAAACAAATCTATTGTAATACCCATATAAATTGTCGTAGCAAAACATTTGATACTAATACGTAGTTGGTCCCCAGTGAATAGAGCATTTACTCCACGGTGGTTTCAAAACTACGCAATTCTAAGGAAATGCTCCTTTTCTGTAGATTTATTCCAAGCGTGTGTGTCTAAAATAGCCAATGACGGATTTGGTTAGGCGGATCGAATATCAAAGTTGCTTGTTAGTGTTTCTTTAAACGTTTTGTTTTCCTTTTCACAATCAACCATATTAGGAACACTTCCTTATTACTATCCACATATAGTCATTAGCTACTCCTGCAACATGGTCAGCTCCTACTTCCTTACTCAAACGATATTTGTTTTTGTTTTCTTCCATCGCTTCAGGAATAACATAAGGGGGACAGTCAGTTTTGCTACTGACGAGACGCCAAACGTTTCATCGTCTCGTCAGGGTCTTAACTGCTTGCCAAAGCTTTCAAAGAATCTGTCAAATGAAACGCTTATAGGCTAAACGCTCACCAGTAACTGAAAATAGCAAACATGTCCCCCATTTAGAACTATGAAACCTCGTTAGGTAATTGGTCTTAAAGTCTTACCTGTACAAAATAATGTTTGCTAAAATACGGATCTGAAGCAATTTCAACTATTTCCGATTCGAACAAGCTTGTGTGGAAAGTATTGACCCGGTCACCGAGTGTCAAACAGCTTGGATCCTGATGAGACGCCGAGTTACGCGGCGTCTCATCTGGATCCAAGCTGTTTGCAAATGCGAGTCAGATCCTGGATGGAGGGATAAGGGTTACGACTGTTAGAAGAGCTAACTGTCTCTTATTATTTTACGCTAAGAGGAAGCTGTTACATTGTTTTACATTACAAGACTTTAACCTTTTTTCAGAAAATAGGAAACAATTGTGACAATCTTTACAAAGAGCTAGGATACAGATGAGATGCCGGGTAACTCGGCGTCAAAACAAGATCCAAACTGTTTGATTGCATTTCTGAAGAGAACGTATGGAACAAATTAGCTTTGAGAGTTGGAGCAGACGACTCGTTTTGCAGACGACAGTTACTTAGCGTTAACGATATTACTGAACACAAGCTAAAAACATTAAAGATATTACTGAACACAAGGTAAACTTAGAACGTGAAACAGGTGCGCTGTTCGAGTATAAACTCTAGTACAATGTACCAAAGTAGAAAATTGGTCGTTTGCACCATGCAGGTAAATTAATTAACCCATTCCCTCATAGGCTATTTTTAGATCCAACCGCTTTTAACAAATCTACCGAAAACGGGCATTTACTGGAGAAAAGGACAAGTTTAGAATCGTGTAATATTGAAACCATTGTCATAAATAGAGCATTTGCTCCTTAGGAGCAAATGCTCTATTTATCACAATGGTTTCAGAAAGTGGCTTTAACAGAGGCGTAGAAAGGCGTATTTATGCAGGTAAATTAATTAACCCTTACTGCGCTGTGAAAAAATGAGCTAGTGCAAATTGGACTATTTTCGATTCGATCAAGATATTTAGACACTATTGACCGAGTGTCAAGCAGCTTGGATCCTGATGAGACGTCAAGTTACTCGGCGTCTCATCAAGATCCAGAATGTTTGCAAATGTCATCGCCAATTGGTCAATAGATTTTAGAATTAGCACATACCTACTAGGCTATGTTTTAGACCCAAACTCTTTGAAACCTACCGAAAAGGAGCCTTTTGGAATTGTGTTGTTTTGAAAACATTGTGATAAATAGAGCAAATGCTCTGTTTATCACAATGTTTAAAAAAAACCCGACTTTTACAGATGCGTCAAATGGCGCCAGTAGGAGGGTATTGGTTAATATAATAACAAAACGCGTAAAGATGGAGATGAATAAGACGTTTGGACTGCTATAACATTGTACAGCAGAACTTGTCTTAAGCGGTCATCAAAAAGAGGTATAATTATGAGTCTGTAAGGCAGGTGGTAGCTTAATGCAGATCAAGAGTAATGCAGAAAGCTCCTGTGCATTACTTTTGTCCTGCTTTTTGAGACGTCTATGTTCAATGAATGAATGGCCGCTTAGTACAGATTCTTCTGTATTCAATTGTATAGTAGAGTCTGGCCAAAGGGGCCACGTGATTGATCAACACAGGTGACAGTAAAAACAGGTGGTTGCTTAAAACAGGACAATAGTGATACAGACAACTTCTACAGGAGCTTTATTTTACAGTATTCTATGTTAATAGATCATGTGTAAAGAAAAACCTTCTCTATAACGGCCACTAAATTGTGTTAATTGGTTGGTATTAGGACAGGTGGATGCTTAAAGCAAGGTGAAGGGAAACAGAACGCTCCTATAGGAGCGTTCTGTTTTACTTTCACCTTGCTTTAAGCAGCCACCTGCCTTTAACACAAAATACTTGATGTAATTAAGTTGCCGTTATAGAGAGGTTTTACAGTATTCTATTCCAGCTCGCTAAAGAGACAATATGATTTATTACCAAAGAAGATGATAAAAGCAAGGTGTTGCTTAATGCAAGGCAAAAATGATACAGAAATCTGTAGGAGCTTCTTTCTGTATCACTTTTGTCTGACCAGAATCTGTCCTGTTTGCTTATGGAATTACAAAGATCTGATGAAAACATGTGTTCTTATACCTTTATGACTGTTCACCTAATAAATATTCATGACGTCATTATTTCATGCCATATAAATGAGGTAAAGGGTTAACCCTTCGCTTGCTATTCACGTCAATATACCTACCTGTAAATAGTGAAGACCCAGATGAGACAGCTCCTGCAGGAGCTGTCTCATCAGGGTCTGCACTTTTTACAAGTTGATTGTGCAACCAGTGCACTCCACAGCAGCGATTGCACAGCGAAATACTTGTACACAGTGAAGATATATGTTATTATACAACAGGGCATGGGTATAGAAGGAGAAATGTATTTTAAAATTCAGCAAGCGAAGGGTTAAAATAATATTATTTCATAAGCAAACCTTTGCAAAGGTGTGAAAATCGTTTATATGAGGGAATGAGTTTGAGAATTAAGATGACATTTTAATGCTTTCCTTGAGCACATTTCGCCCCACCCTGTATCAAATCTATTGCCAAGATAATGTTGGACTCTAGTTCCGTTTTGAAGAATTTTATCGTTGTTCTTCCAACTTAATGATTAAAACAGACGACTTATCTGAACACCTTAAACAAATAACATTAAAACTGTGCTAGAGTTCAGTAAAACTGGTGTTTATAGTTAATCACCATGGAAACATTCTGCAAAAGCAATGATTTAGTAAAACTGAGATACTAGTATTTTGGAAACCGTAGTGGGTTTTAACCTTTTACTGTAAACATATTCATATAGAAAATAATAGCATAATGAATATTAATTAGATTAATTGTTATAATGACATATAGTAACTGGAATTGTCGGTCATAGTAGATTGTAGAATTATGCTCATTACAAGTGACATTGAGATATACGCACTTGTTTTAATCAAGGAATATTCCAACATCAAACAGTCGAACATATTAACCTATTACCTCATAGGCTATTTTTAGATCGGACATCTTTGAATAAATCTACCGAAAAGGAGCATTAACAAGAGAAAAGGAATTTTTTAGAATTTTGTAGTTTGAAACCATTGTGATAAATAGAGCATTTGCTCCTATAGAAGCAAATGCTCTATTTATCACAATGGTTTCACAAAGTGACTTTTTACAGAGGCGTCAAAAGTCGTCAATATAAGAGAATGGGTTAAAACTTACTATTCATTTTCTTAAATTTTTTGATTACCTTTAAATAAATTGAGGTTGTGTAGATATTTGACTTTTTACTTCATGAATATCAAATAGATTGATATTTATAATTGCATATGAATGCAGGAAAATTTGATGATGACAGAAACTATAGAATCCGATCTACATTAGTTCATAGGCAAGTAGGGCAGATCCAGATCCAGATCAGACGGCTCCTGCATGAGTTGTCTGATCGAGGTATGTTCTGTTTGCAAATGTGTTAACTGGTGCACGTATAGAGTAAAGTGCTAGGAAAATCAGCAGAAAAAATGAAAGAAAATCTGATTTCAAAAGTGTGAAGATTACAAAATTCGCTTTTCACCTACGCACGTGTCCTTTTTTCAGCAACATGTTTTTGTTTTGTTTTTGTTTTCTGAAGTAATATATCCTGAGTATGGCAAAGTCGGTTAACGGGTTTTTAAGTTCTTACAGAAAATGACTATTTGTCAGGATGTTTGCATGTCAGTAATATTTATTCAGTTATCTTACACATATATATACCGTACTTTTATACATACTGTAAATCCTGTCTAAACCGACCACTCAAATACGTATCAATGCCGGCCCTTACGACAGGTGCAGGGCTCCCGATGGAGCTTTCTGCACGACTTTCACGCGCAGTAACTCTTTCCTTCATATAAACGTGTTTTCGCGCAATTGCAAACATAGTAGACCCAGACCAGGAGCCGTCTGATCAGGGTCTGCTCTGTTTGCTTATAAAATGGAATTTGGTAGATCTGTTTCTTTACTTTCTAGAATGGCTACAATGTTCCACCTTCTGTATTTCATTATGACTATTTTGTCCATGAATACTCAGTAGGTATTGAAATTTGGAATAAACATAGAACTGGGAAAGAGTTAAGCAGCTTAAGAAGGTCTCCATATTCCCTTACTACAGATTCGGTGTGTAGAGGTTTTACTGTACAAATGTATAGTGATGATTCGGGTCTAAGACTGACAAACATCATATTTTCTTATACAAAGATCTCAACATGACAGCCTGTTAAGTATTTTGAATACAGTTTAGATATAACAGTAGACAGTTTAAATAACAGTTTAGATAACAGTAGACAGTTTAGAAAACAGTAGTCAGTTTAAATAACAGTAGACAGTTTAAATAACAGTAGACAATTTAAATAACAGTAAAAGTAGACAGTATAGGTAACAGTAGACAGTTTAGATAACAGTAGACAATTTAGATAACAGTATACAGTTTAGATAACAGTAGTCATTTTAGATAACCGATGAAATCGATATAAATGAATAAAAAACACTTTGCTTTGTCCAAATCTTACGATAGATTGTCCAAAAACTCAGTTTTTATACAAGCCTGAATTCCCGTGTCATGGTGTATATAAAAAGACAAGGTTCCTCTCGTTTTTTTATATACACCATGACACGGGAATTCAGGCTTGTATAAAAACTGAGTTTTTGGACAATCTATCGTAAGATTTGGACAAAGCAAAGTGTTTTTTATTCATTTATATCGATTTCATCGATTTAATTCGTTCCTGTCATCGAGTGCCTATGCTTCTGCTGTGAAAACAAATCTGTTTAACCCTTTCACCACCGCAGTCGCATAAATGCACCACGACAAATAGTGCAGTCCCAGATCAGACGCCACAGGGACTTCACTATTTGTCTCAATCTCTATTTCTATATATGTGCTTTATTCCTTTGAAATTTGCATTTATTTATCTCATTTCCTTATTTTACTGAATGATTTAACAAACTTGGATTGCATACGACAATTAGAAATTTGGAACCGAAAGGGTTAATTTGGATCTGGTGCAATTTTGACTTCTGTCGATTTGATGAAGCTTTTGAGGATCTATTGATAGAGTGTCAAACAGTGCTACTTGGCATCTCACCAAGCTGTTTACAAGCAAGTGCAGTGACCCAGAGCTCCAGATAAGATGCGTGAATTAAAACATTTTTTTTTTCAAGAATAACTTCTTTATTTCTCCACCAAACCTTATACTGTGACCACTCTTTAGAATTGTCTCTTCGAGACTATTCTAAAGTGTGGTCACAGTATAGGGTTTGGTGGAGAAATGACGATTTTAGTATTTAGGTACGCACCTTTGTCTGTTTGCTCTGAGTTGTGTTTAGTATAATGGTTAAGGTACATGGTTCCTAATAAGAGAGATAACGAACGCAAAATCCAGTTAAACTTTAACCCTTTACTGCATAAATACGCCTTAGAACTACGTATTTGCAAACAGAGTAGACCCATATCAGACGGCTCCTATAGGATCCGTCTGATCAGGGTCTGTTCTGTTTTCTTATGATATAATATAGGTATGATTCTATAGTTTCTGTCATGTCCAAAATATCCCTGCGTCAATGTGCTATTATAACAATCTAATTAATCTCCATGACAGCATTATTTCTAACATGAATATTCATGGAGTAAAGGATTTAAATGTGTAATCGCAAATGAGGGTTTGCTGGTGAAAAGGGGAAATTTTGTTACGGAACCATTCTCCTGATCTGGATCTACGCATTTTGTGTTTGAACTATGAAAGTGGAGATTCCTAGTAGACGTCTGATCCCAAGCTGTTTGCAAATGCGACTCAGGTTTTGTCTATCGGGGTATGGGTTTAGACACATTTTATCTGCAGAAATCTAAATTAAAAGCAAGAAATATAACATTAGGTCCATGGTACCCTTGAGCAGGACTAAGCCAGATTAAAAGAAAGAGACATTGGATTTCAATTTATTGTATGTACCTCAAAGTTAACACTTTCCCTGTTATGTGTTTATTCCAAATTTCAATACCTACTGAAGATTCATGGACAAAATAGTTATAACGAACGTGAAACATAGTAGCCATTTTAGAAAGTAAAACAACAGATCCATCAAATTCCATTGGCAAACAGAGTAGACCCAGATCAGACGGCTCCTATAGGAACCGTCTGATCTGGGTATTTTCTGTTTGCAAATGCGTGAAAACACGTTTATATGGTTAGGGAAAGGGATAAAATGGGATTACGTGTACAGTAAAATTTAACTAAAGAGCTAACCCAAAAGAGGCAAATTTCTTACTAAACAACTGGTACGGTATAGCCCCTCTCAACTGGAATTGGAATTGTCAGATTACAGTAAAACTTCTCTATAACGGCCACTAAATTACATCAAGTATTTTGTGTTAAAGACATGTGGTTGCTTAAAGCAAGGTGAAAGTAAAACAGAACGCTCCTATAGGAGCGTTCTGTTTTACTCTCACCTTGCTTTAAGCAGCCACCCACCCTAAATACCAACAAAGTAACACAATTTAGTGGCCGTTATAGAGAGGTTTTACTGTATTTACCATTTTTATCAGTTGATTGTCAGATTATTTACCATTTTTATCAGTTGATTGTAAGATTATTTACCATTCTTATCAGTTGATTGCAAGGTTATGTACCATTTTTATCAGTCGATTACCAGATTATTTACCATTTTTATCAGTTGATTGCAAGATTATTTACCATTTTTATCAGTTGATTGCAAGATTATTTACCATTTTTATCAGTTGATTGTCAGATTATTTACCATTTTTATCAGTTGATTGTCAGATTATTTACCGTTTTTATCGGTGAATTGCTATATTATTTACCTTATTACCGGTATATTGCCAGATTATTTACCATTGTACCAGTTGATTGCCAGATATGTTACCCCTTTGTACTTGTACCAGACTTTGCAAATCGAACCAGCAAACTAAACGTCCTATTGACTGGGCTACCAAACGCTTTTCTTGGTCTTAAATAATCGCAAATCCCCAAAGGTACGTTTTCTCTTTGAGCGACTCATAAATAACACAGCTGCAATGGTGCACCGCAACAATTACTGCAAATGGGTTTTCTGTACAGTAAAATCTCGCAATAACGACCACTCAGAAGAGGTATCTAAGTAGGAATTTGACCCATTCCCGCATATGCTATTTTTAGATCCAACCTCTTTGATTAAATCTACCGAAAAGAAGCATTAACTAGAGAAAAGGGAAATTTTAAGAAGTTTGTAGTTTGAAACCATAGTGATAAATAGAGCATTTGCTCCTATAGGAGCAAATGCTCTATTTATCACAATGGTTTCACAAAGTGACTTCTACAGAGTCGTCAAAAGTCGTCAATGTGAGGCAATGGGTTAAGACAGGTGCTAGCTTGATGCAGAATGAAAGTTATGCAAAAAGCTCCTGTTGAAGCTTTTTGCATTACTTTCTTCCTGCATTAGCCTACCACCTGCTCTTAAATACCGTTATCACCATTCATTTAGTGATCGGTATAGAGTTATTCTATTGTTTATATTTAAGCCTTACAGTACGGGACACAGGTCACTAATGTCCTTTTCAAACAGTGTAGACCCAGATGAGAGGGCTCCTAGAGGAGCCCCCTCATCAGGGTCTGCACTGCTTGTTATGTTTTTGTAAGATATCCTACTGTATGTCCTTAAGCCGGACAGTGCGTGACACGAGTAACATAACAAACAGTGTAGACCCATATGAGAGGGCTCCTAGAGGAGACCTCTCACCAGGGTCTGCACTGTTTGTTATGTTGCACATTTCTTTAGAAAATACCCCAAATAATCACAATAAGCTTGACCTGTTTGAAATTTGGAATAGTCCATTTGAAAATTCGGCGTTGTAAGGGTTAAACCCAGGTGTTTTCTTTTCGCAATACAGCTAGATGAAATTTGTTAACGTTTTAAAGTTTCCCGTTTATGTTCAATATATCATATTCTTTCGTCAAAATTGATCGACAGAAGAGACGAAAATACCCTTACTTAAGGAGACCTGTCCTAAATTGATGTTTTAATCCCTTTAAGTCATGAATATTCATGTAAGAAATAATGACTGTATGTACATTAGTTGCCTGACGTTTTATAATGGCGAACATGGCATGAACTGTGGAATCCGATCAATATTATTTCAAAAATAAATAGAGCAGACCCCGATCAGATGGTTCCTGAAGGATCCGGGACTACTCTGTTTGCAAAGGCGTTCATCCTTTCGGCGCCAAATTTCTAATTGTCTTCTGCAAACCACTCTTGTTAAATAATTTGGTACAATAAGGGAATTGGATAAATGTATGCAAATTTAAAAGGAATAAAGCACAAATATAGAAATAGAGTTTGAGACAAAAGTGAAGTCCCTGATCAGACGCCGCATTGAAAGGGCGGCGTCTGATCTTGGACTGCACTGTTTGTCGTGGTGTATTTTTGCGACATTGGCGGTGAAAGGGTTAGAAGGCATATCTATGAGGTAAGGGGTTGTATGAGGTGATGCACCGCATGGAATTCCTGAAGAAATTATCGTTTAAATGGAACTGCAGACTTCGGAGAATAGATGGGAACTGTCTGCAATACATTACAATGGTACTCATACCAAGAGAACTGAAATTGATCTGTCTGGAAAGCCACATAAGTTTTTGCATTTCTCGTGCATTCGTAATCTACTTACTTCAAACATAAGTCGACGTAAAGGCATTTAACGTTTTCGACTCAAAATTAACCCTTTCCTCCATAAATACGCCTTTCTACGCCTCTGTAATAACCACTTCTTGAAACCATTGTGATAAAAAGAGCATTTGCTCCTATAGGAGCAAATGTTCTATTTATCACCATGGTTTAAAACTACAAAATTCTAAAATTTTACTTTTCTCTAGTAAATGCTCCTTTTGAGTAGATTCATTCAAAGAGTTTGAGTCTAAAAATAGCCTATGGAGGAATGGGTTAAATAAGATCTGCTAAGATTCTCGTCTGTTTCTGGTTTCAAGGTAGAGATGTTGTTTTTCAACTTCTATTTAATCTTTAGCACATGACATACGACTCTCTGATAACATTTGCAAACAGTTTGGATCCAGATGAGATGCCGAGTAACTCGGCATCTCATCAGGATCCAAACTGTTTGTCACCCGGTTACTGTTTTTGGAAACAACGCGGTTTAGTAAGGATGTACTACGGTTGTTTGATCCGTGGTCAATTTTTGAACATGTTCAAAAACTGTCACGGATATACAAGTACATGTACTACTACATGTACGTATGACTACGGCTAAAATAGGAGAGCTACAGACCAGCACAGATGCCGGATCGTATCCGTAGCTAATCCAGCGGACATTGGCATTCCGGGGTCATCCGTGAGATTTAATCCTATAGTCAAACAAACACTGGTCTTTGACCTTTGAGTAATACCACGACTGTGACATTGGGTCGACTGGCTGGAGGTTGGGTTCTATACGGTTGTTTTAGGTCGAATCGCTTTGGGTCTGAGTCTGTACATTTTCTCGGGTTATTGCATTAGGCCGACACGCTTTGCGTATGTGTCCTGTCCGTTATCTCGGGTTATTTATTGCGTTAGGTCGACTCGCCTGGTTTTGGTTTGGGGTTTTATCGGGTTTTACGTCGTTTTTACAGTATTTCAGTCATACCACGACGTCCAGCTAATTACAGGTGGATGAAGACCCCAAAGGTTCTTCTGTGCACGTAACAAATTGCATTGTTTTGTGCACAGAATAACATCCAAGTAGAACCACCGACCTATCGCAAGCCAGCTGGAAGGCTTCCTCACATGAAAAATCCAAATGCCCAGACCGGGATTCGAACCCACAGCGGCGTGGGGCTAAGCCATTGTCAGTCAAATACCATAACCACTCGACCACGGAGATCCTGACTCGCCTGGAATATGGGGTATGTATGTATGTACATTATCTCTGTAGTATCAGATCTGTACCATGACGTAAACAAACAAAGCAGACTCTGATAAGACGGCTCCTACATGAGCCGTCTGACCTGGGTCAACTCAGTTGGCAATGGAGTGAAAGCGTTTGGGGTTCATAACGTAACGATATGTGCAAAATGTGACTATTTAAAACTACATTTGTATTTATTTATTTTTGGTAAAATTGCAAATTAATTTTGAAATGTTAAGAATGTGAGTTCAAGCTGCATGGAAAGTTGGTATCGATCACACATTTCAAAGATAATGTGAGATATGTGACAATGTTTCGTACAAAATATCATGACATTTTTCACATTTGTGATGAACGTGACCACATCCTTTACAGGTCTGAAATAGTGATCTGGGGGAAAAAAAGAAGATCTGGTGTATTTCGTGAGTAACGTTACATATCGTTAACTTTTTCGCTGCTTAACACTGTCGTCTTTAAAATTTGTCATAGCAAACAGTTTGGATCCTGCTGAGACGCCGAGTTACTCATATGAAAAATTGGCAGCGAAAGAGTTAAAACATGAAATAAAATGACGTCAAAGTCACGAGTAGACATCATTTTAATATGTGGCCGTTCGATTTGTTTCGTGTGGAAAAGGAAACAAATGGTAGATTAACATTCATTAAAAGGTAACAGGAAATAAAATAAGTAAAGTGGAACAGGGTGGTTCATCGACTATGGTGTATGTTGATTAGCATTTTCGTTCTGGAGTGTTCGCTTTCGAATTAGGAATTACAGTAAAACCTCTCTATAACGGGCACTAAATTGTGTTAATTAGTTGGTATTTAGGGCAGATGGCTGCTTTCACCTTGCTTTAAGCAGCTACCTGCCTAACACAAACTACTTGATGTAATTTAGTGCCCGTTATAGAGAGGTTTTACTGTATATTAGCTGTATAATTCATATGGTACCATTTTGATAACACTACATAAGACTGACATAAACGCAAATGTTGTAGACCCTGATCACATGCCCCCTACAGGAGATGTTTGATCTAGATCTGCACTATTTGCTGTGTATGTCAGTCCGAAAATTCGGACTGGTTAGGGAACAAACAGTACAGGTTAGAAATGGTCAAGTGACACGTTCTCTGTACAAATCTCCATGTTCCGTTATTTCCATAACATGACTAACATACAATTAAACTTGGAATACGCAGTACCTATTAGCATATAAGGTGAATGCTTCCATATGGTAATCCAGAGGTCCATATAAGAAGATGCGTAAATCAAAACATTTTCAAGAATAACTTCTTCATTTCTCCACAAAACCCTATGCTGTGACCACTCTTTAGAATCGTCTCGAACAGACGATTCTAAAGAGTGGTCACAACACAGGGTTTAATGGAGAAATTTCAGTATTTAAGTACGCACCTTAATCTGTAGCTCTGCTGTGCAATTGTGATAACTGTAAATAAAACTAATATAAAAGCCAATAGTGTAGATCCTGAACAAACGGTTCCCTCAGGAGCCGTTTACTCTTGCTTTGCACTATTGGCTGTTTGTTAATCTGAATACCCAGAATAATTAGGGTACACTCGGTCAGAAACAACTATAGATGCATGTTTTGGTCTGGTGTCCATGCTCCGTTTCTTCCATAACATGACAAAGATACCTATTACATGTAGCATATAAGGTGAATAATCCCATATGGTGCCATTTTGATAACTTTAAATAAAACTGACATAAAAACAAAGCATGTAGACTCCAAACAAACGGCTCATCCAGGAGCCGTTTGATCTGGGTCTGCACTATTTGCCTATGTACTTGGGATAGCTAGGCTACACTCTGCTAAATGCAGACAAGACAAGCCAGGCTCTCGTCAGGTGTCACGTTCTCTGTACACATGTCTAAGTCCCGTATTTTCCCCATAAGATGACTAAGCTACAGTTTAGCATGGGATGTGCACTACTTATTAGCATATAAATGGAAGGTTTAGGTGGATTTAACCTTTACATCATGAATATTCATGTAGAAATAATGATACCATGAATATTTATTAGCTGAGCCTTTATCATGGTATATGCACAAAAGGTTTTTTTAACATGGCAGAAACTTTAAGATCAGATATAATTCCACAGGCGAACAGGACTGACTCTGATCAGATCTGGGTCTACTGTGTTTCATCATATCTTGGCCTACTCTGTTTGCCCACGCTTCAGAGGGAGTCTGCATCAATAGAAATGTTAACATTTTCCCATATACACTAGAACCCCTCTAAGCCGAAATTCTAGAAGAGAGAGCGAGTTTAGATACTTTTGGGCAGGTGGTCGCTTAATGCAGGATGAAAGTCATGCAGAAAGCTCCTAGAGGAGCTTTCTTTTCTGCATGACTTTCACCCTGCATTAAGCTCTCAGGTGTCTAAAAGACTGATATTTATACTAAATTGAATGTCCGGTTTAGAGAGTTTTACTGTACAAACGCCTTTTCACGCCTTTGCAAGGTATAGTCAGATCAGACGGTTCCTAAAGGAGCCGTATGGCCAGGGTCTGCCCTGTGTGCTTATGATATATACAATGTAATAGGTTTGACTCTACAGTTTCTACCAATACCAAAACATCCTGTTTCAATATACACTTATACAAATTTAGCTATTAAATATCCATGATGTCATAATTTCTTACATTAATATCCAACAGGGACATGGTTAAGATTCCCCTGACAGGCAACCGAAAACATCGACAATTGTGTCTTTTTTCTGAAGAGCTTATTACAAATGTCCCCTCTTTTGCTAACGTTGTATCTTTCTTAGACCTTTCAAACTGAATTTTCAAATGGACTATTCCCAAGTTCAAACGGGTCAAGCTTATGGTGAATATTAAGGGATTTTTCTAAAGAAACGTGTGGCGTGATAAACAGTGCAGACCCTGATGAGCCATCTCATCTGTGTACGCTGTTTGCAAAGGACAGTAGCCTAATAGTGACTCGCGATGATAATGATGGTGATGATAATGATGATGATGATGATGATGATGATGATGATGATGATGATGATGATGATGATAATGATGATGATGTTAATAAAGATTATACATGTGTATGCTGATGATGATGCTTATTATTATTATCATTATTATTATTATTATCATTATTATAATAATATTATTATTATTATCATTATTATTATTATTATCATTTATTATTATTATCATAATTATTATTATGCTGAATGATTACAGTATATCGATGATGATTCTGCAGGAAATGCTTAAATTTGCTGTCCAGAGAATTTAGAATGTCAAACATTTGCTTGAGGATTCGGAATGGCAAAACAGTGTATACCCTGACCATGCAGGAGCTCTCTGATTTAGGTCAACACTTTTTGAAAATTAACAGTGCACTCGTTTTTTCCGAACTCGAAGGCCATGACAAGGTATGACGGTCTGTTCGATTTCCTCACAAAACTACCCTACTTCACATAATTACCATGAATTAATTCGCAGAGTTTCAAAATTAATTCCTTTTGGGACATGTCAACTATTTTTTCTGTTCTGGTCGATAGTATTCTAGGAGAAAAGTAAGGTAATTTGTCGTCAAGGAAACCATTAAAACTTCGATTAAATTTACTTCTGGAAGACAAGTCTGAACATTTTGCATACTCTCTCTGTTTTTCTGTTTTAACCCTTAACCCGCTGTAAAAATAATGTCTTCTCAAATATTTAATCTTGTACAGTTTTGACTACTTCCATTTCGAAAAAGCTTTTGAGAAACCATTAACCGAGTGTCAAACAGCTTGGATCCAGATGAGACGTCGAGTTACTCAGCGTCTCATCTGGATCCAAGCTGTCCGCAACTACGAGCCAGATCGTGACTAATGGGTTTAAGTTTTAATCACAATTTGTCTTGCTTTGTTTTACATAATGTAATATGTTATTCCAAACATATTGGCTTAACTCCATGAATGTAGGGAAAATAGTTTACCGGCATTTGCAAATAGTGTAAACCTGTATCCCATTGCTCATATATGCACTGTTTGTCGTTCCAATATCCTTTGATTACTTTAATCCTTTCACCGCCAATGTCGCAAAACTGCGCCACGACAAATAGTGCAGTCCCAGATCAGACGCCGCCTTTTCAAGGCGGCGTCTGATCAGGGACTTCACTTTTTGTCTCAAACTCTATTTCTATATATGTGCTTTATTCCTTTTTGACATTTCGCATTTATGTATCTCATTTCCTGATTTTACCGAATGGTTTAACAAAATTGGATTGCAGACGACAATTAGAAATTTGGTGCCAAAAGGGTCAAGCCTTTACTCCATGAATACGCCTTTCTCTAGGATCCGTCTGATCAGGGTCTGCTGTTTGCTGATGGAATAATAAATACCTCCTTCTACAGTTTCTGCTCTGGCAAAACTAATATGCCATTTTAAAAATTACTCTAGTTCATATTCATCATCGGATGTCATCATTTCTTGTATGAATATTCATATAGTAAAGGGTTAAGCCCATTATACTGAATTATGTCTCCCCCCATATTTATATGGGGGAGACATATTGTTTTCGTGAGAGGTGTCTGTCTGTCTGTCTGTCTGTCTGTCTGTCCGTCTGTCCGTCACACTTTTTGTCCGGACGATAACTTCAATATGCCTGATGCCAGTTGATTGAAACTTCATATATGGAAAGAGCATAATGAGAGGAAGTGTCATGCACAAGGTCCATAACTCTGGCTTCACTAATATAGGAGTTATTGCCCCTTGTAAAAAAATCACACTTTTTTGTCCGGACGATAACTTGAATATGCCTGATGCCAGTTGATTGAAACTTCATATATGGAAAAAGCATAATCAGAGGAAGTGTCATGCACAAGGTCCATAACTCTGGCTTTACTAATATAGGAGTTATTGCCCCTTGTAAAAAAGCACACTTTTTTGTATGGACGATAACTCCTATATGGTTCATGCCATTGGATTGAAACTTCATACATGGAAATATCATGACAAGAGAAAGTGTCATACACAAGGTCCATAACTCTGGCTTCATTAATAATGGAGTTATTGCCCTTGTAATTTTTTCAGCAATTTTTTTGACCGGGCGATAACTCCTATATGGCTCATGCCATTGGATTGAAACTTCATACATGGAAAGATCATGATAAGGGAAAGTGTCATGCTTAAGGTCCATAACTCTGGCTTCACTAATATTGGAGTTATTGCCCTTTGAAAAAACACACAATTTTTTGTCAGGATGATAACTCCTATATGGCACATGCCATTGGAGTGAAACTTCATACATGGATTGATTATGATAAGAGAGTTTGTCATGCATAAGGTCCTTAACTCTGGCTTCAATAAATTGAGAGTTATTGCCCCTTGTACATTTGTTATGTTTGTTTAACACTTTCTTGTCCGGACGATAACTCCTACATGGCTCTTGCCATTGTATTGAAACTTTACACATGGAAAGAGCATGATGAGAGAACTTGTGTCATGAACAAAGGCCATAACTCTGGCTTCAATACTTTTGGAGTTATTGCCCTTTGTTACATTTTTTGTCCGATCAATAACTCCTGTTCGACTGATGCTATTGGAATGACATTTCATTTATGGAAAGAGCAATGATGAAAGTAAGCATCATGCACAAGGGCCATAACTCTGGTATCAATATTTTTGAAGTTATTAGCCGTTATCATTTTCTTCTTGAAAAATGTGGTGAGGAAAGCGCATAATGAGGGGAAGTATCAATCATCAAGTCCATAACATTTTTAGGGATTTCCCTTTACATATTGTTTTTATTAGAGGGGAGACATCCGTTTTTGTGACAAAAACCTCTAGTTGACACCTGTCGTAAACAGTGATGGGCCATTCCGATTAGAATATTTAACATTCAAAAGATAGTCGCTTATTCTGCTCTGGAAATTGCCACCTGCTCAAACTGTTATATGCTGCTACTTAACCCATTACCTCATAGACTATTTTTAGATACAATCTCTTTGAATACATCTACCGAAAAGGAGCATTAACTAGATAAAGGGAAAAATTTAGAATTTTGTAGTTTGAAACCATTATGATAAATAGAGCATTTGCTCCTATAGGAGCAAATGCTCTATTTATCACAATGGTTTCACAAAATGACTTTTAAAGAGTCGTCAAAAGTCGTTAATATGAGGGAATGGGTTGAATATGTTCAGATTTGTTCAGATGTGTTCGCCTTGTAGTCATTGGACAATTATCAAACAACTTGAATCATAGAGAGACGCTGGGCGAACCGGTGTCGCATCTGGATCCAAGCTGTTTGCAAATGTCAGACAGACCCAACGACAAGCTGTACATTCAGTAATGCTTTTATAACCCAGGTGCGGATCCAGGATTTCAGATTAGTGGGGGGGGGGGGTAGACTTTTTTTGGAGGGGGTGGGCGTATAAATAAATAGTGTGTTTGTAATACATGTTGAAAAAAAGCCTAATTGGTCGAAGGAAATAAAAAAAAACCCAGATTAAATCAATGTTTGATTGATTTTCAGTAGATCTAGATCTAAAATATTACTGAAAAAAGGGTTTGTTTGGGAAATTTTAGGGGGCGTACGCCGTCTAAAATATTACTAAAAAAAAGTTTGTTTGGGCAATTTTAGAGGGGGCGTACGCCAGCTCCGCCCCCTCTAAATCCGCGCCTGTAATCGATGCATTGGCAACAAATGTTCTACAGCATTTGAAAACAATGTAGATCCTGATCAATCGGTTTAACGCGGCGACTGACCTCAGTCTACCTTGTTGTTGTTTCGCCTTATCAGAATCAATCTTAGCATTGTGTTATGTATGTTGTTAACCCTTCTCTTGCTGAATTTTAAAATACATTTCTCCTTCTTTACCCATGCCCTGTTGTATAATTACATATATCTTCACTGTGTACACGTATTTCGCTGTGCAATGACTGCTGTGGAGTGCACTGGTTGCATAATCAACTTGTAAATAGTGCAGTCCCTGATGAGACAGCTCCTGCAGGAGCTGTCTCATCTGGGTCTTCACTATTTACAGGTAAGTATATTGACGTGAATAGCAAGCGAAGGGTTAACAATGCGGAGTACAGACCTGTGTCGGACACTACGTACCAATACGTAGGTGAACTTCATCTACACTGTCCACAAATCAAATTGATCAAAGTTATCTGTCGCTTCTGTAAAAGTCACTTTTTGAAAACCATTGTGATAAATAGAGCATTTGCTTTTTGAAACCATTGTGATAAATAGAGCATTTGCTCCAGACCTACAGAATTCTAAAGTGTTTCCTTTTTTCTAGTAAATGCTCCTTTTCGGTAGATTTATTCAAAGAGATTGGATCTAAAACTAGATAATGAGGGGATGCATTTGTAATAACAAAATCAAGAATGCCCTTTGCACTAATGTCCTTTGCAAACAGTGTATACCCAGATGAGAGGGCTCATAGAGTCTGCACTGTTTGTCACGTTGCACTTTTCTTTAGAAAAATCCCTAAACATTCACCGTAAGCTTGACCTGTTTGAATTTTGGAATACATGTAATTCATTTCAAAATTCAGCGTTATTGTTATTAGTTCACACGCAATGTACTTTTCCAAAACATTGTTCAGGTCTTATTACGTTTCATCAGCTTTACACTGATCACTGTCAGGTTGCTATGAAAATAACGTAAAAAGACCATTATGTCTTTGTTGGATAGTGTACATCAATCACTGAAATTAGTTGTAAATCTAAAAAAAACTACAATGCATTTGTTATTGGTTGACATGCAATGTACTTCTACATTATCAAACATGGTCAGCTTTATAAATGTTTCACCATCTGTACTGGTCTCTCTGTCAGGTCTCTTATCCCCTTTAAACCTTTCGCCCTTCTGTATTTATAACAAATTTACATAACTACTGAATATTCATGAACAAAATAGCTATACAGAAATATGGTAGGTGGAACATGGTAGCCATTTTAGAAAGCAAATAAACAGATTTTCGAAGTTTGTTAGCAAACAGAGCAGACCCTGATCAGACGGCTCCTCTAGGAGCCGTCTGATCTGGGTCTACTCTGTTTGCAAATGTGGGAAAACACGTTTCTATGAGGGAAAGGGTTAAACCTTTCCTTCACATTAACGCCTTTTCACGCATTTGCAAACAGAGCACACCCAAATCAGACGCTGCCTATATATAATAAGTACTCTATATAATAAGCAAAGGGTTACTTATTATATAGAGCAGGTGTGTTCATTTTTCATTTGGTTGGGTCAGAAAACTATCTTTTGGTATGTTTTAGATACTTATGACATGTGGTTAAAAAAAATAATATACCGTCGCAAATTCCAAATTACAGTAGGATTAACCCTATAATGTATTTCTGATGGAGTTGTTGTTGAGACATAGCATTCGAAGGGAACCTGTGTTTGTTATTAGTTCACATGCAACGTACTCCTCCAAAACATGTCCAGGTCTTGAAATGTTTCACCATCTGTACTCATCTGTCTATCAGGTTTATTTTCCTTTTCAGCCAATAAACTAACACTGTTCAATATATGGGACATAGGCAAACAATGAAGACCGAGATCAAAGTGTTCCTGATCAATATTCATGTTAGAAATAATGACATCATGAATATTTATTAGCTAATATCCTTTTATTTAAAGTTTTCAAAGGAATGTTTTGCTTTGACAAAAAACTGTAGAATCATATCCATATCATGCCATAAGCAAACAGAGCAGATCCTGATCAGACGCCTCCTACAAGAGCCGCCTGTTCTGTGTCTACTCTGTGTGCAAATTCGTGAAAAGGGTGACTATATGAGGGAAGGATGGGGCAAATTATAGCATAATGCAAGGAAAAAGTAATGCAGAAAGCTCCTTTAGGACCCGTCTGAGCAGGGTTACTCTGTTTGCTTACGAAAGAATACACAGTAGAACCTTCTTAAGCGGCCATTCATTTATTGAGCATAGGATTCTTAAATAGCAAGTAGTTGCTTAACGCAAGGCAAAAGAAATGCAGAAAGCTTCTTTTGGAGTTAATTTAGTCTTGCATTATGCTTCCACCTGTCGTAGATAAGAACGGCAATATTTTTTTTTCAATGATCGCTTTGGGAAGATCCTATTGTAGGCTAGGAGTTTGGTGAGTTCAAGCTTTCTGAAAAACACAAAAACTAACAAACCTAATTTTACAATTTGTACTTGGCCAGACACACCTTCATTACCTCTTTCGTCGCCATGGATGAATCCGTGATAACTTTGCAAATAGTTTGGATCCAGATGATGTGGCGTGTAACTCTCTGTCTCATCAGGATCCAGACTGATTGACACACTGATTATGTGTTTTTTTTGTAAATAAATTGAAGAAATCTGCAGTTTGAAACTTGGAGCAAGCGATGATCTAAACAGAAAACACAAATGTGGCGGAGAAAGGTTTTAACATTAGTGATTAAACTAATTTACTTATTTGGCGCCAGTGTGGTTGTCGTTTATTAAATAAAATCTAGAATACTTAAAGTAATTAAAATGTGATTACAAGAACAAATTCAGACAAATGGGCTTCGTAAAGAGGAAGAGGGGGACACACACAGACAAACAGAGTCAGGGAGAAATAGAGACAGAGAAATAGTGGTAGGGGTAGAGGGTGAGAGAGAGTGAGAGAGAGTGAGAGAAAGAGGCCGAGAGAGAAAGAGACCGAGAGAGAAAGAGAGGGACCTTGTTAACAATTAAACTCTTTTGCTACCACGTATTCTCTTTGTCTGCAAAGTGTTTCATCTACTGCGATGAATAAAGCAAAACCTCGCTAATGCGGCTACATACTTTATTAACTGAGGTGTCTTTAAAAGCAGGTGGTTGCCTATAGTCGTCTGATCTGGGTCTACTCTGTTTGCAAATACGTGGAAATGCGTTTCTCTGAAGGAAAGGGTAAACGTTTCTTCATTGTATAGCATTACAATGAATACATCAAAATGTAATCAATTTAAAATGTACAATAGCAATTTATTTAGAATTATAAGAGACTATCACAGATACATGATGCGCCTTAGTATTTACACTGCAAACATTTAGACAATGAGCTTTTCCTAGTTACTCCAACAATACGTCTTTTTATGCCTTTGCAAATGGAAAAGACCCAGATCAGACGGCTCCTGTCAGTAGCGTAGCTGACTCTAAATATATTGTACATGTACGCACCGTATTCATTCGAGTCCCCGAGAAAAGTTAATGTACAAAAAAATGTACAAAGTCACATTTTCAAACCATTGTGATAAATAGAGCATTTGCTCCCATAGGAGCAAATGCTCTATTTATCACAATGGTTTCAAACGGTGACATATACAGAGGCGCCAAAAAATGTCAATTGAAGGGTTTTGGTTAAAACTTGCATGGCAAGACAACGTTTATCAAAGTCAACCCTCTTAACCTTCAATTTTTGTTCCATTTTGGCCATAATAAGGTTTGCACCTTTCAGGTTGGTGTTACGCACGTGCGTAAGTGCGTATCGCTAGCTACGCCCCTGCCTGTAGGATCCGTCTGATCAGGGTCTGCTAAGAACTACACTGAATAAATAGTCATGTCATGAATTCGTGTATAAATCATATACGTATATGTATAAATATTCATGAGGTAAAGGGTTAACATCTTAATCCATAAATACGCCTTTTTAAGACTTTGCAAACAGAGTAGTCTGATCTAGGTCTGCTCTGTTTGCCTGTGAAATTGTATCGAGATAATACTACGATCATGATATAAAATTAACCCTTTCCCTCATAGAAACGTGTTTTCACGCAATTGCAAACAGAGTAGACCCAGATCAGACGGCTCCTAGAGGAGCCGTCTGATCAGGGTCTGCTCTATTTGCTGATAGATTTTGATAGATATGTTTCTTTACTTTCTAAAATGGCTACGATGTTCTACCTTCCATATTTCATTATAACTATTTTGTCCATAAATATTCAGTAGGTATTAAAATTTGAAATAAACATAGAACAGGGAAAGGGTTAATGCCAGTATAACTTTTCTGCTAATTAATGTTCGTAATACCATTAGTCCTCGCATGAATATTCATGAGTTATCTTTTTCATTCATGTAAACACATTCCCACGCATTTGCAAACAGATAATACCCAGATCAGGCTGCTTCTATAGGAGACGTCTGATCAGGGTCTCCTCTGTTTGCTAATGGAATTTGATAGATCTGTTTCTTAACATTCTAAAATGGCTACACTGTACCACGCTTCGATATTTAATTTATAACTATTTTGTTTATGAATATTCAGTAGGTATTGACGTTTTAAATAAACAAAGAACAGTGAAAGGGTTAATGGTTACACAGAACACATCTGCCAGTATTCATGTCTGTGATATTCATGATTTACAGTTTTAGCCCCTCGCTTGCTATTCACGTTAATATACCTACCTGTAAATAGTGCAGACCCAGATGAGACAGCTCCTGCAGGAGCTGTCTCATCAGGGTCTGCACTATTTACAAGTTGATTGCACAACCAGTGCACTACACAGCAGTGATTGCACAGCGAAATACTTGTACACAGTGAAGATATATGTAATTATACAACAGGGCGTGGGTAAAGAAGCAGAAATGTATTTTAAAATTCAGCAAGAGAAGGGTTAACTCCAGTTGTTGTCTTTAGGGAAATGTTAACCGTTGTTTCTAGCTGGTTAGGTCGATACTTTCACATAACTGGCGACGGAAACGCTTGTACATGTAGTAGGGACTTGCGAACAGTGTAGACCCTTTACCTGAAAGAAACGCCTTTGCAAACAGAAGAAACAAAGACCAGTACGGCTCTTATAGATCTGATTCTGCAGCTTTTTGTCATGGTGAAAGATAATATGCTAATAAAATATAAAAAATTAAGCTTATCAATATTCATGATGTAATTAAGTAATGTTGAAGACTCAGGTGCAAATCTCTACATTACTTCTGTTGTTCATTTTGATTATCATATGTGTCAAAGAGACAACTGATTGGACTTCATTTGATCTAGGTGTAAAGTAAAACCCCTCTAAACCGGATGTTAAAATTAGTATAAATATCGGTCTTGAAGACAGGTGGCAGCTTAATGCAGGGTGAAAGTCCTCTAGGAGCATTCTGCATGGCTTTCATCCTACATTCATTAACCCTTTCCCTCATATTGACGACTTTTGACGACTCTATAAAAGTCACTTTGTGAAACCATTGTGATAAATAGAGCATTTGCTCCTATAGGAACAAATGCTCTATTTATCTCAATGGTTTCAAACTACAAAATTCTAAAAATTTCCTTTTCCCTAGTTAATGCTCCTTTTCGGTAGATTTATTCAGAGGTTGTATCTACAAAATAGCCTATGAGGTAATGGATTAAGCTGTCGCCTGCCTTAAAGTATCTAAAGTCTCCACTAACAGAATTTAGAGGGTTAGAGGGGGTTTACTGTATATGTACGCATTTTGCACAGACCATTGATGTGACCGATTTTGTACACGATGGTTAATCACTCACTCTATGAATATGTATACAATGTTAAAAAAAATACACCATGAATGTTTAATTGAATGAATGTTTAACCCTTTCCGCGCCAAATATCTAAGTGTCGTCTGCAAACCACTTTTGTTAAATCATTTGGTAAAATAAGGAAATGAGATAAATAAATGCGAATGTCAAAATAATAAAGCAAATATATAGAAATAAAGATTTAGACAAATAGTGAAGTCCCTGATCAGACACTGCCTTAAAAAGGTGGCATCTGATCTGGGACTGCACTATTTGTCGTGGCGCATTGATACGGCTTCGGCGGTTGTTTGCAAATGCGTGAAAAAGCGTTTATATTAAGGAAAATGAAAGGGTTAAGGAAGAAGAAAAACGCTTGAATGAAAAATAAATGATGGACATAAATGATTAGTAATAGTATTTATCTGATTCCACAGTTTCTGATGTGGACAATAATCCCATGCTCATATACATTATAAAAATCGAGCTAATAAATAAATAGTCATTTATTTCTTGCATGAATAGTCATCAAGTAAATAGTTAAATATTAGTTCTGTAATAGTAAATATTGAATATAATCGCGACCTGAATTGCATTTGGTATATTCATGTAAGAAAAAATGACACCATGAGTTTTAATTAGATTACTTGTTGTGATAGCGCATGGACAAGGAAGCATTTTGACTATGACAGAAAAACCGTAGAAGCATATCTATATCATATCATAAGCATAAGAGGCCGTCTGATCTGGGTCTTCTCTATTTGCAAAGGCGTAGAAAGGTCTACTCTTGGTCTACTCTGTTTGCAAAGATGTAGAAAGGCGTATTTATGTTTGCAAATGCGAATAAAATGCGTATTTATCGTTGTAAAGGCGTAGAAACGCATACCGATATTTATGTTTGCAAAGGCGTAGAAATGCGTATTTATGTGCAATAAATAAGGCGTAGAAAGACGTAATCTAACTAATTATGGTTACAAAGGTGTAGAACGGTGTATTGATTGTTTTCAAAGGCGTAGAAAGGCGCATTTATTATTGCAACGGCGTAGAACGGCGTATTTATGTTTGCAAAGGCGTAGAAAGGCGTATTTATGTTTACAAAGGTGTCGAAAGGCGTATTCATGGTTATGTATTTATGGTGTATTTATGGTGTATGGAGTTAACCCTTTCAATTATATAAACATCTTTTCACGCATCTGCAAACAGAGTAGACCCAGATCAGACGCCTCCTGTATATGTTTAACCATTTAACTCCATGCATATGCCATTCTATACCTTTGCAGTATTTGAAATAAAGAGTATTTGAATTGCAAACAAAGTAAATCCAGGTCAGTAGAAGCCGTCTGATCAAGGTCTGCTCTGTTGGCATATGGAATTTGAAAGTGGCTACAATGTTTCACCTTTCACATTTTACTACAACTATTTTGTTCATGAATATTCAGTAGGTATTGAAATTTGGAATAAATATAGAACAGAGTAATGGTTAAATGCATCAGACAAGAGTTTTGGCAGACCTAAATTTTATTATACAGCATGATAAGGGTTGATATATTGTTATTTTGTCTCGGGATAATATCTCACGAATATTACTGCCCGTCTAGTATTTATTACATGTCTTTGTCTGGAAATAAATCCTACGTTGGATGTTGGAACTGAAATTCCAGAGGAAAAAACCAACAGTAAAACCGTTCTAAACTGGAGCTTAAGTAAATAAGAATTTAGACGCTTTTAAGCAAGCGACTGCGCAATGCAGGATGAAAGTGACACAGAAAGTCCATTTCGGAGGTTTCCGAGTGATTTGCACCCTGCATTTTAAGCTATCAACTGTCTTAACCCATTACCTCATAGGCTATTTTTAGATACAACCTCGTTGAATAAATCTACCGTAAAGGAGCATTAACTAGAGAGAAGGAACATTTTAGAATTGTGTAGTTTGAAACCATTGTGCTAAATAGAGCATTTGCTCCTATAGGAGCAAATGCTCTATTTATCACAATGGTTTCACAAAGTAACTTTTACAGAGTCGTCAATATGAGGGAATGGGTTAAACAGCGGCATTGATATAATAATGTGAACGTTCGGTTAAGTGTTTTTACTGTCCTCATAAACAGAGAATATTCAGCGGCTGCCCAAAGAGGGCTCCAGACATGAGGAGTAAACCAAATACAGTAAACTAGTTCTAGACGCTTTAGATGTAGTCAAGGCAAGTCGTCGCGCTGCTAAATGCAGGGAAAGTTATGCTACACTTATCATTCATTTTTTTTTTATTTTTCGTCATCGTTGTTCCAAAAACAGTCACAATTACAAACAGTTTGGATCCTGATGAGACGCCGACTCGGTGTCTCATCTGGATCCAAACGTGATAATCACAAATGTGAGATTGGCAGAGAAAGAGTTAAAGATTTCGCATCCGAAAAAACTCCCATCTCTTGGATGTCAGTCTGAAACTTTATATGCTGAGATGATTTATGGAATTCGAAACTATTCACATTGAAGTGTGTATATATAACACGTTTAAATGTATCTTGTATTATTGTTGGTAAGGTTTGACCTGGCACTGTATGAATATTCCGCCTTTTTCCGTAAGCAATGTTTACCTTTCCGAACACACAGTTGAAGAATGCCCCACATTACACGCGTTGGTAGCCCAGTGGTTTAATCACGGAACTACCGATGTTAGGGTTGTTAGTTTGAGCCCCACCATAGTTGTTTTTACATATATGTATTTTTAAGATATGATACTTTTTTAATCTTTTGGGCAGTAAGCAGTTAGCAGTAAGCAGTACAGTGCTCCCTCTCTACAACGACACCCTTTGGGATACGAAGATTGTATGTGTTGTTCAGAGGGAGTTGTTATAGGGAGGGAAAATCAAACATAATTAGCTTGTTTGCAGATCCCCAGATAAGGTGTATTTCGAGAACTAAAACCGTCATGCCTCAATCAAACCCTATGTTGTGACCACTCTTTAGAATCGTCACAAAGTGACGATTCTAAAGAGTGGTCACAACATAGAGTTTGATGGAGGCATAAAGAAAATACGATGGAAAAAAGTTGTTTCTGGAGCCTTGTTGTTTCGGAAACAGTGACGTGCGTTGTTGTAAGGAGGGAATCGTTATTGAGAGGGCCGTTGTAGGGAAGGAGCACTGTAAGCCTTTCTTTAACACAGTTATGTTGCTTTACTCTATGGACGCTTCAGACAACAGTCACTGTTTTTTCGTCTATATAAGAGCTCAAGTTTCCTATACACATGTATTCAGAAACTAACCATCGTTTGTTATGCCTTATAATGGCATCAAAGAACATCAAAGCTCTTCAGTCTAAAGAAAAGAAACTTGTCGCTGAGGTATCCAGTTTTCTGGAGAAAACAGCGAAGGCGACATGATATAGCAGAAAAACTGTTTTTAGAGTCAGGAAGACACCTACAGAGACCGGAAAAAAACAATGATAACAAATGAAAAATAAAGAGAAAATAAAGTCGAACTAAAAGATATATGTTTTCGAAAAAATATTGCCTTACTTAATTGTGTTTAACCCAGATTCGAACCCACGACCTCTATCCTATCCTTAGTGTCACCGACACAAACCATGGGGTTATCTCATGCAGGTGCCGTCTGCAAATAACTGAAATACTGTTGGTCGGACGTAAAACCTAACTCACTCATTAACTCACTCACATACCACTGACCTACTTTTGCAAAAGTCTTTAAGTGCCCATAACATTGGAACCTATAGATATAGGGCTCCCATACTTGGTATGACCATGTCAACATATTTTCCCTTCTGACCTTGACCTTAACATTTGACATACTTTTGCAAGTATGTAAATGCATATAACATTGGAACCAATATGCCTAGGGATTCCATACTTGGTATGTATCTTTCCTGTCTTAAGATTTTCCTAACCATACCATGTGACATTGACTTTGACCTTTGACCTACTTTTGCAAAATTCTTTAAAAGCCTATAATATTGGACAAGATTGGCAAAGGGCTTCTATACTTGGTATGACCTGACCTTCACCTTTAACCTACGTTTGCAAAAATGTTTTACTGCCTATTACATTGGAACCAATAGACCTAGGACTTCCATACTTGGTATGTATCTTTCTTGTTTAATAATCTTTTTAAGTTGCTGAAAAATGGTATTTGGTTGCATTTTGGTTCTGATATTGATGCAGTGGAAATTGAATGTTTTTTTGTTCAATATGACACGTTTTAGACTTAACTTTTAAATAGGTGAGTATCAGGTGGCTTTGACACCATTTCTGGTTTTAAATTGCAGGCCTTTTTGACTTAGGCTGCTGCACTCTGATTAGCCGATTGGTTCCCGTGCAATACCCCCTGAAGGAATGGTCCAATGTTCATCAAACTTGCTCAATGTACTTGATATCTAATTACATCATATGGGTTCTGTGGTTGGCATATTCTGCACATATTTATTGATGATGATACAATCTGGTTGGCTGATTATTTCTGTGATATATCTTCTGAAATAGTGGTCCGATTTCTATCAAACTTGCTCACTATATGTTTATTATTCAAGTGCCTAGCAAAGAGTACCCAGTTAAGCAAACTACATGCATATTTGATTATGCTGCTGCAGTTCTGCATTAGGAAAATCAGGCTTACAATATGCAGGTGTATGCGATACCTCCTACGCGGGCGGGGCCCTTACTGGACACTAGTCTAGTTGCAAGTCTGTGGCTGAGTTCGGGCTATGATATTTATAAGCCCCAAATGCCCTTTTTATCACAACAATATGCATATACATCGCAAGCCCCCTTTAAACCTGATGTTCGGTATTGCAATTTAAAGAGTGGTCATAGTATAGGGTTTGGTGGAGAGTTATTCTTGAAAATGGTTTAGTTTACGCATCTCATCTGGAGCTCTGAATTCTCATATACATCGTGAGCCGTAAGGGACTATTGTGTAAGATGTGGCCCCGTCTCACCTGTTTGCATGGGAAGTGAGACAAAACATAATACATATCCTAATTACTCTGACAGATGTCCTGATAAGATACGTAAATTAACACTTTCCCTGTTCTATGTTTATTCCAAATTTCAATACCTAATGAATATTCATTAACAAAATAGTTATAAAGAAATATAGAAGGTGGAACATTGCAGCCATTTCAGAAAGTAAAGAAACCGATCTTTCAAAATCCATTAGCAAACAGAACAGATCCTGATCAGACGGTTCCTCTAGGAGCCGTCTGATCTGGGTCTACTCTGTTTGCAAATGCGTGAAAACACGTTTATATGAGGGAAAGGGTTAAAACATCTTCAAGAATACCTTCTTTATTTCTCCACCAAACCCAATGGCGTGACCCCTCCTTTTGAATCGTCTCGAAGAGATTATTCTAAAGAGGGGTCACAACATAGGGTTTGGTGGAGAAAGGACGATTTTAGTATTTAAGTATATACCTTTATCTGTTGCTCTGCTCTAAGTTAGCCAGCTAGTGACAGATCCATATACAAATGTTCCACACGGAATTGTTTGACCAGGGTCTACACTGTTTGCTACTTTGCTATTACACAGCAGAACCAAGTCTTAACCCTTTCTTTCACATAAACGTGTTTTCACGTATTTGCAAACAGGGTAGACCCAGATCAGACGGCTCCTATAGAAGCCGTCTGATCAGGGTCTACTCTATTTGCTAATGAAATTTGAAAAAATCTGTTTCTTTACTTTCTAAAAAAAGGCTCAAATATTCCGCTTTTCATACGTCATTATAACTATTTCCCAATGAATATTCAGTAGGTATTGAACTTTGAAATAAACATAGAACAGGGAAAGGGTAAAACGAATATTTATTTATTGAACATAGGAGTCTTAAAAAGTAGGTGGTTACTTACAAATGTAATACTAGGCGACAGTAAAGCAGAAACCTCCTGGAGGAGCTTTCTGCATTACTTTTGACCTGCATTCAGTTACCGACTGTCTTAAAAGGCTCAGAATTAGACCATTTTACTGGTCGCTTAAGACAGGTTCTACTGTAGATTAAAGTTGTCAGAATTGTACCAACTTGAATTATTCAGCCGCTGCGGTGATTTAGGTGTCTGAACATATACATGTACTTTAAACTTCAATATCCCGAACTCCAAGGGATCATACAATTAAGTTCAAGATTGCAGAGGTTCGAGTCATCCGATTTATAATCTGACCAATATATCAAGTTCACAGCTTAATGCAGGTCTAAAGTAATGATGAAAGCTCCTGCAGGATAACAGAGGTTCGAATCATCCGATTTATAATTTGACTAATGTCTCAATTTCACGGCTTGTAGGAGCTTTCAGCATTACTTTCGACCTGCATTAAACTGTCACATGCATGTGTTTCTAGATATGTGTAGTGATACAGTCCGGTATTGTAAATTTTGGAGGGACCGAAGTTAAATTGAAGTTCGGATTATCCGAGTTCGAAATATCGAAGTTCAGCTGTACGTTAAACACTGTACAGTGTCTACTCTATTATATATACATGACTAGTTAACCTTGAGATAAATCATCCAGAAAATAGGACCATGATTAATTAAGACTTATGAATGTACTTTTTCGTTTTAAAACGACAAACAAGCCGCATTTGCCTGCTATTTTATGAGGGATTTATATGTGTCTGAGAGAGGCTATTTGTGGACGTTATGGATAAATTCTGTATGAGCCACGCCACGAGAAAAGAATATTTATTTCTCTGATTTACAAACAATTTTAGACCAGTGTCAGTATCTCAGACTAGGTATATATACAATGTCCAGTTCATCAAGTTTGGAGGGTCTTTAACCCATTCCCTCATATTGACGACTTTTGGCGACTCTGTAGAAGTCACTTTGTGAAAGCATTGTGATAAATAGAGCATTTGCTCCTATAGGAGTAAATGCTCTATTTATTACAATGGTTTCAAACTACACAATTATAAAAGTTTCCTTTTCTCTAGTTAATGCTCCTTCTCGGTAGATTTATTCTGAGAAGTTGTATCTAAAACTAGCCCATAGGGTAATTCTTTAAACCGCTCTGCACTGTTTTACTGACCTGACTAACATTGTCACAGTGTACATGTAGAGTAAGGCCATCTATACCGAGGGTTCAGGTCGGAATCAGTACCAGTCTGTACGGCAGCTGGCAGCTTAGTGAAGGGTAAAAGTCATGCAGAAAGCTCACAAAGGAGCTTTCTGCATGACTTTTACCCTGTATTAAGCCACCACCAATCTCAAAAGATAAATATTCTTTTTTATTAAAATTCCGGTTTAGATCTATTTTACTGTATGTGATAGAATAGAGCTGTAGAAAATGTATGTAGAAATTTATATACAGTAAAAACCCTCTAATGCGACCACTAAAAAGGAGCAAAAATATGGGTGGTAGAGGCAGGTGGCAGGACGAAAGTTGTACAGAAAGCTCCTACAGAAGCTTTCTACATAACTTTCGTCCTGCATTAAGCAACCACCTGCTTATTAAGACAGTTATGGTTATTTTTAAGTGTTCGCATTAGAGAGTTCTACTATATATATTAATTTTCTCCCCAAAACCCTTGCTTACTGCTACTCGGAGAGGCGATTTTAATGAGTAGCAGCATTATAGGGATTGACTGAGAAATAAGAACGTTTGATCAAACAGTACGCATCATATCTGCAACTTTGGTAACTCGATGAAAGACGTTGTCTGTGACGTGATGTCTAGTCGGGGTTTTCACTTCATGTAAAATTCAAAAAGGTTCCACTGACGTGGCTGATGTGTTTAGATTATTTTTTATAAATTATAATTATTCTCAGATTGTCAAATAGTTTGAGTCCTAATGAGTCACAGAATTACCCGGTGTCTAACACAAATCAGCATGCTTAACCCATTCCCTCATATTGACGACTTTTGACGCCTCTTAAAAAGTCACTTTTAGAAACCATTGTGATAAATAGAGCATTTGCTCCTATAGGAGCAAATGCTCTATTTATCACAATAGTTTCAAACTACAAAATTTTAAAACTTTACTTTTCTCTAGTTGATGCTCCTTTCCGGTAGATGTTTTCAAAGAGGATGTATCTAAAAATAGCCTTTCAGGTAATGGGTTAACACTTTCCTTCATATAAACGCTTCTTCGCGAATTTGCAAACATAGTAGACCCAGATCAGACGGCTCCTATAGGAGCCGTCTGATGAGGGTCTATTCTGTTTGCTTTTCACTGATATAGATCCAATTCTACAGTTTTTTGTCAGAGCAAAATAAATCTTAAAATGTTTACATTATAAATCTTCAGCTGATAAATATTCCTAATATCATAATTTCTTACATGAATATTGAACAAGGAAAGGGTTACGGCTTATCGTCTTGTCGATAGATCAATAATAAATTACCTCTAAAACAAGAGCTGTCAAAGCAAGTGACATATGCCCTCTCAAGTGGAATTTGATCAGATAAGTGTGACAGTGGCCTTTGAAGTGCGGACTAAAAAGTTGAATGTTGCACGCCACGATAAGAAGCCCGCCAACTCTGTGAAATATAGTACGAACGAAACTGTCTTAACACTTTATTCCATAAATATGCATTTTGCAAACAGAGTAGACCCAGATCAGACGGCTCCTATTGGAACCGTCTGATCAGGGTCTGCTCTGTTTGCTTATGATCTAATATAGATATGATTCTACAATTTCTGACATGACCATACATTCATGTGTACATGCGCTATTATAACAAAATCTAATTAATATTCACAATGTCATTATTTCTTACATGAATATTCATGGGGTAACGGGTTAATCAAATTTGTCGAACGTCAAACGGACAGAGAAGACGTCGAGCGGAATGAGTTTTTGAAAGACGTGTACAGTACTCCCTCCCTACAACGGCCCTCTAAATAACGATTCCCTCCTTACAACAACGCTTGTCACTGTTTCCGAAACAACAAGGATCCAGAAACAACCTTTTCCATCGTATTTTCTTTATGCCTCCGTCAAACCCTATGTTGTGACCACTCTTTAGAATCGTCACAAAGTGACGATTCTAAAGAGTGGTCACAACATAGGGTTTGATAGAGGCATAACGGTTTTAGTTCTCGTA
This sequence comes from Azorinus chamasolen, assembly GCA_963576725.1. Classification (NCBI taxonomy): domain Eukaryota; kingdom Metazoa; phylum Mollusca; class Bivalvia; order Cardiida; family Solecurtidae; genus Azorinus; species Azorinus chamasolen. The sequence continues at coordinate 52,820,839 of OY755246.1, read as the reverse complement.
ATACACCTTATCTGGGAATCTGTAAACAAGCTAATTATGTTTGATTTTCCCTCCCTTTAACAACTCCCTCTGAACAACACATACAATCTTCGTATCCCAAAGGGTGTCGTTGTAGAGAGGGAGCACTGTACAATTAAAAGAAAGCTCTAAACTGGAATTCTATAGCCGAGAAGAATTTAGATACTTCGAGGCAAGTGGCTGCTTAATGCAGAGTATGCGTCATGCAGAAAGCTCCTTGAGGAGCCTTCTGCGTGACCTTAACCCTACAATAAGCTGCCACTTGTCTCTAAGTGAGATATTCATATTAAATTGGACGTCCGGTTTAGAGTGGTTTTACTGTATTCACCAGTCAGGAACTCGTGACAGAGACATCTTTTGACGGTTTTGCAAAAAGAATAGACCCAGATTAGGACGGCTCCTGTAGGGTGCGTCTGATCAGGGTCTTCTCTGGTTGAAATGATATACAGTAAAACCTCTCTATAGCGGCCACTAAATTGTGTTAATTAGTTAATATAGTTAATATCAGGACAGGTGGCTGCGTAAAGCAAGGTGACAGTAAAACATTAGTAAACATTAGTGGCAGCTCCTCAAGGCGCTTTCTGCATGACGCATACATTTACTTTCACCTTGCTTTAAGCAACCACCTGCCTTTTAACACAAAATACTGATGTAATTTAGTGGCCGTTATAGAGAGGTTTTACTGTAGATCTGATTGTAATGTTTCTGTCATGGCGCAGCAATCACTTGTTCATGATGTTGATATAAAACATCAGCGGAATAATGACATCATGAATATTAATGAGTTTATTTTTTATAATGACACGTAAACACGGGAATTTATGGTCATGGTAGAAACTGTAGAATCGTATGTATATGATTCCATAAGCAAATAGATAGAGCAGACCCTGATCAGACGGCTCCAATAGGAACTATCTGATATTGATCCACTCTGTAAGCAATGGCGTAAAGGGTTAACCCTTTTACCGCCGCAGTCGCATAAAAGCACCACGACAAATAGTGCAGTCCCAGATCAGACGCCGCCTTTTCAAGGCGGCGTCTGATCAGGGACTACACTATTTGTCTCAATCTCTATTTCTATATATGTGCTTTATTCCTTTGAAATTTGCATTTATTTATCTCATTTCCTTATTTTACTGAATTATTTAACAAACTTGGATTGCAGACGACAATTAGAAATTTGGCGCCGAAAGGGTTAATGTCTATACTGTAATTATTTCTTACATAAATATTCAACAGGTAAAGGGCTGATGATAAATGGACCATTTCTTTCGTGAAGACAAACGATTCACAATGATTGAAAGGGAACATTATCTTTGTCTACTGATAGTTAATTTAGGAATTCTTTTCTGGTCTTATTGATCAACATTGTATGTGACTTACATGTTTGGATAAACCAGGGAGAATCTACTGGGTCACTGTAGATTGTCTCGAAGACAAGAATTGCATCTGTTTTAACCCTTTCACTTTTGGATATGTATGTAAGAAATAATGACGTCATGGATATCAAATGCATTATTTTTTATAATAGCGTAGGGACACTAGAATCTTTCGTCGTGGCTGAAACCGCAGAATCAAATATGTATGTCTTATGTCAACAGAGCAGACCCTGATCAGACGGCTCCAATAGGAGTCGTCTGATCTGGATCTTCTCTATTTGCAAAGACGTTAAAGACGAAATTACGGGGTAAAGGGTTAACTGACATTTATTCGCTGTGACATTGACACTATAGGAATATGGGATTGTTTGATGGGTCCGATCTACAATCCTTAAATCTTTAGCGCGCCGTGGGAGAATCTGTTTGGATCTAGATAAAAGGCTTAGTAACACTGTTTGGACATACGAGTATAGTCCAAAATTGCTGCTAACATGAGTTAACCCTTTCCCTGTTCCATGTTTATTCCAAATTTCAATACCTACTGAATATTCATGGACAAAATATGACATATGGAAGTTGGTACATTGTAGCCATTTTAGAAAGTAAAGAAACATCTTTCAATGTCCACTAGCAAACAGAGCAGACCCTGATCAGACGGCTCCTATAGGAGCCGTCTGATCTGGGTCTACTCTGTTTGCAAATGCGTAAAAACACGTTTATATATGAAGGAAAGGTTAACAGCTAAAGTCTTCATGTACTGTTTGAACGGGGGAGACACACAGAAATCACAATTCATTTGTATTATGTTCTGTCCGTCTGTCGCTTTGTCCACCTCAAATAAAAACACCGTTTACCACCTTTGCAAAACAGAGTAGAGATAGCTGTTTTACCAGGGTCTCCTCTGTTCGCTTATGAAATAAATATAGATATGATTTTTGTGTTTCTGTTATGGTCACTCTATTCCAAAGATATACTCCCTTAACCCTTTCCCTGTTCTACGTTTATTACAAATTTCAATACCTACTGAATATTCATGGACATATTTGTTATAATGAAATTTGGAGGGTGGAAGATTATAGCCATTTTAGCGAGTATAGGAACAGATCTATCAAATTTTATTAGCAAACAGAGTAGACCCTGATCAGACGGCTCCTCTAGGAGCCGTCTGATCTGGGTCTACTCTGTTTGCAAATGCGTGAAAACACATTTGTATGAGGGAAAGGGTTAATAGTAAATACGCATTTTGAGACCTTTGCAAACACAGTAGATCTGGTCTACTCTGTTTGCAAATGCGTGAAAAAGGTGTTATATGAAGGAAAGGGTTAAAACTAAAATGGCACCAAGTACGCTGAACGAGAAAGTCTTACTCACAAGACAAACAGGAGGCGCTATTGATTTGTAGAGTCTCCAGCAGTCTTGCCAGTTTCCACAACACCCCTCTCTGGGGAGACGAACACGCGTTTATCGCTTCTTCATCTTTTTTGAGACGGCATATGGCGAACTAGAATTTCTCATCAATTTTGATATCGCAAAAAGTCAAAGGTCACCTGTTTATGGGTTGATCTGTTATACAATTGGTTTTATGGATACGCTCAATAGGAGCATGAGCTGCAGTGTAAATCATTTTGGTATAGGAGATGTATACAAAAGACATACGTCAGAATATACAGTAAAACCTGTCTTTTAACACTTTCCTTCATACAAACTTGTTTTCACGCATTTCGAAACAGAGTAGACCCAGATCAGGGTCTGCTCTGTTTGGCCAAAGAATTTGAAAGATCTGTTTCCTTACTTTCTAAAATGGCTACGATGTTCCACCTTCCATATTACATTTATAATTATTTTTTCCATGAATATTCAATAGGTATTGAAATTTGGGGGGAAATACAGAACATGAATATTCGCGTGAGATACAATGATTGTATGAATATTTAACCTTTACTCCATGAATATTCATATAAGAAATTAATGATATACTGAATATTTATTAAATTGTCATTTATAATGACACATCAACACGGCATTGTTTGGCCATGGCGGGAACTGTAGAACGTACATAGTTTTATATAAAACAATCTAATCAATATTCATGATGTCATTAATTTATTCATAAATATTCATGTGATTAAAGGTTAAAAGTTACCACGAGACAATGGGTCTTTTGTTGGGACTTAACAGTAAACATTTATACAGTAAAAACCTCTCTATAACGGCCACTTAATGACATCAAGTATTTTGTGTAAAACGCAGGTGGCTACTTAAAGCAATGTGAAAGTAAAACAGAACGCTCCTATAGGGGCGTTCTGTTTTACTTTCACCTTGCTTTACGCAGCCACCTGCCCTCAATACCAACTAATTAACACAATTTAGTGACCGTTATAGAGAGGTTTTACTGTAGTTAAGAATTGTTAATAAGACCCATCTGTTTGGGCTGTTCTATGTTTATTCCAAATTTCAATACCTACTGAATATTCATGGATAAAATAGTTATAAAGAAATATAGAAGGTGCAACATTGTAGACATTTTAGAAAGCAAACAAAACTGATCTATCAAATTCTATAAGCTAACAGAGCGGACCCTGATTAGACGGCTCCGATAGGAGCCGTCTGATCTGGGTCTACTTTGTTTACAAATGCTTGAACACACGCTTATATGAGGGAAAGGGTTAACAGTAGCCTAAGTGACTAAATGTTTCTGGTTAGGACTCTTCAGTAAGATATCCTTCAGTAAATGTTTATAGTTAGGAATTGTTAGTAAGATCCATCTGTTGGGGCTTAACGGTAAATATTTCTAGTAATATTGTCAGTAAGAGATCCATTTGTAAATGTTTCTAGTCAGGAATTGTCAGTAAGACCCATCTGTTGGTGCTTAACAGTAAGTGACTAAATGTTTCTGGTTAGGAATCAACAGTAAGAGATCCATTAGTAAATGTTTTCAGTTAGGAATTGTTAGTAAGATCCATCTGTTGGGACTTAACAGTAAATGTTTCTAGTTAGGAATTGTCAGTAAGACCCATCTGTCGGGACTTAACAGTAAATGTTTCTAGTTAGGAATTGTCAGTAAGATCCATCTGTCGGGACTTAACAGTAAATGTCACTGGTAAGAAATTAACAGTAACCAGCATTTATCTGGACTAAACCGCGAAGGCCATTGTCTTCAATGATCACATGGATTGATTATAAAGACCACTTATCTGGAATGATCGCATATTATCCCTTTCCTTAACCCATTACCTCATAGGTTGTTTTTAGATCCAACCACTTTGAAAAAATCTACCGAAAAGGAGCATTAACTAGAGAAAATTTTAGAATTTTGTAATTTTAAACCATTGTGATAAATAGAGCATTTGCTCCTATAGGAGCAGATGCTAGATATTTATCACAATGGTTTCACAAAGTGACTTTTACAGAGTCGTCAAAAGTTGTCAATATCAGGGAATGGGTTAATATAAACACATTTGCAAACAGAGTAAACCAAGATCAAACGGCTCCTAAAGGAGCCGTCTGATCAGGGTCTGCTCAGTTTACTTATGAAATTATGATAGATCTGACTCTACAGTTTCTACCAATACCAAAACATCCTGTGTACACATGCCGTTATAATAATTCAGCTAATGGTGTCATTATTTTTATATGAATATTTAACAGGAAATGGGTTAAGACTTGATTATAAAGGTCACTTGCCTGGACTGATCAGATGGTGTCACCTACATGTATTATGAATTTATTAGAAAGGTCACTTGCCTGGACTGATCAGATAATTTCACCGATTATGAATTGATTATGAAGGTCACTTCTCTTAAATTTATAGCAGTTGCCACTGCCACTAATATAACCCATTACCTCATTGGGCTATTTTAAGACCCAATCCCTTTGAATAAATCTACCGAAAAGGAGCATTTACTAGAGGAAAGAAATGTTTTAGAATTGTGTTGTTTTGAAATCATTGTGATAAATAAAGCATTTGCTCCTATGGAGCAAATGCTCTATTTATCACAAAGGTTTCAAAAACTGATTTTACCGTGGCGTCTAAATGCGTCAATATGAGGGTATGGGTTAACAGAACAAAAACTATCTATTATGAATTGATAGTACATGTACATGCTACTTGCATGAAATTTAGAGTAAAATCAATGTGTCTGGAATTAGCAGTAATGATCTCTTGTCTGAAGTAAAAACAAGATGCCACCGGGTTTTTTTTTTAAAACAAAAAACCAGTAAAGGTCGACTATCTGAAACAATAAAGACCCCCGTCAGAGAATGAAAGACAGCTTTCGGAAATAAACTTGTCACTTGTCTAGGATTAACAATAGAGAACATTTGTCTTGTACCATCGATAAAAGCATCGTCGGGATTTAACCATTTGTCCAATAGAGACGTCGTTTGGCGCCTTCAGAAATAGAAAATATTAAGATCCGACGGCTCTTGATATGGTTATACTGTATTTGTTTATTGAAAAATATACATTTGAACTTCGATATCTCGAACTCCAAGGGGCTATACAAATTAGCTCGAGATACCAGTAGTTCGAGTTATCGGATTTCTAATCTGGACAATTTCTCTAGTTGACAGCTTAATGCATGTGTAAAGTAATACTGGAAGCTCCTGCAGGAGCTTTCATCATTAGTCACACCTGCATTAAGCTGTCACATGTGTTTCTAGATACCCGTAGTTATACATTTAAGAGCAATTATGCAAGTTAAGTTTTTTGAAAGTTCGAGTAATCTGATATCGAAGTTCAATTGTATACATATGTCTGATTCTTCAGCTTTGGGCATGGTCCAAAACCCTGTGTTATTATAAGAAAATAGCTCATGAATATCAATTAAGTTATTATTCTTACATGAATATTAATCAGATAAAGGGGTAGCGGTAAGGTTGTCCGGCTGTTCGAGCACCAACCCTTCGGCAAACAGTATACAGTAAAACCTCTTTAATCCGGAATTCTAGTAGAGAAGAATTTAGATACTTTTAGGCAGGTGGCTGCTTAATGCAGGATAAAAGTCATGCAGAAAGCTCCTATATGAGCTTTCTGCATTACTTTCACTCTGCATTAAGTTGCCACCTGTCTCCAAGACCGATGACTGTGTGCTTAATTGAACGTCCAGTTTAGAGCGGTTTTGCTGTATAAACACATAAATAGAAAAGAGGCCGGGCATGAGATGCCAACTGAAAGTCCACAGCAACACCAAAAGTACAAAAGAAGTGCGCTCGCACATATACACAACCTTCACATTATAGGTTCGGTGCTTGCTCAACACCGACAACATAATAGCCAAAACGTGTTGTCATTATAGCCAAAATGTGTCGCTATAATAGCCAAACTGTGTCGTCATAATAGCAAAATAATTGTCATCATTATAGCCACCAAAATGTGTCGTCATAATAGATAAAATGTGTCGTCATAATAGCCAAAATGTGTCGCCACAATAGCCAAAATATGTCGCTATGTTAGCCAAAATGTGTCGCAATAATAACCAAAATGTGTCGTCATAGTAGCCAAAAATGTGTCATCCTAATAGCCAAAATGTGTCGTCATAATAGATAAAAAAAATGTGTCGTCATAATAGCCAAAATATGTCGCCATACTGGTCAAAATGTGTCGTCATAATAGCCAAAATGTGTCGCCATATTAGCCGAAATGTGTCGCCATAATAGCCAAATTGTGTCGCCATTATAGTCAAAATGTGTCGTTATAATAGCCAAAATGTATCGCCAAAATAGCCAAAGTATGTCGCCATAATAGCCAAAAAATGTGTTATCATAATAGCTAAAATGTGTCGTCATAAAAGATAAAATTTGTCGTCATAATAGCCAAAATGTGTTGCCATAATAGTCAAAATGTGTCGTCATAATAGCCAAAATGTGTCACTGAATTAGCCAAAATGTGCCGCCATAATAGCCAAATTGTGTCGCCATTATAGTCAAAATGTGTCGTCATAATAGCCTAAATGTATCGCCATAATAGCCAAAGTATGTCGCCATAATAGCCAAAATGTGTCGCAACGCTTTTCTCGCATTTGCAAACAGAGTATACCCATATCAGACGGATCCTGAAGGAGTCGTCTGATCAGGGTCTGCTCTGTCATTATTATTTATACCGGGAAAGGGTTAAACCAAAACTCAAATTGTCAATAATTATCGAAAATAAAAGTCAAGATATGGCGCACTAGCTTACACAAGAGGTAAGATAGATCATAACCTCATAAAACGCCTTACTGAAAACTGTATCGGCTCGGCTGGGTCTAGAGAACTGCAACACTAAATAAAATAGTTTGGAGTTTAGAGCACTGCGACTCTGGCCAGGGCACTGCGACACTGAACAGGGCACTGCGACACTAAACAGATCACTAATTGATACACATGTCAAAAGGAACAGAGTATATGACTGATCTGATTGTACACTGTTTGCAAATCCCAAAATGTTAGATTTCGTATTGCCTGACTCAATTGCAACAGTACATTAAAACCCATCTAAACTGGACGTTAACTTTAATATAATTATCGGCCTTGGAAACAGTCTCACATATGGCAGCTTAATGCAGGGTGAAAGGCATGCAGAAAGCTCCTCTAGGAGCTTTTTGCGCGACTTTCAACCTGCATTAAACAGCCACTTGTCTAAACATATTTAAATTTTTCTCTACTACAATTCCGGTTTAGAGGTGTTTTAACTGTAATTGCCACAATTCTGTAATTTTACATTAATGTCCATTCTGGAATTAGTAGTACACCCTCCTGCCAAACGCTGTGCTACTGTTCCAGATGACCTCAATAATTCGCTGTCCTGGATATCGCAAACCTAAATGATTATGGTTTTTATGACCATCAATTATAGAACGAATATGATTTTCTCCGATTTTATAGACATTGGGATGATCTAAAAGACGGTCTCTTTGAATCTGTATCACTTCTTACTGATTGACTGCGGGCTTAATTCGTAATAGATTGATAAATAGCTTTTGTTATTAGACAACCCATTAGCGTTGAGTTGCTTGCGGACAAACTTTATTTTCTCCATGAATTATTCTGTTTGTACTTGATCCAATATTTCCGGGATTGGACATACCAATACCAGTACGGGTCTTGTAAGACGGCACAAAACAGTTAAACCTTTTACGACATGCATATTCATGTAGGAAATTATGACATCATGAATTATTAATTAGATGAATTTTTAAAATGACATATTAACACATGATTTTTTTTGCATATGTACAAACTATGCTATCAGGTTTACTTGATTCGATAAGCAAACAGAGTATACCCAGACCAGACGGCTCCTATAGGAGCCGTCTGATCTGGGTCTACTCTGTTTGCAAAGGCGTAGAAAGGCGTATGTATCGAGGAATGGGTTAAATCATTCACTGGTAGATATTCATGACATTGTGAATAATTAGATTATTTTTTTGGTAAATATAAACACATGCTTTTTTGGCCACAGCAGAAAAAGAAGAATCAAATCTATATTATTCCATAAGCATCCCGAGCAGACGCAGATCAGACGGTTCCCATAGGCCCCGTCTGATCAATGTCGGATTTGTTTGCTTTTGGCATGTTAAAGATCTAAGCAACATTACATTATAAAAATCAGCTAATAGATATTCATGATGTCATAATTATTTTTACATGAATATGGAACAGGGAAAGGTTTAACCCTTTACCCAATAGACTGTTTCTAGTTATGGAGACAGGTGGCCACTTAAAGCAGGTTGAAAGTAAAGCAGAATGCGCCTTAAGGCGCATTCTGCTTTACTTTCAGCCTGCTTTAAGCCACCAACTGCTAGGATATAGAAAATATTTCCTATGGTATTTGTTCATGACTATATAAAATTGAACTATTTTCTTCAGTGGAGGAATAAATTAAACACGCTAAAAACCGCTTCTATCAGGTAAAGGTTTAAGCATACATAATTTCACAACAAGACAATGGTTACGCTTACAACGCTGAAGTTACAAATGGACTATTCCAAACTTCAATCAGGACAAGCTTATGGTTGTTGAAAATTTAGGATTTTTTTCTAAAGAAAAGTGTAACATGACAAACAGTGCATACCCTGATAAAATGGTTCCCCTAGGTTCCCCTCTCATCTGGGTCTACACTGTTAGCAAAGGACATTAGTGACTCGTTTCCCGCACTGTGAGGAATAAGTCTTCTAACTGCGTGGCCAAATCAGTTCCGAACAACACATAAAACCTGACTGGCGTTCTTATGATGTTGTTTTTTTATCTCTTTTTTCATGAATATTCATGGCAAACGTCGTCCATAATTAACCCTATAAATTTGTACCTGTTCATCAATATTGATGAAAGAAATAATGACACCGTGCATATTTATTAGCACTTTTTTATGGCGGTACATTTCAGGAATTGTTATTTTGTTTAGAAACTGTAGAGTCAGATCTATTGTAATTCCATAAGCAAACAGAGCAGACCCTGATCAGATCAGGAGTCGTCTGATCTGGGTCTACTATGTTTGCAAAGGCGTGAAAAGTTGTTCATATGAGGGAAAGGGTTAATTTACTTATTATTGCATATAGTTTTATAAACAAGTTAATACATACGGGATATGTTGCTAGTAGTCATTTTGTACAAACTGATATTAAACGAGTGTTGAAAAATGTTATTAAATGAGCCTCTGGCGAGCTTATTAGCATTTGCCAAGAGGAGTTTAGTTTAACCCTTCGCTTGCTGAATTTTAAAATACATTTCTCCTTCTTTACCCATGCCATGTTGTATAATTACATATATCTTCACCGTGTACAAATATTTCGCTGTGCAATCACTGCTGTGGAGTGCACTGGTTGCGCAATCAACTTGTAAATAGTGCAGATCCTGATGAGACAGCTCCTGCAGGAGCTGTCTCATCTGGGTCTTCACTATTTACATGTAGGTATATTGACGTGAATAGCAAGCGAAGGGTTAATATCAGTTTTAATAAAATGATTACGAGCATCATATTATTGTTATCACGTAAATTATTTCGACTAAAAATGCCGTTTTTGACAAGTCCTACATGTTAAGATAAATGTCCTTGTGCAAATGGTTGTACATATGCTTTAGATACAAAAAAATGCACCATACAAGCTTTATTATACAATATCATTGGATGCTTGTAAAACTTAACCTTTAACATGATACAGTATATCCATGAACGCAAAAATGAGTCTTCTATTTACATGTAGTTCTAAAATGACAGCATTTTTTTCTTCACATTTCTATTTTTTAGAATCAAGATAAAAATGTTGGATTCTATTCAGGCATCCTCTATTTTGTTTTAACCCTTTCTTTCATATAAACGCCTTTTTCACGCATTTGCAAACAGTGTAGACCCAGATCAGACGGTTCATATAGGAGCAGTCTGATCAGGGTATGTTCTGTTTGCTAATGGAATTTGATATATATGTTTCTTTAGATTCTAAATGGCTACAATGTTCAACCTTCCGTTATAACTATTTTGTCCATGAATATTCGGTAGGTATTGATATTTGGAATAAACAGGGGTTTTATCATCTACGTTGTAGTGCAAACATGTACCAAGCCATTTATCTATTGGATGAACATTGCAAACAATTTCAATCCTGGGTCCATGCTTGTAAAGTTTTTTAGTTGAGTCTGAGTTTGTTCTCAATCTTTTGATTGGTCAGATTTATATAAGCATGGAACCAGATGAGACGCCTGTTTTTTCTTGCATATAACCCTTTACTCCATAAATACGCCTTTCTACGCATTTGCAAACAGGGTAGACCCCGATCAGACGGCTACTATAGGAGCCTTCTGATCAGGGTCTGCTCTGTTTGCTTTTGATATAATGTAGATCTGATTCTACAGTTTCTGCTTTGGCAAAATGTTCATTTGTTGATCTGCGAATTTACGAATTAATCTAAATGATATCCATAATGTCATCATTTCTTTAATGAATATTCGTGGAGTAAACGATGAAAACAATGGAAGTAAAATGTACTTTTGGAATTGAAACAGACGATAAAACTTGCAGACGACAATGACTGGCAGTGCAAATTATCTGAAATCAGATTGTTTGCAAAACTCATCTCAATTGAACACCGATGCATGCTAAATGTACATTTATGCTTCTTTACCTTCGTCATGCAGATATGAAACGTTTCAAGCACAACTTCTTTGTTTCCAGCACGATCGATTTTATCATCTAAATTGCAGAGCAAATACGTCCCCAAACCATTCATTAGCTCTTGGAGTACTACGTACCAGTTGTCCATGACTTCTGTAAAACAGTTTGGATCCAGATCAGGCGGCAAGTTATTCGACGTCTCATCAGGATCCAAACAGGTTGATATACTAACACTGTTTTTTGAAAAGATATTGAAGAAAAAATAAACTTTTATAATCAAAGCAGACGACAATATTTGTCGACGAAAGTTACCTAGTGATAAAAAGGTTAACTACTTCAACACTATGGATGCACTTGTGACAACCGTTGGCAACCGTTGCAAACAGATCTGATCCCGGTCAGATGTTGAGTAACTCGACGTCTTATCAGAAACAAAACTGTATGACACTATAATCGGGGTCTTGAAAAGAAAATGATATTAAATTGTTTAGAAGACATGTGTTTGAAGTCAAAAGTAGTTTTGTGTTCAAACGGCTTAGACAAGGCACTGATTTCTTTTGTCATAGCAACAAATGCCTGCCTTGGGAATATAATTGCGGTTATTGCAGATGTGTTGATGAAACTGTAGCAACACAGTGGAATGGTGTTCGTTCGGTGATTAGCAGACAGTGTAGACAATGTAACGGTGTGTGATCTGGATATACACTACCAATTTAGTAAATCACGGAGGTCCAGATAAGATGCGTAAGTTAATATGGAAAACAGTTAAACAGGGAGTGCCACACACGAAAGGACACGGCATCAAACACCATCCAACAAGAAACGACACCACCACGAGACAAAACCTTACAGGATGCATACCAAGACATAAAACATTAAGCATAATTATGAAACAATTTCAAGAATAACTCCCTTTTTCTCCACCAAACCCTATATTGTGACCACTCTTTAGAATCGTCTCGAAGAGACGATTCTAAAGAGTGGTTACAACATAGGGTTTGGTTGAGAAACGAGGACTTTAGTATCCGAGTACTAAGTACTGAGTACTTTTAGTATCTGAGTACGCACATTTATCTGTTGCTCTGGTTAATCTTACAGCATTGCCACTCATACAGACGCCATTTAGTACATGAACACTATGTGGATCTGTAAACCTTTATGTTGTAGAAATGATTTTTGAGTCTTTGCAACCAGAGTAGACCCAGATCAGACGGCTCCTATAGGAACCGTCTGATTAGGGTCTGCTCTGTTTGCTTGCAGACTTATAACTATATATGACTGAAGTTTCTACCATGGTCAAAATTCCTGTATGTGTGTATACCCGCTAACAAACTTCAGCTAGATCTAACAGATACTGATGACGACAGGGTTTCTTACCTGACAAATCGCCAGGTTAACCATTCGCTTGTTATTCACGTAAATATACCTACCTGTAAATAGTGAAGACACAGATGAGACAGCTCCTGCAGGAGCCGTCTCATCAGGGTCTGCACTATTTACAAGTTGATTGTGCAACCAGTGCACCCCACATCAGTGATTGCACATCGAAATACTTGTACACAGTGAAGATATATGTAATTATACAAAAGGGCATGGGTAAAGAAGGAGAAATGCATTTTAAAATTCAGCAAGAGAAGGGTAAGGGTGAAAAGGCAAGTGATTGCTTCATGCAGTGATAGACTAGAGAGCAATACATAAAGTGCCTATATATGGGAGCTTTCTTCACAACATTATTCATGCATTTGGCTGACATTTGACTTAACCCGTTACTTCATAAATACACATTTGCTATATGCCTTTGCAAACAGAGTAGACCCAGATCAGACTGCTCCTACAGTAGCCGTCTGATCAGGGTCTGCTCTTTTTGCTTATGGCATGGTATATATATTATGCTACAGTTTCTGAGTCTAAAAGCCATGTGCACATATGACATTATAAAAAATAAAGTAATTAGTGTTGATGATGTCATATTCTTTATATGAATATTCATGTAGTAAAAGGTTAAATATCCGGAATTCGGTTTCGTTTGAGTGTCCGCTGTAGAGATATTTGAATATTTATGTAAAATTAATGACATCATCATTTTCAACTACATGTAGATTAAATTTTATAATTGCATACGATCTCGGGATAATTTAGCTATGATAGAAACTGTATGATCAGGTCTATATTATTCCATAAGCAAACAGAGCAGAACCTGATCAGACGGGTCGTACAGGAACAGCCTGATATGGGTATGTTCCGTTTGCAAAGGCGTGAAAAGGATGTTTGTATGAAGGAACTGGTTAACAGTATGCAATATTACAGATGCTGGTGAGTATAATACCATTTAAACCCACAATAAGACCACTAATCTCTCTTACAATGTTTCATATTTTTACTTGATATAAATTTACTGCATACAGTAAATGCAGTCTTAAGCGACCATCAGCAATAAGTATAATTCTGCATTGTGAGGCGTTGGTCACGTAATACAGGTCAATCCTATTTCCATTACTAATGGTAACTGTTCACTTTACAACTGGTGATGGTAGCATTAGGCAGTACAAGTGGTGATTATGGCATTAGACAGTACAACTGGTGATAGTAGCATTAGACAGTACAACTGGTGATAGTAGCATTAGACAGTACAACTGGTGATAGTAGCATTAGACAGTACAACTGGTGATGGTAGCATTAGGCAGTACAACTGGTGATTATAGCATTAGACTGTACAACTGGTGATAGTAGCATTAGACAGTACAACTGGTGATGGTAGCATTAGGCAGTACAACTGGTGATTATAGCATTAGATAGTACAACTGGTGATAGTAGCATTAGACAGTACAACTGGTGATTGTATCATTAGTACAACTGGTCATAGTAGCATTAGATAGTACAACTGGTGATAGTAGCATTAGACAGTACAACTGGTGATAGTAGCATTAGACAGTACAACTGGTGATTGTAGCATTATAGACGGTACAGCTGGTAATGGGTCAGATCGTGTGCCTATTTGTGATACTAATGGTAACTATAAACAGTACAACTGGTGATGGCACAGAGCACATTCCTGTTTATAGTACTAATGATAACGATTGACAGTACAACTGGTGATGGCACAGAACACATTCCTATTTATACTAATGGTAACGATAGACAGTAAAACTGGTAATGGTACAGAACACATTCCTATTTATAATACTAATGGTAACGATTGACAGTACAACTGGTAATGGTGCAGAACACATTCCTATCTATGTTTCTAATGGTAACGACAGACAGTAAAACTGGTAATGGTACAGAACACATTCCTATTTATGATACTAATGGTAACGATAGATAGTAAAAGTGGTAATGGTACAGAAAACATTCCTATTTATAATACCAATGGTAACGATAAACCCTTCAACTGGTGATGGCATAGAATACATTCCTATTTATAATACTAATGGTAACGATAGACAGTACAACTGGTAAAGATATAGAACATATTCCTTTTTTGTGAGGCCGTAGGTTACGTAATATAGGTCAAGCCTATTTACAATACTAATGGTAACTGGTCACTTTACAACTGGTGATAGTAGCATTAGACAGTGCAACTGGTGATAGTAGCATTAGACAGTACAACTGGTAATGGGACAGAACGCATGCATATTTATAATACTTATGGTAACGATAGACAGTACAACTGGTGATGGTATAGAACACATTCCTATTTATAATATTACTGGTAACGATAGACAGTACAACTGGTGACGGTACAGAACACATGCATATTTATAATACTACTGGTAACGATAGACAGTACAACTGATGATGGTACAGAACACATTCCTATTTATAATTCCAATGGTAACGGTTACTGTTTACACATTGGAGTTTTTAGGAGAACGCACTTACGACCAACAGCATTAATTAAGATGATAAAAGAGTTATTTTATTTGCACTAAAGGAGTTACCTTGATGTGTCCGCGTCAATAGTTGGAATCCATTAGCATAGGTATCACAACATAGAAGTATACATGTATTGATACCTGTTCAAAGTTGGATTTGGTTTAATTTTGAATTCTTAATTCATGTTTAATAGAACTTAACTCTAATCTGAACGAAGATATATTTCTATCTAATATGTGAGTTAGAAAAATGTTTTCCGTGTTGAATGGTATATGTTTCATTAATATTTCACAAATGCCGACATATTGCCTATTCTGAAGATAGATTTACTGCCCTGCATCAGGACATTGCCGCTTTTGATCTACGGCGTCTGATCAGTATCTACATGGTCTGCTCTGGCCGAGGTTTGTCCAGCGGGGATGAACGTGTTTGTAGTCTTATTGGTTGTATTTTATGTTATTCTTGAAAGGTCAACATTAATCTCTTAACCCTTTACTCCATATATACGCCTTTCTAAGCCTCTGTAATAACCACTTCTTGAAAACGTTGTGATAAATAGAGCATTTGCTCCTATAGGAGCAAATGCTCTATTTATCACGATGGCTTCAAATTACATAATTCTTAAATTTCACTTTTCTCTTGTAAATGCTCCTTTTGGGTAGATTCTTTCAAAGAGGTTGGGTCTAAAAATAGCCTATAGAGGAAAGGGTTATCACAATAAGATCATTTTGAGCATTTCGTGTTCAGGTTAGCTAAAATTTACCTGTCTCATAAACAGTTTTTTTAAACAAAATGAGAAATTACCAGTAAGAGATGGTCACATAAACATATTTCTAACTTGAGGTCCAAATAAGATGCGTAAATTTGAACATTTTCAAGAATAGCTCCTTTATTTCTCCACCAAAACCTATACTTCGAGACGATTTTAAAGAGTGGTCACAGTATAGGGTTTGGTGGAGAAATGACGCTTATAGTAGTTGGGTACGCACCCTTTATCTGTAGCTCGGTGTAAACAGTAACATTACATGTAGTAATATCTTATGTTCCTATCCCTGTATTACCATCGTACTTCCCAGCACACCCCGGGGAGTACAGACACGTTGACCTCGGGTTATTCACCCTTCTCCTACTGAAAACAAATCATGTCTGCTCAATATCTGACCTCTGAACTTTTCAATCACTTCCGATTTGATCAAACTCTTGAAAAACTATTGAACCTAATGTCAAACAGCTTGGATCCTGATGAGACGCCGAGTTACTCGGCGTCTCATCTGGATCCAAGCTGTTTGCAAACGCGTGTCAAGTATCGCTTACCACGAGAGGAGGGTTAGTACAAACATTAACCAGGCATCACCTATTAGTATTCTATATACGGGTTTATTGTTCTCGGATGACGTCATTCGGGCGCATGGGATATGTTACGCGTGTTTCTAGGTTAATCATTTCTACACCATGGACCAAATGTTGATGACCCTTTGCACAAGGTTTGGGTCCATCTCAACAGGATCCGTACTATTTGTCACTCTGACACTCTTTTCTGGAAAGGAATTTCAGAAAATGTAATTTAAGCAAAGAGGCAAATGGCATTTTACTTAGTGTTGGAAGAGTTAACCAGATACAGACGCATTTGCAAACAGAGTAGACCCAGATCAGAGGGGCTCCTGTAGGTCAAGGCCTAACCCTCCATCTGATCGATATCCATCTAAGAAATAATTATGACGTCACTAATATTTATTACTTGAATGTTCTATATGAACAAAAAAATGTTTAGCCATGGCAGAAACTGTAGATTCAGATCCATATAATTGCATATCAAGGGCTTGGTGCAAAACTATTGTAACTCCTTCACTTTGTGAAGGAGTTACAATAGTTTTGCACCAAGCCCTCGATATGCAAACGGAGCACATCCTGACCGAGTGGTTCCGAAAAGAACCGTCTAATCTGGGTCTACTCTGTTTGCAAAGCCGTTAAAAGGCGTTGTCTACATTGTCTGCAATTGTGACACACATGAGTGTACACTTTACCCATTCCCTGATATTAGCGTCTGTAAAAGTCATTTTTTGAAACCATTGTGATAAATAGAGCATTTGCTCCGTAAGAGCAAATGCTCTATTTATCACCATGGTTTCTAACTAAATATTTAAAAACTTTTCTCTTTTTTGCTATTAAATGCTCCTTTGTCAGTAGATTCATTCCATGCCATGAGGTTAAGTGTTAACATAACCTATGAGGCAATGACTTTTATTTAACTTTTTTACAGCATGAATATTTATGTAAGACTCCACCCATTGTGAATATCAATTAATTGAATTCGTTTTTTAACAAAAATATTTAATGTGTGGCAATGGAAAACAACTCTGTAACATGTAACCAAACACAAGAAAGACCCTTATCAGACAACTCCTACTGGAGCAGTCTGGTCTGGGTCTATCATGTTATACTTGTATAGGCGATGTGTGGCGGGAATATGAAGGTAATGGTATAACCCTTATCGTCTGCTGGACACATTTCCGTCTGCTTCAAGTTTTAGAGTGCGCTTGTTAAATGTCTTTATATATATAAACAGTGTCAACGTTTGGATCCTGATGAGACGCCGAGTTACTCGGCGTCTCATCTGGATCCAGACTGTTTGCATATGATAGCACTGAAGGGTCAATATATAAATACAATGTTAGCTTTTTTAACACAAATTAACTATGCAATGTTAGTAGGTTAATCATTGGGGCGGGGGCGTTAAGAATCTCTTTCGTCATAGCCGCAGTTATTTGAACCATCTATGTGCACCCAATATTTCTCAAGTTAAAAATTAATCCAAATTGAGTTTTGAAGAGCACCCAATCGATTCGTCATTTGGGAAAGCTTCATTCGAAATGTAATCACACTGTCTGCCATTTCAGCTATTGGACCATTATTCCGATGCTCCTAGCAGGCCAGGTCTTGTCTTGTACATGAATGATAAAACTTGTCTTCAATGAACATCAACTCTTTACTCCATAAATACTCCTTTGCTACGACTTTGCAAACAGAGTAGACCCAGATGAGACGGCTCCTGTAGGAGCCGTCTGATCAGGGTCTGCTCCGTTTGCATGCATAATAATATGGATATTTCCGCCATGGACAAAACTTGTGCCCACGTGCCTTTATACAACTTTATCTAATTAATATTCATGATGTAATTACTTCTCACTAGAATGTAGGGACAGAAGGATTAAAAATAAGTGGCATCTTAATGCAGGATTGATAACAAGTGTTATCTTAATGCAGGGTAAACATAATGCATAAAATTCTCATGATGAGCGTTCTGCACTACCTTTACATTCCCTTTAGCTTTTACCTCATGCATATTTATGTAAGAAATAAGGACATCATGAATACGTCTTAGATTATTTTTAGCTCCAGTTTTTCAAAAAGTGGAGCTATTGTCATGACCCTCTCGTCGGCGTTGGTTAACCTTTTTGTTAAGGTCCTTTTCTCAGAAACCATCAAAGATATTTAGTTCATATTTGGTATGTATGTTTACTATCACAAGGGGAACCCATTTCACAAGGGCAGGTAACCCTAAAATCAATTTTGCCATATTTATGCCCCTTTTTTCGACTTAGAATTTTCGTTGTTGGTTAAGTTTTATGTTCAGGTCCATGTCTCAGAAACTGTCAGAGATATTTGGTTCAACTTTGGTATACATGTTAACAATTACAAGGGGGGCCCATTTCACAAGGGCAGGTAACCCTAAAATTAATTTTGCTGTTGTTATCTCCCCTTTCTGACTTAGACTTCCACTATACCATCCAGCATTAAAGAAAGTGGAGCGCGCTGTCTGCGGACAGCTCTTGTTATAATGGTAAATGAACAGAGAACTTTGTGGCATTGGTAGAAACTGTAGACAAATAACATTTAAGTAACCATAAGCCTTTTGAGACTGTTCTGTTTAACCAAGAAGTAGTTTCACACTATCTCTTTCCCTCATATAAAGGCTTTTCAAGCATTTGCAAACAGAGTATACCCAGATCAGACGGCTCCTGTTTGTTAATGAAATTTGGTAGTTTTGTTTACTTTCTAAAATGGCTAAAATGTTCCACGTGCCGTATCAACTATTTTGACCATGGATATATTAAGTATAGGTATTGAAATTTGCACTAAATACAGAACAGGGAATGGGTTAATTATGATTCAAAACTTTGTTTTCTGCAATTATCGTTTATTGTAAAAGAAGTTAAATTTGACTTGTACTGCCTATAGTAGTTGCTGACGGTGAAGAATGAAGTGCTGTGATCGTCATCTTCTTGTTTGCTGTTTATGATATGTGTTACATCGTCCGTGCCTTTGTTGTTTAAGTTTTAACCCTTACCCCGCTGTGAAGAATGAGTCTACATTAAGAAACCACCTGCTTTAAACCCTTTCTGTGTTCTATGTTCATTTCAAATTTCAATAACTACTAAACATTCATGAACAAAATAGTGGTAATGAAATGGAAGGTGGAAAATTGTAGGCATTTAGATAGGAAAGAAACATATCTTTCAAATTCCATTAGCAAACGGAACAGACCCTGATCAGACGGCTAAACACGTTTATATGAAGGAAATGGTTAAAACGCCCATGTTTATTCTTTAACTGGTCGTTTCAGAGGGGTTCTATAATTTATAACAACACACGGGCACATTAATGTTTAGCCATGGCAGAAACTATAGAATCATATCTATAATTTATCATAAGCAAACCGAGCAGACCCTGCTCAGACGGATCCTATAGGAGCCGTCGATCCGTGTCTTCCCTTTTTGCAAAGTGTAGTGACAGTAGACTCAATGGTCGTCATCGTTTCTTTTATAATTTAACGTAGTACAGTCATAATGTAATTTTTAACCCTTCGCTTGCTATTCACGTCAATATACCTACCTGTAAATAGTGAAGAGTCAGATGAGACAGCTCCTGCAGGAGCTGTCTCATCAGGGTCTGCACTATTTACAAGTTGGTTGTGCAACCAGTGCACTCCACAGCAGTGATTGCACAGCGAAATACTTGTACATAGTGAAGATATATGTAATTATACAACAGGGCATGGGTAAAGAAGGAGAAATGTATTTTAAAATTCAGCAAGCAAAGGGTTAACGTAATACAGTCATAATGTAATTTTAATGCAATGCAACGATAGTGTTCTGGAGAGGGCGTATATTGGTTATGCCTGTGGTCCAAATCCTTTCTTTATTGAATAATTATTTTTTTAAATCAACGATAGTGTACTTAATGGTCGTCATCGTTTTCATTGTAATTGTTCGTAGTGTGGTGATAGTGTACTTAATTGTCGTCATCGTTGTCTTTGTAATTGTTCGTAGTGTGGTGATAGTGTACTTAATGGTCGTCATCGTTGTCATTGTAATTGTTCGTAGTGTGGTGATAGTGTACTTAATGGTCGTCATCGTTGTCGTTGTAATTGTTCGTAGTGTGGTGATAGTGTACTTAATGGTCGTCATCGTTTTCATTGTAATTGTTCGTAGTGTGGTGATAGTGTACTTAATTGTCGTCATCGTTGCTATTGTAAGTTATCGTATTGCAGTTATAGTGTGCAGTAAAATCTCGATTATTCGAACACTCGAATTCATATCATTATTGGTCTTTAAGACGGGTGACAGCTTAATGCAGAACTATGTTCTATGTTTATTCAAAAGTTTGATACCTACTGAATATTCATGGACGAAACAGTTATAATGAAATATGGAAAGAGTAACACTGTATACATTTTAGATAGTAAAGAAACAGATCTATCAAATTCGAATAGCAAACAGAGCAGACCCTGATCAGACGGCTCCTATAGGGGCCGTCTGATCTGGATCTACTCTGTTTGCAAATGCGTGAAAATACGTTTATATGAGGGAAAGGGTTAAGCACCAACCAGCCTAAATAAATTAAATTCTTTTTTACTCCACTTTCGAAGTTTCGAGTTTTTACTGTACTTGATTGTCGTTATTGTTGTCGTTGTAATGTAACGTACATGTAGTTCAATAATAGCGTGGCGTCATCATTGCCACTGTAATCTAATGTACTGCAATGATTTGCGTATGTAGTGACATCACCATTGTAATTGCACTTTAACGTAGCGATGAATTTGAAAAGTGTCTGGAAAAAACTTTTGATGAAAACAAGGAAATCATTTTATTTGGAGGCTTTAGCATTAACTTCATTGAGGGGGCCTCAAGAAACAGTACATGGAATAATATAACTAATGCCTTCCACTTACTTCAGTTTCTAAGTAAACCTACCAGAGTAACTTTCATTGACGATGTTTACTCTAATGAGCCAGCAAATATTATAAACATTCAGATTCCATCCCATTACTTTTTTATCGTTTACATCAATGATCTTCCACTTCATACAAAAACTGCATCAGTTAACATATTTTCCGACGACACAACTGTGCCTTGTTTCGGTAAGACGATCTCAAGTATGCCTAATAATCTACAATCAGAAATCAATAACATCGACACATGGTGTGGCCAAAATTGCATAATACCCAATGGAGATAAAACTAAAGCAATGTACGTACACATCCCCTTCAAA
Source organism: Azorinus chamasolen (assembly GCA_963576725.1). NCBI lineage: Eukaryota > Metazoa > Mollusca > Bivalvia > Cardiida > Solecurtidae > Azorinus > Azorinus chamasolen. The sequence continues at coordinate 52,798,927 of OY755246.1, read as the reverse complement.
CAATAAGACTGTAAACAGCCACACAAATTCCAAATTCGTTCAACTTCAAGGTAAAACAATCTCATACTGCAAGTCAGAAAAACTTCTAGGTGTTAATGTTGACCAGAACCTTAACTGGAAAGTCAACGCAGAACAAGTTCTAAAGAAATGTAGCACTTATCTATAGCTTCTCCTAAGGATTAGAGATTTTTAAATTTGAATTCTCGAAAACTCTTTTTCATTGCATACATATTGCCGCATCTGGACTACTGCTGCACTATATGGGGTAACTGCAGTAATGTACTGTTAGATGACTTTTTAAAATTCCAGAAGAGAGCGGCCAGAATAATCCTTGATAAAACCTCAAGAGCTATTTACTGAACTAAAGTGGATGACATTTTTGACAGGATAGAATACAAAAAAGCAATTCTTGTGTACACATCTACAAATAGTGTATGTCAAGAATATATGAAGTGCAAATTTACTTATCGAGATGTGAACAGTCTTCACTCATTGATATCTGGAGAGAACAGCGAGCTCAAAGTTCCCAAACCTAATCTTGATAAAAAAAATTGGAAATCCCTGTCATATTCGGGCCCAGTTATCTGGAATAGAATTCCCAACTCTATACGCTCCGCAAACACTTTGAAACAATTTAAAACATCTTATCTTAAGTGGAAGTACTCTGGAAATAATAATGCAGGATTTGAATAATGGACATTATACCTTGACGATGTCCTTGCCTATGTTCAGATGTACATTTCTGTTTGTATGTATATGCATGTGATAATGTATACAGTTGACTCTCATTATCTTAAGTCGGATATCTCAGCTTTAACCTTAGTAAAGCGTCTTCATTATAAATATGACTAGTCGAATTTTAGTTATCTGGAATTAATGTCTGGTTCCAAGCGACTTCGACATAACGAGATTCATCTGTATATGTAACATGTAATATGTATATGCATGTATGCATATTGAATTATACTTTACATTGTACACCATACTGACCCTTGCAACCCTAAAAGTAAATATCAACATCAAAAGCAGACCTACTTAACAATCCAGCCTGATCTTGATATAAATTTGTTTGCATTAGTAGTACTTTCTTAAGTCTTAACAGGGTCAGTTTGTTTTTCAATTCTATTTATATGCTTTGTATATTGATGTTCCTGTCATGTGGACCATATTGAAAAAATTGGTATTGTACCAAATATGTAATCCATTTCAAATAAAGTCTTTATTATTATTATTATTATTATTATTATTAGCTCGCCTATTCGAAGAATAGGGGGGCTTATGGAATCACCCCGGCGTCGGCGTCGGCGTCGGCGTCTGCGTCGGCGTTGGCTTTTGCTTTTGGTTAAAGTGTTGGGGTAAGTGTTGAAATGCACTAATACTACATGAAATATTTGCCTTAAGAAGCTGATACTTGAATTGGAGGTTCCTGGTAGGCTGGGTCCTAGTAGTGGTTACCGTAGCATCCCCCCCTAGACTTTTTTTCATGGGTACGAAATTGTTCGTTGGGCTCCTTAGAACACATTTTGAGCATGCCCCCAAAAATAAGTTTGTCCCAGCTATGTTTTATTTAACGGTTTCCATGGTAACCCGAGGTAATTTTCGAAACTACCTTGGTTCAGAAAATGCGCCATAACTTTGTTTTTAGAAGCAATAGAAGGACAAAACAAGTACCAAAGTAAAGCAGAGACATATAGCTTGAATATGATATATGATTTTATTAATATTCATAAATGCATTCTTATGAATATTAATGAGGAAATAAAAAATGTGATTTTTTTAGAAAAAAGGAGTTTGTTGTTTAGTCTGAGAGGCTTATCAATGCACAGAAATTATTAAATTTCAGTTTAAGTTGTTCATTGGAGTCCTCAAAACACATTTTGAGTATTTCCCCAAATAGTTTTGTCCCATCTATGTTTTATTAAACGGTTTCCATGGTAACCCGAGGTAAATTCCGAAACATCCTTGGTTCAGAAAATGCGTAATAACTTTGCTTTTAGAGATAATAGAAGGACAAAACAAGTACCAAAGTAAAGCAGAGACAAATAGCTTGAATATGGTATATGATTTAATTAATATTCATAAATGCATTCTTATGAATATTCATGAGAATGTAAAAAAATGCGTTTCTTAGAAAAGGGAGCTTGTTGTTTAGTCTGATAGGCTTATTAATGCACACAAATTATTGAATTCATGTTTAAATTGTTTGTTAGGGTCATCAGAACACATTTTGATCATTCCCCAAAAGTAATTTTGTCCCATCTATGTTTTATTGAACGGTTTCCATGGTAACGCGAGGAGGTAAATTTCGAAACATCATTGGTTCAGAAAATGCATAATAACTTTGCTTTTAGAGGAAATAGAAGGACAAAACAAAAACCAAAGTAAAGCAGAGACATATATCTTGATTATGATATATAATTTTAATAATAATCATATATGATTGCTTATGAATATTAATGAGGAAGTATAAAAATCCGCTTTTTTAGAAAAATGAGTTTTTTGTTTAGTCTTAGAGGCATATTAATGCACAAAAAGTATTGAATTCAGATTTAAATTGTTCGTTGGGGTCCGCAGAACACCACTTGAGCATTCCCCAAAATAATTGTGTCCAAGCTATGTTTTTAACGGTTTCCATGGTAACCCGAGGCAAATTTCGAAACATCCATGGTTAAACAAATGCGTCATAACTTTGCTTTTAGAGGCGAAAGAAGGACAAAACAAGAACCTGAATAAAGCAAAGACATATAACTTGAATATGATATGTAATTTAACTAATTTTCATAAATGTATTCTTATGAATATTAATGAGGAAGTAAAACAATCCGATTTTTGTTTAGAAAAAAGGAGTTTATTGTTTAGTCTGAGATGCCTATTAATAAACAAGAGTTATTGAATTCATGTTTGAATGTTTTCATGTGAAGGAAAATAAACCATCTTTGTTTCAGGTAATATTTCTATAAAGCATGCGTATTTCAGCTTATTTGCATATAATGTACGTATATGAATAAGCAATTTTCTATGAGCATTGTATTTAGTATTATTATGAGTATACGGTAAAATCTCGATTATTCGAATTTTCTTTATAGAAGCATTAAGACCCTTTTAGGCAGGTGACTTCTTAATGCATGGTGAAAGTCATGCAGAAAGCTGCACTAGGAGCTTTCTGCATGACGTTCACCATGCATTAAGCTGTCACCTGTCTTAAATATCGATAATAATACGTACGTCAATGATAATACGTCAATGTCTGAAGCGAATCCCATCTGTTGGATGCAACTGCCGGTGCTAAAGAAGTGAATGAGAGAGAGAGAGAGAGAGAGAGAGAGAGAGAGAGAGAGAGAGAGAGAGAGAGAGAGAGAGAGGGGGGGGCTAATGCCCGCCCATGGGGCTGTCATCAAGTGAGGGGATCTGATAAAACATCCCAGGTCGATTTTCATTTGTAACCGGAGGCCTAAGAGATACCAAGGGAACCCTTGTCCGTAAGAGTTTAGCGGACATGATCCACCCAGTTGCCGGGCTGGCACAAAAATCTTCGTCCAGGTCAGGCAAACGGGAAAGAAGTCCCGTGGAAGGAGAAAGAGACTCCCTAGACTTAATAAGGTTAGGGAGGTCCACTTTTTCGACTGACACAAGCACGGAAGAGGATAGAGGACCCCTGTGAATAGGATTCGGGGGTCTAGGGCAGACAGAGGGTGGGATGATTCTAAAACAATCTTCACACGCATTCTCAATAGAAAATATTGATGTTCAGAATCATCTATAGAAAAAGAGGACTAAGTCCCATCTAAATCTGAGTGAGAGGCTTCCACAAAGTCTGATTCCCTTAAAAAATAGGACCATCCTTAGGAGCCATAATGGACAAAGTGTCTTCCTGCTCTCCCTCAGAATCCGCCCTGGTGAACGCCATGGATGGCAGCGCCCGGGAAGAGTGGGACCCGCCACAGACATAGAAGTGTGGACTGTGGGTTCACGTGAGAGCTATTCTCCCTCTAGGTGAAGCTTGCTGATTCCCAGAATGAGTGTCGGCTATCGAGAGCGACCAGCCGGCGAATCTGAGGAGGCAGAGCGATGTCTTCGCATAGAAGAGTAATGGTAAGACCTCGCTCTGTGATGAGAGTGGTGCGAGTGCCGGTTCCCATTAGAAGAATAAGAAGGTTTTTACGCCTCCTACGGGGTGGTTGGGATTTGGGCTGGGGAGTCCGAGGTGTACTCAGAAGATAAAGAGTAATTGCAGGGTCTAGACGGCCAAGAACGTCTAGACTTAGCCAGAGCAGCTTCCTGTTGACTTTCACCACTGTAATGCGGTGTAGAGACAGAATGCCCTGTAAAAAAGATTGGACTGGTAGATTTACCGGTCCACTTCGGTATCCTGGTCCAAAGGACCAGACCGAGCCACCGGAGGACCGTTGGAGAGCAAAGTTAGGACACCGGGCCAAAGAATACACAGTGACATCTTTGGGCGGGGGCTCGGTAGACCGGTCTGCTGGTGACGTCATGAAACGGAAGCACTAACGCCAGGACACCGGGGACCGGTGACGGATAACTGGGCCTAGATTTAGCGGGACCAGGCAAAACTCTTCACACAACAAGCGGACCGGGAGACCTGGCAACAATAGTACCTGGGACCAGAACAAAGGGTATCATTCAAGTGGTAAACGGGGAACCCGCGCCCGGGCCAGCAGTTGGGTGCCGATCTGCAACTAACAACTGGGGAATCGACTGCACCACAGGGGCTGTTGACGAAAGAGATTTTAAAGAAGAAGCAGGCTTCTTCTGAGCTTTAGAGGACAGTGATTTGTCTGTTGCGAGGGAGTCGCTGACCAAAGAGAAGAATACTTCTTCCGTCGGGCAGCAAGCTCCCACGTCTCCCCTGTCCAGAGGGATGAAACTGGACAGGGAGCTGACGCGGATCATCCGCAGCAGGCCAGACACACTTAATGAGTTGTCCAGCCTGTCGCGAAATGCTCGCAAGAAGCATTGCGTTGCTCTGGCATACTGTGGTAAATAATCAAGCAAATGCACAAGACATCGCGAGTAAGTTAGAAGTCACGCAAGGCTAATATGGGTAAACATAAGCTGATGATTACAGTCGAGATGCTATATATTTTCTATTGCATTGCAAAACACCCATAACAGTAATATTCTTCATAAAACATGCATGAGGCTCAATTCCTCTGCTGTAATTTCTTACAAGAAATGTGTTGTTCACATACATGTATATTGCAATATAATAGAAAAACTTACTTTCCTACAACAGTTTACATTCTCATTAATATTCATGATTTTGAAATAATATTCATTATCTACATATTTATATACATGAACATCAATATCGCTGTTTCATTCAGTATCAAGCTCTATACTGGTTAACTAAAATAATCTCAGATAAAAAGAACAGCTCATTCAAGTGTGTTTATTTTACATCTCATTAATATTCATAAATATGCATTAATATTCAAGAACCCAAAGTAATGACCCTCTGCTCTTGTCAATTTTTGTTCAATATCTGGTATTTTACGTAAAATAAATAATAGAAAAGATAGTACACTCGAAACAAAGCTAAATATAGGGCTTATGTTAAATTGCTTATTCATTTACGCACGTTATATGCAAATTAGCTTAAATATACATGTTTTAGAAATATTACATGAACCAAAGATGTTTTCCTTTATTTGTATGTTGATATTAAAACATTTAAATCTGAATTCAATAACTATTTGTATATTATTAGGCCTCTCAGACTAAAAACAAACTCGTCAAACTAAAAACGCATTTTTTACTTCCCCATTAATATTCATAAGAATGCAATGTTATAAGAATGCATTATATGTATTAATAGAATTACATATCGTATTCAAGCTATATGTCTCTACTTTACGTTGGTTCTTGTTTTGTCCTTCTATTGTCTCTAAAAGCAAAGTTATGAAGCATTTTCTTAATCAAGATAGTTTCGAAATTTACCTCGTGTTACCACGGAAACCGTTTAATAAAACATAGCTGGGGCACAATTATTTTGGGAAATTGCTCAAAAAGTGTTATGATGACCCCAACGAACAATTTAATCTGAATTCAATAATTTTTGTGCCTTAATATGCCTTAAGGCTAAACCAAAAACTCATTTTTCTAAAAAAGCGGATTTTTATACTTCCTCATTAATATTCATAAGCAATCATATATGAATATTATTAAAATTATATATCATATTCAATATATATGTCTCTGCTTTACTTTGGTTTTTGTTTTGTCCTTCTATTGCCTCTAAAAGCAAAGTTATTATGCATTTTCTGAACCAATGATGTTTCGAAATTTACCTCCTCGCGTTACCATGGAAATCGTTCAATAAAACATAGATGGGACAAAATTACTTTGGGGGAATGCTCAAAATGTGTTTTGATGACCCAAACAAACAATTTAAACCTGAATTCAATAATGTGTGTGCATTAATAAGCCTATCAGACTAAACAACAAGCTCCATTTTCTAAAAAACGCATTTTTTTAAATTCTCATGAATATTCATAAGAATGCATTTATGAATATTAATAAAATCACATACCATATTCAAGCTATTTGTCTCTGCTTTACTTTGGTACTTGTTTTGTCCTTCTATTACCTCTAAAAGCAAAGTTATTACGCATTTTCTGAACCAAGGATGTTTCGGAATTTACCTCGGGTTACCATGGAAACCGTTAAATAAAACATAGATGGGACAAAATTATTTGGGGAAATACTCATAATGTGTTCTGAGGACTCCAACGAACAACTTAAACCTAAATTCAATAATTTCTGTGCATTAATAAGCCTCTCAGACTAAACAACAAACTCCTTTTTTCTAAAAAAAATCACATATTTTACTTCCTCATTAATATTCATAAGAATGCATTTATGAATATTAATAAAATCATATATCATATTCAAGCTATATGTCTCTGCTTTACTTTGGTACTTGTTTTGTCCTTCTATTGCTTCTAAAAACAAAGTTATGGCACATTTTCTGAACCAAGGTAGTTTCGAAAATTACCTCGGGTTACCATGGAAACCGTTAAATAAAACATAGCTGGGACAAACTTATTTTTGGGGGCATGCTCAAAATGTGTTCTAAGGACCCCAACGAACAATTTGGTACCCATGAAAAAAAGTCTAGGGGGGGATGCTACGGTAACCACTACTAGGACCCAGCCTATGGTGTGTTGAACATTGATGTAGTGTAGTTAAAATTTAAAATAAAACTGAATTTTAGTCAAAATTTCACCTGTTTTGGACTTAGCTTTTTGGGCTGAAATCTCATGGTTAAAGTTTTGGGGTAAGTGTTGAAATGCACTAATACTACATGAAATATTTTCCCTAGGAAGCTGATACTTGAAATGGATGTTCCCGGTGTGTTGAACATTGATGTAGTGTAGTTAAACCTTAAAATAAAACTGAATTTTAGTCAAAATTTCACCTGTTTTGGACTTAGCTTTTTGGGCTGAAATAGGAAGGTTAAAGTTTTGGGGTAAGTGTTGAAATGCACTAATACTACATGAAATATTTGCCCTAGAAAACTGATATTTGGAATGGAGGTTTCGTGTGTGTTGAACATTGATGTAGTGTAGTTAAAATTTAAAATAAAATTGAATTTTAGTCCAAATTTTACCTGTTTTGGACTTAGCTTTTTGGGCTGAAATCTCAAGGTTAAAGTTTTGGGGTAAGTGTTAAGATGCACTAATACAACATGAAATACTTGCCATAGGTAGCTGGTATTTGGAATAGAGTTTGCCAGTAGGTTTAACATTGATGTAGTTCAGTTAAAATAGAAAAAATATTTTGGACTTCATCTTTGTAGACAAGGTCTACAATAGGCGAGCTTTGCTGTCCTGTGACAGTCTAGTTATTATTATTATTATTATTATTATTATTATTATTATTATCATCATCATAAATAGCCGCTTAAGACAGGTGCTACTGTACACTAGATCTGACACTTCAGTTCCTACCAATAGCAACAATTCACGTACATATACATGTATGCATATGGCATTATACAGATCAGCTAACTGAATACTTACATGAATATTGAACAGGGAAAGGGTAAATTGAACTGTTGTTCGACCTCAACAGACAAAGAAACGATTTTGTAGTGGTGGTTATGGTAAATAAAGATGATCGTTCATTGTCGAATTTGAAAATGAAACCAGACAGAAGTCACGTACTGTTTTCCGTTATTCTGAATTATTAAGATCGACCCCTCCCTTTCTTAACATTAATTAAAACAAAATGTTGTTTCAAAATGTGTCACTGATGAAAATGAGTTTTGTGACAAACAGTGCAGATCCTGATCAAAGGGCTCCCCTTCGGAGCCCTTTGATCTGGATCTGCACTGTTTGCAAAGGATGTATATACTCGGTTACATTAAGGGTTAAACAAGACGAGGGTTGAGGTTGCCAATGAAGATTCGGCAAGAGAGCTGAAATATTTGAACACCCTTAGCCTGCTGTATAAGTGATCTTTCCTCCTAGACTATTTTTAAACCCAACCTCTTTAAAGGAATCTACCGAAAAGGAGCATTTACTAGAGAAAAGGAAAATATTTTAGAATTGTCTAGTCTAGTTTTGAAACCACTGTGATAAACAGAGCATTTGCTCCTATGGAGCAAATGCTCTGTTTATCACAGTGGTTTCAAAAATGACATTTGCAGAGGCGTCAAAAGACGTCAGGAGGAGGGAATGGGTACCGAATACCAAACGGCTTGGACCCTGATGTGACGTTAAGTTACTAGATGTTTGATCTGGATCTAAGCTGTGAGCAATTGCGAGTCAGTTCCCGCTTAGCAGGCCGAGTTTGAAACGTACAGTTGAATTTCGATATCTTGAACTTCAAGGGACTATTCAAATTATTTCGAGATGGGAGAGGTTCGAGTCATCCAATTCTTATTCTGATTTTTTTCTTCTCAGCCTTACAGCTTAATGCAGTTCGAAAAAAAGTACTGAAAGCTCCTGTAGACGCGTTCAGCATTACTTTCGCCCTGCAGTAAGTTATCACATGTGTTTCTAGATATGTAGGCCTACAATGATACAATTTAGAACAATAATGAATTATGAATTTTAGAAGGACTGAATGTTTAATTCGAGTTATCCCGAAGGTCGAGTTATCTGAGATCGAGAAGTTCAACTGTAATTGACATGTCACCAGCTCAAATTTCTCTTGCTTGATCTTGAAATATAAACCTTATGAACTATCTGTATAACCCTTTGCTCCGTAAATACGAATTTCTATGCCTTTTATATGCCTTTTCAAACAGAGTAGACCAAGATCAGGGTCCGCTCTATTTGCTTACGAAATGACATAGATATGACTCTACAGTTTCTGCTGAGACCAAACATTCCTGTTTCATTTGCCATTATTAGAATGAATCTAATTAATATTTATGACATCGTTATTTCACCAATATTTATGACATCGTTATTTCTTTCATGAATATTCACGCAGTAATGCGTTAAAACTGATCGTCACACGTACCGACGAATCATCGAGTTACGCTGCGTCTAATGCAGAACCTCTCTTAAGCGGTCTTCATTTATTGAACATAGGAGTCTTGAAAAGCACGTGGTTGTTTAATGCATGGGGATTTCTGCATAACGTTTGACCTGTATTAAGCTACCACGTGCCTTACAGACCCATAATTAGACACCTTACGACCTGTTTGGTGACAGTTTCATGTAGGTTCTACTGTATAAGTGCAAATTTGACTATGGCGTGCTGAAGATGTTTGTCCCACGAGTATTAAAACATATTTGAATATCCTGCAGGCGGCCTTGGTATTCTTTAGGAGTATTGTCATGCGAATGCCACTATGTTAGTAGACTATGGGATATAACATGTGAGAACATTGGCAGTTGCTACAATGAATTAGCCTTTTGAATGCGAGAAACGAGGATATTGGTGTTTGAAAACATTACAGGGCCTGATCAGAGGGCTCCTAAAGGAGCCCTCTGATCAGGCCCTGTAATGTTTTTTTTACTCAATATTCATTTTGTAATTTATACGGTTTTATACTGAATTGACTCGATCGTTAAACAATCATGAATTCTTCTTCTTCGGAAAATTTAGAATTCAAAGGATTAAGTTACGATAAGATTAATATAGATGGCGTTTTAAGAGCACATGAGGAATGTAAGAAGTACAAATGATCTTCAGTAATGGGACAGTACCCCTTTATTTCATGAATATGCATGTAAGAAATGATGACTGCACGAATATCACCTTGCTGATTCTGGTTTGTAACAGCAGTGTGAACAAGGGGTCTTTTTACAATGGGGGGGGGGGGGGGGGCTGGAGAATCATATCTACAGTAAAAACTCTCTGTAACGACCACTAAATTACACCAAATATTTTGTGTTAAAGGCAGGTGGCTGCTTAAAGCAAGGTGAAAGTAAAACAGAACGCTCCTATAGGAGCGTTCTGTTTTACTTTCACCTTGCTTTAAGCAGCCACTATAGGAGCGTTCTGTTTTACTTTCACCTTGCTTTAAGCAGCCACCTGTCCCAAATAACAAGTAATTAACACAATTTAGTGGTCGTTTTAGAGAGGTTTTACTGCATATCATTTTATAAGCAAAACACTGTAGTCCAAGATAAGACAGCTTCTTTGCACTGTTTGTAAATACTGTTGAATTTCGATAGCTCGAACTCAGATAACTCGAAGTAAATATTTGGTCCTTCCAAAACTTACAATGCAGAAGTGTTATTAAATGTATCACTACGCATATGCTTAATGCAGTTCGAAAGTAATACAGGGGCTTTCAGCATTTCTCTAGACATGCATTAAGCTATGAACTTGAGAAACTATACGGCTAAAAAATCGGATGGCTCAAACTTGTTATCTCGAAGTATTTGTATAGTCCCTTGAAGTTCGAGATATTGACGTTCTTGCATCTGTACGATAAAGTTTGTCTCTATCTGATACAGTAAAACCCCTCTAAACTGGACGTTAAAATTAGTATTAATATCGGACTTTGAGACAGGTGACAGCTTAATGCAGGGTGAAAGTCATGCAAAATGTTCCTCTAGGAGCTTTCTGTATGACTTTCACCCTGCCTTAAGCAGTCACCTGCCTAAAAGTGTCCAAATTCTTCTCTTCTAGCATTCCGGTTTGGACAGCGTCTACTGCAGTTGGTGTTTTGTATGTAACAGCTAATACTGCCAAGTCGTGCTACTACACTAGACCCAAAAAATACAATCGCACAACAGAAGTTCTTGTCAATACAAGTTATGCCAACTTAACACTTAACCCATTCCCTCATATTGACGCCTCTGTAAATACACATATTGAAACCATTGTGATAAATAGAGCATTTGCCCCTATAGGAGCAAATGCTCTATTTATCACAATGGTTTCAAAACTACACAATTCTAAAAAAAAAAGTCTCTAGTTAATGCTCCTTTTCGGTAGATTTATGCAAAGAGGTTGTGTCTAAAAATAGCCTATGAGGTAATGGGTTAACACTATAAGCCTCATATAGACCTGTTGAACGTCTTTGTTTAACAGAGTATACCCAGATCAGTAAGCTCCTTTATGAGCTGTCTGATCAAGGTCTGCTCTGTTTGCTTATATAACACGATCGATCTGATTCTACAGTGTGTGTTATGGCCAAACTCCCTGTGTTCGTTTGCCATGATTATCAAACATTACTTAATTAGAATACATTGTGTCATTATTTCCTACATGAATATTCATAGAGTAATGTGTTAAAACGTAAAGGACCATGAGCATCCAGTGTAGACCCATACCAGAGAGTACCCTCTAAGCATGTTAAGCATCTCTATAACCCTTTCCTTCATATAAACGTTTTTGCACGCATTTCAAACAGTGTAGACCCAGATCAGTCGGCTCCTATAGGAGCCGTCTAAACAGGATCTGCTCTTTTGCGTACATGTATTACATTTGAAAGATCTGTTTCTTTAGTTTAAAAATGGCTGCAATTTTCAACCTTCAATATTTCATTATAACTATTTTGATCATGAATATTTAGTATGTAATGAATTTTTGTTTAAATATAGAACAGATAAAGTGTTATTTGACTTTCCTTAATTGACATTTATGCTTGAATTGGTAGCTTGATAAATACTCATTAACCCTTTCCTTCATATAAACGTATTTTCACGCATTTGCAAACAGAGTAGACCCTGATCAGACGGTTCCTATAGGAGCCGTCTGATCTGGGTCTACTCTGTTTGCAAATGCGTGAAAATGCTATGTTTGCAAATGTAATTTGAAATATTTGTTTCTTTACTTTCTGACATGGCTACAATATTCCACCTTCCATATTTCATTTTAACTATTTTGTTCATGGATATTGAGTAGGTATTGACATTTGGAATATACATAGAACAGGGAAAGGGTTAACTTATTTTTATAATGTAAAATGTTCAAAGGAATGTTTACTTTTGACAAAGATTGCAGGATCATATCTATATACACAACTGTAATTCCATATACATAAACTTAGCCGACCCCACCTCAGCATAATTAGTGAATGACGATTTGGTGACCATTTAGCCTACTTCACATACATGTACGTATACACATTTCTACGACTTTCCAAACAGAATAGACTTATTTTTTTAAGAGCCGTTTATTCAGAGTCTGCTCTGTTTGATTATGAAATTATAGTAAAAACCCGCTAATACGACCACCTAAAAGAGGTATACTTCTGTGTGCTAGATGCAGGTGGTAGCTTAATACAGGACAAACAAAAGTAATGCAGAAAGCTCCTAGAGGAGCTTTCTGCATTACTTTTGTCCTGCATTAAGCAACCACCTGCTTATAAATTCATTAAGTGGTCGCATTAGATGGGTTTACTGTATATAGATCTAGATATGATTCAATGATGTCTGCATGCATGGTTTGAATGCGGGGAGTGATTGTACCGACATTCGCAAATAGTGTAGACCCAGATCAGAGGACTCCCTAACAGTCTTCTGGTCAGGGTCTGCATTCTTCCAATTTATACCCTTTCATACTGAACGGACTCCGTGGTTGATTAAACAATGGTGGACCATTCAGAATTCAAAGGGGTTAACACCCCTACCCCACCCCTAACTATGAATATTAATTTAATAATTTATATTGTACGATTATTCATAGACTGAAGTTATATAATGAATGCTACGGCTGTGACTCACGCCCAGGTCATTCCATAAGAAAACAGAGTAGAACCTGATTAGACAGCTCCTTCAGGAGCAGATACAAGACCCAAACCAGGTCTGGGTCTGCACCGATTGCAACGGTGCCAAATGATGTCAATATGAGGGAAGGGGTTCAGAGTTGGTACACGGACTGCAACAAGTATTTTGTGTTAAAAGCAGGTGGCTGCTTAAAGCAAGGTGACAGTAAAACAGAACGCTCCTATAGGAGCGTTCTGTTTTACTTTCACCTTGCTTTAAGCGACCACCTGCCCTGAATACCAAATAATTAACACAATTTAGTGGCCGTTATAGGGAGGTTTTACTGTACTCTACTCCGATTGCAACGGTGCCATATGTTGTCTATATGAAGGAAAGGGTTACGAGGTGATACACGGACTGCAATAAAATGATGTGCAGACATTTCTCAGTAATGTTGAAACTGCAAACACTCTCATAAATCAATCAACCGTGGTTTGCCGTCGAAAGTTTTGGCGAAATTGGATACCAGTACGTTCGTTGTTTAATTTCCCATGAGTATAAACTCTTTAACCTTTCCCCCTCATGAATATGCAAATCGGAAATAACGGTACGATGAATTTATTGTTAGCAGAATTTCTATACGGGTGTAGGAATAGTTGGTCATGGCAGAAACAGTAGAATTGGATCCATATTATGTCATAAACCGAGTAGATCCTGATCAGACAGCTCCTATGATCTGGGTTTGTTCTGTTTACAAGGGTGTCAAAATGTTTCTTTATGAGGGAAATACCAGGGTCCATGCTTATAAAGCTTTTTAGTTGAGTTTGAGTTTGTTCTCAAGCTTTTGATTGGTCAGATTTGAGCCTTTTGACTCAACTAAAAAGTTTTATAAGCATAGATATTGGCACTCGGAACACCTCGGCTATTTCTATCGAAATAAGACGGAAAACGGCGAGTAGTTACGATTGAGATATTGGTTGATATTTGAATACTGTTTAATCATTATCAAGCTGAAAAAAATATGTCTGCTCAACCCTTTATCCCATGAATATTCATGTACACATTCATGTCAACATGAATATTAATTAGATATCATTCATGTTGACATATGAACTCAGAAATGTTTGGGAATATTAGCTCGTAAGCAAACAGTACATACCCTGATCGGACGGCTCCTTCAGGCGTTTCTGATTTTTGACTGGCGTGAAATGAAATGGCGCAACCATGGAGTAATTACTTCAACTCGAAACCTGTTGCAATATTTATATACAGTAAAACCTCTCTATAACGGCCACTAAATTACATCGAGTATTTTGTGTTTAAGACAGGTGGCTGTTTAAAGCAAGGTGAAAGTAAAACAGGACGCTCCCATAGAAGCGTTCTGTTTTACTTTCACCTTGCTTTAAGCAGCCACCTGCCCTAAATACCAACCAATTAACACAATTCATAGGCCGTTATAGAGAGGTTTTATTGTACTCATTCGTTTATTCGTTCAAGCTTTTGAGAAACTACTGACCGAGTGTCAAACAGCTTGTGTCCAGTCACTTGACATCTGATCTGGCTCCACTTTTAGTCGTACATGCCAGTTAGTTCGTGTTTAGCAAACCAGGCGTCATTTTAACCCTTTCACCGCCGCAGTAGCATAAATGCACCACGACAAATAGTGCAGTCCCAGATCAGACGCCGTCTTTTTAAGGCGGCGTCTGATCAGGGACTTCACTATTTGTCTCAATCTCTATTTCTATATATGTTCTTTATTCCTTTGAAATTTGCATTTATTTATCTCATTTCCTTATTTTACTGAATTATTTAACAAAATTGGATTGCAGACGACAATAAGAAATTTGGCGCCGAAAGGGTTAAACAATTACTCCATAAATACGCCCTTTTGTACGCCTTTGCAAACATATTAGACCCGGACCAAGGTCCGCTCTGTTTGCTTATGAAATAATTCAGATATTGTTCTGTATACATTTTCTCTCATGGTCAAAATTTCCTGTGTCATTGCGCTATTATATCAATGAATCTAATTATTATTCATGATGTCATTATTTCTTACATGAATATTCATGGAATAAAGGGTTAATTACTCAATGTCTGAATAGGTTTTTCAAACTGAGTTTTCAAATGGACTTTTCCGAATTTGACATTAGACTGTCTGATGCTATTTCTGGAGATGTCATTTTCTCGTAAACTGCAAAATATTACGCGATCCTGATCAGAGGGTTTCATCAGTCCTCTGATCCGGATCTACACCGCTTGTAAAGGTTATATAACCCTTTCCTCCATAAATACGCCTTTCTACACCTGTAAAAGTCATCTGTTGAAACCATTGTGATAAATAGAGCATTTGCTCCTATAGGACGCATTTGCAAACATAGTAGACCCAGATCTGACTGACGGCTCCTATAGTAATATGCTCCTATATGTAATATAGATATGACTCTACAGTTTCTGCCATGGCCAAAAATTCCCGTGTCCATGTGTTATCATAACAATTAATCTAATTAATATTCATAAAGTCATTATTTATTGCATGAATATTCATGGAGTAAAGGGTAAAGGACTTATCGAAGGACGGCACTTTTAGCCCTTGGTCCGCTATCCGCGACTGGCCCGCATTTTCGAACAGCTTGGATCCAAGCTGTTTGATACTTGGTCAAACTTTTCTCAAAAGCTTGATCAAATTGAAAGAAGTCAAAAAATTGCACCCGATCCAAATTTGTGACATGCACTATTTTTTTCACAGCGGATGTAAGGGCTGTTAATGTATTCCAGCTAGTTGACAAGTGTCAAAGCCCACCCTGATGACACACGACTGTCTGTATTCCGCATTGACATTAAGATCGGCTCGGCATTTAATTCCCATGAGTTCTTTTTGAAAGATCGATGCCAAAAAATTATTAACGGATCGTATACTGCTTTGGGAGAACTGGTGGCGCCCCAAAGAACATTGATGATATTTCAACGCCTTCGCTAATTATAAAGTCATGCTATTATGGCCACAAAGACAATATAGGAATAAGCCAGGAAAAGCTGGGATAAAACAGAATATCTATAATGTGAGCATTAGGTGAATACAGTAGGGTTTATTCAATAGCAGGGGATTCATAAATGTACATTATAATTTATCTATAAATGACACGTATCTTAACCACTGAAATAGAGTTATGTACATTATAAAGGTGCGTACCCAAATGCAGTAAAACCTCTCTCAACCGGACATTAGAATTAACTTAAATATAGGTCTTGGAAACAGGTGGCAGCTTAATTCAGAGTGAAAGTCATGCAGAAAGCTCCTCTAGGAGCTTTCTGCATGACTTTCACACTGCATTAAGCAGCCACCTGCCTATATAGGTATCTAAATTCTTCTCTACTAGAATCCCGGTTTAGACAGGTTTTACTGTACTGGTCACAGTATAGGGTAATAATCTCTTCTATACGATTCTAAAGGTGGTCACAGTATAGGGTAATAATCTCTTCGAAAAGATTTTAAAGAGTGGTCACAGTATATTGTTTGATGGAGAAATAAAGAAGTTACTCTTGAACATGTTTAAATGTGTCTGGACCTCGGCTGTTTGGACAATTTGTATGAAGATTTTATTGAACAACTTAATATATCTATAACGGTTCAAATCGCCATTCGTATTTTTGTTCTATAAAAAATGCTATAATTCGTAAGTTAGAGCAATAGTTAAATATACGTTACCAAATATTTAAACAGAGCTCCAGATAAGATGCGTAATTTCAAACATTTTCATGAACAGCTTCTTGATTTCTCCACCAAACCCTATGTTGTGACCACTCTTTAGAATCGTCTCGAAGAGACGATTCTAAAGAGTGGTCACAACAAAGGGTTTGGTGGAGAAGTGACGATTTTAGTATTTGAGTACTCACATTTATCTGTAGCTATGATTAAAAGCATACTCCATCAATCCCTATGTTATGACCGCTCTTTAGAATCGCTTCGAAGAGACGATACTAAAGAGTGGCCACAGCAGAAAAAAACGAGCTATTCTTGAACATCTTGAACACGTCCTATCTTGGTCTCTGATAAATCATTTCCACACCTACTGTTTTTTCTTTAAACAAGCTATATTTTGTTCCATTTCTAGACACTTCCAGAAAACGTCATTTACAGTAAGACCAACGAAACCGGACGAACAAATAGGTAAGAACACCGATCTTAAGATAGGTGGCATCTTATAATAATAATAAAGAATTTATTTCAAGAGAGTAACACAATTAGTACAGACAAGCAACTAATCTCCCTTGTGGCCCTAAAAATATTATAATGTATAGATATTTACAGAAAATGCACAGTGTATCTAATATAGAATTAACCTAACTATATAAGACATTGCATATTGGCAATAAAATATGTTTAAACTTTAAACTATATAAGATAATATTAACACATGAGATTAGAGAGCTTCACCAGAAGCCCACCTGATCATGTGACTATACATGTATATATTAGAATTCTTAATTGCAGGACGAAACTTATGTAGAACACTCATTTAGCAGCTTTCTGCATTATTTTCGTCCTGTATTAATCATTTACACCATGAATATTCATGTTAGAAATGAAATGATGACATCACACATATTAAAAATGCCATATTAATATATTCAACGTTTACCAAGGCAGAAACTGTAGAATCTGATTTATATTTATATTTGTCTATAAGCAAATAGAGCAGACTGTATAGTCTGATCTGGGTCTTCACTGTTTGCAAAGATGTAGAAAGACGTAGAGTAAAACCTCTCTATAACGGCCACTAAATTACATTAAGTATTTTGTATTAAATGCAGATGGCTGCTTAAAGCAAGGAGAAAGTAAATCAGAACGCTCCTATAGGAGCGTTTTGTTTTACTTTCACCTTGTTTTAAGCAGCCACCTGTCCTAAATATCAACTAATTAACACAATTTAGTGGCCGTTATAGAGGTTTACTGTATATAAATGTATTGAGTAAATGGTTAAGCAACTACCATGCATCCCTCATAGACACTCCCATGTGCATCATGTGTGTGATCGGATCAGACAGGATATACCAGCACATAAGGAACTGTTTCTGTATAAATCACCAAACAGCATAATCTGTCATTTATGTTCAACTATGAACTTTAAAACCCTTTCCCTGTTGCATATTCATGAAAGAAAAATTGACACCATGAATATTTATTAGCTGATTTGTTTATGATGGTATATGCACAAAGGAGATTTTTGGTATTGATAGAAACTGTAGAGTCAGGTCTGTTGTAACTTCATAAGCAAACAGAACAGACCCTGATCAGACGGCTCCTATAGGAGCCATCTGATCTGGTTCTACTCTGTTTGCATACGATTTGGCACAGGCAGTCTGTACCTTAATCCTGGGTACTTTCTGCATTTCTTTCGCCCTGCATTAAGCAACCACCTGCGCTTATAGACACCTTTAATCCATTCCCTCATATTTACACCTTATGACGCCTCTGTAAAAGTCACTTTCTGAAACCATTGGAGCAAATGCTGTATTTATCACAATGGTTTCAAAACTACACAATTCTGATGTTTAAATCTAAAAATAGCCTATGAGGGAATGGGATAATGTGATCACTATAGGTAGGTTTTAACTGGACACACGTAGCTATTGTCTGTGCAAAACAACATACAGCAGAGCATATACAGTAGAACCCTCTAAACCGGAATTCTAGTAGAGATTGTTAGACAGGTGGCTGATTAATGCAGGGTGAAAGTCATGCAGAGAAAGCTCCTCATTCACTAACCCTTTTGGCGCCAAATTTCTAATTGTCGTCTGCAATCCAATTTTTGTTAAATTATTCGGTACAATAAGGAAATGAGATAAATAAATGTAAGTTTCAAAGGAATAAAGCACAGATATAGAACTACATAATGAGACAAACAGTGAAGTCCCTGATCAGTCGCCGCCTTTTCAAGGCGGCGTCTGATCTGGGACTGCACTATTTGTCGTGGTGCATTTATACGACATTGGCGGTGACAGGGTTACGCAGCCACCTGTCCCCAAGACCGATATTTATACTAATAGATTGAACGTGCGGTTTATAGTAATGCTACTGTATTTATGCTCGACTATGATCATTAGGCAGCGTACAATTTGGCACAGGCAACCTGTAATGCATTAACGGGTGTAATTGTTCATGAACGCGCCAAGAAGCATATTTCCCCCTGGATGCAATCCGGTTTTTTCTCCCCCAGTTAGTCTTCTTTCCTTCGGTGCTAATTCAATAAGTCGGTTTTTTTCACGTTCATCATCGTCTCGCAACTTAACACTTTCACCGCCAAATAAATTTCATCTGGTAAAAGTATCGTCTATTTCAGGTGCCAATGCTGAATTTCCTTCCAATTTATTTTCGAAAACAAATCAAAGTGTGTGCCAAACAGTTTGTATCCTAACGAGACGCCGGGTTACTGGTGGTCTCAGTTGAATCTACACTGTTTACAAAGGCAATCACGAACTCTCCTATGGCAGCGTAAGTGTTTACATGTTTGTTGGGTCCATTATTTATTTATGTGGGATTAACTGAGCGAGTACAGCGCACGGTCTAATAAAGAATCTATCTATAGATATAGCAAGCACACCTGGGTGAAGAATAGAACCGTATCCTTCAGGTGTCTGTTATTCTCATGTTCAAATATTTCTCGTCTGTTTCAGCACTTGTCGTCTATTTCAACAATTGTCATCTTATTTCAACAAATGTCGCATGTTTAAACAATTCGCATCTGTAGCAACACGTGTCGCCTGTTACAACAATGCCGTCTGTTTCAACAATTCTAATCTGTTTCAATAACTGCCAGTGGTTTTAACAATTGTCTGTTTGAACATTCGCCGTTCTTTTTTCAAAGATTGTCGTCTGTTTCAACACTTCTCATGTGATTTTAAACGATGATCGTCTGTTTCAACGATTGTCGCTTTTTCTCAATAAAGGTTTTTCCAACAACTGTACCCTGTTTCACCAATTGTCGTCTGTTTCAACAACTGGCTTCTTCTCTTACAAATTGTCGGCTGTTTCAACAACTGGCGTATTCTCTTACAAATTGTCGTATGTTTCAACAACTGACGTCTTCCTGTAGCAATTGTCGTCTGTTTAAGCAATTCTCACCTGTTTCAATAACTGTTGTCTGTTTATGATCGTTTATACAATTCCAACATTTTGTTTCCATGATGAACCCTTTGCCTGGTGAAGATTTATTCAAGAACTTTTTACACTGTCCACAAAACAAAGGACTTTTATGATGGCACAAACTCAGAATCATATCTATATTGCGTCCAAGACCGACATTTATACTAAATTTAATGTCCGGTTAAGAGAGGTTTTACTGTATACGCAAACAGAACAGACCAGGTCAGACGGCTTCCGCATGAACAGTCTGAATGGGGTCTACTCTCTTTGAAAAGGTGTTGACCATTTACTCCATAAATACGCATTTTCTACGTCCTTTGTAAACAGAGCAGACCCTGATCAGACGACTCCAATAGGCTCCGTCTGATCAGGGTCTGATACGTTTGCTTATGTGATAATATAGATCTATTTCTTCAGTTTCTATGAGCTGTCAAAACTTTTCTAATAAATATTAAGCTGATAAATAGTCATACATGCATATATTAATTATTATACCCCCACAAACAGAGTTTGAGGGGGGGTATACTGGAATCAGCCTGTCGGTCGGTCGTCGGTGGTCGGGCGGTCGGGCGGTCGGTCGGTCGGTCGGTCTGCAAAATCTTGTACGGCGAACTCCTCCTTCAGTTTCAACCCGATTCACTTGACACTTGGCATAATTGTTAATCAGGAGTAGTAGATGTGCAAGACACAAATTTCAGGTCTCTGTGACCTTGACCTTGACCTTTGGCCTTGTAATCGGTCTTGAAATTGGCAGGCAAAAGCTTGTACTTTGAACTCCTCCTTCACATTCAACCTGATTCACTTGATACTTGGCATCAATGTTACTCAGGAGTAGTAGATGTGCAAGACACAAATTTCAGGTCTCTGTGACCTTGACCTTGACCTTTGGCCTTGAAATTGGTCTTGAAATTGGCAGGCAAAATCTTGTACTTTGAACTCCTACTTCACTTTCAACCTGATTCACTTGATACTTGGCATAAATGTTACTCAGGAGTAGTAGATGTGCAAGACACAAATTTCAGGTCTCCGTGACCTTGACCTTGACCTTTGTCCTTGAAATTGGTCTTGAAATTGGCAGGCAAAAGCTTGTACTTTGAACTCCTCCTTCAATTTCAACCTGATTCACTTGATACTTGGCATAAATGTTACTCAGGAGTAGTAGATGTGTAAGACACAAATTTCAGGTCTCTGTGACCTTGACCTTGACCTTGACCTTTGGCCTTGAAATTGGTCTTGAAATTGGCAGGCAAAATCTTGTACTTTGAACTCCTACTTCACTTTCAACCTGATTCACTTGATACTTGGCATAAATGTTACTCAGGAGTAGTAGATGTGCAAGACACAAATTTCAGGTCTCCGTGACCTTGACCTTGACCTTTGTCCTTGAAATTGGTCTTGAAATTGGCAGGCAAAAGCTTGTACTTTGAACTCCTCCTTCAATTTCAACCTGATTCACTTGATACTTGGCATAAATGTTACTCAGGAGTAGTAGATGTGCAAGACACAAATTTCAGGTCTCCTTGACCTTGACCTTTGGCCTTGAAATTGGTCTTGAAATTGGCAGGCAAAATCTTGTACTTTGAACTCCTCCTTCACTTTCAACCTGATTCACTTGATACTTGGCCTTTGGCCTTGAAATTGGTCTTGAAATTGGCAGGCAAAATCTTGTACTTTGAACTCCTACTTCACTTTCAACCTGATTCACTTGATACTTGGCATAAATGTTACTCAGGAGTAGTATATGTGCAAGACACAAATTTCAGGTCTCCGTGACCTTGACCTTGACCTTTGGCCTTGAAATTGGTCTTGAAATTGGCAGGCAAAAGCTTGTACTTTGAACTCCTCCTTCACTTTCAACCTGATTCACTTGATACTTGGCATAAATGTTACTCAGGAGTAGTAGATGTGCAAGACACAAATTTCAAATCTCTGTGACCTTGACCTTTGGGCTTGAAATTGGTCTTAAACTCGGCAGGCAAAATCTTGTACGGCAAACTCCTCCTTCACTTTCAACCTGATTCACTTGATACTTGGCATAAATGTTACTCAGGAGTAGTAGATGTGCAAGACACAAATTTCAGGTCTCTGTGACCTTGACCTTGACCTTTGGCCTTGAAATTGGTCTTGAAATTGGCAGGCAAAATCTTGTACTTTGAACTCCTCCTTCAATTTCAACCTGATTCACTTGATACTTGGCATAAATGTTACTCAGGAGTAGTATATGTGCAAGACACAAATTTCAGGTCTCTGTGACCTTGACCTTGACCTTTGGCCTTGACATTGGTCTTAAAATTGGCAGGCAAAATCTTGTACTTTGAACTCCTCCTTCACTTTCAACCTGATTCACTTGATACTTGGCATCAATGTTACTCAGGAGTAGTAGATGTGCAAGACGCAAATTTCAAATCTCTATGACCTTGACCTTTGGCCTTGAAATTGGTCTTAAAATTGGCAGGCAAAATCTTGTACTTTGAACTCCTCCTTCACTTTCAACCTGATTTACTTGATACTTGGCATAAATGTTACTCAGGAGTAGTAGATGTGCAAGACACACATTTCAGGTCTTTGTGACCTTGACCTTGACCTTTGGTCTTGAAATTGGCAGGCAAAATCTTGTACTTTGAACCTCCTTCAATTTCAACCTGATTCACTTGATACTTGGCATAACTATTACTCAGGAGTAGTATATGTGCAAGACACAAATTTCAGGTCTCTGTGACCTTGACCTTGACCTTTGTCCTTGAAATTGGTCTTGAAATTGGCAGGCAAAATCCTGTACTTTGAACTCCTCCTTCACTTTCAACCTGATTCACTTGATACTTGTTTTGGCTTGTAATATGGGGAGTTGGTGTCGCAAACTCCTCCTTCAGTTTTAAAGTTACTAAATTTATATTTGGGATACGTAATAGTCACAAATAGCAGATGCGCAAGACACAATTTTCATGTGTTTACGGTCAGCCATTGTAGAATTATCCCCCCCTGAACTTTGAATATTTTTTGTCATTTTTGCATGAAACATGGGGAGTTGGTGTCACAAACTGCTCCTTCATTTTGAAACTTATTAAATTGATACTTGCCATACATACTAAACACGAATAGTACATGTGCAAGACACAATTTTCCTGTGTTTAGTGTTAGCCATTACAGAATTTTCTCTATTTGAACTTTGGGTAATTTTGTTATTTGGTCCTGTTACATGTTCAAAACTTGGATTTGCAATCAAGGCTGCCGTGTGGGGGTATTCATCACCTTTAGTGATAGTTCTAGTTTCTATTATTTATAGAGTAACGGGTTAACACTTTCCCTCATATAAACGCCTTTTTCGCGCATTTGCAAACATAGGAGACCCAGATCAGGGTATGCTCTGTTTGCTAATAGAATTTGAAAGACTTTTATGTTCTAAAATGGCTACAATGATACATCTTTCATATTCTGTCCATGAATATTCCTAATTAAGGTATTGTTAATTGGACTAAAGAAAGAACAAGGAAATGGGTTAAAATGCGTATCTACGAGTATACAGAGTAAAGGACAATCTCATTAGCTGCCAAAGGCGAATCTGTGATTACCTATTCAAATGTTAACACAGTCCCCCCTAGTGACGCATTTTGGCGCCTCAGTAAAAGTTACATTTTTAAAACCATTGTGATAAATCACAGTGGTTTCAAAACTACACAATTCTAACATTCTCCGTTTCCTATAGTTAATGCTCCTTTTCGGTAGATTTATTCAAAGAGATTGGGTCTAAAAATAGCCTAGTAGGGAATTCGTTAAGGGATTGCGTTCATATGAGACGACGAGTAAGTCCGTGTCTCATCAGGTGCCAAACTGTTACATGCTGTAACTATGTTGTTTCCAAACAAATATACGGAGAAAAAAATGAAAATCGAAGCAGACGACAAATTTTGCAGACGACATTACTGGACAGAAGAACAGTTACTTGACACCAAACTTCAAATATGCAGACGATGCGTTACTCGTCCGTCTGTGACCACATGACTCCGTGAATATTCATGTCACAAATAATTATATCGTGAATATTAACCCTTTCACCGCCGCAGTCGCATAAATGCACCACGACAAATAGTGCAGTCCCAGATCAGACGCCGCCTTTTCAAGGCGGCGTCTGATCAGGGACTTCACTATTTGTCTCAATCTCTATTTCTATATATGCGCTTTATTCCTTTGACATTTGCATTTATTTATTTCATTTCCTTATTTTACTGAATGATTTAACAAACTTGGATTGCAGACGACAATTAGAAATTTGGCGCCAAAAGTGTTTTTATAATGACTTTTTGTTTCTGTCCATGGCAGACACCGTAGAGTCTGGTCTCTACATTATTTCATAAGTAAACAGACCACACTCTGATCAGACAGCTCCTCCCAGTAGGAGCCGTCTGATCAGGGTATACACTGTTTGCAAAAAACGTTAAAAAAGGGCGCATATATGGAGTAACGGGTTAAAGAAACTATGGCACCGTACCATTGGTAGTATTGACTTTTTGTGATAGCAAGTTAATTCACCTGCACGCGTAATTTGTGCCGGAGAGTGCGCGATCCATACCTGGTTATAGCGACTCGTCACGCTATGATATACAGTTGAACTTCGATATCTCGAACTTCAAGGGACTATATAAATTAGTTCGAGATAACAGTAGTTCGAGTAATCCGATTTGTAATCTGGACACTTTCTCAAGTTCACAGCTTAATGCAGGTCTACAGTGATGCTGAAAGCTCCTGCAGGAGCTTTCAGCATCACTGTAGACCTGCATTAAGCAGTGAAATGTGTTTCTAGATATGCGTAGTGATACATTTTAGAGCAATTCTGTATTGTAAGAATTTGGAAGGACCGAACTTTTAGTTCGAATTATACCGAAGTTCGAGTAATCCGAGTTCGAGATATCGGAGTTCAACTGTATATGGGGTTGTTGTTGTTTTTTCGTTGATTTAGCTCTCGTTGGAAAGCAAGTCACAGGGCTTGCTGCAATGGAGGATGTTGTGATTACCTTTGCAAAAAGTTTGGATCCAGATGAGACGCCGAGTAACTCGACGTCTCATATGAATCCAAGCCGTTTGACACACCACCTACGTTTTAGAGAATACCCCGATATATCAATTGAAGGAATATCCGCTCTGAAACTTAAAGCAGACGACATTGTTTGATGGCGAAAATAATTTGGCGCCAAATGGGTTAAGGCCAACAATAAAGATTCGCTCCTTCCATGCTTAGGAATTGGCATCTTCAAAAAGATCTCTCACTTTATTTCGCAAAAAAATAATTTGCCTTTTGCATAGTTCCAAAAGCAAACTGATAGAAGTTCCAAACACTGTGTGAACTGATGAGACAGTGATTTACTCTACGTCTAATCTGGATTAAACCTGTTTGCCAATATTATCACAAATTCGTATGTATTCCAGTAAGTGTGAAGTTCCCCGAAATGGCTAATCAAATAACAATGAACAAGAAATAAGATACATGTTATCCAGTAAAAACATGTTCTCTAGAGAATAATCGAAAATATATTACCCCTTCCCCCCTCTGTGAAAAAAAAGATCCCCTCAAATTTGGATCTTGTGTGTTTTTGACTACTTTCGATTCGAAACTATTGATCGAGTGTCAAACAAAATGAATCCTGATGAGACGCCGAGTTGTTTGGAAATGTGGGTCCGGTCGCAGATAGTGGGGTAATGGCTATCACACAAGAAAAAAGACTCTCACGAGCGATGCCTTTTAATCATTACTGGGTGCTTCATGCTTCTAGGACAATTGATAAAGGTTGGGTGTTTTTTCGCCAAATCGTTTCTTGTTGGTACTCATCAGAGAATTCAGAAATATAAAAGATGTATTATAAAGGCTTGAACTACACTCATCTTCTCTTAAATGGTGTAATTGGTTTTAAATGCATGTGTATATTAAACATTTAAAAGTAAATAATGGTCAACAACTGTAGATTTACATAGCAGTTGTACATGGTATTTATAAAAATGGTCAACAACTGTACATGTACATATTTATAATTTACAACTTTAGAGGTGCATACGTAGAAGTTATAAAAAATAAACAATTATCAACAATTGTACACGTATATGATATTTATAGGTACACAGGGATCAACATAGATGTACACAATATGTACAAGTAAAACAAGAATCAATTGTTGTAAATGTACATGATATTTATAAGTAAACTAGGGTGTAAATTATATTTATCAGTACACAAGGATCAGCTACTGTACATAATATTTACAGGTAAACAAGGATGTACATGGTATTTATAAGTAAACAAGGATGTACATTCATATTTATCAGTACACAAGGGTCAGCTATACTGTACACACTATTTACAGGTAAACAAGGATGTACATAATAGTAACAGATAAATAAGTGTGTACATTATATCTATAAGTAAACAAGGAACAACTACAATACATGTGCATAATATTTACAGGTAAACAAGGATGTACATAATATTTACAGGTAAATAAGTGTGTACATTATATCTATAAGTAAACAAGGAACAACTACTGTACATGTGCATAATATTTATAGGTAAACAAGGATCACTAACTGCATAGACACAGATAAATCATAAAGGTGCCTGCTCAAATACTAAATCGCCATTTCACCACCAAACGATTTTATAGAGTAGTCGCAGTATAGGGCTTGGTAGAGAAAAAAGGAGGTATTCTTGAAAATGTTTAACCCTTTCACCGCCGCAGTTGCGTAAATGCCCCACGACAAATAGTACAGCCCCAGATCAGACACCGCCTTTTCAGGGACTTCACTATTTGTCTCAATCTCTATTTCTGTATACATGTATGTGCTTTATTCCTTTGAAATTTGCATTTATTTATCTCATTTCCTTCATCTCTGATTACTGTAAATGTACGTAACATGTACAAATAAACAAGACTCGACTAGTGTACATGTATAATGTATAATGCACATGTAAGACCCAGCCAGTTAAGTAGCCCAGACGCCAATCATGTAATAGTGAGCTGTACCATCGGTGCCAACATACTGTCAAAGACAATACAATGATCCATCTTTCCATCACCTGAAAGTATCTCAACAACTACGAGATGTGTGGTCTGTATCTGTATGAGTGTCTGTTGTATTTGCTTATAGAATAATAAAGATGAGATGCTACACTTTCTACCAATGCCGAAAGTTTCAATGTTTAAACACCATCAGAATTACATACAAGATACAAGAAGCTTTATTTAGAGTCGGTTCTGTAAAGATAATAACATTATCTTTATAGCTATTTTCCAACAAACAGAGCAAATAATACATCTAATATTTAATTAATATTCATATTGTCATTATTTCGTTTCTGGTGTCAATCACTTTCAGTGATAGCTCTAGGTATTTTAGTCAACTTTACTTCATATAAACGCCCTTTTACGACTGTAGGAAACGTCTGACCAGAGTCTGCTCTAGTTGCTAAGAAATGATATTCATGTACACTTGAACTTCGATATCTCGAACTCGGATAAATCGAACTTCGAATATAACTCGAACAAAAAGTTCAGTCCTTCCAAAACTTACAATACACCATTGCTGAAAAATGTATCGCTACATATAACTAGAAACACATGTGACAGCTTAATACAGGTCTCCTATGGGAGCTTTCCGCATTACTTTAGACCTGAATTAAGTTGTGGTCTTGAGAAAAAATGTTCAGATTAGATATCGGATGACTCGAACTTTTGTTATCTCGAATTAATTTCTATTCTCTCTGTCATATTACCTCATAAAATCAGTTAAAAATCAGTTATCATTTTTAGCTCGCCTGGTCGTAGAACAGTAGAGCTTATGGTATACCCCTGGCTTGAGCGTAAGCGTGAGCGTGGGCATGAGTGTGAGCGTGACCAAGGTTAAAGTGTTTTGGACGGGTTGTTCTAAAGCTTAATATGTGTACTAGGATGCTGAAATTTTGTATGGAAGCTCATTTGAGGTCAAATATTGCTGTTATGAAGTTAAACATTAAAAATATTTTTCAATTAGTCCTTTTGGTCACAAATCACCAGGTTAAAGTTTTTTGGACAGGTTGTTTTAAAACTTAATAATTGTGCCAGGATGCTGAAATTTTGTATGGAGGCTCATTTGGGGTCAAATATTACTGTTATGAAGTTAACATTAAAAATGTGTTTAAATTTTATTCAATTTTTGACATGTTTTGGACTTAGGGTTTTTTTGGCCAAAAATCACCAGGTTAGAGTTTTTGGGACGGGTTGGTATAAAGCTTAATATTTTTGCTATGATGATGAAATTTGGTGAGAAGGTTCATATTGTCGAGACCCTTCCGACCATGCCAACATTTTTTCCCTTCTGACCATGACCTTTGACATAATTTTGCAAAAATCTTTAAATACCTATATTATTGGAACCATTTGGCCTAGGGCTTCCATACTTGGTATGACCATGCCAATATGTTTGCTCTTCTGACATTGACCTTGACCTTTAACCTACTTTTGCAAAATCCTAAAATGCCTATAGTATTTGAACCAATAGACATAGGGCTTCCATACTTGGTATTCAACTTTCTTGTGTAAAGAATTTTCCAACAATATCATTGTTTGCCCTTCTGACATTGACCTTGACCTTCGACCTGCTTTTGAAAAAATCTTAGAATGCCTATATTATTGGAACCAATAGGCCCAGGACTTCCATACTTGGAATGATCATGCCAACCGTTTTGCCCTACTGACCTTGACCTTTGACCTACTTTTGCAAAAATCTTTAAATGCCTTTAACATTTGAACCAATGGGTCAAAGGCTTCCATACTTGGTATGCAACTTTCTTGTGTTAAGACCTTTCCAGCAATATTGTTTTTGCCATGTTACTTTGACCTTTGACCTACTTTTGCAAAAAAAATTAAATGCCTATAAAATTTGAACCGGTTGGCCAAGGGCTTCCATACTTTTCGAGGCGGCGTCTGATCAGGGCCTTCACTATTTGTCTCAATCTCTATTTCTATATATGTGCTTTATTCCTTTGAAATTGGCATTTATTTATCTCATTTCCTTCATCTCTGATTACTGTAAATGTACGTAACATGTACAAATAAACAAGACTCGACTAGTGTACATGTATAATGTATAATGCACATGTAAGACCCAGCCAGTTAAGTAGCCCAGACGCCAATCATGTAATAGTGAGCTGTACCATCGGTGCCAACATAATGTCAAAGACAATACAATAATCCATCTTTCCAGGACCTGAAAGTATCTCAACAACTACGAGTTGTGTGATCTGTATCTATATGAGTGTCTGCTCTACTTGCTTATAGAATAATAAAGATGAGATGCTACACTTTCTACCAATGCCGAAAGTTTCAATGTTTAAACACCATCAGAATTACATACAAGATACAAGAAGCTTTATTTAGAGTCGGTTCTGTAAAGATAATAACATTATCTTTATAGCTATTTTCCAACAAACAGAGCAAATAATACATCTAATATTTAATTAATATTCATGGTGTCATTATTTCGTTTCTGGTGTCAATCACTTTCAGTGATAGCTCTAGGTATTTTAGTCAACTTTACTTCATATAAACGCCCTTTTACGACTGTAGGAAACGTCTGACCAGAGTCTGCTCTAGTTGCTAAGAAATGATATTCATGTACACTTGAACTTCGATATCTCGAACTCGGATAAATCGAACTTCGAATATAACTCGAACAAAAAGTTCAGTCCTTCCAAAACTTACAATACACCATTGCTGAAAAACGTATCGCTACATATAACTAGAAACACATGTGACAGCTTAATACAGGTCTCCTGTGGGAGCTTTCCGCATTACTTTAGACCTGAATTAAGCTGTGCTCTTGAGAAAAAATGTTCAGATTAGATATCGGATGACTCGAATTAATTTCTATTCTCTCTGTCATATTACCTCATAAAATCAGTTAAAAATCAGTTATCATTTTTAGCTCGCCTGTTCGTAGAACAGTAGAGCTTATGGTATACCCCTGGCTTGAGCGTAAGCGTGAGCGTGGGCGTGAGCGTGGCCAAGGTTAAAGTTTTTGGACGGGTTGTTTTAAAGCTTAATATGTGTACTAGGATGCTGAAATTTTGTATGGAAGCTCATTTGAGGTCAAATATTGCTGTTATGAAGTTAAACATTAAAACTATTTTTCAATTTTATCAATTTTGACATGTTTTGGACTTAGTCCTTTTGGCCACAAATCACCAGGTTAAAGTTTTTTGGACTAATTGTGCTAGGATGCTGAAATTTTGTATGGAGGCTCATTTGGGGTCAAATATTACTGTTATGAAGTTAACATTAAAAATGTGTTTAAATTTTATTCAATTTTTGACATGTTTTGGACTTTGGACCTTGACCTTTAACCTACTTTTGCAAAAATCCTTAAATGCCTATAGTATTTGAACCAATAGACCTAGGTCTTCCATACTTGGTATGCAACTTTCTTGTGTTAAGAATTTTCCAACAATATCATTGTTTGCCCTTCTGACCTTGACCTTCGACCTGCTTTTGAAAAAATCTTAGAATGCCTATATTATTGGAACCAATAGGCCCAGGACTTCCATATTTGGAATGATCATGCCAACCATTTTGCCCTACTGACATTGACCTTGACCTTTGACCTACTTTTGCATAAATCTTTAAATGCCTATAACATTTGAACCAATGGGCCAAAGGCTTCCATACTTGGTATGCAACTTTCTTGTGTTAAGACCTTTCCAGCAATATTGTTTTTGCCATGTTACTTTGACCTTTGACCTACTTTTGCAAATTTCTTTAAATGCCTATAAAATTTGAACCGGTAGGCCAAGGGCTTCCATACCTGGTATGCAACTTTCTTGTCTTAAGACTTTTCCAACCATACCATTGGTTTTACCATGTGACCTTGACCTTTGACTTACGTTTGCAAAAGTCTTTAAATGCTTATAGCTTTGCAACAAATAGGCCTAGGGCTTCCATACCTAGCATGACCATGCCAACATGTTTGCCTTTCTGACCTTGACCTTGACCTTTGACCTACTTTTGCAAAAGGTTTTAAACGCATATACTTCCATACTTGGTTTGTATCTTTTCTGTTTGAAGACTTTTTCAATAACAATATGTTTTTACCATATGTCCTTGACATTACACCCATTTTTTGCAAAATTCTGTAAGTGCCTATAACTTGGAACCAATATACCTAGGACTTCCATACTTTGTATGACCATGCAAACATGTTTGCCCTTCTGACCGTGACCTTAACATTTGACCTACTTTTGCAAAAGTCTTTAAATGGAACCAATAGGCCTAGGGCTTCCATACTTTGTATGTATATTTCCCGTCTTAAGACTTTCTAAACATACCAATGTTTTTTACCATGTGACCTTGACTTTGACCTTCTTTTGCAAAACTCTTTAAATGCCTATAATGGGCATAGGGCTTCTGTACTTGGTATGACCATACCAACAATTTTACCCTTCTGACCTTCAACTTTGACCTACTTTTGCAAAAATCTTTAACTGCCGATTACATTGGAACCAATAGACCTAGGGCTTCCATATTTGGTATGTATCTTTTTTGTTTAATAATCTTTTTAAATTGTTGAAAATTGGTATTTGGTTGCCTTTTGGTTGTGATGTTGATGCAGTTAAGTTTAAATTGAAAATTGAATGATTTTTTTGTGTTCAATCTGACACGTTTTAGATTTAACTTTTAAACAGGCGAGCATCAGGTGGCTTTGACACCATTTCTGGGTGATATAAAATATACATAGGGTAAAGGGTTAAAACGAATTGATTTGTCATTTAACCTCCAGCTTGTTGAGAAAAGTCAATTGTATATGGAAAACATTTATCTTGTTCAGATTTCGAAGATGTCTTCCATTTCTTATAAAAGACAGCCATCATTTTGAACTTTTTAAAATTACTGAACGGAACTATAGCATTCTCGAACCATTTAAGCACGCTACAACTTTACTATTCTCACAACAGCAGGTGGTTGCTTGTTGCAAAACGAAAAGCAATGTTGTACAGCTTAAATTAATGAAGCATTCTACATACATGTAACTATCGTCTTGCCTATAAGCTATATCGCCTGTATAAAATACCAATCAAAATACAGTAAAACCTCTCTATAACGACCATTAAATTGTGTTAATTATTTGGTATTTAGGACAGGTGGCTGCTGAAAGCAAAGTGAAAGTAAAACAGAACGCTCCTATAGGAGCGTTCTGATTTACTTTCACCTTGCTTAAGCAGCCACCTGCCAGTAACATAAAATACTTGATGTAATTTAGTGGCCGTTATACAGAAGTTTTACTGTAGCTGTTTTGATGGTCGTTGTTGATAGGTTACTGTACAATTAAATATTTCATTTACATGTAATTAAAATCGTATTCTGAGGATTAAGACAAATGGAAGTTTAAAAGCAGGATGGACGCATCTAGGAGCAGACATCTGCTTTTGGAAGCCCTAATATATATTCATGAAGTGTTCGCTGTAGCGAGAGTATACCTTTACTCCATAAATATGCATTTCTATGCCTTTGCAAACAGAGTAAAGCCAGATCAGACGGCTCCTATAGGAGCCGTCTGATATGGGTATGCTCTGTTTGCTTATGATATAAAATATATATGATTCTATGCAGTTTCTGTCACAGGAAAACGTTTCTGTGTTAATATGCCATTTTAAAAATTGATATAGTTAATTTATTGAGTAAAGGGTTAAACTAGTTATATCTGTGGAGAACTTTTCAATACAGTAAAACCTCCCCAAAACGACCGCTTAAAAAAGATGCACAATTTAGGGTGACAAGGACAGGTGGCAGCTTAATGCAGGACAATAGTTATGTAAAACGTTCCTACATCAACTTTCTGCATTACTTTCGTATTGCATCAAACTATCAAATGCCTTTCCCTCATTGAAACGTTTTTTCAACGACTTTGCAAACAGAGGAGACCCAGATCAGATGGCTCTTTTAGGAACCGTCGGATCATGGTCTACTCTGAGTGCTTATGAAATTTCAATATATCTATGTATACATATACCAAATACCCCGTGTACGTACCCCATTATAATATACATGTACATACATGTATATATATGTGTGTATATTTTTTAGCTCGACTATTCGAAGAATAGTGGAGCTATCCTACTCGCCCCGGCGTCGGCGTCGGCGTCGGCGTCCGCGTCACACTTTGGTTAAGGTTTTCGTTAAAGTCCACTTTTTGCCTCTAACCTTTGGAATAAAGCTTTGAAACTTGGAACACTTGTTCACCACCACAAACATCATCTGTAGGTAAGAGTACATAACTCTGTCAAGCATTTTGACAGAATTATGGCCCTTTTTAACTTAGAATGTTTGGCTAAGGTTTTGTTAAAGTCCACTTTTTGCCTCTAACCTTTGGAATAAAGCTTTGAAACTTGGAACACTTGTTCACCACCACGAACTTCATCTGTAGGTAAGAGTACATAACTCTGTCAAGCATTTTGACAGAATTCTGGCCCTTTTTAACTTAGAATGTTTGGTTAAGGTTTTTGTTAAAGTCCACTTTTTGCCGCTTACCTTTGGAATAAAGCTTTGAAACTTGGAACACTTGTTCGCCACCACCATCTTTATCTGTAGGCAAGAGTACATAACTCTGTCAAGCATTTTGACAGAATTATGGCCCTTTTTGACTTAGAACGTTTGGTTAAGGTTTTTGTTAAAGTCCACTTACTTACATAACCCTTTGAGATAAAGCTTTGAAACTTGGAACACTTGTACACCATCAAGAATTTCATCTGTAGGTAAGAGTACGTAACTCTGTCAAGCATTTTGACAGAATTATGGCCCTTATTAACTTAGAACTTTTGGTTTAGGTTTTTGTTAAAGTCCACTTTTTGCCTCTTACCTTTGGAATAAAGCTTTGAAACTTGGAACACATATTCACCACCACAATCTTCATCTGTAGGCAAGAGTACATAACTCTGTCAAGCAATTGACAGAATTATTGCCCTTTTTAACTTAGAACTTTTAGTTAAGGTGTTTGTTAAAGTCCACTTATTTACATAACCCTTTGAGGTAAAGCTTTAAAACTTGGAACACTTGTTCACCACCACAATCTTCATCAGTACATAACTCTGTCAAGCATTATGACATAATTATGGCCCTTTTTAACTTAGAACTTTTGGTTAAGGTTTTTGTTAAAGTCCACTTATTTACATAACCCTTTGAGATAAAGCTTTGAAACTTGGAACACTTGTTCACCACCTCAAGCTTCATATGTAGGCAAGAGTACATTACCCTGCCAAGCATTTTAACAGAAATGATTGCCCCTTTTCACTTAAGTTTTTCTCTTTCATTAAAGAGTTCAAAGAGATCCTACATCCTGAATGATATTAAAGATATTTTACTGAGACTGATTACTTGCTTCTAGTATCATTGGACACTATTTTAGTCCACTATCAAGCATTTTTACACTAACAATTCTGAGAATAGTCGAGCGCGCTGTCCTGTGACAGCTCTTGTTTATGATGTCGTTATCTCTGACATGAATATTCAACAGGGAAAGGGTTCTACTGTACGTTGGCATGGGAGACTATATGAACTCAACTTGGAATTCAGAGGCTATCATTCTCACCAGTCTGTATGAAACATATCGACAAAATATAAACATCTTCGGCATACCTAATGGAACTAACCGTTAGCCTGCTGTGAAAACAATACCTGCCCAAACTCTGACTTGCTGTATTTTTATACTTACTCTAGATCCATACAAGCGAAACAATTGATTGAATATCGATCAGCCTGGATCCCCGGCCAGACGCTAGATTGCTCAACGTCTGATAAGAATACAAACTGTTTTCAAATGCCGGTAAAGTCGGTGAGGATTAACCATTTCCCTGTTCAGTATTCGGTGAGGAAATAATGACAGCAGTGATATTTATTAGCTGAACTTTTATAATGTATACTTTTCAATGGATTTTTTATTGTTTTGACTTAAACTGTAGAATCATATCTATATCGTGTCAAAAGCAAACAGAGCAGACCCTGATCAGCGGCTCCTACAGGAGCTGTCTGATCTGGGTCTACTATGTTTGCAGATTCGAGAAAGGGGCGTTTACATGAAGGAAAGTGGTTAAGAAATATGCTCATTCCTTGAATGAATGAAGACATAAATCTTCAGGCCAAGAATGAAGAGGTGATAATACTTCGAATACCGCTAAAACTGAAATTTGGCGCGAATAATGAAGAGATGAATAAATTGTCTTGTATTGTTCCTCTGTAAATGCTAATTTACTCAGGTAATATATCCACGCATTCCACACGTGGTAATGTTTAACGCGTTTAATGTGTTCCAATGGAGCTTTCCCTTCGCCCGCCACGAAATTGTCGTCTGCAAAAAATGGCGCCCACTGATTGGTTAAAGTCTGAATATTCATATATTCTTATTTCTGTTTTCAAAAACAATATCATGATATCAAACAGTTTGGATCCCGTTGAGACTATAAGTAACTCGTCGTTTTCTTTTTTGAACCGAGTTGTTTACGAATGGCATGACGAAATTCGCACGTGCCAGGAGGATAACAGATATCTGGGATGCTGACTGATAGAGTTATTGCCAAGCCTATCTTGGGGGGAAAATAAGACTATAATCTATGAGTGCCAGACTATCATATACACCCACCCCCTACTCTGTACTTAGATTTGACCTTAACCCTTAATCTGCTGAATAATTAAAACTGGCACCTCCCTTTTTGAATATTAATTAAACCAAAAACTGTTTAAAGAAAATGAGTTTATGACAAACAGTGCAAACCATATCAAAGGCTTCTTCATGAGCAAACAGAGCAGCCCCTGATCAGACAACTTCTACATGAGCCGTCTAATCTGGGTCTGCTATGTTTGCAAAGGCGTGGAAATACGTATCTATCAGATAAATGGTGAAGCGACTTCTAATTGAAGAACATATGAATCTTAAAAACAAGTGACTGCTTGATCAGGAAAACTAATAACGGAGCTTTCTGTATTACGCATGTCATGCATTAAGCCCCCTACACTCCATAGACACGTCTTTAAACGTCTTTGCAAACAGAACAGACCCAGATCAGACGGCCCCCGTTTGCCAATGAAATAATAATAGGTTGATAGCAGTGTTAACCCTTTCGATGCCAGCATTGTCGTCTGCTGGGCATAGTTTCGTTTATTTTTAGTGTGTGTGTATGCACTTCTTCCATTTTCTTTATAAAACAGTAAACAGAGTGTCAAACAGGTTGGATCCTGATGAGACGCCGAGTTACTGTTTGCATGTGATATCATAGACCCGTCATTGTGGCACGGAAGGGGGTAAATATGTAATTACAAAACTTCTGCTAATAAATATGAATGACGTTATTATTACGTACATGAATATGTATTAGGTAAAGGGCTAACACATGCTTGAATGCCTTTGCCCATAAAGTGCTTAACACTTTCCTTTATATACACGTGTTTTCACGCATTTGCAAACAGGGTAGACCCAGATCAGACGGCTCCTATAGGAGCCGTCTGATCAGGGTCTATTCTGTTTACTTATGGAATTTGAATGATCTATATCTTTACTTTCTAAAATGGCTACAATTTCCTTACTTCCATATTTCGTTAAAACTATTTTGTCCATTATTATTCAGTATAATATTATATTGAAATTTGGAATAAACATAAAGCAGGGGAAATGCTACAGATCAAAAGTGATGTACAGAGTAGTGGGTGTGTAAATGATAGTCTCACTCTCTTAGATTTAGTGGAATTAGGGTTTAACCCTTTACCTCATAGGCTATATTTAGACACAACCTCTTTGAATGAATCTATCCAAAAGGAGCATTTACTAGAGAAAAGCAAAATGTTTTAAAATTTTGTAGTTTGAAACCATTGTGATAAATAGAGCATTTGCTCCTATAGGAGCAAATGCTCTATTTATCACAATGGTTTCAAGAAGTGGTTATTACAGGGGCGTATAAATGCGTAATTATTGAGGAAGGGGTTTAAGGCCCATAATTAAACTCATTTTAAAAGGTCGCTTAATTAACACTTTACCTATTCAATATTCACGTAAGAAATAATGACATCATTGCAATTAATTAACTGAATTCATATAGTGGTATATATACTGAATTCATATGAATTCATATAGTGGTACAGCTGTCTGACCTGAACCTACCCTGTTTACAAAGACGTGTAATACTGTATGCTATCACATTTGTGAAGAGTTTGGAATACATTGTGAGACGTCGGATTAACATTTCCATCACATGAACGCCCTTTCACGCAACTGCAAACAGAGCAGACCAACAGGAGCCATTTAATCAAGGTCTACTATGTTTGCTAATGGAATTTTATATACATGTATCTGTTTCTTGGTTTCTAAAATGGCTACATTATTCCACCTTCAATATTTCATTATAACTATTTTGTTTGTCCATGGCTATGCAGTAGGGATTGGAATTTGGAATACATATACAACAAGAACAGGGTTAAACACACAGCAGACCCCCTCTAATGCGACCATTTAATGAATAAACATGGATGGCTTTATAAGCAGGTGGTTGCTTAATGAAGGACAAAAGTAATGCAGAAAGCTCCTCTAGGAGCTTTCTGCATTAGTTTTGTCCTGCATTAAGCTACCATCTGCATATAGCACTCAAAATTATACCTCTTTTAGGTGGTCTCGTTAGCGGAGTTTTACTTCAAAATTATACCTCTTTTAGGTGGTCTCATTAGCGGGGTTTTACTGTAAAATTATACCTCTTTTAGGTGGTCTCATTAGCGGGGTTTTACTGTAAAATTATACCTCTTTTAGGTGGTCTCATTAGCGGGTTTTTACTGTATGTATCATGTAAATATGACGTATTCTCAAACTCCGATACGCTCCTAATGTTTTCCTTACTTCTGGTTCGTAAATTATGTGTCAAGCAGTTTATGCCGTGATAAGATGCCGAGCTACTCGGCGTCTTATCTGGATTCAAACTGGCTGCAAATGCGAGGCACGGCCCGTATTGCAGAAGAACGGTATCGCGTGGATTCAAGATAGTTTGAAACTCCGATTTGTTTATGTTAACATTTTACTCTATAGATATGCCTTTATACGCCTTTGCAAACAGAGTAGACCCAGATCAGACGGCGGCTCCTATTGGAGCCGTCTGACCAGGGTCTGCCCCGTTTGCTTGTGAAATAATATACGTTTCTGCCAAGGTCAAACAAGGCCTGTGTTCACGTGTCATTGTGAACATTTAACCCTTTTGGCGCCAAATTTCTAATTGTCGTCTGCACTTGTTAAATTATTCGGTACAATAAGGAAATGAGATAAATAAATGCAAATTTCAAAGGAATAAAGCATAGATATAGAAATAGAGGTTGAGACAAAAAGTGAAGTCCCTGATCAGACGCCGCCTTTTCGATCTGGGACTGCACTATTTGTCGTGGTGCATTTATGTGACATCGGCGGTGAAAGGGTTTATGGTGTCATTATTTCTTATATGAATATTCTTGGAGTAAAAAGTTGATACCTTTGCATGCCTTCGCAAACAGAGTAGATCCAGATCAGACGGCTCCTATAGAAGCCGTCTGACCAGGGTCTACTCTGTTTGCTTATGAAATATTGTAGACTACCGTTTCATCCAATACTAAAATAGCCTGTGTACATGTACCATAGTAACAATTCAGCTAAAAAATATTCATGATGTCGTTATTTCCTACATGAATATTCAATGCGTTATCAAAGCATGCTAATGGAAAGTTCTTTTAATGTAGAACACAATTCCCTGTTGCACTATCGAACGCCGCCTCTGTCAGCTAAAATATAGAATCGTGTTCGACCCACTTACCTGTTAACCCATTACTTCATGCACTTACAATTATATCAACGATTATATCAACGCTTTCCCTCATATTAACCCTTTCCCTGTTCTGTATTTAGGCCAAATTTCAATACCAACTGAATATTCATTAATAAAGTAGTTTTAAAGAAATATTGAAGGTGGAATATTGTAGATATTTTATAAAGCAAAGAAACAGATTTACCAATTTCTATTAGCAAACAGAGTAGACCCTGATCAGACGGCTCCTCTAGGAGCCGTCTGATCTGTGTCTACTCTGTTTGCAAATGCGTGAAAAAGTTTATATGAAGGAAAGGGTTATACAGATTTATGCAATATAGCATAGTTATAGAATTTCTCACTAAATATTGATGTACATGTACTGCAAGTTTTTTTCTATTGCCACATAGTATTCATGGTGTCAGCAGAGAAAGCTCCATTCTACATGCATAGCAATCAGTCTTATATGAGGGAAAGTGTTAAGGTCTTTTCACGCATTTGCAAACAGAGTAGACCCGGATCATACAGATCCTAAAGGAGCCGTGTGATAAGGGTCTTCTCTGTTTGCTGATGGAATTACATAGATCTGATTCTATGGTTTCTGCACCAATACCAAAAAGGAATTATGCCATTATAAAACATTGGCTCAATATTCGTGACGTCATAATTTCTGACATGAATATTCAACAAAGGAAAGGTTAACCTGTTATTTCATGAACATCCCCGTAAGAACTGGGTCCATGCTTATAAAGATTTTAGTTGAGTCTGAGTTCGTTCTCAAGCTTTTTTATTGGCCAGATGTGAGCCTGAGTTCGTTCTCAAGTTTTTGATTGGTCAGATTTGAGCCTTTGGCTCAAATCTGACCAATCAAAAGCTTGAGAACAAACTTTTCTAGCGGTATTTGAACAAGAGAGTGTTTGTCCATGGCAGAACTTGTACAATAAGATTTATATACACGGGGTTCTACTGTAATAATAATAATTATTATTATATAAACAACCATCATAGCCGACCATAGCCGACCCTGATCGGGCAACTCCTACAGGAGCTGTCAGATCTGGGTCAACTCTGTCTACTAAGGCAATAAAAAGCGGTCGGTTTAGTAAAGATTTATTGTATCTGGAAACAAAACTGCATGGAGACCGTAGTTATCGCTGAACGAAATGACTGGGTCGAAGGTTATAAAACCTCTGAGCCTGAGTCTGAGATCATTCATAAGTATCTGATAGGTCAGATTCAAAGCAAGCTCCGAATCTGACCAATCAGATGATTGAGAATGATCTTAGACTCAAGCAAAATGTTTCATACCAGAGGTCGGTCTTATATAGAATGTCTGAATTGGCTCAGACGTTATAAAACATTTTACTTGAGTCTGTGTCCATTATCAGACATCTAATTGGTCAGATTTTGAGTTGCACTCAAGTTCTGACCAATCAGATACTGGAGACTGAACTCAAACTCAAGACTTGAGATCCCGTACTCACAAAGGATTGAGTTATCCAACATTGAATAAGGACTCAATTTGTAATTTTTTTTAATTCTTCCATATGCTTTTATCACTGTTGAATATAATTTACATTCAATTAAGAATGTCATAAATGGAAAATATAATAAGCCAAATATATTTTTAATAGATTCAAGACAGGGAATTTGATCCTGGTCCTGGTCCGCATCACCTGGTCCTTTGTAAAACACGCAACCCACACACGGCTTTCGGTAGATACAATAATCACAATCACAATTCAACACATTAACATACACAAATCAACACATTAGAAAGAACATTCAATTTGGTAAGAAATTTGATCAACGAGAAATTATATTGATGTATCATGTTGCAGTGTAATATTACTCAAAATTCAGACGGCAAGTTTATCTATAGATAAAGTAAAAACAAAAATTAGAACTTGTGTAGTTTTGAAACCATTGTGATAAATAGGGCATTTGCTCCTATGGAGCAAATGCTCTATTTATCAAAATGTTTTCAAAAAGTGACTTTTAAGAGGCGTCAAAAGGCGTCAATATTGGGGAATGTGGTATATTAAACTTTAATCCCGTTTGCCTTGTGACAGATAAATAAATCAGCGCGTCGTCTCGTTAAATATTTTTGAATCGATATGCATGAATATTCATGGAACACATAATGACATCATGTGAATTTGTTAGCTGAATTTTTTATAATGGTCTATGAACACATGGTGTTTGGGCCGTTGCAGAAACTGCAGAAATCACACATACCGTAATCTCCCTTATAAACGCACCCACTCTATAACACGCCCCTTACTTCTGGATGAAAACTAATGATAAATAAAATACCGCCATTTTTTCTAATGATTTTCGATTTTGTACATGTAATCGAGGGATTTGGGAATAAATTGGTTGGGTCAGTAAACAACTAGGGCTTCTGCGTAACAGTTCAACACAAATGAGTCTGTTCTACACGGTGTGTGTGTGTCATTTGCGATGCTCGGAATAATGACCTACGTTTACCACCTCCAGCCTCTCTAAAGCCATAACGAGAAAAATGCTGCAAAATATTCAGGCACTTGCAAACAAAATCGTTATTGCCGTCTTATCTGGTTCTACTCTGTTTGCAAACAGAGCAAGGCGTCAGAATGCGTGTGTATCAGGTAAATGGTTAAAGATGTATTATGCGCATTTTTCGTATTAATCAATTAAAAATTCTGAAGGATGGTGATCCCCCGAAAGCAAAAATTGCAACACAAAAAGAGAAAATTGCAGACTCGGTTTTATTGAGTCTGTTCATGAGCAGTAATTGAAAGTGCAACACTGCTCACGCCCCCTAGCACCGGCTTAAGCGGTATTCAATTTTCAGAACAAGAAGTACTGAAATTCATGATCTCGAAGGATCAGAAGGTATAACAACACTGAGAATGAAGTACGGGGCGACGTTTTACGGCCGCCGCACAAGCACTTATCACCTGCTGTTGTGAAGATTATAAATTCTGAAGGGTGGTGATCCCCCGAAAGCAAATATGGCAACACAAAAAGAGAAAATTGCAGACTCGGTTTTATTGAGTCTGTTCATGAGCAGTAATTGAAAGTGCAACACTGCTCACGCCCCCTAGCACCGGTAACACAAGAAGCTGTACACGTATACATACAATGAAAATAATGCTTACAACCCATTTTCCGACAGGATATACTTGTTCAGCTAAATATTATTGATATCCGAATACTGCTAAATTATTAAAAAGGAACCTCCTTTTTAGAACGGAAATTTGTACGGAAATCAGCGGACATCTTCGGCCAAGTTCTGAATGACTCCAATTCTATTTCTGAACAATGCTTTGAATATCAATCAGGTTGATATCACATGTACAATGGCTAACACTGGCTGTTGACCATATATACATCGAATGAGTATATCCGGTATGTAAATTTGAATCTTACGACAGATTCCAGTCAATGGCGAACGCCGTTCCGTTGATTCCCGTAGCAGTGCATATTTCTATGTTTTCGACACAAATAACCATTTACTAACCGTACTGTTTAGTGTTTAATAAGTGTCAAGGTACATAGATTCCGATTCTGAAGTCAGTTTGAAACGCAAAATATGCGGACATTTGCGCAGGATACAATATTTTAATTCTGTTTTAGATTTATCAGTTTATTCCACCAGTCTCTTATAACTCTATGCAGAGCGACTGTGTATATGTATATTAACCATTGTCTTTGTATCTATAGATGTCCCTTTCATGCCTTAGCAAACAGAGTAGATCCATACGGCTCCTGTGGGAGCTGTCTGATCAGAGTCTGCTCTGTTTGCTTATTGAATAATTAACTCTGATTCTACAGTTTCAGCCAATACCAAAATATCCTGTGTACATATGCCATTATAAAAAATTCAGCTACTAAAATAAATATTCAATATTTCATTATTTTTACATGAATATTCAAGGAGTAAAGGATTAAGTATGTGTTGTATTTTATCATGACACATGCAGATGAGTTTGTAATAAAGGATCAACATTTATATAGTAAAATCTCGATTATTCGAACACTCAACTACGTATCGTTATTGATCTTCAAGACTGGTGGCAGCTTAATGCAGGGTGAAAGTCATACAGAAAGCTCCTCTATGCGCTGTCTATATGACTTCAACCCTGCATTAAGCAGTCACCTGCCTATAAGGGTCTAAATTCTTCTTTTATTAACCCTTTCGCTGCCAAACTCTGTCGTCTGCTAACTTTGTCGTCTGCTACAAATTTTCATTCTTTTGATTTTCTTCATTTTTGTTTCAAAAACATAGTAACAGTAACAAACAGTTTGGATCCTGATGAGACGCCGAGTTACTCGGCGTCTCATCTGGATCCAAACAGTTTGCATAGGTAATCACAGATCCGGCATTGGCAGCGAAAGGGTTAAAATTTCGAATTATCGAGAAGTGACAGTATGTTTAGCTTTAAAAGAAGAACATCTAAAATGCAATTACTCTCGTAGGCAATGGCCCGATTAGAGTCCCTTAGGACTTTCCTTGACCGATTTTGTCACTACAGAATACAGAATGTCATGTTGCTGAAAATCAATATTCATATTTCGCATGCTATGGGCAAAATTGTGACAACATTAATTTTGCAAGTAATTTGGATGCAGGTGAGGCGCCGAGTGGCATGACTTCAGAGGTCCAGATAGAATAAATATATTAAAACATTTTCAAAAATAAATTCTTTAGTACTCCACAAAACAGTATGTTGTGACCACTCTTTAGAATCGTCACAATAATAGGGTTTGATGGAGAAATGACGATTTAAGTATTTGAGTACAGACTAATCTGTTGGCTTTGTAATATCATCCAATAATTTGCTTAACCTTTAGCCTGCTATGGGAGGATGAGTGAATACCTATGCAAACAGTTTGGATCCAGATGAGACGCCGAGTAACTCGGCGTCTCATCAGGATCCAAACTGTTGGACACTCTGAATGCATTTTGGTAGACAAATTGATTAT
Organism: Azorinus chamasolen; assembly: GCA_963576725.1. NCBI lineage: Eukaryota > Metazoa > Mollusca > Bivalvia > Cardiida > Solecurtidae > Azorinus > Azorinus chamasolen. The sequence continues at coordinate 52,754,856 of OY755246.1, read as the reverse complement.
AGCTTGAATTTTGAAAATGTAATAGGTGAAAAATTCTGTAAAAATAATTTGCTCAGCAGGCTAAAGGTTAAATCCAGGCGAAATGTCGAGAACTGAAATGCATTGAAGCTAATTATAATACTGACATAGGTGTGGTATGGTATGGTTTGGTTTGGTTTGGTTTGGTTTGGTATGGTTTGGTTTGGTATGGTATGGTTTGGTTTGGTGGTGTGGTTTGGTGGTGTGATTTGGTGTGGTATGGTATGGTATGGTATGGTTTGGTTTGGTATGGTTTGGTATGGTTTGGTTTGGTTTGGTTTGGTATGGTATGGTATGGTATTGGTATGGTTTGGTTTGGTATGGTATGGTATGGTATGGTATGGTATGGTATGGTATGGTATGGTATGGTATGGTATGGTATGGTATGGTATGGTATGGTATGGTATGGTATGGTATGGTATGGTATGGTATGGTATGGTATGGTATGGTATGGTATGGTATGGTATGGTATGGTATGGTATGGTATGGTATGGTATGGTATGGTATGGTTTGGTTTGGTTTGGTGGTGTGGTTTGGTGGTGTGGTTTGGTGTGGTATGGTATGGTATTGTTTGGTTTGGTTTGGTTTGGTATGGTATGGTTTGGTTTGGTATGGTATGGTATGGTATGGTTTGGTATGGTATGGTATGGTATGGTATGGTATGGTATGGTATGGTATGGTATGGTATGGTATGGTATGGTATGGTATGGTATGGTATGGTATGGTATGGTATGGTATGGTAATGGTATGGTATGGTATGGTATGGTATGGTATGGTATGGTATGGTATGGTATGGTATGGTATGGTACGGTACGGTACGGTACGGTACGGTACGGTACGGTACGGTACGGTACGGTACGGTACGGTACGGTACGGTACGGTACGGTACGGTACGGTACGGTACGGTACGGTACGGTACGGTACGGTATGGTATTGTTTTGTTGTTTTGTTGTTTTGTTGTTTTTGTTTTTGTTTTTGTTTTTGTTTTTGTTTTGTTTTGTTTTGTTTTGGTGTGTTTTGGTGTGTTGTGTTGTGTTGTGTTGTGTTGTGTTGTGTTGTGTTGTGTTGTGTTGTGTTGTGTTGTGTTGTGTTGTGTTGTGTTGTGTTGTGTTGTGTTGTGTTGTGTTGTGTTGTGTTGTGTTGTGTTGTGTTGTGTTGTGTTGTGTTGTGTTGTGTTGTGTTGTGTTGTGTTGTGTTGTGTTGTGTTGTGTTGTGTTGTGTTGTGTTGTGTTGTGTTGTGTTGTGTTGTGTTGTGTTGTGTTGTGTTGTGTTGTGTTGTGTTGTGTTGTGTTGTGTTGTGTTGTGTTGTGTTGTGTTGTGTTGTGTTGTGTTGTGTTGTGTTGTGTTGTGTTGTGTTGTGTTGTGTTGTGTTGTGTTGTGTTGTGTTGTGTTGTGTTGTGTTGTGTTGTGTTGTGTTGTGTTGTGTTGTGTTGTGTTGTGTTGTGTTGTGTTGTGTTGTGTTGTGTTGTGTTGTGTTGTGTTGTGTTGTGTTGTGTTGTGTTGTGTTGTGTTGTGTTGTGTTGTGTTGTGTTGTGTTGTGTTGTGTTGTGTTGTGTTGTGTTGTGTTGTGTTGTGTTGTGTTGTGTTGTGTTGTGTTGTGTTGTGTTGTGTTGTGTTGTGTTGTGTTGTGTTGTGTTGTGTTGTGTTGTGTTGTGTTGTGTTGTGTTGTGTTGTGTTGTGTTGTGTTGTGTTGTGTTGTGTTGTGTTGTGTTGTGTTGTGTTGTGTTGTGTTGTGTTGTGTTGTGTTGTGTTGTGTTGTGTTGTGTTGTGTTGTGTTGTGTTGTGTTGTGTTGTGTTGTGTTGTGTTGTGTTGTGTTGTGTTGTGTTGTGTTGTGTTGTGTTGTGTTGTGTTGTGTTGTGTTGTGTTGTGTTGTGTTGTGTTGTGTTGTGTTGTGTTGTGTTGTGTTGTGTTGTGTTGTGTTGTGTTGTGTTGTGTTGTGTTGTGTTGTGTTGTGTTGTGTTGTGTTGTGTTGTGTTGTGTTGTGTTGTGTTGTGTTGTGTTGTGTTGTGTTGTGTTGTGTTGTGTTGTGTTGTGTTGTGTTGTGTTGTGTTGTGTTGTGTTGTGTTGTGTTGTGTTGTGTTGTGTTGTGTTGTGTTGTGTTGTGTTGTGTTGTGTTGTGTTGTGTTGTGTTGTGTTGTGTTGTGTTGTGTTGTGTTGTGTTGTGTTGTGTTGTGTTGTGTTGTGTTGTTTTGTTTTGGTGTGTTTTGTTTTGGTGTGTTTTGTTTTGTTTTGTTTTGTTTTGTTTTGGTGTGTTGTGTTGTGTTGTGTTGTGTTGTGTTGTGTTGTGTTTTGTTTTGTTTTGTTTTGTTTTGTTTTGTTTTGTTTTGGTGTGGTGTGGTGTGGTGTGGTGTGGTGTGGAATTTTTTGGTTTTTTTTGTCTTTGGTTTTGATTTGATTTTTTCTATGAATATCAATTGTCTGAATGATTATAAAGGTATAATGAACAAGGACAATTTTGGCCAAGAGCAGAAACTGTGGGATCAAATCAATGTTGTTGCATAGGTACATAAAGCAGACCCTGGTCAGGTGGCTCCTGTAGGAACTGTCTGATCTAAGTCTACTCTATTTGTATAGGTTCTTCCAAAATTTACAAGGCGATACAGAATGCATCACTACGCATAATCTGGAAACACATGCACCAGCTGAATGCAAGTCTTAAGCTGTGAACTAGAGAAATTGTTCAGATTAGAAATCGGATGACTCGAACATCTGATATATCGAGGTAATTTGAATGGTCTGTTGAAGTTCGAGGTATCGAAGTTCAGCTGTATATACGTATGTTGAAGACTGCAAAGAGTAGATTCAGATCATACGGCTGCTGTAGGAGCAGTCTGATCAGGGCCTGCACTGATTGCTTATGACGTAATATAGATACGATTCTACAGTTTCTGCCATGGCCAAATATTCCTGTGTCAATGTACCATTATAACAATGTATTTAAATAATATTCATGACACCATGCTCTGTTTGTTTTTGGGTGCTATAGATCTGATTCTACAGTTTAAAAAATCATCAAATCTATATTAATTATGTCATTCTTACATGACTATTCATGAAGTAGTGTGTTAAACATCCGGAATTAAAACCAATTTAAGGGATCGATGTAGACAATTTTTACTGTACAATAGTCTACAGTGGCCATCAAAAATAGGTACAATTATGGGTCTGTAAGGCAGGTAGTAGCTTAATGCAGGTAAAAAGGAATGCAGAAAGCTCATATGGGAGCTTTCTGCATTACGTTTGCTTTGCATTAAGCAACCACCTTCTTTGTAAGACGTCTGTGTTCAATAAATGAAAGGCCGCTTAGGATGGGATCTACTGTATATGCGATTGACGATTGTTGTTTGGTCGACTTATTATGACCTGTTGATTTGACCGTTCGTTGTGTTCACCTCTTCTAAAACATTCTTCTCCTTCAATTGTTAGCTGTGTAGGATTTCCAATACCCACCTTAACACGCTACTCCGCTATCTACAACCTGACTCGAACATTTGCAAACAGCTTGGATCAAGAAACCCGGCGTCTCATCAGGATCTAAGCTGTTTGACACCCGGTCAATACTTTTTTCAAAAGCTTAATTGCATCGGGCGTAGTAAAAACCGAACAGATCAAACATTTGAGCAGACATTTTTTTTTCACAACATGGTAAGGGCTTTTAAAGTACTACTGGTACAAACCATTCACATTATAAGTGGTATATTTACCAATTAAGCTCTGTGACTGCGGCAGACGAGCGTACTGTCATTTGAAAACAGTGTAGACCCAGATCAGAGGGCTCCCGGAGGAGCCCTCTGATCAGGGTCTGCACTGTTTGTCAGAGTATGATTTGGGAGAGGAGTTTGAATGACCTACTGAATGAACTAGACCGTTAAACTATGATAGACCATTCCATTTTGAATAGTCAGCATTCAAAGAGTAAACTTTTTACACTTAACCCTTTCCCTGTTCTATGTTTATTTAGAAATTGCAGCACCTACTGAATTATCATGGACAAAATAGTTATATACTGATATACGTGATGTTGAACATTATGGCCATTTTAAAAACTAAAGAAACAGATCTATTAAATTCCATTAGCAAACAGAGCAGACCCTGGTCTGGGTCTACTATGTTTGCAAATGTGTGAAAATACGCTTATATGAAGGAAACGAATTGGATTCAGACGAGCCGCCCAGTAGGACCCAAACTGTTTGGGACATTGAATGCAGTTTTAATAAGAAACGAAGAAAAGTAATGCTTTTTTTAAATTTCAGCAGACGAGAATATTTGCAGACGAAAATAATTTGTCTGCAAATAATTTATAAATAAATACTTGAATTGCTCTGATCTAATATTTCGACCACTAAGGGCCCTTTTCAAAGATTATCATGATAAAAACATGATAATATTTGAAAAAGACCCTCAGTGGTCGAAATATTAGATCAGAGCAATTCAAGTATTTATGTATTATATTAATTCCCTATTTTGGAATATTTTCTTCATTGAAAATAATTTAGCAAGCAGATATGTGTTGTATTTACCAATACTTTGAATGGCTTCAAGATTGTCTAAAATCGGGCCTTGAAACTGTTATTTTTATTGGTTCAGCTTATAGAAAATATTTGTAGAATAAGTTGGTAAGCTTTCAATGTTTACTAAGTCACATGATCATTCCTGGTCGCGCATTGCTTTTACCCGCCGACTAAAAATAGTATCTGCTTAAATCTGGATCTGGTGAAAGCTTGAATATTTCCGGTTCGACAAAGCGTTTGATGATCGTCTGACCGAGTGTCAAACAGCTTGGATTCTGACGAGATGCTGAGTTACTCGACGTCTCGCCTGGGTCTAGGCTGTTTGCAAATTCCGAACAGGTCGCGACTAGCTGGATAAGGGTTGGTGTACAGCAGAAGTGGCCACCAAAAGGAGGTCTAATTATGGGTCTGTAATGCAGGTGGTTTTATGGGTCTGTAATGCAGGTGGTTGCTTAATGCAGGGCAAAAGTAATGCAGAAAGCTCCTATAGGAGCTTTCTGCATCACTTTTGCCCTGCATTAAGCAACCACCTACTTTTAAAGACTCTTATGTTTCAATAAATGAATGACCGCTTAGGACAGGTCATGCTGTATGCTGAACATGTTCTGCAACTTTCAGCTATTTGCACATTAAGTTTACCCTTTACTCCATGAATATGTATCAGTTTAACTCCGCCCTCATTGCATATTTATGATCTAAAATAGTATTTTGATATGTATATATTGGCAATCATTTCTATGAAAGGCAGGAAAAACGCATGCCCAAATGAGCCTGAGCGCAAACCGAGCAGACCCTGATATGGGTCTACCTTGTTTGCAAAAAGGCATAGAGAAATGTATTTAAAGAGTATAGTAACGTTTATAAAATGCCGTCTGCTTCAATTCTGAAAGGTTTTTCTTTTTATTTCTATTCAAAATTGCAATTAGTGTTAAACAGATTGGATCCTGATTAGATGCCGATTTACTCGGCATTTAGTTTGGAACCAAACTATAACCAAATACAGTAGAATATGTCCTAAGCCGCCATTCATTTATTGAATATAGCAGTCTTGAAAAGCAGGTGGTTGCTTAATGCAGAGCAAAAGTAATACAGAAAGCTCCTATAGGAGCTTTCTGTATTACTTTTGATCTGCATTCAGCTACCACGTGTCTCACAAACCCATAATTCGACCTCTTTTTAATGGCCGCTTCAGACAGGTTCTAATGTATTCGCCACTAGCGCGCAGATTAAACCCTTTCCTTCATAGGCTATTTTTAGACCCAACCTCTTTGAATGAATCTACCCAAAAGGAGCATTTACTAGAGAAAAGGAAAATTTTAGAATTTTGTAGTTTGAAATCATTGTGATAAATAGAGCATTTGCTCCTATATGAGCAAATGCTCTATTTATCACAATGGTTTCAATAAGTTACTTTTACAGAGGCGTAGAAAGGCGTAGTTATGGGGGGAAAGGGTTAAACCAAATGCAATGAGGATTTACCACTATTTCAAGGAGAATCACGTTTTCAAGCACAGGGAATGTTTCAGTAATATTTCAACAAAGCATTTGTGGTCTACTGTTTTTACTTTGGTTAGGAACTGTTTTTTGGTATTTTCCACCATTTCTTTTAAAAGTCAAAATATTTGCCACTTTTCGAGGAGACTCACGTTTTAGGCAAAAGAACTTTTTCAAGTAAATTAATTTATTCGTGGTCTGCTTGTTTTGCTTCAACTATCAAAATTTGCAATGTTTTTTTTTCCCCATTTATATTCAAACAGTCCAAGTATTTGCCACTATGCAAGGAGAAGCACGTGTTCAAGCACAAGAACATTTGAGTAACGTTCAAGTAAAGCATCGACTGTCTGCAAATACTTTTTGCTTCGGCTATCAAAATTATTGATATTTTCCACACATTTCTTCACAAGCAGAGACAAAATATTTGCCAATACTTCGGGGGAATCACGTTTTCAAACACAAGTACTTATGCAGTAACTTTAACCCTTTCCTCCATAAATACGCCTTTGTAAAAATCACCCATTTGAAACCACTGTGATAAATAGAGCATTTGCTCCTATAGGAGCAAATGCTCTATTTATCACAATATTTTCAAACGACAAAATTTAAAAAAAATCCTTTTCTCTAGTTAATGCTCCTTTTGGGTAGATTTATTCAAAGTGTTTGGATCTAAAAATAACCTATGAGGTAATGGGTTGTGTTCTGTAAGCGGTTGCGTGTTTCAGTATTCAAAATTGTTGATTGTTTTACCCATTTTTTCAGTCAAATTATCAAATAGTTTAGATCCTAATGGCACGCCAACATTATGTTACATCTTATACCACAGAGGTCCAGATAAGATGCGTAAATTAAAAACATTTCCCGGTATTATAAGTTCTTTATTTCTCCACCAAACCCTATGCCTAGGGTTTGGTGGAGAAATGGCGATTAACATTTGAGTACATACCTTTATTTGTAGATCTGCATATGAATTTAACCCTTTCCTCCATAGGCTATTTTAGACACAACCTCTTTGAATCAATCTACCGAAAAGGAGCATTTACTAGTGAAAAGGAAAAGTTTAGAATTGTGTAGTTTTGAAACCATTGTGATAAATAGAGCATTTGCTCATATAGGAACAAATCCTCTATTTATCACGATGGTTTCAAGAAGTATTTTAGAGGCGTAGAAAGGGTTAAATCAATGACTGCATGGCAAATCCGTAGGAACAATGCTCTATTTATCACAAGGGTTTCATAAAGTGTCTTTTACAGAGGCGTAAAAAGGCGTATAAATTTATGGAGGAAAGGGTTAAATAAATACATAGGTTAATTATCCCATTGTTGTCTATGGAGTTCGTAAGAACGAGAGCGACGGCGATGTAACACGAAGTACCGTAAAATCTCGATTATTCGAAATTTTAATATAGAATTTAGACCATTTTAGGCAATTGGCTGTTTAATGCAGGATGGAAGTCATGCAAAGAGCTCCCATGCAGAAAGCTCCTATGGGAGCTTTCTGCATGGCTTCCACCCTGTATTAAGCTTGTCTACCGATACGTATTTTGGTGTTCGAATAATCGAGATTTTATTGTAGTTGATCATAATTATAACCTAACGTGTTTTCACGCATCTGCAAACACAGTAGACCTCTATAGGAGCAGTCTAATCAGGGTCTGCTCTGTTTGCTAATGGATTTTGATAGATGTTTCTTTAGTTTCTAAAATAGCTACACTGTTCCGCCTTCCATAACTACATTATCCATGAATATTCAGTAGGTGTTGAAATTTGCATAATGAACATGGAATAGGGAAAGCAGCGGTTTTATGCAAGGCAAACTCCTCTGGGAGAAAAATGGAGAAAATAGGTGCGCATTGAGAATGAATCAGACGACAATTTTTGCAGACGAATTTTTCTCATATTTGGAGTTGGTGTTTCACCCTACACATTCAAGACGACAGATTTTATGCAGACGAAAAGTTTCTCAGTCTTGGAGGTAATAATAATTCCTAAAACACCTTTAAGTTGACTTTGCAACAGGTCGATATAACGTGCATGTAGCTTTTTGGTGGAAAATAAATGTATATAATGTGGAAGACTATCCGTATGCTCAGATCTCTAGAATTCCATTAGCAAACAACAGATCCTGGTCAGACGTCGGATCTGGGTCTATCCTGTTTGCAAATGCGTGAAAATGCGTTTATTTATATGAGGGAAAAGGTTAAGCTACTATCAGTCTTACAGACTGATACACTCTTTCTAATGATTGCTTTATAGGGGTTATACAAACTGATACACTCTTTCTAATGATTGCTTTATAGGGGTTATACAAACTGATACACTCTTTCTAATGATTGCTTTATAGGGATTACACAAACTGATACACTGTTTTTAATGATAGCTTTATCGGGGTTATACAAACTGATACACTCGTTGTAATGATTCCTTTATAGAGGTTTTAACTGATGCTCGTTTAATAGTTTAATTGTTTTATAAAATGATTGTTTTATTGATGTTTTACTAACTGATATACTTGTAATGATTCCTTTATAGAGGTTTTACAAACGGATATTCTCTTTTTAATGATCGCTTTAGAGATTTACACAATCGTTGCTTTATAGAGGTTATACAAACTGATATATACATTGTAATGATTCGTTTATGGAGGTTAAAATTATTGCTTTATAGAGGTTATACAAACTAATATACACATTGTAATGATTGCTTTGTAGAGGTTTTACAAACTTGTACTCTTTTTAATGATTGCTTTATAGAGATTTACAAATCATTGCTTTATAGAGGTTATACAAACTAATATACACATTGTAATGATTGCTTTGTAGAGGTTTTACAAACTGATACTCTTTTTAATGATTGCTTTATAGAGATTTACAAAATCGTTGCTTTATAGGTTATACAAACTGATATACACGTTGTAATGATTGCTTTAGAGGTTTTACAAACTTATACTCTTTTTAATGATTTCTTTAAAGAGGTTTTAAAAATACAGTAAAACCCAACTAATGCGACCACCAAAAACAGGTATAATTACGAATGGTAGAGGCAGGGTGAAAGTAATGCAGAAGCTCCTATAGGAGCTTTCTGCATTACTTACGTCCTGCATTAAGCAACTGAAGACAGTCATGTTTGTTCATTAAGTAGTCGCATTAGAGGGGTTCTACTGTAATTGCTTTATAAAGGTTATACAAACTGATACTCTCCCTAAACATTGCTTTGTAGAGGTTTTACAAAATGATTCCTTTATAGAAGTTTTACAGACAGATACACTTTTTTTAAGATTGTTTCATCGATACCTTACAAACCGATACTCTTTTTAATGACTGCTTTATAGAGTACTCTTTTATGATAAACTGATACACTTTTATATAATTGCTTTATACAGGTTTTCCAAACAGATACCCTTTTTAACGATCGCTTTACAGGGGTTTTACAGTATATAATGTTTTTTTAAATTTTAACCCCAGAAGTAGGAAAAGGTTTAAAACTAACCCCTTACTTGATGGATATTTATGCATGATTCTATCTATGATTTAATACTTGTATACAAACATAAAATAAGAAAAAAATATTGCCTTGATAACTATAAATAATCTAATATAAAAGCAAACAGAGCAGACTCTGAGTGTAGAAGTCATCTTATCCGAGTCTACTCTGTTTGTAAAGGCATAAATTGGAAGGGTTATCAAAAAAAGATTTTATCCCTTTCCCTGATAGACATCTTTTGACATCTTTGCAAACGGAGTAGACCCAAATAAGTCGGCTCCTGTAGGAGCCGTCTGATCTTGATCTACTCAGTTGCTTATAAAATTATACAGATCTGATTCTACAGTTTCTACAACAGCCAAAATGCCCCGAGTTCATATATCATTACAAAAATTCAGCTGATAAATAATCATGGTCATTATTTCTTACATAAATATTCGTCACGTATAGGGTTAATTATAACACTGACCATGTCTATAAAAGGAGTTGAATAAAACAGCCACTCGTGTATAGGTTACTGGTTGATATACCTTTTGAACAAAATTCTGGAGAAAGATAAAAACAGAGCAACAGATAATGGTGCGTATTCAAATACTAAAATCGTCATTTCTCCAACAAACCCTATGTTGTGACCACTCTTTAGAATCGACTCGAAAAGACGATTTTAACGAGTGGTCACACTATAGGGTTTTGTGGAGAAATAAAGGAGCTATTCTTGAAAATGTTTTAATCTACGCATTTTATCTGCGACTCTGTAAAAATACACATATGGTACGCAAAACCCATTACATATGCATATACTTTTTGAAAGCAAGATTGAAGTCAGAGCAACAGATAAAGGTGCGTACACAAATACTAAAATCGTCATTTCTCCACCAATGACTATGTTGTAACCACTCTTTAGAATCGTCTCTTCGAGACGATACTAAAGAGTGGTCACAACATAGGGATTGGTGGAGAAGAAACTGTTTTAATTTACGCATCCTATCTGGACCTCTGTTGAACTTACACAAAAAGTATCTCCTTGTGTATCATGGCTGTATCAATCAGCCAAGGACCAGGGTTCCAGAACAAGGGAGTCAAGCAAATGCGATACTTCTTATTTCTCCACCAAACAGCTAATTTATTTGTAGCTATGGGTTTGGAGGAGAAATGAAACCATTGCTCAACACTTTGAATGCGAGAAACAAGTGCACTGGCATTTGAAAACAGTGTAGACCCAAACCAGAGTGTTCTTAAAGGAGGTCTCTGATCAGGGTCTGCACAGTTTGCCATTCAAAACATTTCTTGCAATTTTTTGCCTTCCAAACTGCAATGACCCAGTTGTCCAATACTGACTGGTCATTCCACTTTGAATATTAATCATTCAAAGGACAACCCCTCTAATCTGGAGCCCTTGGGCCTCTCTTAAAAAAGATCCTTCGACCAAAATTATCGGAAGTCCAAAGTCATGACAATGGTTACTCCCTGCATAGCTGAAATTATCTCACATTTAAGAGTGCAACCATTAATCAGGGTTGCCACAAACCAGAGTAAACAAAATTCCCTGACAATTCCAATGACATTTCCCTGACATAATTTCAAATTTCCCTGACACATTTCATCGCGAAATTTGGGTCTTTCTGTCATAATTTCTGTAATACGTAATGGATTTTTAAAATATATAACATTCATTCTCATGTTTTCAAAATTCCCTGACAATTCCCTGACATTTGCCTATATTTTCAAAATTCCCTGACGGTTCTCAAAATTCCCTGACAATTCCCTGACCTTGAAAAAATTTAAATTTCCCTGACTTTTCCCTGACACGTGGCAACCCTGTTAATCCTTTACTCCATGAATATTCATGAAATAATGACACCATGAATATTAATTAGATCAATTGTTACAATATCACATGGACAGAGCAGATCCTGAGCAGAGGGCTCCTATAGGAGTCGTCTGATCTGGGTCTTCTCTGTTTGCAAATGTGTAGAAAAGTGTTTTTATGGAGCAACCAAGGGTTAAGGCTTAACTTCATATCACAGAAATTATCGCAGGTTTTAACATATGACAATCACAATTGGAACTTTCGGAACTCAACTTACGATAACTTCAGTTGAACGATCTTTCAAAAGACGGGGCCCCTGAGGGACATTCTTAATAATAACAACTTCAATAACTAGTGTTTCTCACTCTTTTATCAGATCAGTCAAACTAGTAACATGTCAGTTGCATTGTACTGCACAAAATACAATGGACAGGATGGTACAATGTGTATTCAATAACAGCCCAGTAGTCGGAGTGGTACAGTGGAACCTGAGTATATAGTGACAATAAGATAAATAAATATGGGAGTCTGTAAAAGCGGGTGGGTGCTTAATGCAGGATGAAAGTTAAGCAGAAAGCTCCTAGATGGAGCTTTCTGCATAACTTTAATCCTGCATTAAGCTATCACCTTTTTTTAAACCCCTAGACTTATTTTGGATGGTCACTGTATATAGGTTCTACCGTGTATCAAAACAGTATACAACAAGGCAGTCTTGCATTACTATCGTACAAAACTCTGCACTTGTGTGTACGAGTTTTTTAAACACCCCTCTACTCTATAATGGCCTGAAGATAGGTCCAGGTTGGAGGGGAGGGGCGCATTCATTATGATTAACGAATCCAACAGTCATAAAGGTTAAAATATTAACAATTAGTGGATGTCAATCTAACAACGTCTCAATGCCAATGATACAGCGAACTTTCTTTCACACCAGTAATCCAGTACTATGGTAGATATACAAGGTTTTATTTGAGCAAACTTAGGAAAGCATGGGGTGTAAAAAACTGTATTAACCCTTTCCTCCATAAATACGCCTTTCTATGCCTCTGTAAAAATCATCTGTTGAAACCATTGTGATAAATAGAGCATTTGCTCCTATAGGAGCAAATGCTCTATTTATCACAATGGCTTTAAGCTACAAAATTCTAACATTTCCCTTTTCTCTAGTTAATGTTCCTTTTGGGTAGATCTATTCAAAGTGGTTGGATCTAAAAATAGCCTATGGGGGAAAGGGTAAAATGCTTTCTTAACCCTTTCAATGCTGAATTTTCAAATGGACGATTCCAAAACTTTCAAACAGGTCCATGCTTACTGTGAATATTCAGGGATGTACCTTTAAAAGAAACATGTCACATGACAAACAGTGCAGATCCTGATGAGAGGGCTCCTCCTGGGGCCCTCTCATCTGGGTCTACACTGTTTACAAAGGACATTCCTGACTCGTGTCCCGCACTGAAAGGGTTATACCATAACATGGGCTTAGCACAAAACTTTTTATTGTAACTATATAATTATACATTATACAAATTTTAAAAGCATTTTTTATAAAATGAAATGCTTTCTCAAATTTTCAAAGCTGATTTTTTCTTTTCTTTTCATTAACCCTTTCCCTGTTTAATATTCATGGAAGAAATGATGACATCATGAATATTAATTAGCACTGTTTTTGTAATGGTACATATACACAGGATTTGTTGGTATTGGTAGAAACTGTAAAATCTGATCTATATCATTTTATAATCAAACAGAGTAGACCCTGATCAGACGGCTCCTATAGGATCCATCTGATCTGGGTCTACTTTGTTTGCAATTGCGTGAAAATGTGTTGGAAAGGAAAGGGTTAAAAACTTATAAGAAATTGTTAACATTTTTTTTTTATAATTATGACATGCCAAGTTATTCAGAATTCCATCTGGATCAAAACTGTTCGCAAAGGATTCAACCCATAAATTGCAGTTTCAAGTTTTGCCCTAAGCCCTAAATAAGCAGTATGGATCTCCATGTTACAAGCAACAATGGTTCTAGCTCATGGGCTTAACCCTTTCCCTGTTCTGTAGTTAGGCCAAATTTCAATACCTACTGCATATTCATTAACAAAATAGTTTTAAAGAAATATGGAAGGTGGAAACAGATCTATCAAATTCTATTAGCAAACAGAGTAGACCCTGATCAGACGGCTCCTCTAGGAGCCGTCTGATCTGGGTCTACTCTGTTTGCAAATGCATGAAAACATGTTTATATGAGGGAAAGGGTTAAGCAATTCTATCAGACCTTGTCTATCATTTATCACTAATAATATGTCATATGCTGAATTGTCTCCTTCAGTTCTGGAAGTAGAGTTTTTCACGCATTTCTTTTCCAAAACAAGCTAGCTGCACCCCACTGAAAAAGGGTGACCTGGGGCCCGTTTTACGAAAATGTGTAAGAATGAAATTTTTGTTCTAACATGAGATGACTGCAACTGATAGTCATCTGACTGGCGTCTACTCTGTTTGCAAAGGCATTTCTATCAGGTAATGGGTTAATATGCGAGCCATTGTTTTGGGCAAACCTTGTATACTGTAGGACTGAAGAGATATTATATATGTTAGATATTATCAAATAGTTCACTATTTAATCAGGACTTTGTTAAAGAAAACTACAATGTGTTAAATTAAGGTTTACCCTTTCCCTGTTACATATTTATGTAGGACATAATGACATCATGAATATTTATTAGCTGATTTTTTATAATGGCATATGTACATATGAATATTTGGTATTGTAGAATCTATATTTAGATCTATTATTATTTGATAAACGAACAGAGCAAACCCTGATTAGACAGCTCCTATGTGAGCCATCTGATCTGGGTCTATTATGTTTGCAAAAGTGTGAAAAAATGTTTGTATGAGGGAAAGGGTTTAATGGCTACTGACTTTATGAGATTGGTGAGGAGTAGACATAAAACATGTAAAACATCTTTGTAACAAACAGAAGTTATATATTCATAATGAGTATTTCACAATAAAGGAGAGAAAAAAACACTGCCAATTAACAGAGACATGTTCGTCTTTAAAATTGGTAGACACTAACATAACATGAGAATGTGGGAGCTTACATCTATAGCTACACATCTCTGAGGCAAACACTGGTGGTCAAAGGTGGGCATCTTTTTATCAGAACAGGTGGTAGACTTTAAATAACCCTTTCCCTGTTCTATGTTTGTTCCAAATTTCAATACATACTGAATATTCATGGACAAAATAGTCATATTGAAATATGGAAGGTGGAACATCGCAACCATTTTAGAAAGTAAAGAAACAGATATTTCAAATTCCCTAGGCAAACAGAGCAGACCCTGATCAGACGGCTCCTCTAGGAGCCGTCTGATCTGGGTCTACGCTGTTTGTAAATGTGTGAAAACACGTTTATATGAAGGAAATGGTTAATCCTTTACATGCTACAGATGCCTTTTAGGCATCTTTGAAAACACAGCAGACTCAGATTAGACGGCTCCTGAAGAAACCATCTGAGGAGGGTCTGCTCTGTTTGCTTATGGAACAATATAGATCTGATTCTACAGTTTCTGCCATGGCTAAAACAATCCCGTGTTCATATACCATTATAAAAATTTAGCTAATGAATATTCATGACGTCATTATTTCTGACATGAATATTCATCAGGAAAAGGGTTAATGCAGGATGAAAGTAACACCAAAAAAACTTCAAAAGAAGCTCTCTCTAGTATTTTAGTACATTCAGTCTTAAACAGCCAGCTGATTTTAAAGACCCCCAGCTTTTTTCACCAAGTGGATGCTTCAAAGATGGTCTGCTATAACTCTTTATAAATAAGTCATATGACCATTCATAGACCTTTGTATCATTTGAGCTTGCAAATAAGAATTGTTAATATGAAGCAACCTTGTTTTTGCAAAAGAGACAATTTCTTGGTACATGTACACGTACACATGGTTTACTATTATGCAAGATGTGTAATCTGAACAGCGAGTGATTTGATTTCATGGCTTGTCAACACAACATTTACATGAAGGTATGTTGTTCCATGAAAGGAAGTAAGAAACAGGATCCACATTGGGTTTATCCCTTTACTCCATGAATATTCATGGAAGAAATGACGAAATCATGGGTACTAATTAGATGATTTATTTATAGTGGCAAGTGAACATAGAAATGCTTGGCCATGGCAGAAACCATAGAATTAGATCTACAGTAAAACCTCTCTATAACGGACACAAAATTTGGTTAATTAGTTGCTATTTAGGGCAGGTGGTTGCTTAAAGCAAGGTGAAAGTAAAACAGAATGCTTTACTTTCACCTTGCTTTAAGCAGCCACCTGCCTTTAACACAAAATACTTGATGTAATTTAGTGGCCGTTATAGAGAGGTTTTACTGTATATTATTCCAAAAGCAAACAGATCAGGGCCTGATCAAATCACTGCTACTGGACTGTCTCATCAGGTTCTTCTCAGTTTGACAAAATGTTGAAAGTGGATGCTGGTTTGTTAACGAGAAATCAGTAATTTAAAGGGGATAAAAAAAGTTATGGCACCTTATAAAGATTGTAGCCCCTGCGAAGGTGAACGATTGTCTGAAGTCCTCAGTTTTTGCACAACACCAATGATGATGGTAACACTTAGGCTGTAGCATTTTTTTTCTGCCAAAACAATTGAGCTGATGGAAATTAACCCTTACAATGCTGAATTTTCAAATGGACTATTCCAAAATTCAAACCGGTCAAGCTTATGGTGAATATTTAGGGATTTTTCTATAGAAAAGTGTAACATGACAAATAGTGCATACCCTGATGAGAGGGCTCCTCTAGGAGCCCTCTCATCTGGGTCTACACTGTTTGCAACTGACAAGACTTGGATTTACAAACAGCTTAGATCCAGAGGAGACACTGAGTAGCATTTCTACTCTTTGACACTAGGTCAGTAATTCTTAACACTCTCCCTAATATATATTTATGCGTGAATTCATTCACTCAATCTTTATACCGTAATTTTTTTAAAGGAATTTTAGCTTAGACAAAAACTGTAGGATCAGAATCAGATCTGTATAATTAGATAAGCAAACAGAGCAGACCCTGATCAGACAGGAGCTGTCTGATCTGGGTCTACTCTGTTTACAAAGGCGTGAAAAGGCATTCATATGAAGTAAAGGGTTAAAAGCATGATCGAATCTAGAAGCAAGCATAATTTGCGACAGATTCGGAATTTGAGCAGGCATAAAATCCTAGAATGCGGTAATGAATATGATACAAAGGTCCGTGACCAATCATACATTCTACATGCTAATACAGCTTTGGTAAAATCACAACTATATATACAAATAAAAATCTTATTTCTAACAATACTATATTCTATGGTAAACTTTGGTAAAATGAAAATAATGAGTAAAGAGAATTTTAGGTTGCTGGCGGAGATTCAAACACTAACCCTGATCTGAACATTGAGTGTGTACAATACAAAAAACTAGTACAAAGGTCCAGATATGATGCGTACATTAAAACATTTTCAAGAATAGTTCCTTTATTTCTCAACCAAACCCTATGTTGTGACCATTCTTTAGAATCGTCTCAAAGAGACGATTCTAAAGAATGGTCACAACATAGGGTTTCGTGGAGAAATGACCATTTTAGCTTTTGAATGCGCACCATTTATCTGTTACTCTGACTAGCACCCTTTCATGCAACATTTTTGTCAATTGCCTCTTCCGGGTTGTAAATTTTGAACTCTTTGCATGCTAGGCCAATCTGTAATAAACCTATGCAAATAGACTGGATCCAGATGAGACACTGAATAACTTGGCATTATTTCAGGATCTAAATGGTTCGACTCTGATCATGGCTTTTGAAGAACACTGGAGAAAACCCAATATTAAGAATTTGTAGAGGACAACAACTTTGCAGAAAACAATTTCTTTACATGCAAAGAGTTAATCATGACATCTTCATATATGCCCCTCATTCTGCAAATCTCCATTCAGACCATCCTGCCCACCCTACCCTCCTGTAAAAGCAGTGTAGACCTTGTATTGACTCCCCGAGATAGCATCAGATCTTTGTATATACGAGTGATACAATTCATACATGTAAATCTGCAAGTTCAAATAAAACACAATATAAAATGTAATAAACCTTGGTTTGTAACCCTGTCAAGATTTCATTCAGGAAATAAATAGTATAAAACACAACCTTGCAAGGTCTACTAGCAATCTAAGTATTCTCTAATGACTAAGTCATTCTAAGACTCTAGTTAAAATCTTATAACAGATATAACTTTTCTTAGAATCTACATACATCTGCATACTCAAGTTAGAGAAACAGATAAACAATCTAAAACAGACTTATAAAGGGAAAAATTGTAAAATTAAGATCGGTTGAATGTAAAAAGACTGGCTTACTACCAAAAATACACGACTGGTTCTATAATAAGTGCACACTAATAGCTCAAAACTAATTGTCTTCAAATCTCAAATACAGTAAAACCCCACTAATGCGACCACCTAAAAGAGGTATAATTCTGGGTTCTAGATGCAGGTGGTAGCTTAATGCAGGACAAAGGTAATACAGAAAGCTCCTAGGAGCTTTCTGCATTACTTTTGTCCTGCATTAAGCAACCACCTGCTTATAAAGACATCCATGTTTATTCATTAAGTGGTTGCATTAGCGGGGTTTTACTGAAACTGGTAAGATAAAGTCTATTTTTCTTCGTTGGTTTATCAAAGTGACTTTTAGCATTGAACCATATCATACTCAGGACTTAAGTTCCAAATCTATCAAATCTTAACCCATTCCCTCATACCAACGCCTTCTTGAAACCATTGTGGTAAATAGAGAATTTGCTCCATAGGAGCAAATGCTCTATTTATCACAATGGTTTCAAATTTGCGCAATTCTAAAACTTTTCTTTTCACTAGTAAATGCTCCTTTTCGGTAGATTTATTCAAAGAGGTTGGATCTAAAATTTGCCTAAGTGGGAATGGGTCGATGTGATATTCAAAGCTTGAACATCAATTTCAAGCAATTCTAATACTGGAAAGACTGAAGGAGCAACTGATGCAGAGAAATATTCGAATGAATAAAAATACAAACAGTGTCAACCCTGATCTAATGCAGTATTCCAAATGTAACAGCTGGCCTGGGTAAACATTGTTAGCCTAAATTACCTTACTTAACCCTTTCCTTCATAGGCTATTTTCAGACCCAACCTCTTTGAATAAATCTACCGAAAAGGAGCATTAACTAGAGAAAAGGATTTTTTTTTTTACAATTTTGTAGTTTGAAACCATTGTGATAAATAGAGCATTTGTTCCTATAGGAGCAAATGCTCTATTTATCACAATGGTTTCAAGAAGCGGTTATTACAGAGGCGTAGAAAGGCGTATTTATGGAGGAAAGGGTTAAGTGACTCGCTAACATTGTCAATAAAATCTTGATATCATGTTGTTCCCTTTTCACCGTAAGTATTCGGACAAACTTAGGCTGATGGAGCAGTTTGATCATGGTCAACACGATCTGCTTCTAATCTCAGTCTGATTTAAAGGTTTTAAAGTATTCTGATAGACAAACAAAATACAAGCAGTGTAGACCCAGGAAGCCTGGGGGTCTGAATACTTTGGGTAGATAGGGTATGTATGTATATATAATATACAAGTGTGTTTTGAATCTGAAGGAAAAAAACATGTGCGATAACAGAGCTACAGATAAAGGTGTGTACTCAAATACTAAAATCACCATCTCTCCACTAAACCCTATAATGTGACCACTCTTTTGAATGGTCTCTTTGAGACAATTCTAAAGAGTGGTCCTAGTATACGGTTTGGTGGAGAAATAAAGGAGTTATTCTTGAAAATGTTTAAATTTACGTATCTTATCTGGACCTCTGGATAAGATATTACACTCTTCATACTTACACGTGTACAGAACAATTGTGTAATAAAGTTAATAAATAGTACATGCAATGTAATCACAATCCAGAAACTGTATACAGCCAGTGTCACACAAAAAAATGGCACTCAAACATATGCAAACAGTGGAGACCCCGAGGGACAACCGCCATATCTCGATGTGGTGTCTGCACTCACTGTGACTGAAGAGGACAAAACATAAGACAAACAGTGTAGACCCTGATCAGAAGCTGTATTACTACATGGCAGCTGACAAGGGTAATAAACTGCTTGCATATTTCTAAAGTGCCCTTTTCTCGGTGATAACAGCTTTGTAATTACTATAACAAGTTCCTTTATATATACAGCAAAACATCTCTAATGTGACCACTTAATGAATAAACATGGGTGCCTTTAAAAGTAGGCAGTAGCTTAATGCAGGATAAAAGTAATGCAGAAAGCTCATATAGGAGCTTTCTGCACAACTTTCATCCTGCATTAAGCTACCTACTGCTTATGTGACCAAGAACTATACCTCTTTTTGGTGGTCGCTTTAGAGGGGTTTTACTGAATGTCACAACTATTTAACAATATTCTAGTATCCTGTCATAAAAATCCTGTATAAGCTATTATTCTATTCTCCAGAACAAGATTTCAATGTATCACATCTGGCATGGATTTCTTGTATGGTAATTCAATAAATGGGCTGAAACTCTTATCATACAGGTATGTCTACTAGTGTGCTCTGACAGCCGATATTTCTACTGTTAGGTATCTCTACAGAAACCCCTAAACAGAAGCCTAATTCTAAGGATATAAGGCAGTTGGTAGCTTAATGCAGGAATAAAAGTATGTAAAAAGCTCCCATTGGGAGCTTTTTGTATTACTTTTGCACACCATTAAGCAGTCAACTGCTTTAGAACATCCATGCTCATTCACTAAGTTGATGATTAACCCTTTACTCCATAAATATTCATGTAGGAAATAATGACATCATGAATATTAATTAGATTATTTTTTAAATGGCATATAAACACAGAAACTATTTGCCATTTCAAAAACTATATTATATCATAAGCAAACAGAGCAGACCC
Organism: Azorinus chamasolen; assembly: GCA_963576725.1. Lineage (NCBI taxonomy): Eukaryota > Metazoa > Mollusca > Bivalvia > Cardiida > Solecurtidae > Azorinus > Azorinus chamasolen. The sequence goes on along the minus strand of OY755246.1, from coordinate 52,734,553 downwards.
TGATCAGACGGCTCCTACGGGAGCCGTCTGATCTGGGTCTACTCCGTTTGCAAAGGCGTATTGATGGAAGGAAGGGTTAAGGAGGTTTTAACTGTATGGACATAATATAGCTACAGTAAGTAGAAGCTATATGGGATTTCTCGGTGAGTATTGGCATTTGGTAGAACAGATCAGTCCTTTTCCTAGCAGCAGAAAAGATCAATAAGATTCCAGAATAGAATGAGAAATTGCACTGTAGAAGGATACAATAGCCCTTTTAGCTCTCTCAGTAACTGTCACTTGAAAAAAAACCACAACAAAAACCCCCACTGCTTCAATTCCTTATTAACCTTCAACCATTTCCTCCATAGCCTATTTTTAGACCCAGCCTCTTTGAATGAATCTTCCGAAAAGGAGCATTTACTAGAGAAAAGGAAAATGTTATTATTGTGTGGTATAGAAACCATTGCAATAAATACAGCATTTGCTCCTGAGGAGCAAATGCTCTATTTATCACAATGGTTTCAAGAAGTGACTATTATAGAGGCGTAGAAAGGCGTCTTTATCGAGGAAAGGGTTAACCCTTTACCTCATGAATATTACACAAGAATTCAGGATCTCATGAAAAATCAACTAGAATAACTTCTATTCTAGTTTAATCAATACAAGAAATTTGAGCCAAGGCAGAAACTGTAGAATCTGATGTATATTACTTTATAAGCAAAGAGAGCAGACCCTGATCAGACAGCTCCTGTAGGACTCTGGGTGTAGCCTGTTTGCAACTATATATATAACCAGGCGGGATAACCAAGCACATGTTTAACCCTTTCCTTCATATAAACACATTTTTATGCATTTGCAAACAGAGTAGACCCAGACTCTCATCAGTACAAAAACAATTTGGGGTTCGCTCATTACATTAAAACCTGACTATTTACTCAGTCGATCGGTGGCATATTTTCTAAATCCATTTTTGATTATTTCAAATAATCAGATTCTCTATTCGCAAAAACCATCAGATGGCATTAGTAATTTTGCTCAGGTAATATTTTCAGAAAAAACAAACATGTTTTTTTGACAGTTTGAAAAGTTTAGTCTGGAAATTCCCCTGTAAAGGTTTTTCAGACTTCATGTCCGTATTTCATATGAGACAGTCTGAAGAATGAGTAATCCTTTACTCCAGAAATACGCTTTTCTAAGCCTTTGCAAACAGAGTAGAATCAGATCAGGGTCTACTCTATTTCGAGGGCTTGGTGCAAAACTATTCTAACTCCTTCACTTTGTGAAGGAGTTAGAATAGTTTTGCACCAAGCCCTTGATTTGCTCACAATACAATATAGATATTATTCTACAGTTTCAACCATGGCAAAAAAAAATAATCCTGCATCTGTGAGCTATTACAAAATTAATATTCATGACGTCATCATTTCTAACATAAATATTCATGGAGTAAGGGGTTAACAATAGAGGTCTATTTCGTATGACAGGGTATAAATCATGAGCAGAATTGGGATGACAAACAGTGCAGATATTGATCAGAGTGAGATCCACTAGGAGCCATCTGATCTGGGTCTACACTGTTTGCAAATGCCAGAACAAGGGTGAAGAAGGGTGAAGAGTAAAAGGTGATCTTTCATGAAGATTCCTGGATCTCAAGAGTCCTACAAAAACAATATTTTTCATAAAGAAAAAAAAGACCAAAAAAGAAGAAGACAAGTTGGTATGAGGATGATACAGCAGTAGAAAAAACAGTTGCTAAGCAACAGGCCATAACCTTTCTATAATAAATATTCATGTTAGATTTAATGACTCAATGAATATCAATTAGCTGAGTTTTTATAATGGTATAAGAATGCAGGAACTTTTTACTACGGTGGAAACTGTAAAATCAGATCTATATTATTCCATAAGCAAACATAGCAGACCCAGATCAGATGGCTTCTTCAGGGGTCATCTGATCTGAGTCTGTTGTGTTTGCAAAAGTGCCCAAAAGGCATCTCTATCATGTAAAGGATGGTTCACATAATGTGTTTTCACACATTTGCAAACAGAGTAGACCTATGGTGGAAACTAGAATCAGATCTATATTATTTCATTAGATACCAGGGCAGACCCTGGAGCCAGGAGCCATCTGATCTGGGTCAACTTTGTTTCCAAAAGGCATGCAAGGTGTTCCTATCAGGTAAAGGGACAAATCAATTGTGTTCACCTTTAGCATTTTTCTGGTAAATATGTAGCAGCATATGCTAACAGTATAGATCCTGGTGAGATATAAGGTAACATGGTATTTCTGTAGGACTCACTATTAACCCATTCCCTCAAAGGCTAATTTTAGACCCAACCTCTTTGAATAAATCTACCGAAAAGGAGCATTTACTAGAGAAAAGGAAAATGTTAGAATTGTTTAGTTTTGAAAACATTGTGATAAATAGAGCATTTGCTCCATAGGAGCAAATGCTCTATTTATCACAAAAGTTTCAAGAGGTGACTTATACAGAGGCGTAGTACTAGAAAGGCTTATTTATGGAGGAAAGGGTTAATGATACTATTGATGGATGAAAATGTTATTTGTAGGTGGTGACGTTCAGGACAATTGCTAATTGTGCTAAAGGCTACATCTATTCATGCATATACAACATCATTTGTAAGCTGAGCTTAATTGTTTTCAGATAGATGACTTGTGTCTCTATATAGCCTTAAAGTTAACCCTTTACTCCATATTATACTTTGCAAACAGAGACGACCAAAAACCAATGGCTTTTGTAGGAACTGTCTAATTAAGGTTTGGTAATGGAATAATATAGATCCAATTCCGCAGCTTTTACTATGGCTGAAACTTTTGTTTTTCATATACCATTATAAACATCAAGTTCATTAATATTTATAGTTACATTATGTCATAAATACATAAATATTTATGGAGTAAAGGGTTAAAGTTCTACATGTTTGATCTCGATTTTGCATCGAACCACGCAAAATATTAATGAGCTGTGCCACCAGAAAATGGTTGTATGATATTCTAAAACAGTGCGGAGTAATTCAAGGGACTTGGTGATCTGGTCTTGGTCTACACTATTTGCAACCTCCCAAATACACAGTTTCTCATAGCATGGTTAACCCTTTCCCTGTTCTGTGTTTCAAATATCGATACCAACTGAATATTCATGTACACAATAGTTTTAATGAAATATGCAAGCTGGAAAATTGTAGCCATTTTAGAAAGTAAAGAAACAGATCTTTCAAATTCCATTAACAAACATAGCAGACCCTGATCAGACGGCTCATATAGGAGCCATCTGATCTGGATCTACTCTGTTTGCAAATGCGTGAAAACAAGTTCATATGAAGAAAATGGTTAAGATCTACATAAATTACTACTGATGGAGAATTTGTTGTCTGATCAGTTCCTATGGGCAAACCTCCATTTCTGTTTGACAAGGGTTGATGGATAACCCTAGTACGCATTGCTAACTCAGCGGTTTCATATGACTATTATATAGCACGCTGATCGGAAACAGAGCTCCTCGAAGACAAAAAAATTCTTCTGCATACAATCTCTTTGCCTGCAGACAAACAATGGATTCCATGACAGTCGAGTCGTTTCATTACATTTCAGAAAATCAATATTCTGTTTTATTTCGATCATAATTCGTTCAAGTGTCTAATATAACTTTGTTTCCATTGTATTTTCAACTTTACGTCACCTATTTTATTGCCTTAATTAGAATTTGTCACAGCAGTCTGTTGTTTAGACACTGGCATGAATATATGATATGTTAGATTCAGTTCCGACGGCATATCTATCATTGCATGATTGTCTTTTGACACGCGAAGTAATTGCCATTTGAACAGACAAGATGCGTAAATTAAAATATTTTCAAGCTTAATTTCTCCACAAAACTCTTAGTTTCTCCAACAAACTATGTTGTGACCACAGTGTAGAATCATCTCTTCAAGACGGTTCTAAAGAATATTTATGTCACAACATGGAGTTTGGTGGAAAAATGACAATTGCTGTACTTGAATATGTATCTTTATCTTAACCCTTCCCTTGCTGAATTTTAAAAACACATTTCTCCTTCTTTACCCATGTCCTGTTGTATAGTTACATACATGTATATCTTCACTGTGTACACGTATTTCCCTGTGCAATCACTGCTCTGGAGTGCATTGGTTGCACAATCAACTTGTAAATAGTGCAGACCCTGATGAGACAGCTCCTGCAGGAGCTGTCTCATCTGGGTCTTCACTATTTACAGGTAGGTATATTGATGTGAACAGAAAGCGAAGGGTTGATACACATACACATTTTCCTTCAATTTCTTCTGAATCCACAGAATGTCAAACACTGGGGATGCTAATGGGACATGAAGGTACTGGTACTTGCGGTCTCATCTGGGTCCAAACTGTTTGCCAAACAAATATCATTCTTTCACATATTGCATGACTAGAGTTCAAAGACCAGAACCCGGTACTTGAAACAATGTGTCTGTTTACTTATATGTTATTGTCTGCGTGAATGCCAAACACACGACCCAGGTGTTCCGCAGGCTCTGACGGAGGCAAACTAATAAAACCAGACACTTGTTTATTTTAGATGCATGGTATTTACAATGAAGTTTGAAAATGTATTTATGTTTCCACTACTCAATGACCTTGAACTCTATATACCAAGCTTTAACCCTTTCCCTCATATAAACGTGTTTTCACGCATCTACATGTACAAACAGAGCAGACCCAGATCAGATAGCTCTGTTTGATAATGGAATTTGATAGATCTGGTTCTATACTTCTAAACTGGCTACAATGTTCCACCTTCCATATTTCATTATAACGAATTTGTCCATGAATATTCAGTAGGTAATGAAATTTGTAATAAACATAGAACAGGGACAGGGTTAATACCCAAGTAGAATATGCCAATTCAAAACAGTTGTTTTTACTGTGCATATCGACACCTTTTGACGTCTCTGTAAAAGTCACTTTTTGAAACCATTGTGATCAATATACCAAATGCTCTATTTAACTCAATGGTTTCAAAACTACACAATTCTAAAAGTTTCCTTTTTGCTAGTAAATGCTCCTTTTCAGTAGATTTATTCAAAGAGGTTGGGTCTAAAAATAGCCTATGAGGTAATAGGTTAAAGAAGTACTTAGCTTTATCACTCTTTAACTATCATTACTAGAGCTTAATGTACATTTTCTGCAAAAAGAGGAATCTCCATTGATATCTCAATAATATTCTTCAGTTGTAGTTTTCAGTCCAATCTGTAGTGTATTGATTTTACTTTACCCTTGCCGGCAAAATGCAATGTAAAGTATTAACCCTACGAATACAGAAAACTTGTGTACTGGCATTTGCAAACAGTGTAGACTGTAGACCCAGGTCAGAGAGCTTTGATCAAGGGCTGCACCGCTGGTCATTCAAAGTCTTGCAAATTTTACTGGTACCTTGAATATTCAGCATTCAACATTTTAATACCTAGCACAGAAAGTAGAAACTGAGAATAAATTTACAAACATTATAGATACCAGTCATCAAAGCAATGTTAAACATTACAGCTACACCACACTGAGGGTTCTGGGTAAAACTTTCATAAACCTCCTAGGAAATTGAATTTTTTTCACCCTATGCAAACAGAGCTGCCCAGATCAGAAGGCTCCTTCAGGAGCCATACCTGATAAGGATCTGCTCTGTTTGCAAAATGGAATAACAGAGATCCGATTCTATAGCCATGGCAAAAGATTTGTGTGCTCATAAAAAAAATCATCTAACGGTAATTAATAGTCATGATGTTTTTATTTCTTATATGAATATTCATCAGGTAAATAGTTAACCCTTTCCTGCATATAAATGTCTTTCCACGCCATTGCAAACAGAGTAGACCCAGATCAGACGGCTTCTACAGTAGCCGTCTGATCAGTGTCTACTCTGTTTGCAAAGGCTTATTTATGAAGTAAAGGGTTACAATAGTTTTGCAGTAAGTCTTCCATTATACTCCTAATGGTTTGTGACAAATACCATCTTGTTGCCAGTTGACTACACCGTCTGTCCCATTACAAATCCTACTTAACCCATACACAGCTGAGAAAAAAATAATTCCTGCTGAAAGTTGGATTTCGTGCAATTTAGACTACCTTTCGATTCCAATAGGCTTTTGAGAAACTACTGACCAAGTGTCAAACAGCTTGGATCCTGATGAGACATCGAGTTTCTCAGTGTCTCATCTGGATGCCAGCTGTTTGAAAATACAACTCAAGTCGCAGATAGCGAGATAAGGGCTAACTGCTTGCATACTAAGAGAGCCATCATCTGCCAAACTTGCCATTGGTCTCATATCCAAATAAAACAGGCTGTATTAGTTCCTAATTAAATTGTAATCCGACAGTCAGACAAATTCTATGTTTACCAGACAGACCATAAATCAAATTCCAATAGCAAACAGAGTAGACCCTGATCAGATGGTTCCTATAGGAGCTGTCTGATCTGTGTCTGCTCTGTTTGCAAATGCATAAAAACACATTTATATGAAGGAAAGGGTTAAACCTTTCCAACTTTTGCAAACAGAGCAGAACCTGATCAGATGGCTCCTATAGGAGCCGTCTGATCTGGGTCTGCTCTGTTTGCTAATGGAATTTGAAAGATGTTTCTTTACTTTCTAAAATGGCTACAATGCTTCACCTTCCATATTTCATTATAACTATTTTGTCTATGAATATTCAGTATAGGTATTGAAATTTGGAATTAACTGGGAAAGGGTTGAAAGTTTACTTTTGTATGAAAAGAAACTGATTACCCCTCTGTTGAGTACTGACCAGATGCCAATGAACCAGGTTTACACCATTCTTGTATGGACCGTTTCTTAACCATTTACTTCATGAATATCCATGTGTAAAAATATGTGCACATGATTATTAGTTAACTGAATTTCTTATAATGGCATATAAACAAGAGAAATGTTTGTCATGGTGGAAACTCAGATCTATCATCACACCTATGTTTATCTTAAGTAAACAGAGCAGACCCTGATCAGATAGCTCCTATATATATATGTATCTCTGAAGTTAAGGGGTAAGAGAAACTTGGCTTTCAATCTGCCATACTGACTCTACATGAAGTTATAGAGGCATATATTTCACCTGTCCCTTCTCCTGTGAAAAGTTCAAAAGCTGTTGCTGTTTATATTCTGTGGGATTAGAGCCAAAATACTTGCACTAGAGTAGTGCAAACTTGTAAAACCAGACAAATAGCTGCTCAACTTTGCACATGGCCAACAGAAAAATATTGGGAAGTGCTTTGTAAAATCTCAAAGTTCTTGAAGATAAAAGGAATAATGTTTATGCTTACAATATTTCGGCTGTAAAATTTCAGAAACTTGCTTCAGTTTGGACCCAAATTAATCTGTTTTGTTACAATTCACCATCCACTGAGAATCTGCCTGCTTTTTCATTACTGCATCAATTAAAGTAGAACTCTTGTGTTGGAAAAACTATAATGAATAGTTCAGTGCTAAACTCTTTGACTGCGGGGAAACAAATATACTGATGTTTGCAAACAGTGTAGATCCAGATCAGAGGAGCATTGGAACAGTCCTCTGATCAGGGTCATCATTATTTGTCATTCGAAATCTTACATCAACTGAATACTCTTTTGTTAACCCTTCATAGATACACCTCTTTATGCCTTTGCAAACAGAGTAGACTCACATCAGATGGTTTCTGTGTTCAATCAATAAATGGTTGTTTAAATAAGGTTCTGATGTACACTGTTTGTAAAATGACAGAAGCCAAAAGTTCCTGGTATACAATTTCTTACTTTATCAGCAGCTCAATTACATGAATGTTTTTTGAGAGAGCAAAGTTGGAAAACTAAGGAAAAACAGATATACGGTATGGTAAACAAGATGTAAAAGAGTAAATTAAAAGATGATAAAACAAAATCACAAACTTGTACAGAAAAATAGAAGGGGAAAAAAGTAAAAATGAAAGTCCTATGTAGAAAAACTGGATCATACATAAGGCTGTAAATAAGATGATTACTGATCGCTTATTTTTCTGTTTACCTTTTCCCTTTTCAATATTCATGTAAGAAATAATGACGACAGGAATATTTATTAGCTCAATTTTTATAATGTAAACTTTTCAAGGGAGTTTTTTGCTTTGACAAAAACAACTAGAACTGTAAGCCAAAGGCTAACGAATACCCCCCACCTGTCTGCTTGTCAGAACACCTATCATCAATCTGAACATATGTACATACAGAAACGTGAAGAGATTTAAAAACAATACATGCCCCAACCCAATTTATGTAATAAAAATGAAGAATAATTCTTAGAAATAAGACCCTTTCATGAGGTTTTTGTCAAATCCAAAGTTCTAAAGCTAGGTACCTTTTCAGAAAAACATTAAGTTCAATGACCATAACTCTGACAAAAATTATTCAACCAGACCGATATTTGAACTTAAGCTGTACCTCATCTAGATTTATTTTTATGTCAAATATGAAGTTAATATCTGCAACCACTTCCAAAGAAAGACCGGAAAACTGAAAATTTGACAAAAAATTAAAGTTCAAGGGCCATAACTCTGGCAAAAATTATTCAACCAGACTGAGATTGGGAATTAAGCTGTAAATCATGTAGAGTTAGCTTTATGCCAAATATAAAGTTAATATCTGCAACCACATCCAAGAAAAGTCCGGAAAACTGAAAATTTGACAAAAAATTAAAGTTCAAGGGCCATAACTCTGGCAAAAATTATTCAACCAGACTGAGATTGGGAATTAAGCTGTAAATCATGTAGACCAAATATAAAGCTAATATCTGCAACCACTTCCAAGAAAAGCCCGGAAAATCCCAAATTTGAAGAAAAAAATTAAAATACAAGGGCAATAACTCTGGAAATAATTATTCAACCGGACTGAGATTGTAACATCAGCTGTAACTTATACAGATTTAGCTTTGTACTAAATATAGAGTTGATATCTGGAGTCACTTCCATAAAAAGTCCAGAAAACCGGAAAACATTGGTACGGGACTAAAAAGGGGAGATAACTCCTGAAGTAGTGGTCCGATCATAACGGAAATATGCGGTGCACAGGTTTATATGGTCATATGGCTATATATGAACTTTCAACAAAATTGAAGCAAAACTGTAGAAGAAGAAGGTCGGACAAAATTGTGTCCACGGACGGACAGACGGACATACTAACAAATGGGTAGTTGTGTGACTTTTTCCTTTGATCTTTTCTTGTGTGACTAGTCCCACAAGTAAAACTATTTTTGGCTCTAACTTTGGAATAGAATGATCTGGAAGCTAACCCTTACCCTAACCCTATGTCCCACAACTGGCCAGGTTAATGTCACAAGAAATGGCCAGGTTAATGTCACAAGAGATGGCCAGGTTAATGATTTTACTTGTGCGACTAGTTAGAAAAAGTCACACAACTACCCTTTGGTGAGTGCGGACGGACAGACGGACGGACAGACGGACAGACGGACAACCTGATTCCAGTATACCCCCCCAAAACTTCGTTGTGGGGGGTATAATAAAATTAGATCTATATCATGTCAAAAGCAAACAGAGTAGACACTGATCAGACGGCTCCTATAGGAGCCGTCAGATCTGGGTCTACCCTGTTTGTAAATGAGTGATAAAGGGTTAATATGAGGGAAAAGGTTAACCCTATCTTATTGCAACTCATTAGAATCGCCTCAGAGAGACAATTCTAATGAGTTGTAGCGATATGGTTTGGCAGAGAAAATAAGAACAGAGCTAAAGATAAGGGTGCATACCCAAATACTAAAATCGTCATTTCTCCACCAAACCCTATACTGTGACCACTCTTTAGAATCGTCTCTTTGAGACGATTCTAAAGAGTGGTCACAGTATAGGGTTTGGTGGAGAAATAAAGGACTTTAATAACACATTTTAATTTCTAAATATGCTTCTTATCTACAGCCTTGCATACAGAAATCATTAATCAAAACATTATTTATATATTAACCATTAAAATGGGAATTCTTAAATAAACACAAGTTACCTAACTGGAGTAAAATACTGGGGACAAAGTGCTTAAAATGCATGTAAACAATTACTCTAAGGTACTTGTATAGGCTATTAGTTTCTAAAGAATGACGACTAGAATAAAAAATCACATTTGCTTATACACAGATCTTATAAATAATATCAACAGCCAATTCACACTCCTATTGTCATGGCCTTACTCTCCTAAATTTACATTTTGCGAAGAAGAAGACGTTACAATTTTCACAGAATGTTGAAACACTAACAATAACACAACTTCAACATACAGTAAAAACTGGCCAGTGATGTCCTGTTATATATCACTAAATATTACATAACATTCATTCATAGTATCTGGCTCGAGAACAAAACAAATGAGCGATGCCAAAAGAAAAGGTGCTTTCAGAGATTTTGCAACTAGCGTGACTCAGATCAGCTGCAAATGTCAAAGACATTAACAGAACTCCAGACAATGGAAGTATTTTGAATACAAGAGTCTTTAATTTATTTCTCTAACAAACCCTAAGTTTTGACCAATCATTACAATCATTCCTATAACCCTTTCCCTAATGAACACTAATGCATGAATATATTACCTCATCAGCGCTACAGATAAAGGTCACTTTAGGTGTGTACTCAAGTACTAAAATCTCATTTCTCCATCAAACCCTATGCTCTCATGACCACTCTTTAGAATTGTCTTGAAAAGACGATTCTAAAGAGTGGCCACAGCATAGGGTTTGGTGGAGAAATAAAGAAGTTATACATTTTATCAGGACCCCTGCTTCATGAACTGTAGGATCACATCTATGTAATGCCATAGCAAATTCACAGAGCAGACCATGATCAGACGTTTCCTTTAGGAGCTGTCTGATTTGGGTCTACTCTGTTTGCAAAGTATATGAAGTATATATAATGAGTAGTCAGTTTAGATGATTTAATGCAGAAATTAAGAAAGCGAAAGACTTAGTTTACTGGTACCCATCTTATCTGTTACTCTTGACTTCAGAGAAACAGATAAATGTGCATACTCAAATACTAAAATCCTCATTTCACCACCAAACTCTGTGTTGTGACCACTCTTCAGAATTGTCTCTTCAAAACGATTCTATAGAGTGGTCGCAACATAGGGTTTGGTGGATAAATAAAGGAGTTATTTTGAAAATGTTTTAATTTACACATCTTATGTGGACTTCTGTGTTGACTCTATTTGATATTAATCAGTGTTTAAACTTTTATAATTCATTATCAAACTAAACCATTTACTCCATGTATATTCCTTTGCAGATATAGTGGACCCAGATCAGACAGCTCCTATATGTTGCTTAACTCTTTTGGCGCCAAATTTAAAAGTGTCGTCTGCAATAATAATTTCATATTAAATATAATTCTAAACTAAATAATAAAGGTATATTAGTAAAACATTTCGAGGGCTTGGTGCAAAACTATTGTTACTCCTTCATTTTGTGAAGGAGTTACACTAGTTTTGCACCAAACCCTCGATTTGTTTTTAAAAACCTGTATGCTTGGGCTGAAATAATACAGAAAACAGTGAAGTCCCAGGTCAGATGCCGCCTTTTCAAGGTGGCATCTGACCTGGGACTGCACTGTTTTCAATGGTGCCAACAGGCGACATTGGCGCCGAAAGAGTTAAGGATACTGTAGCTGTGATCCTACAGTTTCTGTCATAGGCCATTTCATGATATCATTATTTCTTAGATGAATATTCATGTATTCATTAACCCTTTCCCTGTTCTGTATTAGGCCACATTTCAATACCTACTGAATATTCATTAACAAAATAGGTATAAAGAAATATGGAAGGTGGAGCATTGTAGACATTTAAAAAAGTAAAGAAACAGATATATCAAATTCTGTTAGCAAACAGAGCAGACCCTGATCAGACGGCTCCTCTAGGAGCCGTCTGATCTGGGTCTTTTCTGTTTGCAAATGCGTGAAAACACGTTTATATGAGGGAAAGGGTTAAGAACAAGCTTAACAAACAGTCAATCATGGTCTAGTACTCTATACAGTTTTCAAAACCAAAAAGACACCTATTCTCAAAGCATGGCTCAAAAATACGATTGCCTAGTTCTATATGTATTTGTCTTGACCCCGAGCCAAGAATCTGTGCTACGAATTTGTTCTGTCTCCCAAGTCTCAGCCATAAGTTATTTATAAATACCCAACTTTTCACAAATGATTTTCCCAAAGACAAAAATATCCTTCTTTACCAGACTTAAACCGTTACCTCATGAATATTCATGTAAGAAATAATGAATATATAAATAATAATTAGCTGAACTTTGATAATGGCGTCATACACAAGGCATTGTTTCACCTTGACACAAATTGTAGAACCAGATCTATAATTCTATATAATTTTATAAGCAAACACAGAAGGCCCTGATCAGATGGCTCCTATAGAAGCCACCTGATCTGGGTCTACTCTGTTTGCTAAGGTGTTTCCATAAGGTACAGGGTTCACACAACAGAACTTGGAAAAAACATAATTCATTTTTTACTTAGTATTTTGAGAGCAACAAGTCAAGGGACACAAAGTTTGGATACAGATCATTTTCTAAACTATTCCAAATCTGATCTGAATGCAAACTGTTTGCAACTCATGCCATGCTCAACAGAATGATGGCTTACTTGTATTTAGATGTATTTCAGATACTATCTCATTCCCTCAAATTGACGCCTTTTGACGCTTCTGTGAGTCACTTTTGGAAACCATTGTGATAGAGCACTTGCTCCATTGGAGCAAATGCTCCATTTATCACAACGGTTTCAAAACTACACACTTGTAAATTTCCCTTGTTCTAGTAAATGCTTATTTGCAGCAGATTTACTCAAAGAGGTTGGGTCTATAAACAGCCTATGAGAGAATGGGTTTTAGATCACATGACATACTGGGTTTGAACCTGTCTAAGACAGAGAAACGCTGGGATATGGAATACAGAACTTTAACCCTTTACCTACTGAATATTCATTGTAAACATAATGATGTTATGAATATTAATTTTTCCACTGCATGCATACCGGTATTCGGCTATTGCAGGAACTGTAGAATCAGATCTATATTTTGTCATAAAATACAGAGCAGACCCTAATCAGACAGCTCCCACCAGAGCCATCTGATCTGGATCTACTCTGTTTGCAAAGGTGTAGCTATAAAGTAAAGGGTTAACCCATTCCTCCATAAATACGCCTTTCTATGCCTCTGTAATAACCACTTCTTGAAACAATTGTGATAAATAGAGCATTTGCTCCTATAGGAGCAAATGCTCTATTTATCACAATGTTTTCAAACTACAAAATTCTAGAATTTTACTTTTCTCTAGTAAATGCTCCTTTTGGGTAGATTTCATTCAAAGAGGCTGGGTCTAAAAATAGCCTATGGAGGAAAGGGTTAAGCAGTAGCCTAATAATACCGTCTAGCTAGAAAATAAATAGACTATGTAACAACCATATACACACATTACACCGTAGGCTACAAGAGAAATACCCTATATGGAAGTGAGACAGCATAATAGTCTAACGGAGACAATCACTAATGTCTTGGTGGTCGATTCTTGGCTAGAGTCACTTTCTGGACTAATGCAAATTACAGCAGAAATGGATGAAGAATAAATACTGTTCCGCACCCCTTATATTCCACTGGAGTGTACACGGAGAAACTCGTTCATCCCACACACAGATTTAGGAACATCATTCCACTCCCATTCATGCAGCATACACACAAACAAGAGAGCGAGAGAGAGAGATAGAGAGCGAGAGAGGAGAAACTTTTCTGGCACTAGCCTGGCTGAGATAATGTAGATAAAAATGGTGCATAAAAAACACCAGTTTGATACATATACTTGAGTGAATGTCAGAGCTACAGATAATTGTGCGTACTCAAGTACTAAAATCGTCATTTCTTCACCAAACCCTATATTGTGACCATTCTTTACAACCGTCTCTTCGACACGATTCTACAGAATGTCACAACATAGAGTCTGGTGGAGAAATAAAGATGTTATTCTTGAATATGTTTAAATACAGTAAAACCCCGCTAATACGACCACCAAAAAGGGGCATAATTCTGGGTGGCAGAGGCAGGTGGTAGCTTAATGCAGGACGAAAGTTATGCAGAAAGCTCCTATAGGAGCTTTCTGCATAACTTTCGTCCTGCATTAAGCAACCACCTGCTTTAAACGACATCAGTGGCTGTTTATTAAGTGGTCGCATTAGCGGGGTTTCACTGTATACCCATTTTACCTGGGTCTCTGGTGAATGTGTGAAAACTCTAAGCCACTAAGTAATCATCTGCAAAAGAATTGCCATGTATATATTCTAAGTCACGTTTTTTCTCTCTTTCCTTACCTTTCATAAATAAAATGTGTTTCAAACAGTTTGGATACTGATGAGATGCTGTGTTGCTAGGTTTCACATCTGGATTTAAACCATTTGAATATGTTATCATCCATGGCATGCAAAGAGCTAATGATATATAGAAGCCTCTAGGACTGAATGAAATGAAACTTAAACACTTCTTGGAAGAATTTTTGTCACGCATTAAAATCACAAAGCTTTATCAGTGCATGCATAATCCAGTTTACAACAAAACACCTTCTTTTTCGTTTACTTCATTCCAGCTATCTCTTTATGAGCACACTTTAACTCTACTTGCCTCTTGTTTCTTGTGTTTTGCGAATTTCAGGCAGACATCTGGCCTGGGTCCTCATTAATCCTTTCCCTGTTGAATATTCGTGTCAGAAATATGACATCATGAATTGTTGCCAATGTGCGGCAAATGATACATTTTTATGTCGGATCTATTACAATTTCATAACAAACAGAGCAGACACTGATCAGACAGCTCCAACTGGAGCTGTCTAATCTGGGTCTACACTGTTTGCAAAGGTGTGAAAAGGTGTTCATATGAAGGAAAGGGATAATTATGACAGCACCCTGGGGCAGATAGCACCCTCTTATGGGTAGTACCATTATCATTCAAAACCATTTCACACTATCACTGGAAGCCATCTGATCCTATAATACAATGCCATCTGGACATTCATGGAACACCATCTGAATTACCACGGAAAGCCATCTGTACTACATTGGAAGTATCTTTCCCTTTGTAACTCCAGTTGTATGAGTGTTTGGGTTTGTTCTTGACACTGGTATCGTCAGGTGTCTGAATTCAGGCCAGAAATCACCAGATGCTGGGCATTGGTACCCGGCATGTCAACTCCTATCTGAAATCAAAAGAGGAAAGATGAATATTTTAAAATATATCACAGGGATACAGTTTCAGGGCTATAAATAAAGGGAATGTATTGAAGTAATAATTTCTATAATTCTGCATTAGTGTGCATCTTGCTGCACATAAATAGCAGAAATAAAGGAGTTGGCTGAGAAATAATAGATTTTGATAGCTGCAGATTAGATGCATACTGATGAATTAAGATGAGCTAAGAGTTTGCATACCGCCATATACATATGTATATATATATATGACTACTTAAGCAAGTAAACAGAAACAGAACACAGAGCAACAGATTAACCCTTTCCTCCATGGGCTATTTTTAGACCCAACCTCTTTGAATTAATCTACCGAAAAGGAGCATTAACTAGAGAAAAGGACATATTTTTTAGAATTTGTTAGTTTGAAACCATTGTGATAAATAGAGCATTTGCTCCTATAGGAGCAAATGCTCTATTTATCACAATGGTTTCAATAGGTGACTTTAACAGAGGCGTAGAAAGGCGTATTTATGGAGGAAAGGGTTAAGATGCATACTCTAATACTAAAATTGTCATTTCTCCATCAAATCCTATGTTGTGACCACTCTTAAAGAATCGTCTCAATTCTGAAGTGGTCACAACATAGGGTTTGGTGGAAAAATAAAGGAGTATTTCTTGTTATGAATACAATATTCTTTTGCTATGACAAAAACTGTACAATAAGATCTATATACAATGTAATCCCATTACCCATCAGATGACTCCTACAAGAGCAGACTGATCTGGGTTTACTCAGTTTGCAAAGGCATAAATATGGGTATGAAGTAAAGTATTAAGTGCCAAAAGCCATATGAATTTTCTCTTGAGCCAGTCAACTGAAAAAGCATACAGCAAATTTGAAATTAATAATAAATACCATATGCTTCTTTGAGGACTGTTCACCTTTGGATTGCGGGTACCTAGCATACAGTGATGATGATACTGGTTGGTATTTGAAAACAGTGTAGACCCAGATCAATGGGCTCCAAGTGGAGCTCTCCAATCAGGGCATGCACTATTTGTCATTCATACTACTCTTGCAAATTATACCCTTTCATACTGAATGTACTCTATTGTTAAATAGGACGGACCATTCCATTCTGAAAATTCAGCATTCAAAGAGCTGGAGGTGTGTTTCCCCAACTGAAACCATTTATCACCACAAAGTGGTCTGAATATTTCATAACCTCAAGTGTCATATGGTACATTTATGTCTCTCCTTGGGAGAGCTGGTGCCAATACTCACTTCCACAACAACAGAGCAATAGATAAAGGCGCGTATTCAAATACTAAAATTGTCATTTCTCCACCAAACCCTATGTTGTGACTTGAAGAGATGTTTCTAAAGAGTGGTCACAACATAGGGTTTGGCGGAGACACAGGAACTATTCTGGGAAAAGTTTTAACCCTTTCCCTGTTTAGTATTCATGTAAGAAATGATGACAACGTGAGTATCTATTAACTGACGTTTTAATGTAAACTTTTCGAGGGAAATTTATTGCTTTGACAAAAATTGTAGAATCAGATCTATATCGGGTCTAAAGCAAACGGAGCAGACCCTGATCAGACGGCTCCTATAGGAGCTATCTCATCTGGGTCTACTCTGTTTGTAAATGCATGAAAATGTGTTTATATTTCCTCCATAAATACGCCTTTGTAAAAATCACCTGTTGAAACCATTGTGATAAATAGAGCATTTGCTCCTATAGGAGCAAATGCTCTATTTATCACAATGGTTTCAAATTACAAAATTCTAAAAAATTCCCTTTTCTCTGGTTAATGCTCCTTTTGGGTAGATTCAAAGTGGTTGGATCTAAAAATAGCCTATGGAGGAATGGGTAAATTTATCTCAGGGCCTTTGTTACAGTCTAATTTTGCAAACCGGCTCATGATAATCCTCAACTTTCAACAATCCAAAGACTGTCCAGCCTGCCAAGTCAAATATATACATTAAATTTTGTGTATCTGAATGTCAGCAGAATCACCACATTCAATGATTGTCTGAAGGATTTAAGAAATCGTTGGAACTTCCAATGTCCAAACTATTTTCTGCTGTAACAGTCACACAGGACTCACACCTATCAGTGAAGGTTATCAACCCATTCCCTCATATTGACGATTCTGTAAAAGTCACTTTGTGAAACCATTGTGATAAATAGAGCATTTGTTCCTATAGGAGCAAATGCTCTATTTATCACAATGGTTTCAAACTGCAAAATTCTAAAAGTTTCCTTTTCTCTAGTTAATGCTCCTTTTTGGTAGGTTTGTTCAAAGAGGTTGTATCTAAAAATAGCCTATGAGCCTGAGGGACTGAGTTAACCCTTTACTCCATGAATATTCATATAAAACATGATAACATTGTGAATATTAATTAGACTAATTGCTATAATAGCACATGGACACAGGAGTTTTTGGCCACGAAAGAAACTGCAGAATCATAATTATCTAATATCATATCATCAGCAAACAGAGCAGACCCAGATCAGATGGCTCCTAAAGGAGCCATCTGATCTGGGTCTACTCTTTTAATTTGCAAAGGCGCAGAAAGATGAATTGACAGAGCAGACTCAGATAAGAGCAAAGATACATGTACTTTGACAAACATTTATTGTGTTAATACATGTATGCCATTTTAGAAATTAATCTAATTAATATTATCCATGATATCATTTCTTTCATGAATATTCATGTAGTAATGGGTAAAACAAATAAACAAAAAAAAAAACACCTGGCAGATAGACAGTTACAGCAAACTGCCATTATGCTCAAATGATGACCCAAAAAATAAAGGAGATACTTAGCGGTGACTTTAAAGCTATTAGCTAAAGCTATTTAACCCATTCCCTCATAGGCTATTTTCAGACCCAACCACTTTGAATAAATCTACAGAAAAGGAGCATTTAGTAGAGAAAAGTAACATTTTAGAATTATGTAGTTTTGAAACCACTGTGACAAATAGAGCATCTGCTCCTATGGAGCAAAATTTTAATACTCTATTTATCAAAATGGTTTCAGAAAGCGATTTTTACAGAAGCATAAAAAGGCGTATTTATGGCGGAAAGGGTTAAGAGATACTTACAGTAATACTTTACATCTATTATGAGATTCTTTTATCAATCATCGTTTAAGTCAGCTTACTTAACTGTTTAAATGCCGAGTTTTTGAAGTGGAATTGCCAATCACTGTATAACCCATTCCTCCATAGGCTATTTTTAGACCTAACCTCTTTGAATAAATCTACTGAAAAGCAGCATTAACTAGATAAAAGGATTTTTTTTTAGAATTTTGTAATTTGAAACCATTGTGATAAATAGAGCATTTGCTCCTATAGGAGCAAATGCTCTATTTATCACAATGGTTTCAACAGGTGACTTTTACAGAGGCGTAGAAAGGCGTATTTATGGAGGAAAGGGTTAATTATAAAGTCTCATCAGTATGAACAATTTAGATTTGCTAGATGATTTTGAATGACCAACGATGCAGACCCAGATCAAAAGGCTCCTCTAGATTTCTGATCTGGGTCTACACTGTTTGCAAATCCAAGTACACTCGTTCCTTGCATTGAAAGGGTTAAAACACCAAAGAATGTTTAACCAGCTGAGTTAAATATCGTTTTGCAACAATTCAATAAATTGTTAAAATATTGGTTTGCTTTTCACCAATATATATTCTGTTGTAGGAGCTTTGTACAATGAATAAACACAAATCATCAACATTGGATATCAGACCATTATTAAAGCAAAAATCATTTATTAAGTGTTTGCTCTCCAAATTGTTTCTCTTGTCAGCAGAAGTAATATTCTCTATTCTGACAAAAGCTTATCCTATTGAAAGCTCATAAATCACTTTCAATAAATTTGCAATATATATATACTTGAAACAGCCATTTTCATATTGTGTTGAATTCTTGATAACCTATGCAATTAGGATCCAGAGATGGCGCTGTGTGTCTAATAAGGATCTGAACTGCCCGATGCCTAAACTGCACCTTTGCAAAGAAATGGAATAAATAAATGTTGAAAACAGAGGTACACTATATTTTCATTTAGACAGCCTAAACTTAGCATTGCAAAAGTTAACCCTTCGCTTGCTATTCACGTCAATATATCTACCTGTAAATAGTGAAGACCCAGACGAGACAGCTCCTGCAGGAGCTGTCTCATCAGGGTCTGCACTATTTACAAGTTGATTGTGCAATCAGTGCACTCCACTGCAGTGATTGCACAGCGAAATACTTGTACACAGTGAAGATATATGTAATTATACAACAGGGCATGGGTAAAGAAGGATATTCAGCAAGAGAAGGGTTAAAGGGTCAGAAGTTTCCCAATTGACGTCAATATGCAAACAATTAATCCTGATGGGATTTCAAGCCCCAGTCTACCACAAAGTTTCATGCTTAACACTGCTCAAAGTGGAGTAGAATCCATTCAGCAATTGAAGTGTTATAATTTGAGAGAGAATTTTAAATGACAAACAATGCAGACCCAGATCAGAGAGCTCCTCTAGGAGCCTTCAGATCTGGATCTACACTGTTTGGAAATACCAATATAATCCTGTCCTGCATTTAACCAGGTTAAAAGCTAACTTGTCATGTAGTGGAATAAAAACTGCCTCTTTAACCCATTACTTGACATAGGCTATTTTTAGACCCAACCTATTTGAATGTCATCTACCCAAAAGGAGCATTTACTAGAGAAAAGTAAAATTTTAGAATTTTGTAGTTTCTTAGAAACCTGATTGTGATAAATAGAACATTTGCTCCTATTGGAGCAAATGCTCTATTTATCACAATGGTTTCAAGAAGTGGTTATTACAGAGGCATAGAAAGGCGTATTTATGGAAGAAAGGGTTAAGTCTGTTTCATAAATGGCTTTGAATTAGAATTAATCTACATCAGTAAGACTTTGTATACTTTCTATAACTTCAAAATACAGTAAACCTGTGTATATATACCAATTAAAATTAGGTTTTATTCTGGGTTAATACAGGTGGTAGCTTAATGCAGGGCAAAAGTTCTGCAAAAAAGCTCCTAGAAGCTTTCTGCATTAATTTCATCCTGCATTAAGCAACTACCTTCTTTTATTGGCCTCTATAATTTTTCATTACATGGCCGCTATCGGCAGGTTCATGCAAATCACTGTCAAGTGGAACTGTTTTATCCCTTTCCCTGTTCTACATTTATTCCAATTTCAGTACCTACTGCATATTAATGGACAAAATAGTTCTAATGAAATATGGAAGGTGAAACTTTTTAGCCATTTTAGATACTAAAGAAACAGATCTATCAAATTCCATTCGCAAACAGAGCAGACCCGGATCAGATGGCTCTCATATAGGAGCCATCTTATCCGGGTCTTCTCTGATTGCAGATGTGATAAACCCGGAAAAGGCATTTATATGAAGGAAAGTGTTATCTTGCATGCAACCTTTCAAATGGACTATTCCAAAATTCAAACTAGTAAAAATTATGTAGTGACTCATTTCTTGCACTTTCATCAGCCCACCTTTTCAGACCTTTGCAAGCAAATAGACCCATAGACGGCTCTTAATCCATTACCTCATAGGCTATTTTTAGATCCTACCTCTTTGAATAAATCTACCGATAAGGAGCATTAACTAGAGAAAAGGATTTTTTTTTTTAGAATTTTGTAGTTTGAAACCATTGTGATAAATACAGCATTTGCTCCTATAGGAGCAAATGCTCTATTAATCACATTGGTTTCAACAGGTGACTATTGCAGAGGCGTCAAAAGGCGTCAATATGAGGGAATGGGCTATAGGAGCTGTCTGATCGGAGTCAGCTTTGTTTGCTTATGTAATGACATAGTTCCGATTCTACAGTTTCTGAAATGGCCAAATATTCCTGTGTACCTGTATGCCATTATAAAAATTCAGCTAATAAATATTCATGATGTTTTTATTTCTTTCGTGAGTATTAAAGATTAAACAGGGAAATAGTTTACACACCCAATCTGGACTCTTCTACAGCTTCTGCTATGGCCAACAATTCCTGTGTTTGTGAGTCGTTATAAAAATCAATCTAATTATTATTTATGATGTCATTATTTCTTACATGAATATTCATGGAGTTAAGGGGTTAACCCTTCACCTGTTCCATATTTTTGTAAGAAATAATGACATCAATATTAACCCTTTCCCTCATATAAACGTGTTTTCATGCATTTGCAAACAGAGTAGACTCCTAGAGGAGCCGTCTGATCAGGGTCTACTCTGTTTGTTAATAGACTGAAAGATCTGTTTCCTTACTTTCTAAAATGACTATAATGTTCTACCTTCCATATTTCCTTGTAACTATTTTTCCATGAATATTCAGTAGGTATGGAAATAAACATAGAACAGGGAAAGGGTTAATTAATTAGTTTAATTTTTATAATGACAAATAAACACAGGAATTTTTGGCATTGGCAGAAACTGTAGAATCATATCTTTTTTATTTCATAAGCTCCTACAGGAGCTGTCTGATCTGGGTCTAATGTGTTTGCAAATGGGTGAAAAGGCGTTTATACAATGTATGATGGAAAGGGTTAAGATAGCATATGGTCCATAGACCTGGTCTCCTAAATGATTGATGACCTCACCAAGATTCGTTTAGGGATATTTTAAGTCTTTGGGGATTTGTTCATTAGTTTACAAGATCAAAGTGATTTTCTGATACTTAAGCTGACCTCTTACAATCAATGTTATAATTTATTAGCTAAATGGTTTCAGATCTGCCTGGGGAAAAAGAATAATATTATTTAGTCCTTGTCATTTGTGTCACTGAAATCTTCTGTCCTTCCAGAGTAACAGACAAATGTGCATACTCAAGTACTAAAACCAAATCCTATGTGACTTCTCTTCAGAATCGTCCCTTTCCTCCATAAATACACCTTTCTACGCCTCTGTAAAAGTCACCTGCTGAAACCATTGTGATAAATAGAGCATTCATAACAATGGTTTCAAATTACAAAATTCTAAAAATTTCCTTTTCTCTAGTTAATGCTCCTTTCAGTAGATGCATCCAAATAGGTTGGATTTAAAAATAGCCTATGGAGGAAAGGATTAACACATCTTTATCTGAAGCTCTAGCTGGCTGATAGCCTATTCAAATACTAAAATCATCATTTCTCCACCAAACCCTCTGTTGTGGCCACTCTTTAGAATCATCTCTTTGAGACAATTCTTAAGAATGGTCACAACATAGGGTTTGCTGGAGAAAGAATGATTTTAGTGTTTGATCAAGTATGCATTACAGTATCTATTGCTCTGGTCAATATAAGATAGGATTGGGCGAGAAATAAAAATCTCTTCTTCTTTACTTTATGCATCTTATTTATCCCTTTACTCCATAAACACGCCTTTCTACACCTTTGCAAACAGAGTGGACCCAGATCAGATGACTCTTGTAGAAGTCATCTGGTCAGAGTCTGCTGTTTGCTTATGAAATAATATTTATATGATTCTTTAGAAATATTTCAAATGGTTAACCCTTTCCCTCATATAAACGTGTTTTCACGCATTTGCAAACAGAGTAGACCCAGATCAGACGGCTCCTATAGGAGCCGTCTGATCAAGGTCTACTCTGTTTGCTTTTGACATGATATAGATCCGTTTGTTTACTTTCTAAAATTCGGAATAAACATAGAACAGGGAAACGGTTAAGCCTCTGACGATGAAGATATTTTTCTTCATCATGATCTAAGACCACATAATTGGAATTGTCTCAAACTTAAGGGTCTGTTACAGAAATAAAGACAGGAGCTCCGAATGTCCTTAACCCTCTCCCTAATGGACCGTTATGTATGTATGTATGTATGGCTCAGATCTATATAATTTCATAACCAAACAGAGCAGACACTGATCAGACAGACAGCTCCTACAGGATCTTTTGATCTGGGTCTACTCTGTTTGCAAAAGCGGGAGGTGTTCACAGTAAAACCCCTCTAAACTAGTTGTTAAATTTAGTATAAATATCGGTCTTGGAGACAGGTGGCAGCTTAGTGTTAAAGTCCTCTAAGGAGCTTTCTGCATGACTTTCACTCTGCATTAAGCAGCCATCTACCTAAAAGTATCTAAATTCTTCTCTACTAGAAT
This sequence comes from Azorinus chamasolen, assembly GCA_963576725.1. Lineage (NCBI taxonomy): Eukaryota > Metazoa > Mollusca > Bivalvia > Cardiida > Solecurtidae > Azorinus > Azorinus chamasolen. The sequence continues at coordinate 52,711,174 of OY755246.1, read as the reverse complement.
TCCGATTTAGAGGGATTTTACTGTTTATAAGGGAATGGGTTAACCCTTTCCCTCATATAAACGTGTTTTCACACATCTGCAAACAGAGTAGACCCAGATCAGACGGCTCCTAGAGGAGCCGTCTGATCAGGGTCTACTCTGTTTGCTAACAGAATTTGATAGATCTGTTTCTTTGCTTTCTAAAATGTCTACAATGTTCCACCTTGCATATTTCTTTATAACTATTTTGTTAAAGAATAATCATTAGGTATTGGAATTTGAAATAAACATAGAACAGGGAAAGGGTTAAACAAATAACATTGCTTTTAAACTCTCAGCCTGCTCTGTTGCAAAAATTACTTTCGCCCGATTCATGGGAACTATTGACTGGAGTGGCAAACAGCTTGGATCCTGATGAGATGCAAAATTATACATTTAATCTGGATCCAAACTCCTTGCAAATGTTAGCCACTTACCCGAAGAGGAGGGTTCACTATTACTGTTTGGGACACAAGTCACTAATATCCTTTGCAAACAGTGTAGACCCAGATGAGAGGTCTCTAAGGAACCTTCTCATTAGCGTCTGCACCGTTTGTCATGTTACAAATTATTCAGCATTCAATCTGGATCCAAACTCCTTGTAAATGCCAGTCAGATTGCACTTACCAGGAAGAGGACCTGGGTTAACCCTTTCCTCCATAGGCTAATTTTAGATACAACCTTTTTTGAATAAATCTACCAAAAAGGAGCATTAACTAGAGAAAAGGACAATTTTAGAAAGTTGTAGTTCCATTGTGATAAATAGAGCATTTGCTCCTTAGGAGCAAATACTCTATTTATCACAATGGTTTCAAAAAGTGACTTTTACAGAGGCGTAGAAAGGCGTATTTATGGAGGAAAGGGTTAAAATATACAGCATTGAGCAGCTGAGATTCAAATTAATGTGTTTCCTAAACTAGAGCTACAGACTGATTGGGTCATCCTTCAACTAACCCTTTACCTGTTGAATATTCCCATGTAAAAATAATGACATCATTAAGGGGGAAAAAAGGAGCATTTACTAGAGAAAAGGAAAACTTTAGAATTGAGTACCGTAGTTTTGAAGACATTGTGATAAATAGAGCATTTGCTCCTTATAATGGAGCAAATGCTCTATTTATCACAATGGTTTCAAAAAGTTACTTTTACAGAGGCGTAGAAAGGCATACTTATGGAGGAAATTAGGGTCAAGAGAGTTCCAACTGTACAATAAATTCTGGACATAAATACATCTTACTCCAGGCATTTTTTGCAAACAGACAATTTACAAAGTTTAGTGAAATTGACAGGTTACAATGGAATGGAAAGAAATCTTGTGATTGACCTTGAACTGTGACCTTGTACTTGAGGCTCCGTGGCTGAAACATACAGTAAGTTTGGAAGATCTGATCAAGAAATGGAACATTCGATTCATTGTGCTCCATTTATTGTATTCTTTGCATAGCAATAGAATACAAAGGTGGCGTTCCACAGCCTAACCCATAGTACCCTCGCTGACCCAAAACCAGTAAAACCCAACCACCAAAATGTTTACTGTTATATCAGCAGTCAGACTGATTAACCCTTTTCTTTATGGATACGCCTTTTATGTCTTTGCAAATAGCAGTCACAGATAAAGGTGCATACTCAAATACTAAAATTGTCATTTCTCCACCAAACCCTATGTTGTGACCACTCTTTAGAATCGTCTCGAAGAGACAATTCTAAAGAGTGGTCACAACATAGGGTTTGGTGGAGAAATAAAAAAGTTTCTTGAAAATGTTTTAATTTACGCATCTTATCTAGACCACTGCAAATAGTGTCTTCAAAGATCAGATGCTGTCTGATCATGGTCTGCTCGTTGTTTGTTTACGGAATAATATGTATACATACGATTCTTCAGTTTCTGCCATGGCCAAAATTTCCTATGTTCATAAATTAAATCATTATAAAATTCATGAAATTAATATTCATGATGTCATTATTTCTTACATGAATATTCATGGAGTATAGGGTCAATCAATCTTTATGCTATTAGTGCTGCATCCACAAGAAAGACATGGTAAAGCCCCCATCCACTCCAAAACATCAGCAAAGCTTATTAGCATTCTGAACTGACAAGGAGAGAGTTGGTGAGCGGTTTATTGGAATTCCCAATCCCACCATGTACACTCATGTATTCAGGAGGAGAGATCAATAGCTGGGGAATTGGCACTTACTTGCATCACAAACTGGGAGAAACCCATCTGGAGCTGATCAATAGACAATGTACACAGCAGACTCCAGAGATAGTGATAACATGAGTGCTAGTGAAGCCAATCTTGACGAAGCAACAAGGATTACAAGCGACTGTTAACCCTTTCCCCTTTGCATATTCATGTAGGAAATAATGACATCATGAATATTAATTCGATTATTATGCCCCCACATAGGGTTGCCCTTGTCCGTATGTCTGTCCGTCCGTACGCACATCTAGAAGTCTTTTTGTCCAGACTACTTCTTGCAAAGTATTTGTCCAATCCACACATGGTTGTGGCCATTAGATCTTCGTCAAGTTCGATAACCATGTAAATAGCTTCAGTCGTTTAGGAGTTGTGGCCCTTTATTTGCAAAAATGACTTTAAAAATATCTTGTCCTAACTCTTTCTTGCAAAGTATTTGACCGATCCACATCAAACTTTACACATATGCTTGTAGCCATAATATCTTGGTCATGTTCGATAGCCATGTAAATTGCTTTTAGTCATTTAGGAGTTGTGGCCCTTTATTTGCAAAAAATGGCTCTAAAAATATCTTTTCCGAACCCTTACTTTCTGTGACAAAAAGTCTGAAGTGGGGGCATCAGTGTCCTATGGACATATTTCTAGCTTTTGTATTCTTTGTGTAAGCAAATGAATACAAAGTTATAGGTGTATTCTTGCGTCGGCCACATGCTACTCTTGCCGACCTGACAACCGCCATTCCCCATGGTTATTGACGTGCATTCGATAGATTCAGAAGGCGTTTATTAACTTGACATCCGGAAACAATCAAGGCATACTATTTCTAATGTGCTTTGTAGCTTTAGCTTTGGTTTAGTATGTGTAAGAAAGTTCTTAAAATATAGCCAAGTGTAAGGAGTGCGCACGAATATATATACAAATATTAGACTCAAGGCGAAATCACGTGACCATAATTTGAATGAAATTATTCTGCCAGTGGATACTCAAAGTGCGTGTCAGATGACCGTATGCAAGCGATAAGGTAATCACACCTATAACTTCGAAAGCAACTCCGAGTGGTCAGTTTGATAAGCATAGCGGGAAACGGTCGACTGCAACTGAATCACTCACTAGAAAGAGTGTTAGATCTAATCCTTTCCCTTATAGACGCGCTAGTTTATGCCAAATATCAGAAATTTGATTTTCAAAACATTGTTCCCATGCAAAGAATACTGCAGCATCTGCAACGCTTTGATTTATATTCATGGCATATCGACACAGGACCTTTTGGCCCAGACAGAAACTGTAGAACAAGATCTTTAAATTTATTGTACCATAAGCAAACAGAGCAGCATGGCCCTGATCAGACAGCGCCTTTAGGAGACGTCTGATCTGAGTCTACTTTGGTTGCAAATGCATGGAAAGGTGTTTATATGAGGGGAGGGGTTAACACTTTCCCTCATAGTAACGCCTTTGCAATCAAAGTAGACCCAGATTGGACAGCTCCACTCTGATCAGGATCTGCTCAGTTTGCTTTTTGAGTTACATGCTAAATATAGATCATGTATATAAGCAAAACAGTACCAATGAAACTTGATAAATATTATCAAAAGTAAGTTAACCCTTCGCTTGCTGAATTTTAAAATAAATATCTCCTTCTTTACCCATTGCCCTGTTGTATAGTTACATATATCTTCATTGTGTACAAGTATTTCGCTGTACAATCACTGCTGTGGAGTCCACTGGTTGCACAATCAACTTGTAAATAGTGCAGACCCTGATGAGACAGCTCCTGCAGGAGCTGTCTCATCTGGGTCTTCACTATTTACAGGTAGGTATATTGACGTGAATAGCAAGCGAAGGGTTAATATTCATACAGTTACCAATTCAAGCATAAATCATGATAAATGCTGATTAAGGGAAATAGTTAAAAAGGCCTAGGTCTTTTAACCACTTCCCCCATAGGCTATTTTTAGACCCAACCTCTTTGAACTAGAACTATCACTAAAGGTGATGAATACCCCTGCACGGCAGCCTTGATTGCAAATCCAAGTTTGTGACACAAACTACCCATGTAACAGGACCAAATGACAAAATTACCCAAAGTTCAAGTGGGTGGAAAATTCTGTAACGGCTGCCAGTAAACACAGGAAAATTGTGTCTTGCACATGTACTATTCGTATTTAGTATGTATGGCAAGTATCAATTCAATAAGTTTCAAAATGAAGGAGTTGTTTGTGACACCAACTCCCCATGTTTCATGCAAAAATGACAAAAAATACTCAAAGTTCAGAGGGAGATCATTCTGCAATGGCCAGCCGTAAACATATGAAACTCTTGCACGTCTACCATTTGTGGTTATTACGTATCCCAAATATAAATTCAGTAACTTTAAAACTGAAAGAGGAGTTTGCGACACCAACTCAGGGTCCTATAGGAGCAAATGCTCTATTTATCACAATGGTCAATATCACAAAGTGACTTTTACAGAGTCTTCAAAAGTTGTCAATTATCAGGGAATGGGTTGAGCAACCACCTGTTCTTTAACAGTTTCCTTCACAAACACATTTTCATGCATTTGCAAATGAAAGATCTGTTTCTTTAGTTTCTAAAATGGCTACAAGTACAATGTTCCACTTTCCACATTTTGTTATAACTGTTTTGTTCATGAATATTCAATAAGTATTGAAATTTGGAATTATACACACAGAACAGGGAAAGGGTTCACCCATTATCTGATAGACACCTTTTGCAAACAGTGAAGACATAACTATAGTCCTAAGCTGTCTGACCTTAGGTCTGCTCCAGAGGTCCAGATAAGATGCGTAAATTTGAACATTTTAAAGAATAGCTCCTTTATTTCTCCACAAAACCCTATACATGTACTGTGACCACTCTTTAGAATCGTCTCTTCGAGACGATTCTAAAGAGTGGTCACAGTATAGGGTTTAGTTGAGAAATGACGATTTTAGTATTTAGGTATGCACCTTTATCTGTAGCCATGTGCTCTGTTTGCATAATATGGAATACTATACATGTATACATGTAGATCTGATTCTACAGTTTCTGCTATGGCTATAGACTGTTGTGCTTATCATACTCTCATGAAAATGTATCTAATGAATATTCATGATGTCATCATTTCATCAGGTAAAGAGTTAGATTCCTATTTGTTGTTGTTCAGTTATAACGAGTACCAGCACAGACAGTGTTTGGCGGGGAATACAGAAAATATTCCATCTACATTTCTTAACCTTTTCCCTGTTCTATGTTTGTTCCAAATTTCAATACCTACTGAAATAGTGATTAGTCATGGACTAAATAGTTATAATGAACTATGGAAGGTGGAAGCCATCTTAGAAAGTAAAGAAACAGATCAAATTCCAATAGCAAAAAGAGCAGACCCTGATCAGCCGGTTCCTATAGGAGCCATCTAATCTGGGTCCAAATGCGTGAAACCACATTTCATGAAGGAAAGTGTTAAATTATCCTCTGTTTTTACAGCTCAGAGTAGTTACAATTATGAGTTTTGTAATAATCCCTAGATAACTTATGTTATCTCTTCACTTCCAAGGCATAATTAATATGCTGTTGTTGCGCAAAAATGAAACTAATGAACATACCATCCTTCTCCAAAGAAATAAAACCACCTGATAGAATATATGATCAACATACAGAGCAAAACCTGTCACAAATTTGCAGTAGTAACTGCCGAGTTACAATTACTGTAAACCTTTACACCATAAATACACTAGTCTATGCCTTTGCAAGCAGAGTAGACAGTTGATCAGGGTCTGCTAGGTTTGCTTATGATATAATATACATAATTAGATACGATTCTACAGCTTCTGCTGAGGCCAACAATTCATGTGTCCATGTGCTATTATTTAACAATTAACCCTTTCCTCCATAAGTACGCCTTTCTATGCCTCTGTAAATATACTAATAGTCGCTTCTTCAAACCATTATGATAAATGAGTATTTGCTCCAAAGGAGCAAATGCTTTATTTATCGCAATGGTTTCAATACTACACAATTCTAACATTTTCCTTTTCTCTAGTATTTTTACTGCTCCTCATCTGAAGATTTTATTCAAAGAGGTTGGGTCTAAAAATAGCCTATAAGGTAAAGGGTTAATCTAATGTTGATGATGTCATTAAGAGATAACTTTTAACTTCAGATGTAGGAGCTTTCTGCATTACTTTTGACCAGTATTTAAAAGTGCCGTCTCATCATAGTCAGCTCTATTTGCATATAAAATAATATAGATCTATATATTTATACAATTTCTGTCACAGCAAAATACTCTCGTGTTCATTTTAAAAATTAATCTTATCAATATTCATGATGCCATCATTTCTGACATAAATATTTATGCAGTTATTGGTTTAACCCTTACAACGCTGAATTTTCAAATGGAATATTCCAAAATTCAAATAGGTCAAGCTTATGGTGAATAATTAGGGATGTTTTCTAATGAAAAGGGTAACATGACAAACAGTGCAGACCCTGATGAGAGGGCTCCCCTAGGAGCCCTCTCATCTGGGTCTACACTGTTTGCAAAGGACATTAGTGACTCGGGTCCCGCACTGTAAGGGTTAAGGTTTAACCCTTTACCTGAGACAGGCCTTTTGATGCCTTTACAAACACAGGTAGACCCAGACCAGCCATCTAAATACTTAATATAAATTAGGATTAAGAACTAAAATATGAAGAATTTTTCTTCTGAAATTACCCAAACACAGAGTATTAAGAAACTGTCACAGGCTTTTCAACAAATGAGATAATACTGTCTCATTTGTTGAAAAGCCTGTGACAATCATAATTTATGCAGCTGGCAGCATTCTCAGTTCTATCAAAGGACCGTAAAGTCATGTACGTCATGTATTTATTTTGTAATCTCCATACTGTTGTACTGTACATGTCAATCTATTGAAAGTGTGGCCCATATTACTACAGACCTTGAATTTCATATGGGAGATATATTTCAAATGAATTACATAGAACTAATTACAATATTCCCTCATTAATTTGTAATCTAGTAGTACAAAATATTGATTACATTTCCTATTTTGACTCTAAACTTCTTGTCCCTTGTTACATTCAAACATTATTCTGCTGCTAAAGTTGGCATCCTCTATGCCTCTTGTTGCTGAGGTCCAGATTATAAAGATGTATACTGTAAATTAAAACGTTTTCAAGAATAACTTTATTTCTCCACCAAACCCTATGTTGTGACCACTCTTTAGAATCGTCTCGAAGAGACGATTCTAAAGAGTGGTCACAGTAAATGTATAGGGTTTTGTGGAGAAATAAAGGAGTTCATGTTCAAAATGTTCAAATTTACGCATCTTATCTGGACCTCTGGAGCAGACCTAAGGTCAGACAGCTTAGGACTGTAGTTATGTCTTCACTGTTTGCAAAAGGTGTCTATCAGATAATGGGTGAACCCTTTCCCTGTTCTGTGTGTATAATTCCAAATTTCAATACTTATTGAATATTCATGAACAAAACAGTTATAACAAAATGTGGAACATTGTACTTGTAGTCATTTTAGAAACTAAATAAACAGATCTTTCATTTGCAAATGCGTGAAAATATGTTTGTGAAAGATGTATACTGTAAATTAAAACGTTTTCAAGAATTACTTTATTTCTCCACCAAACCCTATGTTGTGACCACTCTTTAGAATCGTCTCAAAGAGACGATTCTAAAGAGTGGTCACAATATAGGGTTTAGTGATGTAATGACAATTTTAGTATTTGAGTACGCACCTATATCTGTTGTAGACTGTTGTTGACTGCATAATTAAACATAATATTAACAATTTGCGTAGTTTTATTTGGAAACACTGGCTAAGTTACAAAATGCTTGGATGAGATACTAAATTACATCGGCATATGCCAAGAAACCATGTTACTTGCAACCACATCTGGATCAAAGTTGTTTGCAAATGGTACATGTTGTTAGGGCAGGATCTGGATTACCCCATTCCCTCATATAAATGCTATTTTGAGACCCAACCTCTGAATAAATCTACCAAAAAGGAGTACTGAAATACTTGCAATCAAAGCTTTGTAGATGCTGCAGTATTCTTTGCATGGCATCAATCTGATACCGAATAAGTCTGCTTTGGCATGAAATTGCGTGTCTATCCCTTTCCCTCATATAAACGTGTTTTCACGCATTTGCAAACAGAGTAGACCCAGATCAGACTGCTCCTAGAGGAGCCGTCTGATCAGGGTCTGCTCTGTTTGCTAATAGAATTTGATAGATCTAGTGTTTCTTTGCTTTCTAAAATGTCTACAATATTCCACCTTCCATATTTCGTTATAACTACATTTGTATTTTGTCCATGAATATTCAGTAGGTAATGAAATTTGGAAAAAATGTAGAACAGGGAAAGGGCTATAAGGCAAAGGATTAACACTCTTTCCAGTTGATGATTAAGTTGCAGCTGACATTTCAGCTGTTTCCCACTATACTTATTATCAAGCTGACCACTCCTAGTTTATGGGCTTGATTACCTAATCGCTTGCATAAGGTCATTTGACGCACGCTTCTTTATTCATTGAGTAACTGCCTCTGGGATACTTTCATTCATATTATGATCACGTCATAATTTCATCATGTGACTGATATTTGTATATTCGTGCGCCCTTCTTACACATTGCTATATTTTGTGGATTTTGTTGCACATACTTAAAAGCCGAAGTTTCATGTCAGAAATAGTATACCATGATTGGTTCCGGATGCCATGTTATTAAACACCTGTTGTATCCATCAATACAGGTCAATAAATTGCACTAGACTGCTATGTAGCATGGCAGTTGTCAGGTAGGCAAGTGTACCATGGGTTCGACTCTGGATTGCCACCTTTGTATTCTATCGCAGTGCACAGAATACAAAAAGGGAAATTTTGGAATTGTCAATTGTGTAGTTTTCAAACCATTGTAAGAATCACTAATGAACACTTAAATGTATGAGTTAACTTATTTCTATAATGTGAGTTTTTCAAGGGAATTTTTTGCTTTGACAATAACTGTAGGATCAGATCCAACCTCTTTGCATAAATCTACCGAAAAGGAGCATTAACTAGAGAAAAGGAAAATTTTAGGATTTTGTAGTTCCTAAGGAGCAAATGTTCTATTTATCACGATGGTTTCAAAAAGTGTCTTTTACAGAGGAGTAGAAAGGCATATTTATGGAGGACTAAGGGTTAATTCCATATAAGCAAACAGGGCAGACCCTGATAAGAGCTGTCTGATATGGGTCTGCTGTTTGCAAAGTATATAATTTATGTGGGAAAGTCTCAACTATAAGCATATTAAATACAAGAGTACCGCATACGGTACATAATACGCCCACTTTCAAATGTTCTCCGATTCAACATGCCTTATAAGTGTTGACATTTTCTAATCTGTGCTTCAGATCTTGATTTCCATATTAAGGTGATACTATTTTTTAAAAAAATTGAAGTAAATATCATTTCAAATGAAAAGTTATGGCCATCCTCATATTTGCATAGAAAGTGCAAGGGCCATAACTCCGAAACAACAAATCAAATGATCCTCAGAATCGACTTAGCTTCAGGTCTTGATGCATTAAACATGTGTATGAAGTTTCATTAATATCTGTCAAACAGTTTAGAAATCAGCGGACAAACTATATGCATATATTTGCATTATTTTTTAAGGTGATACTATTTTTTAAAAAAATTGAAGTAAATATCATTTCAAATGAAAAGTTATGGCCATCCTCATATTTGCATAGAAAGTGCAAGGGCCATAACTCCGAAACGACAAATCAAATAAACCTCAAAATCTACTCAGCTTCAGATCTTGATGCATTAAACATTTTTGTGAAGTTTCATTAATATCTCTCAAATAGGTTTCCCAGAAAACAGCCGACAAACTATATGCATATTTTTTAGGACAAGGGCCATAACTCTGAAATGAAAAATCAAATGAACCTCAGAATCAACTCAGCTTCAGATCTTGATGCATTAAACATTTGTGTGAAGTTTCATTAATATCTGTCAAATAGTTTTCCCAGAAAACAGCGGACAAACAAAATGTTGACGGACGAACGAACGAACGAACGGACGGACGGACGGACGGACGGACAGGGCCACGACAATATACGACCACCTTTATTAGGTGGGCGTATAATAATCTTCCACAAAAACTATCAACAGCATCAGCTCAATATGAAAATTCATCAGCTCAATATGAAAATTCAACCTTGTTTGAAACGCATCTGCAAAGTGTCAAACACGTTAGATCATAACTGTTTACAATTGTTACCGAAAATTCATTCTCTGTAAGCTAACCCTTTAAAATCGGGAAACGAGTACATGTATACAAGCATTGCAGACAGTGTAAACCCAGATCAGAGGCCTCATACAAGTGCTCTCACAAACCATAGCCTATAAAGAGCCTATAGCTCCTATAGATCTGTTTCTTTATTTTCTAAAATGACTACAATGTCCCACCTTCCATTATAACTATTTTGTCCATGAATAATTCAATATTCACTAGGTATTGGAATTTGGAATAAACATAGAACAGGGAAAGGGATAATATTGAATGGACTGTCTTTAAACAATGATAGACCATTCCATTTTGAGTATTCAGTGTTCAAAGAGTTAATCATTTATTAATAGAACAAGAGCATGGAACTGTGTAATCCGCAGTCAGTCAGTAAGCAGTGTCGTCAGAATTTCCCAAGGGACAATAAATGTTTAATATAACAAAATTAGGTTGTGTTTCATATCTTTCCATCCATTAACGCTACATATATTGAAAGTATATATATCACCAAACTGTTCATGCTGAAACATGATTTACTTTTTTTTTCCATGGCTATAAGATCAGATGCCTTTTCACACCCTTACAGAGTAGACCCAGATCAGATGGCTCCTGAAGACAATATCATAAACAGGTTTCAAGAAAATGGCATGTCCCAAAAATGTATCCCAATTGAGAGACAAAATATGAAGTTAAAAAGGGGCATAATTCTGTCAAATTTTGTGCAAGAGTTATGAAACATTGAGAAGACTGTCCCTACATAACACTTATAACATGTATTAAGTTTGAAGGAGTTGAAAGCAAATGTCCCGAAAAAACGTGAGTGACGGACGATTGACGGACAGACTGACAAGGTGATTTCTATATAGCCCCCACCACAGGTGGTGGGGGTATAATTATGCACAACTAGGCATGGTGCTGATCAATCCTATGAAGTTTAATGAAAATCTGACCAAAGCTTTTGTAGAGACCGTGCGGGCAAGAAAAATCGGACAGACGGACGCCACGCACAAAAACAAAATGTTTCCCCAGTATACTGGGAGAGACACAACTGCACTATTCTAAAATTTTCCTCTTGACTCTAGTAAATGCTCCTTCTCAGTAGATGAAATTCGAAGAGGTTAGGTCTTAAAATAGCCTAGGAAGAAGCATTTGCAAACAGAGTAGATCCAGATCAGGATCTGCTCTGTTTGCTAATGGAATTTGATAGATCTGTTTCTTTAGTTTCTAAAATGGCTATGTCATGTTACACTTTCCATATTTTATCATAACTATTTTGTCCATGTATATGCAGTCGGTATTGAAAATTGGAAATAAACATAGAACAGGGAAAGGGTGGACTATTAATAACTACTACATATGAACTGAAAGCTTGCTAATACATTTAGATAATCTTTCACTTTTCTTGTGAAAATAATCAATCAGCTATGTCTGTAATCCGTTTGACTAGATTAGTGTCCATTTCAAGCTATTAGAGAATGTTAAAAAAAAATATACAAATCATCAATTAAATACCTGATTTAGTCTTTCAAATATAGCAGATATATTGAAATACCTTTTCAAAGAAAGAATAGCAAAGCTATTAATAGAGCAAAGGATATGTATTAATCTGCAATAATTCCATACCAATTCAACCGAAAGGAAATGAAAACTAGGATTAAGTTTAAATTTCCGCCGCATATGGATAAACAGGATTATTTACACTCTATTGAGAACTTACATTTCAGCAGATTTTCATTCAGAACTCAATCCATAAAACATTTTGACTACTCTGAAGTGCAAAGTTACTGAAATTACAATCTATGGGATGAAACGGTGATGACCATTGCAATGAGCATACAGTATATGAGACATTATTAACCCATTCCTCCATAGACTATTTTTAGACCCAATTTCTTTGAATGAATCTACCCAAAAGGAGCATTAACTAGAGAAAAGGATTTGTTTTTTAGAATTTTGTAATTTGAAATCATTGTGATAAATAGAGTATTTGCTCCTATAGGAGCAAAATGCTCTATTTATCACAATGGTTTCAAGCAGTGACTTTTATACAGGAGTATTTATGAAGGAAAGGGTTAAACATTATGGATTTTGATGAGACCCCATATTACTCTGCATAAAAACTAACAGAGGTCCAGATAAGATGCGTAAATTTAAACATTTTCAAGAGTAGCTTCTTCATTTCTTCAAAACCTTATACTGTGACCTGACTGTTTAGAATTGTCTCGAACATAAAATTTCAAAAAGTGGTCACAGTATAGGGTTTGTCAGAGAAATGACAATCTTAGTACCTGGGTACTGCACCTTTATCTGTAGCTCTGAATTAATACTCTTGAAGGACAATACAAGAACTGAAAGGTTATCATGAACCTGCGAATAGTGTTGGTTTTGGTTAGGGGTGACTATTGAGGCCAAAATGACTATCACGATAGTATTGAGATACTAAACGATACTATTGAAATTAGTTTAGAAACTATTGCAATACTATCATGATAGTTTTGTTCTCAAACTTATAAGAGAAGGGTAGCATATCAAAATGACTAGAGCGTCACTAAAAATCAGACTATACAAAGCAACACAAACACATATAAGCATGTCATCAGCTGTACATAAGAAAACTATCGGAACTATCGACTGTTGATTTAACTATAAGCGATAGTTCTTGATTGTCAGAATTACTATTGATCTATTACTATTGAAAACTCAACTACTGCGATCGAGTTGATAACTCGATCGGTTGACCTATTGTTACATCTCTAGTTTTGGTATGCTCCCTCAAAACATTAGTCAGCTCTGAAACTCACACTCTGATCATCATCTCTACACCATAAAACTGCTGACTTTGCAATTATTCTAATTTCCAAACGCCTCTCTCTCATTGACAATAGATTTACACGACATACGACTATACTATGCAAGGTATCACCAACAGCATATAATTGCCTAGTGATAATGATGTATATATATCAGTAATTACACGCAACATTTTGGCAATAATGAATGTATTGACGATCTCAGACCTACATGAATATCTCTGCATGCCTGAACACTAATGCAAAAGACTCCATTCCTACCTAATTCATCATGTACACATACCCCATTCTGACACCCATGTGTACATTCCAGTTCCTCTCATCATGAAATTGTATACAGACAGAGGAGTAATTGATGCCACATGTGTAGCCTGGTAACAGTATTTTCACATGACAGAGAGACATTCACCCATTCCCTCATATTGACTTCTTTTAACGCCTCTGTAAAAGTCACTTTTTAAAACCATTGTGATCACAATGGTTTCAAAACTACACAATTCTAAATGTTATCTTTATTACCTCATAGGCTATTTTTAGACCTCTTTGAATAAACCTACCGAAATGGAGCATTAACTAAAGAAAAGGAAATATTTAGAATTGTGTAGTTCTGAAACCATTGTGATAAATGGAGCATTTGCTCCTATGGAGCAAAATTTATGCTCTATTTATTACAATGGTTTCAAAAAGTGATTTTTACAGAGGTGTCAAAAGGCGTCAATATGAGGGAATATTATGCTGTTAGTCCTGATAGAGATGCATTTGCACACCTTTGTAGACAAAGAAGACCCAGATCATACTGCCTGCTCTGTTTGCTTATGACATTAGGTTAGACCTACAAAACTGTGACCACATAATGAATAAGCAATGGGTCTAATAAGAGCAAGTGATTGCTTAACTTTTTACTCCATAAATACGCCTTTCTACACCTCTGCAAACAGTGTAAACCCAGTAAAGACCATTCTTGTAAGAGGCTAGAGCTTTCTGATCAAGGTCTGTTTGTTTATGAAATAATATAAATCTACATGATTTCTGTCAAGGCCAAAATTTCCTGTGTTTACATGCCATTACAAATAAATCTTAATATTGATGATGTTATATACATTCATGAGGAAAATGGTTAAAAATGGAGTACATTCAGATTCAAAAGCAGAGCAACAGATAAACATGCATACTCAAATACTAAAATTGTCAGTTTTCTCAACCAAATTCTGTGTTGCGACCACTCTTTAGAATCGTCGCGAATATCTGGGTCTTCACTGTTAGCAAATTCCAGAATGCCAAATTCAACTGTTTGAACAGTTTGAAGATAACTACATTGTATAATTGTATAACTGTCTCTGAAATTAAACTCTTTTTCTGCCTGAATGAATCTTATGCAAATAATATTGGATTCTATATATGAAAAGAATAAATTACCACATGAAAAGGTTATTGCTTTTCTTCATGCAGTCTCATAATATATATGCTTTTGCAAACAACACCATATATATTCTTACATGTATACAGAGCTGTAGATACGATACCAGGATTTCTGTTAACTCTTCCCCTGTTTAACCCTTTCCCTGTTCTATGTTTATTCCAAATTTCAATAGCTACTGACTATTCATGGACAAAATAGGTTTGTTGAAATATGGAAGATGGAACAGTGTAGCCATTTTAGAAACTAAAGAAAAAGATCTATCCAATTCCATTAGCAAACAGAGCAGACCCTGATCAGACGGCTCCTCTAGGAGCCGTCTGATCTAGGTCTACTCTGTTTGCAAATGCATGAAAACGCTTGTATATAAAGGAAAAGGTTAATATCTGTGCAAGGAATACTGACGTCATCAATATATATTAGCCGAATTCTTATGAAAGCATTTATATTATGTTCAGTCTGAGGATGTTTTGGCTCAGGCAGAAACTGCAAAATCAGATCTATATTATACTACATGTATTTATAAGCAAACAGAGCAGACCCTGATCAGACAGCTCATATAGGAGCTGTCTGATTTGGGTCTACTCTGTTTGCAAATGCGTGAAAAGGCGTTAATATGAAGGAAATGGTTAATGCAGGATCCTGAGTTCCTAACGCTATAATGACACCACCAAACCCTCAGATTATGGACAGCTGCATTCCTAAGGAAGAGCTGCCCATTTCGTCTAAATTCCCTTTTGATAGTTTGTATTTTGGAGTTACTTCCTATTACCCTTTACTCCATAGGCTATTTTTAGACCCAACCTCTTTGAATGAATCTACCCAAAAGGAGCATTAACTAGAGAAAAGTAAAATTTTAGAAGTGGTTATAACAGAGGCGTAGAAAGGCGTATTTATGGAAGAAAGGGTTAAAGTGTATTGAAATTCAGTCAGAGACAATGGCGTTAGTAAAGTAAGGTTTGCACAGCTATTTTGCCAAAGTTTTGGCAAAATTAATTGTTCACTTTCTTTTGCCAAAACATTGGCAAAATAGCTGTTATCTTGTTGTTTCGCATTAGAATCACCTTCAAGAGCCACTTCTAATGAGTAGCAGAAATAGGATTTGGGAGAAATCATTATTTTAACCAATTCCCTCATATTGACGCATTTTGACGCCTCTGTAAAAGTCACTAGTTGAAACCATGGTGATAAATAGAGCATTTGCTCCTATGGATCACAATTTTTATTCTCACAATGCATTAAATACTAAACAATTCTAATTTTTTTCTTTTTGCTATAAAATGCTCCTTTTAGGTAGATTTATTCAAAGAGGTTGGCTCTAAAAATAGCATATGAGGTAATGGGTCAATCCGATTTGCTAAAATATCTCTGTCGATAGATATTCATGAAGTAAAGTGCAAAGAAAAACTGGTGCAATGGTGTGTCGTCTCTAATAATGCAGTAATGGTTTAGTGTTTTTTGTTATGCAGTAAATGATAGTTTTCAAGTGTTGTTTCAGACATTACCCTGTAAAAGATATTGTTTTAGACATTACCCAGCTAATGATTATGTTTCAGACATAATAAACAGTACACAGCTATGTTTTAATCATTATTCTACAGGTAAATTGTTGCCGTCAGTATCACTTTGAAGTCAATTTTTCCAAGTGAACCAATTCAAACTTTTCCATCTCTGAGGTCACAAGCTATCTATGCTGCAAAAACTGGAATTAAGGATTTTTATTAAATTGATATTGCACAGAATTGCATGCATTTTTCAAAGTGTATGAAAATATAAAATATCCTACATGTAAATACCTAGAGTATTTGGACAGACACACTTACATTTGTACATGTAGGCAATTAGTGCAGACCCAGATCAAACTGCTTTGGAAGGAGCAGTTTGATCAGTGTCCTATGTCAGTCATAAAATTTAACCCTTTAGGCCTACTCCATAGTTTTACACACCTTTCTATGCCTTTGCAAACAGAGCAGACCCAGATCTGGCGGCTCCTAAAACAGCAATCTGATCAGGGTCTGCTCTGTTTGCTTATGATATAATATAGATATGATCGTACAGTTTCTGCCGTGGTAATAATGGAGCTTTTCCTGAAACTGTTTTAATTCATGCATCTTTTCTGGGCCTCTGCCATAATGCATTATACACAGACAGCATCAATATACCAACTCTGGATAATCAGACTGTTCTTCCATTACAAACTGTAATGGACTTTTTTCTTGTGCATATCACAGCAACAGATAAAGGTGCATTTTCAAATTTTAAATTGTCCTTTCTCCACCAAACCCTATGTTGTGAATCTTGTGACCACTCATGTCTTTTAGAGACAATTCTAAAGGGTGGTGAGTCACAACATGGGGTTTGGTGGAGAAATAACGAAGTTGAAAATGTTATACAGAGAAACCCCGCTATTGCGACCACTTAATAAACAGCCACTGATGTCGTCTAAAGCAGGTGGTTGCTTAATGCAGGACGAAAGTTATGCAGAAAGCTCCCATAGGAGCTTTCTGCATAACTTTCGTCCTGCATTAAGCTACCACCTGCCTCTGCCACCCAGAATTATGCCCCTTTTTGGTGGTCGCATTAGCGGGATTTTACTGTAATTTACGTATCTTATCTGGACCTCTGGTGCATTACATAAAATGAATAATGAAAAGTTCAAGGTTATACAAAGGCAATGTTGTATAACAGTTATTTTGTCAGTGCAATGTACACTTTAGGGCATCATTGATCTAGTAATTTGCACACAAATTAATGTTCTGCAATATGCATTGATATTTTCTAGTACCGGTAGTCAGGGCCAGGTTTGGGTTACAACTTACACTGACATTCAATTTCAACAGATACATGTATTTAACCCATTACACCATAAATAAGCCTTTCTAAGCTTTTCAAAACAGAGTAGACCCGACTCCTTCAGGAGCCATCTGACCAGGGTCTGCTTTGTTTGCTTAACCCTTTATCAGTTCAAGAAATAAACCAAAAATTACATTTCAATAATATTCTCAGAATTCTTAATAAATCAGCCCTCCTACCAGTGAAATTCCACGGAAAACTTTCCATATAGACGTGAGGGCTTCTCTTATGCCCTTGCGCCGATGAAATAATAAATATTTATTAAGTGAATTTGCAAAATGCTCTTGACAAAGACTTTTGAATCTGATCTATATCATATCATTTACAAGCAAACTGCAAGCAGACCCTGATCAGATGGCTCCTAAGAGCCATCTGATCTGGGTCTACTCTGTTTGCAAGTGCGTGAAAGGGCGTTTATATGAAGGAAATTGTTAAAATATATTTATAGATTCTACAGTTTCTGTCAAGATGAAAACAAAATGTCCATTGTGCCATTATAAAAATTCATTACTAAATATTCATGGAGTAAATGGTTAATTCACAGTGAAAGGGGTAATTGTTATACATGTATGTACAGTGAAATGGGCCTTTAGCGCCACATACATGTAACTAACAAACATGGGGTCCATAAGAGCAGACTGGTGGTTTATGTAGCTTAACCCGGCCTTTCTCTGTTCAATATTCATGTACGAATAATGACATTATGAATATTTATTAACTGAATTTTTATAATGAACTTGTTCTTGCTTTGACACACTGTAGAATCAAATCTACATGTATATCATGTCAAAAGCAAACAGAGTAGACCCTGATTAGACGTCTCCTACAGGAGCCATCTGATTTGGGTCTACTCTATTTGCAAATGTGTGAAAAGGCATTTATATGAGGGAAAGGGTTAACTCTTTGCTCCATACATGTATATGCATTTTAATGACTTTGCAAACACTGTAGATCCAGATCAGAATGCTCTTAACCCATTCCCTCATAGGCTATTTTTAGATCCAACCACTTTGAATACATCTACTGAAAAGGAGCATTAACTAGAGAAAAGGAAACTTTTTCAAAAAAAATTGACAATGGTTTCAAGAAGTGACTGTTACAGAGGCATAGAAAGGTGTATTTATGGAGAAAAGGGTTAACAATAATTCTGTTAGCAGTTATGGCCAATTATTTGGTCAGAAAGTTCCTGTTGGCTCTTAGCCCATAACTTTAACCCTGACAATGCTGAATACTGAAAGTGGAATTATCCATCAGTGCTTAACTATAGTGTCCATGCAGTATAAAACAGTATAATGGGCAAGAGAAGTTTGAACGAAAAACAATGCAGAAAGATCCAGAGGGCTTCTCCAAGAGCATTCTGATCTGGGTCTACAGTCTGCAAATGCTAATACACTAATTGCCCACATTCAAAAGATTACCATAAACAGTTTTACATAATGTCTGCACAAAGGATTTATAGGTTTGTGGGCTGACATAGCAATCTGATCCCAATACATGTACAACCACAAAAATGTTTGAGAGAAAATATTAATTTGACAATTACAAATGTGCAAGAACTAAAACAAAATCAATAAACTTACATATGTTTACTGATTTTGTTTTAGTTCTTGCACTGAACATGCATATATTGGATGGAGTAAATTATAATAGTTGAATCATCTTAACCAGATATTTAGAAAACCAAAAGACGTTACAATTATTATATAACATTGACAGTATTGTATGACTATTGTTCTAAACTTTTTGAAAGAACCACATATATCCATTTCAGCTGGCCAAAGGTATAAAGCATAGAAATAAATGACCAGCTTAACCCTTTCCTCCATATAAACGCATTTTCATGCATTTGCAAACAAAGTAGACCCAGATCAGACGGAGGAGCCCTCTGTTCAGGGTGACTACTCTGTTTGCTAATGGAATTTGAAAGATCTATTTCTTTACTTTCTAAAATGGCTACAATATTCTACCTTTGATATTTCGTTTTAACTATTTTACCCATGAATATTCAGTAGGTATTGAAATTTGGAATAAACATAGAACAGGGAAAGGGTTAATTCTTTAATATTCAGTGTAAATACATGAGGCACAAAAGAACTGAGCTAGGCTTAACCGTAGTACCATATTACATGGTTTTCTTCTACTTTCAACCACTGTTGATACAGGCAATCATAAACTATGTGAACAGACGTTATAACAACACTACAGTGCATTAGCATTCATGAGAATGAGAGCGGCAAGACTATTTCTACAAGACTAAATGCCAGATAAGCCCTAATAACCTTGACATCTACATAACTCTTATGTTCTGATAATCAGTGTAGGGTTTCGACCTTTAACTCTTTACGAATGAGTAATTGCCATATACAGTAAAAACTCGATACTACGAACACTCAAATATGTACCATTATTGATCTTTAACACAGGTGGCAGCTTAATTCAGGATGAAAGTCATGCAGAAAGCTCCTCTAGAAAGCTCCTTCATCCTGCATTAAGCAGTCACCTGCCTACAAAGACATAACTTCTTCATTACTAAAATTTTGTAGTATCGACTCGATCGATTTTTACTGTATATGCAAAAACTGTCACCTGCTGCAATTTCTATTATTTAACACTTTACTCTATGAATACACATTTTTTCTTTCGCAAACACAGATCAGATAGCTCATTTAGGAGCTGTCTGATCAGGATCTGCTCTGTTTGCTTATGAAACAAAATTGATCTATAGGGAGATGCGAACTCAGAACCAAAACTTCTCCCTGAAAACCACTTAACTTCTCTCTGATTGAGAGATCCAGATAGTGCTCTGGAATATGTAATTATATTGTAGACTTTGACCAGATACCACACCTGTGAGTGGTGTTGAGGCTGGGTCTGAGTCTGCACTGAAAAAATACCCAAATCTCAAATCCATGTGGCCAGAGGCTCATATGGCCAATGTTAGAAGATTGTGTATAAAAATTTCATTAGTGCGCTCGAGTAGCAAATCATTTTCCTATACTTTTGATTGTTTACACAGTCCTGTTGAGTCTCTTGAGGCTAATCATACACAGGAACTATAATATATATATCTATACCGGTATGTACTGGACAAGACAAAGTTCTACAAAGGTCTCTCTGGGAGGGTACCTATTAGTATTAGCAAGCCATTGGCCAAGTTACATGTACAGTGAACCCTCATTATACCGGCATTCGTTACAATGGCACCCTCGTTTATATACCGCAGTATGCATTGAAACAAAATTACAGTTAAGTCTTTGAAACAACCACTGAATAAATAGGTGCAATGTCAATAAGACAGGTGATCGCTTAATGCAGAACACAAGAAGTGCAAAAAGCTCCTACGGAGAGCTTTTTGCACTTCTTGTGTGCTGCATTAATAAGCGTTCACCTGTTGGTACTACCGGTAGTTTAAAACTGGCCATATGGTTCCTTTCATATTTAAACTCGTTATAACGGCAACCTCTTTATACCAGCAAAATGTCTGGTTCACTGTATAATAAGAGGTCCAGATGAAGATGAGTAAATTAAAATATTTTCAAGAATGGTTTATTTCTCCACCAAACCCTTTACTATGACCACTCTTTAGAGTTGTCTTGAAGAGACGATTCTAATGAGTGGTTACAGACTAGGGTTTGGTGGGAAATGACAATTTTAGTATTTGGGTAAAACTTTAGAGGCGGTTTGAATCCAGATATACAGTACACTACATCAGTCATTTGCACTGAATTCACACCAGGAACCAACTTCTTTGATACTCTACTTAATTATATCTGTTAGAAGAAATGTAAAGGAAAATCTGCCTTTACATCCTTAACAACATTTTTCGTAGATTACAGTTTGCTTGACTTTTATAAACCTTGTAAATCCATTCCACTCATAGGATATTTTTAGACCCATACTCTTTGAACAAATCCACTGAAAAGGAGTATGAACTAGAAAAAGGGAAACTTTCAGAATTGCTTAGTTTTGAAAACCATTCATGATTGGTAATAAATACAGTATTTATCAAGTAGGTTTCAAAAAGGTGACTTTTATAAAGGCATCGATATAAGAGAAATGGAATAACACATTCTCTCCTAGAGACACATTTGGCGCCTCTGTAAAAGTCACATTTTGAAACCATTGTGATAAATAGTTAATAAATTTATCACAATGGTTTCAAAACTACACCATTCTAAAACTTTCATTTTCTCTAGTAAATGCTCTTTTTCGGTAGATTTATTCAAAGTGGTTGGGTCTAAATACATTGTCTAGGAGGGAATGGGTTACTATAACACTTTGAATGCTGAAGCTAATATTCAAAGTGGACTGGCCCATCAGTGTTTTTAATTAACCCATTCCCGCATATTGACGCCTTTTGACGCTTCTGTAAAAGTCACTTTATGAAACCATTGTGGTAAATAGAGCATTTGCTCCACAGGAGCAAATGCTCTATTTATCACAATGATTTCAAAACTACACTTGTAATTCTGAAAAATTCCTTTTCTGTAGTTAATGCTCCTTTTTGGTAGATTTAATCAAAGAGGTTAGGTCTAAAAATAGCCTAAGTGGGAATGGGTTAATAATAAAAGGGTTAAACTTGCAAGAGGATTTGAATGTCAAATAGCGCAGATCCTGATCAGATGGTCTGTCCGACTCTACATGGATCTCTTTCAACAACACCAGTGAATTTGTTGTAACATTTGAAATCGGTTTTAATCATGTTCAGAGGAAGTGTAGATCAATTTGGAGTCTAATCAGGATATAAACTGTTTGAAATTGAAAGGTTACTGAAATGAAAGAGATTGTTACCCCAAGTATTTGGACACATTTTTGTCAATAGTGTTGACCCAGATCAAACTGCTCCTGAAGGAGCCATTTGATCAGGATCAGTACTACTAGTATTAAATTCAGGTCTTTCTCTGGTGTCTACATGTACATTTGTACATGGGTCCGTTAACCCATTCCAGCATATTGACGCCTTTTGACGCTTCTGTAAATGTCGTTTTGTGAAACCAGTGATAAATAGAGCATTTGCTCCTATAGGAGCAAATGCTCTATTTATCACGATGGTTTCAAACTACAAAATTCAAAAATCTTCCTTTTCTCTACTTAATGCTACTTTTCGGTAGATTTATTCAAATTGGTTGGATCTAAAAATAGCCTATGCCAAATAGGTAACCTTTTCCCTGATTTTGGAGAGAAATAAATCCTACTGAGAGACCAAATATTGATTAAAATGTTAAAACAAATGCAAAGTAAATTAAAATGGGACCAAAAATGCTTTCCATATCATTGTGTTTCAGCACAAAAAATTCCCAATTATCAAAATGCATATTTCCCAAAATTGCCAGAAAAAGACCTATAATTTAATTGTTCAGCCTTACGACAGCAGAAGGGAGACTAGGCGTCTGAATGCTTAAGGCAATTAGGATACTTCATAAAAAGAAACCAACCAAAAGTTTGCAAATGAAAGACTTTAAGTTATAGGTCTATGTAGTATGTGTTCAGTTGAAAGAAAAACAAAAAGAGAGGTAATACTGTACATGATTATATAATAATTGATGTCAATCCTTTATCTGTTCAATATTAATGTAAGAAAGCAAGGCATCTGACTACATGGTATGCCCCTATTTTCTTTTGTCATGAAACTTTCCTTTATGGACAAAATAGTTACAATGAAATATGATTATTAACCCTTTCCTTCATATAAACGTGTTTTCACGCATTTGCAAACAGAGTAGACCCAGATCAGACGGCTCCTAGAGGAGCCGTCTGATCAGGGTCTGCTCTGTTTGCTAATAGAATTTGATAGGTCTGTTTCTTTGCTTTCTAAAATGGCTACAATGTTCTACATTTCATTTTTAATTATAACTATGTTCTCCATGAATTTCTGTAGGTATTGGAATTTTGAATAAATGTAGAACAGGGAAAGGGTTAAGGGTGGAATACTGTAGTCATTTTAGAAACTAAAGAAACAGATAAATCTATCAAATTCCACTAGCAAACATGCCAAACAGAGCAGACTGATCAAACAGCTCCTACAGGAGCCATCTGATCTGAGTCTACTTTGTTTGCAAAGGTGTGAAAAAGCATTTATATAAAGGAAAGGCTTGATGACAAAAGAAAACCTAGTGAATAGGGGCATACCATGTAATCAAAGGTCTTGCTTTTAGATCTATCTTTCCTCCTGGAGAGCAATAGATAAAGGCGAGTACTGAAATACTAAAATCATCATTTCTCCACCAAACCCTATGTTGTGACCACTCTCTACAATCATCTTGCAAATGTGTGAAAAAAACGTTTATATGATAGAAAGGGTTACATAAACACCTTTTCACCCACTTTCAAACAGAGTAGACTCAGTTCAGACGACTCCTATAGGAGCCGTCTGATCAGGGTCTACTCTGTTTGCTTACAAAATTATAATAGATCTGACTCTAGTTTCTACCAATACCTCCTGTGTACCTATACAATTATAAAAATTCTGATCATAAATTTATAGATTCCTGATTTCATTATTTCTTACATGTACATGGATATTGAACTGGGAAAGGGTTAAGGCAACTACATGTATGCATCAATGTGATTATCCCGATTAATGTAAAAGGCCATAAAACTTTGACAAAAGTTGTTGTGTACACTTTTCAGTATAATAAAGAACTTAGGAAACATGCCATGATGGAATGGATCATGCATAAGATCTACCCCTACCCAGCCTAGAACTTCAGAGAAAACAGGATTTTATGCTGGAAATATCACCTCAGGTGTATGGCTGATGTCCAAGTAAATATTGGCATCGTTTCTGCAGAAATTACAACTCAAATGTCAAGAAGGAACTTACAATTTAGTATTGAATTGTATGGCATTTGAGAGTAAGTCTAAAAATTGGAGAGCAAATTGCATTTCAGGGCAAAATACTTACGGTAACTTTAGTTTTACTCCATAAAAAAATCCTTTCTACACATTTTCAAACAGAGTAGACCAAGATGGGTCTTCTATGTTTGCACATGCATTAAAAGGTGTGTTTATGGAGTAAAGCATTATGAACGACAGAACCATAACTGTGGATGATGACATGTTGATAGATCTGGTTTAGGCATAGCAAATTGTAGATACATGTATATCCATTTGGAGAACTCATACAGAGAGTGATATGTAAAACAGTAATGAATGGCAAAATTATTATCTACGACAATTTTCTTAGCCTACAAAAGTTTGAATACAGTAAAACCTGTCTATAGCAGCCACACACAATAATATTTGGATTTTAACCCTTCGCTTGCTGAATTTTAAAATACATTTCTCCTTCTTTACCCATGCCCTGTTGTACAATTACATATATATCTTCACTGTGTACACATATTTCGCTGTTCAATCACTGCTATGGAGTGCACTGGTTGCACAGTCAACTTGTAAATAGTGCAGACCCTGATGAGACAGCTCCTGCAGGAGCTGTCTCATCTGGGTCTTCACTATTTACAGGTAGGTATATTGACGCGAATAGCAAGCGAAGGGTTAAAACAAGTGGTAACTTAATGCAGGATGACAGTTATGCAGAAAGCTCTTAGAGGAGCTTTCTGCATTACTGTCTTCCTGCATTAAAGAACCGCCTGTTCTAATAATAAACAGTAACCTACTACGTTTATTCATTATTTGGTCGCTATAGGCAGGTTATATTATATCTAAGGACAAAATTTATACAGCATAGAAAAGTATACTTACTGATATAAATAGACTATTTGCCTGGTTGCTCATAGTTGTTGGATCTCTGTACATGGAATGTTGGGTCGTCAACATGGCTTTTCTTCCAAAGTGTAAGTCGCACACTTTCATTTCCCACAGTGTGCCCTTGTTAGGTCCAATATGAGGAATTTGTTATATGTTTCATAAATCCAAAACTTTCAAAACGGTGCTACAGCTCTGTGCAAATCCAATAACTGCATAGTGTCAAAAGTGATCATAATGGGTGCCACAATCATGTCTACCAAAGAGAAATGACATTTCAGTTTTGAACATGTGTCCGCTGCACACATGCCTGTAGGGTGTCTTGGCTCACTGGCCATTCATATTTATTTTGCTTTCGTAGGGTCTGATGATTTTCTGAGACAGTATACGATCTTCCTTGGGAATGTTCATGCTCTAATTTTGATTTTCATTTGTAATTGCCATCGTTCAGTTGGTATGCTAACTTCAGCCAGGGATGTTGCTTCGAGTTTTTTATTGGATTCAACAAGCATTCAGGTAATCACTGCCTGTTCTGAGGTAGAGAAGTGTCTAATCAACAACAAGGTACGCAGTGGCAGATACTGGCAACTATCTATAACAAACATAATAATCTGGGTAATTCTTCCTCTACAAAAAAGGAACATGTACTGCTTTGTGGAAAGTTCAACTGTTGGGTTTAGGGTTCACCTCGAAAGACTTTGGACTGGAAATCTTTTCCAATTTGCAGCCAACATACAGTACTGTACAATCAAGTTAACAAATAATTCATATCACAGCAGGTTTACTTTCAATTTATATGGAAAACAAAAACACACACTGGTAACATCTGTCTTAGGCTTACTTTCTGGTTCATATTGAAAGGTTCCACTTGGTTCAAGCAATCACATCCAACATAAGGCTGAAGGGTTTGTTTCTCTGAAGACTGTCTATTAGTGATAAATAGCAGTCAACACAGGTCAAGTCACTATTTTCTGTTCATCAGTCAACCCTTTCAAATGACCATGGGTATGAAGTAGTTCCTTGACAATTCTTGATTCTGTGCTCTCTAACTATCTACAAACATTTCTGGCTTCCAAGTAAATAATGTGCTACTCTGTCCTCGTTTAGATGATATCTACTGTATCATTCACTGAAAATGTGTTCCAGTTTAATTTCATGAAATCATGAAATAGTCTGATGAGAGGTTAAATATGCACACTACTTAAATGACAACATTTTTTTTCCTTTTCATCATATTTAAACTTGAACAGGCATGGTACATGCTATACATCTGTCTCTATACTTAAATTATTTACACTGGAAGGGTTGTTGTTTTTATTGGTGTGATTTTCGTTTGTCTTTTCCGCAATATTATAACTACTTCCCTCACCCATCTCCATAACATCAGAACCACTGTCAGATAAGAGGGAATCAGTCTTCTTTGGATAATCTGGACATGATGTGACATGTTGGTAGGATTGTCTATCATCGTACTCCGTTTCGCGATGGTAAAAGTAGTTAAAATTAGAAACAATTACAGGCACAGGTAGCGCGATTGTCAACACACCCGCAATGGCACACAGTGATCCTACTAATTTTCCCCACACTCCAATTGGACGCATATCACCATATCCAACAGTCGTCATTGTCACTACAGCCCACCAAAATGCATCAGGTATACTTTTGAAATGTGATGCTTTTGCATCAGCTTCAGCAAAATAAACTGCACTAGAAAACAATATAACCCCTATGAACAGGAAAAATATGAGCAAACCAAGTTCTCGCATACTAGCTTTCAATGTCTGACCCAGAATTTGCAGTCCTTTCGAATGTCTGGATAACTTGAATATTCGAAAGACGCGTACCAGTCTGATCACCCTTAGAATTGCTAGGGACATTGCCTGGTTGTTGCTTCTACTTTCATCTGCAATTACTGTCCCTAAGGTGATAAAATATGGAATGATTGCAACAATGTCAATAACATTCATAATATTTTTGAAAAATCCTAATTTCTCTGGACATGATGCATATCTTACAAGCAGTTCTGAGGTGAACCATATTATGCAGCAAGTTTCAATGATAAAAAATGGTTCATTAAACTTTGGAATATCATCCTCCTCGATGGAACCATTCCCATTTGCAGTTTCATTCACAACTCTGTAATGCTTGAACTCCGGTAATGTTTCTAAGCAGAATATCACAATTGAAAGTAAGATGATTAGCACTGAAAAAATGGCAATGATTCTTGCTGCAGTTGAGCTTTCCGGGTATTCAAATAAGAGCCAAACCCTCCTCTGAAATTCATTTTGTGGAAGTGGTTTCTCTTCCTCTTTGATAAATCCTTCATCCTCGCGATACTTTTCAATTGCAGCTGCACCAAGTTCATAAAATTTTATTTCTTCAGCAAAAACATCCAAGGGGACATTGACAGGCCTTCTCAATCTACCCCCGCTTTGATAGTAGTATAAAATTGCATCAAAGCAGGGCCTATTCCTGTCAAAGAAGTATTCATTCCGGAGTGGATCATAGTACCGATTCCGTTTGGAGGGACAACCCAGAAGAGTTTCCGGAAATTGGTTCAGAGTTTTTAGCTGCGTTTCGAAACGGAGACCACTTACATTGATCACCACCCTCTCACAGCATTCGTAATCCACCCCTTGCTGGCCCATACCATCACTTGGGTGCACATGGTCGTCCTCGTTGAGCTTTGGGAAAGACCTGGAATGGGGAAGATTTGAAGATTTGTGTTGTGTGCGTTGACTAAGAGGAATATAACCACCAGGCCCTCCATTCCCCTGACCCCCCTCGCAACTTATCATTGCAGCTTCCATGCTGCATGTATATACACATTCGCCTACCACAAACAAAAGCAAAGCATAGATTACTTATCTACAATGCCTTCTCCACAAGCATAGTTAATTAACATTTTCCTAATCTCTATCAAACCACCTAGGTGAGCTGTTAGCAACTATAATCCAACTGTAAATCTCTCATTGTAAACAAAACACTAACAATATCCTGCATGCATTAGTGCACTGAAGTTAATCTCCTATTAGAATAAACACATGATACATATATACTTTCTAGTACAACTGTCTTGAACATTACGGTTGATGGTATATACAATAGCCTACTACACAATCGAATACACACACAACTAACTTTATGCTGAAGCAATGCTGATATTCGATCGAACTACTGACGTCATTAGTTGGGTAAAAGCGTTAGAATGATCCCAGCTAGCGATTTGTTATTGAACAAAAAGCAACTAAATCGAATCGGTAATCCTGATAAAGACATCAAATATGAGCAAATAAGCAATCTAGTAATCTGCAATGTCTAAGCATGCTTTTGCTGATCTTGAAGTTGTAATTCCGCTGTAAGAAATTAGTTTTGCTTATTGCTAGCAAACTTACGAATGTTCTGCTACTATACCATGCACCGCATGCATCACTAAACAATGCCACCGGTTATATGACACATGTACACTTTCTGCGCAGCAGTCATGCAATTATGGACTTTGACAATGCTGATGAACGAATACACAAACCCTTTCTTTGATTTTGACCGTGCAAAACACAGAAATCTACACAATCCCAACGCAAACTCTCATCTCTCGTTAACCAATCAGATTACACAAAACGCTTCCGAGCGTTTCTAAAAATAGAAGTGTGCGAACACTTTAATAGTTAATATTCCCGATATTTGTTAATGAAAAAATACCGCAAAATAAATTATATCTTCAGCAGATTTTCAAAGTATTTTCCTATTAAAGGATTTCCCAATTTTCAAGTGTAAACACATTTAACTGCGGGTCTATCCTTGTTTCCTTAGTCTCAGACGCACGTCAAAATTATTTTACAGACAGCTAACGGGCTATGTTTCTCTCAGCGCGTATATTTTAGGTACGAGGTAAACAGCGTGTAATCGATCGCTGTGTGCGAAGTTTAGCCAGTAGAAAAACGTCGATAAAACCTTCGTGAAAGTTATACCGCTAGTTATTATTCTCTAACAGTCACTGCAAATACACAGGCAGACGATGACTGCGTTTCTGCCTCCAAATTTACTTGCTTTGTTCGCTGCCAGAGACCCTATACCATATCTACCACCGGCGGATAAACTAGGGCATGAGAAGAAAAGGGCAAGTTACGGTGGAGTTTCAGTATTCTTGAAGGAATTCGAGGTTTGTATATTTTCTACACGCTTACAATACAAATTTCAAAAGTGTAGGTGAATAATAGGAAAAAGTGCAGATGGGTGTTACAAATAAATTGCACTTACAACGTCTCCAAAATGGCCGATACTAGTGTAGCCATCGTTTCATACTTGTATTTTGTAATCAATCCTATTCGACCAATTACAAATGTATAAGTGTAATCCACAATATTTACCGTTGCCTCTCCAAAA
Organism: Azorinus chamasolen; assembly: GCA_963576725.1. Lineage (NCBI taxonomy): Eukaryota > Metazoa > Mollusca > Bivalvia > Cardiida > Solecurtidae > Azorinus > Azorinus chamasolen. The sequence continues at coordinate 52,681,491 of OY755246.1, read as the reverse complement.
CTTAATCCATTTAGAAATTCATTCTTACGTTAAATCAATAACTTTCCACAAACAGAGACTTCTGTGCTCACTAAAACTGCTACTTTTTCTGAGGCTACATATGTAATGTGTATCACATGATGAGCGAGGCCCGCATCAATATTGCATTGCCATAAATTATTCACACAGTCCAAGTTATGTTCGCATAATTAGTTCTCCTTAGAAACTGGTGTGCCAGATCCAATTATTTTCGTCTATGTAATGAATAAATCAATCTCAGCATTGTATACATGCAACAGTAAATAATTGGAATGTTTACAAGTTGCATATTCTCGCCCATCAGTGTGTGGCCGTAACTACAACGAGGAATGTATGTTAAGCGATAATAATAATATCCAATTCAGATAAAAATCAATACCACTGAGAAGGTTGGTGCCACAGTCTTGAGAGTGGTATGGTTCAGATTTGTATGCTGGATCAATCAATGAAAATCGTACTTCCTGGAATATTCTTTCTTTCTGATTTTAATCAGTATTTGACAATAGATGAATTACCAAACAGACTTTACACCATTATTACCACTTTTCATATTTGGTGGTTTGAATTATTTCATTTGAATATTAGAGTGGAATAAGGCTTTTTGAGCCCTTTTCTGGTTTCATTTCAAAATACTGATCTTGATTTCAGTTGGATATAATTGGCTATTAATAACTGACTGTTTGAATGCATTATCAACTTGTGACTTTTAAGAGATTTTAACAGATTGTATTTCTTATTTATAATATTGATTCCTTAAATTCAATTTTTGAAAAAAATATTTTTTGATTTTGTTTTGTTGTAAAGAACATGATTAACACTTACCTTCGGTTTTGTTCACAAATTCCAAGTAGAGGAACAGTGGAATCATCCCTGAGATCTGTGCCATCATCTTGATAATTTTTAACACCTTCAGGAGCACTGTCTTTTCGTTCGCCTCCCACTGTTTCATATGGGGGTGGATCTGATGAAGGTGATGGAATTTCAGCACATGTTTCTTCTTTCTCTCTATCTTTATGTTTATCCGACTTCTGTTGCATTTTGAAAATGTTTGGAAGGCATGTTGATGTGGTTTCCTCCTCGTTGTTGACGCTCACAGAGCCAGATCGTGCACTGCTTGGTGCAGATTTACTCCTTCGAATTCTTCTAGCAGCCTGAATACGTTCCAGTCTATGTGATTCACTTGCCTCGATATCTTTGGGCTGAAATAGATATTGAAATCTTTGTTCAATCGCAATCAAATTCTAGAGAAACATGTAATTTTCACACCAAAGGTTGGAGATGACTGATCAGGAATTCTTGTTAATGAAGCAAGCAAGGGTATATTGATTTTTTATTCAATAAATTGGATGTCAGATTGATATGTTGTCAGGAACTGGTGTTCTGAGATTGTAATTACCTGCAATAACCCTTTCCCTTATACAAACGTTTTTTATACCTTTGCAAACAGGGTAGACCAAGATTAGATAATAGATGGCTCTTGTGGGAGCAGTCTGACCAGGGTCTGCTCTGTTTTTGCTTATGACATTTTAACTGATCTGACTCTAAAGTTTGTGCAAATGTCAAAAACAATCCTGTGTACATATTTCATTATAAAAATTCAGCTAATTAATATTCATGATGTCATTATTTCTAACATGAATATTCAACAGGGAAAGGGATAAGGAAAGAATTACAAAGGTGTTCAATATAAAGCCCAAGTACCCTGCTGTTACAAGACTTTATCGATCTTGTATACCAGCTGATGATTTCAGAACATCATTCAGAGACATTACATGATTTGTTTTGATGTTCTGGTTAGTTTGTGTACAGCATCTTAGCATTCTCTTTATATTGCTGCATCATAAGTTTGGATCTGTTATAAAACACTCATTGACAGTTTGGATTCTGATCAAGTGCCATGATTTTTGAGCTTTTTTTTCTTCAGACTTGAGACCGTCTGCAACTTTTATGCGATTCGATGAGAAAAACACAACTGTTTTGTTTTTTCCATTGAAGGGCATGGTATTGATCAGGTTTTGTCTTACGTTGCTCAAGTTTTCATCTTTGGACAGATTACATGAAAATCAATTGTCTTTTTTTCTTACATGAGTGTTTCTCAATAAGGAACATTTAATCCTTCTCATGCTGAATATTCAAATGTGAATCTATTCACTGAATATTAATTAATAAGCTGAATCATTCTAAAGCTTGATTGATTGTAAATAAGTGAATTATAATTGCAAATAATGCAGACCCCTAGGAGCTGTCTCATACAAGTCTACACTATTTGCAAATGCAGATCTATGTGTATGTTAATAGCATGAGAAGGCTTATGAGAAAATCTATAGACATGAGACAAAATTATTCAGCCCTAACCCTTTGCCTGGTAGAGACACCTTTGCAAACACAGTAGACTCAGATGAGATGGCTACTTCAGGATCTATCTGATCAGGATCAACTCTGTTTGCATATATAGAAATATAAGGATAAAGCTTTCTGCTTGAGTCTGAGATCATTCTCAAGCATCTGACCAATCAGATACTTGAGAATGATCTCAGACTCAGTTTTACAGCCTTGGGCCCTGATTCTAGAGTTTCTGCTAAAGCCAAAATTTCCTGTGTTCAAAATGTCTAATTCATATTTATTTATAACTGTTAATTTTCTTACATGAATATTCATCAAGTAAAGGGTTAATGATGGATAATAATATTACTTGTGATGTCTTACTAGTGGTTAGCATTTTACACTTAATCCTCTCCCTGTTGCATATTCATGTAAGAAATAATGACATCATGAATATTTATTAGCTGAAAATGGCTAGTACACAGGAACCTTCGGTATTGGCAAACTTTAGTGTCAGATCTGTTATATAATTTCACAAGCAAATAGAACAGATCCTGATCAGACTTCTCCTATAGTAGCTGTCTGATCTGGGTCTACACTTTGTGGAAAGACGTGAAAAAGTGTTTGTATGAAGAAAAGGGTTAAGCATATGATATGAGGTCATTTTATTTTAGCAATCACAACATTGACAATGAGTACCGATATGTTAAATGGTTATTTGAAAATGATAAGTAGCTTAATCAATATACACAGATATAGTGTAACAGTTAGCAAGCATACATATATTATAGTTTTTTTTTCCATTAACTATTGAAACATGAATGCATTTTATCCTATTCAAGCAGAAAATGAATGACATAATAACCAAACATGTGAACAGAGTAAGAGAACTATTTACCTCATCTCATTATATCCAATTTAATAGAAGTGAGCTTTAGTGAACCATATAATATCCTGAAGGATGACAAGGCGAAGTATGTTTTATCCCTCCTCCTGTAGTTGCACTATGACACACATTTACAATACACTTTGGCTCCGAATGAGTCACCGAGGCGTGATGTGTCTCATCAGGATCCAAAATAGTTTGTCGCTCGGGTCGATAATTTCCACAAAATCGTATCTGTATCAGATAATGTCGAACAAAAACTGCACCTCAAAGAGAGTAAGCAGTTCATCAAGTTTTAGTAGATCATTCCTGACAGCAGAAGAAAGGTTAATAGTTATCTCTTTACTCCATGAATATTCATATATAAGAAATAAGACATCATGATGAATATCGATTACATTATTTTTTTTATGCAGGTACATGAACACAGGAAAATTTGACAATGTCAGAAACTAAAGAATCAGATCTGTAGAATTCCATTAACAAACAGAGCAGACCCTGATCAGACGGCTCCTATAGGAGCCGTCTGATCTGGGTCTACTCTGTTTGCAAAGGCGTATTTATGGAGTAAAGGGTTCAGTCACCCTCACTGTTGCCTAACTGCAGCTGGAAGAAGGCCGGAGGAGGTCTAAACATACACAGCTACAGATGAGGGCGGCTGCTTTGATCCTGTGTTATTTAGGGGATGCCCTGCCTGTGCTAATTGAGTGCCTTGGCATCTACCAAGTTGTTTTTTACTTTTCCTATTGCTCAATTTAGGTAAATAATTGATGCATTAATTAATTAACTGCATTGTTGGCAAGTATAGGGGGTTTCCACTGTACTAAGCTGTTTCATGTCCCTGTTGACTTGTCCATATGCATACTGCTGCTCTGTTTCAGTATACACCCTCCATGTTAGCTTCATTATTGGGGCTATGATTATTGCTATGCTAGCAAATGTCCAGACATTTATGGATACAGAGTAGTATAGAATATTGCCAACATTAAAGTCGATTTTAAAAAAAAAACCGATCATGGCAACTCCCAAATATTTCTTAATAAATGCCCGAGGCGTTCGCTGTAATACGTTTTGGAAAGGGAGGATGAAGCATGCATGCAGACACACATGCTTTTCAGTCGATAACAGATGGAGAGGAATGCATTGTCATGTCACCGAAGTCATTTGCTTCATTCAGAAGTTTATATTTCAATACTCCGGATCCTCTTTAACCCTTTTCTCCATGACTATTCATGTAAGAAATAATGACATCATGAACATTAATTAGATTAAATTGCTATAATAGCACATGGACACGTGAATGTTTAGCTGTGGCAGAAACTGTAGAATTATATCTATATTATTTCATAAGCAAATAGAGCAGACCATGATCAGATGGCTCCTATAGGAGCCATCTGATCTGGGTCTACTCTGTTTGAAAAGGTGTATTTATGGAGTAAATGGTTAAAGTGATCACATAGCGAATAAACATTAAACGAGGACTTTAGCCCTGTACTCCCCGATTTATATATTCTTGTAAGAATTAATGACGTCATAAATATTAATTCACTGGATTTTTATAATGACAATTAATATGAACAAAATAAGTTTTAATGGTGACAGAAACTATAGAATCATGTCTATATTATAAATATCAAAAGCAAAGAGAGCAGACCCTGATCAGATGGCTCCTATAGCAGTCGTCTGATCTGGGTCTACTGTGTAAAGGGTGTTACTGTAAAAAGGGGGTCTATATGGAGTAAAAGGTTAAAGTGATCAGATGGTGAATACGCATATGGAAAATTTTACTTTTAAAGTTATTAAATGTTTTTCTCCTTCAGGATCCAAAAGATACACCTCCACCGACCAGGGTTGAAACAAAAGATGAAAGGAAGGAAAGAAAGGTATGGTATTATATGCAGAGTGCCATGTATATCTTTAGTACAGTAAAACCCCTCTAAACCGGACATTCAATTTAGTAGCAATATTGGCAGCTTAATGCAGGTAGTTTTCTGCATAACTTTCACCTTGTATTATAAGCAGCCACCTGCCTGAAATATCTAAATTCTTCTCTGCTAGAATTCCGGTTTAGAGGGATTTTACAGTATATGGTCACCCAGTCTCCTCTTTCCACGAGTTTGAAAAGTTGAAAACAAATCAAATTTATCATATTTAACCTTAAATGAAACAAATGGAGTAACACATAGTTTAATTAGTAAACACATAGTAATTTAACCGTTTACTCCTTGGATATTCATTGTAAGAATTAATAACTGAATATTGATTAGCATAATTTTTAAAATGGCATGAGAACACATGGTTTTTTGGCTATGGCAGAAACTAAAGAATCAGACCTGCATAATTTATAAGGTAATAGCAGACCCTGATGAGAAGGCTCCTGTAGGAGCCATCTGATCTGGGTCTACTCTGTTTGCAAAGACATTTAAAGGTTTGTCTATGGAGTGAAGGGTTAACCCTTTACCTGGTAGAGACACCTTTTCACACCTTTAATGTGCAGAAAGTTATTGTAGAACCTGCCTGATTTGGGTCTCCTCCATTTGCTATGTTAACCCATTCCCTCATAGGCTATTTTTAGATACAACTTCTTTGAATAAATCTAATGAAAAAGAGCATTAACTAGAGAAAAGGAAACTTTAGAATTTTGTAGTTTGAAACCATTGTGATAAATAGAGCATTTGCTCCTATAGGAGCAAATGCACTATGTATCACAATGGTTTCACGTCAAAAATCGTCACTATGAAGGAATGGGTTAAAAAACTTCCTTGCCCATAATGCCATCATTATCAAACTTCATCTAATTAATATTCATACAGTCAATATTTCTTATACGAATATTCATGAAGTAAGGATTTAATTTACAAGAAAATCAAAGCCAAGGTTCAATAAAGTTAAAATACCTCAGATTCAGATTTCTCCATTTTCCAAATTTGGAAAGATTTGTTAAGTCCATACAAGATACCTCATACATGTACATGTACTCGGGGAGTTACATTGCAATATAAATATACAAAATCTGTATGCGTAAGAGAGAACGCTGAAGACTTTTGTATATCGGTATATGTAGTGTATGGTTGAATGGATTAATGTAGAACAGTATTATAATGGGTCTAAGGTTGTATAAATGTTATTTGATGTTTTGGTAAAAAACATTGAAGTGTTTATATTCAGGTAATTTTCTTTTATAATTCAACGAAACAAAGCAATAATGGTTATGTTAATGAAGATCGGATGGCAGTGTCTCACAGCACAGTACAATGCCATGCTTTGTGACAGAAGAGGGCCATAATACACTATTGCTGAATACAGCCACTATCAAGTTGGCCATACTATACAAGGGCTTCGAGCAATACTATTGCAGCAACATAACTTTTGTAATAAAGTTACGTATCTTCGTCCATATCCAGAGTACAGTAGAACCTGTCTTAAGCAGCCATAAAAATATGTCATTATGGGCCTGTAAGGCAGGTGGTAGCTTAATGCAGGTCAAAAGTAATGCAAAAAGCTCATAAAGGAGCTTGTTGCATTATTTTTGCCCTGCATTAAATAACCATCTGCTTTTTAAGACTCTATGTGCAATAAATGAATGACCGCTTAAGACAGATTCTACAGTGCAGAAAAGCCTGTCTACTGCGACCACCCAAAATAAGTTGTATAAAGTAAACATTTACCAGATAGAGACACCTTTAAATCTCATGTCTTGCAAACAGAATAGACACAGTTCATGCAGCTCCTGTAGGAGACATCTGATCCGAGTCTGCTCCGTTTGCTTTAATGGAATTATATAGATCTGAATCTACTATTTCTGCCAACGCCAAAATGTTCGTATATCATTATAAGAGGTCATCCAGAGCAACAGATAAAGGTGCGTACTCAAATACTAAAATCATGCTTTCTTCACTAAACCCTATGTTGTGAACTTGTGACCACTCTTTAGAATCGTCTCGAAGAGACGATTCTAAAGAGTGGTCACAACATAGGGATTGGTGAAGAAATAAAGTTATTTTTGAAAATGTTTTAATTTATGCATCTTATCTGGGCCTCTTAGGTAATTTCAATAAATAACCCATAATGTCCACTGGCAGCATATGAAAATGCATTTGCAGTTTGCTTGTGAAATCCACTATGAGCTTGACTCACAAGCACTTTACGATTAATTTCGAAAACCGTCGCCCGTCGGCATCTTCTTCATGAGAAAAAATAACTTACATAAGATTCATCATGAACTTCGCCAGCGCTTGGGCGTCTTATGAAGATGGTTGAGACCGGTGACAGCAGTGTACTCATTATAGTGTAAGAGTAGTCCAGTCAATAACCATTGTTTAGGTCAATCAGTATAATCCACTATTTTGTCTCATTTGTAAAAGAGATCATATCCAGTATAATAACTCACAGGACACTTAATACACATTTAACCCTTTTCTCCATGAATATTCATGTCATAAATAATGGCTATGAATATTAATAAGCTGAACTTTATAATGCCATCATGAACAAAGGAATTTTGACCGTGGCAGGAACTGTAGAAATAGATCTATATTATGTCATAAGCAAACAGAGCAGACCCTGATCAGACGTTTCTTATAGGAACCGTCTGATCTGGATCTTCTCTGTTTGCAAAGGTGCCAAAAGGCGTCTGTATGGAGTAAAGGGTTAATTACCTCAATAGGTATCCACAGTCATGAAGATCTGATAGATCTTTGGAGAGTTAAGATGCTAGGATCAAACTGAATAACATGAACCCTTAGTGGACAGTAAAACTGTACTAAGCACCAAAATGTCTGTACAACAACAACAACAGCCCAAATCAGATTAAAGTCTGTGAAGCAACAAACAATGCAATATCTTGTAATTCATTCCGTTTCAATCAAAATGATAATCATGTGATAAATTCTTGTACAACACATTAAGATCCTAAATAGCTTGTTTTAACAACTGCCGCATTGTCCATGATAAATGGAGGTTCAATGCATTTCTATACAAGCATTTATGATAATCCAAATGGTTCTTTCATAGTGTTAACCTTAAGCATTATGGACTGATTTTTTAGTTCCATAAATATTGTCAGGATTTGTTTTTTGTATTAACCCTTCACTCCTTGAATATTTATGTAATAATAGATGACAACACAGACATTAACCCTTCGCTTGCTATTCACGTCAATATACTTACCAGTAAATAGTGAAGACCCAGATGAGACAGCTCCTGCAGGAGCTGTCTCATCAGGGTCTGCACTATTTACAAATTGATTGTGCAACCAGTGCACTCAGCAGCAGTTATTGCACAGAGAAATAATTGTAGACAGTGAAGACATATGTAATTATACAACAGGACATGGGTAAAGAAGAAGCAATGTATTTTAAAATTCAGCAAGAGAAGGGTTAACCCTTTCTGTCATATAAACACCTTTTGATGCATTTGCAAACAGAGTAGACCCAAATCGGATGACACTTATATGAGCCGTCTGATCAGGGTCTGCTCTGTTTGCTTTTGACATGATATAGATCTGATCTTGAAAAGTTTACATAATGAAACTTCAGCTAATAAATTATTTTCCTGATGTCATAATTTCTTACATGGATATTGAACAGGGTAAAGGTTAATTAGATTATAATGGGACTTAAACACAAGAATTGTTTGCCATGGCAGAATCATGTCTATATGATTGATTGATTGACTCCTACAGGAGCTCTCTGATCTGAGGTTAATCTGGTTGCAAAGCGAGGCATCAAAAGGTGTTAACCCTTTACTTCATAAATACGCCTTTTTACGCCTCTGCAAACAGTAGATCCAGATCAGACAGCTCCTAAAGAAGCCATCTGATCAGGGTCTGCTCTGTTTGCTTATGATATAATATAGGTATTATTCTACAGTTCTGACCAAAAATACATGTGTCCATGTGCTATTATAACACAGAAATCTAATTAATATTCATGACATCATTATTTCTTCCACAAATATTCATGGGGGAAAGGGTTGATATGAGGGAATAGGTTAATTTAGTCTCTCTATTACTGGACTGTATACTTTATTGGATAATAGGCTTTCCATGTCATGTTTTGTATGCTTATCAAGTAAGATTATGGATTAAACTGTACACTCGCTTGAGCATTTGAACACTTAGTCCGCTAAATCCCTTAGAAGTTAGATTGCTGTCCACTAAATCCATTTGGATTGCTGAATTTTCTGAATGGAATGCTCAGTCATCACTTAATAGTAAAGTCATATAGTTTCATCATAAAGGATTGAATTTGTTAGAAAATTTGAACGAGTCGGAACGACCAATGGTGTAGACCCTGATCACAGGACTCCCTCAGCTCTATGATCAGGGTCTACACTGTTTGCAAATACATATACTATCTTTTTCTTACATTGAAAAGGTTACGGCTTTGTAATGATGATTATCTGGACTACAAAAATAATACATTGACATTGTGTCATTTAAGCACACTTATTGATACTTTAACCCTTTCCCTGTTCTATGTTTATTACAAATTTCAATACCTACTGAATATTCATGAACAAAATGGTGATAATGAAATATGGAAGATTGAACATTGTAGAAAGTAAAGAATTCCATTAGCAAACAGAGCAGACCCTGATCAGACGGCTCCTATAGGAGCCGTCTGATCTGGGCTTACTCTGTTTGCAATGTGTGAAGTCACATTTATGTAAGGGAAAGGGTTAATTACCCTTAAGATTCGGACAGATGAACGGAGACAAATAATGTAGACCTAGACAAAATGCTTCCTGAATCTTTACTTTTGCATTTTTCAGCGCAAGGAAAGAGCGGAGCAGATTGCGTACAAATTGGAACAGGACTTGGCTCTGTGTAAGTATTCCCAACATCACCTTCTTGGTTTGTATTGCATTAACTCTTTATCCTTTGCAATTAGAGTAGACCCAGATCTGTAGGAGCTGTCTGATCAGGGTCTGTTCTGTTTGCTTGTCGATCTTGATAGAAATCTTTCTGAAGTTTTTGTGATGCACGTATACAGAGAGCTCTACAGATGAAGGTGCGTACCAAAATCCTAAAACCATCATTGCTCCACCAAACCCTGTACTGTGACCACTGTTTAGAATCGTCTCTTTTAGATGAAATCTGGTCACAGTATAGGGTTTGGTGGAGAGAAAAGGGAACTGTTCTTGAAAATGATGAAATTTATGCATTATATCTGTACCTCTGGGTATAATTATAAGAATGCAGTCAATGAATGTTGAAACTTTATAAAGTTATAAAGCAAACAGAGCAGACCATCAGCCATGATCAGATAATTCCAATTGGGGCAGTCTGATCTGGGTCTGCTCTCTCTTTGAAATGAGTGAAAAGGCGTCCATATGAAATAATATAGATCTGATTCTACAGTTTCTGCCATGGAAAAAACTTCTGCTATTATAAAAAAACGTTTATTAATATTCATCATTTCATGTCCTTATTCCTTATGTTAACCCATTCCCTCATATTGGCGACTTTTGATGACTCTGTAAAAGTCACTTTGAGAAACCATTGTGATAAATAGAGCATTTGCTCCTATAGGAGCAAATGCTCTATTTATCACAATGGTTTCAAACTACAAAATTCTAAAGTTTTCCTTTTCTCTAGTTCATGTTCCTTTTCGGTAGATTTATTCAAAGAGGTTGTATCTAAAAATAGCCTATGAGGTAATGGGTTAAAGGGCTAAATCTCCAGCAAACATTTCCATACCTACATTACTGGGGCTGACTGTTAACCCATTACCTCATAGGCTATTTTTAGATCCAACCTCTTTTGAAAAAACCTTCTGAAAAGGAGCAAGGAAACTTTTAGAATAGTGTAGTTCTGAAACTATTGTGATAAATAGAGCAAACATTTTGCTTCTATGGAGCAGATGCTCTACAGTAAAACCTCTGTAACAGCCACTAAATGACATCAAGTAGTTTGTGTTAAAGGCAGGTGGCTGCTTAAAGCAAGGTGAAAGTAAAACAGAACGCTCCTATAGGAGCGTTCTGTTTTACTTTTACCTTGCTTAAAGCAACCATCTATCCTAAATACCAACTAATTAACACAATTTAGCGGCTGTTATAGAGAGGTTTTACTCTATTTGTCACAATGGTTTCAGAAAGTGATTTTTACAGAGGCGTCAAAAGGCATCAATAAGGGAGGGGCTAAATCTGCAGCGAGCATTTTTATACCTACAGTAATGGGACTGACTGTTAAACAATGACAGATCATTGCACACATAAAATTCAGCTTGCCAAACATTAAGGGTATGAGGACAGCCATGATGCCCTTTCCTGCGGCACAGTCATTTATAAGACAAGTGTAACGGGTGCCAATGGCCAATCTATTATTCATACATGCCAGAGAATTACGAGCTACATTCATGCAGGGTAGGTAATTGATCTGGTTGTTCTTTGCTGGCCAATGGTACATTTACAGTTTGGATGGAATGCCAAGTTTCGTAACTGTTACCGAAAATGTACAACCCTTGTGATGGTCTTTGCAAAGACTATGCTTCCAGATTAGATATTGAGTCTATAGTTTTTCCATTTCTGTGCAAAAAAAACCCATGATCATCTGGTGGTCAAACAGTATGGGACTTCTCATCTGGATCCTGTTTGCAAAGATTGTAATAAATTCAGTCAAAGCAGGCTAAAGGTTAACCCTTTAAATGGGAGAAATGAGTGCACTGTCATTTGCAAACACTGTAGACCCAGATCAGAGGGCTCCTAGAGCAGGGTTGCCACGCGTCAGGGAAAAGTCAGGGAAATTGAAATTTTTTCAAGGTCAGGGAATTGTCAGGGAATTTTGAGAACTGTCATGGAAATTTGAAAATATAGGCAAATGTCAGGGAATTGTCAGGGAATTTTGAAAACATGAGAATGAAGGTCATATATTTTTTAAAAATTAAAAAGTATTACAGAAATTATGACAAAAAGACCAAATTTCGCGATTGAATGTGTCAGTGAAATTTGAAATTATGTAGGGAAATGTCAGGGAATTTTGTTTCCTCTGGTTGGTGGCAACCCTGTAGAGGAACCCTCTGATCAGGGTCTGGGCTGTTTATTTACCAACAGTTCTCTAGCAATTTTGAGCCTTTCTTAATGAATGGATTCTATTGTTGAACACCGATGGGTCATTCCACTCTTATAGAATTCAAGCATTTCAAAAAGATATGGATCCCTTTTATCAGTACTCTTGTTATATAGTACTGCATGTTATGAGCTCTTTAATATTGCTCTTTTGACCTTTTGCATAATAATTCATTTGTTGTCTTTGTAGAGCTGGCATACTTAAGATAATCTGAATGTATCAGGTGAACTGTAAATGTATTGAATACTACAGACAATGTAATCTGTCGCAATTGGGCGTGCTAATTAGAATCAGTTAAAAGGGTGCAAAGTAGGCACAGATTTGTCCATACAAGATCTATCTTGAGATTGGTGTCATTAGATGTGTACAACCGTTTTGCTGACAACAAAAAATATTTGTATACATTATTACAGAACTCCAGATAAGGGGTGTAATTCTGTCCTGATTTCTCCACCAAACTCTCTGCAGAGGTATAGATAAGCTGCATGAATTAACCCTTTCCCTGTTCTATGTTTATACCAAATATTAATACCTACTGAATATTCATTGACAAAATAGTTATAATGAAATATGAAAGGTGGAACATTGTAGCCATTTTAGGAAATAAAGACAGATATTAGCAAACAGAGCAGACCCTGATCAGACGGTTCCTATAGGCATCACTTATACAGCAAAATCTCGATTATTCGAATTTTTTGTATAGAAGAATTTAGACCCTTTTAGGCAGGTGGGTGCTTAATGCATGGTGAAAGTCATGCAGAAAGCTCCTGGAGGAGCTTTCTGCATGACTTTAACCATACATTAAGCAGCCAACTGTCTTAAAGGTCGATAATAATACGCATTTCAGTGTTCGAATAATCTAAGTTTTACTGTACTAATACAGCAGGATAATAATTAATATTAATATTTTATTGTTACAGGGGATCCCCATGCACAGGTCACCTCTACAGATCCCTACAAGACTTTGTTTGTAGCCAGAATTGTAAGTTTGTTAATATTCTGTACATCAATTTCATGACATTTCATACATACTGATCTTAAGTAAGAAGGTACCTTCTTGCTTTGAAGATAATGAAGACCAAGATCAGCGTCTGTGTAGATCTGATCATGTTCTACATCAGAACCCCAGATAAGGTGCATAAATTTAAACATTTTCAAAAAATACTCACTTTATTTATCCACCAAACCCTACGTTGCGACCACTCTTCAGAATATTCTCAATTAGACGATTCTAAAGAGTGGTCATAACATAGGGTTTGGTGGTGAATTGACTGTTTTAGCATTTGATTATGCACTTTTATCTGTTGTTCTGCTACATTGTCACAGGGGTGTCAAAATCCAAAGCCATTACGAACAAGTGAAATTATGTAGGTTTTAGTTATCATACGGGCAGGTAGAAAATAGCTTTGACAAAAACTGACAAGTCATCCAAAATTTGATTTCGCCACCCCTGAATTGTTTGCAACTCATTTGCATCTACAGCATTTTATCACCTGTGGCTCTAGATAAGCAGACTATTTATAGGGGAAAAAAATACTTTCTATAGATCTCTTCCAAACATCTCAGAAGGGATTTTTATGAATACCACCAAGATGGTATTTGGCTGAAAAATAACATACCGGGATAGATCAAAATACTGCTTATCTACAGCTTTGATCATCCAACTTGGCAGCTTTAGACACGGATCAGACACCAGATCTACTGTCTGTGTCTATGTAGAGCAATAGATAAAGGTGCATATTCAGTCTTAATATCTGTCCTTATGATGTGACCATTCTTCGGAATCATCTCATCGAGACGATTCTAAAGAGTGGTCAAACATAGGGCTTGGTGGATGTGACTGTTACAACACTAGTTATTGTCTGATGTAGGTCTTTTCTGGTTGTAAAGGCTTAACCCTTTCCCTTATATAAACATGTTTTAACGCACCTGCAAACAGAGAAGACCCAGATCAGACGGCTCCTAGAGGAGCCGTCTGATCAGGGTCTGCTCTGTTTGCTAATGGAATTTGATAGACCTGTATCTTTTCTTTCTAAAAGGGCTACAATGTTCCACCTTCTAGGTTTATTACAAATTTCAATTCCTACTGAATATTCATAAGAAAATAGTCATAAAGAAATGTGGAAGGTGTAACATTGAAGACATTTTAGAAAGCAAAGAAACAGACCTATCAAATTCTATTAGCAAACAGAGCAGACCCTGATCAGATTGCTCCTCTAGGAGCCGTCTGATCTGGGTCTACTCTGTTTGCAAATGCGTGAAAACACGTTTATATAAGGGAAAGGGTTAAAGAAACAGAACTTTCAAATTCCATTAACAGAGTAAACCCTAATCACAGGGCTTTGATCTGTGTCTGCTCTCTTTGCAAATGCGTGAAAAAGCGTTTATATGAAGGCAAGGGTTAAAGCTAGAAAGGACACACGTTCTGCCCTTTTGTTATAGACAGGTTTTGCCAAGTTTGGTGATTGTACAATCATGATATATTTTGCATGAATGCTCACATTTTGAATGTTATATATAGCAAGACCTGAAACAATTGTATCACTGCATATCATGTATTTTAGAATCTGATGAAAGATTTTTAAAGAAGCTGTGCCAGAAAGTTACCTGCTAGCATGCTTGGTATTGGCAGATTTGCAAAACCAGTTTGATGAAAGCTTATCGTAAATAATATCGGTCTTAAGGAAGACTCAGCGTTACTCTGACAGCATCTCATCAGGATCTTTTGATAATGAGAATGGACAGAAATGACAATGTCAGTACAGAGCCAGCAGATAAACATGCTTACTCAAGTACCAAATTAGTCATTTCTGCATCAAACCCTATGTTATGACCACTCTTTAGAATCGTCTCTTTGAGACGATTCTAAAGAATGGTCACAACATAGGGTTTGGTGGAGAAATTAAAAGTTATTCTTGAAAATGTTTTAATTCATGCATCTTATCTGGACCTCTGTCAGTTGTTCAGCATGCCATGGGTTAGTGGGTTTTTTTTTCACTGCCAGGCATTGTTGTCTGCAAACTTTGTCATCTGCTTTTATTTTCTTTTTAAATTTTCTTCCCTTTCATTCCTTTTCTAATGCGTAGCTTAACCCTTTCCCTGTTCTATATTTAGACCAACTTTCAACACCTACTGAATATTCATGGGCAAAATAGTTATAAAGAAATATGGAAGGTGGAACATTGTAGACATTTTAGAAAGCAAAGAAACAGATCTATCAAATTCTATTAGCAAACAGAGCAGACCCTGATCAGACGTCTCCTCTAGGAGCCGTCTGATCTGGGTCTACTCTGTTTGCAGATGCGTGAAAACACGTTCATATGAGGGAAAGGGTTAAAGCAGCTTGGATCCTGATGAGATGCCAAATTACTTGGCATCTCGTATGGATTCAAACTTTGTGTGAAAGTTGTCACAGATTCGCAGTTGGCAGCAAGAGATACAGTGTATAGGGTTCAGTTGTGATGCAAGGGAAGCAACTGCTGTACCTAGTGCAGAACTTGGGAGACCTCCGTATGTCAGGTGATGTATTTCATAGCAAAAGTGAACATTTTACTGCACGAAATGTGTAAGAAATAATGTATGTATGAATATTAATTAGCTAACTGTCTATATTGGCATATGAGAAGTTTTGGACCTGGTAAAAAATATAGAATCAGATATTTTTGATTTCGTAAGTAAACAGCAGACTGTGATTACATGACTCCTGCTGGAGCCGTCTGATCTGAGTATTCTCTGTTTGCAAAGGTGTTAAAAAAAGCTTAACTATGGAGTAGAGGGTTAAAATGACTTATGAAACTGAATAAAAATTGCATAATTTGAGAGTTCACCCGGATTCAGACTTCTCCTATAGAAACTGTCTGATCTGGGTCTTCTTAGTTTGCAAATATTTAAACATAAAATTAAGGATATTTTTTAGGCATCATACTCTATGAAGACCAGTGACTGTTGAGAGTATATGAAATTACAATATACAGTCACCCTTGTAGATAGTGATCTATTTTGTTACATGGTTTTTGATAGAAACACCTTTTCACATTTTTGCAAATAGAGTAGACCCCAATCAGAGGACTCCCTTAGGAGCTGTCTGGTCAGTGTCTGCTCTGTTTGTTCATGGAATAATTTAGATCTGATTCTACAGTTTCTGCCAAGACCGAAAGTGCCATAATCTAGGTTGGAGCAAGATTTAAAAAGTAGCAGCCAAATACAGTAGGAATCATAAAAAATACTTCACTGCAGTTTGTAAAAATTCCTGGAATCATCATTTTGTTTTATTTATATTCATATTTTAAAGTGCTGTTTGTCAATTTGAAGGACTGTCGTAGAGAGGGGGGAAATCAGTCCATTATTTGTGTTTCTTTACAAAAGCCCAACAAAATATAGAGCATGTATTATTGAAGGGAGATAAATCTTGACACAGTATTGTGTTCAGACACAAAGTTTCCCTCTCCTTATTATAGAGTTGTTGTAGCTATACTGCTATAAATTGAGTCTCTGTTTATGAAAACAGTGTCGACCCAGACTAGTCTTGTCTTCTTAAATGTAGCGTCTGCACTGATTGACAGAATGCAGTAATGTTTTCTCTGTCATGTAAACCTTTCTTTCATATAAAAGTGTTGTCATGCATTTACAGAGTAGATTCAGATCAGACAGCTCCTATAGGGTATAAGAAATAATCAGTTGCATGCAAAGAATTAATGATTCGAGGGCAAAACTTACCCAACAACATTCTATACAACTTATTATTACACTACAACTTGCTTTATAATGAATAAATATGAAAGGTAGTTGCTGAATGCAGGACAAGCTATGCAGAAAGCTAGAATTTTGTCTTGCATTGGCTGCCACTTTTCGAAAAAATAAATAAAATAAATAAATAATTGAACCTATTTTGTATTTTTTGATTAGACATATCATCTCATGAGAATCTAAATTATTTTACACTGATCATTGTTATTGAAAAGAAATAAACAAAAAAAATCTGAAAAAAGCAAGCTCATCATTTTTACAGTTAACCCTTTCTTTCATAGAAATGCCATTTCTTGCCCTTGCAAACAGAAAGACCCAGATCAGATGGCTCCTGTAGGAGACGTCTGATCAGGGTCTGCTCTGTTTGCTAATGGAAATATACAGATCTTATTCTATAGTGCCTGTAACATCTGAAAATGTTTGTGTGCAAAAGGCTCTATTTAATAAATGACATAATTTTTTACCTGAATATTCAACAGGGAAAAGGTAAAACATTTACTTAGGCAGTGTTCTATCATATTGAATTTCTTGGACAAACTTTACAGAAATAGGTGAAGCTAATTGATTTAAACTCTCTGTACACAGATGGTTAGTTTTAATAGGAGAAGAGATTAAAATTAAGATGCGAAGTATTAAAGTAGATTTTTTCCTAATAAAGCACAACAGTTTAAGTAGGGTGCAGTCCAATAGTTTCCTTCATAAAAACACTTTTTCACACATTTGCAAACAGCGTAGACCCAGATCAGATGGCTCCCATAGGAGCTGTCTGTTCTGGGTCTGCTATGTTTGCTAATGGAATTTGATAGATATGTTTCTTTGCTTTCTTAAATGACTACAATATTCCATCTTCCATATTTCACTATAACTGTTTTGTCCATGAGTATTCAGTAGGTATTGAAATTTTGAATAAACATAGAACAGGAGTGTGGTTGGTGTTCACATGGTAAACTAATACAGTTAATTAAATCTCTCTAATTTAACCACTCAAAAGAATTGTAATTCTGAATTTTTGAAACTGGTTGTAGCTTTATGCAGGACAAAAGTTATGCAGAAAGCTTAACATTTGCCCTACATTGTATGTTGATAAATTATGTGATCGCATTAGCGAGGTTTTACTGTAGTATTTATAACGTCAATAAATATGCCTTTCTACGCCTCTGTAAAAGTCACCTGTTGAAACCAGTGTGATAAATAGAGCATTTGCTCCTATAGGAGCAAATGCTCTATTTATCACAATGGTTTCAAATTACACAATTCTGAAATTTTCCTTTAGTAAATGCTCCTTTTCGGTAGATTTCTTCAAAGGGGTTGGATCTAAAAATAACCTATGAGGGGAAATGGTTAATGTTTTAGAAATGACTCCTTACATGCTAAATACATGATTGTATTTATTTTACAAATAGGCTTAAATTGTTTAGCTACAATTTTCAAACTAACTCTTTTTTGTCCCACACTTTGACCCCTTCCCTGTTATGTAGTTTGGCCAAATTTCAATACCTACTGAATATTCATTAACAAAATAGTTATAAAGGAATATGGAAAGTGGAACATTGTAGACATTTTAGAAAGCAGGGAATCAGATTTATCAAAATTCTTTTAGCAAACAGCAGACCCAGAATATACAGTTCCTACAGGAGCTGTCTGATCTGGGTTTACTCTGTTATCAAAAGCATAAACAGTAGTGTTGTCAAGTTAAGTGTTGAGATAGCTAAGAGTAGTCTATGTTTCAGTCTATTTTTGCTATTCGCAAATGTATTTCCGAGATAATTACATGCTTAAACGTAGTCAGTGTAGACATGTCCTGAGGGTAGATACAGATAGCAACAGGTCTTTGATGTGAAGCTGTTTCATTAATGAAATCTGTCGAGTGCAGAGCTTTAAATGCTGCAAAGCAGCTAGCCTGATTTTGTAGATATGATCAAACTAGAATCATTTTCATCAAAGATGAAAGGTTTATGTGTCATTTGATTTAGCAAGGTGACATTCAGGGATCACATATCTATTGTTCATCTGTCTGTCTGTCTGTCTGTCTCTCTTGCTGTCTTGTCTCTCTCTGGCTGTCTGTCTCTCTCCCTGTCTGTCTGTATGTCTGTGTCTGTATGCATCTGTCTGTCTGTTCATCCATCATGCTTACTTCATTATGCTTTTTAAAAGTTTTGCTATCATTTAATTTACCATTACACTGTAAACCTCAGTTGGATTGACTTGGAACAGATGCAGATAGCATCACATGAGTGTACAAGATAAGGTTTTGAGTTATTCCCCTTGCCATTACATTGTATTTCTCAGTGGGGTTGGCTTCAGACTTTGAACACATGCAGATAACAACAAGTACAGGTGATAAGGGGCCAGGATCATACCTTTTGCATTACTACATGTTGATGACTACATGTTGAGTTGGTCCCCTTTTTCTCTAACTGATCTCTCATTAGATGATGTGTGTGTTCCTTCAAACACTTTTATTTACATTATGTTTGGTTGCAAGGGGAACCCTTTGATCAGAGTCTGCACTGTTTGTCATTCAAAAATCCTCTAGTAATTTTCAGCCTGTCGATGGGGATATGTCTCTTTGAAAAGTTTAACCCTTACTGTGCGGGACACAAGTCGCCAATGTCCTTTGCAAACAGTGTAGACCCAGATGAGAGCCCTCTCAGGGTATGCACTGTTTACCATGTTGTACATTTCTTTAGAAAAATCCCTAAATATTCACCATAAGCTTGATCCGTTTTGGAATAGGCCATTTGAAAAGGTTAACATGCAAAGAGTTAAGTCGGACACAAATCCTCTCCGATCTGTAGACTGATTCATAGTTTTGTTAATTAGGCTCTTTGCATACATGTTGCTGATAAAAGCTGATGTGAAATTGACATGGAAAATGAATATATATCCTTTCACAATATACATGCAAGTGTACTCAGCAAACATTGTCATTTTGCTGCAATTTTGGAAGGTTTTTTTTCTTTTTAAAAATGTTTTCCTTCATTTCTCTTTAAAGTGCAATGTTTCAGTCTGGATCCTGCCGAGAGCTAGGTAAATCAATGTATCAGTCTGGATCCTGCTGAAAGCTGGATAAGTCAGTGTATCAGTCTGGACCCTGCTGAAAGCTGGATAAGTCAGTGTATCAGTCTGGATCCTGCTGAAAGCTGGGTAAGTCAGTGTATCAGTCTGGACCCTGCTGAAAGCTGGGTAAGTCAGTGTATCAGTCTGGACCCTGCTGAAGGCTGGGTAAGTCAGTGTTTCATCTGGATTCAAACTGCAGGTAATCTCAAATTCACTGCCGGCATGTCTATTTTTATTTCAAATTCTAACACACCTCGCGCACACATCTACATAAACAAAGAAGGGACGTATCTATGTTTGAATTCTCAATAAAACACCGCACGCGCTGTAACAGCTTAACGTGACGTAATATGGCTTCGAAAATTCGTGCGACAAGAAACGTTGTGGCGGTACAAATTTTAGTTCAATTGAAGTGTTAGAATCGAAATAATAAATTTATACCAGTGTTTTATCGTGCAATCGAACACGGGTAGTCGTTGAGATGCTTGTAATTAAATCCCTCGGCCTATCGGCCTCGTGATTTAATTAATACGCATCTCAACTCCTACCAGTGTTCGATTGCACGATAAAACACTGGTATGAATTTATTATTTCTTAATTTCAATACCTACTGAATATTCATGGACAGAATAGTGAAATAATGAAATATGGAAGGTGGAACATTGTAGCCATTTTAGAAACTAAAGAAACAGATCTGTTAAAAATTCTATTAGCAAACAGAGCAGACCTGATCAGACGGCTCCTATAGGAGCCGTCTGATCTGGGTCTACTCTGTTTGCAAATGTGAGAAAATAGGTTCATATGAAGGGAAGGGCTAAAGGAGTTTAGCAAATATTTAGGTGATTTGCTACTTTTTATGTCCTTATCTTCATAGTGTAAATAGATTTTACTCTGAGGAGAATTGTTTAACCTAAGCTAATTGATCTGAGTCTATACCACACACAAAACTTCAATAAATTTGACCATGTGAATCCTAAAAGCAGGCAGCAATACAGAGGAATATGCACCAAGGGATGTGACAAGCTTACAGCTTTGAGAAGCATTGAGACTAAACTGTTCAAAGGCCTTTGACATCTCAGTTATCTCAGTGTTACAGAACCCTTGTCGGTTTGATAAACTGAAGTGCACGGTTCTGTCAGTACAAATAGCCCTGCGGACTTGCAGCAACAGGACAACATGCAACCTTTGACACCTTTAGTGCAATCCATTACCACAAAGCCCCGTGCTCATACAGTAGAACCTGTCTTAATCGGCCATTAAAAAAAGTCTAAGTTTGGGTCTGTAAGGCAGGTGACAGCTTAATGGAGGTCACAACAGGAGCTTTCTGCATTGCTTTTGCCCTGTATTAACCCTTTTCTCCATAAATACGCCTTTCTACGCCTCTGTAAAAATAACCTATTATTGAAACCGTTGTGATAAATAAAGAACCGTTGTGATAAATAGAGCATTTGCTCCTATAGGAGCAAATGCTCTATTTATCACAATGATTTCAAATGACAAAATTCTAAAATTTTCCGTTTCTCTAGTTAATGCTCCTTTTCGGTAGATTTATTCATAGTGGTTGGATCTAAAAATAGCCTATGAGGGAATGGGTTAAGCAACCAGCTGCTTTTTAAAATTCTTATGTTCAATAAATGAATGGCAGCTTAGGTTGTACTGTATTGACAACTCGCGTTCTAACCTGTTGAATAAGGCAATTAAGTTCAGGCATTTTGGGAGTTGTCATCTGATCTAGGTCTAGCAGCCCTTTGATTAGAGTCTGCACTGTCATTTAAAATTCTTTCGCAAATGGTGCCCTTTCATTCTGAATGAAGCCTATCATTAAATCATGATGAACTATTCTACTTTGAAAATTCAGCATTTCAGTGGTTAAACTGCTCTTTGCAATATGATTGAATTTACAGAAGAATTACATTTGATTAGGATTCAAACTCTATGACACTCAATTTGAAGTCTCTTTAGATAGAAAGTCTTTTGCACTTAATTAACCGTTTCCCTGTTGAATGTTCATTTAACAAATAATGACATCATCTTGGCAAGTGTTATTGGTAGTCAAAATATCCTTTGGCTACTCAACTTTCTGATTCAATCAAAACCAAGAAGGGTCTTTTTCACAATTTGCAGGAAACTATTTTCTAGTGATTCTTACCGTATTGGCTACTACTTGTCAACCCTTCCCTCATATAAAAAACCCATTTCACAAATTTTCAAAAAGACCCAGATTAGATGGATCCTACAGAAGCCGTCTGATCAGGGTTGCCTCTGTCTATGGAATTATGCAGATTGGTTCTACAGTTTCTGTAATGGCGCAGTGGCCAATATTTTCTGTTGTTAAAGATACAGTAAAACCGGTCTTAACTCATTCCCTCATAGGCTATTTTTAGATCTAACCACTTTAAATAAATCTACCGAAAAGGAGCATTAACTAGAGGAAAGGAAATATTTAGAATTTTGTAGTTTGAAACCATTGTGATAAATAGAGCATTTGCTCCTATAGGAGCAAATGCTCTATTTATCACTGGTTTCAACAGGTGACTTTTACAGAGGTTTATAGAGGATAGGGTTAAGCAACCTTATATTGATTGGACACAGGAATCTCAAAAGCAGGTGGTTGCTTAATGCAGGGCAAAAGTAATACAGAAAGCTCCTATTGAAGCTTTCTGCATTACTTTTGACCTGCATTAAGCTACCACCCGCCTTAATTAGACCTCTTTTTAATGGTCACTTAAGACAGGTTTTACTGTAATCTTATTAACCCTTTTTCTCCATGAATATTCAGGTAAGAAATAATGACATCATGAATATTAATGAACTGAAAATTTATAATAGCACCATGAACAAGAGAATTTTTAGCATCTGGAGAATTAAATCTATACTATGTCATAAGCAAACAGAGCAGACCCTGATCAGACAGCTCCTATAGGTACCATCTGATCTGGGTCTACTCTGTTTGCAAAGGCATAGAGAGGGGTATTTATGGAGTAAAGGGTTAATATTGATGTCATTATTTCTTACATAATATTCTTGGAGTAAAGGTTTAAAAGAAATTGAAGAAATAGTTGCGAGAATTGATGCTCATGAAATATACAGTAAAACCCCGCTAATGCGACCACCAAAAAGGGGGATAATTCTGGGTGGCAGAGGCAGGTGGTAGCTTAATGCAGGACGAAAGTTATGCAGAAAGCTCCTATAGGAGCTTTCTGCATAACTTTCGTCCTGCATTAAGCAACCACCTGCTTTAGACGACATCAGTGGCTGCTTATTAAGTGGTCGCATTAGCGGGGTTTCACTGTACTTTGCAAATGATAATTGTTTAGCATGGAATGCAGTATGCTTGATCAAGAGCCAGTGGGTCTGCCTTTTGCTACAATGTTTCCGACTTTGGTCTGCACTTGCATTGATTACACATCAAACATAATACTGGCCCTGCCTCCCCATAGACTTCCCGCTCGTTTGTCATGATAGAATTATGGAAGGAATTAGATTCACACGCAATTTGGAATAGACCCACTTAAGCTGACTGTCAAGTGCAGTATATATTATACCTTTAACTAGAGATCCAGATAAGATGTGTCAATTTAAACCTTTTCAGGAATAATTCCTTTATTTCTCCACCAAACCCTATACTTTGACCACTCTTTAGAATTGACTTGAAGAAACGACTCTAAAGAGTGGTCACATTATAGGGTTTGATGGAGAAATGACGATATCGGTATCTGTGAATGCACCTCTATCTGTAGCTCTGTTTATCAATCCCAGAATGAGATATGTCCTTGCCTTGAAAAAATCTTATTTAGAGCAGTTATTTAGAGCAGTTTTGAATTTTTTGTTTGTTTTGCAAGAAAGGCCAACATAAAAAGGTACTTTCTCTTGGGTCATGTCCCATGTCCTGTCCTTTAATTTCGAAACTGTCTTTAGTGTTTGTACTGAAGAGACATTTTTTTGAAGCGATTGCCAAAGTTTTCCATAGACATTCAGACTAATGACAAGAAGGACAAACTTCCTTATCATATTATTTAGTCTTCTTTATGGCATAAAAGAATGTAATTTATCTGTAGTGTATCGAAGGCAAGGCAAACCATTGGGGAATAAATGCATAATCACGGTTATTCAGCAATAGACATAAGATTGGCTTGTACTAGGCTGTATTTAATTTTACGTTGCATTAATAACATCAAAAGTATTTTTCCGAGCCAAGCCAAAACTGGAATTCTCCATCATATTCACACATGACACTCAGAAAGATGGGAACCATGCTATTTGTAATCAGGTCTGACTCTTTACTTCTTGAATTTTCATGTATTTAAAGACATCATGAATATTCATTAGATCGGGATATTTTAATCATTGCAGAAACTGTAGAGACATATCAATATTATTTCATAAGCAAACAGCAGACCCCGATCAGACGGCTCCTACTGGAGCCATCTGATCTGGGTCTACTCTTTTAGCCATGGCTTAGAAACTAGAAAGGTGTATTCATGAAGTAAAGGGTTAAAAATAGTCCTGATGCATCAATTAGAACTTAAATAAAACCGTCTTAAATTTCTCCACCGAACCCCAATGTTGTGACCACTCTTCGAAATCATCTCACTGAGACGATTCTAAGGAGTGGTCACAACATAGAATTTTAGTGGAGATAATGACAAAGTTAGTATTTGAATACGCATCTACAGTAATGTTCTGAACCTCATATAATGTTGAAAGATAAATTTCATGTACATTAAACCCCCTCTAATGCGACCACTGAATGAATAAATGTGGCTGTCTTTATATAAGCAGGAGGTTGCTTAATGTAGAACGAAAGTTATGCAGAAAGCTCCTATAGGAGTTATAGGAGCTTTCTGCATAACTTTCATCCTGCATTAAGCTACCACCTGCCTTTGCCACTGTGATGCTGGTCACATTAGAGTGGTTTTACTGTATTTGTTCAAGCTCGAGTACTGTTGTTCATATATATGCTGAATCATCTTGTACACTTCCAGTATCATTTAACCCTTTCCCTGTTGAATATTCATGTAAGAAATAATAACATCATGAATATTTATTAGCTGAATTTTTATGTAAACAGGAGTGTTTGGATTGGCAGAATCTGTAATGTCAGATCTATTATAATTTCTTAAGCAATAAGAGCCGACTGATCAGATGGCTCTTGTAGGAGCTGTCTGACCTGAGTCTACTCTGTTTGCCAAGGCGTGAAAAGGCATTTATATGGAGGAAAGGGTTAACAAGCAGTTTAAAAATATATCAAAATTTTACATTAAATTCCACGAGCTGAAAATAAAGCACACAGTACCTGCCCCTGTCCCCGTGCACTGTGTAAGTGAAACATTCTCACGCTGTAGGCCATAGTTTGTAATCCATTTTCACGTCTCCATCACTACAAATGAGCTGTCAGGTCATCGGTTTTTCATTTTAAATTTAACGTTTCATAATGTTTAACTCCTTCACTTTAATGATGGCCTGAATATTTGCATTTGAAAATCGTCAAATTCTTCTTCGTGCTGCGGGAAATCGTAAAGTGCTGCTAGCTATTAGGTGCACAAATGTTTTGCCGTCGGAAGTAAACGGAATGGATATTCCCTTTGTAATAGTCATTTCCATGCATATGTTCGTCAGGTAATATTAATTTAGTTGTTCAGTACTTGTATAAACAATCTAAGTAATAACGAACAGTGATAATTTGCTCCTCAAAGTATTTCCTATGTACTGCAGTACCTGCCTTTAACGACCATATAATGGATTAACATGGGGGTCCTATAAGAGCAGGTAGTTGCTTAATGCAGGGTGAAAGTAATGCAGAAAGCTCCTAGGAGCTTTCTGCATTACTTTCATCCTGCATTAAGCTACCACCTGTCTTTAAAAACTGAGAATTAGGCTTATTTCTAGACAGGTTTTACTGTAACTAATTATGTTGATGTGAGAGCATGTTGCAATCCTGAAACCATTATAAATTAACTCGACATGATCTTCTGGTAAGTAAGAATCCATGATTCTCTTTTAAGCTGAATTCAATCAAGTAAAACAAAAATAATAAATACACAATTGTACATTTGTCTATCGATACCATAAAAAGTCAAAAGATGTCATCATATTTGTTAGATCCTTTGCAGATTTTCAGTTTCATTTCACTGGTAGAGAAGTGAAGCAAGATTTTTGAAAATGATGACACAGCAACAAATAAGTAACGGTATAGATTGAATTCTTTAACATTTTCACTTATATAGACATGTTTTCACACATCTGCAAACAGAGTAGACCAAGATCAAACGGCTCCTACAGGTTCTGCTCTGTTTGCTAATGGAATTCAATAGATCTGTTCCTTTTCTATCTAAAATAGCTGCAATGTTGTATCTTCTATATTTCATTATACATGTAACTATTTTATCCGTGAATATTGGTAGGTATTGAAATTTGAAATAAAACAGAACAGAGAAAGGGTTAAGCTTTTCCCTTATATAGACAACTTTTGGCATCATTACAAACAGGGAGGACTTAGATCAGACGGCTTCTGTAGATGCTGTCTGATCGGGATCTCCTTATAGTGCAATAATGTAGACCTGTTTCTGGAGTTTCCTTCACAATAAAACAAAAAGTTCACTCTTAGTGTTTAATTATGAAATATCAGTCCATGAATATTAATGCTGTTGTAGATTTTTAAATGAATATTCATGGGGGAAATAGTTAATCCTTAACTCCATAAATAATTGCCTTTCTACCCCTTTGTAAACAGAGTAGACCCTGATCAGATGTCTCCTGTAGGAGTCCTCTGATTAGGGTCTGCTCTGTTTGCTTATGACATGATATAGATATGATTCTACAATTTCTGCTATGGCCAAAAATTCATGTGTCCATGTGCTAATATAAATATTAATCTAATTTATACTGATGATGTCACTATTTCTTACAAGAATATTCATGGAGTAAATGGTTAAAAGGAATATTTATATTACCCTTTTCTTTTTCATGAACACCATGAACAGAACTGCTAATTCAGCCAAAACTCTCAAATGCATCTAAGAAATTGTTTAGCAGTTCAAATTTACAACGGAGATTTTCCCCCAGTGTCCTTATACATACAACTTGGATTCTGATGAGACATATGTGTCCATGCTTATAAAGCTTTTTAGTTGAGTCTGAATTCGTTCTCAAGCTTTTGATTGGTCAGATTTGAGTTCTCAAGCTTTTGATTGGTCAGATTTGAGCCAAGGGCTCAAATCTGACCAATCAATAACTTGAGAACGAACTCAGACTAAACTAAAAGTTTTATAAGCATGGACCCAAGTTTATTTTGGTGTCTGTCAGAATTGAAACTGTCAGCGAAAGATATTTGCAGATTGTTTAGAGAAAGATTCAATAGGCAAAGTGTTTCCCCTTTCCTTGATATAAACATGCTTTAACGAATTTGCAAACAGAGTAGACCTAGTTCAGATGGCTCCTACTGGAGCTGTCTGATCAGGGTCTGCTCTGTTTGCGAATGGAATTTGATAGATGTTTCTTTAGTTTCTAAAATGGCTGCAATGTTCCATCTTCCATATTTCACTTTATTTTATCCTTGAATATTCAGTATTGAAATTTGGAATAAACATAGAACAGGGGAAATGATAAAAGACCCGCTTCTCCTAGTAAAACATGCCCATACTTCTAAACAAACTTAATATGTGTCAAGCTTGTTTTACAAGAAATGTCTTTGAATGTCTTATCTCCTTCCACATTCATAAATCCCAAGCTTACTCGTTTCTCACAACATCTTTGAATACTTCCACTTAAATAGCAATGTCAGTATGCCTGATAAGTGCAGAAAGTACCGTATAATGCCATGCAATTAGTTTTTGAAATGTTAATGACACAGTTCGGAAAGCAAACATCACACACTTTTAAACTATTGATTTGTTGCTATTCTAATTACCCTAAATATACGGAGGAACATACTTAGGCAAATAGTGTAGATCTATCCAGATCAAACTGCTCCTGAAGGAGTGGTTTGATCTGAGTCTACCCTATTCGCTGCTCTGTCAGTCTAATTTAAAATGATCCAAATGACTTATTCAGCTTTACAAAACTGTAGAGTGGGGAGATTAAGTGTCCCTTTAACTCTGAACCTGTTTATAATATTTATGTAAGAAAAAATGACAATGAATATTTATTAGCAGAATTTTTACAATGGCATATGTTTTGGCTGAGACAGAAACTGTAGAATCAGAATGTAATAATATACCATAAGCAAATAGAGCAGACCCTGATCAGACGGCTCCTACAGGAGCCGTCTGATCTGGGTCTACTCTGTTTGCAAACATGTGAAAAAGCATTTATATGAAAGAAAGGATTACTTAAAGTAATTAGGAGTAGTGGTCATTGCACACATTATTTTTTTTACTGAAGAATTAAAACATTATTTTCTTAAAATGCTGGTAGTTTTGTCCTCATCTTAACTTAATTTAGACTGACATAGTAGCAAATAGTGTAGACCCTAAGCAGAGTGCTTCTTCAGGAGCTGTTTGATCTGGGTCAGCGTGATTTTCCTGCATTTGTCTGCCCTGATACTAAAGTGTAATAAGGGTATCTGTTAATACTTCACAGATTTTCAGTTATTTGAATAATATCTTTAGTTAAACACAGGTGGGCTTTTCCACTCTGATAATTCAGGGATTACATAAAATGTGACCCAATGTGGCAATGTAACATGTCAGGGAAATGTGTCAGGGAAATATCAGGGAATTTCATATCCTCTGGTTTGTGGCAACCTGAGAGTGAGAGCAGACCCAAATCAGATGGCTTCTATGGGATCTGGGTATACTCTGTTTGCAAAGGCGTCAAAAAGTTTATATGAAGGAAAGGGTTATACAGATTTATGCAATATAGCATAGTTACAGAATTTCTCACTAAATATTGATGTACTGCAAGTTTTTTCTGTTGCCACATAGCTTTCAGGGTGCCAGCAGAGAAAGCTCCATTCTACATGCATAGCAATCAGTCTTAATGATAAACTGCTTGAATTGGAATGTCAGAAGTATAGACTCCCAATACTTCAATTTTTGTTGTTGGTCTCTTGTTACACTGTAATTTATTAGTATAGACTCCCAATACTTCAATTTTTGTGTTGGACTCTTGTTACACTGTAATGTATTAGTCAGAGATTGATTTTTTAAAACTATTTTTGAAAAAATGTTTAACTGTAGACTATGATATTATGTCCATCTTTGTAGGAAACAACCCCCCCCCTCTTTACAAACACACACACACACACACACACACACCTGAAATTCATCAACTAACAGGGAAAGGGTTAAGACAAGTGGTACCTTAATGCAGGTTGAAAGTAATACATATTGCCCTGCATTAAGCAACCACCTTTTATTTTAACTCTTTTCCTTTCCAGGTTGCTCCTATAGGAGTTGTCTGATCAGGGTCTGCTCTGTTTGCTAATGGAATTTGATGGATGTTTCTTTAAGTTTCTAAAATGGCTACAATGTTCCACCTTCCAAATTTCATAGACTAATTTTAGATCCAGCCTCTTTGAATAAATCTACCGAAAAGGAGCATTTACTAGAGAAAAGGAAAAGTTAAAAAACTGTGTAGTATTGAAACCATTGTGATAAATAGAGCATTTGCTCCTATGGAGCAAATGTTCTATTTGTCACAATGGTTTCGAAAAGTGACATTTACAGAGGCATAGAAAGGCATATTTATGAAGGAAAGGGTTAACAAATTAATGTTGTATTTAGACAGGTTCTGCTGTACAGAACAAAAAAATATGTTTGTAATTATCCAATAAACAAACCATAATTAGTACTTAAACCGAGGGTTACATATATTATTGTATAACTCTGCACTAATTCGAGGAGCTAGTGTATTGCCTTGGATATTGTCTGAGTGCAATGAGTAATTAGCACTGAAAATTTTAATTGGTTAGCAATTTACTAATTGACCGAAACTCCTTTTAAAATTTCAGACGAGACAATAGTAACCTTTATCCTGTCAATCAAGACCAGATCGTCATTGCAAACAGCTTGGATCAAGATTAGATGCAGAGTGACTCGGCTAGTCATCAGGATCCAAGCTGTTTGACACATGGACAAGAGTTTTCTATGAAGTTTAAAAGTCAGTAATTTAAAGGAAGTAAGTAAAAATTACTGTCGATCAGAGTTTTTAGCTGGCAGATTTTTTTTTACCTTGACAGGGTAAGATTGAAACTTGCCAGATACCTAACCCTTACAACGCTGAATTTTCAAATGTACTATTCCGAAATTCAAACAGGTCAAGCTTATGGTGAATATTTAGGGATTTTTTTAAAAGAAAAGTGTAGCTTGACGAACAGTGAAGACCCTGATGAGAGGGCTTATCTTGGAACCCTCATCTCTGGGACTACACTGTTTGCAAAGGACATTAGTGACTTGTGTCTTACACTATAAGGCGTTAAGCACTTTCGTTATTGTAATCAGACATTGACTCTAATTTGCGAAAATGATTACATTGACAGTTATTAGATTTGCTATGATTCCCAAACAAGCATTTAGGTAAACTTTCAAATGGCGCAGACTATACACGGCAGGGTTTC
Source organism: Azorinus chamasolen (assembly GCA_963576725.1). Lineage (NCBI taxonomy): Eukaryota > Metazoa > Mollusca > Bivalvia > Cardiida > Solecurtidae > Azorinus > Azorinus chamasolen. The sequence continues at coordinate 52,650,831 of OY755246.1, read as the reverse complement.
GACTTTGATTGGCTAGATATAACTCTTTGAACACTATATAAGTAATCATCGGCAGAATTCGTTCTTAGATACAGATTCTTATCGATTGAATTTCTCCGTTACTCCATAAATTTATATAAATACGCTTTTCTATGCCTTTGCAAACAGAGTAGACCCAGATCAGATGGCTCCTTTAGGATATAATATAGATATGATTCTACAGTTTCTGCCATGGGCAAAGTTTCAAGTGTCCATGTCCTATTATAACAATTCATCTAGTTAATATTCATGATGATATTATTTCTCCCATGAATATTCATGAGAGTTATGGGTTAAAAGCTATTAGCAGATTTTGAGGATACTAGTGAGCGACAGCGTTACTCAGCATCATATCTCGATCCGCGCTGTTTGCATTGATCATCACAGATTTTAGAGAGAGTAACATTTCAAGGACTTGGTGCTAAACTTAACCCTTTCCTTCATACCAACACCTTTTCATGCTTTTGCAAACAGAGTAGAGCCAGATCTCCTGTAGGAGCGGTCTGATCAGGGTATACTCAATTTGCTAATGAAAGTCTAATACATCTGACTCTACAGCCACCAATACCCCCAAAAGTTCATGTGTACATAATTATGCCATTATAAAAAGTCAGCCAGTAAATATTCATAATATCATTACATTTTGTATTTCTTACATAAATATTCAAGAGGGAAAGGGCAACTACATTCTTTGCAATTGATCATTAATGTTCCATTAGAGTGATAGATATAGATGCATACATGTTTTCAAATATAAAAGACCAAAGGTCCAGATAAGATTAAAAAATTAGAACATTTTCAAGAACAACTTCTTTATTTCTCCAGCAAACACTACTGTGACCACCTTTAAAATTGTCTCTTTGAGACGATTCTAAAGAGTGGTCACAACATAGGGTTTGGTGCAAAAAAGACGATTTTAGTATTTGTGTCTGCACCTTTATCAGTCCTGTTGCTCTGGAAGGAGATGATCTCAACATAAGGTTTGGTGAAGAAGAAAAGGGGCTATTCTTGAAAATGTTTTAATTTACAGATCTTTTCTTGGCTAATGTTTCATGTAATTTTTACCAAAAAAATAAATAAAAATAAACACAGCATAATATCAAATGGTTTGGATCCTGAGGAGAAGCTGAATTCAGCTCAGCGTAGAATAAATTACATACATGAATGTAGATACAAACTCTTGTTACATGGTAACTGCAATAGCATTATGTCTCTCCAAACAATTTCCAGCTCTGAGTTAATATGTTTCAGTAACTAGAGTGACATTTAATAAGTTATTTATTGCATGCATGCACCACAAATGATATTTAGAGACATAATTGCAACAATAAACTAGCAAAAATAGGACCACAGTGTATCATTTTCATTTGCCACCAGTCACTCCTGCTAATATAAATCTAACAGTAGTTTATTATAGTGAAACCCTCTAAATCGGATATTAAATTAAGTATAAATATCGGTATTGGAGACAGGTGGCAGCTTAATGCAGAGTGAAAGTCGTGCAGAAAGCTCCTCTAGGAGCTTTCTGCATGACTTTCACTCTGAATTAAGCAGCCACCTGCCTAAAATTAAAGTATCTAAATTCTTCTCTTCTAAAATTCCTGTTTAGAGGTGTTTGACTGTATGCATAGCAAAACATCCAAGAAATCTTGCCAACAGTTACATTTTTTTTTTTGGAAAAATTAAAAAAGGACCAGGATGAGTCCTTTATAATCTGCAGTTTTTGGTTATTTGTTGCAATGATGTCATATGGCCATATAAATTGTCAGCCGAGAGGAGAACACTGATTGAATGCAGGAATCAAGTGGTCAGGAACTTGCAAACAGTGTATACACAGGTCAGAGGGTTTCTACAGGAGTTTGTTTGATCAGGGTCTGCACAGTTTGTCCTTCAAAGCACTCTAGCCAATTGAATTGTTTCAAATTGAATAGACTACATAACTGTACTGTTAAACGAAAATGAATCGTTCAACTTTGATACATTAACATTCTAAGAGCCAAGAAGAACGACTGCAGTTGGAAGTTAAGTCTATTGCAGACGGTGGCGATTTATGATCTGTTGTCTTGCAAACATTGCCAGTTGAATAAATTTCCTTGCACCTAAATGTATTCTCCCTAATAAATTTCCCCACCCTAGGGTAATAAGTAATCCTTTGCTTCTGGGGAAACTAACGATGAATAAAACAACTAAAACCCGATATAATAACTATTAGATAAAGAAGTAGAAGCTTTCATAATACAAGAGGTAGCATAATGCGGAATGAAAGCAATGCAGAAGGCTTCATCAGAAGAAATAATGACATCTTAAATATTTATTAGCTGAATTTCTATAATGCCATAATTGTAAACATGAATGTTAGGCAAATAATGCAGACCTAGATCAAGCTACTCCTGAACAATCAGTTTGATCAGAGTCTGTACTATTTAATGTTTCCTTGTTCTATGTTTATTCAAAATTTCAATACTTACTAAATATTCATGGACAAAATAGTTATAAAGAAAATGTCATATAATATGAAAGATGGGACATTGCAGCCATTTTAGAAAGTCAAGAAACAGATCTATCGCAACCGTTTCAGAAAGTCAAGAAACAGATCTATCAAATTCCATCAGCAAACAAAGCAAATGCTCTATTTATCACAATGGTTTCATAAAGTGACTTTTACAGATGCACAGAAAGGCGTATTTATGGAGGAAAGGGTTAAGCATTCAAATATTTAGAGTAAATAGGACATTTTCATGGGCTTTGATTATTCACTGTTGCATGCAAACAAGGTTGTCGTTTACTGATGCAGTGAGGCATGATAACTTGACATCACCAGTTCAAATGCCCATTTCCAACAAGATAACAACATGAATATTTCAATGCACATCTCCCCTGATAACAAGCTAATGAGTTTTTTCAACAAATTAGTTGTCGTGATGAGCTTTGGCCTGTTACTAGGCTGATATTCAGAGGTCCAGATAAGACGCGTAAATTAAAACATTTTCAAGTATAACTTCTTTATTTCTTCACCATCCCCTATGTTGTGACCACTCTTTAGAATCGTCTCTTTGAGACGATTCTAAAGAGTGGTCACAACATAGGGTTTAGTGCAGAAATGATGATTTTAGTATTTGTGTATGCACGTTTATCTGTCGCTCTGGATATTACAGGCAGCTGAGCCTTTGACTCTGACACAGTACTATAGATATGATACATACTGATCTATCAAAAGGTCTTATTTCTCCACCAAATCCTATCTTGCGGCAACTCCTTTTAATTCTGATATCTTTCCACCAAATTCTATTTTGTGGCAACTCATTTGAATTTTTGATACCTTTACAAAGAGAGTTTTAAAGTTGCCATGCATTACAACACTGCAAAGACTAATTATTATTCGGACAAATTGATTGAGAATTTTTATGAGAGCCTTACCTATTTGCTACCCTGTCAGTCCTATTTATAGTTATCAACATTAAGTTACCAAATTAAGTAATCCAGCAGCAACAAATAAAGGTGCACATCCAAATACTAAAATCGTCTTTTCTCCACCAAACCCTATGTTGTGACCACTCTTTAGAATCGTCTCAGAGAGACAATTCTAAGGAGTGGTCACAACATAGTGTTTGGTGGAGAAATAAAGAAGTTATTCTTGAATATGTTTTAATTTACACATCTTATCTAGACCTGGTAATCTTTGGAAAAGGAAGATTGGATGACCTAATACTTAGGGTAATTAGGATAGCGTAATACTAACATTGATCAATGGGGAGATAGTAACTATAATGGCATTCTTTAATTTTGTATTTTTGGCAAGAACAATTCATCTGGCACAAATAGAATTGGGTATTTTGCTCTTGCAATGATTTTCTCTTCAAATTGCCAGAAAGCATTCGTAATTCATGTATTTAGGATAAACACCGAGGGTTTTACTTTTTTGACTTAAGTCTTTCACACTTTACTCCTTTAGGAGCAGCCTGATCTTGACCTACTCTGTTTGTAAATGTGTTAAAAGGCGTATACATATGGAATAATTTAAAAGAACCGAAAAAACAAAATATTGAATCTTCTAGGTAGTTTTTGTCCAGATAACAGCCCATTGTAATGGCAATTGAGAAGTTCTGATCTATGTACTGATATAGAGTGTGCTTCACTAGTACAGTGTGTCATGTTTTGAAGGTTAATAAGGCCAATTTATATGCAGCATTTCTGTAAGCACGGTTGATTGGCAATTATTTCATCTACATGTATGTGTGTTTTTCCTGTGTATATGATATTGTATGGTATCCACAACAGATGCCATACATGCAACTCTTTGAATAATGATGAGGACCGCATTCTTTTTATATGGCTTTTGTTATATTTTATTTTAATATTGATGAAAAAGTAGTAAAGTCAAGCAGGCAAAGCCACATACAAGACGCAACGATACGTAATGCTGGTGCAGAGGCATAGATGAGATGTGTAAGTTAAAACATTTTCAAGAATAACTTCTTTATTTCTTCACCAAACCCTATGTTGTGACCACTCTTTAGAATCGTCTCTTCGAGGTCACAACATAGGGTTTGGTGGAAAATGAATACTCACCTTTATGTATAGCTATAACTTTATGCTGGTGATGTAGGACATGGATAGATGTGTAGAAAGGCACTTTTCTTAAACTGTATGGACTTAGAAGTTTGAAATGGTTAGGATTTATATTTGTTTAACTAAAGAAATAAGTACAGCCTTTGAACAATTGCCAATATAATGTGCTCACTGGAAATTTGCATAAAGTGTTCAAAGTTGATAACAATGTAAGCTGGTTTGTATTCTATAAATAAAATTTATATATATGTGTTATAAATTGTGATTATCAAAATGTAATAAATCCTGTTGATTGTGCTATAATGTTTTAAACAATCATCTACAGCCTTTGTTTTGACCAGGTACTGTTTTGTACCTACTGTAGGATTTACAACTCTGTGTTTCTCTCCATTTTCTAAACAATTTTTCATCAAAGTGTCACTCTGTGTGACAAATCGATGCTGAAGCCCAAATATTGTGTTGCACATCTATTGTCAGGCTGCCAAAATCTTTTGCAGAAAGTTTGCAACAAGTCTGATACTTTACAAGAAATTTCCATGTTTTCAGCAATTATTCAGCAGAGTAAACATGAGATATTCACAGTATGGTGTAACTTATATCCTGCATTTTAACACCACCGAATAAAAACATTAACATTTTACTCCATAAATATGCTGTTCTATACCTTTGCAAATGTCCGAGTACATCTAGATCAGACAGCTCCTACAGCCCATTCCCTCATATTGACGCCTCTGTAAAATTCACCTGTTGAAACCATTGTGATAAATAGAGCAAATTTGCTCTTATAGGAGCAAAATTGCTCTATTTATCACAATGGTTTCCACCCACAAAATTCCAAAATTTTCCATTTCTCTAGTTAATGCTCCTTTTCGGTAGATGTATTCAAAGTGGTTGTATCTAAAAAAAATAAGCCTATGAGGGAATGGGATAGGAGTCCTCTGATCTGGGGTTACTCTGTTTGTAAAGGCATTACCACGAGGGAAAGGGGTTATTTATGTAAGAAATAATGATGTCATTATATCATAAGCAACCCCTGACCAGACAGCTCCTACGAGAGCCTTCAGATCTTAGTCTTCTCTGTTTGCAAAGGCGTAGAAAGGCGTATTTATGGAGGAAAGGGTTAAGGTATAAACATTTTCTGTTCATGATGTCAGTCAATTTCTCGCATCAATGTTGAACAGGAAAAGGGTTCACAAACACATTTTCTGATTGTTTCAGTATTTCGTACATTTTGAAATACGCAGGTACCTGAACCCACTTGACTAAATGCATCATAGATGAGATCTCTTTACTTCTCTTTGAAGTTCATTGTACCCTTTTTGTCTCAGGAATTCGATTTCCACTCTCAGACATGGTAGGTTGGAAGTCAAACAATCCATTTCGATTTCATCATTTGATTTAGCTTCTGATGTTTTGATTAATTCGATTTGATTTCTACAGACCCACAGTAACCTTCACTGCATCCGAAAAGCAAGAATACTCAGATTAAGCCTCTTTACAAGAATCAATGAAATAATGCCTGAATGATGGTCTTCAACCTCTTACTCCATAATATTCATACCAAAAACCATGCATATATTAGATCAGAGAATATTAATTAATACTTTCCTTCATAATATGAACACTAGTCTCCTATAGGAGCCGTCTGATCTGGGTCTGCTCTGTTTGCAAAAGCATGAAAAGGTGTATTTATGGAATAAACGTTTAACCCTTTCCCTGTTCTGTGTTTATTCCAAATTTCAATACCTACTGAATATTCATGGACAAATTAGTAATATTGAAATATGGAAGGTGAAGCATTGTAGCCATTTTAGAAACTAAAGAAACAGATTTCATAAATTCCATTAGGAAACAGAGCAGATCCTGATCAGACCGCTTCTCTAGGAGCCGTCTGATCTGGGTCTTCTATTTCTCAATAATCCACCTTGAAGCTTCAGCTTACTAAGAGCTAACCTTTAATACTTCATAAATATGCCTTTTCATGCCCCCCCTTTTTTTTTTAAACCTTTACTCAATACATTGTATAATAATTTTGTATAAAATAATGATGTGATGATTATTAATTATTTTCAGTTTTATAATGGCTTATTAACACATTATATTTTGGCCATGGCAAAAACTGAAGACTCATATCTATATTATTTTATAAGCAGACATTGCAGACCCTGATCAGATGGCTTCTCCAGGAGCCATAATTATGATCTAGGTATTTTCTGTTTGAAGATGTGTGATAAAGCATTTTGATAAAGGAAAGGGTTAAACATAATAGACCCAGTTCAGACTGCTCATGTAGGAGCCATCTGATCAGGGTCAGTTCTTTATGGAATGATTATACAGTAAAACCTATCTAAACCGGAATTCTAGTAGAGACAAATTTAGATACTTTGAGACAGGTGGCTGCTTAATGTAGGGTGAAAGTCATGCAGAAAGCTCCTCTAGGAGCTTTCTGCATGACTTTCACCCTGCATTAAGCTGCCACCTGTCCCCAATACCGATATTTATACTAATTTTAATGTCCGGTTAAGAGAGATTTTACTGTATCTACTTTTTTGTTAATAATTCCTTCTGCTCACATGCCAAAATAAAAAAATCTACTTAACCCTTTCCCTGATTAATATTCATGTAAGAAATGATGAGATCATGAATATTTGGTAGCTGAATTTTGATAATGTTAAGCTTTCAAGGTAATTTTTTGCTTAATGACAAAAACTGTAGAATCAGATCTATATTATGTCAAAATGCAAAAAGAGCAGACCCTGATCAGATGGCTCCTAGACGGCTCCTATAGGAGTTGTCTGATCTGGGTCTACTCTGTTTGCAAATGTGTGAAAAGGGGTTTACATGAAGGAAAGGGTTAATATTCATGATGCTATTTCTTTCATGAATTTTCATCTGGTAAAGGGTAGCTTTTGTATTATTATATAATTATCAGTTCACTAGCAAATAAGAAAAAAAAAGCGAATCGAGTTCAACTCTGACATTAAAATTGCCCCATGCTCTCACATAAAAATCTTTTTAATGAACAACTTCAACAAGTACAGCATCCCAAACTGACTTTAAACACTGCACTCAATCTCCAAGCAGCTATCGATGTTAGAATTCCATCCCAGGGTTTGAATTTTTTCCATCCACTAGAAACATCCCACACAAATATAAAGGCCTCATATTTTGAACACCAATCGTAAACAATAATAATGTCATATACTTTGGTGTCGGCAGAAGTAGCACTTGTCTGGGAATAAATCGTGGCAAAATCAACAGAAAACTTTCCATAAACGAGTACTACCCCGGTGACAGTGGCAGTAATAACGAGAAAGCTAACTTATAGAAAGTCTGGAAAGTCAAGGATTGTCGAAGTTCGGAACAGAACAAATTCTCCAAGGGGTTGGACTTTTAATATTTAATTTCTCGCTAACTCATAGCAATGTTAGTATCTGTTGACACTAACAATGACAAGCCTGAGGATCTGAAGGCACGCAGAAGGTTGATGATTGTCAGACGCAAGGGCTATCTCAGATGAGGGATTTGAGGATTTTTTTTTCTTTATTCGTAATCCTAGCTTTCTATTCTAGACATTTATGACGAGAGTCGATTGAAAGGCACAGGGCAACTGGATGGCATTCATCAAGCATAACAAGAGTGAATTAAGCTTTATCCTGCTGATCCAAACTTGGCTAGTATTTGCAAGCAGCTTAGATCCAGATCAGATGCAACATAATTCTGCATCTGATCAGGATCTAGCCTGTTTGACAATTATTGGTCAGTAGGTTTTTAACCCTTTACTCCATAAATACGCCTTTCTACACCTTTGCAAACAGAGTAGACCCAGATCAGACGGCTCCTATAGGAGCCGTCGGATCAGAATCTGCTCTGTTTGCTTCTAATAATATAGATATGATTCTATAGTTTCTGCTATGACTAAAAATTCCTGTGTCCATGTGATATATATTGTCAACTGATGGGTCCATTTAACATAATCTAATTAATAAGCATGACGTCATTATTGCTTACATAATTATTCATGAAGGAAAGGTTAACGCTCTCAGCTCTAAATTTCAGATGAGAATAAAAGCCCATTAGTGTGAAAGGCTGGAGGATTTTTAATGATGAACTCTGCAGACCCTGATCAGAGGGCTCCTCTAGGAGTCCTCTTATCTGGGTCTATACTGTTTGCAAATGACAAAACAATATTTTGAATATTCAAAGTGGAACAACCCATGAGTTTAACCCCTTTCTCCATGAATTTTCTTATAAGAACTAAAATGAGAACATGAATAATTATTAAATAGATGTCTGATTTGGGTCTGCTCTGTTTGCTTATGAAATAATACAGGTCTAATTCCACACTCCCTTCCATGGCGCAAAAGTCCTGTGTTCATATACAACTACCGGTATACAAATTGATATAATAAATATTCATGATGCAATTAGCTCTTACATGAATATTCATGATTCAATTAGCTCTTACATGAATATTCATAATGCCATTTAGCTCTTACATGAATATTCATGAAGTGAAGGGTTAAGGAAATTGAATATCTCAGCAAATATTTGTAACCAGCAAAACCTAGTCGGATGAAAACATCCTTGTAATTTCTGTTTGATATTCTGCAATGGCCCCTGTGGATTTCGTGATACAATGACGATTTCTCATGCTAGGAAATTGTCATTGATGAAGATTTTGAATGCCATTGATCTGATTTTTTTCCTGAGTGATTTTTTTTTTATTTAACCCTTTCCCTCATATAAACGTGTTTTCTCGCATTTGCAAACAGAGTAGACCCAGATCAGACGGCTCCTAGAGGAGCCGTCTGATCAGGGTCTGCTCTGTTTGCTGATGGAGTTTTATAGATCTGTTTCTTTGCTTTCTACAATGTCTGCAATGTTTCACCTTCTATTTTTCATTGTTACTTTTTTCCCATGAATATTCAGAAGGTAATGAAATTTGGAATAAACAGAACAGGGAAAGGGATAAATTGTTTTCTAACTATTCATGCTAAGCATGGCCTGTCATAGCTTGGATCCAGATTGGACGCTGAGTAAGGAGAGATATTATCCAGGATCCAAACTCTTTTGACTCTCAGTCTGACAGCTCTCAAAGGTTTAATCGTCTACCTGGTAGGGATGTCTTCTCAGGCCTTTGCAAACAGAGTAGACCCAGATCAAATGATCAGGGTCTGCTCTGTTTGCAAAGCATTGAAAGGTGAATGCGGAGATGGTTGCTTAAAATTGCAGAATGAAAAAATGCATAAAGCTCATTTCTAAGCTAAAGACAAATGCTTCAAATTGGTTTGAATGACTGTCTTAGATACTGTCATTTCAGTTTCAGGAAATTACTTTGAGATGAGAATGTTTATTGTCAATTTGATATATTGGTCACCAACTGTGGTTGTTTTACCACATTTGTTTCACAGCTTGTTTTAGCTGAACCCTTTCCCTGTTCTATGTTTATTCCAAATTTCAATTATAACCTACTGAATATTCGTAGTTATAATGAAATATATGGAAGGTCACCAGAAACATTGCAACCATTTTCAAATTCCACTAGCAAACAGCAGATCCTGATCAGACGGCTCATGTAGGCTCCTATGTTTCCAAATGCTTGAAAACACATTTATATGAATAAAAGGGCAAAGGCCTTTCCCTGTTGAATAATTATGTAAGAGAGAATGACATCATCAATATTTATTAGCTGAATTTTTAAAATGGCATAATTATGTTCACAGGAATGTATTGGTATTGGAAGAAAATATAGCGTCTGAGCTATTTTAATTTAACCAAACAGAGCAGACCCTATATGGCTCCTACAGGAGCCATCTAATCAAGGTCTACTCTGTTTGCAAAGGAATGAAAAAGTGTTAATATGAGGGAAAGTGTTAAACCCATGCAACCAAAAATGTCAAACAAGATGCTTAACCTTTCTCTTGCTGATTTTTAAAATACACTTCTCCTTCTTTACCCATGCCCTGTTGTATAATTACATCTGTATATCTTCACTGTGTAGAAGTATTTTGCTGTACAATCACTGCTGTGGAGTCCACTGGTTGCACAATCAACTTGTAAATAGTGCAGACCCTGATGAGACAGCTCCTGCAGGAGCTGTCTCATCTGGGTCTTCACTATTTACAGGTAGGTATATTGACGTGCACAGCAAGCGAAGGGTTGAGTTTAGTTGGAGTGTTACAATAATTAAAGAATAATTTCAGCAACAGGTTTCGGAAGTGTGAAAATCACTGTTTTAAGCCTTTACTCAATCTAAAATACGCCTTTACACGCCTCTGTAAAAGTCACTTTATGAAACCATTGTGATAAATATTTATTTATTAAATGCTCTATTTATCACAATGGTTTAAAAACTACACAAGTCTAAACTTTTCCTTTTCTACTTTAGAGTCAGATCTATTAATATTTCAGAAGTAAACCAAGCTGTCACTCTGATCAGACGGCTCCTACCGAAGCCATCTGATCTTGGTCTACTCTATTTTCAAATGCATGAAAATGTGTATCTATGGAGTTAATTATTTTTGGGGGTTAAAATTTGTGGTCTGATTGTGTGTTTTAAATAAACAAAATAAGTTTGATCACAGTTACAATTTCTCATCCATTTAACGAGATATGGATTCCAGAGGGCAGCTGTTATCTGTGGCATGTTTTAAAGTCACATTTAGAACTATTTTTGTTCAAAGAGGAGGGTATTTGATGTCTGGCGTTGATACATTATTTAGATGGTATCACTGTTATGTAGTGGTTTTATTACGACCCAAACTGCTTCAAGAACAAAATGTGATTCCTATTTCATTTGTTGTAGAAATTGTTATTTGACCTTAAAATAGCCAAATGCCATTTGTTTAAAAAAAAATCAGTTGCTTTGTATTACATTTTCCTATCATTTCTATTTGGAAATTCAAGTTTAGGTTACGTATGACAATATTCAACACAAATGCTTTTGTTCCCAGATCAAATGTTTAATTTAACTTTAAGGTTAGATAGTATGAATTCTGATCAGGAACTAAGTATTTCATGTTCCCTGATTTGATGGGTTGTTTTTTTTATGTCACAAAAATTAATGTGATAAACGCAAATAATAATAAAAAAAAATTGCAATTCTCTCTACCTTTTCTCTATTGAAACAGAATATTCATTTAACCCTTCGCTTGCTTAGTTCGCGTCAATATACCTACCTGTAAATAGTGAAGACCCAGATGAGACAGCTCCTGCAGGAGCTGTCTCATCAGGGTCTGCACTATTTACAAGTTGATTGTGCAACCAGTGGACTCCACAGCAGTGATTGTACAGCAAAATACTTCTACACAGTGAAGATATATATATGTAATTATACAACAGGGCATGGTTAAAGAAGGGGGAATGTATTTTTAAATTCAGCAAGAGAAGGGTTAAGAAATAATGAAACCATGAATATTTATTAGCTGTATTATTTATCCATCTGATTACTAAAATAACCCATTCCCTCATATTGAAGCTTTGTGACACCTCTACAAAATTCACTTTCTAAACCATTGTGATAAATAGAGCATTTTGCTGCATTACAATGCTTTCAAAACTACACCATTCTAAGGTTTTCCTTTTCTGTAGTAAATGCTCCTCTTCGGTAGACTGAATTATTGAAATAGGTTTGGTCTGAATACAGCATATGAGGGAATCGGTTAATATGATTAAAAAATTTGGGCAAGTCAACTTTTCATCCAGACTGTCTGCCACTTGTTGTGTGAAAGAAAATTGCATGCAAAGACTGGTAAAGAAGTTTCAAGTTACCATGTCACAATATCACTGCCTCCTGGAAAAGCAAAGAGTGTTGGTAGCTATTTTCAGAGTGAATCGTAGTTTTTTGGTCATGTTTTACCACATCAAACTGACATGATTGTTAGAGAGGGAGTAATTAAAATGAAATTGTACATTATCAGATTCACAAGAACAGTGAATTTTGTCAACTGATGGGTCCATTTAATCCATTCCCACGTACGCTCTTTGAATAAATATACCAAAAAGGAGATTTACTAGAGAAAAGTTTTTTTTTTACTTGTGTAGTTTTGAAACCATTGTGATAAATAAAGCATTCGTTCCTATGGAGAAAATGCTCTATTATCACACTGGCTTCAGAAAGTGAATGTTACAGAGGCGTCAAAAGGCGTCAATATCAGGGAATGGGTTGCGGTAACACTTTCCCTCATATAAATGCCTTTGTACAACTTTGTAAACAGAGTAGACCAAGATCAGTCTGGCTCATGTAGGAGACATCTGATCAGGGTCTGCACTGTTGGTTTATGAAATGATGTAGACATTGATTCTACATTTTCTTCTACAGTTAAAATTATTGGTCATTGGGTTCCACTTTATAAAGCATATTACTGATGGTTTGGGTCCACTCAAATTTGTAAGCACATTATTGGTGGGTCAGGGTTCCACTTGATTAGCATATTATTTTACTACTCCATCTTGCATAGGTGTCAAAAGGGAAGGGTTTAACCCATTACCTCGTAGGCTATTTTTAGATACAACCTCTTTGAAAAAATCTACTGAAAAGGAGCATTAACTAGAAAAAAGGAACATTTTAGAATTTTGTAGTATGAAACCATTGTGATAAATAGAGCATTTGCTCCTATAGGAGCAAATGCTCTATTTATCACAATGGTTTCACAAAGTGACTTTCACAGAGTCGTCAAAAGTCGTCGATATGAGGGAATGGGTTTACACTTTTATTCCAGGTCTACACATGGGAACTGTCAGCATTTCTTTCTGCCGGCATTAACCGGCGCCTTTTCCTATTCACTATTCATGTAAGAAATAATGACATCATGGATATTTAGTAGCTGAACTTTTATGATGGCACATGAACACAGGACAGTTTTGCTCAGGCAGAAACTGTAGAATCGGAGCTATACTAAATACCATCAGCAAACAGAGCAGACCCTGATCAGATGGCTCCTACAGGAGCCATCTGATCTGGGTCTACTCTGTAAATGCAAATGCATGAAAATGCATTTATATGAGGGAAAGGGTTAATCAAAATGCTACTGCTGTCTGTATGCTTAAATTGAACTGCCACAGCAAATCAGACAATTTCAGCTTTAACTTGTGCCTAAACAGAGCTTTAGAAGTGTAATAGAATTTGAATATGGAAGTAAGGTCTAAAACAGAATGGCTCCGCCAGATTACAGCATAACTGTTACTACATATCTTATCTGCAAGTACATTTCCCAAGTGTCTGTGATACTCGTCTCAATCGATGCTGTGCATGTATTTGTAAGCCATTAATCATTCTTGGAAAAACATTCGACAGCGATTGAAGAGTACATTGCAGACATCTGTCAAAATGCAACGAGAGACAAGTTTCGAAGAGAGGGAATGAATAAACAGGACACTTACCCCAATATGAATAAATTTGAAAGAAAAACGCTTTAAAATGAATTGAAACTCACGTATTCAAGAAATTGTTGTGGTTCCAATAACAATGTTTTGACATTGAGCTGTTCATGAATGATGTTCTTAATAGATGTATGCAAAGGAAATGCACAAAAGATGGCACTCACTTGGAAACAATGGCAGATCAACAGACAAACATGCTTACTCTGATCAGTGATACTAAAATCATCATTTCTCCATCAAACCCTATGTTGTGAGTTGTAACCACTCTTTAGAATCGTCTCTAATTCAGACGATTCTTAAAAGTGGTCACAACATTGGGTTTGGTGGAGTAATAAAGGAGTTATTCTTGAAAATGTTTAAATTTATACATCATATTATGGACCTCTGAACCAGGTATTCAGGAACTAACCATTGTCTTCAGGGCCGTGTTTGCAGTTATGCTTGTATTAACCCTTTCCCTCATAATTATTTTTCAAGGCTTTGCAAGCAGAGAAGACCCAGATCAGATGGCTCCTGTAGGAGCCATCTGATCTGGGTCTGCTCTGTATGTTTATGACATGAATGATGATAGATCACTCACAATTTCACAGGTTTTGTCAAAGCAAAGAACTCACTTAAAAAAATCAGCTAATAAATATTCATGATATCATTTTTAGCTCGTCTGTTTCGAAAAAATCATGAGCATTTGTCGTAACTCTGGCGTCCGCGTCGTCGTCGTTGTCGTTGTCCGAGATCTTAACATTGACCATAACTTCTTCAATTTTTCATTTACAACCTTCATTTTTGGTATGCATGTTCATCTTGACAATGACGACAGACGAGCGTTGCACCCGCTTGTGGTGCTCTTGTTTATGTGAATATTCATCAACTAAAGGATTAAACAGCCTCACAAAGGACAAAATCTAACTAAGTATAGGGTTTGGTGGAGAAATAAAGAAGTTACACAATCCATACAATCTGCTCTTTACAATCTTCTCTGTACCAGAACAACTATGCTGATAAGGCAGTAATTAAACGATGGCACCAAAAATTAAAATCCTCAAAGACTTATAAAACTCTTCTATGCTTGTGATGAATCTCTGATAACCTTTGAAAACAGTTTAGATCCAGATGAGACACAGAATATGTTTTAGTCTCATCAGGATCCAAACTGTTTGATGTCCTGATCATGATTTTTGAAAACAAGTTATAGTGAAAGTTAGTCTTAGAATTTGAAGCAGACAACAGTAATATTACCAAACAGTTAAATTATGAAGCATTAACTCTTTGCATGCTAAGTGATTTTGTTGTCTGCTCAATTATCATCTGCAACAGTTTCAAAACCATCCATTTTCTAATTGTTTTTTACAGGTGTTGAGCCGAGGGACAGTTTGGATCTCAGATCTGGCCCTCATTAGATCAGAATCTAAACTGTTTGCATAGGTCATAAATTGAGGTAAAATGCAAGGAGTTAAACACTTAGATGTGTGTATATTCCGTACTTTCGTTCTCAGGAGATACTGTGTTTGAATGTAAAATACAAGAGTTGATGCTGAAATATGGAATATAGCATGTGAACATTAGATCATAAAGGATTTAATTAGGCCTTATCAGTATTGCAACTTCTGTTAGGTGCACAGTAAACCTTCTCTAAACGTTTCTTTCAAATTAGCATCGGTGTCGGTCTTTGAGACGACAGGACCTGGTGGCAGCATAATACAGGGTGAAAGTCTGGCAAAAAGCTCCCAAAGGAGTTTTTTACATGACTTTCAACCTGAATTAAGCTGCCACCTGTTTAAAATTATTTAATTTGTTCTTTACTGCTAGTCTGATTTAGATGGGTTTTGCTGTAAGCAAAGTTATTAAAGTTACTAAATTGATAAAACAATGTCTAGACAAGCTATTCTAGTTTTCTGTATAATAAGCCTTGGTACGTAAGGAAATCGAGTTTAACCATTTTCCTCATGAATATTCATGGTTGCCTTAAGATTCAATCAGGTATGAAACAGATCAAGAGAAGCTGGCCACCTGCTAATTGACGGAGACATCAGAGGTTCCAGTTAAGATGCCTTAATTTAAACATTTTCAAAAATAATGTACTATTTCTCCACCAAACCCTATGTCGTGACCACTCTTTAGAATTGTCTCTTCGAGGCGATTCTAAAGAGTAGTCACAACATAGGGTTTAGTGCAAACTGGTCATTGGGACATGGTTTGCTGTATTCTGTCATTGTCGGGGACGGTTCTTATTCTTTACCATTGTATAACCCCTTCTCTGATTGACCCTTTACCCAATAGCCTGTTTCTAGTTTTGAAGACAGGTGACCACTTAAAGCAGGTTGAAAGTAAAGCAGAATGCGCCTTAATGCGCATTCTGCTTTACTTTCAGCCTGCTTTAAGCTACCACCTCCTAGAATATAGAAACTATTTATGATGCTATATGTTCATTATTGTAAAAATTGGAACTATTTTCTTCAGCGGAGGAATATATTAAACTCGCTTAAAGCCGCTTCTATCAGGTAAAGGGTTAACCCTTTCCTTCATCTAAACACATTTTCACACATTTGCAATCAGAGTAGACCCGGATCAGACAGCTCCTACAGAAGGCGTTTGATCAGGGTCTACTCCGTTTGCTTATGGTATTATAAAGATCTTACTTTACAATTTCTACCAATGCCAAAAATTCCTGTACATATTCCATTATGAAACTTCAGCTAATAAATATTCATGATGTCATTAATTCTTACATGAATATTCAACAGGGAAAGGGTTAACATTTATTTCCAGATAAAATTTACCACCATGGCTATCATGGACAGATTCATCAATAAAATGGAAAAGGGAATTTTTTTTAACCATGGTGGAAATTATAAAATCAGATTTGTTAAAATCAATAAGCAAACACAGCAGACCACGGGTCCAAGGTTATAAAACGTCTGAGTCTGAGATCATTCTCAAATATCTGATAGGTCAGATTTTGAGCAAGCTCAGAATCTGACCAATCAGATGCTTGAGAATGATCTCAGACTCAAGCAAAAAGTTTTATGATCTCTGAGCCTGATCAGACAGCTCTTACAGTAGCTGTCTGATCCGAATCTACTGTGTTTGCAAAAACGTTTATATAATAAGGCACTTTTTGATATATAGTTATTATTATACATTGAACAAGGGATGATGGTCTATTTAAAACTGGAATTGGGACACTTTATCAAGCATACAAATTGATTTGAGATCTGATCCAATTAATAATTTCAGAAATATTGATAATGAAATGTAGAATGATACCAATTTAAGAGCAATAAGGTACAATTAAGTTAATGAAATTGGTTAAAACAGCGAATCGTTTGCAATTGCTTAAAAAGTTAATGAAATTGGTTCAATTGGCAAATTATTTGCATGCTCAAATGTTGGTTTGTTTCAATTTTTTTTGTAATAAAATCATTAATAATGTACCATTTATGGAAGTATTTCAATCTTTGTGTCAAAGAGTTTTGATCCCAATTAGATACCCAGTTAATTATCATCTCCTTTGGATCCCATCTACAGTAAAACGTCTCTTTAACGGCCACTAAATTGTGTTGACTAGTTGGTATTTAAGGCAGGTGGCTGCTTAATGCAAGGTGAAAGTAAAACAGAACGCTCCTATAGGAGCGTTCTGTTTTACATTCACCTTGCTTTAAGCAGCCCCCTGCCTTTAACACAAAATACTTGAAGGAATTTAGTGGCTGTTATATAGAGGTTTTACTGTATTTGCAAATGATGCCGCTGTCTCCAAACATTAACCCTTCTCACTCTGAATTTTCTAATGTGAATCCATCCACTATGAATATTAATTAGCTGATTCATTCTAAAGTTGGGTCAGTTGTAGCCACTGAATTGTATTGACAAACAGTGCAGACCCATATGAGACAGCTCCTCTAGGAGCTGTCTCATATGGGTCTACACTATTTGCAAATGCAGATTTATATAATGTATGCTTACAGCTTGAATGAGAAAGGTTAATGCTGTATCTATATTCTGTTTCATATTATGAAGTATCATGACTGGAAATTATATGACTTTACACATGATTTATTTATTATACCCCCCTTTTGAAAAAATGGGGGTATATTGCTTTGCACATGTCGGTCGGTCGGTCGGTCGGTCTGTCGGTCGGTCGGTCGGTCGGTCGGTCGGTAGATCGATGGTTTCCGAATGATAACTAATAAACGACTTGGCCTAGAATCTTTAAACTTGCTGTGGTGGTTGGTCATGACAAGTAGATGACCCCTATTGTTTTTGAGGTCACTAGGTCAAAGGTCAAGGTCACCATGACCTAAAATGGTAAAATAGTTTCCGATCAATAACTGCTTTAGGGTTTGGCTTGGTTTCTTCAAACTTGCTGTGGTGGTTGGTCATGACCACTAGATGACCCCTATTGATTTTGAGGTCACTAGGTCAAAGGTCAAGGTCACCATGACCTTAACTGTTTAAATGGTTTCCGATCAATAACTGCTCAACGGTTTAGCTTAGAATCTTCAAACTTGCTGTGGTGGTTGGTCATGACCACTGGATGACCCCTATTGTTTTTGAGGTCACTAGGTCAAAGGTCAAGGTCACCATGACCTGAACTGGTAAAATGGTTTCTGATCAATAACTGCTCAAGGGTTTGACTTAGGATCTTCTAATTTGCTTAGGTGGTTGGTCATGACAAATAGATGAGTCCTATTGTTTTTTAGGTCACTAGGTCAAAGGTCAAGGTCACCATGACCATAACTGGTGAAATGGTTTCCGATCAATAACTGCTCAAGGGTTTGGCTTAGGATCTTCAAATTTGCTGTGGTGGTTGGTCATGACCACTAGATGATCCCTATTGTTTTTTAGGTCACTAGGTCAAAGGTCAAGGTCACAATGCTCTTAACTGGTTAAATGGTTTCTGATCAATAACTGCTCAAGGGTTTGGCTTAGAATCTTCAAACTTGCTGCGGTAGTTGGTCATGACAACTGGATGACCCCTATTGTTTTTGAGGTCACTAGGTCAAAGGTCAAGGTCACCATGACCTTAAATTTATTAAATGGTTTCTGATCAATAACTGCTCAAGGGTTTGGCTTATGATCTTCAAATTTGCTTAGGTGGTTGGTCATGACAACTAGATGAGCCCTGTCGATTTTTAGGTCACTAGGTCAAAGGCCAAGGTCACCATGACCTTAACTGGTGAAATGGTTTCCGATCAATAACTGCTCAAGGGTTTTGCTTAGGATCTTCAAACTTGCTGTGGTAGTTGGTCATGACCAATAGATAACCCCTATTGTTTTTGAGGTCACTAGGTCAAAGGTCAAGGTCACCATGACCTTAACTGGTGAAATGGTTTCCAATCAATAACTGCTGAAGGGTTTGGCTTAGGATCTTTAAACTTGCTGTGGTGGTTGGTCATGCCAACTAGATGACCCCTATTGATTTTGAGGTCACTAGGTCAAAGGTCAAGGTCATCATGACCTTAACTGATGAAATAGTTTCCAATTAATAACTGCTCAATGGTTTGGTTCGGGATCTTCAAACTTGCTGTGGTAGTTGGTCATGACCACTAGATGACCCCTATAGTTGTTGAGGTCACTAGGTCAAAGGTCAAGGTCACCATGACCTTAACTTGTGAAATGTTTTCAAATCAATAAATGATCAGTGGTTTGGCTTAGGATTTTCAAAGTTGCTGTGGTGATTAGTCATGACCGCTAGATGACCTCTATAGTTGAGGTCACTAGATCAAAGGTCAGGGGGTCTGGGGGTATACATGTTTTACAAACATCTCTTGTTCTGTTTATCTTAGACTCGAGGATATAAGTGCAAAACTACTGCAAAACAGTCTTTTATAACCTTTGAAGTAATTGTAAAATTGGCATATTCTCAAATTCTTGAAGAACTGTTGTTTTCCATTTCTTTTTGAAAATAAAGTTTGTATTGAAGCAGTTTTAATCCTGATCAGATTCAGATCCCTAATTTTATCAAGTGTCTTATTTGGATCTGAACTATTTGTAAGTTATTCATGTCTGTCTGCATACCGTACTTACAGTAGTTTAACACTATGCTGTTTCTTTGGAATAAGTTTGTTGCATCAATAAGCCCAAACCAGCAGAGTCTCTACCCTTCGAATACTGAATTTTCAAAGTGGAATGGTCCATCATCATTTAACGAGTCCATTCAGTATGAAAATGTATAATTTACAAGAGGAGTATGAATGGCAAACAATGCAGACCCTGATCAGAGGGCTCCTGTAGGAGCCCTCTGATTTGGGTCTTCACTGTTTGCAGATGCCCATGCACGCTTTTTCACGCACATGTAGGGTTAAGTGGGCTGGAATTTTTAAAATATGAGCCCTACATAATTGATTAGTGGATATGCCTGCAGATTTTTGGGATCAAATTAAGGGAAATTCAAAATGAACTGAAATGACCTGTTTGATGCCAACATCGCAGAATGTTGTCTGTTGTTACATTTATTTTTTTGGCTCAATCCATTTGATTCTTTTAAAAGATTGGCTTTGAAGGTTAGACTTGACAGAAATCTTTTGACGCCAAGTAGAGTAGACCAGTACCAGATGGCTTAATAATCCCACAACACTGTCCGATTATTGTTTGTTAACATAAATTTATATAACTCATTCCTCCATAGACACATTTTATGCCCAACCTCTTTGAATAAATCTCCTGAATATAGAAGCATTTACTAAAAGAAAGGAGAGAACATTTTAGAATTCTGAAGTTTTGAAACCGTTGTGATAAATGAAGCATTCGCTCCTAGTCTCCTATTGAGAAATGTTTTGTTTATAAATCACAATGTTTTCTAGGAGGAAATGCTCTGTTTATCAAAATGGTTTAAAAAAGTGACTTTTACTGTGGCCTCAAAAGGTGTCAATATGAGGGAATTGGTTTAATAAGGGAACTTAGAGAATCAGATTTGTAAAATATCATTCCGGCAGCTAATACAATATACGAAGGCATAAAAAAGGATGATCAGTTAAACAGAACTCCAGCCTCCAGATAAGATTCGTAGATTAAAACATTTTCTAGAATAACTTTTATTTCTCCGCCAAACGCTATACTGTGATTACTCTTTAGAATCGAATCTTTGAGACGATTCTAAAGAGTCGTGTCACAGTATAGCGTTTGGTGGAGAAATGACGATTTTTGTATTTGGGTACGCACCTTTATCTGTAGCTCTGGTTAAAAGGGCATATGCAAACAGTGTAGGCCCAAACTAAAGGGCTATTAAAGGAGCCTTGTAATCGAGGTCTGTAATCCAATTATCATTTCCTTGGCTGAAACCCATTTACACATAATGTAGTGTTTGAAAAGAGAGTTTTTACAGTTTTACCTGAAATGATAATGGAATAAATGGTTTGTTGTATGACATGCTTTATCAATCTCTGACTCCTTGGAGGCTTGGTTCACTTAAATTTATTGACCGTAACATGACTGTGCAGGTAGAATAGCCTAGTTCTTCCCTGGAGGGAAACCCAATCATGGTTCAATGAACATCTAATTATTTTTTATTTTTTTTACCTTTGGAAGACTCAATATTCTACTGCTTCAATAGAACCTCTCTATAGATACCACATAATAAACAATTATCCAATACCCTCATTTTTAGACCCAACCTCTTTGAATAAATCTACCGAAAGGGAGCATTTTAGAATTGTATATTCTTGAAACCATTGTGATAAATAGAGCATTAATTTTACTCCTTTGGAGCAAATGTTCTATGTGGCTTTACAGAGGCGTCAAAAGGTGTCAATATGAGGGAATGGGTTAAACAGTTTGGTGCTAGTGGAGAAATACACCCATTGAAAACTAAACTTCCTGAATACCCCTTTTATTTGGAGCTATGACAACAGGGCAAGTTCTGAGGAAATGTGTCCCACTAGGCTGAGAGTCCTCATCCTGGAATGAATTGTAGGATGCTTGTCCCATGGCCTCTACTGATTAATTTGATGGCAGTGTCAACTTAATGAATATTGTATTGATCAGTATGAATAATTCATCATCAAAGTCTTCCTGTGACAGATCAATGGTTGGTGTTTAAGGTCACTGATCTGCAACCCCCCCCCCCCTTTTTCTCCCTTGTCTTACACAGGCCATCTAGAGTTGCCTCCCTTAAATGGCTTTGGGACAGAATTCAAGTGTGAGAACCAGTAAAGGAATGTAACCTCTTTTGAATCATAAGTCAATGACTTCCTTTTCCAGTAACAATAATATATATAAAAAAAATATATAAATATGAATAAGAATATAAATATATATAAAAATAGAAATAGATATAATAAAAACAACACTAAAGAATATGCATCTGAAATTAAATTTAGTGAAAATTAACGAAATAGTTTTTAAGCTTTAGAGAAGAGACACATTTCAACCATGTCCCTCATATAAATGCTTTTTCAAGCCTTTGCAAATAGAGTAGACCCAGATCTCTGCTTGTTTATGATATATTACAGTCAGATCTGATTTTACATATTCTGCTTAGGTAAAACATTAAAAATTCAGCTAATTAACCCTTCGCTTGCTATTCGCGTCAATATACCTACCTGTAAATAGTGAAGACCTAGATCAGACGGCTCCTGCAGGAGCTGTCTCATCAGGGTCTGCACTATTTACAAGTTGAGCGTGCAACCAGTGCACTCCACAGCAGTGATTGCACAGCGCAATACATGTACACAGTGAAGATATATGTAATTATACAACAGGGCATGGGTAAAGAAGGAGAAATGTATTTTAAAATTCAGCAAGAGAAGGGTTAATATTCATCCAGTCATAAGAGCTTACAAATTAGGGTGCATACCCAAATACTAAAATCTTTATTTCTTGAGCAAACCCTATACTGTGACCACTGTTCAGAATCCTCCCTTTGAGACGATTCTAAAGAGTGGTCACAGTATAGGGTTTGGTAAAAAAATAAAGGAGTTAATCTTGAAAATGTTTTAATTTTACGCGTCTTATCTGGCACTTTGGTCATTTATAATTTCTCACATGAATATTCAAAGAGTAACTTGTCTTAAAGAAATCTTGGCTTGGCAACAGTGTGTGTGGATAAGGACTCTACTTGACATATTGATTTGTGTTGTAGTGGAGCCCGTTTACAAATCTACATAAAGTCCTTATGGAGCAAATATTTACGCAGATTCAGCACCAGTGAAAGCCATTCTTTCACACTCTTGTCTCAGAAGTGCTGAATTTTTTGCGCTTGTCAGTTTGATCATATCCACTTTGCTGTGAAACTGATGTACTTTTGTTATTGAATATCAGTGGGAACATCGGTAGCAATCCCCAAACCTTTCAACTGCGTGAAATTGTTATTCTTCAGTAAAATATTTGTTGTTGTTGTCTACTTTTGTATTATTTGCTGTAAATGCCGTCAGAATGTTATGAATATTCATGAACAAAATAGTTATAATGAATTATGGAAGGTGGAACAATTTGTTAAAACATATATTTTTTAAACTAAAGAATCAGATCTATCAAATTCCATGCGTGAAAAGGGGTTTATATGAAGGAAGGGGTTAGATTACCATTTTGGCAAATGGTGTAGACCCTATTCAAATAGCTACTTCAGGCGTCATTTGATATGGGTCTGCATCATTTGCCTAAGTTTTGTCTCGGAATACTTAGGGTAATTAATTGTAACTTAAGGCCTAATATATAACATTTTATATGGAAATAAATCTATTTTCTATAATTATGGTAGTTTGCAAATTAATGTTGTTTTCTTAACCCTTTACTCCACGAATATTCCTATAAGAAATAATAACATCATGAATATTAGATTGTTATACTAGCTAATAATGGGCACAATTGAGTTTTTGGCCATGGCAGAAATTTAACCTGCAGAATCATACCTAAATCTACATTATGTCATAAGCAAACGTAGAAAGCCGTATTTATGGAGTAAAGGGTTAAACAAACAAAGCAGACCCAGATCAGACGGCTCTTATAGGAGCCGTCTGATTTGGGTCTACTCTGTTTGCAAATGCGTGAAAAAGCATTTATATGAAGGAAAGAGGTATTTCACTTTGTTTTACCCTGACAAGAGGCAGAGTTACTTGTAAGTGTTATCTAGAATGAAACTGTATGTAATCATAAATTTACGTATTGTGTGACAAAAGTGATGAAAAAATTGGTCTCTTGATTGAAGAGTGTCTGGAAAGTCTCTGCAGAATTTTCAACAAGACGACCAATGAATAGTTGTCACAAGAAAATCAACCAATTCAGCAAGAAACTGCTGAATTGTCATCATACCTCCTCTGTCCCATTCCCTCATATTGACGCCTTATGATGCCTCTGTAAAAAAAGGCACTTTTTGAAACCATTGTGATGAAGAATAGAGCATTCCACTTCAATTTAATTTTCTTTTAACCCATTACCTCATAGGCTATTTTTTTTTTTAGATCAAACCACTTTGAATAAATCTACCAAAAAGGAACAATGAATTTAACTAGAGGAAAGGAAAGAAATAATGACATCATGAATATTGATTAGCTGAATTTTTATTATGGTGCTATTTAGAATTTTGTAGTTTTGAAACCATTGTGATAAATAGAGCATTTGCTCCTTAGGAGCAAATGCTCTATTTATCATTATGGTTTCATAAAGTGACTTTTACAGAGGTGTCAAAAGGCGTCAATATGAGGGAATGGGTTAAAATATACAGAGCCAAACACTGCTGTGAGGTCATTGTAACTGACTGGATATCTCATCTGGATCCAGTCTATTTGTAGAGGTTTTCATGTAGAGGCTCTTATAGAGCAAATGCTCTTTTTATCACAATGGTTTCAAAAAGTGACTTTTACAGAGGCACCAAAAAGGCGTCAGTAGGAGAGAATAGGTTAAAAGGTATATCAATGAGATAAATGTTTAAATGTTTTTTTTGAGAGTTTAAGTGTAAGGGTTGTTGTTGTTTATTACAGACGTGTCTGTAACAGCTGATATGATTATTGATGATCAGTACCTTTCCCTGGGGTCCACGCCCATGGCTATATAGCAATGGAGTTGTGCAATAAGAATCAGGTTTGGCAGGCACTGCATGTGTGTTGGCAACCGAGCAATATGTCAGTAGCATTTATCTTTAGGCATTAGTCTGCCTACCTCCCCCACTTCAAACCTCAAATTGCTGGGAAAAAACAGCTGGTGAAAAAACCTGCAATCTGACAGTGTAGATCCAGATCGCAGGTATCCTGTGTGAACCTAGTCATGATAAGGTTGTCAAGTGTTATTTGTGGGGAAGTTGTTAGAGTAATTCTGACTTGACTGGTGTACGGAATGAAGTAGTTGAAGGGGGTGGTGAGATTCCACGATTAATATGAATTAATATACAGTTTTTTAAAGGTTAACAATAGCTCCACTGGCTCAATCTTGCATGTGGCATTGATTGCTGAAACAGATATATTGATACAATGCTGGGTTGTTATTTCTAGATACCATTTGTTACATTATACCTAGACATGATGCTGTACTGGATGTATTTTGGTACAAATGGCATGACCCTTTGCTCGTATGAATATTCATGAAAGAAATATTGACATCATGAATATTGATTAGCTGAATTTTTATTATGGTGCTATGAACAATTGGGGGATTTTATATCATGACAGGATTACTGTAGAACAAGATATATATAATTTCATAAACAGAGCAGACCAGTGAGCTCCTACAAGACTGATCTGGGTCTGCTCTGCTTGCAAAAGCATTGACAAGCTTAAAATAGAAGATCTTCTCTTTCTCAGAGTATAATTATATGTTATATATATTATATCATTCAAATGCATTTTAGAAAGTACAGAAACAGATCTTTCAAATTCCACTAGCAAACAGAGTAGACCCTGATCAGATGGCTCCTATAGGAGCTGTCTGATCAGGTCTACTCTGTTTGCATATGTGTGAAAAGGCGCTTTTAAAAATGAAGGAAAGGGTTAAGGGAAATTATATAACTTGGAAACTTTGGCTTTTGATTGTGTTATCCATTTCCTGCATCTGCAGAGTTTGTCCTTGGGGAGTCAGTCTATATTGGCAGCCATTTCATTTCGATGTACTGAAATATATTACTGTTGCCATTAGCTGAAAAAAGTTTTTGCTAAATGATTCATTATATTTAGGTTCTATACTAGCATTTGAGTTAACCCTTTCCCTGTTCAATACCTACAGAATAGTTATAATGAAATATGGAAGGTGGAACATTGTAGCCATTTTAGAATGTAAAGAAATGAGATTTATTAAATTTTCATTGGCAAACTGAGAGCAAACCCAGATCAGATGCCCAGTGATACATTGATACATCGGACAATGGTTTATATTTAGTCGCATTACTTGGTCCGGCAAGGGATCGAATTCCCTGGAATCATAGGCCCGGAATTGGAGTTTCCTATGCCATTATAAAATTTAATCTCCTTACCTTTTACATGAATATTCAACAAGGAAACAGTTCAGCAAACAAAACAAATTTAGGACTAACTTAATTAGTTAGTGTTCAAAAGATCAGACAAAGACAATCTGTTTGGACCCTGATAAAATATCATATACTTTTTAGCTTGTCTGTTTCAAAGAAAAGTCGAGCTATTGTGATCACTGGGTCGTAGGCGTTGTTGTTGTCATCGTCGTTGTCGTAGCTCATTACGATTATAAGAGGTATCAACATGAAACTTCAGTATCTCAGGTTAGTAGATCTCTTTGAGGGGAAGGCCCCTACATAAGAACCATAACTCTTGATTTCAAAATTTTGGAGTTATGGCCCTTGTTTTCAATTTTTTTAAGGTAGCTGGACAAGCACCAAATCAGACGAGCATTGGCGCCGCACGCGGCTCTTGTTTATTTAATATATTAAATGTCACAGGTAACCTGTTCGAATTGCCCTGAAAGTTGAAAGGCACTAGTCTACTCCACTGAAATTACTCACTTCCTTTCTCCAATATACGTATGTATATATATACATGTTTTATGCCATTTTCTCTTCTCAAACGATAGAACCCAAAGGAATGCCACATTCTCACCTATTCCTGCTCAGAGGAAATCGTTCCCTAGTAAAAACATTACTTCTTGACAAACTAGACTTAGCACGCAAGTGTCATGAGAGTCTGAAAAAAAGGTTATAATCATATGACCGGTGAAATTCCAATTCCTACTACAGTCTTCCAATAGCCCGTTTTTTGTAGGTTGAATTGGCAAAAAAGAAAATTAATTTAGAATGAAAGTTTCTGGTTTCAATGAGTTTAAGTGAGACCCAAGCTTTATGCATTTAACCCTTTACTTCATAGAGATGACTTTATATGTCTTTGCAAACAAAATAGTGGTTATACCTTCACCCCATACATACAACTTCTGTAGGAGATACAGTAAGACCTCTCCATAATGGCTACTAAATTACATCAAGTATTTTGTGTTAAAGGCAGGTGGCTGCTTAAAGCAAGGAGAAAGTAAAACAGAACGCTCCTGTACTACCAGGAGCGTTCTGTTTTACTTTCACCTTGCTTTAAGCAGCTTAGTACCTGCCATAAATACCAACTAATTATCACAATTTTTAGAGGCTGTTATAGAGAGGTTTTACTGTAGTCTGATCTGGGTCTACTCTGATTTCAAACATGTGCATAAGTGTTTATCTGAAGGAAAGGGTTGTGAACACTCAATTTTCATTATGGACTGTTCCAGAATACAAACAGGTCAAGTTTACCATGAATATTTAGAGATTTATGTACAGAAATGAGTAACATGACACAAAATGCAGACCCTGACGGAGCCGTCTGATGGCTGTGGGTCTGCTCTATTTGCTTATGATATAAATACGATTCTACAGTTTCTTTCATGGCTAACACTTTCCGTGTCCATGTACAATTATAACAATTCATTTACCCTTTCCCTTATATACACATGTTTTCACGCATTTGCAAACAGAGTAGACCCAGATCAGACGGCTCCTAGAGGAGCCGTCTGATCAGGATCTACTCTGTTTGCTAATAGAACTTGATAGATCTGTTCCTTTACTTTCTAAAATGTCTACAATGTTCCGCCTTTGTTAATGAATATTCAGTAGGTATTGAAATTTGGCCTTAATACAAAACAGGGAAAGAGTTAATTAATGGTTATGATGTCATTATTTATTTCATGAATATTCATGGAGTAATGTTTCAAATCCATCACAAGGGTGCAAAGAATTCGTATTCATAGCATCCAGGGCTCAAGCTGTAGCTCTCCATCAGGGAGAAGTTTGATGGAATCAAGGGAGAAGTTTTGGGCTTGATTTAAGATGTCTCTCCTCAGCTCAAAACAGGGAGAAGTCTGAGCAAGTTTAACCCTTTCTTCCATAAATACGCCTTTCTGATCCTCTGTAATATTCACCTTTTTGGAACAATGGTGATAAATTTAAAATAGAGCATTAATTTTTATCAAAGTGGTTTCAAAACTACACAATTCTAAAAATGTTCCTTTTCTCTAGTAAATGCTCCTTTTCGGTAGATTTATTCAAAGAGGTTGAGTCTAAAAAAAGCCTATGGGGGAATGGGTTAAACTTCTCCCTCAGCTCAAAACACGGAGAAGTCTGCAAGGTTAAGGAGACTTTTTTTCCCAAATCGCCCATTAGATCATGGTATACTTAGTCCAATCAACATATCCCCAAATCAGTAGGTACTACAGTGCCCGCTGATAAGCTTCCATTAGCCTCACCCAGAAAATGGGCACCACTTATTATAACATCTGAATAATTATGATCTGCAAACATTGCCATCTACTGCATTTTCATTCCACTTCTTTTCAAAGAAAACTTCAAACAATTTGAATACTGAGGAGGGGCTGTGATACTTACTAATGGCTTTAAACTGGATCCAGATAAGATGCGTAATTCTAAACATTTTCAAGAATTAAGCTCTGTTATTTCTCCTCCAAATCCTATACTGTGACCACTCTTTAGAATTGTCTATTCTAAAGAGTGGTCACAGTATAGGGTTTGGAGGAGAAATGATGATTTTAGTATTTGGGTTTCGCACCTAAATATCTGTAGCTTTGACTGACTGTTTGTATAGGATGTAATGTATTCACCAGCATCAACCAAAGGGCTAAGTACTGATCAGGATAAGATGGTAATAGGCTTTTCTAAGTACTCGGAGATGATGATTCTGATTAGAATGGACCTGAAGCTGTATACATTGCCCTGCAGAGATAAGATCAACAGTTCTGACTAGTACTAATGCCTGTAATTTATGTAGGTGCTGTCAGTCTAATTAATGCTATGAAACTCTGCAGATCCTGATCAGAGGTCACAAACTCTTGTAGGAACTCTCTGATCTGGGTCTGCCCTGTTTGTAAATATCAGCTAACCCATTCCCAATTAGGCTATTTTTAGGCTTAACCTCTTTGATTAAATCTACCAAAAAGGAGCATTAACTAGAGAAATGGAAATTTTCAGAATTGTGTAGTTTTTAAACCATTGTGATAAATAGAGCATTTGCTCCTGTGGAGCAAATGCTCTATTTATCACAATGGTTTCATCAAGTGACTTTTACAGAACCGTCAAAAGCGTCAATATGCGGGAATGGGTTAAATCATTCCCTCATGTTGGCGCCAAAATCTGTAAAAGTCACTTTTTGAAACAACAATGGTTTCAAAAAGTGACTTTTATTGTGGCATCAACATGGGAATTGATAAAAAGAGGTGGAAGTGAAAAATTACTTAAGAGAATTGTAATACATGAAAAACTTTGCAGATCTCTTTGCGTGCTTAGATTTATTGTAATAAAAGAGAAACTCTGACTAGCTCTGTTTATTATCAATATAATGGCTATATAATTAATTTTGAAATACAAATCATGAAGCGAAGTTACAGACCAAAAGAATGGAAATCATGTTGATCTTCATCTTAGATTTTGCTGACTTTTAACTGAAATCCAACATTTTACATGATAATCCTGCCTTTTATCATCTTTGCAATTTACAGAGTAAAGAGCAACAGATAATTGTGTGTTCTCAAATGCTAAATACTAAAATCATCATTTCCTCGCCGGAGAAATAAAGGAGTTATTGCGTTCTCAGATATTAAAATCGTCATATCTCCCCCAAACCCTATGTTGTGACCACTCTTTATAATAGTCTTGAAGAGCCGATTCTAAAGAGTGGTCACAACATAGGGTTTTGAGGAGAATTAAAGGAGTTATTCTTGAAAAGTGTTTAGGCATTTTATCTGGACCTCTCTAAGGGTTAGCTCTGCTTGCTTATATGTCACAGGTCTGATTCTCTACAGTTTCCCTTGGTAATATTTTTTTTTAATAATTTTGTTGCAAAAATTAGAATAATATAATCTTAATGGCTTGTGTCACATATGGGTATATTAGGTAAAGGGTTTATATTTCAATGCTGAATGATATTTCCTTCAAAACACCATGAACACCATAAAATTATTTTATGCGTTCTTAATGGATTGAAGAAGCTTTATTTCTCTTTAATGGTTTTCTACCTTATATCGTCAAGGAAACGTTTTTATTTGATTTTCCCCCAGAATTTTATTAACCCAGTATTTAGGCTATTTTTTAGATCTAACCTCTTAGTCTACCCAAAAGGAGCATTTACTAAGAGAAAAGAAAATATTTAGAATTGTATAGTATTGAAACCATTCTGATAAATGCTCTATTTATCAGAATGGTTTCACAAAGTGGTTTCACAAAGTGACTTTTACAGAGGCGTCAAAAGGCGTCAATATGCGGGAATGGGTTAAGACAGCTTTTTTTTAAAAGAAGCAAACAGTTTGTGTTTAAAGAAACTGACCTCAGAAGTTGACAAATTGCATCGATTCAGTCTATGAATTTCTGAATACAATGTTTTCAGGAAGCTGTACAAAAGTATGTTTGGCTTTCAAGAGCTACAAATAAAGGTGTGTGTAACTCAAATACTGAAAAAGTACACATCTTATCTGGACCTAGTCGTAACACTGCTTGACTCTCGCCAGAGTAAACATCACTTTGTTGCAATTGTACTTCTAAAATGGTCGATTTCCAGATCATAGGGGGTGTGTGAGACTTGATGGGTGATCTGGCTCTACACCATTTGCATTGCACTGTTAACCGTTTCTTACGAAATCGCACATTTGTGAACTGGCATGTCAGCATGTTCTAGAAATCGTGATAGATTGCAGGGTTTGATTGTCAAGAGACTGAGTATTTTTGCCTTCTGAGAAATTTGTTAATCTGCCGAGTACTTTGGAATATGATAGAAATGGCGCCAACAACGGGACAGATTTATGCTGAGAAAATAGTGATTGGTATTATCCATATACACCATGTGTTTCAAGAAAACTTACTTAGGTTGATAAAAAGAAACAAAGCTATCATAATTGTCCCCAAATATTTAGACAGACAAGCTGAGGAAAATAGTGCAGACCACAATCAAACTACTCTTTGACCCATTCCCTCATATTGATGCCATTTGACGCCTCTGTAAAAGTCTCTTTCTGAAACCATTGTGATAAACAGAACATTAAATTTGCTCCATAATAGAGCAAATGATCTAAGTTTACCACAATGGTTTCAAACTACACAAATCTAAGATATTCCTTTCCTCTAGTTATTGCCCCTTTTCGGTAGATGTTTTCAGACTTAGTAGGATCTAAATATAGCCTATGCGGTAATTGGTTAAAGAGTCACAGCTGTTTCCCATGGCAACATATTTCCTTATTTAATATTGTAATACAATAATTAGACTGCAGTAAAAACCCGTCTAAACCGGAATTTTAGTAGAGAAGAATTTGGATACTTTTAGGCAGGTGGCTGCTTAATGAAGGGTGGAAAGTCATGCATAAGCTCCTATAGGAGCTTTCTGCTTGACTTTCACCCTACATTAAGCTGCCACCTGTCTTAAAAACCAACATTGATACTGATTTTAACGTGCAGTTTTAGAGATGTTTCACTGTATTCATAATGGGCAGCCTTGTTTGAATATTTGTCACGTACAAAGACTTACTTATTCCTTCAGACTGTGAAATCCGATTTATTTACAAAAAGATCTTCAGGATAGGTAGATAAGAAGCATATTTAGAAAATCTAATTGAAATATTTTTTTTTTATTTATTTCTCCACCCTACCCGATCATGCTGCAACTTACTAGAATCGCCTCAGAGACTACAGTATCTTATTTATAGCCCTACATCTCTGTACTCCTCCGACTAAAGTGTCACTTCTAAAAGTCCAACCCTCACTTGCAGTGCTTTGATTTTCAGTTTTGTTTGAAAGTAATTTTTTTTTTATGAAGATGTCTGCAACTTTCAAAGTATTAGCAAATCAGCAAAGCCCTTCTTTGTAATCTTGTCTGGATCTTTTCGGAGCATTGATTTTGTTTGCTTTTGTCTACCATTGTATAGACTAATTATGATCGAATAAAGCTGCCTCTTTAACCCTTTACACAGTAAATACAGTTTAACGCCTTTTCAAATAGAATTGACCAAGATGAGATGACTCTCTTAACCCTTTTCTTCATATAAACACATTTTCACGCATCTGCAAACAGACTAGAATAGACCCAGATCCAACGGCTCTGTTTGCTTATGATATAATATAGATCTGTGTGTTGTGCGTATCTCTGAAACCACTAGAGCTAGAGCCATCAAACTTCACAGGAATGTTGACCAGCACGAGTTGTTGTGCACCTGTTTTTTTATAATAATAATAATAAAGACTATGATGGTTGCCTGCAAATTCTGTGTGCTACAATTCACACAGATATAATTTCATTATCAAAACAAACATAAAATAGAGAAGTTTGTGCTTGTAACACTCACACAGATGTAGAGATACTGAGAGTTACTCAAGCATCTCATCTGGATCTTAACCCATTCCCACTTAGGCTATTTTTAGACCTAACCCCTTTGATTCAATCTACCAAAAAGGAGCATTAACTAGAGAAAAGGATTTTTTCAGAATTGTGTAGTCTTGAAACCATTGTGATAAATAGAGCATTTGCTCCTTAGGAGCAAATGCTCTATTTATCACAATGGTTTCACAAAGTGTCTTTTACAGAAGCGTCAAAAGGCGTCAATATGCGGGAATGGGTTAAACTGTCTCGCTGTGTGGCTTATCTGAAAGCACAGCTAGCTTGCAAAAGTGTTAAATTTTGGCATTTCGCATCAACGCTGATGCATCAGCTGATCAATGACGATTATTATAACAATTTTTATATCACTAGTAGACAGTTGAGCCATTGTAACTCTTTCCCTGTTCTATGTTTTAATTTCAATACCTACTGAATATTCATGGACAAAATAGTTCTAATGAAATATAGAAGGTGGTACATTGTAGCCACTTTAGAAAGTCAAGAAACAGATCTTACGAATTCCATTAGCAAACAGAGCAGACCCTGATCAGACGGCTCTTGTAGGAGCCATCTGATCTTGGTCTACTGTTGTTTGTAAATGCAAGAAAGGGTTAACATTTCAACACTTTACTGATCGAAACCTTTTTAAAGCCTTAAATGCAAACAGAGTAGACCAAGATTACACAATTCTTGGTCAGTTCTGATTGCTTTAAAATAACCCTTTTCTCCATGATAATTCATGTAAGAAAAAAATGACCTCATGAATATACAGTAAAACCCCGCTAATGTGACCACCTAAAAGAGGTATAATTCTGGGTTCTAGATGCAGGTGGTAGCTTAATGCAGGACAAAAGTAATGCATTACTGTATTACTTTTGTCCTGCATTAAGCAACCACCTGCTTATAAAGACAACCATGTGTATTTATTAAGTGGTCGCATTAGAGGGGTTCTACTGTAGATCTATAATTATATACAAGTGCAATAACTCAATAAGTGCTTGTCAAAGTTAAATACAATTACAATAACTCAATAAGTTCTTATATAAGTTATACAAGTGGAATAACTCCTTAAGTGCTTATATAAGTTATACAAGTGCAATAACTCAATAAGTGCTTATTTAATTTAAAAACTAGTTTACCGAGTTCTTTCTTTCTCTAAGGTGACAATTTATTTACGATATGAACATACACACTGCCAGCTGCCAGATTTTGTATACAGAACATACCTGCTAAACGGTGACCTCTATGTCTACCTTCCAAAACAACTGCCATGTTCTCCCAGGCCCTCCAACCTGGCCTTTCATAAACAATTATACAGAAAATTTGAAGGAAAAAATCTAACCATCCTACCTTGATTTAGAAAGCCTATGTCTGGAACAGTAACCCAATGAAAATAGGGGCAATGTACATATATTCCTCACACTAAACAAGACTAATTATTCCACAGCCGTACTGTTGGCACAGGTAAAAGTGGTTGTCTGTGTTACATGTAAGATAGAACCCAGGTACCCCCTGAGTCGGTTCTTTACACTCTGTGTGCACGAAGTCTTGGATACCATCCATCAGTGATCACATTAACCCATTTTAAACCATATAACTTGGTAACTCTACCAAATAGATATTTTGAATTCATCTTAATTTTGATTTGAAATGGTCTTTCTGCAAGTTTCTTCACTATTGTGTTAGAAAATAATTTAATCCTTCCTTGTTGAATATTCATATAAGGAATAAGATCATGAATATTATTAGCTGAATTATTAGCTCACTTGAGCAAAGCTCAGAGTGAGCATTAATTTTGTGATACAGTGAATGTCTGTCGTCCATCGTGCGTCGTTTGTCGTCCGTCATCAACCATTTACTTGTGAACACTCTAGTGGTCACAATTTTGGTTCAGTCTTCATGAAACTTGGTCAGAATGATTGTCTTGATAAAATCTCGGACGAGATCGAAAGTGGGTCATGTGGGGTTAAAAACTAGATCACTAGGTCAAATAGTAGGAAAACCTTGTGAACACTCAGAGGTAATATTTTTAGCCTAATCTTCATGAAACTTGGTCAGAATGATTGTTTTGATAAAATCTCGGACAAGTTTGAAAATGGGTCATGTGAGGTCAAAAACTAGGTCAACGGGTCAAATAGTAGGAAAACCTTGTGAACACTCTAGAGGTAAGATTTCTAGCCCAATCTTCAGAATGATTATCTTAATAAAATCTTGGACAATTTGGACGAAAGTGGGTCATGTGGGGTTAAAAACTAGGTCACTAGGTCAATTAGAAAAACCATGTGAACACTCTAGAGGTCACATTTGTAGCCAAATCTTCATGAAACTTTATCAGAATGATTGTTTAGATAAAATCTTGGACGAGTTTGAAAGTGGGTCACGTAGGGTTAAAAAAATAAGTCACTAGATTAAACAGGAGAAAAACCTTGTGTCAACACTCTAGAGGTAACAAATTTTGTCAAATCTTCATGAAACTTGGTCAGAATTATTGTCTTGATGGAATCTCAGTCAAGATCAAAAATTGGTCATGTTGGGTTAAAAACTTGGTCACTAGGTCAAATAGTAGGAAAACTTTGTGAACACTCTAGAGGTCATATTTTAGCCAAATCTTCAGTGGTCAGAATGATTGTTTTGATACCCAGCTATAATCTTAAATCTATGCTAAGCAGGTGAGCGGATCAGGGGCATCTTGGCCCTCTTATGATACAGTGGTATATTATACACATGATATTTTGGTATTGGTAGATTATACTGTAGAGTCAGATCTATTATAATTTGGGAAGGAAATTGAGCAGACTGACAGAACAGACATCTACAAAAGACATCCGATCTGGGTCTACTCTGTTTGCAAAGGTGTGAAAAAGCATTTGTATGATGGAAAATTGGAAATAGTTAAGCAAAAAATGTAGGCCCTGATAAGAGGGTTTCTACAGGAGGGCCCTTAGTCTTGGCCTACACTGTTTGCCATTGGTGCCTTCCACCTCATTACCTCATCATAGAAACACATTTTCGAACAAATTTGACCAAGATCCTGTTGGAGCTGTCTGATCAGGGTATGTTCTGTTTGCTTTTCAAATTATAATAAATCTGACTCTAGGGTTTATACCATTTTTCACCAACAAACCCTTAGAATGTCCATAATTATGCCATTATTATATAAAATCAGCTCATATTCATGATGTCATTGTTTCGTGCATGAGTATTGAACTGGGAAAAGGTTAACCCTATACCTCTAGTCACGAAGAGGTTGGGTCTAAAAGTAGTCTATAGGGAATGGGTTTTTTCTTTTGGGTATACAGTAAAAAAAAACCCTAATGCAACCATCGAAGAGAGGTATAATTCTGGGTGCTAGATGCAGGTGGTAGCTTAATGCAGGACAAAAGTAATGCAGAAAGCTCCTTGAGGAGCTTTCTGCATTACTTTTGTCCTGCCTCAAGCAACCACCTGCTTATAAAGACACCCTTGTTTAATCATTAAGTGGTCGCATTAGAGGGGTTCTACTGTACTTTTTATTCAGCATGAGGACTCATAATTATTACTCTCAATGAATGTCAGAGGGCTTCGAAGCCATTATTGAAGATTAGCAGGCAACAATGCATTTTTATATGAGACATGCTATCAGAATACCTGTATGTACCTTTATAGGTTAATACCGGTATCATATGTATAGGTGGATAATTATGTTACTTGTTAACCCTTTCCTTCATATAAATGCCTTTATACGCATTTGCAGAGTAGACCCAGATCAGATGGCTCCTATATATAGGACCTCCACCAAACCCTGTGTCGTGACCACTCTATAGAATCGTGTCACAGTCAGAGAAATTATTCTAAAGAGTAGTAGCAACATACATGTATATAGGGTTTGATTGAGAAATAAAGGTACTGTTCTTAACCCTTCGCTTACTGTTCACGTCAATATACCTACATGTAAATAGTGAAGACCCAGATGAGACCGCTCCTGCAGGAGCTGTCTCATCAGGGTCTGCACTATTTACAAGTTGGTTGTGCAATCAGTGCACTCCACAGCGGTGATTGCACAGCGAAATACTTGTACACAGTGAAGATAGAATTATGTAATTATACAACAGGGCATGGGTAAAGAAGGAGAAATGTATTTTAAAATTCAGCAAGCGAAGGGTTAAAACTGTTTTAATCCTTTCCTTCTTATAAACGTGTAAAATTTCAAGCATTTGCAAACAGAGTAGACCCAGATCAGACGGCTCCTATGGGAGCTATCTGATCTGGGTCTGCTCTGTTTGGTAATGGACTTTGATAGATCTCTTTCTTTAGTTACTAAAATGGCTACAGTCTGTTTCCCCTTCCATATTTCATTATAACTGTTGTACATGAATATTCAGTAGGTATCGGAATTTAGAACTAAATATAGAACAGAGAAAGGGTTAAAGAAGAATAAATTTGTAGTCTTGTTTATGTTGGATGTTCGAATGATGCAAAGCAAATGGTAGATCACAAACAGGCAGGCCATTTCTTCCCATTGATAGATGAACAGGAAAAGAAAACAACAGCCTGTGTATGCCAGAATGCTGTGATCCTTAGCTGTTTAGCGAAATATCCCAGGAAGCAGAAGGTTGCCATATTGCTTCATCTGTTCAAGTGTTTTTGTAACACCGTTCTCTGCAACCCTTAACCCATTCCCGTATAATTTTGACACCTTTTCCCGCCTCTGTAAAAGTCACTTTTTGAATTTATTGTGATAAATAGAGCATTTGCTCCATTAGGAGCAAATGCTCTATTTGTCACAATGGTTTAAAAACTAACCAATTTTAAATATTCCCTTTTTTCTAGTAAATGCTCCTTTTCATTAGATTTATTCAAAGAGGTTGGTCTAAATATAGCCTATGAGGTAAATTTAGGGATAAATGTTGAATCCTGATAACACCGAAATTACTTAGCACTTGCATGCAGTGGAAACAGCTGGAGCATTTGCATGCAGTGTAACAGCTGGAGCATTTGCATGCAGTGTAACAGCTGGAGCATTTGAATGCAGTGTAAACAGCTGGAGCATTTGTATGTAGTGTAACAGCTGGAGCATTTGCATGCAGTGGAAACAGCTCAGGTCCAGTGTCATTTTGGCTTCTCATCAGTATTGAAGCTATTTGGTAGTAAATTAGAAATTTTAACCCTTTCCCTCATATAAAGACTTTTTCATGCCTTTATAAACAGAGAAGACCCAGATCAGACGGCTCCTGTTGGAGTCGTCTGACCAGGGTCTGCTCTGTTTGCTTATAAAATTCAAATTATAACGGATATGACTGCAGTTTCTGCCAATACCAAAATATGCTGTATACAGTCATGTGTCATTATGAAAATTCAACTAATAAATATTCATGATGTCATTATTTCTTGTAACATGAGTTATTCAACAGGGAAAGGGTTTAAGAGAGAGGTAGCAGACATTATTTCTGCTTAACCCTTTCCGTCATGTAAACATGTTTTGACGCATTTGCAAACAGAGTAGACCCAGATCAGATGGCTCCTATTATAGGAGCCGTCTGATCAGGGTCTGCTTTGTTTGCTTACGGAAATTTATAGATCTGATTATTCAGTTTCCACAACAGTGAAAAGAAGCCGTTTTCCATGTTCCATTTTATTGATTCTGTACATGAATATTTATGAGGTGAGGAAAAGCTGAAATGATCATTTGTGTTAAATGATATAGTCCATTTCGTAGGGAAGGTTGAGTAACAAATAATGCAGACCCTGATCAAAGGATTGACTTCTGGGAGCCCTCTGATCTGGGTCTACACTGTTTGCAAATGCCAGTACACTGGTTCACTGCATTCAAAGGGCTAAAAGGATAGATTGCTTCTTTTTGTTGGGACCACACAGCGCCATTGACTTGTAAAAAAGCCCTGACAGGAAGACAGAGACATGTGACAGAATCAGTGCAGATAGGAACTGGGGGCAAATCAATTTCAGAAGGAAATTTTCACTGAAGTAATTCCTCAGCAGATTGTTGCTTGTTGAATAATGCAAGAAGACCATCGTTCATAAAATGTTATGTGCACAGACAAAACTGAATATCAGATAGATTTGGAGTCGCAGAGTATGTAAATAGGGCATATTTCTCCCTGAGCAAATATTGTCTTTGTTTGTAAAAAAAATCTCTCAATTTGCATATTGCGCAAGTATTTGAGGTGTTCTGCTTGGAATAGTACACACTCATCAGAATCTTGTCATTGTGTAGAGAAAGTTCCTAGCCAAAATGTTTTTGAAACCCTTTCTCTCATATAAATACCTTTTTACGCCTTTGCAAACAGAGAAGACCCAGATCAGACAGCTCTTATAGGATGGGTCAACTCTGTTAGGTTATTGAATTACATAGCTTTCTACCAATACCAAAACTATGATGTGTTCATATCATTATGCCATTAACCCTTCTCTTGCTGAATTTTAGAATACATTTCTCCTTCTTTACCCATGCCCTGTTGTATAATTACATATATCTTCACTGTGTACAAGTATATCGCTGTGCAATCACTGCTGTGGAGTGCACTGGTTGCACAATCAATTTGTAAATAGTGCAGACCCTGATGAGACAGCTCCTGCAGGAGCTGTCTCATCTGGGTCTTCACTATTTACAGGTAGGTATATTGACGCGAATAGCAAGCGAAGGGTTAATGATGATGTCATTATTTCTTGCATGACTTTGGAACATTACTGAGAAAGAGTTAACCACAGCAATACTCTTAGGATAAAGGTGCCTACCCAAATACAGTAAAACCTCTCTATAACGGCCACTAAATTACATCAAGTACTTTGTGTTGAAGGCAGGTGGCTGCTTAAAGCAAGGTGAAAGTAAAACAGAATGCTCCTATAGGAGCATTCTGTTTTACTTTCACCTTGCTTTAAGCAGCCACCTGCCCTAAATGCCAACTAATAAACACAATATAGTGGCCGTTATAGAGAGGTTTCACTGTACTAAAATTGTCATTTCTCCACCCCTATACTGTGAACACTCTTTAGAATCGTCTCTTCTAGAGAATTCTAAAGAGTGGTCACAGTATAGGGTTTGGTGGACTCAGACATTTTAAAGGAATTATTCTTGAAAATGTTTAAATTTACGCATCTTATCTGGGCTCTGGGGTTAACCCATGAAAAAACAATTATGATGGGCTCAACATGTTACGATATACAGGTCAGACAGTCCGAGAACAGCTGTTAGGTAAACAATGGGGGGATCAGGCAATCATCGGCCAAACACGGAAAACTTGAACGAAAAAGGCCGACAATACTTAGTTGTAGAACAAAAATTGAGTATTGATGAAATTGTGTTTTTCTGTATAACAGGGGCTTTTTTGATATTAATTAAAAATATGCGTTAATTGTAGGGTCTTCCTAAGTCGTATTTCTCATAGATTCTGTATTCCTCATAGTATCGTTATAGACATGAGCAAGGAAGCAAGAACATATAATTTGTTGTTCTTCACTTCAGGTCATTCAGGCTTAACATTTGAATGCTTGACAAAATGCACTGTCATTTGCAAACAGCGTGGACCCAGATCAGAGGGCTCCTAGACTGGAGCCCTTTGAACAGGGTCTGCAATTGTTTGTCGTTCAAAATCCTCTAGCATGTTTAAACCCTTTCCCTGTTCTATGTTTATTACAAATTTCAATACCTACTGAATATTCATGGACAAAAATAGCTATAATGAAATATGGAAGGTGGTACATTGTAGCCATTTTAGAAAGTATAGAAACAGATCTATCAAATTCCATTAGCAAACAGAGCAGACCCTGATCAGATGGCTCCTCTAGGAGCCATCTGATCTGCGTCTACTCTGTTTGCAGATGCGTGAAAACACGTTTATATGAGGGAAAGGGTTAAGCCTTTCATACTGATTGGACTCTGTAATAAAACATTTATGGGCTATTCCACTCTGAATATTCAGTGGGGAAAGGGTTAAATGGTTTTACATCAGTAGAGTTTAGACAATCTGGAGAATTTGTCATATGAAATTGACCAAAATATGACATATGAAGTGGAAATTGACATTCCTGGACACATCATCTGGCATATAAGATATACAATTATTGCCAGTTACAATGTTTTTTGCCCTGTGAAAATGTCTGAAGTAGAATATATAACCGTGCAATGAAATAAAAATAGCCTAGATCCATCGGAAGAATTTGGTCAAACTCTTATCATAGGATATTGTTAATGTACAAGTTCCAAATATTTATTTCAACCCTTTGAATGTGGAACATCAAGTTAACCCTTTCCTCCATAAATACGCCTTTCTACGCCTCTGTAAAACTCACCTGTTTAAACCATTGTGATAAATAGAGCATTTGCTCCTATAGGAGCAAATGCTCTATTTATCACAATGGTTTCAAACTACAAAATTCTAAAAAAAAATCCTTTTCTCAAGTTAATGCTTCTTTTCCGTAGATTTATTCAAAGTGGTTGGATCTAAAAATAGCCTATGGAGGAATTTGGGTTAAATGCGTTTGCATTTAGTATAGGGCTCTCTATATAATTGTTTGACAGAAAAAGGGTTAATCCTTTACCTGTTCAATATTCATGTAAGAAATAATGTCATCATGAATATATGTTTTAAAGGGAATTTATTGCATTGATAAATATGGATTCAGATCTATATTATGTTGTAAGCAATCCGAGCAGACCCTGATCAGATGGCTTCTATTTAGGAGCCATCTGATCTGTCAGACTTCTGTTTGCAAAGGCGTGAAAAGGCATTTATATGAGGGAAAGGGTTAAGCAGAGTTTACGTTTTCATACTGAAATTATCATTCAGAATGGACTAATTCTGTTTTAAAAAAAATTAAATAAATCGGCAATCCGAGTTAAGATGAATCTTTTAAATGTGGGAAATGGGTATACTGGCCTTTGCAAACAGTGAAGACCGAGATCAGGAGCCGTCTGATCAGGATCTGCACTGTTTGTCATTCAAATTTCTATAGCAAAACTTAAGCCTCTAATATTATGGACTGGGTCGTTACAGTTGTAGTTACCCATGGTGGAGCATCCCACTTTGAATACGAGCATTTGTAGGGTTAATGCTTTCCCTTATGTAAATGACTTTTCACGCATTTGCAAACAGAGTAGACCCAGATCAGTGTCTGCTCTGTTTGCTTATGGTATGATATAAATCTGATTTTACAGTGTCTGAGTCGAAACATCCAGTGCAAAGAATTAGGCTATCATAAAAAATCAGCTAATAAATATTCATGATGTCATTATTCCTTACATGAATATTCAACAGGGAACGTGATACAGTAAAACCTCTCTATAACGGCCACTAAATTGTGTTAATTAGTTGATATTTAGGGCAGCCACCTGCCTTTAACATAAAATACTTGATGTAATTTAGTGGCCGTTTTTAAGAGAGGTTTTACTGTAATACATTGGCAATCATGTAATATTGAAATTTATTTACAAAGTGTTGAAAATATTGTGATGCAGGTTCTGCCAAGCTTTTTATCCATTTAGCCAGTGAACTTGTTTATTATGTTAAATGGCTATAGATGGAAGAGTATTTGTAGAATATTATATATGAGACGTTATGATTATTCTAAATGAGGATAGAGAGAAAAGACAAGACCTGAGTATTTTTCACAAATCTGTTCCTCCATGAATATCCCTCCATGAATATCCATGTAAGAAATAATGACATTGTTAATTTTAATAAGATGATTTATTTTATAAAGATATAATTTTATGAATGCAGGAATTTTTGACTAACAGAAACTATTGACTCAGATTTATACTATTCTGTAAGTAGACAGCAGACCTGCATCAGACGGCTCCTGTAGGAGCGGTCTAATCTGGGTCTAGTCTGTTTGCCAAGGTGATAAAAGGACTGTCTCCATGGATTAAAGAGTTAACCCTTTTCTTTTAATATTCAAAAGCCTTTTTTAACGCCTTGCAATCAGAATAGACACCAAGATCAGATGGCTCCTGTAGGATCTGTCTGATCAGGGTCTGCTGTGTTTGCATATATGATATTGTAATAGGTCTGATTGCACAATTTGCACAAATACAAATACATCCTGTACGTGTACATTATGCCATTATAAAAATTCAGCAAATAAATAATCATGATGTCATTGTATGTAAACTCATGGAGTAAAGAGTTAACCCTTTACTCCATAAATACACCTTTCTACGCCTTTGCA
The DNA here is from genome assembly GCA_963576725.1 of Azorinus chamasolen. Lineage (NCBI taxonomy): Eukaryota > Metazoa > Mollusca > Bivalvia > Cardiida > Solecurtidae > Azorinus > Azorinus chamasolen. Next base: position 52,607,914 of record OY755246.1, on the reverse strand, counting down.
AACAGAGTAGACCCAGAACAGATGGCTCCTATAGGAGCCATCTGATTAGGGTCTGCTCTGTTTGCTTATGATATAATATAGAGATGATTCTACAGTTTCTGCCATGGGCAAAACTACCTGTGTCCATGTACTATTATAGCAAGTAATCTGATTAATATTTATGATGTTATTATTTCTTACACGAATATTCATGGAGTAAAGAGTTAAAGGAAACTGTAAAATGAAGAGGCACCTACCATAACACTGGAGTTACTGTATGAGATCATGGCTGCGTCCTTAGGGTGAACCTGAATCATTCAATAGCCTTGACGAAAAAGTATGTTTTTAAAAACACCAGATTTGTTGCGTCCTTATACACACACCGCGTGGATTTTCTAACTATAACACTCAAGATTATTTAGTCAACCTATGTGTTTACGTGCACTTGTATTATTTTATTCCATAAATATTTATAGCTGTTCCAATTTCCACATATATCATCAGCAATTCCTGCCTTGTTAAGGCTTAAAGCACGACAAGTATTGAAAAATTTCAGACTCGTAGAATGTTAGATGCAAAAAAGTGGTCAAAATCACTTGTGAAAATCTAAAACAAACTCAGCTTTGAACTATTCTCAGCTTTCCAAATTCAGCAACTGCGTAGATCTTTTAGATCCAAAACAAACATTGACTCTGAAATTCAAGTTAATTCACTTTGTACAACAACATTTAACAGGCATGAAGAATTATCAACCCAATTTGTATTTTACAAACAGACTGGTTGTACAATGGGCACAGAAACATTTAAATCCAAAATATATTCCCCCACAACTGGCACTGTATTAATTCTCATAGATCAACCATTTGCACAGTCATATTTTGACCAGCTCCCAGTTTTGAATATGATATAATCTCCTTCATTGTGATCTGCAGTCCATTGCTCAGCCCAACATTCATGGTCAATTAGGTTGTAATTGGGTCAATAAGGCCCAACCATTGATACCAGAGGACCCCCAGCAAAGCCTGTTGATCAGCCTCTGCAACATTGAGTTCTTGTCCCCCTTAAGGTCCAAACTCTTATCAATATCCATTTGTTTGTTTAGTCACTTCCTGTTTGTTTTGTTCTAATCCAAACACTTTAAAACAAAAATGAAAAAAAAGAGACTGGTGGGATGAATGTACATATTTAGCGACAGCTGTTATCCAATGCTATCTATAACACAAGCCCATGAACAGTTTAGAGAATATAGCCATAACCTTCCATTGCTGAATCATCAAAGGGGAATGGTCCATTTCAGTATGAAAGACTTAAATCTGCAAGAGAGCTTTGAATGACAAACGGTGTAGACCCTGATTAGAGGGCTCCTTTAGGAGCCCTCTGATCTGGGTCTACACAGTTTGCAAATAACAGCGCATGCATGTCCTGCATCGAACGGCTAAAATATCATTTAGGCTCTAATACTTTGCATATTACCAATGAATTTTTGATTACCAATGCTAGCAGTTTAGATCCAGTTAAGACACAGGTAAGTCCTGCGTTTCATCCGGATCCAAATTGTTTGTCACTCTGGCAGTTTTGAAGAGAAATATTGAAGGAAAAAATCGGAATTGCATTATAGATGGAAATGGTTGCTAGGACAGTAATATTTATCATGCGAAGAATTTAGTTTTTTGTTTTATTTAACGAAATATCTGTCTGCTCCCCTTTGTGCAAGAAGGCAACAATATCGAACAGTTCAGATCCAGATCCGACTGGAGTCTGATGAAAATCCAAACTGTTTGATTTAACACCGTTTTGATAGAAATATAGAATATTTGTTCCAGTGAAGGATATGGCCAGTGAATCACTGAGCATTAATACAAATGTGCACAGCTCCAAAATATGTTCTCCTCAGTTGTGTTTTTTTTTTACTTCCAAATGCAATTATCTCCTCCAATGCGGTAATTGAGTTAATAGCCCCTATGCAAACACTGTAAACCCATATTAGAGGGCTCCTAATGGAGCCCTCTGATCAGGGGCTTCACTGATTGCTATATTTTACACTTTATGGAAAAATTAAACCATCCAGAATCTGAGACAGTCCAGTGTCAAATCTGGTTGGGTCCATTTTAAAACCAAGCATTGTAAGGGTTGTATTTTAAGCAAACAATAATCATGTGGACGGCAATTACCTTGTGTGCATACAAAAAGCTAATCGAACCTGCACCTGGATTAACCTGCATCCGGATTAACCCTTTCCCTGTTCCATGTTCCAAAAAATTTCAAAACCTACAGAATATTCATGGACAAACTACATGGAAGGTGGAACATTGTTGCCATTTTAGAAAGCAAAGCAACCAGGCATTCCAATTCCGTTAGCAAACAGAGCAGACCCTGATCAGACAGCTCCTATAGGATCTGTCTGATCTGGGTCTACTCTGTTTGCAAATGTGTGAAAAGGGGTTTGTATGAAGGAAAGGGTTAACCTGCTTCTGGAATTAAACTGAGGCTGGTGTTTAGTAAATCTATGGAGAATAGAAAGCTGTGGATAAACAATAGTTAAGTATTTGTAAATGATAATCCCATATAAACATACTGAGAATTGGATCAGTTGACATACTGCAGTTTGTGTAAATTAACCCTTTACCTGATGAATATTCATATAAGAAATGATGACATCATGAATATTGATTAGCTGAATTTTCATACCGGGATACAGAGCTCCAGATAAGATGCGTAAATTGACATTATAAGTTTTCAAGAATAACTATTTTATTTCTCCACCAAACCCTATACTGTGACCACTCTTTAGAATTCTAAAGAGTGGTCATAGTATAGGGTTTGGTGGAGAAATGACGATTTTAGTATTTTGAGTACGCACCCTTATCTGTATTTCTGGGGATATGAACAAGAGGATGTTTGGCCTTGAGTGACACAAATTGTAGAATCTGAAACAGAGCAGACTCGGATCAGACAGTTCCTACAGGAGCTGTCTGATCTTTGTCTACACTGTATTCTAAGTGTGAAATTGTGTTTGTATGAGGTAAAGGGTTAATGGTATATAATAAACAATAATAAACAACATTCAAACCAATCAAAGCAACAAAATTATTCCTCCTCCATCCTTACTAAAAGCAGCCCTTTGACTCCTTTTCCAGGGCAATGACATCATGCTATAGCAACAACCAGCAAACACACAGAAATTGAAAGCATTAAAACTCAGAAAATATAAGAAAAAAAAAAATCTCCATTTAATTTTAATCCTTTCCTTATAAATATTCATGTAAGACATTAACGAATGTATGAATATAATTAGTTTAACCCTTTCCCTGTTCTATGTTTATTCCAAATTCCAATACCTACTGAATATTCATTAACAAAATAGTAATAAAGAAATATGGAAGGTGTAACATTGTAGACATTTTAGAAAGCAAAGAAACAGTTCTATCAATTCTATTAGCAAACAGAGCAGACCCTGATCAGACGGCTCCTAGGAGCCGTCTGATCTGGGTCTACTCTGTTTGCAAATGGGTGAAAACACGTTTATATGAGGGAAAGGGTTAATAGCATTTACAGTGAACAAGGACAATTTTGTTTACCATTGCAGAACTGTAGACTTAGATTCTGTATTATTTCTTAACCCTTTCCCTAATTAACATTCATGTTTGAATTGGTCTCTTCATGAATATACATCAATAGTAAAAACCCCTCTAAACAGGAATTCTAGTAGAGAAGAATTTAGATACTTTATAGACATGTGGCTGCTTAATGCTGGGTGAAAGTCATGCAGAAAGCTCCTAGAGGAGATTTCTGCATGACTTTCACACTGCATTAAGCTGCCACCTGTCTCCAATACCAATATTTATACTAAATTGAATGTCCAGTTTATAGGTTTTACTGTACTTAATATTTATGATGTGAATTTCAAGAGAGGATCTAAAGAGTGGTCAAAACATAGGGTTTAGTGGAGAAATGAAGATTTTAGTATTTTGAGTAGGCATCTGTTGCTTTGATATGAAAAAGGGATTTTTTTATCATTGCAGAACTGTATTATTCCATAAGTAAACAGAGCAGACCCTGATCAGACAACTGCTACAGAAGCCATCAGATTTTGGTCTACTCTGTTTCTATGGGAGCCGTCTGATCAGGTTTGCTTTTTGAATAATATAGTTCTGATTGTACAGCCTCTACATTGGCAATAAATTCATGTATTAACTCGTTCCCTCCGAGACTATTTTTAGACCCAGCCTCTGAATAAATCTACCGAAAAGGAGCATTAACTACAGAAAAGGAACATTTTAGAATTTTGTAGTTTGAAACCATTGTGATAAATAGAGCATTAATTTTGCTCCTATAGGAGCAAATGCTCTATTTATCACAATGGTTTCAAAATGTGATTTGTACAAAGGCGCCAAAATGCGTCACTAGGAAGGAATGTGTTAAAGTGCCATTTTGAAAGTTAATCTAATTAATATTCATGATGTCATAAATTCTTTAATGAATATTCATGGAGGAAACTGTGAAAGGTCAAAGGTTGTAGGTTCCTTTTACATTTCATTTCAGTCTTTTATTATGGGCTTACAAGATGGAAGTGGGAGGATAATGAAATATGTATTCGAATACAAAGACATTAAATTCCATGTTACTGAAATTATTTGGGAGGAATTGTGGTGATTATAGCTGCAGCAAAGAAAGTATTTTGTCTTGATTATAATTTCAGATCATTATGTGACTCCTAAGGGGTTGGTTTGTCATCATGTGACTCCTAAGGGGTTGGTTTGTGCTGGGGGATGACACTGTTACTATTTGAAAAGTAGCATTTTCGATCCCAATAAACGATTTTAAACTTTGAAATTTTATTATCAATTTTCGGAGTGGAATTTATAGTCCATAAAGTATGAAAGGGTAAAACTTGCGAGATAATGTTGAATGAGCAAACAGTACAGGCCGTGATCAGTGGGCTCCTCTAGAAGCCCTCTGATCTGGGTTTACACTGTTTGTAAATGACAGTACACTTAATTCCCACATTCAAAGGATAAATACATAACACTTCAAGAATATGCTTTGTAATGGTTTGCAGGTCCCTAAATGACTCTTCTGGGAATTGTTACTGTTGCTGCTTTTCAATTGTGGAAGCAATTGAACGAAATTACAAGGTGAATTTTGATTCTTACAATATAGTTTTGTATGGTGTGTCATTCAAATTATTTGTAGGAACACTTTTCTGTTTAAGATGAATTGGTATATATTAAGTTAGGCCCTTTTCTGGCATCTACATGGGTTGCCTTTTGACGCTTCTGTAAATGTCACTTTGTGACAACATTGTGATAAATACTAAATAGAGCATTTGCTCCCATAGGAGCAAATGCTCTATTTATCACAATGGTTTCAAATTACAAAATTCCTTTTCTCTAGCTAAATTGCTCCTTTTCGGTAGATTTATTCAATGTGGATCTGGATCTAAAAATGGCCTATATGCGGGAATGGGTTAAAATGCATTTTCCCAAAATTGCCAGAAAAAGATCTGGACATGAATGTTTATATTGATGAAATGACAAAAGGAGGCACTGAAATGGAGAAGATGAAAGATGATGCTATCAAAGTACTGTAAAACATGTCTTAAGTGGCCATTCATTTATTGACCTAGGAGTCTTCATAAGCAGGTGGTTGCTTAATGCAGGCAAAGGTAATACAGAAAGCCTATAGGAGCTTTCTGCATTACTTTTGCCCTGCCTTAAGCAATCACCTGCTTTTTATGCCCCCATAGACGATAGTCGGGGGGCATATTGTTTTTGCCCTGTCTGTTTGTTTGTCTGTTTGTCTGTTTGTCAGCAACTTTAACATTGGTCATAACTTTTCAGCCAGTATAGATAGAGACTTGATATTTGGCATACATATGTATCCCATGAAGCCGCACATTTTGAGGGGTGACGTGTCAAGGTCAAGGTCATCCTTCAATGTCAGAGGACAAATATATGGGTCAAATCGCCGACTTTAACATTGGCCATAACTTTTGGACCAGTAGAGATAGAGACTTGATATTTGGCATGCTTGTGTATCTCATGAGGCTGCACATTTTGAGGGGTGACATGTCAAGGTCAGAGGTCAAGGTCAGAGGTCAAATATATGAGCGGGCATAGTGTTTCACAAACACATCTTGTTAAGACTATGTTTTGACCATTCTTTAGCATGGTATTCTAAAGATTGGTCAAAACATAGGGTTTAGTGGAGAAATAAAGTAATAATTATTCTAGAGAATGTTTTGATTAATTTACGCATCTTATCTGGCCCTCTGTACTAGAGTTACCTATGCAGAAAGCTGTTACAGCTTTCTGCATTACTTTTGCTACTACTTGCCGTACAGACCCATAATTAGTCCTCTTTTGATCGCTGCTTAAGACTTAAGTTCTGCTGTAATAAACAGGGAAAGGAGGTTGTACAACAGTTTTGTGTCAATCCCTTCAATGTGTACTCTGTGCTTTATTACTCAATCTGTTCTACACGTCCAGAGTGCAAATATTTGTCTGGCTCACTGAAAGCAATTCCCTAGATCCTCCACAACTAATCCCTGGACAAATAGAGCAGCAATGGAAGCTGGATATGTCAACATAATAATTACTTGTAATTTTTATGTCTCCTGTATGAAGTATTTCCAGGACCTATTAGGGAATATAATAGCCACATGCCCTTATAGTAGCGTGGGGAGCTACAGTCTGTTACTGAAACAATTACTTGTTAAACTGCAGTTTAAGGACATCGTGGTTATTTTTTGCAGGGGCCTTTAAGTACGAAGTAGTGTCCGTCTAATGCAGAGCTTTTATGTATTGGAGAATATGAACATGGAGACAGAATGCATGAATATGCAAGTTTAGTGGTTTGAAGGACATAGAAATATGCCTATACTCTGTAACCTGAGTGAAAATCAATGCATCTTTTACAGCTTAACTCTTTGCATTGCTAGAAGCATAACCATGGTTACCAATGCAAACATTTTGGATCCAGATGAGACGCCGCATTATGCGGCGTCTCTTCAGGATCCAAATTGTTTGACACTATTACCATATTTCTGCATTTTAAGAAAATGCAGGAGATGCCAATTGTTTCAACAATAAATTTCTTAGCATGCAAAGAGTTATTTAGCATGCAAAAAAGCTGTTTACCGGAGCACTGTGTCTGTCATTAATTGTGTTAAATCTACCATGCTCTCGTTTTGTTTTACATAACCTCTATACACCAAAACATAAACATATATCTTGTGAATTAAAATGAATACTGATTTGGTCGATTAACCTATCATCTGAAGAGAAGCCAGTCAGTTTTAAACTCTTAACTCTGACGCCAGTAAAATCAGTTGATTATTGCTTTTGGTAAGAAAAATGGGTACATATTGTACATTAATTTTGAAGTGTTGGTTCTAATGTAGCATGCTAAAAGATTGTATATACTGGAATTTAAATGAATGAGGAAAAAAGTCAAAAGAGGACAAATAGTGCATAATTGAATTATTTATGTGCTTGACCCTTCGCTTGCTATTCGCGTCAATATACCTACCTGTAAACAGTGAAGACCCAGATGAGACAGCTCCTGCAGGAGCTGTCTCATCAGGGTCTGCACTATTTACAAGTTGATTGTGCAACCAGTGCACTCCACAGCAGTGATTTCACAGCGAAATACTTGTACACAGTGAAGATATATGTAAATATACAACAGGGCATGGGTAAAGAAGGAGAAATGTATTTTAGAATTCAGCAAGCGAAGGGTTAAAATGGTGCCAAATTGATTCATTCTGCTGTACAAACCATGGAGAGGAGAAATTGGGTGTCTGTATACATTGCGTATTTTGGCTAATATCACAAGAAAAATAGTAAACTCTATTACAGAGGTCCAGATTAGATGTGTAACTTAAAACATTTTCAAGAATAATTCCTTTATTTCTCCACCAACATAGCGTTTGGTGGAGAAATGACGATTTAACCCATTCCCGTATAGGCTATTTTTAGATCCAACCTCTTTGAACAAATCTACCGAAAAGGAGCATTAATTTTGTAACTACTAAAAAGGAAAATTTTAGAATTGTGTAGTGTTGAAACCATTGTGATAAATAGAGCATTTGCTCCATAGGAGCAAATACTCTATTTATCACAATGGTTTCACAAAGTGACTTTTACAGAGGCGTCAAAAGGTGTCTATATGCGGGAATGGGTTAAGTATTTGAGTACACACCTTTATCTGTTGCTTTGTCAAGTAGAAAAGCATACTTTCTTTTTATACGCCTGTCTTCAGACAGGACGTATTATGTCGTGGCGCTGTCCGTCCGTCAGTCCGTCCGTTAACTTTTGCTAGTCCGCTCTCTAACTCAAACAAATGCAATCCAATCCTTTTCAAATTTTGTCAGTATGTATATTACCATAATGTCTTGGGTCAAGTTCGATAACCAGCAAGATTGGCCCAAACACCCCAGAATTATCTCCCATTATATACTTTATGACGCAGACCCTGATCTGGGTCTTCTCTGTTTGCAAATTATGCGTAGAAAGGTGTATTTATGGAGTAAAGGACTGAAGTATACACAGCATGTTCTAGATAAATTACTTATTGAAATGTTCTAATTAAAGTCTGTTGGAGCCATGTAATGAAAATGGTAGCTTTGATGTCCTTTATTTGTTTAAAATGGGGAATTGCAGCCATTTGTCTGATAAATTTCTCCACAAATAGAAGGAAGGGACAATTTGATTGTCATCACTGAAATTAAGAATATGTTCATGTGAGCAGAAACCGTAAACATTAGTAGGTCCTGAATTTAAAATTTTGTTCATTAGCATGTTAACCTTAGCAAACAGAGTAGAGCCAAATCAGATGGCTCCTATCTATAGGAGTTGTCTGATCATGGTCTGCTGTGTTTGCTTATGAAATTATAATCGATCTGACTCCACAATTTCTATCAATACCAAAATATCCTGTGTGCCATTACAAAATATCAGAGAGTAAATATTTATAATGTCATCCTTCCTTGAATAGACAATTCTATAGAGTGGTCACAACATAGGGTTTGGTGGAGAAAATGTTTAATTTACCATATCTTATCGAGACCTCTAGGTTTGTAAAAATGAATAATTTGATTTAGCACCATTTTGAGAACTTTTAAGTTAGAGTGTATGATAGTAGCAAATAGTGTATTTTTAATGACCCTGATCGAAGGGCTAAATGTTTAAACTAGGGTAGTGTTAAATCATAAAATGGCCAAACAAACCTAGTACTAGAATAGAATCCCACTTTACTCCAAATGTTTGCCTTTTTATGCCTTTGCAAATGGAGTAGACCAAGATCAGATGGCTCCTGTAGGAGCTGTCTAATCAGGCTGTCTGCTCTGTTAGTGTATCTCTTTGTAATTTTGTTGGCTGCTCTACTATTGTCTACAACATGTTCAAAACGATTAATTTTCTTTCTGATTTTTGAAGAAGTTTATCCTAAGTGACCAACAGTTTGGTCCTCAGCTCCGAGGCCCCATATTCTGTGGGGTCAGATCTGGATCCAAACTGTTTGCATATGTCATAAATGGCTGGAGAATGATTGTTTCTAGCATTCAAATGGCAAAGGTGTAATATACAGTTTCTGCTAGGGCTTTATACATAATACAGTAAAACCTGTCTTAAGCGACCATTTTTTATTGAACATAAAAGTGTTAAAAAGCAGGTGGTTGCTTAATGCAGGGCAAAAGTAATGCAGAAAGCTCCTGTAGGAGCTTTCTGCATTACTTTTGACCTGCATTAAGCTACCACCTGCCTTATAGGCCCATAATTAGACCTATTTAGACGGTTGCTTAGTTCAGGTTCTACTGTATTAATTATCTTACAAAAAACTGATCTAATTGACATTCATGATGTCATTATAATATAATCTTACATGAATATTCATTAAATAATTGCTTCAAATAATATTTTTGTGAAAGTTTTTATGAGACAGGTTTTCATCTATAAATGTCAACGTAGGATTGGTTATGACAGTAGAACTCTACAGAGACTGGAACAAATGACAATGACAGTGACATTAATGAAATAAACACACTTTATCACAAATAAACACATTCTATCTCGTGCAAAAAATATAGGATTATGAAACCCGCTCAGAGCTGAATATGCTACATTTGGAATATCTAAAACTTTTACACAGGAGTAATTATTGTTGTTGGCAAAATGTGCCCTACATGTCCTTACAATGGATTTTCTCCATTGTTTTTCAAAAAACCCTAATAGCAGTGTGTAAACCAAGTTTGATCATGATGGATCCCGACTATTTGCATGTGGGTTTTGAACAAATTTTCCGCTAGTGTGCAAAAAGTAACAACAGTGACAACAAATTTTTATTTTGTGCATATATTTCATTTTGATGTGCTTTGAAATTTGGTGTCATTAATTTCCTCTTTCCTCCATGAATATTCATGTAATAAATAATGACATCATCAATATTAATTAGATTAATTTGTTATTGAAATAGCACATGGAGACATGAACTACGCCTCTGTAAAAGTCACTTTAACCCTTTCCCCTCATATAAACGCCTTTTCACGCATTTGCAAACAGAGAAGACCCAGATCAGACGGCTCCTATAGGAGCCGTCTGATCAGGGTCTGCTCTGTTTGCTAGTGAAATTTTGAAAGATATGTTTCTTTACTTTCCAGAATGGCTACGATGTTCCACCTTCCATATTTCATTATAACTGTTTTGTCCATGAATATTCAGTAGACATTTGAATTTGAAATAAACTTAGAACAGGGAAATGGTTAAGAAACCATTGTGATAAATAGAGCATTTTGCTCCATAGGTGCAATGCTTTATTTATCACAATGGTTCCAAAACTACAAAATTTCCTTTTCTCTAGTTAATGCTCCTTTTCGGTAGATTTATTCAAAGAGGTTGGGTCTAAAAATAGCCTATGAGGAAAGGGTTAAATCATAAGCAAACAGAGCAGACCAAGATCAAACGGCTCCCCTATAAAACGGCTCCTATACCAGGAGCTGTCTGATCTGGGTCTACTCTGTTTGCAAATGCATGAAAATACGTTTATATGAAGGAAAGGGTTAAATGTGTATTTTATAAATCTGTATATTTCTGTATTGATTACAAAATTGCATTCTTCTCTATTTATGTTCCCGGGGTGAATTGTGTAATTTGTTTGTCAAGGATGATTTTGTATTAATCATATAAACTAAAACAAAATAAATCACAAGCCAATGAAAATCGACTTCCTCTAATAGAACTTTGACTGCAGGCTGCGGTTTCAACCAGTCTGTTTCTGTATTTTGACTTCAATGAATAATCCTTAGTAATAATTCTGCTTAACCCTTTACTCCATAAATACTCCTTTCTACACCTTTACAAACAGAGAAGACCCAGATAAGACGGCTCCTATATATATAGCCTCTGTTAATAATAATAATGTTCTGCTTGCTTATGGAATTATCATAGATGTGATTTTACAGTTTCTGCCGAGATTGAATCTACCAAAAAGGAGCATTTACTAGAGAAAAGATAAACTTTAGATTTGTGTAGTTCTGAAACCATTGTGATAAATAGAGCATTTGCTCCTATGGAGCAAATGCTCTTTTTATCACAATGGTTTTAAAAAGTGACTTTTACAGAGGCGTCAAAAGGTGTAAATATGCAGGAATGGATTGAAATGCCGTATATCGGGATGCAAGTTTAAGATGTAATTGTAAGTCTCACAGACATATATCACAAACAAGAACAGTGTCTCTAGTGCATTCTTGGTATAAATTCTTACAATTTTATTCCAAATTCCCTTTTATGTTAGAAAAAAGAATTAAACTTGTCTTTATATGAGATATTTCTAAGGTTGCTTACTATCAGATTCTTGAAACCTGGGTTTTGTTATGTTTCCTAGCAACTTACAGCCATAACAGAACCTGTTTGCTGGTAGTTTTACAATATTGAAGGAAATGAAGCCTTTTTTTGCCACACCCATTTCTTATGATGATACATGTATATTACCATATTCTAACTCTACCTGGTACAGATGCCTCCTGCTGACCTTATTTTAACCATTTCCCTATTCTATATTTATTCTTAATTTCACTACCTACTGAATATTCATGGACAAAAAAAAAATTACAATGAAATAATTATGGAAGGTGGAACATAATAATGTAACTAATTTAGAAACTGAAGAAACAGATCTACCAAATTCCATTAGCAAACAGCAGACCTTGATCAGATGGCTTTTATAAGAGCCGTCCAATCTGGGACTACTCTGTTTGCAGCTGCGTGAAAAAGGGTTATATATATATATGAAGGAAAGGGTTAACCCTTTCTCTGTTCAATGTTCATGTCGGGAATAATGACATCATGAATATGTATTACCCGAATGTGTATGATTTTGTACAGGGGACATTTTTCTCAGGCAGAAACTGTAGACTCAGATCTATATAATACAGTAAAACCTCTCTATAACGGCCACTACATTATGTTAATTAGTTGGTATTTAGGACAGGTGGCTGCTTAAAGCAAGGTGAAAGTAAAACAGAACGCTCCTATAGGAGCGTTCTGTTTTACTTTCACCTTGCTTTAAGCATCCACCTGCATTTAACACAAACTTTGTTGTAATTTAATGGCCATTATAGAGAGGTTTTACTGTACCATAAGTAAACAGAGAAGACCCTGGTCAGACGGCTCCTATAGGAGCCATCTGATCAGTGTCTACTGTTTGCAAATGTGTGAAATCGCGTTTATATGAAGGAAAAGGTTATTGTCTGATAATAGTCTGGTTTTGATAATAGACTTTAATTTTATGATTACTGATAATGGAATCTACATTGAAATTTTGAAATCATTTAAGATCTACTTGTAAATTGTCATTTGCTTGTTTCAAGGAGAGGTTTTACGATTTGGTAGGCAGTGGATTGTGGAGTTTGATTTCATGTGGGTGCCATTACTGTATGAGAACAATATCATTGCCATTTTCTGTCTCTCTCTCTCAACCTAATTGATACATTTGTGACTGCATTGAAAATACTAATGGAGCATTAGACTGAAATATGGAAACAAATTATTGTGTAACATGCAGAAATTTAAAGGTATCAGAAATTGATTCTACTACTGTTGCTGTCATTTGTTCCAAATGTGGCCTTTATTTAAATTTGTTTGATATAGAATGACAATTTCACTCTGGTAATGAAATTTTAGCCCTTATTCATCCAAATAGTGACGCAGTATTAGATTATGTGTGTATATGGCCTTGTCTTTGCTTAACGCAAAGTAGCACAATGTTTGATCAAGATCCAAGCTATTTGAAATGTAGCTGATATTGTTTAAGGAAAATGCATTAGAACCTAAGTTTAAAAATAAAACAACAAATGATTTATCAGCTGAATATTTTCATCGATGGAAAAGGATTAATGTCTTCAGTAGAATGCTGCAAGCTATTTCGTTGAAAGATGTGGATGATATTTCTTTTGATAACCATTTGCTTTCAACACCCTTGCAAACAGAGTAGGTCCGATGGGATGGCTTCTGTAGGAGCCATCTGATCAGTGTCTGCTCTGTTAGCTTAATATTAACCTGAATAATACAGAACGGAATGTACAGTTAGAAACCATTCCCTCATATTGACGACTCTGTAAAAGTCACTTTTTGGAACCATTGTGATAAATAGAGCATTTGCTCCTACAGGAGCAAATGCTCTATTTTTCACAATGGTTTCAAACTACAAAATTCAAAAAAATTCCTTTTCTCTAGTTAATGCTCCTTTTCGGTAGATTTAATCAAAAAAGTTGTATCTAAAAACAGCCTATGAGGGACTGGGCTAATGATTTAATGAATCATTCTACTTTTTGAAAAATCAAACATGCACTCAAATCTGGTCATGATTTGGACCTGCCCAGAGCTGATTTATCCATGTGTAGCAGAAAAAGAGTCGACTGTCCAATCAGAGTGAGCCTTATAAAAAATTCATGATCCAAGCCTCAATGAAATTAATTTTGGCAGTGGCAAGGCCTGATCCCGTGACCCTTACATGACGGAAACATTTATGGGAGATTGCAGGTGACAGTGATACATTTCTTGGTGATTTCTAAACCCTTTGAAAGTACAGAAAATGTCAGTAGGCCTTCATTTAGCAAACAGTGTAGACCCAGATCAGAGGTCTCCAAGAGGGATCCCTCTGATCAGGGTCTGCACTGTTTGTTATTCAAAATCCTGTTGCAAATTTTAGCCTTTCATACTGAATGGACTCTACTGTGAAGTACTGATGGACCATTCCACTTTGAATATTCAGCATTAAATGAGTTGAGTGCTAAATACACATAATTATAGGGCCATTTATTCTGCCTTATGGAACAACAATGTTGAGGCAATTTATGCCCTTAAACTACCGAAAAGGAGCATTTACTAGAGAAAAGCAAAAACTGAGATTTGTGTAGTTTTGAAACCATTCTGATAAATAGAGCATTTGCTATGTTGGAGCTAATGCTCTGTTTATCACATTGGTTTCAAAAAGGGACTTGTGTACACAGACGTCAAATTTAGGCGTCAGTATGAGGGAATTGGTTAAACTATTTGTTCATTGTGACAATTAAGTGGTTTTGCCACAGATCTGATACTGCCTTATGTTATGAACGGTCAGAATTCAGACTAAATTGTGAGTTTGATAACAATTTGTAATGAAATATTCATTAAACCCTTTTGAATATTCATGGAAGAAATAATGCTCATGAATATTTATTTGCTGAGTTTTCCTAATGACATCATTCTGATCTAGGTCTATTCTGTTTGCCATGGAAGGCGTGAAAATATTACATTTTGTTAGGAAATGGTTAACCCTTGCAGTGCTACTGAGTAACTAATGTCCTTTGCAAACAGAGTAGACCCAGATGAGAAGGCTCCTAGAGGAGCCCTCTCATCAGAGTCTGCACTCTTTGTCATGTTACACTTTTCTTTAGAAACATTCCTAACTATTCACCATAAGCTTGACCTGCTGGAATTTTGGAATAGTTCATTTGAAAATTCAGCATGGTAAGGGATAAAGGTGTGGAAAATATTAATAATGAATGGAACAAGGTTTCTTGGACATTTTAGCCAATTAGAATGGTAGTATACTAAGGAGGAGGAAGAGTCATTGGATGTAGTCGGAATCAATTTTCTGCACTGGAAAAAAAATGGCTTTAGCAGGGTTTTTTTTGTCATCTGCGTTTTCTTCATTGAACAACAGCAAACAGACTTAAAACATATCCAAGCTGAGATTTATTGCAGGTGATTTTGAACCAGAAAAAGAAATTTTGATGCAAAAGAAATGAGGGGAAAAAGGATTGTCTTCAAAAAAGGATTGCCTTCAGAACACAGGCATGGATTTCTAAGATGCATTATTTGAGACTTTGAGTTGTGGTATTATTGCAACATTGGATCTTAACATTGAAATAATTAGAACATAATTATCCCTTTCCCTTGTCTAAATGCTTTTTCACACCTTTACAAACAGTAGACCCAGATCAGACGACTCCTATAGGATCCATCTGATCAAGGTCTGCTCCGGTTGCTTATGAAGATATAATAATTCTTTGAACAATAAAAATTTGAAAGCTTTTTACTCTTTTCCTGATAGACATAATTTGACACAATTGTAGAGTACTAAACCCAGGATGGACAACTCTTGCAGGAGCTGGAACTGTCGGATCGGGGTCTGCTCTGTTTGCTTGAAGTAATATTAATTTAGACCAGATTTTACGGTTTCTAGCATTGCTGAAAAAGCCTTGCAGAAACTGTAGAAACATATTTATATTATTTCATAAGGAGTATTTATTGAGTAAAGGGTGAATTAGCTGAACTAGATAAAATACTTTAGGTGGTGAGTAAGCAAGGTACAGTTCTGTGCGTGTTTTTACACACCTGCAAACAGAGAAGACCCAGATCAGACAGCTCCTTTAGGAGCCGTCTGATCAGGGTCTGTTCGGTTGTCTAATGGTCTTTGTTGTCTTTTATGTAACTTTCTAAAATGAATAAAATATTCCATCTTCCATATTTCACGATAACTATTTTGTCCATGAATATTCAGTAGGTATTGAAATTTAGAATAAAAATAAAGGGAAAGGGTAAACCGTACCCTCATAATGACGCCCCTTGATGCCGCTGTAAAAGTCACTCTTTGAGACCATTGCGATACATAGAGCATTTTACTTCATAGGAGCAAATGATCTATTTATCACATGGTACATGTATTTTGAATTTTCGTTTTCTCTAGTAATTGCTTCTTTTAAGTAGACTTGTTCAAAGAGGTTGGGTCTCAAAATAATGTCATAAGAGAATGGAGTCATCTAGAGCTGACCATACATTTAAACCACAATGCACGATGATGCTCTTTTTCAGATTTTGAAATCTTGTATAGAATTAATTTTCACTTTGCAGGCCAAGTAATTATCATCTGCTAAACTCTTTGTCTGTCAAAAAAACAATTCTCATTCATAGTTTCCTTCCATTTCTTGTCAAAAATTCATTTCTTGTCATAAATTGTCGTGCAAACAAGAGCTACAGATAAAAGTGCATACCCGAATACTAAAATCGTCATTTACTGCTAAACCCTATGTTGTGACCACTCTTTAGAATCGTCTCGAAGAGATGATTCTAAAGAGTGGTAACAACATAGGGCTTGGTGGAGAAACGGAGAAGTAATTCTTGAAAATGTTTTAATTTTCGCATCTTATCTGGAGTTCGGTGATGTTATGGAAGTGAAAACAATTGGAATAATTTCAAGCTTCCCTAATATGATCACTTGTAATAACCCGATTATCGATCAACTTCTCAGAGCTGAAGAAAAAGGTGCAAAAGCGGAATATTCTTTGCTGATTTTAGTCGAGTTTTACTGCTGTTTTTAGTTGAGGATAACGATTTATGAAGGCGTTTAATTTGCCTGGAGTTGGCAATCCTATCCTCTTCATCAAGACTTTTGAGGGGGGATGCTGCTATAAAACAATGGCATAAAAGTGACAGATTCCCTTACTCTGCAGGATTTCTGTTTTTGTTTGTTTTCCAACATGTCAATAGACTTCAGACTAATGAAAGAGAAAGCAAATGGCAGAACTGTTCTACATAAATGGGTCTTCAATCATCGCTAGATGATTAAACCCTTTTACTCCATGAATATTCATGCATGAAATTATAGTGACATCATGGTGGAAATTGTAGAATCAGGTCTATGTTATGATATTATAAGCAAACAGAGCAAATCCGGATCAGATGGCTCCTATGGGAGTTATGGGAGCCATCTGATCTGGGTCTACTCTGTTTGCAAAGGTGTAGAAAAGCATATTTATGGAATAAAGGGTTAAGAACATTGGGCAAAATTATGTTCAGTTTTAAAATACAAAACAATTACTCTTTCCCTCATAGACTATTTTTGGATTCAACCTCTTTGAATAAATCTACTGAAAAGGAGCATTTACTAGAGAAAGGAAATTTTTGAAACCCATTGCTCCTATGGAGCAAAAAGCTCTATTTATCACAATGGTTTCACAAAGTGACTTTTACAGAGGCGTCAATTTTACAGAGGTGTCAATATGTAAGAATGGGTTAACCCTTTCCCTGTTCTGTGTTCATTCCAAATTTCAATACCTACTGAATATTCATAGATAAAATGATTATAACGAAATATGGAAGATGGAAAATTGTAGCCTGGTTTTAGAAAGTAAAGACACAGATCTTTGAAATTCTATTAGCAAACAGAGTAGACCCTGATCAGATGGCTCCTCTAGGAGCCATCTGATCTGGGTCTACTCTGTTTGCAAATGCGTGAAAACACGTTTATATGAGGGAAAGGGTTAACATGGTCAATGCTGATTATTCATAGTGGAATGGCCCGGAAGATTTTTAGAATGACAAACAAGGCATACCCTGATCATCTACTTTATTATGTAGCGTCTTGTATTTTATATGTATAATGGAGCAGTTCATTGGAGATAAATGAATTCATGACTGATCTAATTAACTCTTTGCACGCTAGCGGCGAAACTGTGATTACCTATGCAAACAGTTTGGATCCAGATGAGACGCCGCATAATGCGGTGTCTCATCAGGATGCAAACTGTTTGTCACCTTGATCATATTTTTGCTAAGAAATGAGAGAAAGTTTATTTTAAGAATTGAAGCAGACGACAATTGTTGCAGACGAAAAATTACTTAGCGTGCAAAGAGTTAAGCATTATCAAGTGAACATCATTGATAGCTATTCCATAATGGTGATGTCTCATCGTCTTGTTTAAAAAATTTATTCCAGTACCGCAAAATAGATTACGGTTTATGAATATTTTACCGGAGGGTATGTTTTCTGTTTGTTGTTAATGTAACGTCTCCCCGATACAACTGTCATGTAATTGCATCTGCATGTTAGGGATTGTCCAAGTCTGATGGAATAGCCTCAGTGTATATATATGTAGCTATTGTAAAATTACATGCTATTATGGTAACATGTTCCCTTAACCCTTAACCCATTACCTCATAGGCTATTTTTAGATACAACCTTTTTGAATAAATCTACCGAAAAGGAGCATTAACTAGAGAAAAGGATTTTTTTTAGAATTTTGTAGTTTGAAATCATTGTGATAAATGGAGCGTTTGCTCCTATAGGAGCAAAATTTATGCTCTATCACAATGGTTTCACAAAGTGACTTTTACAGAGTCGTCATTATGTCAGGGAATGGGTTAACCCTTAAATTACTGTCATAAAATATGCCTTTCTACGCCTTTGCAAACAGAGTAGACCCAGATCAGATGACTGCTATAGGGGCTTCTCAGTGTTTGCTTTTAGAATTATATAAATCTGAAATGGCAAAAAAATCCCTTGTTCGTTGAACATTATATAAATTTGGTTAACCCTTTCCTCCATAAATATACTTTTCTATGCCTTCTTGAAACCATTCTGATAAATAGAGCATTTACACAATTCTAAAATTTTCCTGCTCCTTTTTGGTAGATTTATTCAAAGATGTTGGATCTAAAAATAGCCTATGAGGGAATTTGGGTTAATGAATTATTGTATAAATATTCATGAGATAATGGTTAATGACATGAACTACGACATACTTGTTTATTATGTTACATGGAATAGAATTTTGGAAATCAAATAAAGTCCAGAATGATGAAATAAATCTTTTAAATTGATGTGATCTTTTGTGACAATAGGGGAAAAATCAGTTCTACCGTTCTTGAAATATTTTTATGATACTTTAGATGTTGATATTAACTGTAAAAGTTCTCATAGCATCACAGCAATAAAGGTGAAGTGGATTGAAATACTGAAATTGTAATTTCTCTATCAAACCCTATGTTGTGTCAACGAAATATAATTATATACCGGTATTTGCTGTGTACATTTTTTGCTGTTGTAAATTATTTATTGCATGAAAAAAAAAGATTAATCCTGCACAGTGCTCCCTCCCTACAACGACCCTCTCAATAACGATTCCTTCCGTACAACAACGCATGTTACTGTTTCCGAAACAACAAGGCTCCAGAAACAACTTTTTTCCATCGTATTTTCTTTACGCCTCCATCAAACCCTATGTTGTGACCCGTGACTCTTTAGAATCGTCACTCTGTGACGATTCTAAAGAGTGGTCACAACATAGGGTTTGATGGAGGCATAACGGTTTAGTTCTCGAAAATAATACACCTTATCTGGGGATCTGCGAACAAGCTAATTATGTTTGATTTTCCCTCCCTATAACAACTCCCTCTGAACAACACATACAATCTTCGTATCCCAAAGGGTGTCGTTGTAGAAAGGGAGCACTGTACTCCATAATTTAATACACCTTTCTATGCCTTTGCAAACAGAGAAGGCCCGGGAGCTCTGTTTGGTAATAATATAGATACAATTTTACAGTTTCTGTCATCAGCCAAAAATTCTGTGTTTATGTGCCGTTATGAAAATGAATCAAATTAATATTCTTGATGTCATCATCTCTGATATGAATATTCCTGGAGTAATTTTAAGGGTTTATAAATATTCATGTTAGGCAATCTTGCATGAATATTTCAGTTACATGTATAAGGTTAACCCATTCCCTGATATTGACGACTCTGTAAATGTCACTTTGTGAAACCATTGTGATAAATAGAGCATTTGCTCCTATAGGAGCAAATGCTCTGTTTATCACAATGGTTTCAAACAACAAAATTCTAAAAAAAATTGCTTTTCTCTAGTTAATGCCCCTTTTCGGTAGATTTATTCAAAGAAGATGTATCCAAAAATAGCCTATGAGGTAATGGGTTAATGTAAAAGTAGTTCACGATAGAAGAGATAAGTTGTGAACAAAGCATTGATGAATTTGAAATGTATCATTTGTCTCCATTTAATTAGATTACACTGTAATTGATAGTATTCCCTACTGTTGCTTATTAAATTCTTGAGAAGAATTAAGCCTGTACTGAGAATCAAAATGTTGTTTTATGTGAATCAAATTAACTTAGTACATTAATCATGCACTTATCAGTGATTAGTCCTTCAAGCTTTGAATCCTTTACGCTATACAGTAAAACCCCGCTAATGCGACCACCTAAAAGAGGTATAAATGCGGGTGCTAGATGCAGGTGGTAGCTCTATGCAGGACAAAAGTAATTCTGCATTACTTTTGTCCTGCATTAAGCAACCATCTGCTCATGCATGAAGACAGCCATGTTTATTCATTAAGAGGTCGCATTCTAAGAGTGGTTCTACTGTACAAATCATCTGCTCATGCATGAAGACAGCCATGTTTATTCATTAAGAGGTCGCATTCTAAGAGTGGTTCTACTGTACAAATCGGGACTTTTTGGTCATGGCTGAAACTAGAATCAGATTTATTTAAAGTCCATTAAAGCAACTAACAGACCCTGATCGGGGTTTATTCTGTTTTCAAAGGGGGTCAAAAGAGCTCCCCTATCAGATGAAGCGTGACACAATAATATGAATTAATTTTAAATCTATATAGAGTTGACAACATAGAAAGTAAAAAACAAAACAAGCTCAAATCTTTCTCAGATTTGATAGTGACATTAATGACATGCAACTATATAAATAAAACATTAAAGAGCAAGTACATGATCCTGCAGTTTGTCAACTGATCCATAATCTATTAGATACGTTAAACCTTATTCAACCCCAAAACAGATACCAAAATCGCTGCAATATCATAATTTATGACATATTGCTAAAACATTAACAGCTGGTGCTAAATACATTCACACAAGAATCACTCAAACCTGTCAAAGCAGGCAACCTCCACTAATTGTCTTAGATTTTATCCACTATAGCTGAGAATCAGCCTCCAATTAACAATAAGTCCATCCGAATATTGACGAGTGACACCACACATATTAAGAGGTTCGACCAACATGTCCGTTGTCACAGTGTCAGCCTGCAAACTGTTCAAACTGATCGGTGTGTCGTAATGATCTTTATGACTGGAGCCAGCCTCAATGTAATTGTTTCCAATATCTGTGATAACTCTTTTTAACCATTTGATTGCTGATTTTAGAGTGGAACGCTCCGTCATTTGATAGTTGTAGAGTCCATTTATTATATATGCCCAAAAACATTTGAGTGACATACAGTTGAGACCCAGATTGGAAGGCTCCAGCATGTGCCCTCTGATTTGGGTCTACCAATATTGTTATATTATATGCTTGTTATTAACCCTTTCCCTCATATAAACATGTTTTCACACATTTGCAAACATAGTAGACCCTGATCAGGGTCTGCTCTGTTTGCTTATGATATAGGACTCTGGTTTGGCCAAAAAAATCCAATGTGGTGTAATAACTCCCATTAACACTTCCCTTCATATAAACAAGTTTTCACGCATTTGCAAACAGAGTAGACCCAGATCGGACAGCTCCTATAGGTGTCATCTGTATAAGTCACTTTGTGAGACCATTGTGATAAATAGAGCATTTGCTCCTTATAGGAGCAAAATCAATGCTCTATTTATCACAATGGTTTCAAACTACAAAATTCTAAAAAAAAATCCTTTTCTCTAGTTAATGCTCCTTTTCGGTAGATTTATTCAAAGAGGTTGTTTCTAAAAATAGCCTATAAGGGCATGGGTTAAAATAGCCTATGAGGGAATGGGTTAAGGGTTGGAGTTTTGCTTTGCTGATAGATCAGATAACAACGACACATGATCTTGTTTTTACATGGCAAGCAAATAGCAAAAGTGTGTTAATTACATCAGCAAGGTACCCCCACTTTGTCAGCAAAACAAAACAAACAAAAAAAGATGCAAATCGAAAGCTCACTGTCAGATTTGATTGTCCACACTACAAGTAGTATTGGGGAAATTGCTCCTGTTACAGTGGTTTGGATGGTGTTGAATGAGTGTTTCCTATTTTGACCAAATTAGGAAGATCCTGTTGAAATTATATTGTATTTAGCAGTCTCTTTGCAAGCAACATAGACCCAGTTCAGATGGCTCCAGTAAGAGCTGCCTGATCAGAGTCTGCTCTATTTGCTCATGGAATTATAATAGATCTGACTCCACAGTTTCTTCCAATACCAAAGTATCTTATGAGCATAGACCATTATTAAAAAAAATCGGCTGATAAATATCAATGATGTCATTATTTCTTGCATGAATATTCAACAGGGAAAGGATTAAATGTTTCTTAGTATACTTCAAATCTCGGGAATGGAGAATATGGGCCCAAGATAATAAAACCTATGAGTCTGAGATCATTCTCAAGTATCTGATTGGTCAGATTCTGAGCAAGCTCAGAACCTGACCAATCAGATGCTTGAGAATGATCTCAGACTCCAGCAAAAAGTTTTATGACGTTGGGCCCAGATCTTTATTATTTCAACCGCAAACAGAAGAGACCCTGATCATGAAGCTCCAACAGGAACTTCTTTGTTTGCAAAGGCTTACATATGTGTATCTTTTGAGTAATGGGTTAACCCTTTCAATGCTGAATTGTCAAATGGACTATTCCAAAATTTATACAGGTCAAGCTAACTGAATATTCAGGGTTTGATTTGTTTTAAAAAAAAGTGTAGGATCCAGTCTCATCTGGGTCTACACTGTTTTTGAAAGATATAAGAATTTGTTTCCCCGGTACGCTGAAAGGGTTAAACTCTGATCAGGTGTCAGAATGCATCAGTCAAAGCCTTAAAGTCAAGGAAACAGATAGTTTATGTTGCCTGGCAACATATTCATTCTAATTGTCATGACACCACAGTGTCCATTGTCAAATGTGTTCTACTTTGATTCTTTACTGCTTCCTCCAATCTCCAGTGACCTCAGGTAGTGTCAACATTTTCATTCACTAATGCAATTGACAAAGTTAATGTAAATTCTGAATTGACTCTTACTCCTGCAAATTGTTCCCATAAAGGCATTGCTGTAGTATTTATTCCTGTCTTCCAATTATTGAAGGATTTGATTGGATACAGGTTTAAGTCTTAGAATGTGTCTTTGACTGATCTTACTTTGCACTTGGTTCCTAGTGTTAGCTCTTTGAATGCTGCAAGTTACAGTGTAGATTCATGAGAGGGCTCAGAGAGAAGCCCTCTGATCAAGGTTGAGTCTGTTTGTCAGTTTAATAATCATTGAGCAAATTTAATCCCATTCCTTCATATAAATGCTTTTTCAAGCTTTGGCAAACAGACTAGAACCAGATCAGATCTTAGTCTTCTCTTTTGCAAAAGTGTGAAAAAGCGTTTATATGAAGGAATGGGTTATGGAATTTGGTCAATCTTCATAGGAATGATTTATAGATGGTCCTCTACCAAAGTGAAATACTCCTCCACCAAAGTGAAATTCAGTCCTTCAATAACGAGACTATAAACCGAGGTACAATGTATCAGTGCTTTACACTGGGCATCTAAAAGAACCAGAGAAACTCAGTCGATAATAAAAGTAGAGCATCACGCCCTGGTTTCTCTGTATACTCTCCCCCCTCTCCAGGGTGCCCAATTAGCCCATAGTGAGCAGAAACGGACTTTAATCAACACAAACAAACAAAATCAAAGTGAATGAAATACAGCAGCTTGGACAATTTTAGTAGATGTAATTAACATATCCCTTGGCCTATTAACTAGGTGAGCAATATATGGTCATTATTGCCCTCTTGTTTTGTTCTTGTTTTGTTTAGGAGTACATGATAAAACGAAGTGTGTGACTTTTCCAATGGAAGTGTTGACAATGAAGGAGTTAATCTATATTTATAGTCCTGATGGAGTCATTAAAGAACTGTTGACAAAATAGCAATGAAGCTTGAGCTTTTCTTTTTCTATACTAGTGAATTGCCATCAGAAATATTTAGCTAATCTGATGGCGGTATTGTCATCGTGGTTGTCATAGGCATGCAAAGGCAGAGATATTCATATCTAGGCCGTAGCGTTAATGTACGGTGAAACCCCTATAATGTGACCATTTTATACACTAACATAGATGTCCTTACAAGCAGATGTCCTTACAAGCAGGTGGTTGCTTAACTCTTTCCCTGTTCTGTGTTTATTCCAACTTTCAATACCTACTGAAAATTCATTGACAAATAGGTATATTGAAATATGCAAGGTGGAACATTGTAGCCATTTTAGAATCTAAAAAAACAGATCTATCAAATTCCATAAGCAAACTGAGCAGACCCTGATCAGACGGCTCCTCTAGGAGCTTCTGATCTGGGTCTACTCTGTTTGCAAATGAGTGAAAACACGTTTATATGAGGGAAAGGGTTAATGCAGGATAAATGATGCAGAAAGCTCATACTGGTGTTTTCTGTATAACATTTTCCTACATGTAAACATGTTTTCATGTATTCGCAACTAGAGTAGACCTAGATCAGATGACTCCTATAGGAGCTATCTGATCGGTCTTCTCAGCTTGCTAATGGAATTTGAAATCTGTTTCTTTTCTTTCTAAAGTGGCTGCAATTTTCTACTTTCTGTATTTCATGAGAACTATTTTATCTATGAATATTCAGTTTTTTAGCCCTGTTTCTTTAGGTTCTAAAATGGCTACAATGTTCCACCTTCCATATCCAATATAACTATTTTGACCATGAATATTCAGTAGGTATTGAAATGTGTAATAAAGATAGAGCAGGGAACGGGTTAAGCTGTAACCTAGAATTAGACCTTTTTAGTGTCCACTGGAGAGAGAGCGTACTGTAATTAGAGACCATATCACATATTATTTTGATATTTCAAAATGCCGTTATTGTACTACAGTAAAACCTCTCTATAACGGCCACTAAATTACATAAAGTATTTTGCGTTAAAGGCAGGTGGCAGCTTAAAGCAATGTGGAAGTAAAACAGAACGCTCCTATAGGAGCGTTCTGTTTTACTTTCACTTTGCTTTAAGCGGCCACCTGCAATAAATTCCAAATAATTAACACAATTTAGTGGCCGTTATAGAGAGGTTTTTACTGTAGTATACAAAAAGTAGCAGGAAGAAATAATTATTAGACCCTTTTTAAATTCATACAATATGGCACTCCTGCAATTGAATCTAAAGAGAAGATTAGGCCCCTTCAGAAATGCTGCATTGCATCTTGTTTATTTTAATGATGTCTTGAATTGAGGTTTAGGAATTAAAATTGTAGACTGTATTTTTAGGCAAACAAACAAAAAATCATCTTTTTTTTTCTTTTTTTTTTTGAGCGCGGAAGTAACGTATTGGAATTAGGAGAATGAAGAAAATATTTATACAGCGGAATCTGGTTCATGTCAGTGTTTTGTGCTGTTTATTCGGATTGTATGTGTACGTCACTGGTGTTTATACAGTGTGTCAATTTTTCAGCTCTTAACATAGATCTTTTCAATTAGGATGTGAACCAGATTTTTTACCATGTCACTGTTTATATGGCGAATCCAGTAACAGACGACTGATGAGATTGATGTGAGAGATACTGGATCTTTTAAGAAATATCTTTAATAAGCTGTTGTGTCTTTATTATTATAAATCTTTAGATATTAAGTTGTGTGTAAAATTGTTGATAGCTTAACCCTTTCCTCCATAAATACGCCTTTCTACGCCTCTGTAATAGTCACTTCTTGAAACCATTGTGATAAATAGAGCATTTGCTCTTGGACAATAGGAGCAAATTTTAAAGCTCTATTTATCACAATGGTTTCAAACTACAAAATTCTAAAAATGTTCCTTTTCTCTAGTTAATGCTCCTTATCGGTAGATTTATTCAAAGAGGTTGAATCTAAAATTAGCCTATGAGGTAAAGGGTTAAGCCTGAATTCATATGTACCGTTATCCATAGCAATAGATGAAGGTTACATAATGTATTCAAATACTAAAATCATCATTTCTCCACCATGTTGTGACCAGAGCTCCAAATAATGATAAGATGATTGTGAAAATTAAAACATTTTCAAGAATAACATCTTTATTTCTCCACAAAACTCTTTGTTGTGACCACTCTTTAGAATCGTCTCCGCGAAGACTTATGCCAGTACCCAGATCTAGACTAGCTGCAGCGCCTGTACCTGGGCCTTGACTAGCTGCTGCGCCTGTATCCGGTTCGAGACTAGCTGCTGTGTCTGTACCAAGATCTAGACTAGCTGCTGTGCTTCAGTATTCGTGTTCTACTTGACAAATGAAATTTTGCAGATCCTTACAACAAATGGCACAGTGTAGGTTGCGGTAAATTTATTTTAAACATGCTGACTGATCCGGGGCTACTTATGGTTATAAAGAGCTGTAGGTATATACGTTAAAAAAAATCTCGTGATTTGGCTCGTAAGACCAGGAATATTCCCATTGTCTTCTTTATTGTCTTCCTATCTTTATCCTTAGAGAGTGACTTTTTGTCTCAAAACAAAGCAAATTCAGTCCTATTGGTGTGCTACCCTCCATTTTGGTATTTTGCAATGCTATATACTGATGTATTAGCTACCAAGAGGGACCTTTAACCCTTTCAATGCAGAATGTTCAAATGGACAATATCAAAATTCAAATGGGTTCGGCTTACCGTGGATAATCAGGGATACTTTTAAAGAAATTTACAACATGGCAAACAGTGCAGACCCTGATGAGAGGGCTCCTCTAGGAGCCCTCTCATCTGGGTCTACACTGTTTGCAAAGGACATTAGTGACTCGTTACCCCGCACTGAAATAGTTAATGATAGTCTTAATGATAGTAATAGAGGACAACGGCTATAAAACAACAGGTTTTATGGCTGGCTTGGGTGAAAATCTTCTATCAAACTTCAGTGAGAATTGCCCATAAAAAGCTTACAACGAAAGAATGGTCCGACAGTGAAGCTACATAAAAACCTCTCTAGAACGACCACTAGAAATTAACACTTTCCTTGTTGAATATTCATAAAAAAATAATTATTTAATTTCAGTACTTATTTTATAATGGCATACAGTCACTTATGATGTTCACATGAATTTTTTGAGAAATTGTAGAGTCAAATCTATCATGATTTCCTAAGCAAACAGAGCAGACCCTGATATTTTAGACAGCTCCTACTGGAGCCGTCTGATTTGGGTCTTAGCTACTCTGTTTGCAAAGGCGTAAAAAGGCATTTAAATGTGAGAAAGGGTAAAGAGTAACTGCAAATCTTTAAGGCAGGTTGTAGCATAATGCAGGATGAAAATAATGCAGACAGCTCTCAAAGAATGATTCTGCATTAGTTAATCAGCCACCTTCGTTAAACTCATTCCCTCCTAGACTATTTTTAGACCCAACCTCTTTGAATAAATCTACCAAAAAGGAGCATTAATCATACAAAGTAAGCAAAATTTTTAACGCTCTGTTTTTTAGCTCACCTGGCACAAAGTGCCAGGTGAGGTATTGTGAGGGGGCAGTGTCCGGCGTCCGTCGTCGTGCGTCGTGCGTATGTGCGTCGTGCGTCGTGCGGTGTGCGTCGTGCGTCGTGCGTCGTCAACAATTTACTTAAACATCTTCTTCTCTGAAACCACAAACCCTAGAGCTTTGATATTTGGTATGTAGAATCATCTAATGGTCCTCTACAAAGATTGTTCAAATTATGTCCCCTGGACCAAAAATGGCCCCGCCCTGGGGCTTATCAGTTTTTCTTAGAAAAATCTTTAAAAATCTTCTCCTCTGAAACCGTAAGGCCTAGACCTTTGATATTTGGTATGTAGCATCATCTAATGTTCCTCTACAAAGATTGTTGAAATTATGACCCCCGGACCAAAAATGGCCCCGCCCCGGGGCTTATCAGTTTTTCATAGGAAAATCTTTAAAAATCTTCTTCTCTGAAACTGTAAGGCCTAGACCTTTGGTATTTAGTATGTAGCATCATCTAATGGTCCTCTACAAAGATTGTTCAAATTATGACCCCCGGGCCAAAAATGGCCCCGCCCCGGGGCTTATCTGTTTCTCATAGGAAAATCTTTAAAAATCTTCTTCTCTGAAACCGTAAGGCCTAGACATTTGATATTTGGTATGTAGCATTATCTAATGGTCCTCTACAAAGATTGTTCAAATTATGTCCCCCGGACCAAAAATGGCCCCCCCCTGGGGCTTATCAGTTTTTTTTAGGAAAATCTTTAAAAATCTTCTCCTCTGAAACCGTAAGGCCTAGACCTTTGATATTTGGTATGTAGCATCATCTAACGGTCCTCTACAGAGATTGTTCAAATTATGACCCCTTGGCCAAAAATGGCCCCGCCCCAGGGCTTATCAGTTTCTCATAGGAAAATCTTTAAAAATCTTCTTCTCTGAAACTGTAAGGCCTAGACTTTTGGTATTTAGTATGTAGCATCATCTTATGGTCCTCTACAAAGATTGTTCAAATTATGACCCCCGGGCCAAAAATGGCCCCGTCCCGGGGCTTATCAGTTTTTCATAGGAAAATCTTGAAAAAATCTTCTTCTCTGAAACTGTAAGGCCTAGGCATTTGATATTTAGTATGTAGCATTATCTTATGGTCCTCTACAAAGATTGTTCAAATTATGTCCCCCGGACCAAAAATGGCCCCGCCCCGGGGCTTATCAGTTTTTCTTAGGAAAATCTTTAAAAATCTTCTCCTCTGAAACCGTAAGGCCTAGACCTTTGATATTTGGTATGTAGCATTATCTAATTGTCCTCTACAAAGATATTTCAAATTATGACCACAGGACCATTATGGCCCCGCCCTAGGGCTTATCAGTTTCTCATAGGAAAATCTTTAAAATCTTCTTCTCTGAAACCGTAAGGCCTAGACCTTTGGTATTTAGTATGTAGCATCATCTAATGGTCCTCTACAAAGATTGTTCAAATTATGACCCCCGGACCAAAAATGGCCCAGCCCCGGGGCTTATCAGCTTTTCAGAGGAAAATCTTTAAAAATCTTCTTCTCTGAAACTGTAAGGCCTAGACCATTGACATTTGGTATGTAGCATTATCTAATGGTCCTCTACAAATATTATGTAAATTATGACCCCTGGACCAAATATGGCCCGCCCATTGAGCTTATCAGTTTTTAATAGGAAAATCTTTAAAAATCTTCTTCTCTGAAACCGTAAGGCCAGGTGAGCGATTTAGGGCCATCATGGCCCTCTTGTATTGAACAAGTTATTTCCAATGTCTGATCAGTGTCAAAAGAAGATTTTAAGCCCTGTATTGTTTTCGTCAAAAAATGAATTATTAATGCAACATTTTTGCAACAACAGTAACTGTTATGTTGGCAAAATTGTATATTATACCCCATTAACCCTTTCAATGCTGAATTCCCAGAGTGGAATAGTCCGTCATTGTTTATCGGTAGAGTCTATACAGTATGAAAGGGTAACAACTTGCAAGAGGATTTTAAATTACAAACAGTGCAGACCCTGATCAGAGGGCTCCTACAGGAGCCCTCTGATCTGGGTCAGCACTGTTTGCAAATGACAGTCCACACTTGTTTCTTGCATTCAAAGGGTTAACTCTAGAAATTGATCTGTTAATGGCCTGTGTTTAGTACAGGCATTGTAATGTACTTTGACACACAGACTACCAAATGGACTAGCCATTATAGACCTAGATCATATTATGTGAAAATTGTCTACACCATCGCTCGTTTGCTCCACATTTGGATGTCATCCATTAACCCTTTATTTCATGAATATTTCTGTACAGAAAACTTTGTAATGGCATTTTTTCGGCAACACAGAAATCTATGCTTTAATACCCTGTCAATCGAAGTTAATAAGAGTCAGTGTGTTGGTCGGTCAGTTGGTCTGTCTGTCTGTCTGTGGCACATCATCTGGCACAAATCTTGTTTGATTTGCGATCAAGGCAGCTGAGCAGGGTATTCCATCACCTTTAGTGATAGTTCTAGTCGCATAAGCAAACAGAGCAGACCCATATCAGATGGCTCTTACAGGAGTTTCTGATCTGGATGTACAGTAGGACTGTATGCGAAGGCGTTCTAAGGTTTATCTATATGGAGTAAAGCATTTAAAACTAACAATGGAAACTGAACTGCCAATCATTGAGACCAACGAATAGCCTGCATGTTTCCCAATCAGTTTCTCAGCATTGTTCTCTACGGAATGAACAAGAATCACAAGTACGTTTAGAAATGCTCTTTTAGTACTTCTCAACATTAGCAAAAATTTACTCATTTGTATGAAAATTTATACAGAGTTGTACAGGGTAAATACAGTTCAGATTCAGTTGCCTTTCTGGCTATTGTTCCATATTCATGCAGCTGCTTTGTATTGTTTACCTAGAAGATACATATCTTTGGACCTTCTTGTGAGAGAACATTACCCATTCCCTCATATGGACGCCTTTTGACACTTCTGAAAAAGCAACCTGTTGAAACCATTGTGATAAATAGGGCATTTGCTCCTGTAGGAGCAAATGCTCTATTTATCACAATGGTTTCAAACTACAAAATTCTAAAAAAAATCCCTTTCTCTAGTTAATGCTCCTTTTTGGTAGATTAATTTAAAGTGGTTTAATCTAAAAATAGCCTATGAGGTAATGGGTTAAAGTATGGAAACCAAGTATACAAAAGATTTGCAAATGATATAGACCCAGATCAAATGGCCCCCAAATCAAAGGGCCCCTATTGTCATAAAAATCATTTTTTTCAGTGATAAATTTTGATACAAGTCTTTGTTTAACCCTTTCGTCCATAAATACGCCTTTCTACGCCCTCTGTAAAGATCACCTATTGAAACCATTGTGATAAATAGAGCAAAATTTGCTCCTATAGGAGCAAATGCTCTATTTATCCCAATGGTTTCAAACTACAAAGTTCTAAAATTTCTCTTTTCCTCTAGTTAATGTTCCTTTTGGGTAGATTTATTCAATGTGTTTGGATCTAAAAATAGCCTATGAGGTAATGGGTTAATTAATATTCATAAAGGGAGGAGCCAGCATTAATTATTCAGGAGATGAAGGGTTGCAAAAGAGAACATACTGATCAGGTCACTAAGAGAGGAATATCAGATTCTGATGTCTCAAAGACGAGTAAAAGTTTTGCCAAGAATGTGTCAATTCTAATCCATGTACGGATGCCATATGACTGAACTGTATGTCTCGACTTCCATCCATTGATTGTCAATGAATTTGTGACGGCATTTGCCAACCTTGGATCCAAATGAGACATCCACAGTTATTAGGCGTTCAAACAAGTGTTTGACTGACCCTCAAATGTGTAATGAACATTTGTGGAGAAAGCTGTCCACTAGTACCGTATGTGTGCGAAAGAAATACCTCATGATCAACAATAAAAAGTTCATTTTTAGCTTTTAGAGTTTGTCAGAGTTTGGAAGAGTATTTAAGATAAAGATGTGGGAGAAAATCTTTTGGGTAAAGATAAGTAGGTAAAAAGTAATTGAATTAATATTCATGATGTTCCTATTTCTTACATGAATATTAATGGAGTAAAGGGTTAAACGTTATTATATATCGGAGCATAATAATCTATGTGAAATGTGTTGGTTGGGGATGTGGATGTTAACCCATTCCTGCATATTGACGCCTTTTGACGCTTCTGTGAAAGTCACTTTATGAAACCATTGTGATAAATAGAGCATTTGCTCCACAGGAGCAAATGCTCTATTTATCACAATGGTTTCAAAACAACACAATTCTGAAAATTTCCTTTTCTCTAGTTAATGCTCCTTTTTGGTAGATTTAATCAAAGAGGTTTTGTCTTAAAATAGCCTAAGTGGGAATGGGTTAAAACTAATACTCAGAACAGCAGCATTTACCAGAAGAACTTATTTTACTAAAGAATTGTACTCTCAATACCAATATCAGTTTGTCACAGATTCCCGTGTGCATATTCAGCATTTCTACGATTTGCTCTTAACTATCAAAGAGCAAATTCTTGATGGCCATTGCGTAATATAATTAATCCCGTTGAATAGTTGTCTGGTCAGGATTCAAAGTGCTTGAGACATAAATCCTTTTTGAAGAAGAAAAAACAACCCAAAACTGAATGAAATAACTATATGTAGGTTCAAACAATAAGTTTTTTGGTTGACAATTACTTGGTGTGTGCTGAGTAAGGAATTGATTTAGTGCAGTGCTTACAAGCAACATATGGCCATATTTGTGGAATAATTTGTCCCACTGTTGATATTGATTCATAAATAGTCTTGCACTTTAAATCACAGATAATGCAAGGCTGTAAACTGCGTATATATATATTTTCCCTGTATTATCATTCAAAATCTGCATTAACCCTTTCCTTCATATAAACGCCTTTTCACGCATTTGCAAACAGAGTAGACCCAGATCAGACAATATAGAACAAAATTTGTTGACAGTTGAAGGCCAGCTCAGGTCTGCATTGAGAAAATTCATAAGATAGGGGAAAATACCAGTCCTTAGAAGTGATCCAGATGAGAAGATCAGTTAATTGGCATCAAATCAGATTTCAAACTGATTGACACTAAGTATTGTACTGTAGATTTCCATACAGTTCTTTCAAGAAGTGGGGTGGGGATTAAAATCTGTAATGCATGAATTTTGCTTTTATTAGCTCACCTGAGCAAAGCTCAGGTTGAGCTTTTGGGTGACTTGAATGTCAGTCATGTGTCATCAACAATTTGCTTGTGAACACTCTAGTGGTCACAATTTTAGTCCAATCTTCATGAAACTTGGTCAGAATGAGTGTTTTGATAAAATCTTGGACGAGTTTGAAAGTGGGTTATGTGGAGTCAAAAACTAGGTCACTAGGTTAAACAGTAGAAAAACCTTGTGAACACTCTAGAGGTCACATTTATAGCCAAATCTTCATGAAAATTAGTCAGAATGATTGTCCTGATTAAATCTTGGATGAGTTTGAAAAGTATCATTCTCCTGATAAAATCTTGGATGAGTTTGAAAGTGGGTTACGTGGGGTCAAAAAATAGGTCACTGGGTCATATCTTAGAAAAATCTTGTTTACAGTCCAGCGGTCACATTTTTAGCCCAATTTTAAAGCTTCCTCAAACTTGGTCAGAATGTTTGTCTTGGTGATATCAAGGTTGAGTGTGATCATGGGTGGGGCAGGATAAAAAAGTAGGTCACTAGGTCAAATCTTAGAAAAAACACTCTAGAGGGCACAATTTTAGTCCAATCTTCATTGGTCAGAATGATTGTCTTGATAAAATCAATATTCTAAATCTTTGAAAATCTTGTTCTCCAGAACCACTGCTCATGATCTACTATCAATATTGTTGAAATATTGTTCCTTAGGTCAATATTGGCCCCACCCAGGGGCTACCTAGCTATAATCTTAAATCCATGGTAATCAGGTGAGCGATTAAGGGCCATCTTGGCCCTCTTGCAATACAGTAAAACCCTATTAATGCGACCACCTAAATGAGGTATAATTCTGGGTGCTAAATGCAGGTGGTAGCTTAATGCAGGACAAAAGTAATGCAGAAAGCTCCTAGAGACAGCCATATAAAGACAGCCATGTTTATTCATCAAGTGGTTGCATTAGAGGGGTTCTACTGTACATACCATTTGACCATTGTGGTTTGAGACATTGTGTGCCAAACACTAAGCCCACAAACTGAAATTAACCCTTTCCTCCGTAGGCTATTTTTAGATCCAATCTCGTTCAATGAATCTACCGAAAAGGAGCATTAACCAGAGAAAAGGAAAATTTGAGAATTTTGTACATGTAGTTTGAAACTATTGTGATAAATAGAGCATTTGTTCCTATAGGAGCAAATGCTCTATTTATCACATTGGTTTCAAGAAGTGACTTATTGCAGAGGCATAGAAAGGAGTATTTTTTGAGGAAAGGGTTAACCCTTTCCTTCGTATAAAAGTGGTGTTCACGTTTTTTCAGAAAAGATACAGATCAGACGGCTCTGCTCTGTTTGCTAATGGAATTTGAAAGATCTGTTCCTTAATAGTTTCTAAAATGGCTACAGTGTTCCTCCTTCCATATTTCATTATATCTATTTTGTCCATAAAAATTCAGTAGGTATTGAAATTTGGTCTAAATATAGAACAGGGAAAGGGTTAAGCGATGTGTGGTAATATGGATAGGAAATGCAGCGTCTGGAAGTTGGGAAAACTGTTTTGCCGGAGATGCATAGACTGCTTTGCCGGAGATGCACAAGAGTTAAGCCTTGGAATGCTTAGTAAATTTTACCTGCTCAAACCTTTGCCTGTCTGTATTCAATCCATTACAGATATAAATGACATTTCACATGGCGGCAAACAAGAGTAAAATCAGATCATACAGTCTAATGTAGGAAATGTCTGATCAGGGTGACTGCTGTGTTTGCTTATAGAATTAGATTCTGCCAAAGTAAAAAAAATCATGTTCATAATTATTATACCATTACAGTAAAACCTCTTAACCGGACGTTAAATTTAGTATAAATATCGGTCTTGGGGACAGGTGACAGCTTAATGCAGGGTGGAAGTCATGCGGAAAGCTCCTAGAGGAGCTTTCTTCATGACTTTCACCCAGCATTAAGCAGTCACCTGGCTTAAGTATCTAAATTCTTCTGTACAAGAATTCCAGTTAAGAGAGGTTTTACTGTATAAAAAGTCAGCTAATAAATATTCATAATTTCTTTCATGAATATTCATCATAAATATTAACAGCATATTTTGTACAATACAATTTACTGAGTGTCTTGTGTAAATCCAAACTGTTAATAATAATGATGACTTTATTTTAAGAGGGTAACACAATTTGTACAGGCAGCAAACTAATCTCCCTTGTGGCCCTCAAAAGAATGTACAATATTTAAAATATTAACAAAAATGCAAAAACAAAGAACAAATTAATATTTACAAAGTATTTCAATAGTAACAAACATGACTAGTATTATTTATGCAGTAAGTAACACACAATATAAGAAATTGATTGAAACCAGGATAAAAAGTGGTAACCGATATCATATGTATTCTCATGTGGACCCTAATGAAATTTGAAAATGCAGCGTAATCGTTGCCAAGGCCAGGATTCTCGGTCAGTTGCAATTACGTATAGAATTTCCCTTGCTGTCTGCCAGGTTCCTAATACAGTCTAATTGCATACTCTGTATAAACAATAGATCGTTGGACATTTATAATGAACTCTGTCTAGGACTGTAGGACAGGGATGTAGTTTAGTAACAAACAACCATAGGGTTGGTGTCTACAGTAAAACCTCTCTATAACAGCCACTAAATAATAATACATCATGTATTTTGTGTTAAAGGGCAGGTGGCTGCTTAAAGCAAGGTGAAAGTTGGATAGGAGCGTTCTGTTTTACTTTCACCTTGCTTTAAGCAGCCACCTGCCCTAAATGCCAACTAATTAACACAATTTAGTGGCTGTTACAGAGAGGTTTTACTGTATATCTTTAACCCTTTCCCTGTTCTAATATTTTGTTTAATTCAAATTTCAGTACCTACTGAATATATTCATGGACAAAAATAGTTATAATGAAATATGGAAGGTGAAACATTGTAGCCATTTAAAAAATTAAAGAAATAGATTATAAATATCAAATTCTATTAGCATTTTACAGAGCAGTCCCTGATCAGACAACTTCTCATATAAGGAGTCATCTGAACTGGGTCTACCCTGTTCGCAAATGCGTGAAAAGGTGTTCATATGAGGGAAAGGTTTAATCCTTTCCTTCATATGAGGTGCCTTTTCATGCCTTGGCAAACAGTAGACTGAGATCAGATGGCTCCTGTAAGAGTTGTCTGAACTGGCTCTGCACTGTTGCTTATGAAATTATGATAGATCTGACAAATGTGAAATGGCAGAAGGAATACAAGAACCGTATTCTCCACAACAGCAAACAGAGCAGACCCTGATCAGATGACTCCTATAGGCGTATTTATGGAGTAAAATTTGTTAAACTTTAAATTTGTAGGAACATTGGATCATTATGTGAATTTGTGCATCATATTGTATGGCTATGACATACACTCGGTCAAACTAGAGTTATAGCCCTTTGCCTCTTTTCATAGGTCATAGCTCCTTAACCTTTTACTCCGTCAATATTCATGTAAGAAATAATGACATCATGAATATTAATTAGGATAATTGTTATAATAGCTCAATAGACACAGGAATCTTTGGTCATGACAGAAACTATTGAATCGTATCTATATCGTGTCCTAAGCAAGCAGCGCAGACCCAGATCAGATAACTCCTATAGGAGCCGTCTGATCTGGGTCTACTCTGTTTGCAATTGCGAAGGTGTAGAAAGTAATTCAAGATATCTCTTCAGTGAGGGATGTTTGGCAATAAATAAACCAGTGTTTGAACTCAATGGATTGTTCCGAAATTTTAGCACTGATCTAAATGCATGCATATCTTTATTTATTATTCTGTTATTCTGTAGTTGGTGTACTGCCAGGTACTTTATTTTATGTCATTGACCAGTTTGCCAAGGCATATTGAATGAACTAAAAGCAGCTACTTGGAAGCAGTTTTAATTCTTTTGGTGCCAAACGATTTTTGGTCTGCAAACAGTGTCGATCTGTCATCTGTCTAATAACCCTTTCCTCCATAAATACACCTTTCTATGCCTCTGTAATAACCACTTCTTGAAACCATTGTGATAAATCTGATCAGGCTTTTGATATAATATAGATATGATTCTACAGTCTCAGCCTTCAAGGTTAAAAAATAACTGTATATATATGCTATTATAACAATTAATCTTAATTAATATTCAAACCCTTTCATCCATAAATACGCCTCTGTAAAAGTTAACTTCTTGAAACCAATATGATAAATAGAGCATTTGCTCCTATGGAGCAAATGCTCTATTTATCACAATGATTTCAAAACTACACGATTATAACATTTTCCTTTTCTCTAGTAATGCTCCTTTTTGGTATACATGTATTTGTTCAAAGAGGTTCGGTCTAAAAATAGCCTATGAGGTAATGGGTTAAATTGAGCTGAATGATGATTATTAGTGGATGATGCACAATGTTGGACAGACTTGGCCTGGCTTCTGCATAATGTCTGTACTACACCATGGCTTGCTTGCAGAACACTTCATTAGTATTGACAAGCCATTAATGGACTGAAAAGAAGTAATGGCAAAGCATACCATACTATCTCTAATCAGTGCAACCGGGAGCATTACTGTTATTCACCCTTTACACCATAAATACGCCTTTCTACGCCTTTGCAAACAGATTAGACCCAGATCAGACGGCTCCTATAGGAGCCATCTGATCAGGGTCTACTCTGTTTGCTTATGATAAACATGTAATATAGATATAATTCTACAGTTTCTATCTTGGCCAAAACTTCCTGTGTCCATGTACTTATAATTATAGCAATTAATCTAATTTAAATATGCATGGTGTCATATTTCTTACATGAATATTCATGGAGTAAAGGGTTAAAGGGAGCTTCTTTCATTTTGAACACAGATAGTTGCTTAAATCAGAGTGATAGCAATGCAGAATACTAGTGGAGCTTTCTGCATTGCTTTCAGTCTGCATTAAGGCTACCACCTGTAATTTGAAAAAAAGCTATGTGGTTTATTTTTAATTTTACCCTTTCCTCCATGAATATTCATGTGAGAAATAATGGCATAATTAAATAATGGCATAATTAATATTTATTGGATTAATTGCTGTTAATTTCCCCGCAGGGATAGTTTATTAGAGTGAGTCCGATTATTGGGGAGAATACAGTTCTTGAACCCTTTCCCTTAAACATAAATGATCCTTAATAGGAGCTGTTTGCACTACCTCTGTTTTGCATTAATCCTTTCAGGGTCTGCTCTGTTTGCTTATGGAATTTGATAGATCTGTGTCTTTTACACTTTCTAAAATGGGTACAACTGTTCCACCTTCCATATTTCATTATAACTATTTTTCCCACGAATATTCAGTAGGTACTGAAGTTTGGAATAAACATAGCACAGGGAAAGGGTTACCTTAGGCTGATGGTAAGCTGATGCAGTATGTTACACCTCTCTATAACGGCCACTCAATTGTGTTAATTAGTTGGTATATTAGGGCAGGTGGCTGCGTAAAGCAAGGTGAAAGCAAAACAGAACGCTCCTATAGGAGCGTTCTGTTTTACTTTCATCTTGCTTTAAGCAACCACCTGCATTTAACACAAAATACTTGATGTAATTTAGTGGCGGTTATAGAGAGGTTTTACTGTGATTACAAACTGTTTAGATTTAGATGAGATACTGAGGTACTCTGCATATTGTCAGGATTCAGTATTCACTGGTTTTAATTTTTGTAAGGATAAAAAATAAAGTGCATAATTATCTAGAAAGGAATCTTATGAACTGTCATGCTAATAGAAGTTAACACTTTGAATGCAGGCGACGAGACTCTGTGCTGGCATTTGCAAACAGTGTAGACCCAGATCAGACTCGGGGCTCTTGTCTTTAAAGTAAATAAAGATTCAAAATAGGTTTTCCATTTCTTCAAGATCTCCTCTGTCATGCATGATTTATTACCATCTTCTCCCATGGGTATTTTACTACTACTAGTTTGACCTATGCCAATTTTGCCTATACGTTTCCAGAAGTCAACACTGCAAACATTTAATAATTTAGTACCAATATAACCGTTTTGCTCTTTGAACTTCACGGTCAAACTCTTTACATTTAAAAAAGCAACATATGCAAATAAAACTGTCCTCTGAAGGTGTACTCTGTTCAGGGACAGTGACACTGCACTGTTTCCTTCACAAAATACTTTCCAAAGGTCATACCTCTTTTAACCTTCTGCACTCTGAGCAATTGACATCTTTTTTCATCTGCTTCAATTTTAAAAATACATTTTTCTTCCATATCTTTTCAAAAAGGAATGTCAGAGTGAACAACAGTTTTGATCATGACAAGACGCCGGGTTACATGGCATCTCATCTGGACCCAACTGTTTGCAGATGTAATCATAAAGACTAGCCGGCAGAGTGCTAAAGGTTGAAAACACTTTGTTAAATTGGTTCTTGCCATAATTACCCTATCCCTTTCCTCCATATATATACGCCATTCTACACCTCTGTAAATTTTAAGTCACTTTTCGAAACCATGGTGATAAATAGAGCATTTTGCTCCATAGGAGCATTTTAATGCTGTATTTATCATAATGGTTTCCAAACTACCAAATTCTAAAATTTCCTTTTCTCAAGTAAATGCTCCTTTTGGGTAGATCTATTAATTGAGGTTGGATCTAAAAATAGCCTATTAGAGGGGAAAGGGTTAGGTATAATGTGACTGAAAAAAATTGTAGGCGACTGGTGCAGACCCATATATCAAACAACTGATGAAGCAGTTTGATGAGGGTCTAGTATACTAGTTGCTACTGTGTATATATATATATGCCAGTCTAACTATTGAAACGCTGCTAAATTGAGTTAACTTTGGGTAAAACATATTTTGGAAAGTGCTTTTAGAATATGAAGCTTAACCCTTCGCTTGCTATTCACATCAATATACCTACCTGTAAATAGTGAAGACCCAGATGAGACAGCTCCTGGAGGAGCTGTTTCATCAGGGTCTGCACTTATTTACAAGTTGATTGTAAATAGTGAATCTGAGTGCACTCCACAGCAGTGATTGCACAGCTATATACTTGTACACAGTGAAGATATATGTAATTATACAACAGGGCATGGGTAAAGAAGGAGAAATGTATTTTAAAATTCAGCAAGAGAAGGGCTAAATTGGTGAATGCAAGATCATTTTCTAATCAATGGTATATTGCAGGATCATTATGGAAATGGGCAAATCCATAGAGGTCATGCTGAAAATAAGACTACGTTATAGGCAGCAATTTATATTTCAAGACTTAAATTAAATTTTAGAATCTTGGATATTTCTCAGATTCCTGCTTAATTAACCTTTTGGTTGTGAGAAGAACGTTGTGGGGCATTTGCATACAGCATAGACCTAGAATAGAGAACACGAAGGTCGAGCTCTCAGATCTTGATCTGCAGTCATTAATAAATATGCTCCCAAGAAATTGCCTCTCATTGTGATTAATTGGGCAATGATGGGCCCCTACATGTATAGCAATTAATATCAGTCAAAGTAAGGTTGAAAGATGAAGCAAGGTTTGATTACCTCACAATTTCTTCAGTCTCACAAAATTTAAATAAATATTAATAAAATATACATGTACATAAAAAATCAATGGCAGATACTATTAATTCAATTGGGAATGAATTTATTTGCGAAGAAATTTGTTTTGAGAAGTACCTTTTATGAGCTGTCAGAAATGTCTTGCCTGTTTCCCATACTTTGTGGCTTTATGTTCAGTGCCTTTTTATTATGGCCAATTTGCAGGCAGAATTTTGGTCCCGTTTCTTTCTTCAAGAAGTATGTATTTTTCCGCTGTTTATGATGAAAAATTCCAATCTTCCAACTCAAGCAGATTCTTACAAGCTAAATTTGTAGATCCTGATGAGACACTGCTCCTGCTTGAACTCTCTCATCTGGGTCTACACTGTTTGCAAAATGAGGTTAATTTTAACTCATGAGGTAATGGGTTTAAGGACTACTGTAAACAGAGGTCCTGAGATAAGATACATATATTAAAATATTTTCAAGAATAACTTCTTTATTTCTCCACCTAACCCTATGTTGTGACCACTCTTTAGAATTGTGTCTTCGAGACGATTCTAAAGAGTGGTCACAACATAGGTTTTGGTGGAGAAATGACGATTTTAGTATTTGAATATGCACCGTTATCTGTTAGCTCTGTGTAAAGCTTTAAATGAATTGGAAATAATGTATTCCTCTATTTTCATTGCTACAACATTCTTTTTTCTCTCTCTATGGGACCTGTACCCCTTCTCCAAAAAGTGGAAGATATGAAGTGTAAGGCGTCCACATTCTTAGCAATATATGCGGCTTTGTCTGGAGTGGTTTTAACGTCTCCTTGTAATGATTTCCTCGCATCAGTGTACAATTGTTATTGACACATACAATAAAGAAGTATTACAGCATCCAGACATACTTTTATTTGCATTTTTCCTATGTACAAAATGGCCAAGAGTACAAAGTTTAAAGGGTGACCTTATATTTTTGATAGCTTGAGCGATTTAGGGCAATCACTCATTCGGGGTTCATTTTCAGTGAATATTTCTCATAAATTTCAGCATCTAGAATTTTCATATAGTGAATGAATCTTATGGCAGATTTAGGTCAAATACGCAATTATTATTTTTAGCCTCATGATGAATTAGTCGAGATAAAAAATGGGGTGTCAAGGTCATTACATAGAAACTGATGTTTTTCTTAACCCTTTTAACACCTTTCGAAATAGAGTAGACTGAGATCAGAGGGTTCCTGTGGGAGCCATCTGACAGGGTCTGCTCTGTTTATGATATACGGTAATAAAGATAATGATTCTACAGTTTCTGCCATTGCCAAAAATTCATATCGAGGGCTTGGTGCAAAACTATTCTAACTCCTTCACAAAGCACTCATTGCACTGATAATTAATATGCGCTGTTTGCACAGATAGCATGCAAGTATTGATTCTAACAAGTGCCATTTAACCCTTTCCTCAATAGGTTATTTTTAGATCCAGTCTCTTTGAATGAATCTACCCAAAGGAGCAATTACTAGAGAAAAGTAAAATTTTAAAATTTTGTAGTCTGAAACCATTGTGATAAATAGAGTATTTGCTCCTGTAAGACCTTTGTACTCTGTTTTCAAACTTTGAAAGGCGTAGTAAGGCACATTTATGGAGTAAAGGGTTAAAATCTAAGATTCAAAAAAAGAAATATTTCATATAAATCATATACCATTCTCAGAAATCATATTCCAAGTCAGATAGCACCTGAATGTCAACAGTGGGGAGGGTTTAACTCGTAACACGTCTGACAATCTGACCATATTCTTGAAGAGAAGTAAAAAAAAGAACAATATACAATGTACTAAGTTCTCAGAACTGAAGCAGAAAAAACTTTTGCTGATAATTATTTAGCATGCAAATAGTTAAATTTAACATTATCTCTGGTAATAAATGCAGCATACATCTTCCTAAAGAGAAAACGCTTCTTCTTTATTGGGCACTAAAATAACCCTTTCCCTGTTTGAACGTTCATGCATGAATTGATCACTTCATGAATATTCATTAATTTCATTTTTTATAAGGTTAACATCTAAAAGGGAAGTACTGGCATAGACAAAATTGCAGGATAATATATCTATATAATTTTATAAGCAAACAGAGCAGATCCTGATCAGACGGTTCCTGCAGAAGCCGGGTCTGATTTGGGTCTTAACTGTTTGTAAAGGCTTGAAAAGACACCTTTAACCCTTTCCCTCATATAAACGTGTTTTCACGCATTTGCAAACAGAGTAGACCCAGATCAGACGGCTCCTATAGGAGCCGTCTGATCAGGGTCTGCTCTGTTTGCCAATAGAATTTGATAGCTATGATTCTTAGCTTTCTAAAATGTCTACAATATTCCACCTTCTATATTTCTTTATACCTATTTTGTCAATGAATATTCAGTAGGTATTGAAATTTGGCCTAAATATAGAACAGGGAAAGGGTTAAACGCCTTTTCATGCATCTGCAAATAGAGTAGACCCAGTTCAAAGGGTTCTAGGAGCCGTCTGATCAAGGTCTGCTCTGTTTGCTAATGGAATTTAACACATCTGTTTCATTAGTTTCTAAAATGCCTACATTATAATGCTCCACCTCCTGCATCTCATTATAACTATTTTGGTCATGAATATTCAATAGGGTGTCGGAATTGGGAATAAAATTAATATAGAACTGGGAAAGGGTTAATGAAATTCCAGGGGTTAACACAAGATTAATTGTGAAGCAGCTTAGGTGTCTTAACACTTTCGATGCTGAGGTCCATCACAGTTAGACAATAAAGTCTACTCGATGTAAGAGACTTACTTTGAATGACAAACAGTACTGACCCTAATCTGATGGCTCATAGCAGAGCACTGAGGCTGACCTGGATCTGCACTTACATTCTTTCCCCAATTCAAAGAGTTACGGTATTTTGCACATTGTCTAACTTTTGAAATCTGCATTATTCAGTAGAGAATTGAGTTTACCAAAGATCAAGTGGTCATCCAGAGCTCCAGATAAGATCCATAAATTAAAACATTTTCAAGAATAACTTCTTTATTTCTCCATCAAACCCTATTTTGTGACCATTCATAAATGTGGATTGGCAGAGAATTTTAACCCTTCTCTTGCTTTAAAATACATTTCTCCTTCTTTACCCATCCCCTGTTGTACAATTACATATAATCTTTACTGTGTACACATATTTCACTGTGCAATCACTGCAGCGGAGTGCACTGGTTGCACACTCAACTTGTAAATAGTACAGACCCTGATGAGACAGCTCCTGTAGGAGCTGTCTCATCTGGGTCTTCACTATTTACAGGTAGGTATATTGACGCGAATAGCAAGCGAAGGGTTAACCCTTTCCTAGTTGAATATTCACAAATGAGAAACGGAGCAACAGATTAATATGCATACTCCGATGTTTACGTAAATCGTCATTTCTCCGCCAAACCCTATATTGTGACCACAGCTGAGGTCACACCATTGGGTTTGGTAGAAATAAAGAAGTGATTCTTGTAAATATTTTAATGAACACATCTTATCTGGACTTCTGAAGAAATAATGACCATTATCTTGTCCATAATAGTGTGCTAAATAAACATCCAGGGATGGCAATTATTTGATGAAGAAGATCATTCCTAAATCAACAAATAGTCAAACTGGATTGATGTTGAATGACCGTTAATTGTTTTATCTTGCTGTTAGAAAATTTGTCACCTCAAACTTGCCTGTGCTACATTTTTTATACATTTTCCAGTT
Organism: Azorinus chamasolen; assembly: GCA_963576725.1. Lineage (NCBI taxonomy): Eukaryota > Metazoa > Mollusca > Bivalvia > Cardiida > Solecurtidae > Azorinus > Azorinus chamasolen. The sequence goes on along the minus strand of OY755246.1, from coordinate 52,563,757 downwards.
TCTTTTGTGATTATAGATAGATAGCTAATTGTTTGAATTCTCATGATCATGCCTAGTTATTTTGGGTCTCATTTGGATCCAAACTGTTGACATATATAGCTCAAGTATAGCAATTAGCAGGAGGGAATGGTTAACTGCTGAAAATGATTGATTTTAGTTGCAGTCCTCATTTTAGTCCCAGATAATTTGATTTGTATTAGAAATAATGAAGTGTTTTGATATCATCTGTCTGAAATTGGATTAATTGGCACATAAAGTCAGTCAATATAAGAGGGTTTAACCTTTTGTCTGTTGAATATTCAATTAAGAAGTTATGTCATGAATATTTAGTAACTGAATGTTTTTTGCATGGTTATGATTTACCCAAAAGGAGCTGTTACTAGAGAAAATTTTCATTCTGTAGTTTGAAACCATTGTGATAAATAGAGCATTTGATCCTGTAGGAGCAAATGCTCTTTTTATCACAATGGTTTCAAGAAGTCATTATTACGGAGGCGTATTAATGGAGGAATTTTAGGGTTAAAGCTTTTGTGAAACTATAGACCAATTTTCAAACAGTTTGGATCCTGATGAGATGCCAAGTAACTCAATGCCTCAACAGGATCCAAGCTGTTTGCAAATAATGGTTTGGTCACAATCTTTGTTTTAACCCTTTTCCTCATACAAACACCTTTTCACGCATTTGCAAACAGAGTAGACCCAGATCAGAGGGCTCCTATAGGAGCCGTCTGATCAGGGTCTGCTCTGTTTGCTTTTGATGTGATATAGATCTGATGCCACACTTTTTGTCAAAGCAAAAAAATCCCGTATAGAGTTTATATTCTAAGAAGTGAGCTAATAAATATTCATTTCGTCATTATTTCTGATAGGAATACAGAACTGGGAATTTGGGTTAAGGGTTGACTGGTTTGTTCAAACTGTAGACCCAGATCAGAGGGATCCTAGGATGCCCTATGACCAGGATCTACACTATGTGTCATTGGAAATCTTTCATTTATAATGCCTACATACCGAATAAACTCTATAAATATACTGTGGTGAAGAAATATGGATCATTCCAACTTCAGTGAGTTAAGTTTACCAGAAATAAGTCCTGTCAAGGGATAGCAAACAAGCAAGTAATTTGGAATGTGACAAGGAAGTGTTGATCAAGGAATTCTCTCGACAGACTGGAAATTTCAACAAGATTTGCATTATTTGACTTCTCTTATTTTTACATATTCGGAAGCTGCTTGCTTCATCCTTTGAAATGCGGCATTGCAAATCCAATGATGTGTATAGAGTTTAACAGTAGAGATCATTTAGTATGAAAAGAATTCTTAAACCTTTCCTCCATGAATATTTATGCAAGATATAATGACGTCATTGATATTAATTAGACTAATGTTTATAATAGCACATGGACAAAGAACATTTTTGCCTTGGCAGAAACTGTAGAATCATATCTATATTATATCATATTAGCACACAGAGCAGACCCTGATCAGACAGCTCCTATAGGAGCTGTCTGATCTGGGTCTACTCTGTGTTGAAAGGTGTATTTATGGAATAAAGGGATAAAACAGTAACTGAAATATATAATTTGGCCATCAGAGGGCTCACATAAGTGTCCTCTGATCTATAATCTGTACTGTTTTTTCACATGCCTTTGAAATAATTTTGTACCAAACTGTACAATTAAACTTACAGTATGCAATTATATAGACAGGATTCTATAGTTTCTGTTTTAACCCTTTCCTCCATAAATACGCATTTCTATGCCCTGTAAAAGTGATTTCTTTTAAACCATTGTGATAAATAGAGCATTTACTCCATAGGAGCAAATGCTCTATTTATCACAATGGTTTCTAAACTACACAATTCTAAAATGTTACTTTTCTCTAGTAAATTCTCCTTTTCGGTAGATTTATTCAAAGTGGTTGGATCTAAAAATAGCCTATGAGGGAATGGGTTAATATGCTATTTAAAAAATGTCATGTCATCATTTCTCATATGAATATTCATAGAGTAGAGGGTTAATGGATTATATGTCAAATAAATCAGCAACACATCAGAATCCAAACTGTTTAATTTTGACTCCTCAAACACTTCTTGGAAAGGAAAAAGATATTTTACTTTGAGAATAGATTAAGCAGATACTGGGGTTTGTTTCTGACTTCAGACAAACATTACTTAGTATTCCAAAGTATAATTTCCATATGTGGTATAATAACAATTAAGATATTTTTATGGAATGGTTTTCTCTGGAAGTATTGGTTTTAGAGCAAGGTTTAATTATGAATGATAGAAAATTTACTTAGTAATTACTGAGTTAATGGCGGCACTGACAGCTACATGATTGTCTTCAACCCTTATGAGGCTGACTTTTCAATTAATGGACTATTTCAAAATTCAAACTGGTCAAAGCCTATAATGGTGAATATTTTGGTGATTTTTCTAAAGAATGGTATTACATGAAAGAAAGGTGTTACATGACAAACAGTGCAGACTCTAGGAGCCCTCTCATCAGGGTCTACACTGTTTGCATAGGACATTAGTGACTCATCATCATGCCCTGCACAGTAAGGGTTAAATTGAATCATAAGGCTGTGCAATGATTTCAGAGTAAATGATTGCTGTATGCACAGCTTTGCCCTGTCAAGACTTATTAGTCTAAATATTCAAAGTGGGCTGGCCCATCAATGTTTAACGGTAGAGGCCATTCAATATGGAAGGATATAATTTTGTAAGACAATTTTACATGACAAACAGTGCAGATACAGGTCAGAGGTTGCGCCCTCTGAACTTGGTCCCCACTGTTTGCAAATGTCAGTACACATTGTTTCCGGCATTCAGAGGGTTAATGACGAGTTCCAAATGCAAATCTATGCTTGTTTGTAGAAGTACAATCTTTGTTTGCATAATTTGTGGACAATTCAATAAATTCCCACTTAGTCAATACAGGTATCAGTGATTCCATTGTTTTGCCTTTAACACACTCAGAGCAATTTGTAGTCCCAGTGAAAATGTGTTTTTCAGGGCTTTATTGCTATTTTCATTGCTTTTCAAATTGCTTCAAAGTGTCAGATGTATTAATTTGGCTTCTGATTAGATGCTCAGATTTTCATCTGGATCTACACTGATTATAAATGCTATTGCAGGTTTGACCATGGACTGAGTGGGGGTTAAAGATACGACTGATGAAATCAGTTACAACAATAATGTTGCTATGTATCAGTTAACCCTTTCCTCCATAAATGTGCCTTTAATTCTTAGTAATGCCTCTGTAAAAATAACCTATTGAAACCATTGTGATAAATAGAGCATTTGCTCCTGTAGGAGCAAATGCTCTATTTATCACATGGTTTCAAATTACAAAATTCTAAATTTTTCCTTTTCTCTAGTTAATGCTCCTTTTCGGTAGATTTATTCAAAGTGGTTGGATTTAAAAAAAAGCCTATAAGGGAAAGCCTGGTTAGCTCTTTCAATGCTGAATTTTCAGAGTGAATTGGCCTGTCAGTGTTTAACCTTTTACTCCATGAATACTAAGTCTTGATCTTGTGAATATTAATTAGATTGTTATAATAGCAGATTGACACGAGAAGTTTTGGTCATGACAGAAACTGTATAATCATATCTGTATTATACCGTAAGCAAAAAGAGCAGACCCTGATCAGACGGCTCCTATAGGAGCCGTCTGATCTGGGTCTACTCTGTTTGCAAAAACATAGAAAGACACATATATATGGAGTAAGGAGTTAAGCATGCTAAGAGTTGCAGTTCATAACATGCATTGCTGAGTCTGGTTTGTGAGAATGACATCAGCAGGAAGCGCTCGTTTACAATTTGCTATTTTTTGCAAATGTTCCAACTAGAACAAGTTCTTGAAATTTACGATGGAATGTTATAGGTATTTGTTTTGGCAACTGTCGGCTTTCTGCATCATTGTTAAAACAAGAAAGTACAAATATGTCAAAGCATCTCTCTCAGCAAACATAGAACTGTAGGCTCAGTCAAAAGATTTTGAACTGGCTTATGATGAGATCAGCATTGTTACACTTTGGTTTTAACCTTTTTCCCTGTTGAATATTCGTGTAAAAATTAATGACATCATTAATATTGATCAGAGATTAAATTTTATTTTTTGCATACAAATCCAAGATATTTTAGCCATGATAGGAAGTGTAGAATCAGATCTTTTTTATTGCATAAGTAAACCGAACAGATCTTGATCAAATGGCTTCTGCAGGAGCGGCCTGATCTGGGTCTACTCCGTTTGAAAAAGGCATTAAAAATATGAGGGAAAGGGTTAAGATACGTATTTACACATTTGTAATCAGAGTTAAGGCCATGATTACATGTGTTGCTCCTATTTGATCAGGGTCTGCTCTGTTTGTAGGAATAATATACAAATGCAGATCTGAATCGTAGAATTGTTTCTGCTTGGCAAAAATTAGACAAAAAATATTAACTGTCAATTACATTTATCTTTTCAGAACTATGATACAAGTGAGTCCAAAATCAGGAGAGAGTTCGAGATGTACGGCCCCATCAGAAAGGTAAGCAACGATAGCATTACAGTAAACCCTCTCTATAATGACCACTAAATTACATCAAGTATTTTGTGTTAAAGGCAGGTGGTTGCTTAAAGCAAGGTGAAAGTAAAACAGAGCGCTTCTACTTTCACCTTGCTTTAAGCAACCACCTGTCCTAGATACCAACTAATTAACACAATTTAGTGGTCGTTATAGAGAGGTTTTACTGTATTTTAGAACTGGCCACTCATTGGATAAACATGGAAGTCTTTAACCCTTTACTCCATGAATATTCATAAAAAAAACCCACCATAATGACATCATGAATATTGATTAGCTGCATTTTATAATGGCATATTTATGTACATAGGATGTTTAGGGACTGGTAAGAAATGTAGAGTCAGATCTATTATAATTTCATAGCAAACAGAGCAGACCCTGATTGGACAGTGCTTTAGGAGCTGTCTGATCTGAATCTACTCTGCAAAGGCATAGAAAAGTGTAGTTATAGAGTAAAGGGTTAATACAAACACTTTTCCATGTCTTTGCAAACAGAGTAAACCATGATTAGACAGCAGCTCGTGTAGGCAGCGTCTGGTCAGGGTCTGCACTGTTTACTTGTATGTAACTAATCTCTGCTGTTTGTCATGTGTAAATATTCATAAAATAAAGAGTTAAATCTTACTCTGATATACACATTATCTACACCTTTGCAAACAGAGTAGACCCAGATCAGATGGCTCCTGTATGAGCTATCTAATCAGGGTCTGCTCTGTTTGCTTTTGACATAGATCTAATTTTACGGTTTGTATCTGTGCCTAAATGTCCTTTGTTCATAATTATGACATTATAAAACTAGTCTTATTAATATTCATAATGTTATTATTTCTTACATGATTATTCAATGTGAAACCATTGTGATAAATAGAGCATGTGCTCCTGTAGGAGCACGTGCCCTATTTATCACAATTGTTTCAAACTACAAAATTCTAAAAAAGAATCCTTTTCTCTAGTTAATGCTCCTTTTCGGTAGATTTATTCAAAAAGGTTGTATCTAAAAATAGCCTATGATCATGAGGTAATGGGTTAAAAGGGTTAAAGGCAATATGAGTGCCCACTTTAGATAGGCTTAGCTGTGTTGTAACACCCAACATATTGAGACACCTAAAGTCCCCCTCTCAACAGGTATGTAAGTTGAAAAAAAAAAATGAGCACGGTTTTCATCAATTTATAAATTATACTCCCTCATATTGTTGCCATTTTACGCTAAAAGTTACTTTTAAAGCATTTGCTTTTATGGGGCAAATGCTCTATTTATCACAATGGTTTCAAAACTACACAATTCTAAAAAAAAAAAATCGTTTTCTTTAGTAAATACTCCTTTTCGGTAGATTTAAAGAGGTTGGATCTAAAAATAGTCTATGAGGGAATGGGTACTCAATAAAAATGTATTTTAATGCCATTGCAAACACAGTAGATCCAGAGTTTGCAAAAGCATGAAAAGTGAAATGGACCGCATTGATGAGGGCAGTTTCGTTGAACAAAGTTGAGAAGGGGATTTCTCCTCCTTTTGTTACCAAACATTTTGTAATAAAGGGTCATAATGAAGTGGAATCAAGAAAGCAAACAGAACACTCGGCAGATTTTGTCACGTCTGTAAATTGACTTTTATTCGGCAGCTCAATCATTTGCATTACATTGTACTGGGAATGGAGTTTGTCTTTTGCTTGGGTGTTATTAGATTAGTGGCTTTGTGGGGATCATTTGCATGGTGAAGCATGGCCAAACATATAAATCAGCCCTCCCTGTTAATGTGCCCATGCCTTCGAAATGTAAATGCCTTGGTTTGATTACAATTTTACATGTGTAAATGTGGCGATGAATCCCCAGAAATAACCTCTTATCTTGTTTTATCGATGTCAGTTGTCCAACGATGTGCTCATGTACTCTTGTCAGTAAATTATGGAACGGAAAATTGGTTCTTCCCTGTGTAAAGTCTATGATTTAAGATACTCCATTTACATAAGTAGTTTGACAAACTGCGGCAAGTAAGTGCAGACCCAGATCAAGTGGTTCCTGAAAAGAACTTTGAACAGGGGTCTACACTGTTTGCTGCTATGGCATTTATATTTACAATTATTTGGGGTTCAGGGGGTTGCTGAATTATTTTCATGACATTTTATTTTAGCAGAATACAAGTCATTATTCCATATCTTTTATTGTCCCTTCTGACTTGTCCATCTGGTTATCTTTTGCTATCACTCCCTACTTCTCTCTCTCTCTCTCTCTCTCTCTCTCTCTCTCTCTCTCTCATTCTCTCTCTGTCTGTCTCTCTATTTCCTATCTCTCTATCTGTGTGTGTGTCTCTTGCTATCTTTCCTTCTTTCTTCCTTTGGAAGCTTGATTGATATATCCACTCAGTTACCACCTAGAGAGCATTGGCAAGTACCTTGTTATATACTCATACATTATATTATCCAGTCTGTACCAAACTCACTGAAATTTAACAGACCATCTACAGCTGGTGATTAAATACACACCAGAACAGAAGCCACCATTTGTAATTTGATCAGCTGGCTTGATATCTTTGGAATTATTTGTTGAAAAGAGAAGTTCGATCAATTTTGAATACTCTAGGGAGAGATATCCAACAGCAAGCCTACTGAGGGAATACCACTTTTGAAAGCATATGAGCCAAGTCAAGTGGGAAGATACCATTAAACTTGTTAGCTATTATATACCCCCACAGACCAGCTGCCATGTTAGACTGCTGCATCTGACCAAGGTTGTAATATTTGTTTGTAGATAGCTTTTTGAAAGAAATAGAATTTTGAAAAATTGTTGTTATATCTTTAGACCCAACCTCTTTCAATAAATCTACTGAATGGGAACATTTACTAGAAAAAAGGAACATTTTTGAGCTGTATTGTTTTGAAACCATTGTAATAAGTAGAGAATTTGTTCCTATAATTATGGAGCAGATGCTCTATTTATCACAATGGTTTCAACAAGTGATTTTTACAGAGGCTTCAAAAGGCATCAATATGAGAGAATAGGTTAATGTTGTTGGAGTATTTAACCCATTACCTCATAGGCTATTTTTAGATCCAACCACTTTGAATAAATCTACGGAAAATCAGCATTGACTAGAGAAAAGAACAATTTTAGAATTCTGTAGTTTGAAACCATTGAATTTGTGATAATAGAGCATTTACTCCTATAGGAGCAAATGCTCTTATTTATCACAATGGTTTCAAACTACAAAATTCTAAAAAAATTCCTTTTCTCTAGTTAATGCTCCTTTTTGGTAGATTTATTCAAAGAGGTTGGATCTAAAAATAGCCTATAAGGGAATGGGTTAACTCCATAAATATGCCTTTGCAAACAGAGAAGACCCAAATCAAACAAGCTCCTGTAGCTGTACTCTGATTGCTTTTGATGTAATATAGATCTGATTCTACAGTTTCTGTCATGGCCAAAAGTTCCTGATTTTATATTCAAGAATAACATTAATAATATTCTGATTAATATTCATAATGTTATTATTTCTTTCATGAATATTCATGGGGTTAAATGTTCTGACTAGTTCACAAAAGTCGTGAGGAATATTCACATAGTAAAACTAAGGCAGCAAGCAGCAGTTAACATTGCACAGCTATGTATGTATGAAGCATTGCTATCAGGAGAAGCCATCAGCATCAGATAGCAAATGATTAGCTCTTCCCTCTCAGTTACTTGTCATCTGCAGAAATTTGTTCCCTGCTTTATACAGAGGTCCAGGTAAGATGCCTTAATTTTAACATTTTCAAGAATTATAGCTCCTTTAAGTTTATTTCTCCACCAAACCCTATATTGTGACCACTCTTTAGAATCGCCTCTTTGAGACGATTCTAAAGAGTGGTCACAGTATAGGGTTTGGTGGAGAAATGACGATTTTAGTATTTGGGTTCGCACCTTTATCTGTTACTAAGCTCTGTTATATCTGTACAGATACATTGTCAATCTCTTTCCAAGATCATGGCAAGTAAGTAGCAAACACTTTAATCCTTTTCCCTGAAAAAAGACGACATGGCATCTTTGCAAACAGAGTAGTCCCAGATCAGACAGCTCCTGTAGGAGCTGTCTGATCAGGGACTGCTCTGTTTGCAAATGGAATAATACAGATATGATTCTGACATTTCTGTCGCTGCCAAAAATTTCATTGATGTGTAATTATAAAATTCAGACAATGAATATTCATGAAGTAATAAATTCTGAAATTAATATTCATGAGGGGGAAGATTAATACCAGATGAGTTGCTTATTTACCAGGCCTCAACTATAAGCAGGTGTGATTGAAAAAATGTTTGTCCTTTGAATGTTGGAACTACAAGTAAACGGACATTTGCAAACATTGTAGATTCAATTATTAAAAGGCTCCCTGAGAAGCTCCCTGATAAAGGTCTGCTTTACTTTATCATTTTAAATTTTGTTCTTAAAGTATTACCTTTCGTTAATGATTAGACTAAAGCTTCGACCATTGATGGATCACCTCACATTCTAATGGGTCAGCGCTGGATTTCTAGAGTGGAATAGCCAATCAGTGATAACTATAGTATAGCTTCCAATTAGTATGAAAGTCTGAAACTTGATAGAGGATTTGGATGATAAACAGTGCAGACCCAGATCAGAGGGCTCCTCCAGGAGCCCTCTGATCTGGGTCTACACTGTTTACAAATGACAGCACATGCATGACCTGCATTCAAAAGGTTAAGAGTGAGACTTGTCTCGGCATACTTCTCTTTGATTCCACTCATTGTCAGACCTCCTTATCTCTCCTCCACTACTTGCCAGATAGGTGAGAAAGGTATTGGCATTTTTTGTATATATGAACATATTGTGCCTCTGGTATTGAACCTTTGACCCAATCGGGCTCTATTGCTGTCTACAGAGTGAAAAAAAATCCCATCAACAGTCACTGGAAAGAAGTCAAATGTTGTTTCTTTAACCCTTCCCTCTATAATATATGCCTTTAAAAAAGTATTTGCAAACAGAGTGATCTGCTGTCAGATCAGGGTCTGATCTGTTTGTTCATAAATCATGAAAATATAGGTATTATTCTACAGTTTTGTTTTGTTTTTGTTGTGGTGCCGTAAAACCCAACTCAATCAGTCATTCAATTGTTTATGAAAATATATAGGTATTAATATTCTACAGTTTCTGCCATGACCAAATATTCCTGTGTTCTGATGTGCCATTATAAAAAATATAATTAATTCTCATGATGTCATTATTATTACATGAATATTCATGGAGTAAAGGGTTAATTAATATATAGAAAGGGGAGGCAGTATTAATTATTCAGCAGTATAAGGGCTAATACTCTAGAGGGTTGTGACATTCTATGTTACAGGATCTCCAGAATACCCAGGCAAATGAATCATGTTCATGTTGGTCCAGAAGTGCGTCTTTCATCCCCTAATGCAGGAAAACAAGTTGACAGTTGCAGGAAAAATTTAGTGTTAATTTAAACCTAATCAATCAAACTTCTCCCAGACAGATTCTACTTGTTAACTGGATGGGGCAATTCTCCCTGCTGGCAGACTGGATTTCACGATTTATCATGCAGAATGTCATGTTGATCCAGTACTTTGTAATAACTAAATAGCTTGAGCTCTCGAGCATCTGTAAACCAATGGCGTACTCAATAGCATCTTGATGGGGTTACAGATTATTTACTCCTTAGCATATGAGTTTTAATCCTTTCCTAATGTTCTATATTTATTCCAGATTTCAATACCTACTGAATATTCATGAACAAAATAATTATAATGAAACATGGGAGGTGGAATATTGTAACCATATTTATTTTTAGAAACAGATTTATCAATCCATAAGCAAACAGAGCAAACCTTTGTCAAAAGGCTCTTTAACTTACAAGAGCTGTCTGATCTGGGTCTACTCTGTTTGCAGTTGCATCAATACACATTTATATGAAGGATAGGGTTAATCCTTTGAATGCAGGAAGATGCATCATTGTTTGAATTAACACAATTGTGTATTTTTTATTCTTGCCCACTATTCTTTTTATCATTTTTATGTCCCCGCCTTTAGGCGACGGGAGCATTAAGTTTTACCCTTGTCCGTCCTGTACGTCCGTCCTCAAAATCTTTCGTCAAAGATTTCTTGGCTTGTGTAAGCTGGAATGATTTGATATTTGGTCTGAAGCATAATCATAGTGAGTTGTACCGTGTCTCCCCTTTTCAGGTCTGTCATTCATCTACTTCCTGTTTGCCAGCGGGGACATTCGTGTCCCATGGACACATTTTCTTTTATTTTATAGACCTTCTATAGTTACTGTAAATTTGTTCTTGAGCACCATAATGTTTTCTTTAATACCATGATATATATTTGGCTTGTTTGTTGTTATAACCCATTCCCTCATACTGATGCCTTTTGGAGCGAGTCTGTAAAAGTCACTTTTTGAAATCATTGTGATAAATAGCGCATTTGCTCCTATGGAGCCAAATGCTCTAAATTTTATCACATTGATTCCAAAACTATTCAATTCTAAAAAATTGCCTTTTCTCTAGTAAATGATCATTTTCTGTAGATTTATTCAAAGGTGTCTAAAAATAGCCTATGAGGGAATTGATTAAGCACTTCTGTGGTTACTTTTGACCACCACTGTAAACTGTTTACTTTTGAGCACCTGATTATATGTGGTTTACTCTTGACTATTAGATTTTGCTCTTTAGCACTATTGTTTACGGACTCATTTGTGAGCTCTAATATAACTGTCAATAGATCTGAAAGTTGTGCTATGTTAACTGACTCATTTGTGAGCTCTAATATAACTGTCAATAGATCTGACCCTATGAAATGCAGGACACACATGCATTGACATTTGCAAACGGTGTAGACCCAGATCAGAGGGCTCCTAGAGGAGCCCTCTGATCAGGGTCTGCACTGTTTGTCATTCAAAGTAATCTAGCAAGCCTTTTGTAGTCTGAGGGTATTCTATAGTTAAACACTGATGGGCTATTCCATTCTAAAACATCAGCATTGAAAGGGTTAGAGTAAAAATTTAATTATTCCTGGGATTCTATTGAGGCTTTACAACCCAGGAATATTCAGATAAAACGTTTTCTCCTTTTGTTTTCCAAGTACAGTAAAACCCCGCAAATGCGACCACCTAAAAGAGGTATAAATCTGGGTGCTAGATGCAGGTGGTAGCTTAATGCAGGACAAAAGTATGCAGAAAGCTCCTAGAGGAGCTTTCTGCATTTCTTTTGTCCTGCATTAAGCTACCACCTGCTTATAAAGACATCCATGTTTATTCATTAAGTGGTCGCATTAGCGGAGTTCTACTGTACTTGTTCCCATTAGAGTTGGTGCCATTACCATTTGAAACAAGACGATTTTAGCAACAATTAGTATTGCCTTTACTCCATATTGTCCATGATTGATGCCCCATCAGGAATATGATCTACAAATGTGTTGGCTTAATACCACTAGGGGATAAGTGTCTGAGAAAACGACAAAACATCGTCCAAGCATTTCCTACCTCGGTTGTTTGTATATCGATGTATTTAGGTGAAGAATTGATAACATTGGGTTTTGGAAATAAGGCGCCAATCTTACTACTACATCAACTGATCATTAGAGTTCTACATGAAGGAATTATTACATCATTATTAAATTCCATAAATACACCTTCAATCTATGCATTTGCAAACAGAATTGACCCAGATTAGATGGTCCCTGTAGAAAAGACATTGGATCTAAAAATAGCCTGTGAGGGAGCGGGTTAATTTACGCATCTTATCTGGACCACAGTAATGAGTACCAAAAGCAAAACGAGGGCTTGGTGCAAAACTATTCTAACTCCTTCACTAAAGTGAAGGAGTTAGAATAGTTTTCCACCAAGCCCTCGAAAAGAAATAAGGCTATTTTAGATAGATATATCAATATTCCTATATACAGCTCTGTTCATGGAATAATTATGTAATGATGAGAAGATGATACTACATTATGGTTGGTTATTGTTGCTTCCTTTGCACTGTCTGTGAGATCTATTCTTAGTCTGTATAAAAACCAGAGAGGATGAAAACTGGTAAAATTAAAACAGTTTTCTTTTAATCCATAATTATGCCTTTGAACACCTTTGAAAACAGGGAAGACCAAGATCAGACAGGAGCGGTCCGTTGATGGGACTGCTCTGTTTGCTCATGGAATTATATAGATCTGATTGAGATTCTACAGTTTCTACCAATATAAAACATCCAGTATACATATGCCTTTATAATAATTAAGCTTATATAAATATTCATAATATCATTATTTTTAGCTTGAATATTCAACGGGGAAATTGGGTAAAGTCTTTGAATGCAGCAATCAAAATAGCTTGCATTTTCATTCTATATACAGTAAAACCTCTCTAAGTCAGAACTCTAGTTTGTTAGGTGGCTGCTTAATGCAGGGTGAAAGTCATGCATGCTTTAAGTTTAGCCCTATGAATGCTGAATGGTCCATCACTGTTTAGCAATAAAGTTCTTTGAGTATAAATATGTATAATTTGCAAGAGGCAGAGCATAAATTCAACTTTTTTGAAGCATTACTTCTTTATTTCTCCATCAAACGTTATGTTGTGACCACTCTTTTAGAATCGTCTCTTTGAGACGATTCTAAAGAGTGGTCACAACATAGTGTTTGATGGAGAAATGATGATTTTAGTATAATCTGAGTATGCACACTTATCTGTTGCTCTGAAGAGGTTTTGAATAAGTGCAGACCCTGATCAATTTCTAGGACTCCTATAGCTAGAAGCCCTTTCTACTCTGTTTTCAAATGACAGTACAGTAAAACTTCTCTAAACGAGATGTTCAATTTAGTATTAATATCAGTCTTGGAGATAGATGGCAACTTAATGCAGGATGAAAATCATGCAGAAAGCTCCTAGAGGAGCTTTCTGCATGACTTTCACCCTGCATTAAGCAGCCAGCTGCCTAAAAGTATCTACATTTTTTCTCTACTATAGTATTCTGGCTTAGAGGGGCCTTGCTGTACATCCATGTCTTGCATTCAAATGGTTAAACACACCTCAGAGACCAGCCTGTTATCACAGAGCAGCGATCAGTCTCAATCTTCTTTGACATTTCAAACTCTTTCTTGGATTGGTGTAATTTCAGAATTAATAGGTTTGGAAAACAGCAGACAATTCCAGTATGAAAGTTCAGCATTTCTGAATGTATCAGACGATTTCTGACCAATAGGTCCCCATTACTAATAGGGTATTCTTCCTAATAAACACCCCCCCCCCCCTCTAAGAATTCCCTCACTCTTATAAATGTCCCCTTACTTCTGGAGGAAAACTAATGATCAATAAATCAACTAACACCATAATTTATATACATGTAATAACCATTAAATAAAGAAATATAGGATTTTCTCCAAATTGAGGATATTTTTTTCCAAATACAAGTGGTAGCTTAATGCACACTGAAAGCAATGCATAAAGCTCCCATGGGAGCTTTCTGCATTGTTTTCATTCTGCATTGAGCAACCACCTCACCTGTGTAAAAAATGCAAGAAGGTACTTTTAAAAAATGTAGCATGTTTATTTAACTCATTACCTCATAAGCTATTTTTAGATACCTCTTTGAATAAATCTACCGAAAAGGAGCATTAACTAGAGAAAATGAAAATTTTAGAATGTTGTAGTTTGAAACCATTGTGATAAATAGAGCATTTGCTCCTATAGGAGCAAATGCTCTATTTATCACAATGGTTTCACAAAGTGACTTCTACAGAGTCGTCAAAAGTCGTCAATATGAGGGAACGGGTTAAGAGAGGATAATGTAAAAACAGAAATAAAAGGGAGAAAGGTTCATGGTAACAGAGGTCCAGATAAGATGTGTGAATTTAAACATTTTCAAGAATAGCTCTTTAATTTCTCCACCAAACTCCGTATACTGTGACCAAAGAATCTGTATAGAGTTTGGTGGAGAAATGACGATTTTAGTGTTTGGGTATGTACCTTTATCTGTAGCTAAGGGTTCAATAGAGAAATGAAGATTTCAGTATTTTGGTATGCACCTTTATCTGTAGCTCTGGGTATATCGCCTATAGGAGCAAATGCTGTATTTATCACAATGGTGTCAAACTACAAAATTCTAAAAAATTTCCTTTTTTCTAGTTAATGCTCCTTTTCGGTAGATTTATTCAAAGTGGTTGGATCTAAAAATAGCCTGTGAGGGAATGGGTTAAATTATTAGGCTAGGGTCTTCATCGTTTGCAAGAGATTTCCTATAATCTCTACCGTTATGTGAAAAGTTAACAAGATTAAAGCTTTCCATTTTCTGTCTGGCAGTAACTGTTACTAAGCTGTGTTTTGTTCAGTGATTTACGGTTAGTTAATGAAACATAAATTTACTTGGAAACATTTTCTGAGGACATTTGTCGCAAGACTGCCTGATGATATTCAGTAATAATGCTTGATTCTTTGTTTTCTGCCCTGATATTTGTGGTCCTGTTTCAAGGGTTCACTTAACCCTTTCCTCCATAAATACGCCTTTCTATGCCCCTGTAAAAGTCACTTTTTGAAACCATTGTGATAAATAAAGCATTTTGCTCCATAGGAGCAAAATTTAATGCTTTTTTTTTCACAATGGTTTCAAAACTACACTATTCTAAAATTGTCCTTTTCTCTAGTAAATGCTTCTTTTTGGTATAGATTCATTCAAAGAGGCCCATTGGATCTAAGAATAGACTATGAGGTAATGGGTTAAGTTCTTTCCCTCATATGAAAACTGTTTCATGGCTTTGCAAACAGAGTAGACCCAGATCAGCCGACTCCTGTACGAGTTGTCTGATCAGGGCTTATTGTTTTATAATAGTATTTACCAATACCAAAAATTCCTCTGTAAAAACATTATGCCTGTAAGATCTTGCTCAACAGTTTGTACCAATACCAAAATTTAATCCTTTCCTCCATAAAGACGCCTTTCTACGCCTCAGTAAAGTCACTTTATGAAACCATTGTGATAAATAGAGCATTTGCTCCTATAGGAGCAAATGCTCTATTTTAACACAATGGTTTCAAAACTACACAATTCTAAACTTTTCCTTTTCTCTAGTAAATGCTCCTTTTCGGTAGATTGATTCAAAGAGGTTGTGTCTAAAAATAGCCTATGAAGGAAAGGGTTAATAATTATGTACACAAAAGTTCAGTCAGTTAACAAATATTTATGATATCATTATTTAGTTGCATAAACATTCTTGAGGGGAACCGTTATTGCAAAACAAAAGGGATGCAGAAAGCTTTTAGCTCCTAAACCCTAGAATTAAGACTTATTTTGGTGGTCCCAGTAGACTGGTTTTACTGCTCTGCATATTATACTGAAGAGAATCAGACTGTCTGATCCCACTGTAGGAGCCTGATCAGGGTCTGCTCTTTTTGCTGATGAAAGTTTATAGATCTGTTTCTTTAGTTTCTAAAATGGCTAAAAAGTTCCACCTTCCATATTCCATTATTTATAACTATTTTCATAAAAAGAAGCAACTCTCAAATTGCTTCAAATCTTGTGTCTCAAGTAGCAGACCCCCAAAGTTAGGGTTTGCTTCACTTTTCAATTACGTCACCAGTAGTTAAAAGTAAAAGTCACTGTTGAAACCATTGTATTATAAATAGAGCATTTGCTCCTATAGGAGCAAATGCTCTATTTATCACAATGGTTTCAAATTACAAAATTCTAAATATTCCCTTTTCTCTAGTTAATGCTCCTTTCGGGTAGATTTATTCAAGGAGGTTGGATCTAAAATAGCCTATGGAGGAAAGGGTTAAGTGATCTGAATATCAGTTTGGATATAGATCTGATTCTATAGGTTTTGTCCAAGCAATAAAAAATCCTTGAAAATCTTACATCATAAAAATACAGCTAATATATATTCATGATGTCATTATTTCTGACATAAATATTGAACTGGGAAAGGGTTAACAATCCTTTACTCCATGAATACTCTTGTAAGAAATGATGACATCATGAATATTAATTAGATTAATTGTTATAATAGCACATGGACACGGGAAGTTTTGGCCATGGCGGAAACTATAGAATAATATCTATATTACACCATAAGCAAACAGAGCAGACCCTGATCAGACGGCTCCTATAGGAGCCGTCTGATCTGAGTCTACTCTGTTTGCAAAGGCATAGAAAGGCGTATTTTTTTAAAGTGGCCCATGAACACGGGACATTTTAATTGGTGCAGGAGCTGTACAATCAGATCTATATAATTCCATAAGCAAACAGGAAACACTGCAACTAATATGATGTATTTGGCAATGAAGCAAGTAATGAAAACATAACTCTGATAGACTTTAATTCCTGTTTTGCTAGAGTTGCATTCCTTGTTTTGGAGTTGCCTATTGTTACATATTCCACCCATTTGTGTTGGTTATCCTTTTGTAATGGAACATACTATCAACAAAGGCAAACAATATAGACCCAGACCAGTGAGCCTTTGAACGAACTTCCTGATCAAAGTGTGATGTTTACTTCATATATCACGTGCAGTAAAAATGCTAGTAGGAGCAACAACCGTACGTTTCTTGGATTAAATGCAGACTCAGATCAAACAGCTCTTAACCCTTTCCTCCATAAGTACGCCTTTCTACGCTTCTGTAATAACCACTTCTTGAAACCATTGTGATAAATGGAGCATTTGCTCCTATAGGAGCAAATGCTCTATTTATCACTACGGTTTCATTAACAACAAAATTCTAAAATTTTACTTTTCTCTAGTAAATGCTCCTTTTGGGTAGATTAATTCAAAGAGGCTGGGTCTAAAAATAGCCTATGGAGGAAAGAAAGGGTTAAGCTTTAGTCTGCTGAGCAAATTATTTTTACCGAAATTTTCACCTACTACATTTTCAAAAATTCAAGCTATCATTAATTTGTCGACCAAAATGCAATCAGGGTGTCAAACAGTTTGGATCCTGTTGAGACGCCGAGTTACTCGGCGTCTTATCTGGGAATCCAAACTGTTTGCATAGGTTTTCATTCATCCGCCCATAGCAGGCTAAAGGTTTAAGGAATCATTTAGGGTCAACACTATTAGGGTTAAGTATTACAATCCAGTAGAGAGGACAGATTGAGTTTAATGAAGGTAATTAAATGTGGAACGCAAGAGTGACATTTAATGAATGTACTCATTAGTTCTCAGATATATATATATATATATACAGTAAAACCCCTCTAAACCGGAATTCTAGTTGAGAATAATTAAGATACTAATAGGCAGGTGGCTGCTTAATGCAGGGTGTAAGTCATGCAGAAAGCTCTTATAGGAGCTTTCTGCATGACTTTCACCCTGCATTAAGCTGCCACCTGTCCCCAAGACCGATATTTATGCTACATTTAAAGTCCGGTTTAGAGGGGTTTGCTGTATACTTGCTGATATGGGTTAACCTTTCCCTATAATTATCATATAAATTATATATGCGTGAATTGGTCACTTAATGATTATTGTAACCAACTTGAAAATTATAGTGTAAAACTTTCAAGAGATTTGTTTGCTTTGACAAAAAACTTCGATCCACTCTATATAATTGCATTTATAAGCAAACAGCAGACCCTTATAGGGGGGCCATATGCAATAGGAACCGTCTGATCTGGGTCTACTCTGTTTTCAATTTCGCGAAAAAGTGTTAATATTTAGGGAAAAATTAAGGGTTAAGTTATGACAAGATTAGTAATCAGAATTTGGCAAAACATTTACGTATTGGCACGGGATTTGAAACAATAGATGAATGTGTGCCATGGTTGACATGCTTTGTAGAGGCTACCGAAGATACCCTCATTATTAGGCCTCCCAGTCTTAGTAACACTTGTCTATGACCCTTTCAAGGCTGAATTTTCAGGATGGAATAGTATGAGAGAATGAAAGGTTTAGCTCGCTAGCTGATTTTAAATTACAATTTGCGCAAGCCGTGATCAGAGAGTTCCTCCAGGAGTCCACTGATCTGGGTCTACACTGTTTGCAAATACCATTGTATGCATGTCTCATATTTAACCCTTTCCTTCATATAAACACCTTTTCACGCCTTTGCCAACAGAGTAGACCCAGATCAGATGGCTCCATTAGGAACCATCTGATCAGGATCTACTCTGTTTGAATGTTATAGTATAGATCTGATTATACAGTTTCTGTCTGAGCCAAAATTTCTTATGCCATTATAATTATTTATCCAATTCATATTCATGATGTCATTATTTCTTACATGAATATGCAACATGGAATGGGATAACACTGGTTAACCAATTATTGATGGAGTAGTTAATGGTATAGACCCTGATTACACTGTTCCTAATCAGAAGCAGTTTGAATTTGGTCAGTACTGTTCCATCTTAAATTTGCCTTTCTGAACTTGTAGGGTAAATATTGTAGACTTGTAACATTGTTGGCACGTTGCTAAGCAATAAAATGGCACCCATTCTAGAAACTTGTTTACCCTCAGTCTGATAGGGAGATGAAGCATATTGCTTACAGTCCTCTATAAACAGAATTAGAACAAAAAATGAAATGATTTGAAACAGGACCAGGTGAAAATTTCTATATTCCATTAACCCATTACTCCATGAATATTCATGTCAGAAATGAAGGAAACAGTTACTGAACAGAGAAGACCTAGATCAGACGGCTCTTGTAGGATCCTGTCTGATCAAGGTCAGCTCTGTTTGTTTAGAAAAAAACATCTATTTCTATAATTTCTGCAATGGTAACAATTTTCCTTGTTCATAATGCCATAAAATAAAACCCAACACCTTTTCATGAGTATGCAAACAAAGTTGACCCAGATCACCAAAAGAACAGTGAAAAAAATTGTTTTCCATGTTCTGATTTATTGATTCTGTCCATAAAGATTCATGAGGAGAAGAAATCTTGAATAAATATTAATCAGGAAAAGGGTTAATGTGTCTTTATGGAGTGGAGGGTTAACGAGAGAAGAAGATCATTGCTCTTATACTTAAGCATGCTGAGAAGACAGTGTTAGTCACAGGTATGGCCACTTAACCCATTCCCGCATATTGACACCTCTGTAAAAGTCACTTTTTGAAACCATTCTGATAAATAGAGCATAGCAAATGCTCTATTTATCAGAATGGTTTCAATACTACACAATTCTAAATATTTTCTTTTCTCTAGTAAATGCTCCTTTTAGGTAGACTTTTTCAAAGAGGTTAGGTCTAAAAATAGCCTAAGTGGGAATGGGTTAAACAAGTTTCAGTCACCTAGACTAGCACTATTCATTTCTTAACCTTTTCCTTAGGAGCAAATGCTCTATTTATCACAATGGTTTATATATACTACACACTTATAACATTTTCCTTTTCTCTAGTAAATGCTCCTTTTCAGTAGATTCATTCAAAGAGATTGGGTCTAAAAATAGCCTATGGAGGAAAGGGTTAAACAACAAGGAAAAGGTTAACCAGACTTACAACTGTTACTCTTCAAGTCTTCCACACACCAAAGATGTCTGCAGCTTTAATTCTCAAAGAAAATAGTTACGTTTTGTTTAACGCCAAGATGGTAGCTGTCACAGCCAAGTAGTTCGGATCCTGTTGAGATGCTGAGTGACATCTCAACACGATCCACACTGTTTGAAAAACTTAATACCATGTAAGTTAACTCGGGATAAAGTTTGCAAAAATGGAGTTAATTGATTTTGTCTGCTATCCTTTTGCTGGATGATGATAGTGGGTGGAATGTTTTCGATAATCAGAACAGTCTTTTCATCTTAGTCATGTTCATCTTTGCCTCTTTTTTATGTCTCTTTCAATCTGACCAAAGAAACATCTAGCGGAATCTCTGAGGGCAACCGCCTGGATGTTCTGTATGATCAGGTCGGCTCAAGGTCATTAACCCATTCCCTCATATTGACGCCTTTTGATGTCTCTGTAGAAATCACTTTTTGAAACCATTGTGATAAATAGAGCATTTGCTCCATAGGAACAAGTGCTCTATTTATCAAAATGATTTCAAAAGTACACAATTCTAAAAATTTACTGTTTCTGTCGAGCCCGCTTGCGGTCAGCTCGACATAGTTGTCACAATGTCCTCACGTGGTGGGTGTATGTTAGTCCATGCGTCCGTCCGGTCTTGTCCGGGCTTTAATTCTGAACTCTATGAATGGGTTGTGAAATGACTAGTCATAAATGTTCCTCTAGGAGGTACCGCATGTCGCGTGGAAAAAACAGATCAGAAGCTTAAAGGTCAAGGTCAAAAAGGTCAAAGGTTAAAAACATGTATTTTCTTTTGCTTGTTCGGGCTCTAACTCGGAACTCCATGGAGGGATTGTTAAATGACTAGGCATAAATCTTCCTCTAGAAGGTATGGTGTGTCACCCACAAAAACCAGGTCAGTAGCTGAAAGGTCAAGGTCATAAAAGGTCAAAAACATGTATTGTTTTGCTTGTCCGGGATTAACTCAGAACTTCATGGATGGATTGTGAAATGACAAGGCATACATGTTTCTAGAAGGTATTGCATATCACACACAAAAACCAGGTTAGTATCTGAAATGTCAAGGTTACACTTGGGGGTCAAAAGTAAAAAACATGTAATCTTTCTTGGTTTGTCCAGGCTCTATCTCAGAGTTGCATGGAAAGATTTCAAAATAACATGGCAGAAATGGGTCTTCTAGTTAAGATGATGTGTGCAAGAGTCAGGTCTGTAGCTTAAAGGTCAAGGTCACACCTTGAGGTCAAGATCTTTAAGATCAAAAACATGTACTGTTTTGCTTGCCTGAACTCAGAGTTTGCATGTATTATTGGTGAATAGCCAGCGGGCTCAACATGTTGCCCGTGGGCATCTAGTTTCTAGTAAATGCTACTTTACAGTGGATTTATTCAAAGAGGTTGGGTCTAGAAATAGTATGTGAGGAAATGGGTTAATACAGATTGGGAGTAATGCAGATAGCTCTTATGGGAGCCTTTTGCATCTTTATCAGACATTAGGTTACATGTCTTAACCCGTTACTCCATGAAATATAGAGAATAATAGGTTAGTGTCGTAGATGGGACGCTTTATCCGACGAGGGGAGAAAACGTTGAGGCGAGGCTTGCCGAGCCTCAACTGTTTTCTCTCCGAGTCGGATAAAGGCGTCCCATCTACGGCTCTAACCTATTATTCTATTTATCCAGTCAATTTAGTTATATCTTTTTTCATAGACTCATAAAACATACGAATATTGAAATAATTTGCATTGAAAATGCGGTTTTTCGATCAACGGACCTCCCTTTTCATTTCCATTCTAGAGACGTAAATAATGAGCTACCGCAGAGGAAAATAGTTTCGATACTTACATTACAAGAGGGGAAAACGCGGTTGAATTTGAAAAATGAGATCATTTGAATCGAGAGTCGATATGTTAATTCAAACAGACATGATAATATTCTCCCGGAGGCTCTCTGGTCAAATTCGAGTTCCGTCGTCTCGGTTTCTATTTTTAGATACGGCTAACGCATAAATCGATAGAACTGAACAGCCTATATTTAGGTCTATGACAATCACTGCCACTGTAAGAGCTTATCAATCAAATTATAATCAGAGTGAAAGAAAATATTTACTATTAATCTGTAAATATTTGCTCCCTGACTTGATTTTTATCAAAAATGCGTTTCGCCAGCGGTGAATTAAATTAATATAACTGATAAATCAACGTCATTTTGTGTGTGGCCTCGGTGGCGTAATCGGTAAGCACGACGTCTCTAGTGAGATTAGATTTGGCTTTTGCTGAATCCGGCGCGGGTTCGAATCCAGCTATAGCCATTTTTTTTATTTTTTTTTTATTCTTTTTTCTTATTTGAATAATTATATTGGTGAATTTTCTGTTAGATCTATTCCGTCAACATGTTCATGCATATTTACAGAAAATTAAAATAGTCCCATGGTTATAGAATCATTCCGCCTATCTACTAACCTAATAAACCTTCTACTACCGGAAGTAACCTAATAAACCTAAGTTTATTTGCACCCCCTTTATTATGTCACTAGAGAAGCCTGGTGACTGGATAAAATGGCATTAATGAATATTGATTACACAGGAAATATTTGTCTTATCAGAAACTGTAAAATCATATCTATACTGCAATCAGAACAGACCCTGGTCTGATGCTTCCTGCAGTAGTCTACTGGGTCTGTCTCTGTTTGCAAAAGATCTATTGAGTAAAGGGAAAAAAGACCCAGAGTTAGCTCTCTGTGGTTTTAACCATTTTCCTAATAAACATATACGCCTGAATATTCATTAACCCTCTCCTCCATAGTCTATTTTTAGACACAACCTCTTTGAATCAATCTACCAAAAAGGAGCATTTACTAGAGAAAAGGAAAAGTTAAAATTGTGTAGTTTTGGAATCATTGTGATAAATAGAGTATTTGTTCCTATAGGAGCAAATTAATGCTCTATTTATCACAATGGTTTCATAAAGTGACTTTTACAGAGGCGTAAAAAAACGTATTTATGGAGGAAAGGATTAATGTAATTGATATAATGTATATGTTCAAGAGAATGTTTTGCTTTGACAAAAACTGTAGGATCAGATCTCTATAAACTCATAAGCAGAGAGAGCACCAAGGCTCTTATAGGAACTGTCTGACCTTGGTCTATTCTGTTTACAAATGGGTGAAAAGGTGTTTATATGAAGGAAAGGGTTTATTAAGATTTGGTCTACTGTTGTTGGTTACTGTCTACACATGAAGGAGCATGGAATGTGTGCCAATTCTGACAGATGACAGAAATAGTTGTCAGGTTTTTCATCCCTCCATGTTTCAGGCGAATGCTGTTACACTATTCGCAGCAAGACCTATCATTATTATCCAAAAGACGTTGACTCCTGTAATGATTTTAGCCCTTTGAATGTACGAAACAAGGGTTACAATGATATTTGCAAACAGTGAAGATTCAGATAATAGGGCTCCTAGAGGAGCCGTCTGATCAGGGTCTATACTAACCCATTCCCGCATATTGACGCCTGAAAAAGTCACTTTTTGAAACCATTATGGTAAATAGAGCATTTGCTCCAGAGGAGCAAATGCTCGATTTATCACAATGGTTTCAAAACTACATAATTCAAAGAACAGTTTCCTTTTCACTAGTAAATGCTCCTTTTAGGTAGATTTATTCAAAGAGGTTAGGTCTAAAAATAGCCTATGAGGGAATGGGTTAAAGTCCACCTGTAGGAGCCATCTGATCAATGTCTGCTCTGCTTGCTTATGAAACAATATAGATATGATTCTACAGTTTCTTACATGGCTAAAACTTTTTATGTCCAATTATGCTATTATATAAATTAATCTAATTGATATTCATGATGATTTCTCACATGAATATTCAGGGAGGAAAGGGATAACCTCTTACATAGTCTACAGTAAAATACACTCAAATGCGTATCATTATCACACTTCAAGAGTGATGGCTTAGCTTAAGCCAGTGCTAGGGGGCGTGAGTTAGTGTTGCTCTTTTAATTACTACTCATGAACAGGCTCAATAAAACCGAGTCTGCAATTTTCTCTTTTTTGCATTTCTACTTTTGCTTTCGAAGGATCACCCATTTTCAGAATATTTGTGTACAAAAACAGTAAAACCTCTCTATAACGGCCACTAAAGTACATTAAGTGTTTTGTGTTAAAGGCAGGTGGCTGCTTAAAGCAAGGTGAAAGTAAAACAGAACGCTCCTATAGGAGCGTTCTGTTTTACTTTCACCTTGCTTTAAGCAGCCACCTGACTTAAATGCCAACTAATTAACACAATTTAGTGGCCGTTATAGAGAGGTTTTACTGTGGTATTTGAAGCTGGACTTTTATCTGATGCTGCAAGTCCCAAAGAAGACTAATCTGGATCAAAACTGTCTGGATAATTAATGCCAGAGATTAATTAATCTGTGAATATTGATTTCAACTAACGGGACATTATTCCATGAATATTCATGTAAGAAATAATAACTTAGATAACTGCAAAAGAACAATACAGTGTATATCTCACAATATTGATTTCAATTAAATCAAGCAAAACATTCAGATTATACACTGTATATCAAACAAGGGCTGCAGATGACTTCATTGAAATTTGAAACAGATTTCCAATAGGCATTATGGTTGGATTCAGGATTTTCCAGTTCGTGTGATAAATGAGATCTAGCACAGGACGATGTTTGGGATAACCCTTTCCCTCATATAAAAGCTTTTTAAACCATTTGCAAACAGAGTAGACTCAGATCAGACAGCTTTTGTAGGAGATGTCTGATAATATAGGTCCGATTCTACAGTTTCTGCTCGAGCTAAAAATGTCCACTGTTCAATATACCATTCTAAAAAATAATCCAATTAATATTCATGATGGTATTTTTAGGTTAAATGAGATATAGTGAGTGAGTTGGGTTTTACAGCACTGCGACACTAAATAGGTCATATTGGGCAGATAAATGAGATATAGCACAGAAGCATGTTTGGATTCCTAATTGGTTACTTTCTGTGTATATTGTTTGAAGGCCCATGGTGAGAATTAATGATACACCTATACCTATGTCTTATTATCAATACTGTTATACAACTTTATGCTAATCTGTGCCAGCTGATGGAGGTCTGTAGAAGAGAAGGCTTTCAATGAATCCCAGATTAACCATTTCCCTCATATAAATGCATTTTCAAGCATTTGCAAACAGAGTAGACCCATATGAGGGTCTGCTCTGTTTGCTAATGGAGTTTGAAAAGATCTGTTTCTTTACTTTCTAAAATGCCTACAATGCTCCATCATACTTGGTTATTTATAACTATTTTGCCCATGAATATTCATTAGGTATTGAAATTTGGAATAACCCATTACCTCATAGGCTATTTTTAGACTCAACCTTTTTGAATGAATATACTGAAAATGAGGATTTACTAGAACATGTGAAAATTTCAGAATGTTGTTGTTTTGAAACCATTGTGATAAATAGAGCATTTGCTCCTATAAACCGTATGTTATGACACCTCATGATTTTAAAGTGTGGTCAAAACATAGGATTTGGTTGAGAATGAATGAATGAATGGTGTTTTGTGATTTGGTTGAGAAATGACCATGTAATACACACCTGTACCCATTGCTCTGGGTATATTGAAATTCCAGTAAAATATGGTTCAGTTTCACCAATGGTAGTCTAGAGGACCTGTGTTCATTTCCACGTCAAGAGCCTAATTTTCACCTTGTTACTTCTATCAGGTGTTTTGAAAAGTTTTTACAATGATCATTCAGCACTGTGAAACTCGACAAGTAAGACATATTACTTACAGGTGCTAATCCTTCAGATGGCACCACCTAGCCCGACAAAACTTGCCATGACTGTTTTAGTTCCAGATCAAGCCAATTCATTACATTTCACCTAACTCAAAGCTTATGGAAGTATCAGAATTCAGAACAATCATGGGAGAAAAACGAAAGTGAGAAAATTAGGAACAAGAATTTTATCTTAGGATTTGATGGCAATTGCTAACTTCCAAAAGACCCTATAATTGCCATAAAGTATGAAGGGACTATTTTTGTAGAGAGCAAAAAATAAAAGAAATATAAGAATGAGTTATAATCTAACAGATTTGTAACATGTGTTACTTTCCCTCCCACTCCAAATCTTAATGGCTAACAAAATCAACTCCATACTGCAGAATGCCAATTAACTCCGTACTGCAGAATGCCAATCAACTCCAATACTGCAGAATGCCAATCAATTGCAGAATGCCAATCGATATTCAGAGCAACAAATAAACATGCATACACAAATACTAAAATCGTCATTTCTCCACCAAAGCCTATGTTTTCAGAGTGGTCACAACATTTTAAGGCTTTGGTAGAGAAATAAGGGAATTATTCTTGAAAATGTTTTATTTTAATTAACCCTTTCCTCCATAAAAACGCCGTTCTACGCCTCTGTAAAAGTCACTTTTTGACACCATTGTGATAAATAGAGCATTTGCTCCTAAGGAGCAAATGCTCTATTTATCATAATGGTTTCTAAACTACACAATTCTAAAATGTTCCTTTTCTCTAGTAAATGCTCCTTTTCGGAAGATTTATTCAAAGAGGTTGGGTCTAAAAATAGCCTATGGAGGAATGGGTTAATACGCACCTTATCTGGACATCTGGTTTTGTACAATACCACTGGTATTTTTGTTAATGTTCCAATATGTTGATTAATAATTCAACAAAGTTTCAATATTTTTACATTAAGTATGCAGGATAATAAATTATTTTGTCCGTAAAAATATTTCAAATACTATAAATGACATTATCAGCAAAACAAGAATCTCGCAACTTCGTAAATACAGTAAAACCACGATAATTTGAAATTTTATTTTACAAGAATTAAGACCCCTTTTTTGGCAGGTGGCTGCTTATTTAGGGTGGAAATCATGCTTTCTAGAATGATCCTTAGAAGAGCTTTCTGCATGACTTTCATCCTGCATTAAGCAGTATTCAATTTTCAAAACTAATAACAGTCAAGGTGTTTTTGGAATTGGTAGTCAGATCTATTATAATCTCATAAGCAAATAAAGCAGACCCTAATATCAGATTGCTCATACAGGAGCCATCTGATCTGGGTCTTTTCTGTTTGCAAAGGTGGGAGAAGGCGTTTGTATGAGGTTATACCTGTTTGAAAATTGTGGAAAAATATCAGACCCAGAACTGGTGCAGTTACATGATCTCTGGACTCATGATAAAAAAACAAAAATAAAACATGTCTAGATTTATAATGATCTGCATTATAGTCTAAAAGTTGCCTAAATTGCTCTGATATCTCAAGAACACCATCAGTTATGACCTTGCGCACACTTTTTGAGGTTACTTGCTGCAGTATCGTAATACTATATGACGAAGGCTTTGGTTGTTGTCTTCATATTGTTGAACACATTGAACTATGACCTAGGCACACCCTTTGTGGTCATTGCTGTAGTATTGTGATACTATATGACAAAGGCTAACTATTAGATGTTCTGTCTTCATATTGCTGAACATATTCAACTATGACCTAGGCACACCCTTTGTGGTCATTGCCGTAGTATTGTGATACTATATGACAAAGGCTAACTATTAGATGTTCCGTCTTCATATTGTTGAACATATTCAACTATGACCTAGGCACACCCTTTGTGGTCATTGCCCTAAGTAGCGTAATGTCTCTTGTATCATAATACAATGTGACGAAGGCTAACCATTGGCTGTACCATCTTGTTATTGTATGAACACTTTGAACTATGACCCAGGCCAACCATTGGCTGTACCATCTTGTTATTGTGTGAACACTTTGAACTATGACCTAGGCCAACCATTGGTTGTACCATCTTGTTATTGTATGAACACTTTGAATTATGACCTAGGCCAACCATTGGCTGTACCATCTTGTTATTGTATGAACACTTTGAACTATGACCTAGGCCAACCATTGGCTGTACCATCTTGTTATTGTATGAACACTTTGAACTATGACCTAGGCCAACCATTGGCTGTACCATCTTGTTATTGTATGAACACTTTGAACTATGACCTAGGCCAACCATTGGCTGTACCATCTTGTTATTGTATGAACACTTTGAATTATGACCAAGGCTAGCCATTGACTGTACCATCTTGATATTGTATGAACACTTTGAACTGTGACCAAGGCTAGCCATTGGTTGTTCTTTATCTTGATGTTTTATGAACACTTTTGAACTATGGTCAATGCTAATCATTGGTTGTGCTGTCTTCATATTTTATGAACACTTTGAATTATGACCTAGGCCAACTGCCTTGATATTGTATGAAAACTTTTACCAGTGCTAACTATTCCCCTGAGTTCGTTCTCAAGTTTTTGATTGGTCAGATTTGAGCCTCTGGCTCAAATCTGACCAATCAAAAGCTTGAGAACTCAAATCTGACCAATCAAAAGCTTGAGAACAAACTCAGACTCAGATCAGACCTTGCATGCTAACTATTTTAGTGCTCAATTGCATCAGTGAAATTTGCAAAAATACATTGACATTTACTATATTTTCTAAATAAAAAAAAAGAACAAGTCTGATTTAGTATTTACTGTATTATTATAAGATCAATTCTTACACTTAGTCTAGATGCTGTGGGAGAGCAATATATATTAATCAGGGTAACAGATACAGATGCATAATCTTTTACTAAATTCATCATTTCTCCACCAAGCCCTATATTTTGACCACTCTTTAGAATCATCTTATTCTAAAGAGTGGTTACAATATAGGGTTTTGTGGAGTAATAAAAGAGCTACTCTTGAAAATGTTTTAATTATGCATCGTATCTGGGCCTCCGTGAATGTAAAAAGATCAATCAAAGGTAGCTTAGAACAGGTCAATATAGGGAAAGGGGTTTGATGCTTAGAAAAATAGAGGGTAAATCTACCTGGCCAGCTTGCTCCTGAACCGCCTGGGCTGCACCAAGCCCGGTACTCAATCTCATTGCCATGGCAACACTTTCTTATGATCCACATACATACAAGAACACACACGTAATTAACTTAAAAATCCCATTGGGATGTAACCACTTGTTTTATTTCCACAATTTATCCTTTTATCCAACCTTTCCTGTAAAACATCAAAATTGCCTATTAATCATAGAAGACTGGTTATAGAAGATGAAAGTTAGCTATTTCATTGCTTCGGATTGCCCTTGAAGCTCTTTGTCGATTTTAGTCTCTTTTATCTTAAATCACATCAATTTTATTTTGACGTTTTGAGATGGAATGTGTTCCTCCCCTATTGCAAAGACTCTAAATATTAAAAGATAGAAAGCGACTGTTTTTCGGCTGCCCTCATTTGGCTATTGATTGTCCCAGTGACACATAAGTAAAGATATCCTTATTGGTCGCTTAATCAAAATCCTGACATCATTCAGTTCTTATCAAGCAAGAGATGATGAATGGGTCCTCTGGTATTCCCCTTTTGTTTTCCATCTCATAATGTATTTCCCTATTGTGACTTATTTGTATCGAATTAAAAAGACCAGAGTCACAGAACTTGAGAAGTTATCGAAAAAAAAGAAATATTTCTCAATGAACAATACTGTGTTGGTACGAAAAAAAAATGCACATTGGTCAGTATACGAAAGTTTATTTCTTCATGTGCATTTTCACAGCATCAGTATTATCCACTTTAAATAGATCAATCCAAAGTGAAAGTAGAAAAGTGTCCCATGTTGAGTACAGCACAAGTCACATGCTTTTAACACCTAGCTTACTGTAGAGGCATGCATGCATGTAGGCTTTTGTGTACATGTGGAGTGCATGCCAGGAGCCATAATTGACTTATCAATGTACGGGGAAGATAGTAGTAGTTGGGCTAGAAAAGTATCATGGTATTCCTGGTACTCCCAGCAGGGAACAAACACTTTGCTAACCTCTGATATCCCTGTCTGCAGTCACAACATTGCAGACATTTTACAAGAGTCTGGTGGCAGATCAGGTTTTCTGAATTCCAAAGTGCATTCTCAGTCTCTGGACTCAAAGACTATTCTCAAACATGTTTGGTTGGTTCCCAGCCGTCAAGAAGACTCAAGAACTTTCTCTCAAACATGTTTATTTAGTTCCTAGATAATATGGCTATTCTTTTAATTCAACAAAGCACATTGCCAGACAAAAGACTCAAGGATATTCTCAAACATGCTTGTTTGATTCCAAGCTTCTGCTAGAACGGTAAAAACTTAGAACCAGTCAAATATGTTGAGTCCTTTTTACTCCATGAATATTCATGTAAGAAATAATGACATCATTTTTATAATGACACAGTGGACACTGGAACTTTTGGCCAAGACAAACTGTAGAATTATATCTATATTATTTCATAAGCAAACAGAGCAGACCCTGATCAGACGGCTCCGACGGGAGCATTCAGATCTTGGTCTACACTATTTACAAATGTGTAAAAAGGCATATTTATGGAGTAAAGGGTTAATCTAACTTTAAATCAAATCAATATTTCTTTATGATAGTATGCCTAACAGGCATACATGTAATGCAAGCTATGTTTAACTTAATCAGAGCAACAGATAAACATGCATTATGAGTTGTCTCAAATGCTAAAATCATCATTTCTCCACTTAACCCTTTCCCTCATATTGACACCTCTAATATTCACTTGCTGAAACCATTGTGATAAATAGAGCTCTAAATGCTCTGTCTATTACAATGGTTTCAAAACTACGAACTTCTAGTAAATGCACCTTTTCGGTAGATTTGTTTAAAGAGGCTGGGTCTAAAAATAGCCTATGAGGGAATTGGTGTACCACTCCTTAGAATCATCTTGAAGTGACGATTCTAAAGAGTGGTCACTACATAGGGTTTGATGGAGAAAAGTTATTTTTAGAAAATTTAATTTACGCACCTTATCTTGATTTCGGTTTATACAGACAATTGAGAATGTACTGGTCACTGAAAGCCTGATGCCTCAATACATGATTATCTAATTTAAATCCACAATAATTTGTTCCCACTTGAATCAGTTTCAGAGTATGAAAGTAAAGTGCTTTCTTCAGGTTTCCTGACCATCAATTAGCAAATGCCTTCACTTGCTAATAAAACTTCATTACTAAAAGTTTAATGATGAAAGTCAATGTGACTGGCACTTACTTGAGTTTTCCCTTTGGAGAAAACTGGTATTCCAGTAAATGCTAAGAGAGACCATGTCAGTTGTGACAGTGAAAAACATTAACCCTTACTCAATCCTTTCCCTCATATAAATGCGTTTCCACACAAACAGAGTAGTCCCAGATAAGATTGCTCCGATAGGAGTCATCTGATCAGGGTCTGCTCTGTTTGCTTATGAAATTATAAGAGAACTCAAAGATTATACAATTCTGAAAATACCAAAAACAATTGTATGTACATAATAATTATGCCATTATAAAAAATCAGCTTATGAATATCATCATATAACATCATCATTTCTTACACAAATGTCGAACTGGGAGAGGGAAATCATCTGCAACCAGAGTCACATTTGCAAACAGCTTTGATCCTGATGTGATGCCAAGTTAAACTCGGCGTCTCATCAGGATCCAAGCTGTTTGACATTCAGTCAATAGTTTCTCAAAAGCTTAATCAAATCGGAAATAATCAAAAACAATTTTAAAGCAGGTGAAGGGTTGGGTTGACACTGAATTTTCAAATAGGCTCTGAAAAAATTAATAGACAATGACTGTTTGTCTCTTTTGCTACCAATCATGACTAGTTTCTTGTCAACTTATCACCCAGTAACAGAGCAACAGATAAACATGCATACTCAAGTACTTAAAGACATTCCCTTGGCCGGCTTGGGTCTTTACAGCTAACCTGTGAAAAAGCATGCGGCACATGGTAACAGCTATAGCAGTCTGCCTGTCAAGAACCACTGGAGCGTTCCATGTGAGGCCCGTCTCTTACATTTGATGATTTGGAAATGATTAGATTGTCACTAATGCAGTATATGTTTTTATTTTTTATCATGTCAGGGCCTCTCTAGACAGAATGAGACGGCTTGCCATATTTTGCACACTTGTATCATGCTTTTACTGTTACTTTCACGCCTATTGAGAACAATGGGGGGGGAATCATTGAATGGACCTGGGTAATGTCTTTAAACATTGTCATTTCTCCACCAAACCCTATCTTGTGACCAGTCTTTAAAATGATACCAAAGAGGGGTCATAAAATAGGGTTTGGTGGAGAAATATTCTTACAAATGTTTCAAATTATGCCTCTTATCTGGACCTCTGAAGCTTTTGATTGGTCAGATTTGAGTTCTCAAGCGTTTGATTGGTCAGATTTGAGCCAAAGGCTCAAATCTGACCAATCAAAAGCTTGAGAACGATCTCAGACTCAACTAAAAGCTTTATAAGCATGGACCCTGGACCTCTGAAATAACTCTACATTTGCATCAGGATGCAAACTATTTGACTCTCTGACTGAAATTCTTTTGGGAAAAATGAAGGAAAAAAATAATTGAGAATTGTAGCAGACCTGTAGCATACAGAGAGGGGGGAAATGCACAGACTCAGTAAGTAGTAGATGGGATTTAGGCAAATGTTATGTGAGGCAAGTTTCACACTTTGATGTGACATTTAGAGGTGCCATTGTGTCGACATTAATATTTATGTCAGCGGGAACTTCTGTTGATCTGTTGTGTCATAGGCTTTTCGATGAGCTTACAAAAAATGATGTTGCGAGTCCATACAAGTCATTGCAAGGCCTGGTAAATATTTTCTAGAATAAATGTGCTTCTTACTACAAAATACATTTTAGACAAGAAATGTCGACGCAACATCAAACCGGGTTTTCCTTCACTATTAACTGGTGATTTCTAAGTTCAAACAGGGGCATAACTCCCAGAAAAATTGCAGAAGGAAAAATCCCTGACAACATGTTTTATTATTTACAATAAAGGTAATTAGTTTCCTCCATTGAAAATGCAGGAGCCCTATAGTATTCACATTTTCTGTCTGTCCGTCTGTCTGTCAGGGCAAACATATATGGACACTAATGTTGGGTATGGAGAACAATCGATAAAGGTAAATTCTATTCATTCCGTCTGTATTGTTGGGTACTTTTGTGCCCTTGTTGGGTACTTTTAAACAATGGAAATACTCAACAAGCGTCCATATGTAAGAACGTCCGTCCGTCAACACTTGATGTGACGTGATTACTCCAATTAAGTACTTCTCATATTGGTTTCATATTAAGGGCATATGCTTAGTATATAGCCTATAGTTTTTGGATTGAATCAGATCACTGTCTAGAGTTATCTGCCCTTGATTACAGGGCTCTCTCTGACCGAGTCAGTTTTCTTGTTCAACATGAAAAGGAAGAATTTGCAAGATATTTAATGACAAACTGCAGACCGAGATAAAAAGATTCACTTGTTTCCAACATCCAAAATATCAAATATGTATATATGTTTGATTTATAATAGCCAAATTGTACAATAACCTGAATATACCAAAATTGAAGTGTAATGCAGTTTTATATGAATCTGATACTGAAAAGGATATTGATAAAATGATTTTATATCAATGAATGCAACCTGGGTCCATGCTGAGTTTGTTCTCAAGCTTTTGATTGGTCAGATTTGAGTTCTCAAGCTTTTGATTGGTCAGATTTGAGCCAAAGGCTCAAATCTAACCAATCAAAAACTTGAGAACGAACTCAGACTCAACTAAAAGTTTTATAAGCATGGACCCTGAAAGAGACACACTTTTGTGCGCCCACTTTTGAAGGTTGTGGGGATACTATATTACTTCTAATAAACATCCCCTGGAGCCCTACCACTCTTGATTTGCACTGTTTGTCTAAGCACATTGGTCTGAATATTTAGGGTAATTTGGTTACTATAGCTACAAATTTTTAAGTCAGATGGAAGTGGAGCATCCATGTCCTAGGGACAAATTTCTAAGTTATGAGAAATAGACATTTTGGCGGCGCATTTGCTCTATTTCAGACAATTTCAAGACATAATGTTTAGCTGATGGAGACAGTTTTTTACTTTGTCTGTTTCGAAGAAAAGTCGAGCTATTGAGATCACTGGGTCGTAGGCGTTGTCGTCGGCGGCGTCGGCATACAAAAACTTTAATGTAGCTCATTACTCGAAAAGTATAGGAGGTATCAACATGAAACTTAATAGGTTAGTAGATCTCATTGAGGGGAAGGCCCCTACATAAGAACCGTAACCCTTGATTTCAAAATTTTGGAGTTATGGCCCTTTATATTTTTCAAAAATGTTTAATTTAGCTGGACAAGCACTAAATCAGACAAGCGTAACTTGGCCCCGCAGGCGGCTCTAGTTTATGCCTTTGTAATTAATAGAGTAGTCACTCTGGGATCAGACAGCTCCCATTGGAGCTGTGATCAGGTACTCCAAACTTGATCATAGATGTTTCCAAGTGTTGGTTGCCATGGTAATGGAGTGGTGGCCTGATTGGTCAGAATTTAGATATTCGTTTTTGCTGAAAATTGGAAAATGGTAATACTGAAAATTAGTAATTAGGGGTATATGAGTACCCCAAACTTAATGGCAGTTGTTTCAAAAGTTTTGGTTGCCATGGTAAACTGATGATAGCCTGTGGTTGGTGGAAATTTAGATATTTGGCTCATCAATAACTGTTGTCTGTTTCGTTCGGGAGACATTCTATAACTGATTCCATTATTTATAGTACTGATACAAAAATTAAATTAATACTCATAATGGAATGACTCTTGCAGTAAACAAGGGTTGAATAAGTTAGACATTCGAGCAGTCAGGTTGTAAGGTTTAGGCAGTCATGGCAACAAGAAATTTGCATCATTTGTTACTGTAGCTGCGCAGAAATTGACAAAATTCAGGCAACATGAAATCCACATAGGGGAGTAGTATCATAGTTACAGAAATTAACATTCCTGGTTTACAAGAAGTAGACATCTTGACAGCATGATATTAGACATGTACTCAGTTTTCTTATGAAATAGACCTCATGTCTGTTTTTGTTAGAAATAGACTTCATATTCATTTACCAGAAATATATCCTCTGACTGAGAGAAATAGACACTTACTGTGTAAGAATCACTACCGATAGAAGTGACATTTAGTGAGTAATTGTCTGGCATCCCGATAGATACAGGCAGCCCATGACATGGGGTTTGATTTCCCAGTTATTATAATTGGCAAGTGTCTGCTACTAGTCTGTCATCTGAATCTGATTAGTTTATGCCAGGTATGGAGTTCATGCCTCTGCTACAGGTACTCCTTCAGAGCCCCAGAAAAGAGAAGAATTTAGGAAATCGAGGTAAAACATTTTTGTGTAGCTCACTTGGGGTCAGCGCGTTTGTGGTCAGCTAGATATACAGTTGACCTCCGTTATCTGAAACTTTGATAACTTAAACTTTGGGATAATAAAGTAAAAACTTGGTCCTTCCAAATTTTACTGCATAAAATTATCTAGAAACATGACAATGTAATTAATGCAGGTCAAAAGTAATGCTCAAAGCTCCTACAGCATTACTTTAGACCTGCATGAAACTGTGAACTTGAGAAATTGTTCACATTAAACATCGGAAGACTTTGTATGGTCCCTTGAAGTTCAAGATACTTAAAGTTCAGCTGTAGTTGCCTCAATGGCAGTTCAGTTTATGTGAGCCCATGCTTGCATTTAACAGATTTTGTCAGTGCCAAAACTTTATATTGCATTCACAGATTTCGATATAATTTGGCACATAATCCATTCATGAGTAGACAGTGTGTTGCATAAAAAAATGATAACTCTAATGTGTCCTATAGGCTATAGGAGCCATCTGATCAGGGTTTGCTCTGTTTTTTATGCCTTTTCAAACAGAGTAGACCCCAGAAGATCAGATAACTGCTAGAGGATCGGCCTGATCAAGGTCAGCCATGTTTGCTTATGGAATAATACAAATCTGATTAATACAGAAATTCTGCCATGGCCAAACTCAAAAATGTGCTCATATGCAGAGCAACAGATAACGGTGGGTACACAAATACTAAAATCGCCATTTCTCCCCCAAACCCTATGTTGTGGCCACTCTTTTGAATCGTCTCCGTGAGACAAGTCTAAAGTGTGGTCACAACATAGTGCTTGGTGGAGAAATAAAGAAGTTATTCTTGAAAATGCTTTAATTTACACATCTAATCTGGAGCACTGTCATATGTCATTAAAATATAATATAATATAATAATTAGTTATTAGTCATTCCTTTTTAATTGCCAGAAGGTAACTTCGGTCATATTATGGTATGGCGCTCATCTGTCCGTTAGCCACAT
Source organism: Azorinus chamasolen (assembly GCA_963576725.1). Taxonomy (NCBI): domain Eukaryota; kingdom Metazoa; phylum Mollusca; class Bivalvia; order Cardiida; family Solecurtidae; genus Azorinus; species Azorinus chamasolen. The sequence continues at coordinate 52,527,441 of OY755246.1, read as the reverse complement.
CTTTGTCTGCTCAATAACTTGATAAGTATTTGGTGAGCTGACTTCATACTTAGTAGGAAGGTTGGTCATGGCAAGTAGATGACCCCTGTTGATTTCGAGGTCAGTCGGTCAATGGTCAAGGTCACTGTGACCTTCAACTCAAAAATCTTGTCTGCTCAATAACTTGATAAGTATTAGATTTGCTGTCTTTATACTTAGTAGGAAGGTTGACCGTGGCTAGTAGATGACCCCTATTGATTTTGAGGTCAGTCAGTCAAAGGTCAAGGTCACCATGACCTTCAACTCAAAAATCTTGTCCGCTCAATAACTTGATAGGAATTAGGCGTGCTTTCTTCATACTTAGTAGGAAGGTTGGTCATGGCTAGTAGATGACCCCTATTGATTTTGAGGTCGGTGGGGTCAAAGGTCAAGGTCACAGTGACTTTCAACTCAAATTAATATAGTGTATGTTACAACAGCTCAGACTAAGGGCGTATGAATGCTCCGACACATGGGGCTCTTGTTACTGAATATTCATGATGTAAAGATTTAAATGGAGAGAATATTTGTTTTGCCCATTCAGAGTAAGACATTCATTTTAGGTTTCTATCTGTTCGAAAATTGAATTCATATGGTGGATTATATGGGGTTTTGTGTGTGTGTGTTTTTTGTTTCTGATAATTTTTTCCAAATCATGCACCTAATAATGACAATGAAAAAGAAAAAAACTTTTGGAAATAGTTGCTTGTTGATAATGTCTCTACCAGTTCCTCCATTTGATTGTTCTGTCAAATGTTAAGTGAAGACTTCTCAAGGTCTTGAAAAAAAAGAGTGTAAAAGACCTGTAAGTATGTAACATTACAGTTAGGCGATAAGCCAGTGGTTTTGGTTGGTACCATCTCAGGGGAATAATTCTCATTGTGGTTTTTGACAAGATAATGCATCTACAGAGTAAGAAAATGTGTGATAGCATAATTCATCAATTTTTGTGTATTACCCCATTTTGTATGTACCACAGCAACAGATAAAGGGGCATACTTAAATACTAAAATCATCGTTCTATAGAGTGGTCGCAACATAAGATTTGATGGAGAAATAAAGAAGTTATTGTAATTTACGCATCTTATCTGGACTTCTGATGTACTTAGAATCCTTGAAATCCGACTTTTAACCCTTTCCTCCATAAATACGCCTTTCTACGCCTCTGTAAAAGTCAATTATTGAAACCATTGTGATAAATAGAGCAAATGCTCTATTTATCACAATGGTTTCAATTAACTACACAATTCTAACATTTTCCTCTTCTCTAGTAAATGCTCCTTTTTGGTAGATTCATTCAAAGAGGTTGGGTCTAAAATAGCCTTTGAGGGAAAGGGTTAAGGACAAGCATTATCAATGAAAGTAAAGCTAAAGATTTCACTTTTTACAGCATTTTGCGAACAGTGAAGAACCAGTTCAAACTTAACTCCTCATGGAACATTTTGGGGTTTACACTAGTATATGTCATTCTAATCTAATTTTATCTCAATGGTGTGAAATTTTAAGTATTCAGATTCACAACCCAGAGAGCAGAGAGAGAGAGAGGAGAGGAGAGAGAGAGAGAGTGAGTAAGAGTGTGAGTTTGAATGACGACTGAATATAATGCCTTGAAAAGAAAAGTTAACACTATAAAGATTCAGCTTATAAATATTCATGATGTCATTATTTCTGTACAAGAATATCATAAACCACATGATCACGGTGTAATTACAGTAAAACCTGACCTAACGGTCACCTTAAATGAACGGTCACCTCGTCTAAACGGTCAGTTTGAAATCCTCCCGACGAAAATCAGTCTATAATGCACCTGTTTTAGACGGTCACCTTCCTTCCGCGGCCAGCGGCCACCCTATTTCACCCCAAACCCTATATTTCGACCCCATTAGACGGCCAGCAGACAGCCTGGCGGCCAGTTTGAAATGTGTGAAAATCCAATACACAGCCAATTGACATATGTCAAAATGGAGATTACGCATCGTAACTTTCCGACATTACGGAAATCGCCGATCGAAATATCGTGACCGCTTCGGAAACTTCCGTTGTGTCGGGAAAGTGCATAGATTGGCCGCTTCGGTGTTTTTCGTTATGTCGGAAGTGAACGAAAAAACCAAGCGTTGACCTTGGCCTTAGGGCAAGATCATAATCAATGGCCTGATAATCCTTTCAACTCCTTTACCTGATATAAATATGCAAATATGGGGGTGTTGAGAAGTTTGTCTGAACGTTACCGAATCAAAAGAGATAACATCAAAACAAAATATTCACGCCTTTTCCAAACGTAAGTTCCTCACGTTAGAGAATCGAGTGAAGTGTAGACATGTACGTTTGTATTTCCGGATGTGTCGAATGATTCTGCCTGATGTTTATTTTTTGTTTTGTGCATGCAATTTACAGTACATGTTGTATTTTACCTGTATTTACAAGGATAAAATACATAATCTTTTGAAAAGGCATTAAAGTACATGTAGATATATTTTGCGTTTGTCTGACCAAACAGAAAAATCTCCCAAAATATCCACCCCTCGATTAAGTGGTCACCTCGCTTAAGCGGTCAATTTGGCCACTTCCCTTGACTGGCCGCTTAACACAGGTTTTACTGTAGTTTCTCAAGTCTGTTGAGATTTCAAAGTTAGTACAGTAAAACCCCTCTAAACCGGACGTTAAATTTGGTATAAATATCGGTCTTGGAGACAGGTGGCAGCTTCTTGCAGGGTGAAAGTCATGCAGAAAGCTCCTAGAGGAGCTTTCTGCATGACTTTCACCCTGCATGAAGCAGCCACCTGCCTAAAAATATCTAAATTCTTCTCTACTTGAATTCCGGTTTAGAGGGGTTTTACTGTATATCAGCTGTATCATAAGCCATGGCAGTTTATGCTAAGAACAGTAAAACCTGTCTACATACAATAACCACCAAAAATAAGTCTTAATTCTGGATGTTTAAGACACGTGATAGCTTAATGCAGGACGAAAGTTATGCAAAAAGCTCCAAGGAGCTTTCTGCATTACTTTTGTCCTGCATTAAGCTACCACCTGCTGTTGTAGATGGACAAGTTAATTCGTGATATGATCATTACAGATTGGTCCTACTGTATTTGTTGAGTGTCTCAAAATACAGCCAACTTATATATATATATATATATATATATATATATGAATATTTGCAGGAATCAATCCATCAACTGCATTGTGAAGGCAACTTCTCCGTTTACTGTGCCTCTGCCCTGCTGCGCGAAAATTATGATCCTCAATGCGAGATTTATAGGTCCGATAACTTAATGCTGCTAAATAATTGTCGTTTACAAAATGTTAGTTCTCTTGTCAAACATTTGTTATTGCTCCAAGTGTCAGAAATCTTTGGATCCTGGTAAGAGGCTTCAGAGATACTTATCCCCTTTTCCTGTCCAATGTTCGTGAAAGAAATAACCATATCATGAATATTTATTATAAGCTTAATTTTTATAATGTGAATTTTTCAAGGAAATATTTTGCAAATGCATGAGAAGGCGTTTATATGAGGGAAAGGCTTAAGTGTCTTTTTATGTTCCAAACTGTTCTGTTTTAATTCAGTTTGTGCCATGAGATAACGTTGTCTTTGCAGAAATAATTGTCCACGCCCAACGTGTCATTTCATGTTCCAATCTGTTATTTTGAATTAATTTTGTGCCAACAGATTACATTGTCTTTGCAGAAATAATTATCCACGCCCAAGTATTTTCCAGTGGAATTTTACAAAGGGCTTCTGCCAAGGCCGAAACTTTCTCTGTTCATTTTAAAAATGTAAGTACAGTAAAAACCTCTCTATAATGGCCACTAAATTGTGTTAATTAACTGGTATTTAGGGCAGGTGGCTGGTTAAAGCAAGGTGAAAGTGAAACAGAACGCTCCTCATGCCCCTATAGGAGCATTCTGTTTTACTTTCACCTTGCTTTAAGCAGCCAGCTGCCTTTAACACAAAATAATTGATGTAATTTAGTGGCCGTTATAGAGAGGTTTACTGTTACAACATCATGGACACTCACAGTAACCCTTTCCTTCAATTGTAAACGCTTTTTCATGCCTCTGCAAACAGAATAGACCCAGATCAGACGACTCCTGTTGGAACCGTCTGATAAGGGTCTGCTCTATTTGCTTATGGAACTATATAGATAATGATTCTAGTTTCTGAAATAGCCAAACATACCCTCGTTTGTTGGCCATTTATAAGAATTAATTTAATAAATACTTCATGAATTCTTGTCTAAGTATTGGTGAGGGAAGAGTTTGATTAGCAGAAATAATTGTAGTCTTGGCAATAACTTAGCAGACTTAGTAGACCCTATTTTATAAGTAAGTGTTACCATGGGCCAAATATTTCTGTGTCCATTGTGCTTTTATGAAAAAAAATTAAATTAATATTCATAATGTTATTATTTTCGTTACATGAATATTCATGGAGTAAAGGGTTCATTTTATATTGTATAGAGTTCTTAACCCTTTCCTCCATAAATACACCTTTCTACGCTCTCTGTAAAAATGACACCTGTTGAAACCATTGTGATAAATAGAGCATTTGCTCCTATAGGAGCAAATGCTCTATATATCACAATGGTTTCAAATTACAAAATTCTCAAAATTTTCCTTTTCTCTAGTTAATGCTCCTTTTCGGTAGATTCATTCAAAGAGGTTGAGTCTAAAAATAGCCTATGGAGGAAAGGGTTAAACTTAATAAGGATTTTGAGTGACAGACGGTGTTGACTGTGATCAAAGCTCCTCCAGGAGTTGTCTGATCAGGGTAGACACAGTTTGCAAGTGCTAGTTCACAAGTTCCCTGCATTCAAAGAGTTGATATCATAGGGAAACCTATGCAAATAGAGTAGATCCAGATCAGGCATTTTCTGATCAGGGTCTGCTCTGTTTGCTTATAGAATAATATAGATCTGGTTCTACAGTTTCTGCCCTGCATGGCCAAACATTCCTATGTTCATTTGCCATTATGAAAATTCAGCAATATAATATGCTGATGTTATTATTTCTTGCATGAATATTTATGTAGAAAAGGTTAAACCTTTACTTTATAAACGCCATTTCACGCATTTGCAAATAGGGTAAACCCCAATCAGATGGCTCCTATCGGAGTCGTCTTATGAGGGTCTGCTCTGTTTGCTTATGGTATGATATAGATATGATTATACAGTTTCTGCCAGAGATGAAGCATCCTGTGTATATAATATTATGCCATCATGAATTTTAAAACATTCAGCTAGTAAATATTCAGTCATTATTTCTTTCATGAATTATATTAACCCTTTCCTCCATAACTACACCTTTCTACGCCTCTTTTTCTCGTTTTTCTCGTTTCTTCGGTGCATGCAGAATACATGTATGTTTGTATGGTGATGAGCTGTTATGCTTAAACCGAAATAAACAATATTAATATGTTATGTTATGCAATAACTACTTCTTGAAACCATTGTGATAAATAGAGCATTTGCTCCTATAGGAGCAAATGCTCTATTTATCACGATGGTTTCAAACTGAAAAATTCTAAAAGTTTCCTTTTCTCTAGTTAATGCTCCATTTCGGTAGATTCATTCTAAAAATAGCCTATGAGGTAATGGGTTAAACAGAGAAACAGGTAAAACAGCAAGGCCATGGTGGAAAGAAGGGAAAATGAAGGAAATTAAAATTCGTTGATTTATGTTGGCAGAAAAATGATAGATTCTTATCTACAAATCTGCAGAGGTATATTCAGTGCACAATACAATCTTGATGACTTTGCCAAATCCATTTTCATAGGGTATGCAGGATTGTCATTAACGGGTTAACCCTAACCCTTTAAAATGTGAATATTCAAAGTGGAAATGCCCTTTGCTGTTTAATTGTAGAGTCCCATGAAGTCCAAAAAGCTTAAATTTGCTGGTTGATTTAGAATGAAAAACAGTGTAGACCCAGATGAGAGGGCTTTCTTCGAGACAATAATTCTACAGAGTGGTCACAACATAGGGTTTGGTGGAGAAATAAAGGAAGTTATTCTTGAAAATATTTTAATTTACGCATCTTATCTTGAGCTCTGTGCTTTGTAAAGAATATTTCTACAAATATGCAGTCAAATGGGTGTCTTAAATGAGACATCAAGTTTAACTTAAAGCATCTGATCTGGATCCAAGCTGATTGGAAAGTGGCCATGACTTTGCCAGTTGCATGTTAATGATGTAACGAATTATCTTAGTTGTTCAGGACCTCATTTATTCAAGAGAATGCTGAGAAATAATTTTCAATGCATGACACAACATCAATTACACTTTCTCTCTCTCGAGGATGGGTACTTAAATTACTTTATTAACCCTGACAACACTGAGTTTTCAAATGGACTCTTCCAAAATTCAAACAGGTCAAGCTTATGGTGAATATTTAGGGATGTTTCTAAAGTAAAGTGTAACATGACAAACAGTGCAGACCTTGATGAGAGGGCTCCTTTAGGAGCCCTCTCATCTGGGTCTACGCTGTTTGCAAAGGATATTAGTGGCTCATGTCCCACACAGTAAGAGTTAAACACACATAGGGACCAGCATTTAGAAAACACAATTATTCTAGTCATCAGATGGTTAAAAAGATAAAAGAAACAGTAGCAGATTAAAAGAGAAAATAGAATAAGCAAATCAATTCATAATCTTTTGGGTTAAAAAGCAGAAAGCTTATCCTTTTCTTTGAGCTAGGAGTTGTAATCGATTTTCAAAATTTAATGTTTCAACCCTTGCAACACTGACTTTTCAACAGACTATTCCAAAACTCAAACAGGTCAAGCTAAAATATTCAAAGTAAAATGTAATATATGACGACCAGTGCAGACTTAGCCCCTTCATCATTCTGGGTCTACACTATTTGCAAAGAACATTATTGACTCGTTTCCTGTATTGAAAGGGTTAATAAAATTTCATTTTGTATGCAGGTTATCAGATGTTTCAGCCGAGTATTTCATTCTAGTAGTTTTACCTTGTACAGAATGGATCAGAAGCTGATCATTTAACTTTGTCCTGCATTAATCCTTTACTCCATGAATATTCATTAAGAAATAATGATGTCATAAATATTAATTAGATTAACTGTTATGGACACAGGAAGTTTTGGTTTTGGCGAGGCAGGAACTGTAGTATCATTATACGCCCGAAGTTAACTTCGGTTGTATTATGGTATGGGGCTTGTTCTTCTGTCAGTCCTTCTAGATCTGTCTGTCCATTAGCCACGTCTTTCTCCGCTCAATAACTTGACAACTATTGGGTGTGCTGTCTTCATACTTAGTCGGCAGGGTGGTCATGGCTAGTAGATGATCCCTATTGATTTTGAGATCAGTTAGTCAAAGGTCAAGGTCACAGTGACCATCAACTCAAAATTCTTGTCCGCTCAATAACTTGACAAGTATTAGGTGTGCTGTCTTCATACATAGTAGGAAGGTTGGTCATGGCTAGTAGATGACACCTATTGATTTTGAGGTCAGTCGTTCAAAGGTCAAGGTCACAGTGACCTTCAATTAAAAAATCTTGTCCACTCAATAACTTGATGAGTGTTAGGTGTACTGTCTTCATACTTAGTAGGAAGTTGGTCATGGCTAGTAGATGACCCCTATTGATTTTAAGGTCAGTGGGATCAAAGTTCAAGGTTACAGTGACTATTAACTCAAATTAATACTGTGCATGTTACAACGGCACATATTTCCGGCATATAACGCTCCGTAACACAGGGCTCTTGTTATCTATGTTATATCATAAGCAAACAGAGCAGACCCTGATCAGACGGCTCCTATAGGAGCTGTCTGATCAGGGTCTGCTCTGTTTGCAAAGGCGGGTCTGCTCTGTTTGCAAAGGCGTTAGAAAGGAGTAATTATGGAGTAAAGGGTTAGCACTTTATTTCAGAGGTCCAGATATAAGCTGTGTTAATTTCAAGAATAACTTCTTTATTTCTCCACCAAAGGCTGTTTTGTGACCACTCTTTAGAATCGTCCCTATGGGAGCCGTACGTATACAATCATGAAAACAGGATTTTTGGTCGGCGGAAACTGCATTCTTCGCTCCGCAAACAAAGTAAACCCTGATCAGAAAGCTCCCACAGGAGCTGTCTAAACTTAGTGTACTCTTTTTGGAAAGGCGTCAAAATGTGTCTCAGTCAGGTAAAGGGTTAAAGGCAATTAAATGTTTGTTTTTGCTAATCTCTCTCCTTAAGCGTTCTTATCTGTCTAGATACCAGTATTGTTTAGCTCTAAATAACCCTAAATTCCTTCATATAAATACTTTTTCACGCCTTTGCAAACTGAGTAAACCAAGATCAGATGGCTGCTTTAGGACCTGTCTGATCAGGGTTTGCTCTTTTTGCTTATGAAATTATATATAGTTCATGTCTAAGCATTAAGTAGAATTAGTAGAATTAAGTTTCCCTTTCCCTGTTCAATGTTTATTACAAATTTCAATACCTATTGAATACTCATTGACAAAAAGTTTATAATAATGAAATTAGTGGAAGGTAGAACATTGTAGCCATTTTAGAAACTAAAGAAACAGATCTATCAAATTCCATTAGCAAGCAGAGCAGACCCTGATCAGACAACTCCTATAGGAGCCGTCTGATCTGGGTCTACTCTGTTTGCAGATGCGTGAAAAGACGTTATGATGAGAGAAATGGTTAATGAATATTCATGAAGTGATCAATTTATGCAAAAATGTTCATTAGTGTTAAGTGTAAACTTTTGAATTTTGCAAAAGTCTAGAACATTATGGTAATGAACAAAATGTCATTGTTTTAAGTGTATTATACATAATTTAGGGCCTTTTTAACCCTTAAGTCCCTTCTCTTGCTGAATTTTAAAATGCATTTCTTCTTTTGTACCCATGCCCTGTGGTATAATTACATATATCTGCACTGTCTGCAATTATTTCTGTGCAATCACTGCTGCGGAGTGCACTGGTTGCACAATCAATTTGTAAATAGTGCAGACCCTGATGAGACAGCTCCTGCAGGAGCTGTCTCATTACAGGTACGTATATTGACGTGAACAGCAAGCGAAGGGTTAACTGTTTCCCTCATATAAACGCCTTTTCGAATCATGCATTTGCAAACAGAGTAGACTCAGAGTAGACTCAGATCAGACGGCTCCTATAATCAGAGTCATCAGATCGCAGGGTCTGCTCTGATTGCTTGTGACATGATATAGATCTTAGTTAAATTCTAGTTTTTGTCAAAGCAAAACATTCCCCTGATGATTACATTATAAAAATTCAGCTAATAAATAATCATGATGTCATTATTTCTTACAGGAATATTGAGCAAGGAAAGGGTTACATGTGCGGTAATGAGTTAAACTGGCATTTGGACTGTTTATGATCATTCAAAATTCTCTCGTAAATTCTGCAGTTCTTTCATACTGAATGAACTCCGTAATGTTTCACTTTGAAAATTCAGCATTCAATGGATAAAGTTGAAAAAACTTACACCTGAAAACAGTACCATACATTAGCTGACCTCACAGATGTATCAATAATGTAAAAACTTACTACCGGCTGTCAATCTGTAATGAAACAAACAAAGACAGATGATGTTTTGTATTTATGGTAATACATTAATAATACCTATACTTTGAAGAAGATAGTTAACTCTTTGAATGATGACTTTTCAAAGTGGAATGGTCCGTCATTCCATCGTTTATAGATTGTGGTCTATTCAGTAAGAATTATGGCAATAGGTTTTGAGAGGATTTTGAATGACAAACAGTGCATACCCAGATCAGAGGGCTCCTTCAGCAGCTGTCTGATCTGGGTCTTCACTGTTTACAAATGGCTATTTATACACTTGTTTCCTACATTTGAAGGGTTAACCCATTCCCTGATATTGACAACTCTGTAACAGTCACTTTGTTAAACTATTGTGATAAATAGAGCATTTGCTCCTATAGGCGCAAATGCTCTATTTATCACAATGGTTTCAAAACACAAAATTCTTAACAAATTCCTTTTCTCTAGTTAATGCTCCTTTTCGGTAGATTTATTCAAAGAGATTGTATCTAAAAATAGCCTATGAGGTAATGGGTTAATAGATGTACAGGTATAATGCATAGGCTATTGTATAATTGTATTATAAGATAGGCAATGATATGCGAGAGGATTTTGAATGACAAACAGTTAATACCCAGATCAGAATAAGCCAATCAGGTTGAGAGGTAACAGATAACAGAAATATATATATAACATCTCTATAATGCTAAAAGTGTAATATTTAGGGCTGGGTTTGAAGTCTTTATTTATAACCACACTGAATAAGGTCCTTGTGTGAGCTTTCACATTTTAATGGCCAGACAAATTTCTCAGTCATTTGCTGACATGCATTTTCTAGCTAATATCTTTTCTTGGCAAAACCTTTGATCAATGGTATGTGAAACCACTGATGAAATTTACAGATAGACATGAAAATTGAAATCGACAGAACAGAAAAATCCAATACTCATAATCAAAGGAGGGATCATCCTCTCTCCATTTCCGAACATTTCGTAAACTAAAATTAGAAACAGACCGAAGTAGGTACTGTATCATCGGAGAAAAGACAGAAAACTTACTCGAGTCTTCACCCATAAGGAAAAGATCTTTTGCAAAAACTGAGCTCTGCTAAAAATTCTTAACCCATTCCCTTCTAGGCCATTTTTAGATCCTACCTCTTTGAATAAATCTACCATAAGGAGCATTAACTATAGAAAAGGACAATTTTAGAATTGTGTTGTTTTGAAACCATTGAGATAAATAGAGCATTAAATTTTGCTCATATGGAGAAAATGCTCTATTTATCACAATGGTTTCTAAACGTGGCTTTTATCAGAGGTGTCAATATGAGGGAATGGGTTAAAGTAGATTTGGTTTCAATTCTGCTTAAAATCAGTGAAAGATTTAACCCTTTACTCCATAAATACGCCTTTCTACCCCTTTGCAAATAGAGTAGGCCCAGATCAGACGACTCCTGTGGAAGCCGTCTGATCAGAGTCTGTTCTGTTTTCTTATGATAGATATAATATAGATAATGATTCTACAGCTTCTGCCTTGGCCAAAAAATCCTGTGTCCATGCATTGTTATAACAATTAATCTAATTAATGTTTGTGGTGTAATTATTTCTCTTTCATGAATATTCATTTAACCCTTTCCTCCATAAATACGACTTTCTACACCTCTGTAATAGTCACTTCTTGAAACTATTGTGATAAATAGAGCAGTTGCTCCTTAGGAACAAATGCTCTATTTATCACAATGGTTTCAAATTACTACACAATTCTAACATTTTCCTTTTCTCTAGTTAATGCTCCTTTTTAGTAGATTTATTAACCCTTCGCTTGCTATTCACGTCAATATACCTACCTGTAAACAGTGAAGACCCAGATGAGACAGCTCTTGCAGGAGCTGTCTCATCAGGCTCTGCACTATTTACAAGTTGATTGTGCAACCAGTGCACTCCTTACAGTCTCCCCTGATTTCAAAGGCTATCAAGAAGTTAACCCCATTGAATGCTGAAATTTCAATATGGAATGGTCCATCCTTGTTTATTGGTAGAGTCCATACATTATGAAAGGGGTAAAATTTGCGAGAGGATTTTGAATGGCATATTACTCTGCAGACCCTGATCAGAGGGCCCCTCTAGGAGCCCTGAGTGATCTGGGTCAACACTGTTTGCAAATGACTATTAATATACACTTGTGCCACATTCAAAGAGTTATAAGCCAATAACCCTTTTGGCACTGAAGTTCCAGAGTCATATGGTTATGCCAACAGATAATTGCCAGAGTTTATAAGTTTATGTACATGAAACACCTATAGCTCATCTGGTTTTGTTGTGGAGATTTTATGTCCACCAATTAATCCTAAGTTCCTTGTTGAACCCTCCCTTTACTCCATAAATACGCCTTTTCTATGTGTTTGCAAACAGAGTAGACCCAGATCTGACGGTTCCTCGGGCTCGTATGATCAGAGTTTGCTGATGCTTTGAGTGTCTAATTCTACAATTTCTGCCTGAGCCAAAATGTCCCTTGTCCATATAGCATTATGAAAAATAATATAATTAATATTCCTGGCTCCGAGGTTATAAAGCTTTTTGCTTGAGTCTGAGATCATTCTCAAGCATCTGATTGGTCAGATTCTGAGCTTGTTCAGAATCTGACCAATCAGATACTTGAGAATGATAACCTTGGACCCAGATGTCCGTATTTCTTAATGAATATTTATGGAGTAATGAGTTAACGTATGAATTTTTAAGATAACATACAAATAATGAACACTAGAAATTTTGGCATTAGTAGGAAATTGAAGAGTGAACAAATTTAACATCTTGTCAGTATCCAAACGGTGGCACTTCCCTGGTGTAAAGAAATAATTATTTCAAGCATTAGAGTACAGTACTGTGAAACAAGTCGTAATTCTTTACTCCATGAATATTCATGTAAGAAATAATGATGTCATGTATATTCATTAGATTAATTTGCTAATGGTAGAAACTGTAGAATCATATCTATATTAATCATGAGCAAACAGAGCAGACCCTGATCACACTGCTCCTATAGGAGCCGTCTGATCTGTGTCTACTCTGTTTGCAAAAGTGTAGAAAGGTGTCACAATAAATAAAAAAAAATACCTTTGTTCATAAAAATTTAGTTTATTAAAAGACATAGGAGCTGTCTGCATTAGTTTTGACCTGCATTAAGCTACCACCTGCCTTACAGACCCATGCTTAGATCTCTTTTTGAGGGGCGCTTAATCCATTACCTCATAGGCTATTTTTAGATACAGCCTCTTTGAATTATCTACCGAAAAGGAGCATTAGTTAGAGAAAATGAACATTTTAAGAATTTTGTAGTTTGAAACCATTGTGATAAATTGAGCATTTGCTCCTATAGGAGCAAATGCTCTATTTATCACAATGGTTTCACAAAGTGACTTTTACAGAGTTGTCAAAAGTCGTCAATATGAGGGGCGCTTAAGATACTGGTTCTTCTGTACTTGACAGGTTTTGCCGACCAATGCTACTAAGTATTCAAAGGGAAACGTTCAACACGCTGGTTTTATTCATTTATCAAGAGGCACTGCACAGTTGATTCAGATTAGATGCTGTGTTTTCCATGATTGAAATCTCCATTCAACTGTTGGAAAGATATCAATCAGATATTTCGCAGTTCTGAGAGTGTTATATATATGAAAACTGAAACTAAACTTTGGATCGGCATGCAGTTCATCGTTGTAGGTATCTTGAAATCAAGGGCGAGCTGCATGAACATATGTATGAGCCCTTAACCCTTTCCTTCATATAAATGCTTTATCACACATTATTTTAGCAAACAGAGTAGACCCAGATCAGACGGGTCCTTCAGCTAATAAATATTCATGATGTCATTATTTCTTACATGAATATTCAAAAGGGAAAGGGATAATTTACTGAATACATGTATTATGTATTTAAAACCCATTCTGAATATTAATTTACGCTTTACTCTATAGATACGCCTTGCTTTGGCAAGGTTAACACAAAAAAATCCGGCTTAAATGCGGTTTCCGCATTTTTTTTGGCTTGTTTTAATGGTATAATTATGAACACAGGACATTGAGGTTCAGGCAGAAAATGTAGAATACCATAACCAAAACAGAACAAACCCTGATCAGACAGCTCCCATAACAGGAACCATCTGATCTGGGTCTAAAAATGTCTGTTTGGATAAGGTGTTAATATAAGAGAAAGTGTTCAGTATTTTGCAATACATGTACATATATTTCCATATGGTTGCAACTCTATGTGATATATACCCTGGATACATTGTATCCATATTAGTGACAATGTAATTAATTCCTCATTATCTAATTATGATGGATATGACACACATTCTGTACTAGTGTTATGTGTAGGTATTGCTTGTGACTCGATCATGGAGAGTTGGACAGAGCGGTAAACCAATTACTTATTCAATATTCATGGAAGAAATATTGACATCATGAATATTAATTAGACTATTTATTATAACGGCATATGAACACAGGACATTGTGACTCAGACAGGAACACTGCAGAAATAGATCTATATTATGCCATAAGCAATCAGAATAGATCCTGATCAGACTGCTCCTATAGGAGCATTAAATAGCTTTTCTATGAGGGTTAACCCTTTACCTCATGAACAGTGATTAGAATGACTTTTATTCTTGTACTTTTAGGCAGGTGGCTGCTTCATACAGGGTGAAAGTCATGCAGAAAGCTCCTCTAGGAGCTTTCTGCATGACTTTCACCCTGCATGAAGCTGCCACCTGTCTCCAAGACCGATATTTATACCAAATTTAACGTCCGGTTTAGAGGGGTTTTACTGTTTATGAACACAAGGCTGTTTGGCCATGTCAGAAAGTGTAGAATCTGATTTATGTTATTTCACAAGCAGACTGCTGACCCTGATCAGATGATTTTGTACAGGAGCGATCATTCTGATCTAGGTCCACTCTGTTTGTAAAGGCATGAAAAAGCATTTCTATCAAGTAAAGGTTTAATGGGGGAAATGAGTACACTAGCTGTTGTAAACAGTGTAGAATCAGATCAGAGGACTCCACATCATACCATACAGCAAATAACTGAAATACTGTTGGTCGGACTGAAAACCCAACTCACTCACTCATATCACCCATCATATCATACAGCATCATTCACATCATACAAGACATCATCATCCTCACTATACCATACATCATCACCCTCATCATACCATACATCATCATCCTCATCATACCATACATCATCGCCCTCATCATACCATACATCATCACCCTCATCATACCATACATCATCACCCTCATCATACTATGCATCATCATCCTTATCATACTATGCATCATCTTTCTCATCATATACCATACACCATTCTCATCATACCATGCATCATATGATCCTTATCATACCATACAGCATCATCCACATCATACCATACATCATCATCCTCACTATACCATACATCATCATCCTTATCATACCATGCATCATCATTCTCATCATATACCATACACCATTCTCATCATACCATACATCATCATTCTCATCATATACCATACACCATTCTCATCATACCATACATCATTATTGTCATGTCTTGTATCATCAGATCATAAATACTTTATGGTTTAATTAGTGCTGCAGCTCCATGAATCCCAGCTCAGTACCCTGTTTTAAAAAAATAAAATTTATACATGAATGAAATAGGGCATAATCTTAATGATCCGCCCAATATTCTTTTCTCTATTTATTCTTTGCTGGCCAATTTTTAACAAAATTAGAAGTTCTGACCAGCGTATTTCACATCAGTTTTATATTCTGTTGTAATAAATCTCAGCGATATTAAAAAAAAAACTATTAAAAATTCTCCTCCAAGTCCTTTGAGGAAAAATTCACTGCATGCACAGATGTCTTGATTGTAGAGCATGCGGAAAAGAAATATTGACATATCAAGGGAAGTGATGTGAAACTATAGCTACATCAAATGTTTATGTGCTGTTGTTTTAAGAATGTGCTTGCTAATGAAGATAAAGAATAGTACCTCATCCTCTGAGTCTTTAGTGGCTGAGCGTTCCAGCTCCTTAGAATGAGCTCGATCCCGTGTATAGTCCCTCGACCTAGATCTCTGACCCCTAAAGTTGCCCCAGACGGGCCAACCTGAAAACCTACCGGCATGCATGGTGGGAAATATTCAAATGCCAGTGTTGTTTTGCATTCCAGGAATCTAGCTGTAAATACTAAAACGAGGCTTCAACTGACATTTGCCAATGCAAATGATCATTGAGTTCCGGTTTATTTACGATCTCAGTACTTTGTGTTGTGATTTTACCATGATGGCATTCCCCAGTCATTCTGCACTGATGGTGTAGGGATTGATGTTGATGCAATGTTCATTTCCAGCATCTGTCATTCCCATCATGACAGTAGCGGCACTGTTGAAAGATGGCTGTCAATTGGCTTAATTATGCCTGATACAACATTCAAAATCCAATGTACTTTTAACTCTCTGCACACTAACTATTTGTTCTCAGGTGTTACAAATTTTGTAATCTATTTTCTTCACCCTGTTTGTCAAAAGACTCTGGTCAGAGTGTCAACTAGTTTGGATCCTGACAAGACACCAAGCCAAACAGTTGGATCCTGACAAGACACCAAGCCAAACAGTTTTCAAATGCCTGGCTATAGTGTGCAAAGATTACAATACCCCTTAGCATTGATAGTGAACATTCCTGTTAAAAGTATCTGTTTTATTCCATGTAATTGTTCACATTAAACTCCATTGATTATTTTAAAGTCTTCCATTGATGGTTATCAGTAATGCCTTAGAAACACTGTTCTTCATAAATCACACTCCTGTTTAATACCTCTCATGCTGGAAAAAATAATGTCTGCTCAATTTCGGAGTCAATGAAACATTTAGGAAGCTTGCGTGTCAAAGTGCTTGGATCCTGATGAGAAGCCTGCGGCTCGGCTCGTCTGCATCCAAGTTGTCTGCAAAATTACCAGTCAGGATGCACTTAGCACGAGAAAAGTTTAAACACTCTCTGCCCATCCATTTCACAGCAACCATGTGTTTACAGCTTAGAAATACTTTTTCTACAGCATAGATTGAGAAATCACCCTGGTGCTCCGTGACCTTTACAATACAGGAACCGGATTAAATAATCTTTGCAAGCAGTGTAGACCCAGATTAGAGGGCTCCTGATCAGGGTCTGCACCATTTGCCATATTTGACAGTTTATGGAAAAATTACCCCTCCAGAATCACTATGAGACAGTCCAATGTCGAATCTGGAAGGGTCCATTTGAAAACTTGGCGTTGTAAAGGTTAAACTCAATTTTCTGGCATTTCTTGTGCAAACCACTCTTGGTCTAAGCCAGCTAGCTATCTTCAACCGACTGCTGACATAAGGTAGCCAAACATATGATAAAAAACATCCCCACAAAAAAACTCATCAGCACTAAACACATCTACTCCTGACTTTCAACCACAATTTGATTGGTTAAATGTCTCCCCTCAGAGCCTTTGTGCCATAACAACAATAATGATCCTAATAAATTATATTAGTTTTAGATGAAATTTTGTTCCATGCACTTGTCAATACTTATGAAAATATAATGGCCTATGTTTATTCCATTAAAAAGTTCATACAAATAACTTTCAGTCATCTCGTCCAATTAATCAGCTCATGTGAAAAGTTGCAATAAAGAGAATAGGTGTGTTAACCCTTTGCCTGTTCAGTATTCATGTAAGAAATAATGACATCATGAATATTTTGTTAACTAAATTTGTGTATTGTAAATTTTAACTCTAGAATATTTTGCTTTGATAAAAACTGTAGAATTAGATCTATATTATGTCTTAACCCTTTCCCTGTTCTATGTTTATTTCATTTTTCAGTACCTACAGCATATTCATGGCCAAAACAGTTATAATGAAATATGGAAGGTGGAACATTGTAGCCATTTTAGAAAGTAAAGACCTAGATCTTTCAAATTCTATTAGCAAACAGAGTAGACCCTGATCAGACGGCTCCTCTAGGAGCCGTCTGATCTGGGTCTACTCTGTTTGCAAATGCGTGAAAACAGGTTTATATGAGGGAAAGGGTTAAGCGAACAGAAAAGATCCTAATCAGATGGCTCCTACAGGAGAAACCACCCTATGCTACGTTTATCACAATGGTTTCAGCAAAGTGACGTAAATGACTTCAGTATGAGGGAGTAGGTTAATTAACACTTTACCTCTGTGAATATTTAGTTAGAAAAAAAAATGCATGAATATTAATTAGCAGAACTTTTATAATGGCATTATGAACAAGGGAATATTTTACCATGACAGAAACTGTAAAATCATATCTACATTATTTCATAGGCAAACAGAGCAAAATTTAATACAGATAAGAGATCCTATATGAGCCGTCTGAGCTGGGTCTACTCTGTTTGTAAAGGAATGAATAGACAACTCTGTGAGGTAAAGGTTTACAGTATGTTGTCTTTGTATGCATTTGTGCTTACATTTTCAAACAGGTTTAACTCTTTCGCTGCCAATTTTGTCGTCTGCAACATTTGTCGTCTCCTACAAATTTTATTTTTCTTCATTTTGTTTCAATAAACATTGTCACAGTAACAAACAGTTTGGATCCAGATGAGACGCCGAGTTACTCTGCGTCTCATCTGGATCTAAACTGTTTATATAGGTAATCACAGATGCGACATTGGCAGCCAAAGAGTTAATGCAGATTAGACAAGCAACTCAGCATCTGATCTGAGTTCAAACCGTTTGACACAAATGAGATCCGAACTGTTTGATGGTGTTCTGGAGAAGGAGATGCTTGAGAATCAATTTTTTGTGGAAGACAGTGGCTGAGGGTACTGAAGGATACGTAAAATTCTCTTTGATCACTTGTAGACATGCAAGTATCAAGTGTGCGCACACTGAACAATTGTAAGATGTAAACGATGTCATCTGCTGAAACACTACTATAACAGAGATCATCCAGATCAGACGAAAACATTGTTCAAGAAAAAGTCCTTTATTTCTCAATCAAACCCTAGATTGTTACTTCTCCTTAGATTCGTCTCTTTGAGACGAATCTAAAGAGTGGTTGCACCATAGGGTTTGATGGAGAAACGAATATTTTAGTCTTTGAATATCTACTACAAAAGTATTTTTTAGCAATTTCTCTCATTTCTTTCCAAAGAACAGTGTCTGTGTGTCAAATTGTGTCGATCCCGATGAGATGGCAAGTATTCAGTGTATCATTTGGATCTTAACTGTTGAATCATATCAATAGTATATGATATTAGGAAGCAGAACAGACCCTGATCAGACGACTTCTACAGGATCTACTCTGTTTGCAAAGTCATAGAAAGCCATATTTATGGAGTAAAGGGTTAACCCTTTCCCTCATAGGCTATTTTTAGATCCAACCTCTTTGTTGAATCTACAGAAAAGGAGCATTAACTAGAGAAAAGAAAAAAAATGAGAATTTTGTAGTTCTGAAACCATTGTGATAAATAGAGCATTTGCTCCTTAGGAGCAAATGCTCTATTTATCACAGTGGTTTCAAAAATGACTTTACAGAGGGCGTAGAAAGGCATATTTATGGAGGAAAGAGTGAACTGTTTGCATCACATCTTCATAATGTTGATCATTTACTTGAATTGACTTGGATACCTTTTGATGTTTTCGCAGGAGTCATCTAAGTAGCATCAACTAGAGAAAAGGAAAGTTTTAGAATTTTGTAGTTTGAAACCATTGTGATAAATAGAGCATTTGCTCCTATAGGAGCAAATGCTCTATTTATCACAATGGTTTCAAGAAGTGATGATTACAGAGGCATGGAAAGGCGTATTTATGGAGGAAAGGGTTAAGAAATAATCATGACATAGCAGAACCAGAGTTGTTGGAATTGTCTGACCAGGGTCTGTTCTGTTTGCTTATGAAATTATAACTGGTCTTATGAAATTATAATCGATCTTATGAAATTATAACCGATCCCTTATGAAATTATAACCGATCTTATGAAATTATTACTGATCTTATGTAATTATTAACCAAACTTACGAAATTATAACCGATCTTTTTCTAGTTTCTACCAGTACAAAAAAAACAACTCCTGGTATATTATGCCATAATGGTTCAGTTAATAAATATTCATGATGTCATTATTTCTTACATGAATTTTGAACAGGGAAAGGGTTAACCCATTCCCTCATATTTACAATTTTTGATGCTTCTGTAAAAGTCACTATTTGAAACCATTGTGATAAAGAGTCAATATTAGAAACCATTGTGATAAATAGAACATTAATTGATCCTTATAATGGAGCAAATGCTCTATTTGTCACAATGATTCCAGAACTACACAAATCTAAAAAAAAAACCCTCTTTTCTCAAGTAAATGCTCCTTTTTGGTAGATTTGAGATATCGTGTCTAAAAATAGGCTTTTAGGAAAAGGGTTAAAAGAATATGTATCTTGCCTTGTAGTCTAGCAACCAGGAAATAATTCATTTGTCAATGGTGTGAGTGAGTGTTCAGGTTTAGAGACAACAATCTTATCATTTACTTAACACTAAGTCTTATTCTGATGCAAAAAAAAGTACTGGTAATGTCTGCTCAAAATTGGATCTCTTACAATTTTGATTACTTCCCATTCGATCAAGCTTGACCGGGTGCTAAACAACTTGGATCCTGATGAGATGTAAAGTTACTCGATCGGCGTCTCGTATGGATCCAAGCTGTTTGCGATTACGAGTCAGGTTGCAGTTAGCGGAATAAGTATTACGCAGACAGTCTTGTCTGAACTTCATCTGTTAATCTGATTTGATATTTTTTCTTGGTGAGAAAAATGTAAATGTTTATGCTATTTCCTTCACATATATGTATTTTCACGCATTTGCAAACAGAGTAGACCCAGATCAGACGGCTCCTGTAGGAGCCATCTGATCAGGGTCTGCTCTGTTTGCTTATGACATGATAGATCTGAAAACTACAGTTTTTGTCAAAGCCAAAAAAAAACCACCTGTTGAAAGGTTTACATTATAGAATTATAAATATTCACGATGCCATTATTTCTTAATGACCCATTCCCTCATAGACTACCGGTATTTTAGACCGAACCTCTAAAAAAATCTTCTGAAAGGGAAAATATTTTAAATGAAGTTTAGAATCCACTGTGATAATTTTTAATGATTGCTTAAGACAGATTCTACGGGCAGAGATGAAGAAAATCTGATCAAAATCATCACCATTTCAGAAATTATTTTTTAGCTTGTGAGTTAACCTTTGTGGACTATGCCTTTTAGAATAAGTGAAATGCCCAGAATGTCATATGAAATGGTGCTGTAAATTGAAGTATAATAGTTTTAACATGGTTGTCCACTATAGTTTAAAAAGCAAGAAATTGTCTATACAATTAGAATGACATAAAATAAAGAAATTGGTCCTGATATTTTTTAGATGCCAAGTTGACCCATTCCTCCACAGGCTGTTTTTAGACTTAACCTCTTTGAATGAATCTACCCAAAAGGAGCATTTACTAGAGGAAAGTACAATTTTAGAATTTTGTAGTTTGAAACCATTGTGATAAATAGAGCATTAAATTTTGCTCCTATATAGAAGCAAATACTCTATTTATTACAATGGTTTCAACAGGTAATTTCTACAGAGGCGTAGAAAGGCGTATTTATGGAGGAAATGGTTAAACAGTTTGAATCCTGATGAGACACAGATCTAGAGTTCCTAAGATTTCTTCTGTGCGTTGTTTTGTTCCAAACTGTCTGCAGTAAAGATCATCAGAAAACTTTGGCCATGACATGCTAAAGGTTGAATCTGCTAAATGCATCATTTCAATTTATCATGCTGTCTGAAGATTGCCCCCCTATGGCTAAACTGATTTGACCCAGGTTGTGAAGCAGCACAACCTCCTTGTAGATGTAATTTTTTGTACAGGTAAATACAAGTTGTCTTACAGCCTATGAAAATCCAATCATGTATCTCAAAGCTCTGATAGAGACACTTGTGTTGACCCCCTTGCAAACAGAGAAGACCCAGATCAGATGGCTCCTGTAGGAGCCAATCTGATCAGGGTCTGCTCTGTTTGCTTATGGAATAATATTGATCTGATTCCGCAGCTCTGAAATGGCCAATTAAAGTCCATTGTTCATTGTTCCATTGTTATAATGCAATTTTAAAATTCAGTGATATAATTCTGTGTCAGACAAAGCTGGATCAGTCTGATCTGGATCTTCACATCGCCGAAGTGTTATTCAGTCATGCTTGTTACCTATATGAGAAGTTGCATCCTTTTGATTTTAAAGGTCAAGGTCACAGGAGTATAATCTTTGAAAACCTAAACGACAACATACAGAACCAACGGTGGCACACCGAATCATCAAACCTTACATCATTGTTCCTCATATTGAGATTTAAGATTTTGACGGTCAGAGGTCAAGGCCACAGGAGGCTTATCTTAAACAGAAACCCATGAACACTATAATATAGAACAAATCAAGATTATCAGTGGTGCTGATGAAATGGGTATGTAAGTAAATTGGCATCATTTGTGTAGGTCCAGACAAATAAATGGTTAACATTCTGACCTCAGTACAATTGATTACAGTAATCAGGACATTCTTTTAGTACATTAGTACCCATTTAGCATTATAATTTATTATCGCAAATTTCAACTCATTATAACAATAACCTTACACTTTTAAAAACTCCTACTACATACAGATAAGTTCGAAAAATGGCTAGGCCTGTAGCCCAAAGGTCGAGGTCACAGTAGGGTCTATGACCAAATTCCTGGGCTCATGGTTGATGACTTAATTTGCACTCTTAGACTATCTGTTAACATTGATTTTATTGCAGTGAAACTTGAATGAATCAAATTTGTAATAGAATGCATATACCCTATTTATGCTAAATATTTGAACAGAGAAACTTTGGCAAAAAGTGCAGACCAAGATCAAAATGCTCGTTTCTTATTATTTGCTACCATGTCAGTTTAATCTAAAAGTTGGGCAAATTGTGTTGACCCAGATCAAACTGCTCCTGAAGGAGCAGTTTGATCAGGGTCTTCACTATTTGCTTGTCAAATTTAAAGTTCGGCAAAAAGTGTAGACCCAGATCAGACTGCTCCTGAAGAAGCAGTTTGATCAAGGTCTACACTATTTGCTACTGATTGTCATTCTAATTTATAATTTATCAAAATAGTGCAAGATTTGATTTTTGGGGGTTTACAAATTGATGAAAGGGAGATTAGGTGTCCAAATATTTAGAGTAAATAGGGAATGTTGGTTCACTGAATCTGTGTTATCTCATAGCAATCGGAAAGAAACCGTACACTAGGAGTTTGAGATATTTATAGACTGAAATTTAGATATTCCGTGTATATGGCATCCAGATATTAAAACATTATAAATATCCCAGGAGGCAGAGTAATCATTGATTTAAGAATAGAATTATAAGTGATGCAATAATTATAATGACAGGGGAAGATGTGATAACTTTATGCAATACAAAAAGCAAGTTGTTTTTGTGTTGTTAATTGTTATTCTAACAAGAAATTATTTTCATTGTGGACATTTCGTTGAAACCTTTAAATGTGTTTACCATATCCTGGAAGCCATTTCATTAAATCCTTTACTATTGCAAATGGAGTAGACCTAGATCAGGTGTCTCCTGTGGATCCAGGGTCTGCTCTGTTTGCTTTTGCAGTTATATACAGAGGTCCAGGTAAGATGCGTACATTTAGAAATGTTCAAGAATAACTTCTTTATCTCTCCAACCCTATACTGTGACCACTCTTTAGAATCGTCTCGAAGAGACGATTCTAAAGAGTGGTCACAGTATAGGGTTTGATGGAGAAATAACAATTTTAGTGTTTAGGTACGCATCTGTGGCTCGGTATATAGATCTGGATTCTACAATTTCTGCCATGGTCAAAGCAAATTAATCTCTTATTTATACACATTTATCAAACATGTCATTATTTCTAATGTCAATATTAATCAGATCAGATGTACATGAGGTCTTCTATTATGACAGTAACAAAAAATACACTTCAAAAGGCATTCAGCTAAAAACTTCAGGTATATGTATTCAATCATTTTGTGGTTGAAAACCTGTAGATGGCTCTTATAGAAGTGTTCCCCTTGTGATGGTGATCAGTATGATTCCATATATGTATAAATTTCAATGATACTTTGAATCATTAAAATATAAAGAATTCACAGAAACATTTTGATGATTGTTATTTAAATCAAAAGCAGAAAGGTTTTGAAGATAGCTTCTTGACATATTTAGTAAAATTCACTCACCAGCTAGAATGATATTATTCATGAAAAAGAATGTCAAATTCCTTATATTATCATGAAAAATAATGTCAGATTCCAATGCTTAGAATTCCTCAACACTGACTGATGCCCGAACTCTTAAAAGAAAAAGAAAAGAAAAAAAGCGCTTCATTTGCCCATTCTGCAAGATCTACTATTGTATTTTGGGACTGGTAGGTATTTTTTATGGGGAGAGAGGAAGATATATTGATAATATGATGCTGGTAAAATCAATCCTACCCCTGGCCTAAGCCACCTTATCATTTGTAGGGCCATAAATTATTCACCATCCTATGATCACAGAAACCTCAAATCTGTGATGATTTAACAAGTCCCTTTACACTTGTGTTCCAGAATTTATCTGGTCTTACAGAACAGATCCAAACCAGCCAGGACTTTATTGAACAGCTCATCAAAGTCTGCAAGTCTGCGGTATTTCATCTCAATAATAGAAAATGCGATGAATCGAAATTTACTCTAAATATTCTGACGTCCAGTCTTCTATCTCTACTGGGTTTATAAAGGTGAATAAGTCAATTCGGTACTGTTTCGATAACTCGATGAAAACGGTGGAGTAGCTAACCATGTAGACAGAGATCAAACTGCTCCTGAAGGAGGAGTTTGATCTGGATCTGCACTATTTGCCTAAGTTTGGTTGTCGCAATGTTTAGGATTATTACGGTAATTGTTTTCACTTCAAGCTGCTTGCCGATCTGAGTTTTGGGACCTCCAACGGCAAATGCAATTATTTGTTTATATAATGTTTACATTGGGGAAACATTGATACAATTTTGTTATTATTACCTCGATTCTCATATTCTGGTATTCAGGATAGATTGAAAAGATGTAAAATAGTGAACGTTACCCTTTGCATGCAGAATGACCCATCATTTGTATAAACCTTTACTCTATTTATGAGGCTTTCTGCGCCCAAACAGAGTAGACCCAGATCAGAGGGCTCCTGTTTGAACCATCTCATCAACATGTTCTGCTCTGTTTACTTATGAAATGATATATAGTAAAACATCTCTATAACGACCACTAAATTGTGTTAATTAGTTGTTATTTTGGGCAGGTGGTTGCTTAAAGCAAGGTGAAAGTAAAACAGAACGCTCCTACAGGAGCGTTCTGTTTTACTTTCACCTTGCTTTAAGCAGCCACCTGCATTTTAACACATAATACTTGATGTAATTTAGTGGTCATTATAGAGAGGTTTTACTGTTATATATGATTTTACAGTTTCTGCAATGGTCAAATGTGCCATTGTACAAATTAAATCAAATTAATCTAAATAAATATTTATGATACCATTATTTCTTATACAAATGTTCATGGATTAAAAGGTTAACAGCTGAGGTCTTTGATTTTTAAAAGACAAAATATACCCTGATTATAGAGCTCCTCAACCAAATTTACTCAGAGGTCCAGGTAAGATGCGTAAATTAAAATATTTTCATATAATTTTTATAACTTCTTTATTTCTCCACCAAACCCTATGTTGTGACCACTCTTTAGAATCGTCTCTTCGAGACGATTCTAAAGAGTGGTCACAGCATAGGGATTGGTGGAGAAATGACGATTTTAGTATTTGAGTATGCATCGTTATTTGTACATGTAGCTCTGGTCAAGTATAACCAAATTTACAGTTCAGAGGTGACAAGATAAGGCAGGGAAAGAGTTAATAGTAGATACAGTAGCTATAAGCTATTAACGATGTGCTCATTAATCGCAGTACTCCGCGAAGAAGGACAGGCTATCATTGACCATTTGTACATGACTGTATTGAGACGATACAGTTCAGCAAACAGTAAAAGCCAGACAAGGCCAACCATCTGATTAGGGTTTTACGCATTGTTGTTACATTGTTTTAACTAATTAACCCTTTCCCTGTTCTACATTTATTTCAAATTTCAATACCTACTGAATATTCATGGGCAAAATAGTTATATAATGAAATATTGAAGGTTGGATATTATAGCCATTTTAGAAACTAAAGAAACATATCTATCAATTTTTATTAGCAAACAGAGCAGACCTTGACCAGACGGCTCCTCTAGGAGCCGTCTGATCTTGGTCTACTCTGTTTGCAAATCCGTGAAAACACGTTTATATGAGGGAAAGGGTTAACAGAATCATTTTGTAATCTTGTAATTTTGAAATCGAGTTTACCTTTATTGAATGTCATGTTTTAGACAGAGAGACTCATCTAGATATACATTGATAGCAAACCTACAACCAATATTTGGCCTTTACCCAAACTCAAATAAGCCTGCCATATTAGAATTTATTCATGATTTTTGTGTCGCCTGCGAAGCATGGCTGACACATAGGAATCACTTTGTCCGTCGTCATTGTCGTCATATTTTTAGACCTCATGAATTGCATGGGGGGCTTTTGTTTTTGCCCTGTCTGTCTTTCTGTCTGTTGGTTTGGTCCCAATTTTAACGTTGGCCATAATTTTGTAGCCAATTTGCACATACATACTTCAAACTTGGCATGCATGTGCAACTTATGGAAGCAAACATTTTTAGGGGTGACTTATTAAGGTCAAGGTAAAAAAAAGGTAATATATCAAGGTCAAATTATGGGTCAAATTTATATTAGCGATAATCAGGGGCATGGTGTTAAATAAACACATCTTGTTAAAATGGCATAATATTTTGGTCTTGGCAGAAATTGTATAGTAATATCTATATTATTCCAAAAGCAAAGAGCACAGAGACTTGCGAGCAGACAGCTTCTACAGGAATGGTCAGATATGTCTGCTTTATATGTCTGGTTTAACCCTTTACTCCATAAATAAAACTTTCTACACCTTTGCAATTAGAGTAGACCCAGATCAGACGGCTCCTATAGGAGCCATCTGATCAGGGTCTGCTCTGTTTGCTTTTGACATAATATAGATATGATTCTACAGTTTCTCAAACATTCCTGTGTCCATATGCTATTATAACAAATTTATCTAATTAATATTCATGACGTCATTATTTCTTAAATATTCATGGAGGAATAAGGGTTAACACCAAATGTATATTACTACATTCGAGTGTATAAAGTATCAGGTGTTTTCTTGTGGTAGTCTTGTTGTTTATTGTCAGGGGGCTTTCTTTGTTAGAAAAAGGAGATAATTTTGTCCATCAAAATGAGGTCATAAGCATTGACACTGTACAACTTAAGTGTACAAAAAGTCCTTTTGTTTTCATAGGTGGAACATATGGGCAGATTTTATAGACAGTCCAATAAATAGGTAATGTCATATGACTGTTTGATGAGAATACAGAGTGTTTCCATTACTGTGACAATAAAGTATTTGGATAGGTTCCCAGCCGGGGCCTGCTCTCCCGGGGCCTTGGTATTTGCATACAAGATACATACGGTCTAGCAAATGTTTTGAACACTAAATAATTCTTCTGCACAATTCGTTAAATTATCTGCTGCCACATCTGTAAAGTCTTTTTTTCTTCTGAATGTCTTGATTTTTATGAGACGCCAAGTTACTTGTTGACTTGTCTGGGTCCAAACTCCTCGACAAGTTTATAAGAATTTTTTTGCTAGCAGGTAAAGAACTGAGACAATCGGAGATGATTCCAGATATCTCATTGTTTGTATATCTTGATGAAAGATTGCCCACTATGTCTGAGGATGTTTAACCCTTTCCCTCATTTTGACGACTCAGTAAAAATCACTTCGTGAAACCATTGTGATAAATAGAGCATTTGCTCCTATAGGAGCAAATGCTCTATTTATCACAATGGTTTCAAACTACAAAATTCTAAAAAAAAATCCCTTTTCCTCTAGTTAATGCTCCTTTTGGGTAGATTTATTCAAAAAAAGTTGTATCTAAAAATAGCCTATGAGGTAATGGGTTACTGATGTCAAGTGCAAAAGATATCATCACACTGAATCTGACCTCATTTAGCACTTTCCATCATATAAACACCTTTTCACGTATTTACAAACAGAGTAGACCCTGATCAGATGGCTCCTATAGGAGCCATCTGACCAGGGTCTGCTCTGTTTGCTATTGACATGATATAGGTCTGATTCTACAGTTGTTGTCAAAGCAAAAAATTGCCAATGCTCAATTTTTCACAATGGTTTCAAAACTACACAATTCTAAAAATCCCCTTGTCTATATATAGTTAATGCTCCTTTTCGGTAAATTGATTCAGAGGTTGGGTCTAAAAATAGCCTATGAGGTAATGGTTTAAACGCCAGGGTTGGTTATTACTTTATTTTCATGCAAGTCTTGTAAAACTTCACAAACTTGTTCGCCATCACAAGGGCTACAATAGAAAAGAGGAGCATTGGGGACCATATGAAGTGCTCTTGCATTCAGCTAATATTTGTTTAAGCTAGGTTCCCACTGCCAATCAGATCAACTCCCAACAACTCGATCAAACCCGATCAAATGATAGAGGAATGGTCTGGCTCGCTCAGCAGGAGTGATTGGGGAGGTCTACCTTGGTCCACATCGCTCGGACTCCCTACCGGATTTTTTTTTGATATGTCATGACATCCTACAGGAGCGTTCTGTTTTACTTTCACCTGGCTTTAAGCAGCCACCTGCCCTAAATACCAACTAATTAACATAATTTTGTGGCCATTATAGAGAGGTTTTACTGTAGATTCAACAGGAACAGGATTCACTTCTACCTTTACCTTCATTTAATTTCTATAATGGAATAAGCAGAATACGAAATGTTAGCTAAGGAAGAAACTGTAGAATCAGATCTGAATAATTTCATAAGCAAACAGGGCAGACCTTGATCAGAGAGCTCCTTTAGCAGCACTCTAATCTGGGTTTGCATTATTTGCCAAGCCATCAAAGGTGTGTCGGGTAAAAGATTAAAATGAAAAAGTATTTCTCACAAGGTATTGTGTAAATGTCATGCAGAAAAGCAATTCTCAGAAATTCCAAGAAATGCATACTGTTTTGAAATACAATAGAATCTGCCTATAGTGATCATATACAGTAAAACCTCTCCATAACGACCATTAAGTTGTGTTAATTAGTTGGTATTTTGGGTAGGTGGTTACTTAAAGCAAGGTGAAAGTAAAACAGAATGCTCCTATAGGAGCGTTCTTTCACCTTGCTTTAAGCATCCACCTGCCTTTAACACAAAATACTTGATGTAATTTAGTGGTCGTTATAGAGAGGTTTTACTGTAATGAATAAACATGGGGCCTAAAAAAGTTGGTGGTTTTATTGCATTATAATACATAGTCCACTAAAAAGACTTGACACTCATCATGAATATTTATTAGCTATTTAAGTATTATAGTGTAAACTTTTCAAGGAAACTTTTGGCTTTGACAAAAATTGTAGAATCAGATTTATATCGTGTCAAAAGCGAAAAGAGCAGACACTGATCAGACAGCTGATCTGGGCCTACTCTGTTTACAAAGGCATGAAAACATGTTTATATGAAGGAAAATATTAACAGTAATATAGCACACACTGTGTAGTCAATACCATTAATTTTTTCCCATTTGTTTTGTACTTTGGAATACGGGCCAATAGCCATAAAAAGGATACAAAGCTGGATTAGTAGCAAAGCTTATGATAACATGCTACACACAGTCATGCGAAAAAAAAGGGTACATTATGTTCATGTGAAATGCCTGTTTGATTTGCAGAACATATCATGCAGGAATCTGTTATTATGGAATGTTCACCCCACAACATATACAGTAAAACCCCGCTAATGCGACCACCTAAAAGAGGTATGGTTCTGGGTGCTAGGTGCAGGTGGTAGCTTAATGCAGGACAAAAGTAATGCAGAAAGCTCCTAGAGGAGCTTTCTGCATTACTTTTGTCCTGCATTAAGCAACCACCTGCTTTTTAAAGACAACAATGTTTATTCATTAAGTGGTCGCATTCGCGGGGTTCTATTGTATTCCCTTGCTACCTTTCTATGATTGTGGGGTGTAAGTTTCATTGGGCATGTTATTGTTCTGCTTTTATCAGCTCACCCGTGGCACAAAGTGCCTTAAAGGTGAGATATTTGGATTGGCCGGTGTCTGTTGTGCATTGACAACATCATTTCTTTAACCCTTTGCTCCATAAATACGCCTTTCTACACCTATGCAAACAGAGTAGACCAGGATCAGACAACTCCTCTTTACCTGATAGAAATGCTTTTGATGGCTTTGCAGTCAGAGTTAAGACCCAGATAAGATGGCTCCCGTAGGAGCAATTAAATCCGACAACTCTGTTTGCAAAAAAATTAACCCTTTTCCTCATATTTGCAAACAGAGTACTCCTATAGGAGCCGTCTGATCAGGGTCTGCTCTGTCTGTTAATGGAATTTGATAGACATGTTTCTTTAGTTTCTGAAATGGCTTCAATGTTTCACTTTCCAACTATTTTGCCCATGAATATTCAGTAGGTATTGAAATTTGAGATATGTATAGAACGGGGAAAGGGTTCAAACTGTCTCTAATATCAGGCGTAAGGTTGAATGCTCTTTGCTCTAAAATATCAGACTTTTGGAAAATTTATAACTATTGCAGTTCAATGCTCCCTGAAGAATCATTTATGATGAATTCAAGGTCGGCGGACTTAAGTGCAAAAGTCAATGCTTGATATTTTGTCTACAGCCAGGCTCTTAGACTTAGAATGAGTTATGCAATATTTTGTAAGCAAACTTGTAAACAAAAGGATCCATTGTTTGTTATTTCACAGGTCCCAGATTTTATTGAATGTGGCTGGCTTCCAGCTTAATGCCTTTGCAAGCAGAGTAGATGAAGATAAAATGGCTGCTGCTGGAGCCTGAAATAAACTGGGTCTACTGTGTTCTCTTATAATAATGTGTCATTATTTATTGCATTAACCCATTCCCACTTAGGCTATTTTTAGACCTAACCTCTTTGATTAAATCTACCAAAAATGAGCATTAATTAGAGAAAAGGAAATTTTCAGAGTTGTGTAGTTTTGAAACCATTGTGATAAATAGAGCATTTACTCCTGAGTAGAGGAGTCCTATCATTAGAAGCTGCACAGTTTATCATATTACACTTTTCTTTTAAAACAAATCCCGGAATATTCATGGTAAGCTTGACCTGTGAAAATTCAGCATTTCCAAACATGGTTGACCCAAAACCTAGATCTGTAGGACTTTGATGTCTTTCCAAGGTCTGCAGTTAAAATTTGTTACAAATTTGAAAATGACATAATATTTAATGTTAGTGGAACTACTTAGTATAATAGTGTAATTTACATTTCTTTGGTATGGATTACAAGTTTGTTACCCCGTGATGTATTTAAGACCAGAGAGGTTATCTCCCTTTGTGTTGTTCAACCAATGGTTAGTCGTGGATAGCTTGGACATTATTATGCCACTACAGTTTAATCCTTTACCCCATGGATATACCCTTTAGCACTTCAGCAAACAGAGTAGATCCAGATCAGATGACCCTCCCCATCTGATCAGGGTTTGCTCTGTTGGATTGTAGAATAGTATACATGTAGTTCTGATTCTAGAGTTTCTGCCATGGCTAAACAATTCTGTGTTCATAATTATGCCATTATAAAAGTGTTGCTAATAAATATTCATGATTTCATTATCTCTTACCCCACTATTCATCAAGTAAAAGGTTAACAAATTAAGAATACTTGACTCTTTACCACAGAGCTCTAGATAACAGTGCATACTCATATACTAAAATCGTCATTTCTCCACCAAACCCTATGTTATGACCTCTCTTTAGAATCGTCTCGAAGGCCATGGCAGAAACTGTAGAATCATATTTATAGTATATTACAAGCAAACAGAGCAGACCCTGATCAGTCACGGCTCCTATAGGAGACGTCTGATCTGGGTCTACTCTGTTTGCACAAGCATAGAAAAGCATATTTTATGGAGGAAAGGGTTAACTGAACACAGGACCTTTTGGCCATTGCAAAACCTGTGCAATAAGGTCTATATAAATATATAAGCAAACAGAGCAGACCCAGATCACACGGCTCCTGCACTGGGTCGGCTATGTTTGTAAAGGTGCCAAAAAGGTCTCTTTATCAGGGTCAAGTGTTAACCCTTTCCTCCATAAATACTCTTTTTTACGACTCTGTAAAAATCACCTGTTGAAACCATTGTGATAAATAGAGCATTTGCTCCTATAGGAGCAAAATTTAATGCTATCACAATGGTTTCAAACTACAAAATTCTGAAAAAAAATCCTTTTCTCTAGTTAATGCTCCTTTTCGGTAGATGTATTCAAAGTGGATGGATCTAAAAATAGCCCATGAGGGAATGGGTTAAAATGTCCATATTTGTCAACTATACAGTCATACATTAACCTTCATATAAAAAAATGACCCTTTGCTTAAAAATATGTACAAGAAGGAGGAAGATGTGTTACCTGTAATTATCAGGGCATTCTATTGATACTGCTTTTTACGAAAACTTTGCCATCACAGGGAAATGTCTAGAATATTTGTAATTACGTTATTTATAGTCAAGATAGTCAAAACATGATAGTCAAAACATGTCAGAATATGAAGATTTAAACAGTTCTAAGTCTTGATCATGAGCAACGTTAAAATTTTCATAAATTTATTTTATTGTACTTTTACACATACTTGCTCCATTAGCTTAACTGTCGTGAAAGTGTGCTGTGGTAGGGGAACTAACTTTGCTCATACTGAAACATAACTACTAAATAGTTGCTCCCCTTGTGTACTCATTATATTTCTAGGCATATGCGGGTATGCATGTAGACAGTTTTTATGCCAGACTTACCTAAATGTAATGAGCTCGAAGCGACATACCAAGGATATCTTCTTTGATTGTTTGTACTGTTAGACATGTGGCATGAGTTATATTTCATTACCGCCCTGGATTCCAGGTGACGGTAAATATTTGCTAGGAATCCCCCCAAAATCTGGATGGGTATCCCCAAATTTTGTTACACAATATCGAAACAATTCTTGTGGGGTTTTTTTGTTTCATAATTTGTAAATATAAATATATACTTCAATATACTCCAATGACTTGGAATGATATCTTTACACTGAGCTGTACCTATTCAAATACTGAAATCGTCAATTCTCCATGAAAACCCTGCGATGTAATGACCACTTTTTTAGAATTGTCTGAAAGCGACGATTCTTTTAAAGAGTGGTCACATTATGTAGTATTTGAAGAAATGCAGGTATTCTTAACCCTAACAGAGCAGAAGACGAGTCACTAATGTCCTTTGCAAACAGTGTAAACCCAGATGAGAGGGCTCCTAGAGGAGCCCTCTCATCAGGGTCTGCATTGTTTGTCATGTTATACTTTTCTTTATTGGTAAAAATCTCTAAATATAACATATTCACCATAAGTTTTGACCTGTTCGAATTTTGGAATAGTCAATTTGAAAATTAAGCGTTATAAGGGTTAAAAATACTTTGTACAGCAGAACAAGGGTTATATGAACCCATTTCCTGTTGAATATTCATGTAAGAAATAATGACATCATGAATATTTATTAGCTGAATTTTTAAAATGACATAATTGTACTAAGTATTTAGGCAGAAACTGTAGAGTCAGATCTATTATAAGTTCATAAACAAACATACGCAAAGGCATAAAAAGAGTATATATTTATAAGAGAAAGGATTAACCCTTTCCTGCATAGGCTATTTTTAGATCCAATCTCTTTCAATAAATCTACCGAAAAGGAGCATTTTAACTAGAGAAAAGGAAAAATTTAGAATTTTGTAGTTTGAAACCATTATGATAAATAGAGCATTTGCTCCTATTGGAGCCAATGCTCTATTTATCACAATGGTTTCAACAGGTGACTTTTACAGAGGCGTGGAAAGGCATATTTATGGAGGAAAGGATTAAGACTGCATACTTTGAAAGTAGAGAAAGACTAGATGTGCCAGAACACGATTATTGCCAGACTACAATGCCTTCTAGAGATACAATTTGGATCTTGAAAGAATAAAATTACCTGACACTACATTACATAACCAAGAATTAGAACTGAGAATCTTAACCTGTTCCCTCATCTTTAGACACAACCTCTTTGAATAAATGTTCTTAAAAGGAGCATTTACTAGGGAAAAAAGGAAAATTGTAGAAGTGTGTACTTTTGAAACCATTGTGACAAAAAGTACAACTGAAAAAGAAAATTTTACAGGTGTGTCAAAAGGTGTCAATATGAGGGAATGGGTTAACTCATTCCATCATAGGCTATTTTAGATCCAACCTCTTGGAATAAATCTACCAAAAAGGACCATATACTAGAAGAAAGGACTATTTTAGAATTGTGTAATTCTGAAACCATTGTGATAAATAGAGCATGTGCTCCTATGGAGTAAATGCTCTATTTATCACAACGGTTTCAAAAAGTGATTTTTACAGAGGTGTCAATACAAGTGAATGGGTTAACACTTATCATGCAACAATTTGTTCATTTATCAAAGTCTTGTCTTAACCCTTCGCTTGCTATTCACGTCAATATAACTACCTGTAAACAGTGAAGACCCAGATGAGACAGCTCCTGCAGGAGCTGTCTCATCAGGGTCTGCACTATTTACAAATTGATTGTGCAACCAGTGCACTCCACAGCAGTGATTGCACAGAGAAATACTTGTACACAGTGAAGATATATGTAATTATACAACAGGGCATGGGTAAAGAAGGAGAAATGTATTTTAAAATTTCAGCAAGAGAAGGGTTAATTATATTTCCAAAGTTCTGTTTCATTTCAAATATTCAAAAAAGTTCACTGGTCAAATATGCCTGGGTATGAGTATTCGATAGACTCTTAGTAATTAAACACCGATGGACAATACCACTATGAATATTTCAGCATTTAACCCTTTCCCTCATTATAAACGCCTTCTAACACATCTACAAACAGAGTGGACCCAGATCAGACAGCTCCTCTAGGAGCTGTCTGATCAGGGTCTGTTCCGTTTACTAAATGAATTTAATTGATCTGTTTCTTCAGTTTGTAAAATGGCTACAATTTTCCACCTTCCATACTTTATAATGACTATTATGTCCATGAATATTCAGTAGGTATAGAATATTTTAAAAAATATAGAAAACAGGGAAAGGGTTAAGGGTTTAACCTTCATCCAAGTCGCTCAATATCTTGACTGAGTATATAGCCTTTGTCTCAGATAGAATGTATCCTGATCAGATGCCGAATGAATTTATATCATTCTGATCTTGATCATAGCTAGTTGCAAAGGATAGTATTCAGTTGTGATTAGCAGGGACAGTGCAAAGGATAAATGTACTAGTAACATATACAGTAGAACCCCTCTAATGCGACCACTTAATGAATAAACATGGATGTCTTTATAAGCAGGTGGTTGCTTAATGCAGGACAAAAGTAATGCAGAAAGCTCCTAGGAGCTTTCTGCATTACTTTTGTCCTGCATTAAGCTACCACCTGCCTCTACCTCCCAGAATTATACCTCTTTTAGGGGGTCGCATTAGAGGGGTTTAACTGTATAGCTGAGGAACATTTTACATTCCAAATGCTGTTAGTATACACTAGCAGTAAACTTGCAAAAAACAACAACAGATTCAGCTACAACATTAGAACATAGAGGAGTCTTTTTTTTTATGACGTGATACTTGTAATTATTATTAACCATTTACTCTATAGAGATGCTTGTGGTACCTTTGAAAGCAGAGTAGACCCAGATCAGACGGCTCCTGTAGATCAGACATAACATGCACACGGTCCTCAATGTTTGTAGAATTACATTATTTGCAATCAGCCAATCACAAATTAGGCCATTTGCCAATGTTATGGCTAAAGAATAATTTCCATTAACAAAAATTAATATTAGTCTTTAGCAAGGAAATTGTCTTATTTATTTTGTTCATCTCTCATTTCAGATCAAAGTAGTATCTGACAAGTTCAATGGAAAGCCTAGAGGATACGCCTTCATCGAATATGAACATGAGCGAGACATGCACTGTAAGTATAATAAACAATCTATGCAAGAACCTCTTCAAAGTTGCCACTTTTTGAACAAGCAAGCAGGTCTTCAAAAATCTCGATAGTTTTAGAAAACTATGGTTTGAGAACCTTTTAGACAGGTGGCTACCTAATGCAGAATGAAAGTCAAGCAGAAAGCTCCTAGAGGAGCTTTCTGCTTGACTTTCACCCAGCTTAAGCTGCTACCTGTCTTAAAGACTGATAATGTTGTTGTCTACTTACGTAAGTTCTAAGATTTGTTTGTCCATTTCTTTTCCAAAAACAGTGTTGAGGGTGTCAAACAGTTTGGATTCTGATGAGATGCCAAGTTATTTGGCATCTCATCTGGATCCAAACTGTTTGTAAAAGTTATCACCAGTTTGCCACTCGAGTGCTGAAGGTTATTCTGAATGATCACCATTAACCATTTGAATGCAGGACTGTATTTGCAAACTGTGTAGATCCAGATTAGAGGACTCCTGTAGAGGAGCCCTATCAGGGTCTGCTCTATTTGTCTTTCAATATCCTATCACAAATTATACCCATTCATACTAAAAATAATAATTAATGATGATTAATCTTAAAATAATGATGGACCATGCATTCCTCCTTGAAAATTCAGTTAAAGACCGACAAGCTGGTTTTTGAGTGGCTGCTTTGGAGAGAAATTGATGGAGATACTAATTACAACGGCCTTGACAATTACGACTGGCCTGTCAATTATAACAGCCTGTCAATCTGAGGTATTCACTATCACATGTGTTACAATGAAGTCAGACTTTAGTAGTCTATTAAACTGCATAATGAGGAGATGGGCAGTGAGATATTTACAAATAGCATAGACCCAGATCACCTGTCACATTAGAATGTTGGGTCTGATCGGAGGGTCTGTGCTTGAGGTGGCCCATCTTGACAGCATTTGCTATATTTGTATGTTTACACAGAGTAGAACCTGATCAGATGTGTCAGGGTGTCCATCAGAGTGTATAACCCTTTCCCCCTTTCCTCCATAGGCTATTTTTAGACACAACCTCTTTGAATCAATCTACCAAAAAGTAGCATTTACTTGAGAAAAGGAAATGTTTAGAATTGTGTAGTTTCGAAATCATTGTGATAAATAGAGCATTTGCTCCTATAGGAGCAAAATTTATACAAGATACAAGAAACTTTATTTATAGTCGGGTGTTACAGAATAACATTAAACATTAGCTAGAAGCTATTTACCGACGTTTGTATTTATGCTCTATTTATCACAATGGTTTCATAAAGTGACTTTTACAGAGGCGTAGAAAGGCGTATTTATGGAGGAAAGGGTTAAATATTAATGTAAGAAATTATGACATCGTGAATATTTATAAGGTTGATTTTTATAATGTCATAATTATAAACACAAGAAATTTTGGCTCAAGCAGAAACAGTGTCAAAGGATCATATCTATATTATACCATTAGCAAACAGAGCAGACCCTGATCAGACTGCTCCTACAGGGGTCATCTGATCAGGCTCTACTCTATTTGCAAATGTGTGAAAAGGAAAGGGATATACATTGTATATTCAGTTGTAGTTTTACCGGTTAGATAAGTTTGAGGATTCTTGAAATAATATCAGTCGAAATTTTCACCCATAAAGTAGAAATGAATACATGGTTATTTTCTTCATTAACCCTTTAAAAGCAGGAAACAAGTGTTCTGTCATTTGCAAACAGTGTAAACCCAGAATAGAGCCGTTTTGTCTGGGTCTACTCTGTTTGCAAAGGCATAGAAAGGCACATTTATGGAGTAAAGGGTCAAAAAGCTAAGAACCCAGAACCCAAGCTATTTGGGTCTGCAAACGTGTGTAATTCTTAGTTACTATTTAATGAAGTTGTTTGCAACTATCAGAGCTACAGATAATGGTGCGTAACCCAAATACTAAAATCATCATTTCACCACCAAACCCTATACTGTGACCACTCTTTAGAATCGTCTCAAAGAGACGATTCTAAAGAGTGGTCACAGCATAGGGTTTGGTGGAGAAATGACGGAACTATTTTTGAAAGTATTTAAATTTACGCATCTTATCTGGACCAGCTCTGAAATATGCAGTTAGAGTGTCAAACATAATACTTTATTTTCGTCCCACCTGGATCCTGCCTTACTGCTTAGATTATTACGATATTGCTGATGTTATTTGCAAGTGAGATGTTGGCATTAATGAATCCCGACACCTTCTTAGAAACTCATGATAGACGTTGATGAAAATCAAGATTCTATTATCATATGATATTAACACTTTTCCTGATGAATATACAGTAGAATCAGTCTGAACCCTTTCCCTGTTGAACATTTATATGCATGAATTGATCACTTCATGAATATTCATTGACTCAACTTTTAACCCATTCCCTGATAAGCTATTTTTAGACCCGACCTATTTGAATAAATCTACCGAAAAGCAGCTTTAACTAGAGAAAAGAAAACTTTTTGAATTGTGTAGTATTGAAACCATTGTGGTAAATAGAGCATTTGCTCCAATGGAGCAAATGCTCTATTTATCACAATGGTTTCACTAAGTGACTTTACAGAGTCGTCAAAAGTCGTCAATATGAGGGAATGGGTTAAAAGGCAAACATTATAAGTGCTGGTTTAGGCAAACACTCTAGGATTAGAGATATAATTTCATAAGCAAGCAGAGCAGACCCTGATCAGACAGCTTCTGCAGGAGTTTTCTGATCAGAGTCTACTTAGTTTGAAAAGGGGTTTATATGGAAAAAAAGGGTTGAGTGACTATGAAAAGAGGTCTAAATCTGAGTGGTAGACTGGTAGGTTAACCTATTCCCTCAATAGGCTATTTTTTTTATCCAACCTCTTTGAATAAATCTACCGAAAAGGAGCATAATTTTGAATAAATCTACTGAAAAGGAGCATTTACTAGAGAAACAAAAAGTTTAGAATTGTGTAGTATTGAAGTATTGTAGTATTGAAACCATTGTATTGTAGTATTGAAACCATTGTGATAAATTGAGCATTTATCTCAATGGTTTCATAAATTGACTTTTACAGAAGCGTTGAAAGGCGTATTTATGGAGGAAAGGGTTAAGCAACCACCTGCTTTTTAATTTTCCTATATTAAATAATTGAACAGTTGCTTAAGAAGAGTTCTACTGTATATATATGTACTTTGGGGTGGGGGGGGTGTTACATTTTGAAAAGGAGTTTGTTGTATTTTGAACACATGTGATTCCTTAACCCTTTACTCCATAAATTTGCCTTTCTGCGCCTTAGCAAACAGAGTAGACCCAGATCAGTCGTCTGATCAGGGTTTTCCCTGTTTGCTTATAATATAGATCTGACTACAGTTTCTGCAATGGTAAAATATTAATCATGTGTCCATGTACTTTTATAACAGTTAATCTTATTAATATTCATAATGTCATTTATTCTTACATGAATATTCATGGAGTAAAGGGTTTAACCATTGCAGAAGGCCCCTAGGGTTAATATGTTTTGATATTATGTTCAACACAGAGGTCCAGATAAGATGCGTAAATCTAAACATTTTCAACAATAGCTTGTCTATTTCGCCATCAAACCCTAAACTGTGACCACTCTTTAGAACCGTCTCGAAGAGACGATTCTAAAGAGTGGTCACAGTGTAGGGTTTGGTGGAGAAATAGCGATTTTAGTATTTGGGTACGCACCATTATCTGGAGCTCTGTCAAATACTTTGAATCTTGAGCATTCAAAGGGTAATGGTAACGAGCAACCATAATATGGCACACCTATCATTATTACCCCAAGTATTCAGACATCCAATCTCCACTCTCCATGGGTCTGTAGAGCTGAATAATTCAACTTAGCACCAGTTTGATAACTCTATAGTAGACTTACATAGTAACAAATAGTGTAGACCCTGATCAAACAGCTCCTTAAGGAACCATTTGATCTGAGTCTGCGCTATTTGTGTATGTTTGTCCGTTCGAATAATTAGGATATCTGTAGAAATTGGTAGCAAAATGCAATAAGTAGATTACGGATGGGTTTTTCATTGTCTTTAACAGATAGTTATCAGTCATCACCATGACAGATCTAGTACTCGGCTATTATTATAGTAACCATTCCTGATGGGAAAACCAAACACATGTCTCATTTAGAATGCAATGTAAAGAAGAGAGTCCTCTCCTGGTTCTTTTCATTCTCAAAACTATCCCTTTACAAACATTCTTGTAGAAAATGAGAATGGATTTGTTACTTTGTAGAGATTCTGGCGTGTTAAGGTGGTAATATTTGTTTTATGTCCTGGATGGAAAAATCTGAAAATTTAACCCTTTCCTATAAACAAAAGTTTTTTAACGCCTTTGCAAACAAAGTAGACCCAAGTCTGACGGCTCCTGTAGCAGCCATCTGATCAGGGTCTGCTCTCAGCTTCCATAAATGAAATAATAGATCAGGGTCCATGCTTATAAAACTTTTAGTTGAGTCCGAGAACGTTCTCAAGCTTTTGATTGGTCAGATTTGAGCCTCTGGCTCAAATCTGACCAATCAAAAGCTTGATAACTCAAATCTGACCAATCAAAAGCTTGAACGAAACTCAGACTCAACTAAAAGCTTTATAAGCATGGACCCTGACTCTACAGTTTGTACCAACACCTAAAATTCATGTGTACATCATTCTAAACAATTCAGCTAATAAATATTCATGATGTCATTATTTCTGAGACGAATATTCAGCGAGGAAGGGGTTAAAGTGGAATGATCATCGGTCTTCATTCTGTGTGAAAGGTTTAGACTTGCCAGAGGATTTTGAATGACAAACAGTGCAGATCCGGGAGGATGCCAGTACAGTATACTTGTTGTCTGCATTCAAAGGGTTGGTCTACATTTTATGCCCTTGAAAGTTTATAAACTAAGTGTATTTGTTCATTTTTTAAGAATAAGTTCTCTTTGGAAGGTGAATTTTCAAACTATAATAATCCCTCCTCATTTAATGGAAGAGTCCAGTATGAAATGATTCAGTTTGAAATGACAAACAGTGCAGCCTCCAATCAGAAAGTCAGAAATGTAGACACAGATCAGATGGCTCCTGTTGAAGCCA
The DNA here is from genome assembly GCA_963576725.1 of Azorinus chamasolen. Lineage (NCBI taxonomy): Eukaryota > Metazoa > Mollusca > Bivalvia > Cardiida > Solecurtidae > Azorinus > Azorinus chamasolen. The sequence continues at coordinate 52,486,554 of OY755246.1, read as the reverse complement.
TCTGATCAGAGTCTTTTCAGTTTGCTTATGGAATGATATAGATCTTCTGTCATGGCTAAGATTCCCGTGTTCAAAATAATAAAAAGTGTATTGATTAAAAAGGTATATTGATATTACATAAATTATGTCATTATTTCTAACATGAATATTCATGAAGTTATTTACTAAAGGATTAAGCTGATGATAATACATCCAGAGCGGACAACTTTTTTTTTTCCACTCGGAGATCATTATTGTAGACTTGAGAAGCATTGAAGGTATTGTTTAGATTTGCTTTCACATGTAATTAGTAACCAAGAAGCTTGTGTATGTGGTATATCACAGGTAAAATCATAGCTCAGACTCCTCAGTGACCTGCTTATAGAGAAAACAAACACAAACATTTCTGTCAGACAGAGAAGCACCAAAGCTAAGTACAATTACAATGAGACATTCGATATACCTGAATATTCATTATGCATTAGAACCTGTCTTAAGTGGCCATCAAAAAAGAGATCTAATTTTGGGCCTGTAAGGCAGGTGGTAGCTTTATGCAGGTCAAATATAATGCAGAAAAGTTCCTATAGGAGCTTTCTGCATTACTTTTGTCCTGCATTAAGCAACCACCTGCTTTTTAAAGACTCCTGTGTTTAATGGCAGCTTAGAACAGGTTATACCATACTGACAATAATTTTGGAAAACCATTTTGAATATATATTACTTAACCCTTTATTCCATAATGCATTATATACACCTTTGCAAACAGAGTAGACCCAGATCAGACAGCTCCTGTAGAAGTCCTAATCTGGGTCTACACTAATTGAAAATGACAGCTAAATCATTTCCGAAATTCAAAGAAAATTGAGAGATTAGTTCTGCGTTTTATAATTATGAGGGATAGGGTTAATTAAGCAGATGATTGTGTGAAAGTCATGTTTGTGAGTCTGGACCTTCCAATAACAGACCATAATTATTATGTTTTCAAAACAGAGCAATAAATCTTCACTCAAGTAATTATCATGTTCCCTGCAACTCTTAACCCTTTGAATGCAGGACACACATACACCCGAATTTACAAACAGCGTAGATCCAGACCACAGGGCTCCTCTAGGAGCCCTCTGGTCAGGGTCTGCACTGTTTGTCATTCAAAGTTCTCTGGCAAGTTTAAGCCTTTTGTATTGAGTGAATCTATAGTTAAACACTGTTTGAAAATTCTCAGTTTTGAAAGGGTTAATTTCCCAAATTTTAATCCTTTACTCCATAAATACACCTTTACAAACAGAGTCAGACCCAGATCAGATGGCTCCTATAGGAGCCATCTGATCAGGTCTGTTCTGTTTGCTTATGATATTATATAGATAAGACTCTACCATCTGCTGCCTGCCATCTTTTATTCTTTTATTGTGCCTCTTTAAAAATAATCAATATTCATGATGTCATTAATTCATACATGAATATTCATGGAGTAAAGGGTTTAAGCAATGCAGAAGGCCCCTAGGATCAGTATGCTTTGATATATATATATACCAGACTCAACATATCTTATCTTTATTATATCATAACTTGATAAGTAAACAGCAGACCCTGATCAGGGGGCTCCTACAGGAGCTGTCTGATATGGGTCTTCTCTGTTTGCAAAGGCTTGGAAGGACATAATTAAGAAGTAACAGGTTAATACAAACGAATATAAACAAGAGTCTGATGACAGAATGAGATGTATCTGATACACTGTGAACGGCCTGTAATAAAGTGTTACATAGAGACAGCCTTCCTGGAAACATTGTTAATTAACATTTTATTTCCCTCACAATATGGTGATTTCCAACTAAACTTTAATTACTACAAGGTGCTAGTCGATCAACCTTGAATCCAATTGACACAGTACTAATAATTCAGCCTGCTGTTACCAATTTACCCTTTCAATGCTTAATTTTTAAAAGGACTATTCCAAAACTCAGACAGGTCGAGATTACCGTGAATATTCAGGCTCGGGTTCCTCTAGGAGTCCTCTCATCTGGTTCTACATTGTTTGCTAAGTACATTCATGACACGTTTCTAACACCGACAGGTTTAACCCTTTCCCTCATATAAACGTGTTTTCACGCATTTGCAAACAGAGTAGACCCAGATCAGATCCTTTTTAGAATAATAAAAATAGCATATGACAATAATGGATTAAACATTTCATACTAAATTGACTCAATAAATAAACACTGACTGACTGATCATTCAGAAGGTCATTAATATGGGGAATAAGTCAATCACTTAATTATGCATTTCCTTCTGAAAACATTGCTAATTCTGCATAGCAGTTTAATTATTGTCCATTAAAGTTCGAGTTGAACACTTTCAGAATTTCAAGTGCTTGTTCTTTATGGTCTAATCAGTTTATATCAAGCTGGCATATCGGTTGTACAAATGCATGCCTAACTGACAGTGATAACCACTTGCGAAATATCTGTTTTTAATAAAGATTTAAGCACAGAGAATTACACAGGGATTAAAGCTCTTTACTTCAAAGACTTGTGTAATTATTAATTAGATACTGTTGAGTTTCTGCTTATTGAAACTGTGTAACAAGTTATATATATGCATATCCAGTAACAATTGAAATTAACCCTTCTCAATTGCTATTAGCATACATAATTATCTGCTTGGGAAATAGTGCAGACCCATGTCAGACAGCTCCTCTAGGAGCTGTCTATGGGTCTGCACTATTTGCCATTATCAGAGCTCCAGATAAGAATGCGTAAAATTCAAACATTTTCAGGAATAACTCCTTTATTTCTGCACCAAACCTTACACTGTGACCACTCTTTAGAATCGTCTCGAAGAGACGATTCTAAAGAGTGGTCACAGTATAGGGTTTGGTGCAGAAATGACGATTTTCAAGAACAACTCCCTTTATTTCTCCACCAAACCCTACACTGTAACCACTCTTTAGAATCGTCTCTTCGAGACGATTCTAAAGAGTGGTCACAGTATAGGGTTTGGTGGAGAAATGACGATTTATGTGTTTGGGTAAGCAGCCTTATCTGTAGCTCTGCATTATTATACAGTTGCTTACAACTGATCCAACTTTAGAATGAGACAAATCTAAACAATAGTATGCCAGGAAAACCCACTTGTAATTATTTATGAATTATGTGTGTCTGTTTACAAAGTGTCTGTTAACCCTTTAATTACTCTGTGAATATTCATGTAAGAAATAATGACATCATAAATATTAATCAGATGAATTTTTTTTATAAGGATGATAATTATGAACATGGGAATGTTTGATCCTTGCAGGAATTGTAGAATCACATCTAGATCATCCCATTCCGTCATATAAATACCTTTTTATATATTTGCAAAATTTAATGGAATAGACCCAGATTAGGCAGCTCCTATAGAAACCATCAGATCAGGGTCTGCTCTGTTTACTTATGGTGTGATATAGATCTGATTCTATACTTTCTGCTTGAGCCAAAACATGCTGTCTGCATATGCCGTTATAGAAATTCAGCTACCGGTAATAAATATTTGTGATGTCATTATAATTCTTAAAGGATTATTAAACAGGGAAAGGGTTATTTCATTAGCAAGTAGAGCAGACCCTGACCAGGTGCCTCAGGACCTGCTCAGGGTTTTCTCAGTTTGCTTACATGCTACAATTGTTTCTAAAGATATTTCCTACAACGAAAAAGGAGCATTTACTAGAAAAAAGGAAAATGTTAGAATTGTGTAGTATTGAAACCATTGTGATAAATAAAGCATTTGCTCCTATGGAGCAAATGCTCTATTTATCACAATGGTTTCCAGAAGTGACTGTTACAGAGGCATAGAAAGGCGTATTTATGGAGGAAAGGGTTAAATATTTGGAAATACTGCCGTATGCCTCGAAATAATCACACAAGATTTAACCCTTTTCCCCATGCATGTACCTATGCAGGGTCGATCTAGATTGGATAACTCCTGTAGTAGTCGTCTGATCAGGGTCTGCACTGTTTGCATATGGAAATATATAGATCATATGATTTAACAGCTTTAACTACAGGGCCAAAACCTCTTGTGCATATGCCATGATTGATATTAAGCTAATTAATATTCATATATATACATTATTTTTTTATATGAATATTCATGGAGTAAAGGGTTAAGAGCAAACATTGATTACGATACTCAACATGACAAATAATGCATCTTACTTGATTTTCATTGGTTGTGGAACAGGACGCAAATTCCACTTCAAACATTGTTAAATCCTTGTTATAGTGTGATCCAAGAGTGGAAAACTATAAACCCTTTAGTTTTGCTGATGGTTGTTTATGTACATTAGTTGGGGCAATGTGGTAGCTGTATGGCGATAGTGCTGAGTGATTGAGATATATGCAATAGTTCTGATCCAAATAGTGTGGTATATAATACACTGGTAAATAGGGGTCAGAGCCACTGCGTAAAAAGGGTCGGACCCTACAGAGGTCCAGATAAGATCCATAAATTAATACATAATCAAGATTAACTTCTTTATTTCTCCACCAAACCCTATACTGTGACCACTCTTTAGAATCGTCTCGAAGAGACGATTCTAAATAGTGGTCACAGTATAGGGTTTGGTGGAGAAATGACGATTTTAGTATTTGTGAATCGTCTCAAAGAAACAATTCTAAAGAGTGATCACTACGATTTTAGTTCACACATAAATTTTAATTTATCTGTTGCTCTGCCTAAGGCATAAAAAGGGGTCAAACCAACTGCATAAATTGGGATTGTATCCAATGCATAAAAAGTCGGGCCCACTGTACGAAAAAGGGATCAAACCAGTCTGCTTAAAAAGGGGTCACCGACCCCTTGCATAAATTTAGATCGGACTGACTTGCAATTGCTGCTTTGATCATAATTGTATCTTATGTCAAATTTTATGAAAGGAAATTAGGTCAGAATAGAGTGTGTTGCAAAATCAATGAAAGAATTAATTTTGAGATGGTAACGTTACAACTCAGTATGCATAGATTGTTGCATAGAATTCAGTAACAATAATTTTGTACTTAGCTCTTTTGGCGCCAAATAATTTGTCTGCAAAACAATGTAATCTACTTGTTAAGCAAGCCCGGGGACTTTTGACAGTGAAAGAGTCAAGCTCTCAAATTTACCTGTGACTGTGAGTGATGATCCCCTGCTGTGGCACAGGCAAACTCCACCTCAAACATGCTCAGCTGTTGTCTTAAGGGTCTTTTAGCCCCTACTTAATCTCCTTTTACACTGTTCCCTTTTATTTATGTCAATCCAGAAATCAAGTATGTTCACTGACACTTGTAATTTTCCCAAAAAACTGACGCTAACATTTGTTGTAACAAAACCTGCTTTCCAAATTGTTGATATACAAAATACACTTTCTATATGAACAATAGCTCTCGTGAACAAACACGCTGTCACAGGAGGTGAAACGAGCTACTCTTTGAGTATCACTTGGTTTTGCTTTATGGCTACAAATGCTATGCAAACATGGCACTGATGTCATCAATGTCTTTAAAACCCTTTCGGCCCTGAATTATCACAATGGAATAGCCCATCGGTGTTTAACTATAGAGTCCATTCAGTATGAGAGGCTTAAACTTTCTAGAGGATTTTGAATTGACAAACATTGTAGACCCTGATCAGAGGGCTCCTCCAGGAGCCCTCTGATCTGGGTCTACACTGTTTGCAAATGACAGTGTGTTTGTGTCTTGGGATGAAAGGGTTAACTCTTGGCACACTATGTGATTGTTGTCTACAAAACCGTGCCTGGTTCCAAGCTCACAGTAACAGGTATTTGGCGTCTCATCGTGATTTGAATTGTTTGCATATGTTTTCATGCATTCACCACTTGTGAGAAAAGATTTAAGCAAACGCATACATTAAAAAATCACTCTTTTTTCCCCATCATAAAAGAATGCAATCAGTCTTATTAGTCCTTATCATGTTCAGCACGACCAGACTTGCATTTGCAAAAAAATGTAGACCCCCGATGAGATGCTGTGTAAGTCAACGGCTCATCAGGATGCAAGCTGTCGGACACTTGGTTATGATTTATCAAAAGTTTAAATTAATTAGAATGAATAATTAAAAAAAATATGTTTTCCTTTTTTCGGCATGAAAAAGGTTAGATATACCAAAGCATTTATATTTCTAGGCAACATAATCATATATTCTCAGCTCAGACAAGCAACACTTATGGACACCTTCATCATGCAGCTTGCAAACAGCATTTGCTTTGTACAAAAGCTGTCATATTAGCAGGTTTTTATTGCATTCTGATAACATTCCATTCTCTTCCCATTCATGAACCAAATGGTGTGTTGATCTGATGGAATTAGACCTGGTTTATTGTTGATAACTCAGGTAACAAATGATATGCCTTGTAGAAGCAGATCTAAAGAGATAAGGCCTTTGAGAGAATCAGCCCATTTCATGCTGAGAGTACAGAATGGATCCTTCCTGCTCTTTTCATGGTCTAGTCCCTACATTTTGAAAGGATGGTGTTGATTCAATAGAAGTTTCCAAGGAAAATAGCACTGACCTGCACCGGCAGAGAGGAACCAATGCAATGATAAACTTTTGGCATTCCGAGAATTATTGACCATTAGCCCTTTCCCTGTTGAATATTCATGAAAGAAATCATGGCATCATTAATATTTACAGTAAAACCTCTCTATAACAGCCACTAAATTACATCAAATATTTTGTGCTAAAGGCAGGTGGCTGCTTAAAGCAAGGTGAAAGTAAAACAGAACGCTCCAATAGGAGCGTTCTGTTTTACTTTCACCTTGCTTTAAGAGGCCACCCGTCCTAAATACCAAATAATTAACACAATTTAGTGGCCGTTATAGAGAGGTTTTACTGTATTAGCAGACTTTTTATAATGGCATATGTACACATAAATCTTCGGTTTTTATTTAAACTGTAGTGTGAGATCTATTACAATTTCATAAGCAAACAGAGCAGACTCTGATCAGACAGCTCCTATAAGAGTGAAAAAGTGTTTGTATGAAGAAAAGGGTTCACCCTTCTTGCTGTTCACGTCAAATATACCTACCTGTAAATAGTGAAGACCCTGATGAGACAGTTCCTCATCAGCAGCTGTCTCATCTGGGTCTGCACTACAGTAAAACCTCTATAACGACCACTAAATTGGGTTAATTAGTTGGTATTTAGGGCAGGTGACTGCTTAAAGCAAGGTGAAAGTTAAACAGAACGCTCCTATAGGAGCGTTCTGTTTTACTTTCACCTTGCTTTAAGCAGCCACCTGCATTTAACACAAAATACTTGATGTAATTAAGTGGCCATTATAGAGAGGTTTTACTGTATTTATAAGTTGATTGTGCGATCAGTGTGCTCCACAGCGGTGATTGCACAGAGAAATATTTGTAATTATATAACAGGACATTGGTAAAGAAGGAGAAATGTATTTTACAATTCAGCAAGGGAAGGGTTACTATTGCAATGACATGAAGGACATTTTCTGAATTTATGTAATGAATATAATGTTTAGTACATAAACATATCTTTAGGGGTATTAGAAAAATAAACAATTTACAGGTAGCAAGGAAAAGATGACTGTGAAGAGCTTATGATAGAAACAGACATAACAGCCCTCTTGAATTGGCTTTAGAGATAGATCCATTATCATTAATTGCTATAGGTGAAAAGCTGATGGGTGCTCCTCATTAGACATCGTTGATAGGAGAGCAATACATCTTAGGCTTGCAAGCTACTTACAGAGCTGTGATCAACTTGTGAAGATTTAACCAATTTCCCTGTTGAATATTCATGTACGAAATAATGACATCATGAATATTTATTAGCTGATTTTTTTAACGATGGTAAATGTATGTAGGTTTTTAGCTCACCTGAGCAAAGCTCAGGGTGAGCTTTTGGGAGACTTGAATGTCCGTGGTCAACAATTTGCTTGTGAGCACTCTAGTGGTCACAGTTTTAGTCCAATCTTCATGAAACTTGGTCAGAATGGTTGTCTTGATAAAATCTCAGACGAGTTTGATAGTGGGTCACATGGGGTTAAAATCTAAGTCACTAGGTCAAATAGTAGGGAAACCTTGTGAACACTGATCATGGGTGGGTTGGGATCAAAAAGTAGGTCACTAGGTCAAATCTTAAAAAAATCTTGTTTACACTCTAGCGGCCACATTTTTAGCCCAATTTCCTCAAACTTGCTCAGAATGTTTGTCTTGGTGATATCAAGGTTAGGTTTGATCATGGTTGGGGTGGGATAAAAAAGTAGGTCACTTGGTTAAATCTTAGAAAAATCACTCTAGAGGGCACATTTTTAGCCCAATCTTCATTGGTCAGAATGATTGTCTTGATAAAATCAATATTCTAAATATTTGAAAATCTTGTTCTCCAGAACAACTGCTCGTGATCCACTATCAACATTGTTCAAATATTGTCCCTTAGGTCAATATTGGCCCCACCCAGGGGCTACCCAGCTGTAATCTTAAATCTATGGTGATCAGGTGAGGGATCTTGGCCCTCTTGTTTTGGTATTGGCAGAAGCTGTAGAGTCATTATCTGACTGAAGGAACCGTCTGATCAGGGTCTGCTCTGTTTGCTATTTGGAATTTGAGAGATCTTTTTCTTAAATTATACTTTCTAAAATTGCTACAATGTTCCACATAGTTCATAATAACTGTTTTGTCTTTTAATATTCAGTAGGTATTGAAATTTGAAATAAACATAGAACAGGGAAGGGCTTAATGAGCACTTAAGCTGTAGCTGGCTATTTTAAAAATTTAGCATCATAATTGGTACAACTTTTGAGTGGTTTACTGGCTTTTGGCATAAGAATAAATGTCGTACCCCTTTAGATACTGAAAATTCAAAGTGGAATGGTCCAAGTCAACTTTTGACTATAGAAGTCTATTCAGTATGAAGGGCTTAAATTTTCTTGTGTTAAGTATGACAAATAGTGTAGGCCCAGATCAGAGGGTTCCTCTAGGAGCTCCCTGATTGGTATCTACACAGTTTTCAAATACCTGTACACTTGTTCTCCCACATTCAAAGGGTTAATTCACATTGAAACGTAGTAGAGCACTTTGACGTAAACATTAATAAGTGCATAGTTTTCAGGCCACACGCACATGCATTTCGTCTTCGGATCATTCAGGGTCTAAATTGAGGCCTCGTTTCTGATGTAGAAATGTTTATCTCACGCACAATTCTCAAAGTTCTTCACATGCAGAAATGTAATTCTCTACAGACATTAAACTTTTATATTATTCAGAAATGATACTTCCAAAGTCCATCCAGACAAACACTTAGAATGATTGTATACAAATGTATGTATTTTATGCTTACGTTATTGTTTCTACACTAAAGAGGCGTTTAGCAGTTCAATTGTTGCCAAGTTCACCATTTTATTGTGGGAAACGAGTCAGTAATGTTCTTTGCAAACAGTGTAGACCCAGATGAGAGGGCTCCTATAGGAGCTCTCTCATCTGGGTCTACACTGTCATGTTACATGTTTCTTTTTTTAAAAAAAAAAAAGAGTATTCATGGTAAACTTGACTAATTTGAATTTGGAATAGTCCGTTTGAGACTTTGGCTTTGAAAGGGTTAAGATGCAGCTCTTGGCATCTGAAACAAGTCTTAATTGGCAGTTATGCACCCAGGAATTGGGATTTAATCCGCAACTGTCGGTAGGAATGAAATAAATAGTAAATAAATAAAATCAGTATAACTATAACAAAAATAACAATGAAACAAAATAAGATGCACACCTGCAGTGACCTTGGCTTGACTGCACCAGTGCATTCTTACGCTTGAGATTTGAGACTATTCTCAAACATTTTGGTTCTGTTTATGACTGGAACCATGTACGGGGTAAATGTAATTGCTCAGTTTCTCAGCTGGAAAACATACAAACATGTTTGAGAATATTGGGTTGTCAGTAAGAAAAATGTGTTACCCAACAAGCATAATGTTAATTCTGTCGGTATACAAGCATTTGTATGAGCTGTGGTGTTATACTGGACCAGGTCCAAGTCATTTTTATAAATGCATAGGTGCACACACTGTTTTGATATTGATAGAAACTGTGGAATCCAATTTATAATATTTTCATAAGCAAACAGAGCAGACCATAATTGGTGAGACAAATTTGACAGGAACAGACTGATCTTGGTCTAGTCTGTTTGCAAAGGCGTGATAAAGGTGTTTATATGAGGGAAAGGGATTACAGTATTTACATTCTGTGTTGTGGGTTTTCTTGCCCACAAAACAACCCTAAATATTGGGGTCAGACTGGCGAAATGATTTAACCCACTTAGTCTAAGTATTAGCACGGACAAACGTAGGCAGATACCGCAGACTCAGATCGAATTACCCCTGATCAGTCTCTTCACTGTTTACAACTATATGTATGTCATAATGGTGTTAAATTGGTGTATTTAGTTTTACAAACCCATGAAGAGGGGAGATTGGGTGTCTGAATACTTGGGCCAATTAGTATCAGTAGAACCTGTTTTAAGCAGCCATTTGAACATAGGATATTTTAAAAGCACGGGGTAGCTTAATGCTGGGCAAAAGTAATGCAAAAAGCTCCTATAGGAGCTTTTTGCATTACTTTTTACCTGCATTAAGCTACCACCTGCATTTATACAGATGCATAATTAAACTTCTTTTTGATGGCTGCTTTAGACAGGTGCTACTGTTACTGTTCTGTTGTTGGAGACTTGGTGTCCTAATGTTAAGGGTAAATATAGCACTTTATGATTGAATACCAATATTAGTATAGTTTTTCCTTAATTTGGGTTATCCATAGAGATAGGTGTTGATTGTATACCTGACATGAACTTGAAATTTTATTACCTTTATAGTGTTATGTTACTGGTGAGAAGGTAAAATGAAGCAAAAATAAGGAAGGTGGTAAGTTACTGATTGTGTACCTTGGTATGGTAGGAAGTGCAATTTTGAAAAAAAAAAAAATAACAAAAAAAAAAAAAATCCTGAAATTTTCTTTAAAATATCAGTAATAATAAAAGAGGAGAAAATTATAACTTGAAACTTGGTAAGTTTTTTTTAAAAAAAAGAAAGGATTCTTTGGTAAGTTTAAAGGATGAAACTGGAATATTAAATTGGTAAGTTACATTCAAATTGGTAAGTTTAATGAAACTGGTAAGTTTACAAGCCAGCTATATGTAGTTGTTAAACTGTTTTGGTAAGTTTGGCATGGGATCGGTAAGTCAGCTTTGGAACTGAACTAACCTATGATTGTTATTTTTGCTTCAGAGTGCTTTACGAGGTCGAACAATCAGTAACGAAAATGTCCCAAAATAAACAGGCTTAGGGTTTGTATAATCTGGTAAGCGGGGAAGCAATCGGTTAATGATATAAAAACATTTGTAAAGAAGTATGCAAATCAATGAAGCTATGTATTCATCTATATAGTTCATAGTTCTAAAATTTATTAAATAAAAACCATTTTTAATGACATTTTCAAATTTGTAATCTATAATCATTCATACCTTGTAAGAACAAACATTTTTTGAGAAGAAAAAGAAAAGTTTAATTTTGGAAAGTAAAATTTATTTAGATGGGGGGATATTTTTTCTTTTTTAACCCTTTCCCTGTCGAAATTCATGTAAGAAATAATGACATCATGAATATTTATAACATTTGTTGTTATAATTTTTATAATGGCATAACCCTTCGCTTGCTGAATTTTAAAATACATTTCTCCTTCTTTACCCGTGCCCAGTTCTATAATTACATATATCTTCACTGTGTACAAGTATTTCGCTGTGCAATCACTGCTGTGGAGTGCACTGGTTGGACAATCAATTTGTAAATAGTGCAGACCCTGATGAGACAGCTCCTGCAGGAGCTGTCTCATCTGGGTCTTCACTATTTACAGGTACGTATATTGACGTGAATAGCAAGCGAAGGGATAATACATGAGTTTTTGGTTTTCTTGAAACTGTAGAGTAAGGATCATGATTATAATTTCATGAGCAAACACAGCAGACCCAGATCAAATATCCGCTACAGGAGCGGTCTGATCTGGGTCTACTCTGTTTGCAAAGGCATAAAAAAGCATTTATATGAAGGAAAGGGTTAAAATATTTTTTGTAAAATAAACAAGTAAGTATCAGGTAAGCTGGGTTGATCCTGCTGGGATCAGATCTTCGCCCATGCTTCGCTGGATTATCTCCTGAGAATGAGCTGTCCCGAGCGGACACAAAAATATGGCGGCCATTGGTCGAGAAAAACATTTTTAAAGGAAAAAGGGTTGGGTAGGTTTATGCGTAAGTGTTTTGTTATTTTGTTCTTAGATTTTTCATAGCAGCATTGAATGAACAGCTTTTCAAATTTTTTCCACCGCAAAAAGCTGTTCTTCGATACTGCTCTTGTTGACACGCTTACACGCTCTTGTCCTTGGACACAAACCGTAAAGCAATTTTCAATTTTTATAAACCTTCGCCTCTTATTTTTTATAGTAAAATCCATTTATATTTCTAAAACATTTTATTTCAGGGTAAGTATGGCAGAAAATTCTAAACTGCAGCAACTTTTTCAGACATTTTGTCCAGCAAGCTGTTATATCTTGTGTCCTATAACAGAGCTACAGATAAATGTGTCTACCCAAATACTAAAATCTTCATTTCTCCACCAAACGCTATACTGTGACCACTCTGTTATAATACTCTACTTTGAATGGTCAAAGAGAAGATTCTCAAGAATGGTCAGAGTATAGGGTTTGGTGGAGAAATAAAGAAATTATTCCTGAAAATGATTTAACTTACACATTTTATCAGCAGCTCTGCTATAACCTTCAGAATGCTTTTGATTAAATCATTGACAGTATTTGCTTACAGTCTGGATCTAGAGGAGAATTAGCCCTTTCCCTGTTCTATGTTTATTACAGATTTCAATACGTACTGGATATTCATGGACAAAATCGTTACAAAGATATACGGAAGGTGGACCATTGTAACCATTTTAGAAACTAAAATAATAGATGTATCAAATTCCATTAGTAAACGGAGCAGACCCTGATCAGATAGCTCTTACAGGAGCTGTCTGATCTGGGTCTACTCAACTTGCAAATGTATAAAAATGTGTTTGTATGAAGGAAAGGGATAGCCAATAAATTGGTATTCTCATCAGGATTCAAACCGAGCAACACATTAAATGATATTTTGTAGAGAGAGAAAAACTGTAAATAACTTGTATATATAAAAACGATATGTACGAAACGACCGACACAAATTGAAAGATTGTGGTTCACTTAGCATGCTAAGGGTTAATCGACTGTTTTTATAGGAAAAGGTCCCCAGGAAGATGCCAGGAATTGTATTTTCTTTGTTGTATTTTGTGTTGATGAGGTCTGAAACAATTACATAATATAGTATAATATAATGTTATACGAACATAGATTTTTTTGGCCTTGGAAGATACGGTGAATTCCATAAGCAAACAGAGCAGACCCTGATCAGACGGCACCTATAGGAGCCGGCTGATCTGGATGTGCTTTGTTTGCAAAGTCATTAAAAGGCGTATCTATGAAGTTAAATCGAATAAAATGTGATTGATTCCAAAGGGCATATTTTATGAACATTTCCCTGGATATGTTTCAGATCTCATTTGAAGTGCATGTACATAATCAAAATGCCATTGCATGGAAAACGTTACAGTGATTTGTATTACTCCAATGACCGAGCTGCATGCAGACTTTTTCAAACAAAATGATCGGGTATTGTCTGAAAATGTAATGTACTGCAGTGATGTTAAAAGTTGATTATGTATGTGCACTAGAAACTTCATGTATATGTACTATTGTATCATAGATTAGCCCTTTACCTCACGAATATTCATGTAAGAAAAAATGACATCATGAAAATTTAGTAGCTGAATATTTTCATTATGGCATATTAATACACGACTTTCTAGCCATGGCAGAAACTAGAATCAGATCTATATTATTTCAGAATCAAACAGAGCAGACCCAGATCAGTAATTTGCTGGCTCCTACAGTAGCCATCTGATCTGGGTCGACTCTGTTTGTAAAGGCATTAAAATGCATCTATATGAAGTAAAGGGTTAAGTTTGTTTTTCATGAAAGACATTTGATGCACTTTGTTTTTGCTACTTGGTAAGAACAGCACTCACAAAGTCTTGGTTTGGAAAACTTTGTATACATGGGTGAACAGTATTACTTAACCAACAGGATTTGAATGCCTGTACTTTTTGATACAGTAAAACCCCTCTAAATTGGACGTTAAATTTAGTATAAATATTGGTCTTGGAGAAAGGTGGCAGCTTATGTAGGGTGAGCCATGCAGAAAGCTCCTTTAGGAGCTTTCTGCATGACTTTCACCCTTCATTAAGCAGCCACCGACCTTAAAGTATCTAAATTCTTCTGTACTAGAATTCCGGTTTAGAGGGGTGTTACTGTAGTAAGATAGAAGATATACACTTTTTTGACCTTCAGGGAAATAAAATTTGGACTGAACTGGATATGTGAACATTTTCCCCATTGCACATTCAGGGGGATTCAGGGTATACATATCGAAAAACTTATTTAAAATGTGAAAAGTAGTTTTCCAAGTTACTCATTTTCTCTTTCTCTCCTTTTCCAACACTTTGTAGCTGCATACAAACACGCAGATGGTAAGAAGATTGACGGCAGACGAGTGCTGGTAGATGTGGAACGGGGGAGGACGGTCAAGGGCTGGAGGCCAAGAAGATTGGGTGGGTACATTAATGGATTGGTCTACAGGGTTAACCTTTTGACTGCTTTATGTCCAGTGACTCATCAGTATTTAACCATTCAGTATGAAATACTTAAATTTTGAATGAGGGCTGTAATTAATCGACACTGTTTGCAAAATGCCAGAACACTAGAACCTGTCCTAAGCGACCATTTATTCATTAAACATATTAGGAGTCTTAAAAAAACAACAACAGGTAGTTGCTTAATGCAGGGGCAAAAGTAATGCAGAAAGCTCCTACAGGAGCTTTCTGCATTACTTTTGACCTGCATTAAGCTACCACCTGGCTTGCAGACCCATAAAATTAAAATGAACCTCTTGATGATGGCTGTTAAAGACAAGTTCTACTGTACTTAGGGTAATTACAGTATACTTGGATATCTTTAAAAAAACAGATAATCACTTCATGCTGAATACATGTAATGCAGTTATCTCCTTTTGACAGGCGTCTGTGTTGTTTTTATCCAGTATTTAACCTTTACCGTTTTCTAATCAGTTTCCTGCTGTGTTTCAAATTATAATTATAGACCTAATTCATTGTGTTCATATGTCATTAAAAATTCATCTAATGAATATTCATGATGTCAGTCAGTATACATGAATATACGTCAGGTCAAAGGTTAAGCTTCTACCAGTCTTAACCCTTCTCTTGCTGAATTTCTCGATCTTTACCCATGCCCTGTTGTATAATTACATATATCTTCACTGTGTACAAGTATTTCGCTGTGCAATCACTGCTGTGGTGTGCTCTGGTTGCACAATCAACTTGTAAATAGTGCAGACCCAGATGAGACAGCTCCTGCAGGTATATTGACGTGAATAGCAAGCGAAGGGTTAAGATCTGCAAGTAAAGTAATATTTATTATGTCGGTGTATGAATACAGTGTTTGGCCTTGGTAGAAAGTAGAATCATATCTATGTAATTACCACAGCAAACGGAGCAGATCCTTATCAGACAGCTCCTGCAGGGTTCTGGGTCAACTCTGTTTGCAAACGGGTTAAATGTGTATGTATTAGCCTCATTTAGGTAAAGGGTTAACTATCTGCAATGTAGACCTCTTTTAATGGTTGCTGTGTGGAGATTTAACTGGATTGCAATGGTCTACAGTAAAACCTCTCTATAGAGACCACTAAACTACATAAAATATTTTGTGTTAAAGGCAGGTGGCTACTTAAAGCAAGGTGAAAGTAAAACAAAACGCTCCTATAGGAGCGTTCTGTTTTACTTTCACCTTGCTTTAAGCAACCACCTGCCCTTAATTCCAACTAATTAACACAATTCAGTGGCCGTTATAGAGAGGTTTTACTGTATTTAAAATGTTGAATTTTCCACATGTCTGTGTATAAAGAAAATATTTGTTTACTTGATGTTAAGTTAAATTTTAAATTAATGGTAAAGTAATTACTTGAAATTTATTTCATTCTAGCCTTTGATGTAACAGTTAAATGTTCATGTGTTTCAAGAACAGTTTTTAATCTTGTTGAAATGGTTCGATAAATCCTTATCATATTTCTTAATCAAATAGCAATGTGTGTTTTGGTTGGCTTAACCTTTAGCCTGTTATGGGCGGATAAGTGAATAATTATGCAAACAGTTTGGATCCAGATTAGACGCCGAGTAAATCGGCGTCTCATCAGGATCCAAACTGTTTGACCCCCTGATTGCATTTTGGTAGACAAATTGATTATAGCTTGAATTTTGGAAATGTAGTAGGTGAACAATTCTGTTAAAATAATTTGCTCAGCAGGCTAAAGGTTAATGATATGTATTTTGATTGACAATTATCAAAGTAGGGAACACTGCAATACAAAAAAAAATCTGTCCAAGCCATTTCCACAAATATTAAACCTTTATCTTATAGAGAAGCTTTTTCTAATAGAATAGATCCATTTCAGGGTCTATTCTCGCTACTTATGAAATAATCCAAATCTAATTCTACAGTTTGTACTATTGTCAGAAAGTCTCTGGTTCATGATGCCATTATAAGAATCAGCCAGTATTCATACATTCTTACATGAATATTCATGAAGTATGTAATAATCACAAATTTTACAAAAATATTGTCAACTTAAATTTAATCCTTTCCTGTTCTATGTATATTCCAAATTTCAATATTTACTGAATATTCATGGACAAAGTACAGATTTTGAAACAAAACATGACCTACTCTAATGTAAACAAAACGAAGTGACTACAGCGCTTCTTTATTTTTAAAAGCCTTAGCAAGCATCAATTTTTTCAACATAGTTGTCTTGGTGCAATGGATATGTATCTGGACTTGCATGTGGCGGTCTTGAGCTTGAGATTCGAACCCAAGACCCCCTGTTTGCAAGACTAGGTACATATCCATTAGACCAAAGCCCAGTACATAATATGTGGCGAGTTACTAAAGTGTGTTGTCTGGCCCTGTACTTTTGTGCTGTTATGTAAACAACAAAATAACAACGTAGCGTAGTTTACCTGTAGTATAGAAATATGGAAGATGGAACATTGTAGCCATTTTATAAAGTAAAGAAATGTCTTTCAAATTCCATTCCATTAGTGTCGATGGGCAGTAAAACACCATTCATTCAATTCAAATTCCATTAGCAAAGAGATCATACCCTGATCAGATGACTCCTATTGGAGCCGTCTGATCTGGGTTTACTCTGTTTGCAAATGTGTAAAAAGGTGTTTATATGAAGGAAAGGGTTAATCAGTATCAAAACGGTTGAATCATGATTAGACGCCATGCTGCTGGGCATCTCGTATGTGCCAGTTTGCATGCCAGCAGTTAACCCATTCCTCCATGAATATTTTGTTTAACCCTTTCCTTCATATAAACGTTTTCACACATTTGCAAACAGAGAAGACCCAAATCAGACGGCTCCTATAGGAGCCGTCTGATCAGGGTCTGCCCTGTTTGCTAATGGAATTTGATAGATCTGTTTCTCTACTTTCTAAGAAAGCTTCATGTTCCACCTTCCATATTTCATTATTACTGATCTGTGCATGAATATTAAGTAGGTATTGAAATTTGTAATAAACATAGAACAGGGAAAGGGTTAAGAGTTTTCGTGGACTGAATTTTTATGATTACAAATTATTAAGGAAATATTTGGCTGTGACAATGTCACATATACTTCAGAATCAGATTTATATTATTTCATAGACAAACGGTGCAGATCCTGATCAGACCACTCCTATGGGAACTGTCTGATCTGGGTCTACTCTGTTTGCAAAGGTGACAAAAACCATCTAAGGGGGGGGGGGGGGGGCATTATCAAGGTAATGACTGGGATTTTCATGACAGGTGGTGGACTTGGAGGAACGCGGAAAGGAGGCCCAGATGAGAACACTCGCTTCTCTGGTCGTGATGACTATGGCAGTCGGGATACAGCAGCCTATGCCCGTCCAGAAAGGGAGAGAGGGGAGAGAGAAGAAAGTAGGGAGAGGGACAGAGAGAGGCGTAGGAGGTCCCCAAGGTCAAGGGACAGGGAAAGGGATCGCAGGAGGAGGTCAAGAAGTCGGGACAGGAAACGAGAAGGTACAGCTGCTGGTATACTGTAAAATCTCTCTAAAATTGCCACCCAATAGGAAAGGCAGCTAAATACATGTGGAAAGCAATGCAGGTTTTTATGCCCCCGTTGACGATAGTCAGGGGGCATTATGTTTTGCACATGTCAGTCCGTCTGTCCGTCCGTCCGTCTGTCCGTGTGTCACGCTTTTAGGTGCAGTTGGATGTCACAGTTTTTCATGTGTTATAAGTCAGTAATTTCTACACTTATACACATGAAACTTCACATACACATCAATTACCATCTGTGCTATCATTTGACACCCCACCCATGCTGCCGGCAAGCCCAAGGTCGAGGTCAAATGACTTGGAAATTTTACGTGCAGTTGGTTGTCACATTTACTTGCAGTGTTTTGTCAAAGTTGTTTCATTGTCTTATATCTCCCTAACCACTGTAGCTATTTGCATGGAATTGCATATACATATTAAATACCATCCATACTTTCATAACGCACCCGACCCATGCTGCCCGCATGCCCAAGGTCAAGGTCAAATGACTTAGGAATTTTATGTGCAGTTGGTTGTCACAGTTTTTTCATTGTCTTATATCTCACTAACCGCTATAGCTATTGGCATGGAATTGCATATACACATTCAACACCATCCATACTTTCATTATGCACCCGGCCCATGCTGCCCGCAAGCCCAAGGTCAAGGTCAAATGACTTAGGAATTTTACGTACAGCTAGACAAGCACCCACACGGGGGCATCACTGTGTCTTACAGACACAATTTTCTAGTTTTAACACAGATGTTAGCTTAATGCAGGACAAAAGTTTGGCTCTTATTGGCCTCCTTATCTGTTCATGATATGGTTGCTATGGATAGGTTCTACTGTACTCACATTTTGGATATATAAGAATTATATTACTCCTGCATGTAAAATTTCTGTTTGTTTGCTAACAGTTGTACTTCTGCTAATAGATAAGCATATTTCTAAAGTTGTTAAATTTACATTAACCCTTTCGGCGCCAAATTTCTAATTGTCGTCTGCAATCCAAGTTTGTTAAATAATTCAGTAAAATAAGGAAATGATATAAATAAAATGCAAATTTCAAAGGAATAAAGCACATATATAGAAATAGAGATTGAGACAAATAGTGAAGCCCCTGATCAGATGCCGCCTTGAAAAGGCGGCATCTGATCTGGGTCTGCACTATTTGTCGTGGTGCATTTATGGGACTGCAGCGGTGAAAGGGTTAAAGAGAATTGTAGTGAATGAAAATGAGATACTTAACCCCAGACCCTCATATATAAATACCTTTCCACACTATTGAAAACAGAGAAGACCCAGATCAGGGTCTGCTCTGTTTGCTTTTGACATGATATAGATCTGATTTTACAGCTTTTGTCAAAGCAAAATAAAATCCTTAAAAAGTTTAGCTCATGATGTCATTATTTCTTAGATGAACATGGAAAGGGTTAAACTAAACAGATGATTATCAAACATTCACATTATATACATTTGTAGGTGAAGAGGAAGACAGGGACAAGAGGAAAAGGTCGCGCAGAAGCAGGTCTCGTGAAAGGGAAAAGAAAAGAAGCAAGTCTAAGGAGCGTGATCGTAAGAGGAAGCGTAGCCGTAGCAGAGACAGGAAGAAGAGGGAGGATGAACCACAAGGACCACGGGGCGAAGGTGAGTGTCATTATGACCAAAACAATATGACTATAGTCACTATACAGTACTGATTTGCAATAGCTTACAAGCAGAGGTCCAGATAAGATGTGTAAATTAAAACATTTTCAAGAATAACTCCTTTATTTCTCCACCAAACCTTGTGTTGTGACCACTCTTTAGAATCGTCTCTTTGAGACGATTCTAAATATTCGTCACAACATACGGTTTGGCGGAGAAATGACGATTTTACTATCCAAGTACACACATTTATTTGTTGCCCATGGCTAACGAGGATATTTATTGAATAAAATTCTGACATTCCACTGTAGAAAATGAGGAGTTGTTACCATTTTTAGCTTGTCTGCCTTTCTTAGTAAAGAAGTTTAACCTATCCTGCATAGGCTATTTTTAGATCCAACCTCTTTGATTAAATCTACCAAAAAGGAGCATTAACTAGAGAAAAGGAAATTTTCAGAATTGTGTAGTTTTGAAACCATTGTGATAAATAGAACATTTGCTCCTGTGGAGCAAATGCTCTATTATCACAATGGTTTTACAAAGTGACTTTAACAGAAGCGTCAATATGAGGGAATGGGTTAAGAATGTCTATAGCCTTTGTGTCATGCTATACTGACATCAGAGATCTCTTTCAAACTTCACATACCATCACAATGCCAGTCACAATCTGATAAAGGACCATCACTTGTCATGTATATTTAACCCTTTATCAAATTCCATTAGCAAACACAGCAAACCCTGAACAGGCAGCTCCTACAGGAGCCATCTGATCTGGGTCTTCTCTGTTTGCAAATGCTTGAAAAGGCATTTATATGAAGGAAAAGGTTAACCCTTTCCCAATGAACATTTCTACGTGAATTGATCACATCATCAATATTCATGAATTTGATACTGTCTAATCTGTTTGTAAATGCGTTACCCTTTCCCTCATATAAACGTGTTTTCACGCATTTGGAAACAGAGTAGACCCAGATCAGACGGCTCCTAGATCAGGGTCTGCTCTGTTTGCTAATAGAATTTGATAGATCTGTTTCTTTGCTTTCTAAAATGTCTACTATGTTCCACCGTCCATATTTCTTTATAAATCTTTTGTTAATGAATGAGTATTCAGTAGATATTGAAATTTGGAATGGACATTGAACAGGGAAAGGGTTAAAAGGCATTAGTATGAGGGATAGGGTTAACGGTTACGCCATAAATACGCCTTTCTTCGCCTTTGCATACAATGCAAAAACATTTCAGGGAAAGGGTTAAAGAGTTATTTATTTACAGTAACGGAGGAGCATTGACATCTAACATTGCTCTTGTTGGCTTATGTTTGGGTATGAAGACAGAAGGGGTGGATATTTTCCTTTTACTCCATAAATACGCCTTTCTGGGCCTTTGCAAGCAGAGTAGACCCAGATCAGGAGTCGTCTGATCAGGGTCTGCTCTTGTTTGCTTATTGAAATAATATAAATATGATTCTACAATATCAGCCATGGCCAAATATTCTTGTGGTCATGTGCCAGTATAAATCCTAATCAATATTCATGGTGTCATTATTTCTTACATGAATATTCATCAAGTAACTGGTTATAACTTATATGCTTGCTTACTATATCTAGGGCAAGAAGGAGGTGACTTTGGTGACGTACAGATCAAACAAGAGCCTGATGATGATGGCTATCCTAGCTACTCTGCCAACGGTGGCCAAGGCGATGGAGATCACGAGGAGGGACAGTACAGAGATTATGATGGAGTCCCAATGAGTGCAAATTAACTTTGTGTACTAGGAGAAATAGTGACTGTTAGGAAATAAGAACTAGTTGTGAGATTATGAAAAGAAATTTGTCGGAAACAAGTGACATCAGTAGGGTTTTCAATATTAAAGTAGCCTTGGTGTTAGTTATTGTTGGTTTTTGTCCACTTTATCATTCATCAGGAACACAAACTTGGCAGTCGGATAAAGAGCTACAGATAAAGGTGCATACCTCAATACTAAAATGGTCATTTCTCTACCAAATCCCATACTGTTACCTTTCTTTAGAATCGTCTCAAAGAGACGATTCTAAAGAGTGGTCACAGTATAGGGTTAGGTGGAGCAATAAAGGAGGTATTCTTGATAATGTTTAAATTTATGCATTTTTTCTGGCGATCCGCTGACATAGCTTTTAACTCTTTGCACACTGGAGACAAATTTGTGTCGACCTATGGAAATAGTTTTGATCTAAATGAGACGCCAAGTAAATTGACATCTTGTCAAGACTGATCAAACTGAAAAAAGAAATGAAAAGAAAAATTCAGAATTGTAATGGTCAAAAATAATTTCAGATTTAAATAAGTGTGCAAAGAGTTTATTTCATTTCTAATATGTATTCATAGAACACAAATACCATGTCCACATTTAACCCGTTACTCGATATACAAATACAAATATAAAAATTAGGGTTTGATCTGATTCTTCAGTTTCTACAATAGGCAAAACTACTGGTTTTGTGTGCCATTTTAAAAATTCATCTAATTTGTTTATTCATCATGTCATAATTTTTCATATCATGATTCATATCCAGAGCTACAGATACTAAAGTCATCATTTCTACACCAAACCCTTTACTGTGACAACTCTTTAGTATAGTCTCTTTGAGACGAGTCTAAAGAATGGTGACAATATAGGGTTTGGTAGAGAAACAAATGAGTTATTCTTGAAATTGTTTTAATTTACACATCTTATCTGGAGCTCTGTGTGTCTGCAAACAAGAGTCGGTATCTTTCACTGCACCATCATAAACAATGTACTAGCAGACTTTTCATGTTACATTTGGTTGTTCCATTGGCAATTTAGAAAACAAAACATGGCAGAAAAAGGTTCAAAAGATTTGTAGTATAAGCCACCTGTTGAAACCATTGTGATGAATAGAGCATTAAAATTATCACAATGGTTTCAAATTACAAAATTTCCTTTTTTCTAGTTAATGATCCTTTTGGGTAGATTCATTCCAATAGGTCGGGTCTAAAAATAGCCTATGGAGGAAAGGGTTAATGTTCTGTGAAGCAACATGATTAGGCTGTTATTATTCTTCATATTGTCTTTGATGTTAAAAGCAAGATTTTCATCATGATAGTAATTGCTTTTTATTGTCCTTGATGTGTGCAGCATTTAAGATTTCACACAATGAATGAAAATATTCCATTAATCCTTGAATATTAAATATTAATATTGAATATTCAGGAATTTATTTTTAAAAACATTGTAATATGACAAATGGTGCAGACCCTAATGAGGGGGCTCCTTTGAGCCCTCTCATCTGGTCTACTCTGGTTTCAAAGGACATTAGTGACTTGTCTCCAGAACTGAAAGGGTTAATACACTTGCAAAAAATGTACCAGTCGTGCAGTTATTCCAAGACTGAAAGAGTGGCCTTTGGTAAATTGGACTCAGCGGAGATCTTTTCACCATGAAACATAGAAACATGCAATACTTTTACTCATTGCCCTGTGGAGCAATAAGATCCCAAATCAACTTTTAGACTAAAAAATTCAAAGATGATTTCTTCAATGACTCAACTAGGAGTTAAGGTAAAAGATCAGCAGTGTTTTTAACCCTGTAACAACAAAATAGGTGTTAAGTCTCTGGATCCATACCCATATTTTATCTTGATGTAAATGATATATGGGCCCAGCAACTTTTCTCCTGTCTCAGCGCCGTGTAACCTGTATAGTGTTGCGGTGCCATAAAACCAAACTCGCTTTCTGAGTGTACACAGTTTACAAAGATCTTCATACTAGGTTCTCACACTTTAAGGCGTAAAAATCGTTCTGAAATATGATCATATTAAATTTTCATTTGTTTTTCTTAAATCATTTTTCTTTTTGAACATTAAATTTTCCCTTGATGGATTTCCACTTTGTATTGTTACTATTTATATCATACAATTAATCCATTAAGCAAGCAAGCCCTTGTAGCAAGGACCAAAAGCTCCACTCTTAAATCTTTGAATGCTGATTTTGTCCATGAATATTCGGGTTGTATTGAAATTTGGGTTAAACCTTTGAATGCTGAATGTTTAGACACAACAATATACACAGTTCAGTACAATATGGTATAATTTGAAAGAAGGTTTTGAGTGACAAACATTGCAGACCTTGATCAGAGGACCCACTTGGAGCTCTCTGATTTGGGTCTACACTGTTTGCAAATGACAGTACATGTACATGTAACCTAAAAGGCAGTGCAATGGCATAATCTTTTAACCCTTTCCCTGTTCTATGTTTATTCCAAATTTCAATACCTACTGAATATTCATTAACAAAATACTTAAAATAAATATGGAAGGTGGAACATTGCAGACATTTTAGAAAGCAAGGAAACAGACATACTAAATTCTATTAGCAAACAGAGTAGACCCTGATCAGACGGCTCCTCTAGGAGCTGTCTGATCTGGGTCTACTCTGTTTGCAAATGCGTGAAAACACGTTTATATGAGGGAAAGGGTTAAATACATTTTATTGTAAAGTTCGATAAATGCATCCTTATCCCTTTACTCCATAAATACACCTTTTAATACCTTTGCAAACAGGGTAGACTCCGATCAGATGGCTTCTGTAGGAACCATCTTATCAAGGGTCTGCTCCATTGGTTTATGATTGTGTATGTTTGTGTTATCTTCATTGTGTGCATGGAGAGAAGGATTAAGAATAAAACTTTGTTTCATTTTATCCGGTTTGTCTTTAGTAAATAAAAGAAACATGTTGAGGGAAGCAACTCTTACAATGCAATAGGTGAAAGGAGAACAGGTTTATCTTGCGGCTTAATATATTTCTGTATCCACTCTAACAGGGAATCCTTTGTTTTGCAATGAAGATGTTCTTCTGCTGGCTTTACTTATGTTTTAAATGTTTTTAACATCAAGCTGGCATAACTTCGTAGAATATTGTATAAAATGGATTTTATTTTTTGGCTGGTTCATTGGCTTTTTGTTTCCATCTAATATGTTGTAGATATCATGTATTTCTTAGCATGTTATGATTTTTAAAATTCTTAAAGCATCAGATTGAATCATAATAAGACTAAAAATATTCAATACAATAGAATTCCTCTAATGCGACCACTTAATGAACAAACATGGCTGTCTTTATAAGCAGATGGTTGCTTAATGCAGCACAAAAGTTATGCAGAAAGCTCCTATAGCATAACTTTTGTCCTGCATTAAACTACCACCTGCCGTTTCAACTGAATTATGCCCCTTTTTGGTGGTCGCATTAGAGGGGTTTTACTGTACTTTCTTACACTGATCCATAGCATGCTAAGGATACACATAGCAAAGATGAATTCAATATTGTATTTTGTCTTTCAAGTCCAGCAATGTGTGTAATGATCAATAAAAATAAAGATAGAAATTGTGCTGATTGTTCTTTAACATGCCGAACTTTGGTGATGTTCAAACACCCATACGTGCTGCCAGGGAGGTGCACAAGGATCACCCACTGGAGGTCTGGGCGGCCCCATCCCCGAAGCAGTTGGATGCCCTATAGCAACAAGGGAGGAAGCATACCAAGCTGACCGCTGATATAGCGCTGAAACAGCTGGATAGGATGTGGCCAATAACAGTTCGTTTGTGCAAGAGCCTATCCACCCTCCCGCCAGGGGACTACATCTGCAGGCGGTACTTTAGGACAACTCGCTGAGAGCAAAACTGTCCTCTACATGGTGCAGGAACAATAAATCGCAGAGGCGTACCAAGTGGTGGTATAATAAAACATGCCTACGAATAAGAAAGACCATCTGTTTAAGGCAGCCTAAACAACAACACCCCACCGGGGATGCAACGCACTGCCCCCCCCCCCCCCCCCCCCCCGCAATAGCGTACAACGTAGAGTTTGCTTATGCTTCCACCCAACCCAATCCAAGGCATTTTCTTTGGACTATGCCACATTTCCAAGAAAATTCATTGGAGTGGGTGGGTTGGAAGCATATCAAACTGTTACATGCTGTTGTTTTGCAGTAGAGCCAGTGTTTTGCACCCCGGGGTTATCGTTGCGTAGGCTGCCTCAAGCAGATGGTCTTTCTTTGTTGACGTGGTTTGTTTTGCTCACTTGGCACAACATTGGGGCGCGCCTCTGGTCCAGTCTGCCTTCACCATTTTTAGCGACACTTTTTCAAAAAGTGGAGCTATTGTCATGACCCTCTCGTCGGCGTCGGCGTCGGCGTTGGTTAACCTTTTTGTTAAGGTCAAAACTGTCAAAGATATTTGGTTCATCTTTGCTATACATATTAACTATCACAAGGGGGACCCATTTCACAAGGGTAGGGAACTCAAAAATTAATTTTGCCATAGTTATGCCCCTTTTTTCGACTTACAATTTTCATTGTTGGTTAAGTTTTATGTTCAGGTCCATGTCTCAGAAACTGGCCAAGATATTTGGTTCATCTTTGGTATACATATTAACTATTACAAGGGGGACCCATTTCACAAGGGTAGGTAACCCTAAATTTAATTTTGCTGTTGTTATCTACCCTTTCTGACTTAGACTTCCACTACACTATCCAGCACTAAAGAAAGTGGAGCGCGCTGTCTGCGGACAGCTCTTGTTGTTCCAGGATATAGCCATACACAGGTGTCTCCAGATCGCCATTCGATCCCCGGCCGCGACAGACCAAAAGTCGTTAAAAGTTGGTACTAGTAGCTCCCTTGTCTTCGCTCGACAATAAAGGTGTAGTTCTAGGACTGGTCGGCCCGGTGTCAGGATAATGTGACTGGGTGGGGTGCCCTTGCCATGTACCTGCGGCAGGAGTATTCCAGTGAGGCAGAGCTATAACTTGTCTCATGCGGGTGCCGTCTGCAAATAACTGAAATACTGTTGGTCGGACGTAAAACCCAACTCACTCACTCACTCACATTATAGTGTAAAAATCTATTTTAAAGTACAACCAACAGGGCAGGGCCAATTTTAACCTCAGAACTATGATATTTACCAATTTCAACAAGGTATACTAAGTAAATCTATACACCAAATATCATGTAGTTTTTGACAAGATTTTTAAAGTTTTCCCCATGCCTAACCTAAGTGAACCCAGCATTCTGCTACTTGTACAGAAAACAACAGTCGGCTAGAGAAAACTGGCCACCCCTGGGACCGTGGCAGGGCCAATTTTGGCTCCAGGGACATAATTTATACAACTTTTGTAGAGGACCTATAGGTGATGCTATGTGCCAAAGATGAAAGCTGAGAACCCTGTAGATTCAGAGGGGAAGACTTTTAAAGTTT
This sequence comes from Azorinus chamasolen, assembly GCA_963576725.1. NCBI lineage: Eukaryota > Metazoa > Mollusca > Bivalvia > Cardiida > Solecurtidae > Azorinus > Azorinus chamasolen. The sequence continues at coordinate 52,459,387 of OY755246.1, read as the reverse complement.
CAAATTGTTAACGACGCACACCACACGACGCACAACAAACGCTGACAGACATCAGGCGATCACAAAAGCTCACCCTGAGCACTTTGTGCTCTGGTGAGCTAAAAATCTTAACAGGTAAGTGCAATTTAATAGAAATAATCCCTTGTGACTTGTGAGAGCCTCCATATAGCAAGCTGTAAAACCTCTAAATAGCAAGCTGGAGAGCCTCCATGTAGCAACCGGTAGAACCTCTATAAAGCAAGCTGTAGAACCTCTATATAGTAAGCTGTAGAACATCTATAAAGCAGGCTATAGAGCCTCTATACAGCAAGCTGCAGAACCTCCATATAGCAAGATGTAACAAGTCACCCTTCCTTCATATTGTTTGCTCATTTCAAAGGTACGTAACTCCCATAATACACGCATGAACCCAGGTAAAGGGACACACCGGGAATTTTGTTCGTCCATCAATCATCAATAACATTTTTATCTGGCGTGATATCTCAATTCTGACTTCAGATCTGTACTCAGCATGCCGAAATACATTAAATATGTGAATTTGAACAAAATCTGAGAAAATAAATTAAAAAACTTTTTTTTCGTCCATTTATCATCAATAACTTTTTTATCTGGTATGATAACTCAATTCTGACCTCAGATCTGCACTCAGCATACCAAAATACATAACATATGCGAATTTGAACAAAATCGGAGACAAAAATATTTTTTCGGAAAAAAAACGGTCGAACTAACTAACCCCTTAGCGGTTTTTTTCGAAAAAACACTTTTTGTCTCCGATTTTGTTCAAATTCATATATGTTATGTATTTTGGTATGCTGAGTGCAGATCTGAAGTCAAAATTGAGTTATCACGCCGGATAAAAAAGTAATTAATGATTTTTAGACGATTTTTTAAAAATAATAATTGTCTCCGATTTAGTTCAAATTCACATATTGTATGTATTTCGGCATGCTGAGTGCAGATCTGAAGTCAGAATTGAGTTATCACATCAGATAAAAAAGTTATTGATGATTAATGGACAAAAATATTTCCCACTGAAAAATATGTTTTTCGGTGTGTCCCTTTAACTGGACCTCAGCATACAGAGTGATTGGGAACGAAAATGACAAAAAAAAATTATATAAAAAGAAGGTTTCTGAGCTCGCACGGACACACGAACACCGCAGAACCTTTGTGACACGTGAATATTAGATTTATTGTTATAATAATACATAGATACAGGGATATTGGCCATGGCAGGAAATGTGGAAGCATACCTTTACAATATCATAAGCAAACAGAGTAGACCCTGGTCATTTGGCTCCTATAGGATCTGCGTCTACTCTGTTTGCAAAGGCAGAGAAAGGCGTATTTATGAAGAGAAGAGTTAACCCATTCCCTCATATTGACACCTCTGTAAAAGTCACTTTTAGAAACCATTTTTATCACAATTGTATCAACACTACACAATGTTAAAATGTTCATTTTCTTTAGTAAATGCTCCTTTCCGGTAGATTTATTCAAAGAGGCTGGATCTAAAAAAAAATCCTATGAGGTAATGGGATAATACTGAGTTGGCTGTTATTTGCAAACAGTGACGACCAGCTCACATGGTTCATAGAGGAGCACTCTGATCAGGATCTGTACTGTTTATCATTCAAAACCCCTCTCCCAAAATACACTTTCATCCTAAATGAACTTTACTTTTAAAAAAGATGGACTATCCGCTTCGAACATTCAGCAAGGAACGGGTTAAGCATGTAAATTCGCTGAATTGATATCCCCCGCCAAACTAGTGGTGGCCACCATAGGGTCATGCTATGTGCCAAAGATGAAAGCTGAGAACCCTGTAGATTCAGAGGAGAGGATTTTTAAAGGTTCAAATTGTTGACGACTGACTACCCACACCGCACGACGGACATCAGGCAATCACAAAAGCTCACCCTGAGCACTTTTTTGCTTTGGTGAGCTAAAAACACATGAATGACAGACCCAAGTGAAAATGCAGGAGAAGGCTCCTGAAGTGCTCAGGAAAGCTATATTTCATTTTGCTTCGGGGGGCTTTGCCCCCTGAACCCCCAACATGGGCGCTGCCCATGTCCAGCAAGGGGCCTAGGCGGCCCCCTTGACCCCTGCTAATTTTCCTCTTTTTTCATCAACGGCCATTCTCAACCCTGGTTTAGCTGGCCCGCACCAGGTAGAGGAAGGTTCTGCCAACTTGGCGGAAAGTTGTCTTAAAGTACTGCCTGCAGAGGTAGCCCCCCCCCCCCCCCCCTGCGGGAGGATGGACAGGTTCTTGTTCAGCCGAGCTGCTATTGGTTCCACCCTATCTAGCGGCATCTCCGCGGCTAGCTCGGTATGCTTCCTCCCTTGTTGCAAGCTACTGTAGGACACCCAACAAACAGTTTTGGACAGGGGACCACCCGGACCCCAAGTCGGTGCCAGTGGATTCCCCCACCCCCTCCTTGTGGAAGATTTTGGCCGGCAGCACCTCCAGGTTCAGGACCCCTTTCCCGATTGTTTGTGCAATTGGGACAGCCAGTATGTCGTCGCCTTGTTCCGCAAGTCCATGGTCGATTCAAAGTAGTCTTGAAGGCCTCCAGAATCCGCAACAGCCCTTGCATTGGCCAGTGCTTCATGGGCGCTACATGGCTGCCCAGGTGCAGGTAATCTCCTTAAAGCCCAACCCGCCACAGACCGAGTTTACAACGATTTATGCAATGTCGGCCTCCACCAGCCACTCTAGCTCTTTCTGGCGTGCAACGTCGGTTGCCCAGTAGACCCCAGCCTCCTCTTCAAGCCAACTTACCCACCTGCAGCCATTCCTCTAGCTCTTTCACGTTCCGTATATCTCGCAAGGTTCACTGCCAGTTGCACACAGAGGGTGTTCCTGCAACTAGATTTCTGTCCACAGCATGGCATTTATTCTTCCTCAAGGACCACTTAATGTATCGGCCAGTTGCAGAATGCCAAGATGGTTCACGCATTCTCGTCTTTCTTGTAGCAGCTCAGCGGCCCCCAGCTCGACGCCCTTTTCATCGGATCCGTCGTCTGCCACGCTATATGCCGCGTTCCAGTGTAGGCATGCCACACCATGAAGATATGTTCACACGCATCGGTTCAGGTTGACCCACTACTCAACGGAGACTGACAAACAGGCATTTGCTTTCTTTCGGCATGGACATTAAAGCGTGCGCGGAGGCCACCTGTTTTCTGCGGTTTTGGTCGTCCAGGCCACCCCTCGGCACCCATAGACCCACACATCTTGGTGTTCGAATGTGTGCTGCAAGTGGCCTCCCCAGCGTCTCCCGCACTTTGTTGTACAGCTTGGTTCGGATTGTTCAGCCCGATGGGTCCCCGTGGATCCTGGTTGCCCACACTTCCGGTGTTGTCGAGATTTGTCGCCTTGCCGTATCGGTCCCTTGGGAGCCAGAATCACAATTCTCCACCAGATAGTCGACCAAGGTGGGAAGTCCTGTGTGTAGTCGAATGAGATTCCCCCACCGATGCCCAGCAGTTGCGGCTCTAAGCCGGGTATGACCTGTTCAGAGAGTACCGTCGCTACATAGCGAAGATGGCGGTCTCCAAACACCCCACAGGACACGTGCAGCAGTCCCAACCCGCCATAGAGCAGCAACTGTTGGGCAATCTACTTGATTGACTACAAACAGGACCTCTCTAAGTGCTCGACAGGCCCATCTTGGTCGGATATCTGGTGGCTTCCAGCTCCAGGGGAAGGACGGAGATGGCAAGGCTACGAGCATCGATAACACGAGGATTGTGGACAATTACGTGTGCACTTGGGGCATGGAGAGCGCATCAGGCCAAACGATCTAAACAAAGTTCTTCAACAAAAGTCGTGTCGAAGCGGGCGAGATGCGGAAGACGTTGGGAGGCCACCTGCCCCAACGCCCACCTGCGGCAGATTTTCAAACACCCGGACGTGCCACGCTGCATAAGGATCAAGGCCTAAGAGCGACCTGATCCGCGGAAGAAGAGGTGGCCTCGGCGCACGCTTTGGTTGATTTAGGCAGTTGAACCCAGGGTGAAATATTCGTGGCATAATGAGTCAGACTGTTACAATTAGATCTTGACCCTTTCCACATTATTTCCCTGTATTAGCGCCAAACACTACCGCTGTATCTGTATCTTCTACTTTTTCTAAAAAGGTTTTGTTTCAAAAATCTGTCGCACTATCAAACAGTTTACCTATAATCATAAATGCGACGTTGGTAGCGAAGAGTTAAATTGCAGCATATAAAATTTGAGCAGACATTATTTTATCACTGATATAAACGCCTTTTCATGCATTTGCAACCAGAGTAGACCCAGATCAGAGGGTCCCTATATAGGAGCCGTCTGACCAGGGTCTGCTCCGTTTGCTTTCGACAATATATAGATAGGATTCTACAGGTTTTGTCAAAGCAAAAACAAATCCTTCAAAGTTTTACATTATAGATATCCAGCGAATAAATATTCATATGTGTGTGTGTGTATTTCTTGCATGTTATCAGCCTTTCCCTAGCACACAGCATACATACGATTGTGATCCAGAATTAATGGATTAACGCTCATGTTGACGCGTTTTGGTGCCTCTGTTAAAGTCGCCCTTTGAAACCATCTTGATATATGGATCATTTGCTCCATAGGTGCAAATGTTCAATGTACCACAATGGTTTAAAAACTAAACAATTCTTAAATTTTTCATTTTTCTAGTATATGCCCTTTTTCGGTAGATTTATTCAAAGAGGGTGGACGTAAAAACAGCATATGAGAGAATGGATTGAAATTGCCAATTTAGTAACTTCATCGATATCGCACGGCCATTGTCTGAACTTAACATGATGTTGACAAATAACACTAGAATGTTGGGTCACACTGAGGGCACATAAATCAAGACCTGCTGATTCGGCATACATCCCACTTGGTTTTATACTTGTGCAATTAATGTATTATATGTGTCCAAATTGAACTGAGTCTACAAATAAAATTGTATTGCTTTTTATAAACGCTAGTATATATAGAGAGAGTGGTCTATAGTGCAGTTCACTATAGGCGATAACTATTTCTTCGATTGCAATACAGTAACACCTTTCTTTTAACGGCCACTAAATTGTGTTAGTTAGTTGGTATTTAGGGCAGGTGGCTACTTAAAGCAAAGTGAAATTAAAACAGAACGCCCCTATAGGATCGTTCTGTATTACTTTCACCTTGCTTTATGCAGCCACCTACCTTTAACACAAAATAGTTGATGTAATTAAGTAGCCGTTATGGAGTGGTAATACTGTACATGTATTTGTAGATTTCTTTGTCAGACCCTATCTGCTGCTACTCATTAGAATCTCCACCGGGCGATTTCTAATGAGTAATGAGTGTTTGACAGAGAAATAAGAGATGGTGATAGCTCAGTGTGCCTCGTAGCGCATTAAACCATTACATCAGGCTATTTTTAGATCCTACTTCTTTAAATAAATCTACCCAAAAGGAGCATTAAGTTAAGCATATTAAATTAGTAATTCCTTAACGTCAGAATGCATTTATGCAACATGTAACATCACTACATTTATGTAACATCACAATGCATGTATGTAACATCACAATGCATTTATGTAACATCACAATACATTTATGTAACATCACAATGCATTTATGTAACATCACAATGCATTTATGCAACATCACAGTGCATTAATCCATTCCTCCATATGCTATTTTTAGACCCAACCACCAATCTACCGAAAAGGAGCATTTAATAGAGAAAGGAAAATGTTAAAATGATGTAGATTAGAAATCATTGTGAAAAATAGAGCATTTGCTCATATGGGGCAAATACTCTATTTATCATAATGGTTTCTTAAAATGGCTTCTACAGAGGCGTCAAAATGCGTCAGTAGGAGGGAATAAGTTAATGCAACAACGTCATAAGTTTGCCGCCATTTGTGAAGTATTCGTCGATGTGAGAAATATTCATGTACAGTGCCTTGATATTTTAAGCATTGATGTTGATCAAGCGCAAGGTAACAAGGAGTTTGGTGAAAGTGTCGCACAATACCTACGACACCACTATTACGACACTTCCACTGCAAACATATCACACTGCATATACAAAGTCTGTTAGACTATTTAACCCATTCCCTCATACTGACGCCTCTGCAAAGGTCACTTTTTGAAACCATTGTGATAAAAAGAGCATTTGCTCCTATAGGAGCAAATGCTCTATTTATCACAATGGTTTCAAACTACAAAATTCTGAAGTTTTCCTTTCCTCTAGTTAATGCTCCTTTTCGATAGATGTATTCAAAGATATTGGCTCTAAATATAGCCTATGAGGAAATGGGTTAAAGACGACATGTGTTCAGAATCTACCCTGTTTGCCAGTGTCCTATTTATTGAATCGCGAGTAGTTTCAAGCATCCAGTTTCATGAGACGTCGACAGGCAAAACACGCCCTGCGAAACTTTAGTTACGGATTGCCTAATCGTATTCCGACATAGCGCGTTAGTAAGATGCTTTGAAATGTCAATACCTTCTATATTTCCACTTACCGTGTCTCATAGAATGCCTGCAATAGGTCAAAAGCTCTCTTAAGATTGGAAACATTAACCGATTAATTTCCAAATAATAATAACCCTTACCACGATGTGAAAAAAAACTTAAAATAAAATATTGCTATATTTGGATCTAGTGCAATTGAGACTACTTCAGAATCGATCAAGCTTTTGAGAAACTTGGTCGGGTGTCAAACAGCTTGGAATCAGATGAGACGCCGAGTTACTCGGCGTCTCATCTGGATCCAAACTGTTTGCAAATGTGAGTCGGGTCGCCCGGGGATGAATAAGGGTTTATGTAAACCCGTTCAACTTGACTTTTACAGTAGTGTCCATGAGAGGGATACATGCATAACAAAATAAACATTTAACATTTTGTGGGATAGTAAACAGTGCAGACCCTGATCAGAGGGCTCCTTTAGGAGCCCTCTGATCTGGGTCTTCATTGTTTACTTATATCATTTCTGAGATTGCGGGGACTGCTTGTTAAATGTTAAACACATCTAATAAGAAGACGAAGCCATCATATTCTAATAGGCTCTGTCCTAGTATCGACCCAGTCTATTTCTCCTTTATTTTTTCGGACAATTGACCTTGACATTGGAAATTAAAGCTTCACGTATAAATCAGCGGCTGTCGTCAGTGGGGGAAGTGTAGCCTTGTTGTGGCTTGCACAATGAACGAGTGTCTGTCAACAAAATCCTCCAGATCCATCTTAATTAATTACAGAAGCAAAACATCTCCCTGGCAGAAAAAAGACCCAAAAAAATATACGAACGAAAATATCGTTGTTGGATTTTAGAATTCCAAATGGACTCGCGATGCTATGGAGAAATATTAATGTAGATTAGTTCAATCAAAGCGAACATAACGAGTATGCAATGAGGTCAGATTCTGCTAAATATGCCAAGCCAAAGCTTGTAGATATATTAGTACTTAATTCATGTCTGAAAAACAGAAACACTTGAAGTACGATCTTGTCAAACCCAACTTTTCATTATAACTACGCGTACGTAAAATAGTTCCTTACGATATCGAGCAAAAAAGCTCCTTACATACAGGAGTATTGATCGAGTTATCACCTATCAAAGATGTGAAAACCGTATCTAAATTGGGAGGCTCTGTCTGAGAAACGGATCAGATATATTGTCACGATTAGATAAATAATTACATAAAAGTAATTTATTTATAATACATGTCAAGATGGCGGGAATTATTTTTTTTTGAGAATTCGGCCAGTTTCGCCAGGTTAACCCCTTATCGAAATTCTGGACGAAAAAACTTTTTTCTTCAACCAAGGCATATCATATATCGTTGGAAAGGTCTCATCGTGACGAGTTCAAAACTAGTGTCAAATCTGAAATAGGTGCGAAATTCCCTATCAAAGGTGTGAAAACCGTACTTAAATTAAGAGGCTCTATCTGAGAAACGGATGAGATAAAATGTCACGATTAGATGGCGGGAAAACATTTTTTTGAGAACTCGTCCACTTTGGCCAGGTCAAGATGAAATAGTTGCGAAATTGATCTTATCGTAACTCGGCGTCTCATCTGGATCCAAGCTGTTTGATACCCGATAGTTTCTCAAAAGTCTTATCTTACTCATTCTCGTTAGCTAGTTGATGCCTCTTAATGCATTGTGCTAATGCACTAACCCCTCAGGTGTTTAACTGGCTTCTAACGTACCCCATTTACCTAATGAATATTCATGTTAAATAATGCTTGTATGGTATTAATTAGCTGAATATTTATAAGGTATTATGAAGAAAGGAAAGTTTGGATGACAAGAACGTAGGAATCAGATTTGTATAATTCCATAAGAAAATAAGAGCAGGTCCTGGTCAGACAGCTACTACAGTAGCTTTTTGGTCTGGGTCTATTCTGTATTCAAAGTCGTAAAAAGCATTACAGTGCTCCCTCTCTACAACGACACCCTTTTGGATACGAAGATTGTATGTGTTGTTCAGAGGGAGTTGTTAGAGAGGCCCTTGGTAAAACAAAAATAGTGAGTTTACAAAAAAACCCAGGAGAAACGTACCTACAGTAACACTCCTGCAAGGTGACCACCAAAACGAAGGTCTAACCTTTGTCCGTTAACCCTTTACTCAATGAATATTTGTGAATATTAATATTTTTTTTTATAAAATCACATAAAAACAAAAGCAAAATCTGTATATTCAGATCTATATTATATAATAAGCAAACAGAACAGACCCTAATCAGACAGCTTTTACAGAAGCTGTCTGACCCGGGTCTACACTGATTGCAAGGCGCAGAAAGGCGTATTTATGGAGTAAAGGGTTAAGACATATGGTAGTTTAATGCAGGATTATTGCTATGCAGAAAGTAGTACATGTACGTGTATATACATGTATATTATTTCATGAGCAAACGGATCCGTCTGATTTGGGTCTACTCTGTTTGCAAAGACGTGTTTATCTAGTAAAGGGTTATGTTGGGTTATGTGATTTTATTGGAATTTCCGGCGAATGTATACCGGATGTATGGCAATTGAACTTTAAAATGGAGTTGGACATCAATTTTCTCATTCTCGGAAATCAAATATATAAAAACCAACCCGTGTCCAAAAAAGGAAATTGCATATTTCTCAAGAAGAGATACCATAAGTTAAACAGGGAAACGGCAGCATGAAAAGTAGAGGGGAATGCAACATATACACACTAGGCTAGTATTTACTACCAAAACTAGAAACCCTTTAGCCTACCTGATAGAAACTACTTTTGATACTTTAGCAAAAAGAGTAGACCCAGATCAGGCGGCTCCTCTAGGAGCCGTCTGATATGGGTCTGCTCTGTTTGCTATGAATTATACAGATCTGCTTCTGCAGTTTCTGCCATGATCAATATACCTTGTATTCATATGCCATAATACAAATCAAGCTGACTAATATTCATGATGTCTTTATTTCTTCCATGAATATGCAAGGGGTAAGTTGTTAATTACAGCGGTTCAGTGATGCACAAAACGGTAAAATGTAGGTGAATATTTCAAATATGAGTCTGAGAACATGATTCATATTGCATTGCAAAAAACCCCACACCAACAAACAAGAGTGTGTTTGTGAAACACTTATGCTGAAGGAAGACATTGACTTTTGACCCATGAACCAGGGAGTTGAACGCGACACATCGTCTTTGTGTGGTGAACATTTGTGCCAGGTTATTTTAAAATCCATTTACAGATAAAAAAAAAAAAGTTACAGAACGGACAATAAATTTGGAACGGATGGACAGGCAATGCGAATACTATATGCCCGCCGTTGGGGGCACAAAACAGGATAGATCAACATCAGACAGACAGACAGAACCCTGTCTATAATGACGTATCTAATTATGGCTGAACCCTTTCCTTCATGTGACTACCTTTTCACACGTTTGCAAACAGAGCAGATCCAGATCAGACGGCTCCTATAGGAGCTGTCTGATCAGGGTCTTTTCTGTTTGCTAATGGAATAATATCGATCGGATGCTGTACAGTCTGCGTTTATAAAAAACAAAATACGAAGGAAGTATTTAACCCTTTCCCTCAAATAAACGTGTTTTCACGCATCTGCAAACAGAGAAGACCCAGATCAGACGGCTCCTATAGGATAGATTTGTTTCTTTAGTTTCTAAAATTGCTACAATGTTCCACCTTCTATTTTTCATTATAACTATTTTGTCAGTGACTATTGAGTAGGTATTGAAATTTATAATAAACACAGAACAGGGAAAGGGTTAATGCAGCCAACACACAGGTTCAGAGAACAACCGCAACCAACAACGTACGAAGTATAAATTTGCACTCATGACACATATTTAGTAAACAGCCAGTCAAAATATAGGCTCAGTAAACAACCGCAACCAAATTACATGAAATATTAAAATGCACTCAAAACTCTTGTTATCTACACAGCAGCCAGTCAATCTGTAGGCTCATTATACAGCCGCTATGAAAATCGTACGAAACATAAAAATGCACTCATAACACATATTTAGTTACACAGAGCTACATATAAGGGTGCGTGCCAAAATATTAAAATCGTCATTTTCCCACCAAACCCTATACTGTGATCATTCTAAAGAGTGTTCACAGTATAGGATTTGGTGGAGAAATAAAGGAGTTATTCTTGAAAATGTTTCACTATAAATTTGCAAACAAACGCGACCGCAGTATATACATGCACCCAATAAACATGTCCGATGCAGAGATGTATCCAAATTGAACGCTTAGACATGTTTACAATAAAGCCACAATAAAAATAAAGCAAATCAAAAACTGCACACAAAAAACATTATTTGACGTCATCTCTTTTCTCAAAGAGAGTGACTCGGTTACGCCACCAAGTGCACGAACAATCTTAAACCAACACATTACTTATCTTATTATGAAAAGCTATTCTTTTACTAGGAAGCTAAAATGTAACACTTATTCCCCTATCTGAATCCTGACTTGCGTTTGCAAACAGCTTGGATCCAGATGAGACGCCGAGTTTAACACACGGTTTCTCAAACATTGATAGAATCGGAAGTAGTCAAAATTGCACCAGCAGACATTTTTTTCCCCACAGAGTTGTTAGGGCTAAAAGTACTAGAAAATGAGTCCGTCATAACTTTGTTTATAGAAGCATTGTTGCGTTGCAAACTGAACGTCTTGCAACGGTATTTAAACGTTGTCTGTCCCTAGCGAGCAAAAAACTCATCGATGTTATATGAAACCAATTACAGAGGTGTCGTGTGCAACAAGATTATAGCTGGCACATTGATCTTGCAAAATTGCCTTTTCGGATCATAAATCAAGCTCACATAGCAAAGGCTGCAGTTTTGCATTAGTTGGATTCTTAAAAATCGCACTCGTTCACTGCTCAACCCTAAAAGTAACGCCATCGATACGCCTTTTAACCCATTCTCTTCTAAGGACAATTTTTTGCGCCTCTGTAAAACCATTAGTGATTAATAGAACATTTGCTCCATAGGAGCAAATGCTCTATTTATCACAATGGTTTCAATACTACACAATATTGAAAAATCCCCTTTCTCTAGTAAATGCTCCTTTTCGGTATGTTTATTCAAAGAGGTTGAGTCTAAAAATAGTCCCGGAGGGAATGGGTTAAAACATATACAGTTGGAGTAAACCAAGATCAGACGGCTGCTGTGGCAGATGTCGGAACCGGGTTTGGTCTTTTTGCTTATGGAATAATATAGATATAATTGTATAGTTTCCTATGTTCACGTGCCATTATAAATATTCATTAATATTCATTATGACATTATTTCTTTCATGAATATTCATGAAGTAAAGAGTGGATGTTTCGAGAGGATTTGTTTTCTTCTAATTGTTTCAACACTCGTCCAAAGTGGCTACCATCTGGGCTCTGGTGTTTTACGGAGCCAATTGATGCCAACCATAAATACACAACATCCAAAGAGTTAATACTAGTGTAAGAAATAATGAACATCATGAATATGGATTTGTTTTTTTTATAATATAAACTGTTCAAGGAGTTGTTTGCTTTGAGAAAAAAAACTGGATTCAGATCTATATCATGTCAAAAGAAAACAGAGCAGACCATAATCAGACAGCTCATATATGAGCCGTCTGATCTGGGTCTACTCTGTTTGCAGATGCGTCAAAATGCGCTTACATAAGGGAACGGGTTAAGCAGTCATAAAAAGGTCTCACTATGGATCTTTAAGGCAGGTAAGTAATGCAGAAAGCTCATAGAGGCTTTTAAGACCCATATGTTCAATAAATGCATGGACGCTTAGGACAGACTCTACTGTAAAGCTTTATCATATTTCCTTCTGGACTATTTTTAGACCCTACCTCTATGAATAAATTTACGGAAAAGGAGCATTTACTAGAGAAAAGGAAAGTTTTTAGAATTGGGTAGTTTTTTAAACTAACGTGATAAATAGAGCCAAATGCTCTATTTATCACAAAGGTTCCAAAAATGACACTGTCACAATTTTATCAGCCTGTGATACTAAGAAAATGGTGATTCCGAGTTCGTTTAAGTAGTAACTAACTAAAGAGTGAGACTGGTTATACTACAATACAATTTTATTAAAATATGACTATACAGTCAAACCTCTCTATAACGGCCACTTAATTACATCAAGTATTTTGTGTTAAAGACAGGTGGCAGCTTAAAGCAAGTTGAACGTAAAACAGAACGCTCCTATAGGAGCGTTCTGTTTTACGTTCACCTTGCTTTAAGCAGCCACCTGCCCTAAATACCAACTAATTAACACAATTAAGTGGCCGTTATAGAGAGGTTTTACTGTACAGTATTTCTATAAGCACTGCTATTACATATCACGCAATATCTGTATTGCTAAACTGAATCGTTATTGTCAACTATAGCAAACTAACACACACTGCTTATATCCAGCTAATGCCTATAACAGTCACTTCAATATCTGCACCTCACTTCTCACTGAAAGTCTGTAATGTCCAAACTCTTATACCCCACACAGGGAAAACTAAACATCACACAGACGACGAATTATACTAGCCATATAGGCTATAAATGTACAGCATTGGTCACATAGACACAATAAATGTCATTTAGTCATCCATATATATATTGGCCACACAGACACAATAATTGTCACACAGACGTATATATATATACTACCAGTTATTATTAATAACCATTTGCCATACAGACAAAGGAACATACTTCATTTGCAAACTCTCAGTATAATGAAGACCTCAGTGTTGATATCTACGTGATGACTGCAAACGTAACTCCGCTCTATCCATTGCAATAAGACTGCTTCAAGGCCTGGGAGCAGTATTAACGTGAACTTCCACAGACAACATACTGGGCCAGCCACTCGGTCTAAATAACAGCATTAATCAGGTCTTTAGAGGGCCATAATTGGGAGCCACCTACAATTACAGGGGAACGTTATTTACCAAACTGGACTAAGGGGAAATACCATATAACAACTAATAAAAGGATAAAAATACAAATATAAAATCCACGCGAATAATGCAGAAATAACGTCAAATAAGTTTGGGCATGGGCTGAGGACCTATCAAGGTTAGCTTCAGAATGACAAATCTACACAGAGCAGAAAACACACAAGTATCCACTGGTCACGCTTTACCGATGAACACAATAGCCACAGTACACTCTTTTAACGCACAGGCACTTGATTCCCTACTGCATTATATACTTACACACTACTTGGCCAGTAAATCTACATGTATAAAACTTAGTCAAACCTGATATACAACCAATATAGAACACTATCTACACTTACAGATTTCAGGTTACTACATGTATACAAAAACATGTAACCACTCACTGGGTAACCAAACACATACCAAAACTCTGTAAATATACTGCTTGACCACACCAACCTCATAGGCAGTTGGTTCCCAAATAACAAATACTTGTCAGACATTTTCAAAGGCGTCAAAATGCGTCAGTAGGAGGTAATTGGTTAATGAAAAATGACAACAATTCTGAACTTCTGAATACTGCGTTCAAGTTTAAATCCCCAGAATTCACCAGACACTAATTACCATTCGGACACACAATCTCTCCTCTTCACAGATTTGTAAAGCTCAATAATTCAATTTGGCATCATTTTGATGAATTTAAAGTAGACTGACATAGTAACAAATGGTGAAGGCCATGATCAACTTTCTCATTCAGGAGCCGTCTAATCAGGATCTGCTCTGTTTGCTAATGGGATACTATAGATCTGATTCTATTGTTTCTGGCTTAGCTAAATGTTCCTATATGCATGTGCCGTAGGCCTATTCAAAAATCATCTTAGTAATACCCATGATGTCATTATTTCTCACAAGAATATCCATGAAGCAATATTGTCAAAGTCTTTGGTAAACAGCGTTCAAAACACAGCAGCGCCTGAACAGGTTCTTCACTGTTCGCCGCCCACCAGAACCTATTCCAATTTCCTGACTTGTGCAATAGTGTATAATCGATTTGGCACTGTATTCGGAACGGAACTCGAAAAAATGCCGAAAATGTGCTGAAAACACTTATTATGCTGTTTAAAACGATGCGTACCAAACTCTATTCTGGGCAATAATCATTAACATCTAATTCATTCATGCTTTGAGAAACACGTGATCTAGTTTCAATCATTTTGGATCCTGATGAGCCACCGAGTACCTCGGATCTTGTTCCCTCGGATCTTGTTCCAAGATGTTTGAAACAGCAAATCAAGTTGCGATTAGCAGGACAGGGGTTAAATACTTTTTGCATGTGCATTAACACGATTTATGCTCGAATTCGTATTATCTGGTTACAGCCAAAAGCCTAAGAGACAATGCGGTCGTTATGTGTTATTGATATGCTTAACACATCCACAGAATCACCCAGAGTGTTACAATTGCTATGATAACCTTTTACCTTGTTTTTAAAAACGTCTATAGAAGTCTTTACAAACAGAGTAGACCCAGATCAGACGGCTCCTGTAGGAGCCGTCTGATCAGGGTCTACTCCTGTTTGCTTAGTGGATAATATAGGTTTGAATTTTTACTTTCTGTCATAATAAAAAAATGTCTGTGCATTACAAAACACCAGCTTGTTAATGAGAATCAAGTCACTTTTGTTTTACTTGGATATTCATCGGGTAAAGGGTTAATGGTTTATGACCGCCATAACTTGCACAAATAACACATGAAAGAAATATTACACGGATATTACCAGGACTGGTTTGCACTTTATTGGGTATGGTTTGTTTCCCAGACTGGTTTGCATTTTATTGGGTATGGTTTTTTATATTGCATTTTCAGCCTTATATATTATCAAATAAGACATTACAACAATTGTCGAAACTTCATAGTAAAGTCTCGCTAAAACGACTACCCCAAAATAAGTCAAATTCTGGATATTTAAAACAGGTGGTAGCTTAATGCAGGACAAAACGTTATGCAGAAAGTTCATATAGGAGCTTCCTGCATTATGTGTGTCCTGCATTAAGCACCCATCTATGTCTCCAGACCCCTATGTTAATAAAATATATGATCACATTAGCGAGACTCTACTGAAATTCGAATTAACACATTCCCTCCTAGTGACACCTCTGTAAAAGTCGCATGTATTTTAAAACCATTGCGATAAATAGGACTATTGTTCCATAGGAGAAAATGCTCTGTTTATAACAATGGTCTCAAAACAACACAGTTCTAAAGTTCTCCTTTTCTGTAGATGATGCTCCTTTTCAGTAGATTTATTCAGAGAGGTTGTGTCTAAAAATAGTCTAGGAGGGAATTAGTTAACCCTGACATCTCAACACTAAGTACAGTAAAACCTCTCTATAACGGCCACTAAATTGTGTTAATTAGTTCGTATTTAAGGCAGGTGGCTGCTTAAAGCAAGGTGACAGTAAAACAGAACGCTCCTATAGGAGCGTTCTGTTTTACTTTTACCTTGCTTTAAGCAGTCTCCTGCCTTTATCACGAAATACTTGATGTTATTTAGTGTCCGTTATAGAGAGGTTTTACTGTAATTTAGTAACTTTCATCTTCAATACTTGTCTGCTAAAATTCAAGTAGCACATCTTGTTTCTTCCATTTCTGCTCTCGAGAAAACAGTTTTTAGTGTAAAAAGCTCATCAGGACCCCAGTCGTTTGCAAATGTCATCATAAATTGGCTCATAGTGTTGAAGAGTTAATTGAAGTCATTAATAATCGCCATATCTCATGAGGACAGCAGGAAATTATGATAGCCATGCCAAACTATTTCCAAATGAAAGCCAGCTCATGTTATTTGAAATATAAAGTATTAAATTTTCCAAATGAAAGTCAGTTCATACTATTTGAAGAACTTATTTCAAAACGAAAACCAGACCCTTTTTATTGGAAGAAAATATTTCCGAACGAAAACCAGTCCTTTTTATTGGAAGAAAATGTTTAAAATGAAAGCCAGTTCTTTTTTTGAAGAATATATTTAAAAAATGAAACCCAATTCTTGTGATTTGAAGACTGAATTATTTTCCAAATGAAACCCAGTTCTTGTTATTTGAAGAAAACATTTCAAAATGAAAACCAGTTCTTATTATGTGAAGAATAAATTTCAAAATGAAAGCCAGTTCTTGTTATTTGAAGAATAAATTTCAAAATGAAAGCTAATTCTTGTTATTTGAAGAAAACATTTCCAAATGAAAACCAGTTCTTGTTATTTGAAGAAAACATTTTCAAATCAAAACCAGTTCTTGTTATTTAAAGAATATATTTCCAAATGAAAACCAGTTCATGCTGAACAATACACTCTTTGACCATGGCAGAAACTGTAGAATCAGGTCTATATTAGGAGATGAGTAAACAGAGAAGACCCTGATCAGACGGCTCATACAGAAGTCGTCTGATCTGCGTCTACTCTGTTTGCAAACGCGTTATAATGCGTATGTATGGGTTAAGACTAAACCAGATGTAAATTTGTTTAATCCTTTCCCTGTTCAATGTTTATTCTAAATTTCAATATCTACTGAATATTCGTGGACAAAACAAATATAATGAAGTATGGATGGTAGAACATTGTTGCCATATTAGAACATAAAGAAACAAACCTATCAAATTCCATTAGCAAACAGAGCAGACCCTGATCAGACGGCTCCCATAGGAGCCGTCTGATCTTGGTATAATCTGTTTGCAACTGCATGAAAAAAGGTTTATATGAAGGAAAGGGTTAATGCAGGAAGAAAGTTATATTACTTTAATCCTGCATTAACCCTTTTACTGCTGCAGTCGCATAAATGCACCACGACAAATAGTGCAGTCCGAGATCAGACGCCGCCTTTTCAAGACGGCGTCTGATCAGGGACTTCACTATTTGTCTCAATCTTTATTTCTATACATGTGCTTTATTCATTTAATATTTGCATTTATTTATCTCATTTCCTTATTTTACTGAATGATTTAACAAACTTGGGTTGCAGACGACAATTAGAAATTTGGAGCCGAAAGGGTTAAGCAAACCACCTATTTATAAAGATGTCCACGATATTTCAACAAAGTGTTGCTCTAGAGAGGCTCTGCTGTTTGCTAATTCTTCCTGGAATGTACACAAGGTCACATCTAGATATATATTGCCGTAAAACTACGCTGATGCTATTCTGCGAACAGCAACTGATTTAATTTACCAATATCAGTATTACAGTGCGAATGAAGTACATATGCGTCATTTAATTATTTTCTGGGAAATCGAAATGCGGGACAGTTTAGATAACAATGCAGTAAAACACCCGCTTAACTGGAAGTCTAGTAGAGAAAAATAGATACTTTTAGGCGGGTGGATGCTTAATGCAGGGTGACAGTCGTGCAGAAAGCTCATACAGGAACTTTCTGCATGCCTTTCACCTCGCATCAAGCTACCACGTCTCCCCAATACCGATATTTATACTGAATTGGACGTTAAGTATAGAGGGGTTTATTGTATAGTGTCTAAGTATTGACTGACGATATATGTAAATAGAAATGAGTATAGATTATATACCATACTGGTATCTGGAATATCATTTGAATCAAAGTACTGACAGTACTGAAGGTTTCGGACATAATATATATCATATTGATTGTTTGCGATGGATTTTTCTGAAAATCATGTCAGTAGTTTGGAAGACATTTAAAGAATTGTTTTATGAACATGTCACATACAGGGCGATTCCAATAGCTCATCTTGCCACTTTGTGCCAATAGAGCCAAAATTGATAGTTTATGTAGTAAAGAGCCACCACTCCGTTATTTGAAAGTAAGGGTCAAGTCAAGTCGTGCTTAGCATAATAGAATTAACGATTTCACCATTATCGTTGAATGAGAACACTGTAGGTCTAGACTGGACCCCGGATGATTCTGACCATTATTTGGTCAGTACCAAACATATGCAAGAAATGTCTGATTTATA
Organism: Azorinus chamasolen; assembly: GCA_963576725.1. Taxonomy (NCBI): domain Eukaryota; kingdom Metazoa; phylum Mollusca; class Bivalvia; order Cardiida; family Solecurtidae; genus Azorinus; species Azorinus chamasolen. The sequence goes on along the minus strand of OY755246.1, from coordinate 52,440,971 downwards.
AAAACCCTAATTTCCTTAACCCTTTCCCTGTTCTATGTTTATTCCAAATTTCAATACCTACTGAATATTTATGGACAAAATAGTTACAATGAAATATGAAAAGTGGCAATAAAGAAAAAAAGAAAGAAAGAGTAGCCTATATATATATAAGTGTGTAGGCAAAAGGGGCATTTAACTCAGAATCCGACAACAATATATCGGACTTTTGTAAATACCACAGGAAGGGTATGGAACTTTCAGAATCCGACGACCTTATGTCGGACTTCTGTTGTAAAAAGACACCATGCTGTTTGAACAAAGGCGTTTGGATTGACAGTAGGTCATTGGTAAAATCTATTCATTTTATATTTGGAGATTTCATGAAAAATGGGTCTGTATAATTTGCATATTAAGTATGTACGTTCACTAGTCGATGTTGCTTTTCACTCCTTTGTAGCGTTTAAATAGAACCATGTAACACTTATATATTGGGACCCAAGCGGTGGCCGAGGGGAAAGAGCTGCGTCTATGAATCTCTAGGTCCTTGGTTCGAATCCCGTCACATCCAAATGCAAATGGAAAAAAGATTCTAATATAATTTTTATTCTTTATCTTTTTTGATATTCTTTTCTCTAAATACATTTTAAAGCAAACAAACTAGAAAACATAAGCATGCCTCTTGAAACTTGTTGTGGAGTTTTTAAAGCATTATGCTATATTAACATACAGTCCTGGTGTCAATAGTATGCATTTCGATGAAACGTAAAGGCAGGATCCAGACTTTGTGCTAGGACAACTATGAATTCGAAAGTACCATGTTCAATTTAGAATTGTCACCTGCTCATTAATTTGTGTATTGCATATATAACTATTTATATTCAATTAGTCTATGCTTTGCATAGTTTTATTTTAAAATTGTCAAACATCTAGGATCCTGATCACAGACCGACACACACAATGTACAACTGGCAATTAGGTCACGATAACCTGCATAATATTTGAAAACTTAGTTTGTTTCAAAAGGAATTACTGCACAGTTCAAACTGACTATAAAAAATTCCCTGAGAAGTTGAACAATAATTACATCAACAAAAACAATAGTTTAAAAAAGTACATGTATATAGACACAGAGCGCAAATGGAACGGATCCATGTAAGAAACTTGATTCCTGTTCTATGTTTATTCTAAATTTCAATACCTACTGAATATTCATGAACAAAATAGTTACAGTGAAACATGAAAAGTGGAAATTAGTAGCCATTTAAGAAAGGAATGAAGAAGATCTTTCAAATTCCATTAGCCAAACAGAGCAGACCCTGATCAGACGACTTCTATAGGAGTCATCAGATCTGGGTCTACTCTGTTTACAAACGCGTGGAAGGAAAGGGTTAAGTGTTCTAGCACCCAGTCTCTCCTCTCTACCAGTTTGTACAGCTGAATAAGTCAGTTTGGAAACATTTTTGCAACTTTAGATTAAACAGACATGGCAGCAAATAGTGAAAACCCTTCAAACGGGCCCATTAAGGAGGTGTTTGATCTGGGTCTGCACTATTTGCATAAGTGTGTTTGTCAAAATACCTAGGGTAATTAGGGTATCACTTGTAAATCTCTGAAATACATTCAAAAGTATAGATTTGTCACCTTTTACAATACAGTAAAACCCCTCTTAACCCGACTTCTAGTAGATAAGAATTTAGAAACTTTTTAGGCAGGTGGCTGCTTAATGCAGGATGAAAGTCATGCCGAGGAGCTTTCTGCATCATTTTCATCCTGCATTAAGCTGCCACCTGTCTCCAAGACTGATATTTATACTGAATTTAAAGTCTGGTTTAGAAGGGTTTTACCGTACATGTATTTTTGAAATTCTATTTCTTTCAAACCAGATCTTAGCAACAACGTCGCACGACCATTGATAAAATTCATCAGGAAACATTGTAATGTCGCAATGGAATCGAATTTCTGCATTTGAATTTTGATCTACCCTAGAAATAGTACCATTGATGTTCGATGTTTCATAGTAGTTCACAAAATGTTGATAGTGTATCGAAATATCAACCGTGGCTGTAATAATCAAATAATTCTTTTCGGTTATGTGTCCATTACATGTGCCTCCAACAATTCTATACTGTTCTGCAAAAGCTAACAATTATGTTACTTTGGTCTACCTAACTATTACAACGGTGAAATGGGCTGTTCCAAAATTCAAACAGGTCAAGCTAAAATGAGCTTATGGTTATAGGGACTTTTCCAAACAATAGTGTAACACGACAAACCGTGCAGATCCTGATTAGAGGGCTTCTCTATGAGCCTTCTTACCTGGGTCTCCTCTGTTTGCAAATGGCATAAGTGACTAGGCAAAAAGGGCATTTAACTCAGAATCCGACAACAATGTATCGGACTTTTGTAAATACCACAGGAAGGGTATGGGACTTTCAGAAGCCGACGACCTTATGTCGAACTACTGTTGTAAAAAGACACCATGCTGTTTGAACAAAGACGTTTGGATTGACAGTAGGTCATTGGTAAAATCTATTCATTTTATATTTGGAGATTTCATGAAAAATGGGTCTGTATAATTTGCATATTAAGTATGTACGTTCACTAGTCGTTGTTGCTTTTCACACCTTTGTAGCGTTTAAATAGAACCATGTAACACTTATATATTGGGACCCAAGCGGTGGCCGAGGGGAAAGAGCTGCGTCTATGAATCTCTAGGTCCTTGGTTCGAAACCCGTCAAAACCAAATGCAAATAGAAAAAAAATTCTAATATATTTTTTATTCTTTATCTTTTTTGATATTCTTTTCTCTAAATACATTTTAAAGCAAACAAACTAGAAAACATAAGCATGCTTCTTGAAACTTGTTATGGACTTTTTAAAGCATTATGCTATATTAACATACAGTCCTGGTGTCAATAGTATGCATTTTGATGAAACGTAAAGGCAGGATCCAGACTTTGTGCTAGGACAACTATGAATTCGAAAGTACCATGTTCAATTTAAAATTGTCACCTGCTCATTAATTTGTGTATTGCATATATAACTATTTATATTCAATTAGTCTATGATTTGCATAATTGTATTTTAAAATTGTCAAACATCTAGGATCCTGATCACAGACCGACACACACAATGTACAACTGGCAATTAGGTCACGATAACCTGCATAATATTTGAAAACTTAGTTTGTTTCAAAAGGAATTACTGCACAGTTCAAACTGACTATAAAAAATTCCCTGAAAATTTGAACAATAATTAAATCAACAAAAACAATAGTTTAAAAAAGTACATGTATATAGACACAGAGCGCAAATGGAACGGATCCATGTAAGAAACTTGATTCCTGTTCTATGTTTATTCCAATTTCAATACCTACTGAATATTCATGAATAAAATAATGGCTACTTATTTCCACTTTTCATGTTTCATTATATGAAACATGAAAAGTGGAAATGAGTAGCCATTTAAGAAAGGAAAGAAAAAGATCTTTCAAAATTCCATTAGCTTACAGAGCATATCCTGATCAGACGACTCCTATAGGAGTCATCAGATCTGGGTCTACTCTGTTTACAAACGCGTAAAAAACATTTATATGAAGGAAATGTTTAGTGTTCTAGCATCTCTACCAGTTCGTACAGCTGAATAAGTCAGCTTGGAAACATTTTTGCAACTTTAGATTACAGCTTGCTTAATCCTTACAATGCTGAGTGATGTTTCGTTTGCAACAATTGACGTCTGCGTCAATTCTTCAATAAACTTTCTTTCATTTTATGCAAAAATATGATCAAGATGACAAACAGTTTGGATCCTGATGAGACGCAGAATTATGTGGCCTCTCATCTGGATCCAAACTGTTTGCATAGGTAATCACAGTTTCGCCGCTAGCGTGCAAAGAGTTAAGCGTATGACCTCTAGAGATTTTAGCATGATGTAACAGTTGCCCTGCACTACTGACCACCAGTGCGCTGTAACCTTTATACTGTAAAGAACGTACAGAACAGAAGAAGTCTATTTAACCCTTAACTTCCCCATATAAACTTGTTTTCATGCATCTGCAAATAGATTCGACCCAGATCAGACAGCTCGCTCCCATAGATTCAGGGTCTGCTATGTTGCTAATGGATCCACCTTCCATATTTCATTATAAATATTTTGTAAGATTCCGGAACCGGATTGTAAGCCAAGCACTGCACATGCGCGTATTCTCTTAGGGGGATTCCCGCTATGTAGCGCTCGTGCAATAGGGTTTTCCGCCATAGTTTGAGTCGCAATCCATTTTATAAGGATTTCGGCAAAAGCCGAAACCCTACAAACCATGCAGTATGTATGTACTTAACGCATTACCCTCAGTGACGCGTTTATGCGCCTCTATAAAATTCACATTTTGAAACCATTGTGATAAATAGAGCATTTGCTCCATAGGAGCAAATGCTCTATTTATCACAATGGTTTCAAGACTACACAATTCTAAAACTCTCCTTTTCTATAGTTAATGCTACTTTTCGGTAGATTTATTCAAAGAGGTTGGGTCTAAAAATAGCCTATGAGGTAATGGGTTAATGGGGAGTGTTGTAGTACAGTAATAGAAACAAAAGTATGCCTTTATTTCTCATACTATTTCTTTTAATTAGTACTACCTATGTTGATTGTAATCAATGATAAATCAAACCTAAACTGGGTTAACCCTTCCCCTGTTTCACAATAATTCAAAAAATTCTTCACCTCATCAATATGCAGCGACAGAATCAATAAAATGGAACTTGTCAATTTTTTATTATTGTGGAAGCTGCATAAACAGATCTTGAAAGTTCAATAAGCGAACAGTGCGAATCCTGATCAGACAGCTACAAGAGAAGCCAAATGACCTGGGTCTATTCTGTCTGCATACGTGCCAAAAGGTGAATATAAGGAGTAACATTGTATTTCATTGGTTTCTTGTGACATTTTCAGAATTCAACTCCATTATAATATACACACTATCGTGATATACAACAGTTCGTTCACCCAACAGTTCATTCCCTGTAATTACTAATAATTTACTGTAATGGATGAATGATGTAATTCTCTTAGGAGATGACATTTTCAAACTGAAAATATTGTATTTCTTTGCCATTTCCCTTTTATTTTTCTGTAAATATGCAGCCAGACAGTTCGGATCCAGATGATACGCCGAGTTTCTCCGCGTCTTATGTGGGCCCCAGCTGTTTACATACTACAGTAAAATTTCGATGATTCGAATTTTCTGTTTAGAAGAATTTAGACCCTTTTAGGCAGGTTGCTGCTTAATGCACGGTGAGAGTCATGCAGAAATCTCCTCTGCATGACTTTCACCATGCATTAAGCTGCCACATGCCTTAAAGATTGATAATAATACGTATTATTAGTGTTCGAATGATCGAGATGTTACTGTACGTAATCGTACATTCGCAGCAAACATTCAAAAAGCTAATATGAGTTTAATATAATATATTGATACTGAAAAACGACTATATACAAAATCCTTTCAGTCTTTTTGCCACTGAATTTGTCAGAATTCAACTCACAGGGCTTGTTGCAAATGGCGACTCTGTCGTTACTTTTCCAATCAGTTTGGATCCAGATAAGATACCGAGTGACTCGGCATCTTATTGGGATCCAAACTGTTTGACACACCCAAGGATTTTGCTGCCACCGGAATTAGATGATTTTCTGTCCGTTTAACCCTTTTCCTGTTCAATATACATGTAAGAAATCATGACATCGTGAGTTTCAGAAGTGTGGCTCAATCCAAATGTAATGTAACGTACTGTGGCTATAGGGGTCAAAGGGGGGAGGGTGCTTCCCGGCAAAATTTAGAACTGTGTAGTTTTGAAACTTTGTGATAAATAGAGCATTTGCTCCTATAGGAGCAAATGCTCTATTTATCACAATAGTTTCAAAAGGTGACTTTTATAGAGACATCAAAATACGTCATTATGAGGACACGGGTTAAAGCTTATATGACAAAACAGGACGCTTATCGAAGTCTACACCGTTAGCATTCGAGGTTTTGTTCAAATTTGGCCATGCTAATGTTTACGCCGCTTATTTTTTATAAGCTGATTTTTACGATGGTTTATTAACACAAGCTTGTTATCAGAAACTGTAACCATTGCTGTGGACTCTGGCGTATTGTTTCTTAATTAATTCACCGCTTGAATTTTGCACTATTTTAGCAGATATATGTCTTCATGTCCCCATGTGTAAAAACTATGAGTTTATTCTTAAATATCTGATTGGTCATACTTTGAGCTAAGATGGCTGGGAATGAACTCATACTCAAACAAAACATTTTTTATGAGCTAGATGGTTTGACCTGATAGTTAAAAAGTATATACATCTTTGTTAACCCGTTCCTTCATATATATACATGTACACATTTTGACGCATTTGCAAACAGAGTAGACCCAGATCAGACGGATCCTATAGGAGCCGTCTGATCAGGGTCTTCTCTGTTTGCTAGTAGACTTTTATAGGTTTATTTCTTTAGTTTCTAAAATGGCAACACTATTCCACCTTTCTTATTTCATTATAAGTATTTTGTCCATGAATATCCAGTAGTTATTGAAATGTTTAATAAACAGGGAAAGGGTTAACATTTATCATGTTACTGGCGAATTGTTCTAGCCTTTTCACTCTGGTGGACCCAGATGAGACGCCATTTACCAGAACAACCGATAAAGGTGCGTACTTAATACTAAAACCATTTCTCTCTATGAAGTGGCCACTCTTTAAAATCGTCTCAAGGTCTCTCTTTGAGACGATTCTAAAGAGTGATCACAACATAGGATTTGGTGGAGACATAAAAAAATATCATTGAAAATGTTTTAATTTACACATCTTATCTGGACCTCTGTTTATTCTGCCTCTTTAATAACTTCTCTACTTGCAACGTTGTTTTTAAAACATTCTAAACTTGCATGAATCATTTGTTCATATGCTGAACAGAAGTACAGCAACACCTCTCTATAACTGCCAATAAAATTATGTTAATTATTTGGTATTTATTGCAGGTGGCCGCTTAAAGCAAGGTGAAAGTAAAACAGAACGCTCCTATAGGAGCGTTCCGTTTTACGTTCATCTTGCTTTAAGCAGCCACCTGCCTTTAACACAAACTACTTGATGTAATTTAGTGGTCATTATAGAGAGGTTTAACTGTATATCTCAAGAAAGCATATCTAATAAACACTGAAAAAAAATGATCAAAATTTTGATTCTATGATTACGTGTTTGTAAACAAAAATGAAGTAAAATAAAAAATGAAGATGGAAACAGGCTTCAAATTTTGCAACCGACAAACTGTAGTAACCCAATGATGTGCGGCAACTGAGTGTATAAGACGTTTGAAAACAGTGTAGACCCTGATCAAAGGGCTCCTTAAGGAGCCCTTTGATCAGGGTCTGCACGTTTATCATAAACAATATTTTCGTCAGCGATAAATTTTGATAAAACGTTTTGTTTAATTACTATTCATGAATGGGAGGAGCCAGCTTTAATTATTCAGCAGATCAAGGGTTAATGTATTTCCCATGTAGCCAAGCAAGCCAGATGTTGGAACATCAAGTAACGTCACTGTGGCAGATAAGATACGTCAGTAACTGACAATCTAAAATATGCCCAGTAAAACGGTTACGAAAATGCTTCAGTTCCTTGGGCACACCATTTAAACATTTCCTTCATATAAATGTGTTTTTCACGCATTTTCAAACAGAGTAGAACCTGATCAGACGGCTCCTACAGGAACCGTCTTATCAGAGCATGCTCTGATTGCTAATTGAATTTGAAAGATCTGATTTTTACTTTCTGAAATGGCTACAATGTTCCATCTTCCCTATATTTTATCCATAACTATTTTGTCCATGAATATTCATTAGGCATTGAAATTGAAATAAACATAGATCAGGGGAAAGGTTAACCCTTTCCCCGTTTATATTCATGTTAGAAATAATGACATCATGCTTATTTATTAGCTGGACTTTTATGATGGCATATGTACGCAGGATGTTTTGGCTCAGACTGAAACTGTAGGATCAGATCTATATTATACCACCAACAATCAGAGCAGACCCTGGTCAGACATCTCCTATAGGATCCGTCTGATCTGGGTCTACTCTGTTTGCGAATGTGTGAATAAGCGTTTTAATGAAGGGGAAGGATTAATAAGTCAGACACAGACGGAATAAATTTAAAGATGAAATAATAGACAAAATACCGTTCAACCTTTCTAAAGTGGTGGCCAAAACGATGTCTATTTCTGGCACCATAACTCATTACCTCAATGGCTATTTTTAGATACAACTTCTTTGTATAAATCTACCGAAAAGGAGCATTAAGAAGAGAAAAGGATAATTTTAGAATTCCGTAGTTTGAAATCATTGTGATAAATAGAGCATTTGCTCCTATAGGAGCAAATGCTCTATTTATCACAATGGTTTCACAAAGTGACTTTTACAAAGTCATCAAAACTCGTCAATATGAGGGAATGGGATTATAGGGCCACAGGTACACAGAGAGCTCCTGCAAGAGCTTTCTGCATAAGCAGGCATCCGCCTAAAAAGGTCTCTCAGCTCTTATTTACTAAACATTCGAGTTAACGATGTTTAACTATAAATCAGGTTTGGAGGGTTCTACTGTATATTCTGCATTTTAGTAAATTGGGAAAATATGCTAAACTTTAACACCAATTAATGTAATAAGGACATGTTTTAGTAAGAACCTATTTTACATAAGTGTTGATACCAGGGGATGCTCACATATTATATCTATTTACAGGCGGTATAATTTGATAAAAAAAACACCTGAACATCACACTGACAGGGCTAATAAGGAAGAATAGAGGTACTAGTATTCTTTACCTGATACTAACACATATCAGATACAGTAGAGTCAGATCAGACGGATCCTGTAGAATAATTCTGACCAGGATCTGGTCTGGTTGTTTAAGGAATCATATATCTGATTAACTGGAGAATAGGAAAAAATAGAATTGTGTAGTTTGAAACCATGGTTGAAACCTATAGGAGCAAATGGTCTATTTATCACAATGGTTTCACAAAGTGACTTTTACAGAGTCGTCAACAGTCGTCAATATGAGGGAATGGGTTAAGGTACCACCTGCCTCTATGACCCAGAATTAGACCTCCGGTTTTGGTGGTTGTGTTGGAGAGATGTTACTGTACAGTTGAAAATCGATATCTCGAACGTTAGGGACCATACAAAACACTTCGAAAAAACAGAGATTCGAGTCATCCGATTTCTAATCTGAGCAATTTCTCAAGTGCATAGCTTAATGCATGTCTAAAGTATGCTGAAAGGTCCCATAGGAGCATTCAGCATTACTTTCGACCTGCATTAAACTGTCACTTGTGTTTCTAGATACATGTATGCGTAGTGATACTTTTTAGAACAATTCTGTATTGTAAAGTTTGGAAGGACAGAACTTTTACTTCGAGTTATCCGAGTTCGGGATATTGAAATTCAACTGCATTTGCATGGGATACATGTATCACAGATTCGCCGCTTGAGTTCAAAGAATTGACTGGTTAGTTTTTATGAACATTCCTCTTAACCCTTTCCTCCATAAATACGCCTCTCTACGCCTCTGTAATAACCACTTCTTGAAACCATGGTGATAAATAACCACTTCTTGAAACCATTGTGATAAATAGAGCATTTGCTCCTATAGGAGCAAATGCTCTATTTATCACAATGGTTTCAAACTACAAAAATCTAAAACTTTACTTTTCTCTTGTAAATGGTCCTTTTGGGTTGATTCATTCAAAGAGAGTGGGTCTAAAAATAGCCTATGGAGGAATTGGTTAAACTACAACTCCTATCAGATCCTTTAATATCCGACAATTTCCATCAATTCAAGACGCTGCATATGTCAGGCGTCATTAACCGTTACGTTAACCCGTTTAGTCGTGAGCTCAAATGAGATTTCAAGGACTTTGCATATTCCATCTAACCAGCTTGCTCCCGATAAATGCGAAAAAAAGCGCACTGACATTTGCAAACAATGTAGACACAGATCAGAGGGCTCCTCTATGAGCCTTCTGATCTGGGTCTACACTGTTTGCCACTCAAATTCAGGGCTGTTGCAAATCTAAGCTTTTCAAAGTGATTTGACTCTATTGTTAAACATCGATGAGCCACTCCACTTTGAAATATTCAGCATTCAAAGGGTTTGGGGACATTTATCACAGTCTATCACTCGGGCTATTTAAAGGAAATAATTGTCTTGCTTCGATGAGTTTAACGAAGTTCATTTTCGATTAAACCTTAACCATGCTTTTAAACTTTACACCATAAATACGCCTTTAGACGCCTATGCAAACAGAGCAGACTCAGATCAGATGGCTCCAATAGGAGCCGTCTGATCAGGGTCTGCTCTGTTTGCTTATGATATAGCATCGATGTGATGCTATGGTTTCTGCAATGGCTAAACTGTCCTTTGTCCGTAGTGCTGTTAGAACAATTAATTTAATTAATATTCATGATGTCATTATTTCTTACATAAATATTCATGAAGTAAAGGGTTAAATTTGACGTCTGTTCAAACTCTGATCTCGACAATTTTCGACTTTCTTCGGATTCTTCCGATTTGTTACAACTTTTGAGAAGCATATTGGGTCCTGGTGAGACATTGGACTTACTCGGCGTCTCATCTGGGTCTAGGCTATTTGTAAATACAGTAAAATCCCTCTAATGCGACCACCAAAAAGGGACATAATTATGGGTGCTAGAGGCAATTGGTAGCTTAATTTAGGACGAAAGTATGAGCTTTCTGCATTCCTTTCGCCATGCATTAAGCAGTCACCTGCTTATAAAGACAGCTACATGTATGTTTATTCATTAAGTGGTCTACTGTACATGTATTTAGTAACCCAGGCATGATATATGATACTACATGTATTTAGTAACCCAGGCATGATATATGATACTACATGTATTTAGTAACCCAGGAATGATATATGATACTACATGTATTTAGTAACCCAGGCATGATATATGATACTACATGTATTTAGTAACCAAGGCATGATATATGATACATGTATTTAGTAACCCATGCATGATATATGCTACTACATGTATTTAGTAACCCAGGCATAATATATGATACATATATTTAGTAAACCAGGCATGATATATGATACTACATGTATTTAGTAACCCAGGCATGATATGTGCTACTACATGTATTTAGTAACCCAGGCATGAAATATGATACTACATGTATTTAGTAACCCAGGCATGAAATATGATACTACATATATTTAGTAACGCATGCATGGTATATGATGCTACATGTATTTAGTAACCCATGCATGATATAATTATGCTACTACATGTATTTAGTAACCCATACATGATCTATGCTACTATACGTATTTAGTAACCCAGGCATGATATATGATGCTACATGTATTTAGTAACCCAGGCATGATATATGATACATGTATTTAGTAACACAGGCATGATATAGGATACAACACGTCAATGTGTGACTCAGCGTTTTATAACCTTGGACCCAGGTAGCTAAATGGAAACAGGTTGGCGATGTATATCACACTGAAATCAACTATAATACACTTTCACAGTATTCCAATGATTTCCGGATAGTTTCCATAGGGTTACGTCCAATATCCTTAATTCGCCGAATGCGGGAAACTAGTCAACTAGTATTCGCAAACAGTGTAGACCCAGATCAGAGGGCTCCACTGTTTGTCATTTAAAACCCTCTAGTACAGTAAACCCTCTCTATAACGGCCACTAAATTGTGTTAATTAGTTGGTATTAAGGGCAGGTGGCTGCTTAAAGAAAGGTTAAAGTAAAACAGATCGCTCCTAAGCCACCTGCCGTAAATACAAAATAATTGATGTAATTTAGTGGCCGTTATAGAGAGGTTTTACTGTAATATAATGAATAAACTTTGCTGCTAAAGAGATCAATCAATCAATTTCCAATGGTTCGTTAACATATTCAACTAAATATTTGAGACCAACCAATTTATGCATTCATTAAAACATTGCGACTCCATAAATTGAAACAGTGTAATTTTTCAAGTTTCATCCCAGAATTGAAATCCCTTTAATCAACCCATTGCACATGGGCACATAAATTGCATTTCTATAAAACAAGTCTTAGATGTATTTATGTGCTCCTGTAACTTTCAGAACAAGTCTCTTAAGCATTTCACATTGTAAATGTGTTGCAAAATCCTGCAATATTTTTTTTGTAAAAACTATATTTTGTATTTTATCACAAGTTTCATCACAGATGCAGAGAGGCATTTGATCACCTTAGAGGTTACTGTTGAATGTATTGACAACTTTTATGTTTTCGAACGCGAATTTCTGTGACCTCTTTGTAAACACAAAAAAAAATGTCAGACTGTCAAAAGATTAGGATCAATGCATGCTACTGAATGTGAAATTATCAGATGATCCTATGAAATTTATGAGCAGTGCTACAGATAAAAATGCGTACCCAAATCGTCATTTCTTCACCAAACCCTATACTGTGACTACACTTTAGAATCGTCTCTGAAGAAAAAAGGAGCTATAAGCTACATGTATTCTTGAAAATGTTTCAATTTACGCATATCTGGACATCTGGTATAATGTTTATTTGTCAATTCCTGTGACTACGACGTATCAAAACAAATCTAAACAGATTCAAAATCAGGTAAATGCTAATACAAAACATTAGATGATTGTTCGATTGCGACCACTGAACATAGTCATATGTTTAACCCTTTACTAATACATACCCTATTTATCACATTTTTGATACCCTTTTTGGCACCTTTTTGATACCCAAATTGGCACCTTTTGATACCCTATTTGGCACCTTTTTATACCCTATTTGGCACCATTTTTATACTTATTTGACACCTTTTGGATATCCTATTTGACATCTTTTTGATACCCTATTTGGCACCTTTGTGATACCCTTTTTGACACCTTTTATACCCTATTTGGCACCTTTTTGATACCCTATTTGGCATATTTGCAGTCGCCGTCTGATCAGGGTCTGTCCTGTTTGCTTAACTCATTCCTTCATTGGCTATTTTAGACCCAACCTCTTTGAATGAGTCTACTAAAAAGAAGCATTTACTAAAGAAAATGTTAGAATTGTGTAGTATTGCAAACATTGTGATAAATAGAGCATTTGCTCCTATGGAGAAAACGCTCTATTTATCACAATGGTTTCAAGAAGGGACTATTACAGGGGCGTAGAAAGGCGTATTTATGGAAGAAGGGGTTAAGAAATAACGTAGATCTGCTCGGTTTGATTATGAAATAACATAATATCTATTTCTACAGATTCGGCCTTGGAAAAAAATGCCATAGTTCGTGACGTCATTGTAAAAAATCAGCTTATCAATACTCATAGTCATGATTTCAATTTAACTATTAAAATTATTAACCCTTTCCCTGATGAATATTCAAGTAAGAAATAATGACGTCATGAATATTGATAACATTATTTTGTAATGACATATGAACACATGTCATTTTGGTTCAGGTAGAAGCTGTAGAATCAGATCTATATTACACCATAAGCAAACAGAGCAGACCCTGATCAGACGGATAAAATGCACATCTATGGAGTAAAGGGTTATATTTCCAAGGTCGCTTTATATGTGTGTGTTTACTGTATTGCAATAAAATGAAGAGTGTCTTTATTGTCAATTGTATGACAATGGACAAGGCACCGAGTTCATCAATATTTTATGTACGCCAGGAGAATGACTGAACATATTTGTAATAAAACTCATATAAACACAATCATCAAAGAGTTGTCTAAGTCTAGGTCTTAACCCTTTCCCTGTTCTGTATTTAGGCCAAATTTAAGTACCTACTGAATATGCATTAACAAAATACAAAGTAGTTGTAAAGAAATATGGAAGGTGGAGCATTGTAGACAATTTAGAAAGTAAAGAAACAGATCTATTAAATTTTATCAGCAAACAGAGCAGACCCTGATCAGACGGCTCCTAGAGGAGCCGTCTGATCTGGGTCTACTCTGTTTGCAAATGCGTGAAAACACGCTTATATGAGGGAAAGGGTTAACCATTTCTTCCATGAATATTCGTGTAAGAAATAATGACATAATGAATATTAATTAGATTGATGAGTGTTACAACAGCGCGTGGACATTGGGATGTTTGGTTATAGAAAGAAAATTGTAGAGTCATATTTGTTATATCATAAGCAAACAGAGGAGACCCTGATTATTTCTTAAATGAATATTCAAGGAGAAAAGGGTTAAGCAACTATACAATGTATTTATGTTTATTCAAAAAGCGGACACGCCAAGGACGTGTTTACTGTAATATAGACAAATGAATAAATCCTATTTTATCCCGTGTAAGACAATGGGTAGGACAAAAGTGTTCATCAATGTTTTATATATGTCAGGAGAATTGGCAAAACGTATCTATTTAAGTCCCAAGATAGGAATACATTAGCGATAAATTTGTCTACAAGATGGCAATGGCCGTGTACGTAGTTAATACGTAGCATACATTGTACAGCCTAGACAGTTTATGGTGCCTGGATCGGAAACAAACACACAAACAAACACAATTTCGCTGATAACTTTTCTCATGATTAGTATGCGTGTCTTGACTACCATTTGCAAACAGTTTGGATCCAGATGAGACGCCGAGTAACTCGGTGTCTCATCAGGTCCCAAGCTGTTTGACACTTGGTCATCATTTTCTCCAAAGTCTGGACGCATCGGATGCAGTTAAATATTGCTACAATAAACCGGATTATGATCAGACATACGTTTTACAGTTAACTTTAGCCTGCTAAACAAACTTTAGTTGGTAGAAAATGTCAGCTAATTCAGTCGTCACAGTTGATTTATCTTGCATTTCTGTGCAGCAGGACGTCCAGGATATCAAACAGCTCGGATCCTGATGAGACGCCGAGTTACTCAGCATCACATCTGGATCCAAACTGTTTGTATAGGTAATGAAGTATCCACCAGCAGCAGGCTTAATGTTAATGCACACATACTGACAGAGCTAATTAGTTAACGCTTTCTATATTTCTGTTCAATATTCATGTAAGGAATAATGACATCATGAATATTTATTAGCTGGATTTTTATACTGAAAACAAAAACAAAAAACAACAACAAAAAACCCCTCAAGGGAATGTTTTTGCTTTGACAAAAACTTTAAAATCAAACATTTATTATGCCATGAGCAAATAGCAGACTGGGTCTACTCTGTTTGCAAATGCGTGAAAAAGGCGTTTATATGAGGGAAAGGGTTAACAGGGACAATTCAAACGGTTGAAGTTCAACAGCCTAGTTATTGTTGGAAATGTATTAAGAGTCTGTACGTCGTGACAAATGGGGTCACTGACACTAAATATAATTGAATATAGAGCAAACAAATCAAACTATGAAAAACAGAACGTACATCATAAACGTACTTTTAAAAAAAATGCCTTAGAGTAGATCGTCTAGAGAATACATTTTACAAATGGCAGACTCACTGACATGCAATCGACATATGAACTACGCTTGGTCGGTGTCTCGTGACAGAGGACAACCAATCATTGGTAAAGTAAATGAGCTCTTTATGATTTGCAAACAATGTAGATTTAGATCAGCTGTCGCGTTTAAAACGCCGCGGTTGTTTAGGTTCTACACTGTTTGTCTCATTAGTCAGAAATACAGAGTAGGCCCTGATGAGCGGCAAACATTGTTTAACCTGAGTAGACAGTGTGCTATAGAAGTAACGACTGATCTAGCTCTACACTGCTTGCAACGCCTGAAAGCTGATATTTGAATACGGTAAACCCCTCTAAACCTGCCACCTGTTTCCATGACTGGTATTTACAGTAAAACCTCTCTGTAACGGCCACTAAATTGTGTTAATTAGTTGGTATTTAGGGAAGGTGGTTGTTTAAAGCAAGGTGAAAGTAAAACAGAACGCTCCTTTGAGAGCGTTCTGTTTTACTTTTACCTTGCTTTAAGCAGCCACCTGCCTTTAACACAAACTATTTGATGTAATTTAGTGGTCATTATAGAGAGGTTTTACTGTATACTAACTTCAACGTCCTTTATAGAGAGTTTTTACTGTAATCGGACTCAAGTTTTATCCTTATACCGCTGTTAAAAACAAATATGACCCTGAGGTTATAAAACTTTTTGCTTGAGTCTGAGATCATTCTCAAGCTTGCTAAGAATTTGACCAATCAGATACTTGAGAATGATCTCAGACTCAGACTCAGACGTTTTATAACCTTTGACCCTGGTGCAATTTTGACTACTGTAATTTGATCAAGTTTTTGAGAAACTGTTGACTGAGTATCAATTAGAAGTTGGGTCCTGATGGGATGCCAAGTTACTCGATGTCTCATCTGGATCCAAGATGTTTGCAAATGCCATTCCAGTCGCTGACAGCGTGATTAGGGTCAATGTTGTATAGTGAGACAGGTTGCCGTAAGCCTTGACCCTTTCCTTCATATAAACGGAATTTCACGCTGTTTCAAACAGAGTAGACCCAGATTTGTATATGAATAAAATGTATTTAGTAGATATTGAAATTTATAATAGATGTAGAACAGAGAAAGTGTTAAGGTAATTGGTTCTAGATCAGTATCAATGCTGTTTGACAGTCGCTAGTGTCAAACAGCATGAGTGAATGACTCAACCATTTCCTCCATAGGCTATTTTTAGACACAACCTCTTTGAATGAATACACCCAAAAGGAACATTTACTAGAGAAAAGTAAAATTATAGAATAATGTAGTTTGAAACCATTGTGATAAATGGTTTCAAACTACCAAATTCTAAAAAGTTCCTTTTCTCTAGTTCATTCTCCTTTTCGGTAGATTTATTCAAAGTGGTTGAATCTAAAAATAGCCTATGAGGGAATGGGTTAAAAGTGTCATTCGCTATGCCCGATATAAACTTCTCGTTTATTTAAAACTTTTCGCAAACCGTTCATCTTGCGTTTGCAAACAGCTTGGATCCAGATTAGACGCAAAATAACTCGGTGTTTCACCAGGACCCAAGCTGTTTGACATTTGGTCCTTAGTTTCAAAAAGGCTTGATCGGTCGAAAGTTGTCAAAACTGCCCAGATCCAGATTTCAGCAGATATTATTTCATTTACAAGTGGGATAGGGGTTAGAATGTGAAATAAATCTGTAAACAAGACCGGAAGAAATTTAAAGAAAATTTTCAAGGTCTGATGTACGGATAACAACAAGACAGCTTTTAAGGTTAACCGTTTACTCCATGCATATTCATATAAGAAATAGTACCACAATAAATATTGGCTGAACTTTTGTAATAACATATTCTAAAAAATACTTTCCTTTAAAATGCTTTCGGTAAATGTATTCAAATTAAATATGAGGCCTATGAGGGAATGGGTTAAGGTGAATTTTTTACTCCATGAGTATTCATGTAAGAAATGGTGACATAATAAATATTAATTGACTGAACTTTTGTAATATCATATGAACACAGGTTACTTGGCCATGACAGAAACTATAGAAGCAGGAGTATATAATTCCATAAGCAAACAGAGCAGACCCTGATCAGACAGCTCCTTTGGGAGCTGTCTGATCTGGGTCTACCCTGTTTGGAAAGGTGTTTAAAGGTATATATTTGTATTAAAGTGTTAAAGGGATTCTAGGAAAGATTACCCGTGGTCGTTTCAGTACCAATGTACCGATGAAGACGGTAAATGTAACTTGTACTTTAAACCATTTCACCACCAATGTCGCAAAAATGCGCTACGACAAATAGTGCTGTCCCAAAACCGACACCGCTTTGAAAAGGGAATTCAATTGTTGCCCAAACTCTATTCTATATCTGTGCTTTATTTCTTTGAAATTTACATCTATTTATGTTATTTCCTTATTTTACCGAATGGTTTAACAAAATTGGATTGCAGACGACAATTAGAAATTTGGCACCGAAAGGGTTAAGAAGATTTACTGGACAAAGTAATTCTCTCTGAGCTCGCACAGGTTGTATTAGTAGAAATCTAATTGCGTTTTATTCAATATCTTAACCCTTCGCTTGCTATTCGCGTCAATATACTTACCTGTAAATAGCGAAGACCCAGATGAGACAGCTCCTGCAGGAGCTGTCTCATCAGGGTCTGCACTATTTACAAGTTGATTGTGCAACCAGTGCACTCCACAGAAGTGATTGCACAGCGAACTACTTGTACACAGTGCAGATATATGTGATTATACAACAGGGCATGGGTAAAGAAGGAGAACTGTATTTTAAAAATCAGCAAGCGAAGGGTTAATTAACCCTTTATTTCATGAATATTTATGTAAGAAACAATGAAATCTTGAATGTTAATTAGGAGATTGTTTAAAGTGTCATGGACAGATGAATTTTGACCGCAGGAATTCTCTGATCAGGGTCTACCCTGTTTGCAAAGGCGTGAAAATGCGCCTGTATTCGATTAACGTATTCGGTTAACGCACGAGCATTCTTCTGAGCGATTGACTTATGCAACGCTTATCAACATGGCGATATTTTATTCTAACACTTCTTCCAAGTTTTTTTTGACCGACCGCATGGCTCAGTGATAGAGCGTCCGCCTGCGGTACGGAAGGTCGTGGGTTCGATCCCCGGCCGCGACAGACCAAAAGTCGTTAAAAGTTGGTACTAGTAGCTCCCTTGTCTGCGCTCGACATTAAAAGGTGTAGTTCTAGGACTGGTCGGCCCGGTGTCAGGATAATGTGACTGGGTGGGATGCCCTTGCCATGTGCCCGCGGCAGGGGTATTTCAGTGAGGCAGCACTATAACTTGTCTCATGCGGGTGCCGTCTGCAAATAACTGAAATACTGTTGGTCGGACGTTAAACCCAACTCACAACTCACACTCTTCCAAGTTTTTAACAAATCTAAGACATTAACGGTAGGTATACACTGTTAAATTCAATATCATTACTGTACTCTTTTAACACCATGCTTCACACAAACGCCTTTACACGCCATTGCAGACAGAGTATACCTAGATCAGATTGCTCCTGTAGGAGCTGTCTGGCCAGTGTCTGCTCAGTTTTCTTACGAAAATATAATTGATCTGATTCTTCAGTTTCTATCAAATACCAAATGTCC
Organism: Azorinus chamasolen; assembly: GCA_963576725.1. Lineage (NCBI taxonomy): Eukaryota > Metazoa > Mollusca > Bivalvia > Cardiida > Solecurtidae > Azorinus > Azorinus chamasolen. The sequence continues at coordinate 52,421,849 of OY755246.1, read as the reverse complement.
TGAGAACATACGCCATTATAAAAAAAACCCAGCTAATAAATATTCATTATGTCATTATTTCATACATGAATATTACACAGGGAAAAGGTTATGTTGAAGTAAAACATGGTCAACACTTTGTAGTAACCCGTTACTCCACAAATACTCCCTTCTTCGCCTTTGCAAACAGAGTAGACCTAGATCAGACGGCTCCTACAAGAACCGTCTGATCAGGGTCTGCTCTGTTTGCTTATGATATATTATAACCAATTAATCTAACTAATTTTCATGCCGTCATTTTTTCATACATAAATATTCATGGAGGGTTTAACGCAGCCTGTTTGGTGTTTGCAAGCAGTTTGGATCAAGATGAGACGCCGATTAAATCATACAAATGGAGTCTTGGTCGGTAGTTTAGCCTTGGTCGGTAGTTTAGCCCTGGAGGACAGTCTCGAATTGAAAATAAGTAAAGAAAGCTTGCAACACATCAGAATTTCAGCAAGCATTTTTTTTTCAACATGGGAATGAATGATAAACAATCAACTTATACTTAGAGTAGACAGTAACGGATGCTAAATGTATATAAACTAATTGACCCTTCACCTTTTATTATAGTGAATTGCTACATTTGTAGAAAATTGAGACAAATGTCAAGAGATTCATGCACGATTATTTCAACCTCTTCATTCCTTCGATAAAGTGATGTCTTCTTCTTGTCAAGCTTTTATCAAAAACATATATATGCCCCTGTGGTACACAATAGATCGTTTTCGTCGGTATTTGTTTTTTCTTGTACAGCAAAATAGCATCGGCCTATTTTGAATCTTTCAGAAACTAAAACACAACCCGAATAAATACTAAAACATCGGCGAATAACATCGGGGTTTTCGATATCAAACACATAAAAAGTTTTGTCTACGTCAGCGTTTATTTGATCGGTTTTCTTGCGAGATACTTCTTTTAAAGCATATAAACAAATGATTTATGTGATTTTACTCATTTATAAAACGTTTTGCAAGAAGAGGATATAACTTTGACCTACAACAAGCTAAGAAAATGTTGTAAATAGTTTTGTCCACTTTATTTTATTAACCCTTTACTCCATAAATATTCATGTAAATAATTAGATTGTTTTAATAGCACATGGACACATGATTTTCTTTCTCTTATGACAATCCGATCGTCAAACTGGTGAAACTGTAGCTGTGTTTTCTTAACAATTTTCCGCATGAATATTTATTTAAGAATTCGCGAGTGGTGGCTTAATCCTTTCCTCCTTAAATACTAATAGTCACTTCTTGAAACCATTGTGATAAATAGAGCATTTGCTCCACAGGAGAAAATGCTCTATTTATCACATTATGTCTATACTTTACAATTACAACATTTTCCTTTTCTCTAGTAAATGCTCCTTTTCGATAGATTCATTCAAAGGGGCTGGGTCTAAAATAGCCTATGAGGGAATGGGTTAGCTGAATTTCTTTATTGGTCAAATGGAAATGATTTGTTTTCGGGTTTGCTCTGTTTGCTTGTATATTACATAATCTCTATGGGTTTTCATGACAATAAATGGTTTAAGTTGATATTTTAACTAATCTGGGTTTGATCTGTTTGCTTTATGAAGTAATATACAGTAAAACCTCGATTATCCGAATTTTCGGTATAGAAAAAATTAGACCCTTTTAGACAGGTGGCTGCTTAATGCATGGTGAAAGTCATGCAGAAATCTCCTACAGGAGCTTTCTGCATGACTTTCACCATGCATTAAGCTGCCACCTGTCTTTAAGATCGATAATAATACGTATTTTAGTGTTCGGATAATCGAAGTTTTACTGTATATCTAATTCTACAGTGTCGGACATAACCAAATTGTTCATATGCTATTATACAAATGTATCCGTTGAGCTATTCATGCTGTCATTATTTCCCTACATGAATATTTCTGGAATCAATGGTTAATACAAGCGTTAATATAATTGATATCCATAATACTCGTAGGTGGAATATCGCGTGAGTATTAATCGCTGAAAAGGTTAAATACCAATAAATTCAGATACTAGCTCAAATCGTCTCAGAAACTATCTAGAATAGTCTCAGATTAATCGCTGACAAAAGGTTAACCACCACTAGTCCACAGATACCCAGCTAGCAATTATATGTAAAACAGCTGTAGTACACTCTTTTATCAGCCTAATCCTCAGCGTTTCATCCGATTATGGTATCGCATTGATCAGGCAAGTACAATGAAAATCATCTGAAAGCAACCAACACAGAGATGTCTAATTCTGAGAATCTAAAAGGGCAGAAGGTAGCTTAATGCAGGATGAAATTTACACAGAAAGCTCCTGCAGGAGCTTTCTGTATTACTTTCGTCCTGCATTAAGCAACCATCTGCTTTTAAGGCCACGTATGTTTGTTCATAAGTTATCGCTTCAGAGGGGATTGATAGTAGTTTATATTTTGAAAGAGAAGTGACAAAATCTAGGTCAGAGCTGTTGCAACGATTTTGTACAAGGCCACGATACAGTGATAACATTATATTACTATGGAGAGTAATCTGGTATTTCAATGAAAGTCAATCGAACTTATCTGAAGAAGGGCATCGCATTTTCCAGCATTTGAAGCGGTTCTTTATACGCGATTTGGATTAAATATTCAAGGAAAATTGAGGGTTTGAATAGGATATCTACGCATGTTTCGGTCAAGTCGGTACCAGAAAGTTAATACACTGTTAAGTTATATAATACAAAAATTAGTACGGTTGAACTCTCTCTTTCGCAGACTTCACATCTTGTATTAGTGCTTACACAACCTGAACTTTGTATTTTGAAAGAGACATGAAAGAAAATCTAGGTCAGAACTGTGGCAACGATTTTATATATGGCAGAGGTCTAAATAAGATGCGTAAATTAAAAATAATTCAAGAATAACTCCTTTATTTCTCCACCAAACCTTATGTTGTGACCACTCTTTAGAATCGTCTCTTGGAGACGGGTCTAAAGAGTGGTCACAGCATAGGGATTGGTTGAGATATGATGCTTTTATTTTCTGAGTACGCACATTTATCTTTTGCTCTGCATAAGATGATGATACATAGCTAAAATTATATTACCGCTGAGAGTAATGTAGTAGTTCAACAAAAGTCAATCAAACTTATCAGAAAAAGAGCATCGCATTTTCTAAGCTTTTACTGCGGTTTTAGATTGTCGATCTTTCGATTTACATATGGTCTGAACTAAGGGTTGACGGACTTTTATGAGTCTTTGACGATCCGATTTGAACACAATTATTAACCCTTTCCCTGTTCTGTATTTATTCAAAATTTCAATACCTACTGCATATTCATAAACAAAATTGTTATAATGAAATATGGAAGGTGTAACAACATTGTAGCCATTTTAGAAACTAAAGAAAGAGATATATCAAACGCCACAAGCAAACAGACCAGACCCTGATCAAGGAGCCGCCTGATATGGGTCTACTCTGTTTGCAGATGCGTAAAACACGTTTAAATGAAATAAATGGTTAAATGTGTTTCGGTCAAAGTCAAAGTCGGCAATGTCCACAAGAAAAAGATCGTTAACAATTAAATGATAACATTATTTAACTATTTTTCCGCTGTTGTCGGCGAATCCGTTGTAATGAAAATTCCAAATAACCAGACCGAATTTCGAACCACAGTGATGAGGGGGCTAAGTGATTAGCAGTCGAAGCCCATATCCACTCGGACACGGAGGCCCCAGACTGATTACAAATCCGGTCAAATCGCGCTCAAAAGTAGAAGGGTTAACCCTTTACTCCATATATACCATTATAATAACTGATATACATGGCATGGTTGTTTCTTTCATGAATATTCAGATACTAAAATCGCTCTTTCTCCACTAAACCGTATATTGTGACCACTCTTTAGAATCGTCTCTTTGAGACGATTCTAAAGAGTGGTCACAATATACGGTTTGGTGGAGAAATAAAGGAGTTATTCTTGATTTGTTTTTAATTTAAGCATCTTACAAGGACCTCTGATTAGGAAACTCATAGTTATTGATCATTAGTCACTTTAGAGAGACTCTGGTGTAGTGAACCCTCTACTCCATGAATATTCTTTTACTCTTTCCCTGGTGAATATTCATGTACGAAATAATGACGTCATAAATATTAAATCGATTATTTTTTATAATGGCATATGAACACAGGGCATTTTGCCTCAGGCAGAAGCTGTAGAATCAGATCTATATTACATCATAAGCAAACAGAGCATACCCTGATCAGACGGCTACTATAGGAGCAATCTGATCTGGGTCTACTCTGTTTGCAGATGCGTCAATATGCGCTCACATAAGGGAAAGGGTTAAGAAATAATGACATCATGAATATTGATTAGATTTATTTCATAATGGCACATAAATACAGCAAATTTTGGCCACGACAGAAACTGTACAATCATATCTAAATTATTTGATAAGCAAACAGAGGATACCCTGATCAGACGGTTTCTACAAGAGCCTCTGATCTTGGCTCTACATTGTTTGCAATGGCATAGGAAGGCGTATGAGTGGTGTAAACAGTTAAACACGTAGCCACTCCTTTGTGTAAATCGTTTGCGGGTAAATATAAATGAACTTTCTATTTCCAGTCTGTTGACTTTGAATTGTGCAATGCTATTGCATTAAGTGCAAAAGTTTCCTGAATTTACAAGACATAATTCATCAAGATTCTCGATAATATTCCACAATAACGTCTCTTCTCGTATACATCACATGGAAAAAGCTGGGATGATAGTAATTGATTAACCCTTAAAGTGTTTCTCTTTAGTCCATTACGTCATAGATTATTTTTAGATCCAACTTATTTGAATAAATCTACCGAAAAGGAGCATTTACTAGAAAAAAAAGTTAAACATTGTGTATTGTTGAAACCATTGTGATGGATAGAGCATTTGCTCCATAGGAGCAAATGCTCTATTCATCACAATGGTTTCAAAAAGTGACTTTAGCAGAGGAGTCAAAATGCGTCAATACGAGGGAATGGGTTAAAAGCGAAGATCATTCATCAGCATTCCTTAAAACGACTTCCACATATGAAGTGTCATGTCAGTAAGCTAACCATTTCCTTTATATAAACGTTGTTTCAATCATTTGCAAATAGCGTACATCTAGATACGACGGATCCCGTAGGGGCGTCTAATCAGTTTCTGCCCCGTTTGCTTATGAAATTATAACAGATTTGACTCTACAGTAGAATATTATTATAGACAGATAGCGCACTCAGTTACGTAAGAAGACGTTATTGAACGATACCACGGTCAGTTAAGTAAGTTGACGTTATTGAACGACACCACAGTCAGGTAAGAAGTTATTAAACGATACCACAGTCAGTTAAGTAAGAAGACGTTATTGAACGATACCACAGTCAGTTAAGTAAGAAGACGTTATTGAACGATACCACAGTCAGTTATGTAAGAAGACGTTATTGAACGATACCACAGTCAGTTATGTAAGAAGACGTTAATGAACGATTCCACAGTCAGTTAAGTACGAAGCCATTATTAATCAGTAATGTCCTTGGTTACATTTTATCGTACCGAGGGCTAGTTCTCTTGAGAAAAATGATTTCCTGCACTGGATGAAGCTGTTCGATACAGCCGAATCCAGTAAAATAAATAGTTAACCATTTCTCTCACATAGACAACTTTTGGCCCCTGTTGCAAACATAGTAGACCCAGATCAGAAAGCTCGCGTAGGAGCCGTCTGACCAGGGTCTGCTCTGTTTGTATGCGGAACTATACAGATCTTAATCAACAGTTTCTGCCATAGCCAAACTTCATGGGCTCACATGTCATTATAGAAATAATCTTATTAATATACACAATACGTTAATTTTACACGAATATTCATTGGGGGGAAATATTAATAACTAGCCTCACTAATACAGCACATGGATTTATATCCCTTCCCTTGAATAGTGTCGACTACTTATTTAAGACTCAAATCACATGGGAATTGAACAGTGATCTTGTAAATGAAATAAGCATTAACCGAATGACCTTGGTACAAAAACACAAATTGCCCTAGACATTTGATGGCAAATTATCCAATGGTTCTAACTGATTAGTGACTGAATTGAATTCCAATGTAGGCCTTGTACAGTAAATCCTGTCTTAATCGGAATTGTAGTAGAAAAGAAGTTAGATACTTACAGGCAGGTGGCTGCTTAAAGCTGGGTGAAAGTTATGCAGAAAGATCATAGAGGAGCTTTCTGCATGACTTTCAGCCTACATTAACCCATTACCTCATAGGCTATTTTTAGATCCGACCTCTTTGAATAAATCTACCGAAAAGGAGCATTAACTAGAGAAAAGGAACATTTTAGAATTTTGAAATTTGAAACCATTGTGATAAATAGAGCATTTGCTCCTATGGGAGCAAATGCTCTATTTATCACAACGGTTTCACAAAGTGACTTCTACAAAAGTCGTCAATATGAGGGAATGGGTTAAGCTGCCACCTGTCTTTAAGACCTATATGTATGTTTAATTGAACGTCCGGTTAAGAATGGCTTTACTGTGCATGTATACATATCAATGCAGCTATCATTTACATTCATTTACCCATGTGATCAGGGTCTGCACTGTTTGCCATTCAAACATGTACATACCATCTCTCAATGAATTGAAAAACAAATAAAAACTTAACACTTTCCCTGTTCTATGTTTATTACAAATCTCAATACCTACTGAATATTAATGGCCAAAAGAGTTATAACGAAATATGGAAGGTGGAACATTGTAGCTCCTTTAGAAAGTATAGAAACATATCTATCAAATTCCATTAGCAAACAAAGCAGATCTACTCTGTTTGCAAATGCGTGAGAACACGTTTATATGAGGGAAAGGATTAAACCTTTCAACACTGACTTTTCAGATTGGACTAGCCCATTAGTGTATAACAGCAGAGTCTACTCAGTATGAAAAGCTTACACTGGTTCCAGAGTATTTTGAATGACAAACAATGCAGACCCTGTTCAGAGGGTTCCTCTAGGAGCCCTCTGATCTGGTCTACTCTGTTTGCACATTCATGTGCCCGCGTGTCGCGTATCCAACGTATTGATGTTATTACAATACTACAAACTACTTCAGACATTAAAAGCAAATTTTATATAAAAATAATTCCCATAGACAGTTGATGGAAAAATACCCAATATTTCTAGTTGATTAGAGACTGAACTGAATTCCGATACCATACGGTACGTGTATATAAATGCAGATATCAAATGCACACATTTACACACTCGTTTTTCGTCTCTAAGAGATTGATTAACTTTTTTATTTCCTCCAAAACTGAAGAGTATAAAAACAAACAAATACAACGTGCCACTTACACAACACAACTGAATAAATTTATATGTACAGCAGTTTACGTATGACTATTACAAAGTACAGACAAGGAAACAATAAAATGTAACAGTGAACACAAATACACTAATTTTCCACAAATCTATTCAATTTATCTGCATAAGTGGAGTAAATAAACTATTTGATTTATATCAATAAATAAATAAAAAATAACTTGAATGTAATTAAAATTATACAAACTTCAGACATTGACTGCAAAATTGCAAATGATATTTTGACGTACCTTCAAAGAGAAAGCGGAATTTCGATAACAGTTTGATAAAGGAACGATGTGCAATTATAATAATTGCAATTAGAATACATGTCGAATTTATTACATAATGGTAAAAGAAATAATAATGTCACACGTTAGTTCATACGTGATTTATACCTAAACAGGTTAGGCCCAGAATGAGGTCCCTAGTGAGCCCTGTTTTTCACCAGACAGATGAAAGTTTTTGACACACTGTATCCCTATCCATCATACAAACGCCGTTTGACGCCTTTGCAAAAAGAGTAGACCCAGATCAGACGGCTCCTATATAGGAGCCGTCTGATCAGGGTCTGCTCTGGTTGCTTATGATATACTATAGATATGATTCTACAGTTTCTTCCGTAGTCAAAAATCCCCGTGCCTGTGTGCTGTTATAAACAATTCATCTAATTAATATTCATGGTGTCATTATTTATACTACATGTACAATGCATAGGAGCTGTCTGACAAGGGTCCGCTCACCTTGTTTGTGGAATTATAATGGATCTTACTACACTTGCTATCAATACCAAAACTTCATGCGTACATTTGCCATTATAAAAGTCTGGCTAATAAATATTCATGATGTCAATTTTCTAACATGAATATTCAACAGGATAATAGTTGAACTTTTCCCTCATATAAAAGCCTATTCACGCATTTGCAAACAGAGTAGACCCAGATCAGGCGACTCCTGTGTCTGCTCTGTTTGCTTATGATATTATATAGATATAAGTCTACTGTTTCTGCCATGGCAAAATAAACCTAATTACTATTCATTATGCCGTTATTTCTTACAAGAATATTAATGGAGTAAAGAAAATAATGGGAGGAAATTTCTTTGTAAGTAAGGGTAAAGTAATTGACCTGACACGTGGTATCATGCAACATCGAAATCTAGGTCATTGCTACAACGTAAGGCTTGCATAAGACATTGTCAGAGATCTAAAACTAAATTACTTCTTAACCCATACTCTGTTAAATGCGACCTTACTGGCATGTTCAAACAGCTTGGTTGCAGAAGAGACGACCCCGCGTAACCCACCGTTTTATCAGGATCCAAGCTGTTTGACACACAATCAGTAGTTTATCAAAAGCCTGAATGAATCAGAAGCAAGTATATTTACACGAGATCCAAGATTGTGCAAACATCCCTATTTACAGCAGCATAATGCTTAAACCCTTTTTACCCTGACTTTTCAGAGTGGTATAGTTCGTCAATGTTTATTGGAAGAGTTTTTAAAGGGTACCATTCCCCAGGGGATTTTGAATGGCAAAATAGTGCAGACGCTGATCAGACGCTGCTCCTCTTGGAGTCCCCTGATCTGGGTCTACACTGGTTACAAATGCCGTTGCGCTCGTTTCCCTTGTAAAGGGTTAAAGCAATCTGATCTCCGAGTGATACCGTGGCAATCATATCAGACAAGAACAATGCTCTTTCTAGGCTTCATTGCGTTCTCATTTCTCTACTCATGTATAAAAGCTCGAGTAAGATCTAACAACGTTTGCATGTTTCTAGTAATCAGCTTTGAACAGTTTCGCCGCCCACATTTCAGATGACGTAAACTATTAGTAGGACGCTAAGTTGGTACAGTATACCCATTTCAACAACCAAAAAGAGGTATAATTCCGGGTTATAGAGGCAGGTGGCTGCTTAATGCAGGACGAAATTTATTCAGAAAGATCCTTTCGGAGCTTTCAACATTGTGCATTAACCCTTTCATCGCCAATGTCGCATGAATACACCACGACAAACAGTGCAGTTCCAGATGTGGGATTTCACTTTTTGTCTCAAACTCTGTTTCCATATTTGTGCTTTATTCCTTTGAAATTTGCATTTATTGATCTCATTTCCTTATTTTACCAAATGATTTAACAAAATCGAATTGCAGTCAACAATTAGAAATTCGGCGCCGAAATAGTTAACCATTTACTCCATGAATATTCATATAAGAAATAATGAGGCTATTGACATTACATGTAGTTACATTATTAATTACTGTCTATAATTGCAAATTAACACAACTACCGTTGGCCTGACCTTGGCAGTAACTGTAGAATCTTATTTATATTATTTCATAAATAAACAGAGCAAACCGTGATCAGCTGACTCCCACAGGAGCTGTTTGCAAGAAAGGCGTATGTATGCAGTAAAGGGTTAAGTAGGTGCGCGCTTTTATTCAATTAATGGTGGCGTTATATATGTGTTTTTCTACTGTATATTATTATGTATACTAGTATATATGTTTTAACCATTTCCGCCATAAATATGCCTTTCTACCCCTCTGTAAACGTCACTAAATGAAACCATTGTGATAAATAGAGCATTTGCTCCTAAAGGAGCAAATGCTCTATTTATCACAATGGTTTCAAATTACAAAATTCTAAAATTGTCATTATCTCTAGTTAATGCTCCTTTTCGGTAGATTTATAATCAAAGTGGTTGGATTTAAAAATAGCCTATGGAGGAATGGGTTAACAGTCAACCTGATAAAAATGATGTCTAGTCAAATTCTGAGATGCTACATATTTTATTTACTTCAGACAGTTACTGTAGACCGAGTGTCAAACAGATTGATCATGATGAGACGCAGAGTCTCTCGGCGTCATACATGTATCTGAATCCAAACTGTTTGCAAATGCGAGTCAGGTCGTACAAAGCAGGCGAAGGGTTAAAAAAAAGTTTGATTTTATCAATGATTGTGTTAAACATTTGTATATTGATATTTAAGCATTTTGAGTAAACATGTAGAATCCCTCTAATGCGACCACTTAATGAATAAACATAGGTGTCTTTATAAGCAGATGGTTGCTTAATGCAGGTCAAAAGTAATTATACCTCTTTAGGTGGTCGCATTAGCGTGGTTTTACTGTATTTACTCTCTCTCCTTCTCTCTCTCTCCTTCTCTCTCCCTCTCTCTCTCTCTCTCTCTCTCTCTCCTCCTCCTTTCTTTTTAGTGGAGGGGGGGGGGATGTTTATCACAGCCCAATTATATAGGGTAGCTTTTTTTGATTTTCAAGGACAAATTAAGATGACAAACATCTACAGGGAAGGGAAGTTTAGATAGAAACAGTTTGTTAAACCTGAAACTTATCGACTGTAAGAGATCTATTTGATTGACAAAGAAAACAAATCAGTCAATTGGAAACGTCGTAGTTTCAATCTGCATTGAACTACAGAAGTGGAGAGTGATTGACATCAAGGTTTAAATTGTCTGGCTATGTATTGAATTATACATTTTGCAATCCGTAGAATTTACAATCCTTAAAAGGCAATTGCAAATGACGCTTTTAACCTGTAGCCGGCTGAGCAAACTTTTGTTACAGCACGGTCAGAGTATCAAACACTTTGGATCCTGATGAGATGCCGAGTTACTCAGTGTCTCATTTGAATCCAAACTGTTTGCATAGGTAATCACTCATCCGCTCGCAGCAGGCTAAAGATTAACCATAAATGTGCGGGAACCGAGTTTCTCACATACCTTCCCTTATCTCCGAGTTAGAACAATAGGTTAAGATTTCCTTATCTGTAACACGTGTAAGATCACGTTAGAACGTATGACGTCATATATGACGTCAAGCCATGGAAACCTATGTTTATATGTCATTTAAACGGCGAAAATACACTTTTTGATATGTGAGAAAAAGAATCTGATGCTCGTTGTCTTTAAGATCACATGTTCCTAAACTCACCAAGAAAATGTTATTAAGCTCGCCAATGCTCGCTTAATGACATTTTCTAAGGCTCGTTTAGGAACATGTGATCTTAAAAGACAACTCGCAACAGATCCTCTATATATAAACCTTTAAAAATAGTATTGATCCACATCAAAACGTCCCCAAGGGAGCTCTTTGATCAGGGTCTACACTGTCAATGAAATTGTATTCAGTGATAAGTTTGATAAACATTGTTTAACTATCATTCAGAAAGGTCGGAGACTATTTTAATAATTCAGCAGATTATAGGATAATATAAGTTAACATAAGAGTAATTATTAACTTTCTAAATGACTTTATTTAATGTAAACGTTGAATGTCAAATACAGCTGAACTCGGATAACTCAAAGTAAAGTTCGACTCTTCCAAAATTTACAAATTGTTCTAAAATGTATCACTACACATTTCGAATCTCTGTTAACCCTTTCCCTCATATAAACGTGTTTTCACGCATTTGCAAACAGAGTAGACCCAGATCAGACGGCTCCTAGAGGAGCCGTCTTATCCGGGTCTACTCTGTTTGCTAATAGAATTTGATAGATATGTTTCTGTACTTTCTAAAATGTCTACAATGTTCCACCTTTCATATTTCTTTATAACTATATGTTAATGAATATTCAGTAGGTATTGAAAGTTGGCCTAAATACAGAACAGGGAAAGGGTTAACTCGAAATAAATTGTATGGTCTCTTGACGTTCAAGAGATCGAAGTTCAACAGTGCAAAAACGTTTTTCACAAAATTTGGAAATAAAGGAAAATGTAATGTAAGAACATGTAAGATCAACAATAATATAGTAGAGCCTTTCTAATTCTACCACCAACAGTCGTACAATAAAGGAACATGTAAAGTAAGAACAAGCCAGGTCAATAGTAATACAGAAGAATCTCTCTGTTACGACCACTAATAGTCGTACAATATGGCACACGTAATATAGGAATATATAAGGTCAATAGTTATACAGTAAAATCTCTATACCGACCACCAACAGTCGTACAATAAAGGAACATGTAATGTAGGACACACGTAAGGTCAAAACAAATATGGCAGAATCTCTCTATTACGACCACTAACAGTCGTACAATAAATGAACGTGTAATCTTGGAACACATACGGTCAGTAGTAATACAGTAGAATATCTGTATTACGATCACTAAAGGAAATGTAATGTTGGAACGCGTAAGGTCAGTAGAAATACAGTAGAGTCTCTCTTTTACGATCGCCAACAGTCGTACAATAAAGGTACATGTAATGTAGGAACACATAAGGTCAGTAGTAATACAGTAGAATATCTCTGTTACGATCACCAACAGTCGTACAATAAAATAACGTGTAATGTAGGAACACGTAACGTCAACAGTAATTGTATAACAACCACTATTATAATATATTTATTATGATACAATATAATGGTATACTTCTGTTACGCTTTTCCTGTTCTATATTTATTACAAACACCTACTGAATATTCATGGACAAAACAGTTATAATAAAAATGGAAGGTGGAATATTGTAGCCATTTTAGAAAGTAATTCCAATAGAATAGAATAGACCCGGATCAGACGGCTCATATAGGAGCCATCTCATCTGGGTCTACTCTGCTTGCAGTTGTGTGAAAACACGTTTATATGAGGGAAATGGTTAAGACATGTAGCAAGGGACAGTTTTATTTGTATGTGTGTGGTATATGTGTATGATTTGTATATGAGCGCTCTTCGATTGCTGTGAATCGTGTTTTTGTAAAGTTCCTTTATGTTCTACATCCTTTGGCACTGCATGACCTCATTAGGTGTCGCAATGCTCTAAATGATAGTGGCATGTACCATGCAAGGAGCATCAAGCGCGCATTTTATTCATGTTTTTGCCGCTGCTATTTGTGAATCGTTTTTTGTAAAGTTCCTTTATGTTCTACTTCTTTTGGCACTCGATGGCCTTATTAGGTGTCGCAATGCTCTAAATGATAGTGGCGTGTACCATGCAAGGAGCATCAAGCGCGCATTTTATTTATGTTTTTGCCGCTGCTATTCATTGTCTTCAAATTCTATTCTCTTTTAACCCTTTCCCTTATATAAACGTGTTTTAATGCTTTTGCAAACAGAGTGGACCCAGATAAGACGGCTCCTATATGAACCGTCTGATCAGGGTCTGCTCTGTTTGCTAATGAAATTTGAAAGATCTGTTTCTTTAGTTTCTAAAATGACTACAATGTTTAACCTTCCATATTTCGTTATAACTATTTTCTCTATGGATATTCAGTAGGTATTGAAATTTGAAATAAACATAGAACAGGGAAAGGGTTAATACAGGACGAAAATGATGCAGAAGCTCCTGAAGAAGCTTTCTGCATTATTTTCGTACTAAATTAAGTAGTCACTTGGTTTGAAACATTGCCATGCCGATTCATTTAGTGATCGTTATAGTGAACTTCAACTGTATTCAATCCATTCCCATTCAAGACATTCCAACCTCTTTGAATCAATCTACTGCAAAGGAGCATTAATCAGAAAAAAGGAAAAGTTCTGAAAGTAGGAGATCCTTCGAAAGCAAAAGCAGCAATGTAAAAAGAGAAAGTTGTTAGACTCGGTTTTATCGACTCTGTTCACGAGCAGTTATGAAAAGTGCATCACTACTCACGCCCCAAGCATCGGCTTTAGTGGTATTCAATTTTAAAAACTAATAACATCGAAAGTAATGACCCAAAAGGACCAAAAATTCTATCAACACTGAGAATGAAGTACGGTGCCTTTTTACGGCCGCCACACAATCAAATAGAATTGTGTAGTTCTGAAACCATAGGAGCAAAATTAATGCTCTACATGTGTATTTATCACAATGGTTTCAAAAAGTGACATTTACAGAGGCGTCGAATTGCGTCAATATGAGAGAATGGGTTTACAGTAAACTGACTTATCATCTTTCATGTTGTTTACCATTAAAACACGGTTTCTGAAACATTAAGAACACATACCCTTTCGTAATACAAATTTCAGATTTCTTCCAATTATCACAATGATTTGAAAGTTTTGGTGGACCTTTCTGTTTCATATCCAGTGATTGATTTACAGTATGACAAATCAGTTATAAGAAAAAAAGAATCAAAGCTTATGACTCCCCAGAGAAATTACATGGGCACCGTTGTCTCACATAAACATAACCCAGACCGCATATCATAAAATGATAAAAGACAAATGACAATGCCGTCATTATTGAAACCGACATCTATAGCATTCGCGGCACGCAATCGAGTCTGTCTACAAGGACAGGGACCGCAATGGTGTCTAATGCAACTAGTGATGTAACTGGAAGACAAGGACACATTAAAGAGACACATGTACACTGTAATTGTTTTAAAAAACGTTTTACCTATTGTTAGTGACATTAAACCTCAATTAACCCATCCCTAATATTGACGTCTTATGACGTCTCTGCAAAAGTCACTTTTTGAAACAATTGTGGTAGATAAAGCATTTGCTCCATAGGAGCAAATGCTCTATTTACAACGGTTTCAAAACTACATAATTCTAAACCTGTCATTTTCTCTAGTAAATACTCCTTTTCGGTAGATTTATTGAAAGAGGCTGGTTCTAAAAACAGAATATGAGGGAATGGGTTAATACTGAGCCTGCCGGTGGCAGATCCATAATTACCTTTGCAAATAGTTTGAATCCTGATGAGACGTCGAATTACTCGGCGTCTCATCAGGATCAAATCTGTTTGAGACACTGAGTGTCTTTTGGTAGACAAACTGATTACAACTTGAATTTGACAATGTAGATCTAGCTGGTTTGAAAATATTTTACTCAGCAGGGTAAAGGATAAGTATGGAACTACATTATTAGAGTAATAAATAAGGCTAGAATTCGTTAATACAAATCACTTTAAGCTACAAGAAGATTGAAATGAACAAAGGTAGACAAAATAATTAAAAAGTATAGAATAAATACAGAAAACCCCGTCTTAAAACTTTACATCATGAATATTTATAAAGAAATAATGACATAATGAATATTAAATTGATATTTGTAATGGCACATGAACAAGTGAAATATTTGGTCATTGCTGAAACCGTAGACTCATATCTATATTACAGTCAAACCTCTCTATAACGACCACTAAATTGTGTTAATTAGCTGGTATTTAGGGCAGGTGACTGCTTAAAGCAAGGTGAAAGTTAAACAGAACGGAGTAAAGGGTTAACTAAGTGACCCTTGATTAGCTGAACATATGAGTCTTAAACAGCAGGCGGTGGCTTAATGCAGGGCAAAAGTAAGGCAGAAAGCTCCTAGAGTCATTTTCTGCATTACTTTTGGCCTGCATTACAGACGACCCAGATTTATACTTCCTTCTAAGACAGGTTTTACTTTACTTGATCTGTAATAGATGTCCTACATTTCTACCTCTTACTTTAATTCGATGAATAACGATAATTAATCAAACATTAATTAACTATCAATTTACGTAAGAAATTACAATATCTAAAGGAAGGTATAGTAGATGCAGCTGAAAAATAATTAATTTCCGAAATTAGTTCACGCATTATATCGGTTTGTTACTTTCTAATGTCATTTTTCAAAGATTTATAAATCAAACTTCAGCATCTTACTACACACTTGTAGTTTTGAAAGTGTTTATCTTGGAATCGTTAATTAACAGTTCTAATATCTTAACCCTGTCCTTGTTGAATATTCACGAAAAAGTTACTGACATCATAAATATTTATTAGGTGAAATTTTACAATGGTGTATATATACAGGAGTGTCTGGTATTGGTAGACACTGAAGAATCGGATCTATTATAATTTAATAAGTCAACGTAGGAGACCCTGATCAGACGGGTCCTACAGGCCAGAGAATAAGGTGACTTTACTGTGGTCTGAAAAACTCAATCCAGAGGGAACGTAAGAATAAATAAGGCTGAGGTCCAGATAAAATGCGTAAATTTAAACCTTTTCAAGAATAACTCTTTATTTCTCCACCAAACCCTATATACTGTGACCACTCTTTAGAATCGTCTCTTCGAGGAGTTTGTTTTCGTCCCATTTATATATGAAACTTAAATCGAAATGATATAGGAAAATAAAAATGGTCATCTTCTTGAAACTGTTTCATGACAGCATTTCGATAAACCACATCGGCTTGTAGGCTTGTTATATTTCTGTTACTGCATGCATTTCATTAACATATAACATTGTCTTATGTTGTTATTTGTATGGACGTACTTCTGTTAAATAATACTGCCGAACACTTTTATATGGAAATACGTTACGTTTTCTTTATGTCTTCTTTTAACTAAACATAGAGTATTTCCATGTAGTACGTAATTCAACCAGTGTTGGTACATGTATAATAGACATCGTTGGGTATTTCATTTCCAGATTGCATTACAGACACTCTTAATCCTGCACTCCATGACTATTCATCATATAGAAAATAGTGACATCATGAATATTAATTAAATTACATGTTATAGTAGCACATGGGCACACAATAGTTTGTCCTTGACAGAAACTACAGAATTATTATTCTATTATAAGCAATCAGAGCAGATCCTGATCAGACGGCTCCTATAGGAGCCGTCTGATCTGGGTCTACTCTGTTTGCAAAGACGTAGAAAGGTTAATTTATGGAGTAAAGGGTTAACCCCTCTTGAATGCTGAATACTCAAATTGGAATGGTCCATGACCGTTTAGCGACAGAGTCTATTCGGTATAAAAGGGTGTAATATGCAAGAGTGTTTAGAATGGCAAACAACTCTTCCTGGGAGCTTTCTGATCTGGATCTACACAGTTTGCAAATGACAGTTTCATGCGTTTAAACGGTTAGTTTTAACCATCTGTACTGTAAACAGACAGGCTATGAAACACGTTTACTCACTCAGCAATTTTTTTATGTGTTCAGTAAACAGCGAAATTTAATCATCAGTAGGTTTGAACACGTAAGCAAACATGTAAAGGTCATATATGAGTGAACTAACCAATAAACAATATGCCAAAGACAGTTTGCATGTATTCCTAAAGTAAATAATTCCCAAACATAGCTATGTTATGAGATAATATTATTGAAAATGTTGTATAAACACTTTCCCTCATATAAACACATTTTCACGCAATTGCAAACAGTGCAGACCCAGATCAGACGGCTCCTATAGGAGCCGTCTGATCAGGGTCTGCTCTGTTTGCTTATGACATGATATAGACCACATTTCCTTGCAAAACAATTGTACTATGAAAGAACAGCTAATCAATATTCAAAATGTCATTATTTCTTAAATGAATATTAAACAGGGAAAGGGTTAAACGTGGTTCTGTTTAAAGTTCATTACTTGAATTGTAAAGAGAAGTCTCATTTGAAGCTATTCAATGGACAATATGTTAACATGTAGTGTGATTAAATTCTTGAATATTCTTTGTACCGTATACTCTCTAATACACGCTCCTGGGAGCCTTACAGTTTTAAAAGGACCTTCTTACATTGTATACACGGGCGGTTGCTTAAAGCAGAATGAATAAAATGAAGAAAACTCTTAGGGGAGCATTCTGCATTGCTTTCCACTTACATTAAGCTACCACTTTTATTTAATGGCACGTACCCAGATACTAAAATACAAACAATACGTGTTTGTGAAACACTATGCCCCGGCCAATTTGACATTTGACCCTAAGGATGACATTGACCTTGAAATGTCACCCCTCAAAATGTGCAGCTTCATGAGACACACATGCATGCCAAATATCAAGTCTCTACTTTTTCAAAAGGTATGACCTATGTTACAGTCAATGATTTGACCTGTATATTTGACCTCAGATCTTGATGGATAACCTTGACCTTAACATTTTACCCCTCAAAATGTGCAGCTCAATGAGATACATATGCATGCGAAATATCAAGTATCTATCTGTACTGGCTCGAAAGTTATGACCAGTTTTAAGTTGGTGACAAACAAACACACAGACAAACAGACAGGGCAAAAACAATATGCTCCCAGATCTGATCAGGGGGGGGGGGGGGGAGCATAAAATACAACGTAGGGTTTGATGGAGAAATAAAGCTTTATTCTTGAAAATGTTTTAATTTACGCATCTTATCTGGACCTCTGAGTTTTATTAGTACCTAATTGATTGGTAACTTTTGAATTGTTCAACTGTTAGTGTAGATTTATCGCTATCAGTCATTCTTAAAATAATTCAAGCAAATCGACATATTTTAAATATCAAATTCGTCGTTACTGTTCGGTAAATGATAAAGGATTTCTTTGCTAGTTCTACCAGAGTATACAGGATATAGAGAGATTTGTCTTTTTACAGTAAAAACTATCTTAAGCGGTCATCAAAATGGGTTCTAATTATGGGTCTGTAAAGCAAGTGATGTAGATATAAATGGTGATACAGTAGAACATGTCTTAACCCTTTCCCTGTTCTATGTTTATTTCAAAAGTCAATACCTACTGAATATTTAAGGTCAAAAAAGTTATAATTATTAATTATTATTGCCATTTTAGGAAGCAAAGAAACCAGTCTTTCAAATTCTATCAGCAAACAGAGTAGACCCTGATCAGACGGCTCCTCTAGGAGCCGTCTGATCTTGGTCTACTCTGTTTGCAGATGCATGAAAACACGTTTATATGAGGGAAAGGGTTAAATGACTTTATATTAATTGGATACAGGAATCTTAAAAAAGCAGGTGATTGCTTAACGCAGGTCAAATCTAATTCTCCTATAGGAGCTTTCTGCATTACACTTGCCCTGCATTAAGCAACCACATGTTTTTTAAGACTCATATGTTCAATATGTGAATAACCGCTTAGGAACACGTTCTACTGTATATTCAATTACGACATACATACATACATATACACATACACATACACACACGCACGCACGCACGCACACATACACATACATACATACAAAAGTCTGATCTGGGTCTACTCTGTTTGCAAAGGCATATAATGCGTACTTATGGAGTAAAGGGTTAAGCAAAGAGTGTTATTTAGAAACAGACAAAAATGTTTTAACTATATACCTGATGAATATTCATATAAGATCTATATGGAACTTAATCAGTTTATTTTTATACTCAGGAATGTTTGTCCATGGCAGTAACTGTAGAATCAAATCTACATTATATCATAAAGAAAATAGAGTATACCCTGATCAGACGGTTCCTATATATAATCTATGTGTCTTGATCAGTTTCTTGTTATAATTACACATGAACACATGCGTTTTAGTCCAAAGCAGATACTGTAGAATCATATCTTTTGTATCCCAAAAGCAACACGAGCAGACACTGATTAGACGGTTCCTATAAAAGCTGGATGATCTGGGTCTCCACTGTTTGCAAATGTGCCAAAAGGCGACGCTATCAGGTAACGGGTTAACTTATAGTTAAGCATTCACCATTCAAACGTAGTTCCAACATTTGAATTATACAGCTAACGCTCTTTAATTTCCGATTTCAATCCATTCGAATGATTAATAATTCAATTTATAACATCACATTTGAATAAATATCAAAATATTCCATTTATTGGTGAGATTGTGTGAAAATATATATCACCGCTTGACGTAGCAGACAATTTTCTGTCTCTAATTAGTGCTTTTGACAGAAAATCCAAGGCACATTACAGAAAACTCAATACGAGTTAGTTGAATTTAGCAGAGAAGCCGCCAAAAGCATTTCTTGAAAGTATTTATTTCTTGAGATGTCACATGTCTACACCATTTTTGCAGAACTATAGACAGCCGGTGTAGACCCGGATTAGAGGAAACCTCATAATCAGGGTCTGAGTTGTTTGCTTCGTACGTTCTTTTCATAATGTCACATGGGCGTTTCATCAGAGTCCAAGCTGTTTGAAACCCATCGTCACTGTTCTGTTTTTAGCCCTTTCCCTTTTCAATAAGTAAGAAATAAAGACATCATGAATATCTATCAGCTGAACTTTTGTAATGGTCAATTAACACAAATTCTGAAAATGGGTGATCCTTCGAAAGCAAAAGTAGAAATGCAAAAAGAGAAAATTGCAGACTCGGTCTTATTGAGTCTGTTCATGAGTAGTAATTAAAAGTGCAACACTACTCACGCCACCTACCACCATCTTAACCCTTTCCCTCATATTGACGACTTTTGATGACTCCTGTAAAAGTCACTTTATGAAACCATTGTGATAAATAGGGCATTTGCTCCTATAGGAGTAAATTCTCTATTTATTACAATGGTTTCAAACTACAAAATTCTAAAATTTTCCTTTTCTCTAGTTTATGGCGTGAAAATAACTTAAGAATAATCACCCTAAGTATGGAACGCCATTCTGCCATGCTATTTGCTAAATGCAAAATACTAAATGCAAAATGCGAAATGCTTTTTGCCAATTATGTAAATTGCTAGGGAAAGAACCGGAATGTTCAAAATGATGGATGTAAATGAAATTGCGAAATGCTAAATCATTTTATATTATGCTTATTGCTAAATGCATGTTTGCACTACTAACATTGAACAACACCATTTTTTATTTTAGTAGTGCAATAAGCAATAAACTTTAATGTAAATAAACATACATTTAGCAAATGTACAGTCACTTTAAAAATGGCACTGTTCAATGCTAGTAGTGCAAACATGCATTTAGCAATAAGCATTTCGCATTTGTCATTTACATCCATCATGTGGAACATTCCCTAGCAATTTACACAATTGACATAAAGCTTCTCGCATTTTGTATTTGGCAATAAGCATGGCAGAATGGCATTCTTTGAACTTTGAACTTTTGTTTTTTCCATACCTAAGATATTAAAGTACCGATATCGGCCAATGTCCTCCGAGGTGTTCCGTATATGTTTGCGACATCGCAATAATATTCTATTCTAGAGCAATACATTACAAGTGGTCATGCATATTGTTTCAATTGATTCATAAATGCATTTTTCGGTATCAGCTGGTCAGAGAATTGTTCACAATATGGTCAAAGCATTAACTTGTCCAAACAGTAAAATTGTCCAAACAGTGAAATGGTCTAAACAGTAAAATGGTTCAAACACAGCAAAATGGTTCAAACAGTAAAATGGTTCAAACAGTAAAATGGTTCAAACAGTAAAATGGTTCAAACAGTAAAATGATCCAAATATTAAAATAGTTCCAACAGTAAAATGGCTCAACAGTAGAATCGTCCAATAGTAAATTGTCCAGACAATAAAATAGTTCAAACAACAGTATTGCAATTGTTATGAGACATCTTCAAAAACGCATTATAAATAGACAAATTACCTTTAAGTAATGCAATTTGTCATCATATTTCAAACTAAATTATATCAATTCAGCTAATTGAAAATAATGTTGATTTGACGAGAATATATAAAGTGTTTTTCTTTGATGTTTATTGTTAAAAATGCCTGACCTTTAGAAACGATGATAGACACTACAGGATTGTAAATTGTACAAATGCGCAATCTCTTTGACCGAAGATACATGAAACGTTGTACGCGTTAGTTATATATCATTTATTGAAACTTTAATGCAATTTATTTCAAAGAAACGACCGGAGGGAGCCACATGTACAAATTAGTTCCATTAAAGTTTCAATAAGTGACTGACTTATAGTTCACTACGCATTTAACCTATTATTAAGTCAATTAAATCCTCGCAACATCGCGTGATATTTTACCTTGAAGTAAACCTTGTGCATTCGGTACACGTATATGACATATTTATCGCCATCTTCGGATCAAGAAAAGTGGCACAGGTAGCCGTATCAAACTGAGTTTGTAACCTTGCAGACACAGGAAAGTCTACAGTGTAACAATGAAGCACTGTTAACTCTCCTTACCGGTGAGCTAGCTCTTTCGCTATGTGGGTTAATTACGATTGAACTTCGATATCTCGAACTCGGATATATCGAAATTCGGGATATTTGGGAAACAAAATTCAGTCCTTCTAAAACTTACAATACAGAATTGTTCTAATATGTATTGCTACAGATATCTAGAAACACGTGTGACAGCTTCATACAGGTATAAAGTAATGCTGAAAGCTCCTACAGGAGCTTTCAGCATTACTTTAGACCTGTATTAAGCTGTGAACTCGAGAAATGTTCCGATTAGAAAGCGGATAACTTCTGTTATCTCGAACTAATTTGTATAGTCCCTTGAAATTCGAGATATCGAAGTTCAACTGTACTTAAAAATGTTTGCACGTTAATCCTTTACTCCATGTACACGCATTTATGCCTTTGCAAACAAATTAGACCAAGATAAGACGGATCCTGTAAGAGACATCTGATCCATGTCTACCCTGTATGCTTAAGAAACTTATATAGATCTGATTCCAAGGTATGTCATGGTCAACAATTCCTCTGTTCATATAATTATGTCATTATAAAGCACCAGATGGTAAATATTCATGATGTCAGTATTTATTACATATGTATGACTAAAGAGGGTCAATAAATATTCATGGCGGTTTTATTGTTTTACCGAACACGCAACAGGGACAGTGATAAGTGGTACAAATTTGATATACTCTTGGATGGGATTAACCCTTTCGGCGCCAAATTTTTAATTGTCGTCTGTACTCCAGTTGTGTTAAATCATTCGGTAAAATAAGGAAATAAGATAAATGAATGCAAATTTCAAAATAAAAAAGCACAGATATAGAAATAGAGTTTGAGACAAAAAGTGAAGTCCCTGATCAGACACCGCCTTCAAGGCGGCATCTGATCTGGGACTGCACTATTTGTCGTGGTGCATTTTGGGACATTGGTGGTGAAAGGGTTAAATGCGTCACCAATTTAAGATTGGGTGAAAAAGCAGAATGAACCATAAATACGTGTTAACTGAAATGTCAGAGAGATCATAAAATAAACACAAGTACCTCTTCAAAGGGAAATGTAATTCTACACATAAAGCAAATACAGAAAATCATTTGTCATTGTCAATAAGTGTCTGCCAATAGTGTCTCTCATTCAGCTATGAGAATGAGACATCTGTGTAAGCTAATATCTGCATTATTTAAAAAAAAGCAAGATACCCAAATGTCAGGCCCATTGGTGCACTAAGTAGGGGGATATATGGGGCAGCTAAATGAGCTCTCACTGCAGTATCCCGTATCATACCAATGTTTTTCTTCAATTTAGTAATACATTGACTCTTTCCGAATTTCAATACCTACTGAATATTCATGGACAAATATGGAAGGTGGAACATTGTAGCCATTTTAGAAAGTAAAGAAACAGATCCATCAAATATCATAAGCAAAAAGAGCAGAGAAGACCCAGATCAGAAGACTCCAATAGGAGGGTCTACTCTGTTTTACAAATGCGTGAAAAGGCGCTTATATGAAGGAAAGGGTTACATGTACTGTTAGATCAATGTCAATACAAACGCTGCAAATTCTCCGTAATTAAGACAAAAAGGCAAATTTTAGGGGGAAAACATATTCCCGCCAAAAAGTGTTTTATGTGACAAATATGTATTACATTAATAATTAAAGCGATCAATACCTACCTAATCACAACTTAAAAAGAAAACAATTTTATTAAAACAAGGGCAAAGAACTATGATCTCTTTGGTTCGAACTATCTAATTTGACTATACTATCTATCTTTCGAGTATATACATTCTGTACAAATATAAATGTGTATTAGGTTGTCTGTGTGTTGATTCTTTATTGTTTTTTACCCTTTACTCCATGATTATTCGTATTTCATGCCTTTATAATAGAGCATACCTATATTTGACGGATCCTGTTTGCTGATGAAATAATACATGATCCTACAGTTTCTGTCTTGGCTAAAGAAACATGAGTTCATATGTCATTATCTCGTAAATGAGATTCTACAGTTTTTGCCATGGCCAAACCTTTCTGTATTCCTATCCCTGAATTAAAGCTATTCTAACAACTATTGATGCGGTCATAATTTCTTGTATGCATATTCACAAGATAAGAGGTTGACTGAAATAACCGCTTGCTACATTAACCCTTACTCAGCGCCGAAAAAATAACATCTGCTCAAATTTGGATCTGGTACCATTTTGACTACTTCCGATTCGATCAAGGTTTTGAGAAAGAATTGACCGAGTGTTAAACAGCTTGGATCCTGATGAGACGCCGAGTTACTCGGCGTCTCATCTGGATCCAAACTGTTTGCAAATACAAATCGGATCGCGGTTAGCGGGATATGGGTTAGATGTTAATTTATCGTGACACATCGTGTCGTATGTCTAGCGAAAGGTTCAAACATGCATTCGTTGCAATGAATTATACTCCACTTTGAACAACAGCCATTCTACACCAAACAAACCAAACATATGGCTTTTGAAATCACACCCTGGGGTTGTTGATTATACAAACAGCCTCTATTAACTTGGTCGTAAGTGATGACAGTTTTGTAAGCAAGTAATACATTGCTATTTTCATCACAAAGCGAATTAATTGAAGAAAACAGGAAAAATGAATTGAACAGACAAAAAGATATTTGGATTCGTTTATAATTGGATTGTCAAATACAGGCTCCACATTTGAGATGCTTTTGATCAACATGTCAATGGATAAAGAAGACATTTTTTAGAGAACATGGTACATCTGGCAGAAATTTCAGCTATGCTCAGAAAAGTCACCATAGAACTGGCTGAAGGATTATATCGTTTGATGAGTCATAAAGACCGGTACCACTACGGTTTAATGAATCATGGTTCTGATGATGACCACGACAACGACGATGATAATGATGATGATGAGATTAATGCTAAAATACTTCCACGAAATGTGCTCGAGGTTCTTATACTGATAAATTGGAAGCACAGTGTTTCTTTGCAACAATGTGTGCTAACCTGTTCAATTATGTTCGAGTAACATTGAGTGAAAAACGTTGGGAATAACACTACATTTGTCAACGAATAATACAACACTTACTGTCGACAGATGTAATATATTCTTAATTACCCTGACAACCATAAGATACTCACGAAAGCTGAATAAGTATTTTAATTTGTGACCATTTGTTATTTTAACCCATTTGCTCCCACGATCCCATATATGGGACGTAGGCAAACAGTGTAGATTCAAATCAGACGCCACATAATGCGGCGTCCGATCAGAGTCTACACTGTTTACTGATAGGAATTTCAATATAAAACAAAACGAAATTTAGGCCAGGCACCCCTTAGATAAAAAATGTACTAATCCAATATATAAGCACGGAAGAATCGACTGGGAGCAAATGAGTTAATTAGACTGAAAGGGTAGCAAATAGTGTAGACCCTGATCAACAATTGCAGTTTGATCTGTCTCTGCTATATATTTGTCCAAGTTTGTTTTGTCCAAATACGTAGGTTAAATAGAGTAGAATCCTTACTGCACTCGCCTCATCAAATACCCAAAATTACCTTTGATGGTTATTACGTCGCATCAATGTAGATGGTCTAGACAGAGAAACTCCCACAGGAGTTCCTGTTTCTTAAATATTCATAAAATACAGATGTGATATGCAATGATACTTCCGGGTACAACCAGATGTCACAAAGTGAGTTTAACCCTTTACTCCATGAATATTCATGTAAGATATAATGCGATAAGATTATTTTTATATTGACAAATGCACACAGAAATTTCTGGTCTTAGTAGACTCATACCTAGCATCACAGACCAGGGTAGATATCAGGGTAGCTCTCGTGTTGAACTTATTAGGTTCAAAACTATCGCTCATCAGAGCTAAAACTCTTTGTGATCTGTGATTCCTTTGTACTTCATGTACTATCTATTGAAAGTTCCAGATTAAATGCGACCCTTGATCTTTAAATAGTTATTCTCCATCGCAAGTTCATTTAAATGCTGACGAGGCTTGTTTCAGTTTATTAAAAAAATATTTAGTCTTGACATCGTTACCCATGTTGTGTAGTTGTCTTGAGGGGGATTTTTATTTACATTTTGATTTGGGTGAAGGTGGGATAAGTGCTAGGTTGGGGACCCATAAACCAGGTTTAAGACCCCAGTAGCCATTTTTGGCTACTGAACGTTCCAAGACGGTACTCCTGCTTTCACCCCATGGCCAGATTTGTTGTTTAATATGCTTAATGTTTTACATTTTGATATTGACCTGTTGGGTTTTGTCTTGTGACTGTGCCGTTTCTTGTTTGGTGGTGTTTGGTGCGGTGTCTTTTCGTATGTGGCTCTCTCTGTTTGACTGTTTTTTCGTATTTGCACAGAGAAATACAATAAAAACTCGATACTGTTCGTAGTATGTCTTTGTATGCATGTGACTGCTTAATGCTGGATGAAAAACATGCAGAAAGCTCCTAGATGAGTTTTCTGCATGACTTTCACCCTGCATTAAGCCACAAACATGTGTGTATATTTTGGAGTGGAATGGACAAATACTTTCCAAGAAAGAGCCCGGACAAATTATTCTAGATATACGTACGGACGTACGGACGGACGTAAGGACAAGGTCAACCCTATATGCCATCACTATGGGGGCATAATAAAAATATGGTTTTCTATTCAACTGTAAATTACAACATCAGCATGACAACCGCAACGCATTTCATGCCACAAATTGCCATAAAAGTGCACAGAAAAAGAAGTATGCCATGTAATCGCAAAGGTTACTAGCCCTTACAGTAAAACCTGTCTTAAGCGATCATTAATTTATTGAACATAGGAGTTTTAAAAAGCAGGTGGTTGCTTAATGCAGGGCAAAAGTAAAGTAGAAGGCTCCTATATGAGCTTTCTGCATTATTGCTGACCTGCATTAAGCTACCACCTGCCTTGTAGGTTCATAGTTACATCTCCTTTTCAGGGTCGCTTAAGACTGGTTCTACTGTACTTATATTTATCTGGAAATATCTGTAACCGAGAGAAAGATTTAAAAAAGCAGTATCGCTTTACATAAAAACTGTTTTCAGAGTTACACAGACAATACACATCTGTAAATACAACAGAGCAATACTGAAAACTGGGTAGTCTTGTACCGTATTTCACATCACAATTGTAAAGAATCACCCTCTAGAAACACGACAATTCTACTGATGAATGAACTTGCAACCTAGAAAAAATCAGCCGACATTTATAGAATTAAAAATTGTATCAATATGATATGACAAAATACACACTTCGTTTTGGATGAAAGGTCTGTCAATTCAAGCGCGTGTGAAACGTTCTGAAAACGTTTTGATCATGTCATTCACGTGGCCACTTCAATGCTATAATTTGCTCATTTTCTCTTCCCGTTTTGGTAATGATTTTCAAATATTTTAGTTTGCTGTTCCTTCCCAAAATATACAGGAATGCTTCGGATCACTCTCATTGTGATAAGAGTGAGATTATCTGTTCTGTTCATATGGATCCGCCTATGGTGCATTAATACACCACAATGTTAAATCGGACGTGGCATTGGTACGGTTGTTGAATCCGATATACGGTACTTAAGACTGGCATCCGCCAGTCTAAAAATGTTCAAGAATAACTTCTTTGTTCCTCCACCAAACCCTATGCTGTGACCAATCTTTAGAATCGTTTCGAAGAGACGATTCTAAAGAATGGTCACAACAAAGGGTTTGGAGAAAGGACGATTTCGATATTTGCGCACATTTGTCTTCTGCGCTGCTTATTATACAGTAAAACCTCTCTATAACGGCCATTAAATTACATCAATTATTTTGTGTTAAAGGCAGGGGGCTGCTTAAAGCAAGATGAAAGTAAAACAGAACGCTCCTATATGAGCGTTCTGTTTGACTTTCACCTTGCTTTAAGCAGCCACCTGCCCTAAATACCATCTAATTAACACAATTTAGTGGCCGTTTTAGAGAGGTTTTACTGTAGTATAGCCATTTCTGGACACAGGCAACAACTATCACTCTACAGTTCTAAATGTTATGTTTTCGAAGAAAAGAGGTGAAACACTGTCAACGATATTAATGTAATGATTGCCGTTTGCAACACCGTAACACGAAGAGAGCGAAGCTTAACCTGACCAGCAAAATTGCCATGTTGTATCTAGACAATATGAATTGTATATCACCGGGGGAATACCTATGCAAACAGTTTAGATCAAGATGAGACGCTGCATAATGTGGCGTCTCTTCAGGATCCAAACTGTTTGTCACCTTGACCATATTTTTGTAAAAAATGAGAGAAAGTTTATTTAAGAATTGAAGCAGACGACAATTGTTGCAGACGAAACATTACCTAGCGTGCAAAGAGTTAAATATGTCATAGAAAGGCTACGCTGTATTATCTGTTATTCGTGTCCATAAAGAGCACATCAAGCGCAGGCAATTTAGTTTCGTTGTTTCAGGGTTGATGTTTCCATTACTAAAATCCGTAGGGTATTAAAAATATAGTTTTATCCTAAATCCATGAATTTCATTCATTTCCCCATATTGACACCTTTTGACGTCTCTGTAAAAGTCACCTTTAGAAACTTTTTTGATAAAAAGGAGTATTTGCCAATATGGGACAAATGCTCCATTCATCACAATGGTTTTAAAACTACACAATTCTAAAACTGTCCTTTTCTCTAGTAAATTCTTCTTTTCGGTGGATTTATTAGAAGATGTTGGGTCTAAAACCAGCCCATGAGGGAATGCATTAATACGCACATTGTTTGAATTTAGTATCAGAAAATGGAATATGGCACATATATCTTAAAAGAAGCCCTTTAACAGTACTATATTTCCGACGTGAACAGTCAAAACACCAATATAGACGCATTATATGTCAATCAAGCGATGCATTTCCAATATTACTGACGGCATAGTTGTACATTACTAGAGGTCCAGAAATTAAAACTCAAAATATTGTCAAGAAGAATTTCTTTTTTCTCTATTTCTCCATCAAACCCTATGTTGTGACCACTCTTTAGAATCGT
The DNA here is from genome assembly GCA_963576725.1 of Azorinus chamasolen. Lineage (NCBI taxonomy): Eukaryota > Metazoa > Mollusca > Bivalvia > Cardiida > Solecurtidae > Azorinus > Azorinus chamasolen. The sequence goes on along the minus strand of OY755246.1, from coordinate 52,392,653 downwards.
CTCGAAGAGACGATTCAAAAGAATGGTCACAACATAGGGTTTGGTGGAGAAAGGATGATTTTAGTATTAGAATGTGCATCTTTATATGATGCTCTTCAATATCTCTCATTTAGAGTAGAGTTATTTGCAAAAGTGGGAGTGATGAAATATACCGATAATATTGTATCAACAATATAAGAGCAAATCCACATCATGACATGTACTAGATCTACGGTAAAAATATTGACACATATGTATAGTCTTTGTGTGTAACTGATTTATATGCAGCAGACTGTAGTTTACCGTTTCGGCGCCAAATGAATTTCATCGGCTAAAGTTATAGTCTGTTTTTTTTACAAAACTATAATCAGTGTCAAACCGTTTTGACACTGATGAGACGCCGAGTAAATCTGTACCCAAACTGTTTGCGAATGTTATCATGGATTCGCCTATGGCGGAGAAATATTTAACAAAATAGAGAGTAGTTATAATTGTATCATAACCCTTTAGTAGATTCTAGTATTTATCCATAAACATATTAACCCTTTACTCCATATACAGTAAAACCCCTCGAATTCGACCACCTAAAAGAGGTATACATTATGGGTGGTAGAGGCAGGTGGTAGCTTAATGCAGGACAAAAGTAATGCAGAAAGCTCCTATAGGAGCTTTCTGCATTACTTTTGTCCTGCATTAAGCAACCACCTACTTATAACGACACCCATGTTTATTAAATTAAGTAGTCGCATTAGAGGGGTTCTACTGTATATGCCTTACCACGTCGTTGCAAACATAGTACACTCAGATCAGATTGGTCCTGTTGGAGATGTTTGATCATGATCTACTCTGTTTGATTGTGGGATATTACAGATCTGATTCTACAGTTTCTGCCTTGGTCAAATTTTCCTATGTTCAAATGTCAATATAACAACTAATCTAATTAATATTTATGATGTCGTATTTGTCTTATATGAATATTTGGGAAGTAATGATCAGGAGACTAGAAATGTGCCCATAGGACACTGATGCTCCCACTTCAGACCTTTTGTCACAGAAAGTAAGGGCCATTTTCAAAGTCATTTTTGCAAATAAAGGGTCGCCACTCCTAAACGATTGGAGCGATTTACAAGGCTATCAAACTTGACCCAAGATATAATGGCCACACACTTGTGTGTAAAGTTTGGTGTGGATTGGACAAATACTTTCCAAGAAGAAGTCTGGGCAAATTGTTCTAGATGTGCGTACGGACGGACGGACGGACGGACGGATGTACGGACGTACGGACAAGGGCAACCCTATATGCCACCACTATAACAAGTAAGACTTATAGCATGGTCTTTTATCACTTTATCATCAATCAGGTTTCTCTGATAGTTTATAACTTGTAAAGCGAATATTTTACACTGTTCACCGCTTGCTATATATGTCTGTTTAACAAGTAGAGCCATACACGTATGCATTTGCCTTCAAGAATTAACCATCTTCATGCTGAAAACATAATACAGTGCAACAGATAAAGGAGCGTGTTCCAACAATAAAATCATCATTTCTCCACCAAAGCCTATGATGTGACCACTCTTTAGAATCGTCTCGAAGAGACGATTCTAAAGAGTCGTCACAACATAGGGGTTTGGTGAAGAAATTAAGGAGTTGTTCTTGGAAATGTTTTAATTTGCGCATCTTATCTGGATCTCGGTTTATGATATGTCTGTTCAACAAGAAGAGCTATACGTGTATGCATTTGCTTTCAAGAATTAACCGTTCTTAAATGCCATATGCCACTCATCTAAAGCTCCGAAGTTAAAAGTACAATCACTCATTAGTAAATGCGTATTAGCTGCCATAAATGCATCAACGAATTTTATCCGCATTATCTAAATATTCCGCTTATCTAAAGCTATGCAATTTGAATTTTCAGTATTAAATGCATAATGTAGAAAAGATTTTACACATATTTTCTAAATTACGCTACTTATCCAAAGCTCTGAAATTTAAAGTGCGAACGATCATTAGTAAATGCATAATGTCTGCCATAAATGCATCAAAGCAGTGTCTGAAAACAGCTTAGTTCGAAATTTATGGCAGTGATAGGCTAGTTATTATAGACATCTAAAGATTACCACTTTGAAGTTTAGATAATCAAAATGGAATGACCAATCACTGTTTAAGTACAGTGTCCAGTCGGTATGAAAGGCTGAACGTTTGCTATTGTATTTTGAATGACAAACACAGCAGAGCCTGATTAAAATGCCCCTCTAGGAGGCTGGGTCTACAATGTTTGCAAATGCTAAAACAATCGTTTCCAACATTCAACTGGTTAAAAAGTTACTGCAGTAAATCATATCGCAGTAATTTCCGCTTATTTGAAATACAATCAACTTTGTAATTAACTTCGTTGCTCTCAACTAGGTTCCATGAATGCAGCTGTCAACTTACTGACGCGTAACGCACTTCATATTAACCCCTAGCCTGCTATGGAAATGAGGTTTGCTGAAGCTCAGATCTGGGTCCATGCTTATAAAGCTTTTGATTGGTCAGATTTGAGTTCTCAAGCTTTTGATTGGTCAGATTTGAGCCAAAGGCTCAAATCTGACCAATCAAATGCTTGAGAACGTTCTCAGACTCAACTAAAAGTTTTATAAGCATGGACCCTGTTGCCGTTGTCACTTACTTCCGATTCGTTCAAGCTTTTGAGATCCAGTTGACAGAGTGCCAAACAGCTTGGATCCTGATGAGACGCCGAGTTACTCGGCGTCTCATCTGGATCCAAGTTGTTTGTAAATCCGAGTAAGATCGTTGATAGGGGGATGAGGGGCATTCCGAAGTAAAACAACCAAATCAACATGGTGTTTTTATGCTTTGTTATAGATGCAAGTGTCATCATAGACAATGATAGGATTACCACAACTGATCTGATTTTATACGACATTTGAAATGTTCGGTTCATTGTAAAACTACCATAAATGAAATGATTCCAAATTTACATAACCTTTCCTTTCCTTCTAACGGCTTTGCAGAAAGAATGCAGTAACACCTCTCTATAACGGCCACTAAATTACATCAAGTATTTTGTGTTAAAGGTATGTGGCTGCTTAAAGCAAGGTGAAAGTAAAACAGAACCCTCCTATAGGAGCGTTCTGTTTTACTTTCACATTGATTTAAGCAGCCACCTGCCCTAATTACCAACTAATTACCAAAATTTACTGGCCGTTATAGAGAGGATTTACTTATATTAGGCGACTCCTATAGGATCCCTGTTTGCTACTAAAATAAAGTAGATTTGTTCCGAAAGTTTCTGCCGCTGCATAAAAGATTCATCTAAGTAATAGTCGTGATGACATTATTTTGGACAAGGATATTTATGGAGTAAAGGGTTAACCTTTAGCATATTGCGCAAATTATATTTACAGAATTGTTCACCTACTACATTTTCAAAAGTCAAGCTATAATCAATTCCTCTTCCAAAATGCAATCAGGATATCAAACAGTTTGGATCCTGATGAGACGCCGAGTTACTCGGCGTCTCATCTGGATCAAAACTGTTTGCATAGGTATTCACTCATCCGCCCATAGCAGGCTAAAGGTTAAATAAATCTCCATGCCACATTCTCTAGAAATCAAAACATGCCATGGTAACGTATTGTATTTCTTTTACTAAAAGGTCGAAATAAAGTTGAATCAAAAGAAGCTGCAACACTGTGCTAGGACCATGTTCCAAACCTTTAACCCTTTACTCCATAAATACGCATTTTGACTCATTTGCAAACAGAGTAGACCGAGATCGGATATTTCATGTAGAAACAGTCTGACCCAGTTTCTGCAATGGCCAAACGTTAATGTGCGTATGCGTCAATATAAATAATATTTTTAACATTCATGATGTCACTATTTATACAAGAATATTCATGAAATAACGGGTTAGCCATTTCCTTTAAGTAAGCGCATTGTGACGCATCTGCAAACAGAGTAAACCCAGATCAGACGGCTCCTATAGAAGCCGTCTGATTAGGGTCTGCTCTATATGTTATGGTATAATACAAATTTGATTCTGCAGCTTCTTCCTGAGCCAAAATATCATGTGTTCCTAATAAATCTTATTAATATTTATGACGTGCTTATTTCCTATATGAATATTCATGAAATAAAGGGTTAAGCATTTGCCAATCATTCGCCTTAACCTGTGCAAACAATTTAGACTAAGGTCAACGTATCTAGTAATAACATTTTTGTACACTTCCGATTCAGTCAAAGTTTTTTGACATTATTGATTGACCGGTGCAGTAAAACCTCTCTATAACGGCCACTAAAATACATCAATTGTTTTGTGTTAAAGGCTAGGTGGCTGCTTAAAGCAAGGTGAATGTAAAACAGAACGATTGTATAGCAGCGTTCTGTTTCACCTTCACCTTGCTTTAAGCAGCCACTTGTCATAAATACCAATTAATTAACACAATTCAGTGGCCGTTATAGAGAGGTTTTACTGTATTGATGAGGCGCCGAATTACTCGATGACTTATATCTGGGTCAAACAAACCATGTCCTGATTAATGGGATACTGTTTAAATATGTACTCTTAACCTTTTCCTTCATACAAACGCCTTTTCACGCATTTGCAAACAGATTAGACCAAGACCAGCCGTCTGATCAATACCCAAACATCATGTATACATAATTATGTCAATATAAAACTTCATAAAGAAATATTCATGACGTCATTATTTATTACATACATATTCAAAAGGGAAACGGTTAATCAAAACGGTGTATACATTTGAAAGTGACGTAAATATTCACACAAAACTGCCCTGTAAATACTGTAAACTCTCGGGAAAGTTGACAAATGAAATGGGTTATTTGTTTGTTAAAGAGATTATATTTCTCTGAGAGATATGCTTAAATTACATTGTATGATGATTACATTTGTTTTCTGTCTACGATATTAATCATGAGTTTGCCATCAAGGCAAACATCAATCGAAAGTAATGGATTACATTTCAGTTTTGTGTTTTTGTTTTTATAATGAATGTACAATTTTTGTTGATACTATTACATAGCTCATGGCACTTTAATGCAAATCAAGTGATTTTGATAAATGGCAGATTATGACACAAATACATGCAAAAGATTGTTTTTGTCAAAAGAAACATATTTAGTACTTATTTTCAGCAAATACCTATACTGATATAAAATAGAATAAAACTGATGCGAGGACAGTTTACCATGAAGATACCCCGTTGAATATAAACATTACAAGTATTTGTACAGTAAAACCTCTCTATAATGGCCACTAAATTACATCAAGTATTTTGTGTTAAAGGCAGGTGGTTGCTTAAAGCAAGGTGAAAGTAAAACAGAACGCTCCTACAGGAGTGTTCTGTTTTACTTTCACCTTGCTTTAAGCGGCAACCTGGCCTAAATACCAAATAAAAGACACAATTCAGTGGCTGTAATAGAGAGTTTTTTCTGTATTATAATCAATACATTCAGGTATCAATTTCACATGTTTTACATTCTAAGTTTGTTTACATTACACACTTAAGGGAGTGTCACACTAGAGCGTATGCGAGCGTATGAGAAAAATGATCATACGCCCGCATACGCAGATATACGCTAGTGATCGGTTAGGCATACGTTAGACATACGTCGTATACGTTTCAAATACGCTGCCATATGTCGGTGTACGTTCTCCCTTCGCAGAGGCCAAACATAAGTTTTGAACATGTTCAAAAAGTTCAGTGTATACGAGCGTATGAGTTCTTGCCATTCACTTTCCCTCGGGATGAAGCTTTCTCCTTGTAGGCATCTTGAAGACTAGTTTTGAAATGAATGATCTAGGGAAAGACCAGGGACACTCGGGGCTACGTTATTCATACGCTATTCGTAGGGTACTCATACGCTCACATGCGCTACGCATGTGTTACTCATAAGATGCTCGCAAACGCTACTTATACGCTGATGTACGCCACACTGGTCACATGAGTTGACATACGTTCGTATACGTTTCTCATGCGCTTCTTATAATTATATTGCCAGGTGTACGGTAAACATACGCTGTTCATATGCTATGCATACGCTATAAATACGTTCATCGAAGATAGTGGTGCAAAAGTCGGGTTGATGCGCTCAAAAGTTGTGCTTATGACCATTTTTTCTCGAAAAATTTCATACGCAATTGATATGTTCATCTCAGACGCTAGAGTGTGACAGGACCATTGATGAACTAAGTATGCACATTGAGTTGCTATAAAATACAGGTAGTAAACTAGACACTGGCTCATTTTTATTAAGTGGTTATGCTATTTCTACTTGCCCTTCTGCCAAGACCCGTACTAATTTGGTAAATTGTCAAGTGACGGTGTTTAATTGACAACTACCCTCATTCTCTATTTCTCGGAATATGCATGTAAAGATGCATTTTAACATACTCATTAACATATTTCCTTATATGGACCTCTTTTTATGCCTCTGTAAAAGTTGATTTTTGAAACCATTGTGTTAAATACAGCATTTGCTCCTTCGGAGTAAATGCTCTGTTTATCACAATGGTTTTGCAACTACACAATTAAAAAAAATCCTTTTTCTAGTAAATGCTCCTTTACAGTTGATTTATTCAAAGCGGTTGGATCTAAAACAGTCTATGATGGTATGGGTTAACCATTTTCATCTTGCTGTATACATATATAAAAAACATCATTTTACCATACAATCATCAATTAAATATACTATTATATTTTTAATTAACCTACATATATAAAAAATATCACTTTACCACACAATCATCATATTAATTATATTATATTTTAATTAACCTAATATCATTTTATCATAAAATCATCAATTGAATATATTACATTATATTTTAATTAACATATGTGTATTTTGTCTCCCTTAATAGGTACGTAGGCAACCAGTGTAGACCCAGATAGGAGTCCTCGGATAACGTTCTCAGCTATTTACGTCACAAAATATTTATCAAAGGTTACATCGGGAAAATATGATACAGTTGAACTTCGATATCTCGAACTCGGATAACTCGAACTTCGGGATAACTCGAACTAAAAGTTCAGTTCCTCCAAAACTTACAATACAGAATTGCTCTAAAATATATCGCTACAGATAACTAGAAACACATGTTACAACTTAATACTGGTCTAAAGTAATGCTGAAAGCTCCTGCAGGAGCTTTCAGCATTACTTTAGACCTGTATTAAGCTGTGGTATTGAGAAATGGTTCAGTTTAGATATCGGATAACTCTAACTTCTGTTATCTCGAACTAACTTGTATTGTACCTTGAAGTTCGAGTTATCGAAGTTCAACTGTAATTACATTAATTCAAAATACATCTGTGGATGAGATCAATAGGAAATACAGATTAACCCTTTAATCCATAAATACGCCTTTCTGTGCCTTTGCAAACAGGGAAGACCCATATCAGAAGGCTCCTATATGGTCTGCTCTGTTTGCTTATGATATAATATAGATATGATTCTAGTTTCCGCCATAGCCAAAATCTCATGTGTTCATTTGACATCATAAAATATAATCTAATTAATATTCATGACGTCATTATTTCTAAAATGGATATTCATGGAGGAAAGGGTTAAAATGGATGAACCATTTATTCCATGAATATTTATTAAGAAATAATGTATATATGAATATTAATTAACTGTATTTGTACAGTTGCATTATGAACAAAGTATTTTTACACGGGGAGAAACTGTAGAATCAGATCTATAGTATTCCATAAGCAAACAGAGCAGACTCTGATCAGACAGCTCCTACAGGAACCGTCTTATCTGGGTCTACTCTGTTTGGAAGGCGTAAAATGCGTACCTTTGGAATAAAAGATAAGAGATAATGATGCATATTCTCTAAGTATTCTTACTATTTATTGAAAATATTAGTGTTTTACATTATTTTACATTATGTCAATAATCATTATCATTTCATTGTGAAATGGATGAGGCCGAGAATAAAAGGAATGTGTATTTTTATCTTGATCCTTTATAAAGCATGTCGCTGCTACTCACGTTTTTAAACCTCAGTAAAAGTATTTTTGAAACCATTGTGATAAATAGAGCATTTGCTCCTATGGAATAAATGCTCTATTTACCACAATGGTTTCAAAACTACACAATTCTAAAATTTTCCTTCTCTCTAGTAAATGCTCCTTTTCGGTAGATTTAATTAAAAAGGTTGCGACTAAAAATAGCCTAGGAGGGAAACTAACAGTTCATTCGAATAAGCTGTTATCATTAATTCATTTGGCGTCAAGTAATATTCGCCTGCACACGCTGTCATCCAGGTGTGAATTAAGAGGGGACAGAGCCGGCGTAGGCCCCCTTAAATTGCCCAAAGAAACTTTTTTTAGTAATATTTTAGATCTAGATCTACTAAAAATCAATAAAACAGCGATGTAATGTGAGTTTTGTATTTCACTCACCCGATTACGCTCTTTTTCAACATGTATTACAAACACAATATTTAGTTATGTCATAAAACATAACAATCTACGCCCCCCTTCCAAAAATGTTTTCACCCCCCCCCTCCCCCTATTCTGAAATCCTGGATCCGCACCTGTCATCTGCTTTAAAAGTTTCAAAGTTGACTTGAATTTCTTCTCTAAAACGCAAGTTGTGTGTGACGAACAGATTGGATCCTGATGACACGCAATGTGGATCCAAACTGTCTACAAACAGGTAATATCAGAATCACCCAATGAAGCAAACCCCTGTGTGTCGCTTTCCGGGGACGTCGGCTGTGAAGTGTTAATCCTTTCCTCCATAAATACGCCTTTCTACGCCTCTGTAAAAATCACCTGTTGAAACCATTGTGATAAATAGAGCTTTTGCTCCTATAGGAGCAAATGCTCTATTTATCACAATGGTTTCAAACTACAAAATTCTAAAACAATTTTTTTCTAGTTAATGCTCCTTTTCGGTAGATTCACTCAAATATGTTGGGTCTAAAATAGCCTATGGAGGAAAGTGTTAAACCGTTCCCCAGACACATCTGTATTGTTTCTCGTGTGCACTGACCTACTTCGACGCCAGACGGAGTAAAAGACCAATGTAATGTCAATAAAACAGATATTCATTACTTTGCAGCCAGATTGTTTATCACACGGAACTTTGAATAGCTAAACGAGATTATCCGCAATACGGTTGTTTGAGAGTTGCGTCACTACAGACAGAACATCAGTCTGGACTCTCAATATTCGTAGGAGGCCCGTATTACAAGTCCGATGTAAATTGTCTTAAGTTCTACTATACGACAATCGCTACTAGAATTTGATCTGTAGAACGAATTTATCCTTACTTTCTGCACGCTAGAAGGTGTGATCATTTCGACTACGCAAGTAGTAGCAGTACTCAAATACTATAATCGTCATTTCTCCACCAAGCACTATGTTGTGATCACTCTTTAGATTTGTTTCTTCGAGGTGATTCTAAAGAGTGGTCACAACATAGTGTTTGGTGGAAAAGTAAAGAGTTACTCTTGAAAATGATTTATTTTACGCATTCTATCCGGACCTCATCCATACTTACGCCTTTCTACGCCTCTGTAAAAGTCATTTTTTGAAACCATTGTGATAAATAAAGCATTTGCTCCTAAGGAGCAAATGCTCTATTTATCACAATGGTTTCAGAACTACAAAATTATAAAATGTTCCTTTTCTCCAGTTTAAACTAAAATAGCCTATGAGGGCATGGGTATTCATGGTTTTACGTAGGTCGCCTATAAAACACAGAAACAAGAATACATTAATATTGTGTAATGTTTCCTTATATTTGTTGATATTGTTAGTGTTTTACAGTATGTCACTGTGTAATGAGGATGAGAATTATGTTAATGTGTCTGTGGAATATCTTAAAATCAGAATTCCACCCTCTTACATGACATACATGTAGATAGATTTAACATGTCATTCGAATAGATTGCAATCATTAACTTTCTCGTCGCCTTAAGTATGAGAATGGACTTTTGAAATTACTTTTCAAACTATAAGTGTTGTGTCAAACAGTATGGATCCTCATTGCCACACTCTCTGCCCTATGAGATGCTTTCTGGCGACCTTGGCAATAAAAACGTTAAACCGTTTCCTTTTTGTTTGCCATGTGGCCTGTCCAACTTCGAAGCCGGATGGAGTAATATACATGTATCTATGTAATGTCAAAAAAAGATAATCATTACTTTTCATCTAGATTGTCGTTTGTATGGTAAAAAGAGATTGTCTGTTTTGAGCATTGTATCACTACAAACAGAACATCAATCAGGGTCCATGCTTATAAAGCTTTTAGTTGAGTCTAAGTTCTTTCTCAAGTTTTTGATTGGCCAGATTTGAGCCAAAGGCTCAAATCTGACCAATCAAAAGCTTGAGAACTCAAATCTGACCAATCAAAAACTTGAGAACGATCTCAGACTCAACTAAAAAGCTTTATTAGCATGGACCCTGGACTGAATATTCGTAAGAGGTCCGTATTATGAAATATCGTCGGATTTAAATTATGGCAAATTCTCATCAGAGCGATACATGTAGATAAATGTGCGCACTCAGATACTAAACTACTCACTTCTCCACCAAAAGCGTGATTAAAACATAGGTTTTGGTGAGAAATAAAGTACATGTAGTTAGTTTTGAAAATGTTTTAATTTACGCATCTTACCTGGACCTCTGCTGATATACGGCGATGACTACTGGGATTTGCGTTTGTCATATGTTAGGACTTACGAATATTTCTGTCGTACGAAGTTACATGTAATCAATGTTGTTACGCGTAAAGAGGTGCGATAATTTCGACCATGCAAGCATCGTAAGTAATGAATTACAGTTGAACTTCGATATCTCGAACTTCACGGAAGTATACAAATTATTTTGAGATAACAGAGTGTCGAGGCATCCGAATTTTAATCTGAGCAATTTCTCAAGTGGGAAGTCTGGCGGGGATACATGTACCTTTATTTACACTGTTTGTTAAGCTATGGTGACTTTGAGATAAGTGTGAGGTAAGGACATCAGTAAATCGGTTTAAACCCCAGTGGTGGTTTTGCCACTGACCGTTCCAAGGCGGTACCCTCTTTGTCATCCTTGCTTTTATGTTTGTTTGGTGTCTTTGTACGTGTGCGTTTGTTTATGTTTAAACTTTTCATCTCTTGGGTGTGTTTGTGTGTGTGTGTGTGTTAAGTGTGTATATGTGTGCTAAGTGTGTATGTGTGTTACTTGCTTTCTATCGATGTTTTGTTGGTGGTTGCGTTTTGTGTGTGTGTGTGTCTTTAAAACATACCAGAATGTCCAACGGTTTGGATCCTGGTGTGATGCCGAGTTACTCCGGAACCAATCTGGGTCTAAACCGTTATAAATAACTAGTCGGGCGGAATCCGTTATGTTGTTTGCATTACTGATATTAATTGTATGTTGTCCGTTATGATATTTACGTGAGATTTAGCCCTTTCCTCCATGAATATTTATGTTAGAAATAATGACGTCATGCATATTAATTAGATAGATTTGCTATACTATCGCTTGGACACAGGAACTTTTGGCATTGGCAGAAATTGTAGAATCATATCTCATCACTAGCAAACAGAGCAGACCCTGATCAGACGGCCCCTCTAGGAGCCGTCTGATCTATGTCTACTCTGTTTGTAAAGGCGGGAACTTACTAATACTTGTAACAATATATGTGGACACACATACTTTTTTATAGCCATTTGGTAGTGGCAATAGACAGTGTAATGCCTTTCACAGTGACTTTATTACTCTGCGTTTGAAGAAGCAATCCTGATAAAAGCCGTAGAGTCAAGACACTCCAAATAATGTATTACTTGTTGAAAACTGTCTTGTGCACACTGACAAGTATTGAAGGAGACATAATAGGGTTTCATTTCTTTGTTATAGACATAATAAACATTCCAAGATAAAATATGTCTATCCACAAACTAAATCATCGAAGTAGAACATGCCATTTAATTTTATGTATGCATGTACATGACGATTGTATATACATATAAATAAAGGAACATACTAAAGGAAAGGTAGGCATAGTACAGTAAACCCTCTCTATAACGGCCACTAAATTGTGTTAATTAGTTGGTATTTAGACAAGGTGGCTGCTTAAAGCAAGGTGAAAGTAAAACAGAACGCTCCTATAGGAGCGTTCTGTTTTACTTTCACCTTGCTTTAAGCATCCACCTGCCTTTAACACAAATTACTTGATGTAATTCAGTGGCTGTTATAGAGAGGTTTTACTGTAACACGCTGTATATGCTACACTAAGGGACATTGTTTCTATAACTGGAAAGCAGAACAGGTTGTTAGTGAAGTTGAACTTTCCTTTTCTACACAGAGCTACTGATAAAGATGCTTACCAAGATACGAACAAAACTATTTCTCCATCAAACCCTATAATGTGACCACTCTTTAGAATCGCCCCGAAGAGACGATTCTAAAGAGTGGTAACAGTATAGGGTTAGATAGGGACCTACAGGGGCTATTCTTGATTTTTATTTAACTTTACGCATCTTATTTGGACCACAGCTACATTAATATGGTAATGATATACACGTTTATGAAGGCAAGTTACTTAACCCGTTTCGTTATATTTTTTATACACTTTTTTTCACGCCTTTACAAGCAGAGAAGAGACTCAGACCAGGGTCTGCTCTGTTTGTGTATGGAATTCTAATAGACCTGAATATATAGTTTATACTTATACCAAAAAACTCATGTGTACATATGCCATTATAAATATTCAGCTAATTAATATTCATGACGTCATTTTTTCTTACTTGGGATATTCTACCCATGTGTTACACTAACGAATATTTCTATAATCATGATGATGGGAAAACAGAATAAGTTGTTTGAGAAATCATACTTTTCTTTTCTCCATAATCATACTAGACGATGGTATACATAAAGGAACCTACTCAAACTTTAGCCTGCTATGGGCGGATGAGTGAATACCTAAGCAAACAGTTTGGATCCAGATGAGACGCCGAGTAACTCGGCGTCTCATCAGGATCCGAACTGTTTGACATCATGATTGCATTTTGGTAGACAAATTGAGTATAGCTTGACATTTGAAAATGTAGTAGGTGAAATAAATCTGTAAAAATCATTTGCTCAGCAGGCTTAAGGTTAAAGAAAGTAAGACATATTATTTCTACTCTAACGAACAGTGTTTCTATAAATAAAAAATAAATTAGGTTGTTAATGAAGGTTAACTTCCTTTTCTATATGAGCGGGATGATGGCATATATACAGGGGCTTACTTAAGCAAAGTAGGACTTAGTATGTGCTTCACGTATAATGAATATTGTTTCTATAGAGGGGAACAGAACAGATTGTTAGCCTTGTCCGCCTGGACAGGATGCTGACATTATTTCTATAACTGGAAAATTGGAAAGCATAAAATCTTGTTAGAGAAGTTGAACTTCACTTTTCTACACGAACAGGGTGACTACATGGTGATGACATATGCATGTATAAAGGAAACTACATAACCCGTTTTATGGATATTAGTTTTTATGCTTTCTTAAATGTATATTCGTGTATTGTATATCCTCTATCGATTTTTATTTGTCTCTGATTTTATTTATGTCAATGTACAACGCCATTGAATGCATTATTTGCAAAAATAGGCGTTTAACCAAGTGTTTCAGTTTCAGTTTCAGTTTCAGTTTCTATGTTTATTCCAAATTCCAATACTTACTGAATATTCATGGACAAACTAGTTATAATGAAAGGTGGAACATTATAGCCATTTTTGAAACAAGTTAGTTAAATTCCTTAACCAAACAGAGCAGATACTAATCAGACGGCGAAACTACTAAAGTAAAAACACCCACACCGGTGATCTATTTGTTGCATTTTAAGTAAGAAAGCAAGAACATACTGTGTCATTATTTACAATAAATTTAAATTCCTTTATACAATGTACACATTAGAAATATTCTATGAACACTTTACACCGCGAATATTCATACAAAGTACATGTATGAATCATGCATATTAAATAGCAGGTTTTGTTGTATCATGGCATATGAAAACGAGATGTTTAGCTATGGAAGGAAACTATAGAATCTGATCTACATGAACAACAGACACTAACCAGACGGCTCCTATTGTGACCGTCTGATCTTAATCTTGTTTGTGTCTTGTTTGCAAATGCGTTAAATGGTTTTCTGTATGGGTTAATAAAAACATGTATCTGATTTGTTTTCCAATATTAAAATGTATACGTATTTGTTCATCGAAAGATTTAATTTTTACATGCATATACAGTATAACCTCTTTACAGGTATCTCTTCATTTATGAACATATGGGTCTTAAAATAAGATGGTTTCTTAGCCCATTCTCTTATAGGCTATTTTTTGACCCAACCTCTTTGAAGAAATCTACTGAAAGGGAGCATTTATTAGAAAAAGGACAACTTTAGAACAGTGTAATTTTGAAACCATTGTGCTAAATAGAGCATTTGCTCCTATGGTTTCAAAAAGTGGCTTTTACACAGGCGTCAAAAGGCGCCACTATTTCAGAATGGGTTAACACAGGGCAAAAGTAATACAGGAATATCCTATGGTAGCTTTTGTGCATAACATTTGCCCTCCATTAAGCTATAGCCTGTCTTAAAAATCCCAAATAAGATATAATTTGAGTACTCGATTTAGAGAGGTTTTATAGATTGCATTCTAAATATTGAAACAAAGAGATTGACATAGAGGGCGTTGTGTAGCATTTACGTAACCATGGCTTTCCTAGGTGTCGCTTTTATATTGTTTTCAACATGACATTTATGCACATAAAAGTATTCATTAAAGTTAAGCTTTTTGACATGAAACGAAATATATGTAAGTGTTGTAACGTTCGGTAATACTTCAGTAATTAATTTACATTAGATATCGTCTTCATAGTGCTCTTAAACCATTCAGTTTACTTTGGTATGAATGATAATTGAGCAGAATATATGCGACTGAGTGGGTCTTCTTTCTCTAAAACGCTATTAGTATGTCAAATCGTTATGATCCTGATGAGACCTCGCAAAGGTAAGCACATATTCGCTCACTGTGACTGCCGCAGCGTACGTGTTAAACCCTTTCCCCTCATAGGCTATTTTTAGATACAACCTCTTAGATACAATCTGCCGAAAATGAGCATTAACTAGAGAAAAGGAACATTTTATATTTTTTAGCTTGAAACCATTGTGATAAATAGAGCATTTGCTCCTATAGGATCAAATGCTCTATTTATCACAATGGTTTCACAAAGTGACTTTTACAGAGTCGACAAAAGTCGTCAATATCAGGGAATGGGTTAAACCCTTTCCCTCATATAAGCGTCGTTTCACGCTGAGGAGCCATCTGATCAGGTCTGCTCTGTTTGCTAATATAATTTGATACATCTGTTTCTTTACTTTCTAAAATGGCTACAATGTTCCAGCTTACATATTCCATTATAACTAATTTTTCAATGAATATTCAGTATGTATTGAAATTTGAAGTAAACATAGATCAGGGAAAAGGTTAAAGGCATATGTCATTTAAAACAATTCTGTTTGAGAATAAAATGATTAAATATTTGTGTATTGTTTCTGACAAACGTTCATATAAAGAGCGCAATAATTAATCTAAATTAAATCAACAAATTAAATTAGTATTTGCTTCCTATCTGTTTTTGACAAACGTTCAGAAAGAGCACTCCAATTAATCTAAATTAGATCAGCAAATTAACAGATGCAACTCACGTACAGAGCTGTAGATACCTTTGAAAGTCGTGCTTATTTGAAATAATTTCTATTTGACCCAAAATCTTCATGGACTGGGTTTCTATTCATTTAAGCATTTGTTTTATTTATTTTTCTAAATGAGTCCATACTATTAATCAATAGACCATGGTCTGCATTGCTTGCTTATTAACCATTTCCTTCATATAAACACGTTTTCACGCATTTGCAAACATAATAGACCCAGATCAGACGGCTCCTATAGGTCCAGGGTCTGCTCCGTTTACTTATGACATGATATAGATCTGATTCAACAGCCTTTGTCAAAGCAAAACGATCCCTTGAGAATGTCACATTGTAAACGTTCAGCTAATAAATATTCATGATTTCATTATTTCTCACACGGAAACTGAACAGGGAAACATAATAAATCTGGTTCTAAGGTTTCTACCCGTGGTAAACATCCTCATGTCCATACTACCATTGTAAAGATTCAGTTAACCCTTTCGGCGCCAAATTTCTAATTGTCGTCTGCAATCCATTTTTCATTAAATCATTCGGTTCAAGAAGGCAATCAGATAATTAAATGCAAATTTCAAAGGAATAAAGCACATATATAGAAATAGAGATTGAGCCAAAAAGTGAAGTCCCTGATCAGACGCCGCCTTGAAAAAGGCGGCGTCTGATCTGGGACTGCACCATTTGTCTTCGTGCATGTATTCGACTTTGGCGGTGAAAGGGTTAATAATTGTTCACAAACATTTATTGTCTTACTAAATATTCATGAGGTAAACGGTTATTATTTATCCGGAGAGCATTTGCTATTTAACCGTTTACTCCATACGCCTTTGCAAACAGAGTAGACCCAGATCAGACGGCTGCTTTAGGTGCCGTCTGATCAGGGTCTCCTCTGTTTGCTTATGAAATAATATAGATATGATTCTACAGTTTCTATCATGGGCAACACTTTTTGTGTTCATATGTCAATATAAAAAATAAACTAATTAATTTTCATGATGTCATTATTTCTTATATGGATATTTATGGAATAAAATGTTATGGTTCTGGTATATATTTATACCCATACATGCCCAGATAGTTAATTGAATGTCAAATCCATGGCACACGTTGTTTAATATATAATCTAATTAGAATTGAACGTGGCACAACATTGTACTTAAGGTGTCGACCGACACAACAATCACAAAAAGTGTATGTTTTTGCATTAATGAACACCCAATCATCTCCTCTACCTATTACATTTACGACATACCACTAGACATATCACAAATCCGTGTAAATCTCCTTTTCTTTAATACCACCCACCATTTCTCTGGCTTGACCACTCAGCCATTTATGAGGAATGACGTATTTGGGGCACCTAGGGGAAATGATGATTAGAGCAAGCACGCGGATGGTAAAACAATAGGCGATAATTCTGCCATACTTCCCTCTCGGCAGCCTCAACTACGTAGGTCACATGATTATATAAGTTCAGTACTGGCAAGAAACTCAGTTGTTTTAAATGATCGGTTAGAAGAAAACGAGCAGTTTAGTGGAAAATGTCACTCTACATATAAGCTCTCCATTAAATATTAATATGACGGAAGAGCTATAGATTCCTTAAAGTATAGAATTATGCAACACAATTGAGGTTTTCTTTTTTATGTTTTCGGAAAGTTCAAAAGAGTTGAATTTTTCAAATATACCTAATTTCTCTAATTTGTGTCCGAATAAGACGCGGTTATCTGCATATCTAAAACACGTTGTCCCAACGATAGATCAGGGTCTGCTCTGTTTGCTAATAAAATAATTATGTGTTAAACTGCATGTAATTAATTTAAATGATATCATTGTTTCATGCATAAACATTAAGGGAGTAATGGGTTAAGCCAGACGCAATAAGATTTATTTTTATTACTGAGTGTCTCACACGCGAAACTCGGTTTGGGAAACTATGTTATTAGTTTCTTGTCTTAACTGTAGTTCGTTTATACGATACACATTCTTGTTCCAATGAATGCACGCATTCACATGGCTCCGTCAACCATGTGGAAGTCACATTCTATATCGATAATGAACTCTTTCACCGCCAAAGTTGCCGGCCGAGTAGACCTAAATCACATGGCTCCTATAGAAGCCGTCTGATCAGGGTCTTATTAATATACAGTTTCTGGTTTGGCAAATAAGCAATGTGTTAATGTGCAGTTTTAAAATAATAATCTAATATTTACGATGCCATCATTTCTTTCATGAATATTCCTGGAATAAAGTGTTAAAGCTTATGGTATTGTTTGCAGACGATATTGATAATACAATGGAAATGCTCTGTGATGTTATATACATGTACAGCTTTATCCCATTCCCTCATAGGCTATCTTTAGATCCAACCACTTTGAATAAATCTACCGAAAAGGAGCATTAACTAGAGAAAACGAAAATTTAAGAATTTTGTAGTTTGAAATGTGATAAATAGAGCATTTGCTCCTATAGGAGCAAATGCTCTATTTATCACAATGGTTTCAACAGGTGACATTAGCAAAGGCGTCAAAAGGCGTCAATATGACGGAATGGGTTAATGACCACCAATAGCACAGAGGCTAACCATATGAATGCAAGAAACGAGTATACAGGCATATGAAAACAGGAGCCCTCTGATAAAAAAATATACAGTAAAACCTCGATTATTCGAATTTTCGGTATAGAAGAATTTAGACCCTTTTAGGCAGGTGGCTGCTTAATGCATGGTGAAAGTCATGCAGAAAGCTCATAGAGGAGCTTTCTGCATGACTTTCACCATGCATTAAGCTGCCACCTGTCTTAAAGATCGATAATAATACGTATTTTAGTGTTCGAATAATCGATAATAATACGTATTTTAGTGTTCGAATAAGCGAAGTTTTACTGTACACTGTTTGTCATTCAAGTTCCTCTTGCAAAGTATAACCTTTCATTCTAAATTAGCTCTATAATTAATCCCTTTCCTCATATAGACGTCTTTTCCCGTCTCTATAAAATTCATGTTTTAAAACCATTGTGATAAAGGGCATTGGTCCATAGGAGTGAATGCTCTATTTATCACAATGGTTTCAAAACTAAACAATTCCAAAACTTTCCTTTTCTCTAATAAATGCTCATTTTGGGAATATTTATTCAAAGAGGCTGGGTCGTAAAATAGCCTAAGAGGGAATGGGCCATTCCACTTCGAAAATGCAGCATTCAAATGGTTAACGCCGGTTGTATACGAAATATAAATTAAAATCAATGCTGTCTACAACAAATGTTTGTAATGTTGCTGAACGTTTTCTGTCAGTTTTCGAACAGCAATCTAGGCTTCAAAATAAATTGTAATTTTACACAAATATATAAGAAACACTTTAATACGTCAACTGAAAATATTGCAATCACTTAAATTGTCTCACAGGAAGGCCCACTTGTTTATAAAATAACCCTTTACCCCATAATTACGCCTTTGTACGCCTTTCCAAACCGGAGCAGTCTGATCAGGGTCTACTTTGTTTGCTTATTATATAATATAGATACGATTCTACACTTTCCACCATGGCAAAAAAAATAATTCTGAACCTATGTCATCAGTTAATCTAATTAACATTCATGCCGTCATTATTTCTTACATAAATATTCATGGAGTAAACCGGACCTAGTACTTAGGACGAGACTATAAACCGAGGTCTGATGTATCAGTGCTTTACACTGGGCATCTAAAACCAAGTCGGGAATAAGAGTAAGGCATCGCGCCCGGGTTTCTCTGTATCCTCTCCCCTCTCTCTGGGGCGTCAAATTAGCCCATAGTTAGCAGAAACGGACGTTAATCAACACAAACAAACAAATCATGGAGTAAAGGGATAATACATATACAATCAGTATTACAGATATTCAATCTCTTCTATTTAACCCTCTCAGCGCCAAATGTCTAATGTCGTCTGCAATCCAACTTTGTTAAATCATTCGATAAACTAAGGAAATTAGATAAATAAATGTAAAGTTCAAAGTTACAAAGCACAGATGTAGAACTAGAGATTGAGACAAAAAAGTTAAGTCCCTGATCAGACGCCGCCTTGAAAAGGCGGCGTCTGATCTCGGACTGCACTTTTTGTCGTGGTACACTTTTTGCAACATTGGCGGTGAAAGGGCTAAATAACGAAATAACCCTCATACCTTTATCCTTGGTCCGAATTTGCAAACATCTTTGACCCAGATGAGTAATTCGGCGCCCAATCTGGAGCCAAACTGTTTGACAATCTGGCAATAGTTTTCTCTAAAGTTTAATCGAACCTGAAGCAGTCAATATTGCCCTGGATCCAATTTTTAGCAAACATTGTGTTTCACAACGATAAAAAGGTTAAACCTCGAAGCAAAAGAAACGAAAACGGCGTGTTGTATGACCTTTACGGACTAGTAACGAACGTGGATATTAATTTATATGGTTATTTGAGATTACGAGGGGTTCAGACTACGAATATTTGAGACAATACTGATTTGAAACTGTGAAGGTTTGAAGGGGGTTGGGACGGGTTTGAGACTGTGGGGGTTTGAAATTAGGATGGCTTGAGTCGAATTTGAGATGTTTGGACAATAAAATTTGAATATATTATTGTTCGATTTCGAGCGCTGAGCCGTGAGTGCACTTTTCTATTTATAGAAGTTGCAACCATTCTAATTTATGGGTAAGTGGACAATGGTTGTCACAAGAAGCTCGTAGTAATCGTGCATTATTAGTATATACAGTAAAACCTCTCTATAACGGCCACTAAATTACATCAAGTATTAAATGTGTTAAAGGCAGGTGGCTGCTTAAAGCAAGGTGAAAGTAAAACAGAACGCTCCTATAAGAGCGTTCTGTTTTACTTTCATCTTGCTTTAAGCAGCCACCTGCCCTAAATACCAACTAATTAATACAATTTAGTGGCCGTTATAGAGAGGTTTTACTGTAAACTCTGAAAATACTGTGTTGATCGTAATTGTTAGTGTAAATATACTGAACACTTAGATTATTATAAACGTGTTTTGATTAAAAGTGTATCTAGGAAAGTAACACTTCGGCTTAAAACAATAATTAAGTATGTCTATTTTCATTATATCAATAAACGCTTGCTTATACATGTATTGCCATTCAGAAATTTAGAATTATTTCTGTTGTTTATTTATTATATATTTTGAAGCGTGTTTGTGTTTTTTTTACATAAATAAAGTAGGAGAACAACATTTCAACCAACTTAAAATAAAATGTCCCCGTGTGTGTGAGTGTGCGTGCGCGCGCGTGCGCGGGGGGGGGGGGGGGGGGTGTGTGCTTGTAGCCTCGTAGATCTCAGTAGGGGTAGGGGGTGCTTTTCATTCAAGGCATCGCATTAAAGATACATGAACTGTGATTACGACCAATACAAGCCAGTGCAATACACGATGCACTCACTAATTGTTGCGAGAACAACCCGTGCTTTTGAGGTCGATCGCGCGGAAAACTGCATTCACCCATTTAACTTTTTACGTCATACAAATGCCTTTTCTTGCCCTTGCAAACAAAGTAGACCCAGATTCTGTAGGAGCCGTCCGACCAGGGTCTCATCTGCTGCTTAAAATGATATAGATCTCTATCCATGCTTATAAAACCTTTAGTTGAGTCTGAGTTCGTTCTCAAGTTTTTGATTGGTCAGATTTGAGCATTTGGCTCAAATCTGACCAATCAAAAGATTTAGAACTCAAATCTGACCAATCAACAGCTTGAGAACGAACCCAGACTCAACTAAATTTTTTTATAAGCATGGAGCCTGATTCTACAGTTTATCAAAACCATCATGTGTACCTATGTCTTTACAAAATAATTCTAACTAATATTCATGATGTGGTTAGATCTACTATTCATCCTTTAACCCATTACCTCATAGGCTATTTTTAGATACAACCTCTTTGAATTAATCTACTGAAAAGGAGCATTAATTAGAGAAAAGGAAAAGTTTGGAAGTTTTTAGTTTGAAACCATTGTGATAAATAGAGCATTTGCTCCTATAGGAACAAATGCTCTATTTATCACAATGGTTTCACAAAGTGACTTTTACAGACTCGTCAATATGAGGGAAAGGGTTGATCATTGCTTCCTGGCTTGATTCTTATTAAAACGCTTTTCCCCAGCGGTGAATTAAGTTAATAAAACTGATAAATTTGCAATGATTAATGCCTTAGACGACGTGGAGCAGTGTAGCCCGAATACTGTTGTTTCAAATTCACTTTTTTATGATCCGGTGTGGGTTCGAATCCACCATTCTTCTTCTCTTTTTTTCTTTTCTTACTTGCATAAATCGTTGGGCGAATTTGCTGTTATTTCGTCAACATAAGCATATTTACAGAAAATTTAAAATAGCTCTATGGTTATAGCATCGTTACGCCTTCGAAACGTCTATTTACCTAATAAACATTGTACTACCGGAAGTAACCTAATAAACCTAAGTTTATCCGCACCCCTTTATTATGTCACTAGAGAAGCCTGGTGACTGGATAAATTCCAATACACAGAATACATTTTTTCAAAGAACTACTTGCAACGACCCAGAAGTGGACGCATACAGGGCCAGCACCGTATGTCAGACATATCCTTTTCCATAGCGGCGCTTGATAGACATCGTATTCGTTCTATTTATAACGCACGTACTACATGTACATGTATTTGATATGTACAATAGCTATTCATAGAAACCTATTTACGATCCGATGCCAGTGTTCTTATGTAAAACAACAAAGTAGACCCTTGTCAAACGGCGACTGTATATATAGGAAATGCTATATAAGAAACTGCTGCAGCCCTCTCTTTGGCTTCTTTTTAAAGGAAGCCAACTTTTTTATGACAGTCATTACTATTCACATAGCCAAAATTATCACATATACTAGCATGCGACAATTGAGGCTAACTTCGTACGACAGAAATATCGTAACTTCTAACACACGACGATCGCAACTTCCAGTTGCAACTTACAGTTGTAACTCCCAGTTGTAACTTACAGTTGTAACTCCCAGTTGTAACTTCCATTTGCGATCGTCGTATCTTAGAACTTACGATAATTTCTGTCGTATGTAAAAGGGTCACGTGTCGATTTTGGATAGCACATCGTTAGGAAGGTCTGTACTTGATTAATGTCATTTGCATTCTTACAGCAATAAAGAGCTATGCCTTTAGGAGCAATAACCGTGTCTGGTCGAAGTCGCTTCAATATATTCGATGAGAACTGGTATATAACGACATCGTGATATTTTAATAGATGTCTAGAATTTCTTTAATCTCTTTATCGCAGTCTAGATCACACGAAAATTGCAATATTTACATCAGAAAATATGGATTAAGTACTTGGTGCTTCAAATAAACAACCAGACGTAATTCATTCGCGGAACAGGAAAGCATAATCTATGATGAGGTAATACACACAATATGCCTGTTCTAGTATCTTTATACAGATGGAAATACACATTCTACCATCTTAAAAAAGTAATGGTCTCTGCCTGCAATGTGTTTAATGCATAAACATTACATAAACTATCTATTTATATGTTGAAAAGAAGTATATCGCAAGAAAACCAATCGAATAAACGCCGAAGAAAATAAAAACTTTCATGTATTTAATACCGAAGACTCGATGTTATTCGACACTGTATTAGTACAGTAAAACCCCTCTAATGCGACCACCAAAAAGGGGGCTTAAATCTGTTTGGCAGAAGCAGGTGGAAGCTTAATGCAGGACGAAAGCTATGCAGAAAGCTCCTATAGGAGCTTTCTGCATTACTTTCGTCCTGCATTAAACAACCACCTGCTTATAATGACAGCTATGGTTATTCTTTAAGAGGTCGCATTAGAGGGGTTCTACTGTATTTATAAGAGTTACGATGCTACTGAAAATATACTTTTTTGTAAGGGACTGTCACTTTAATTTAAGAATTATGTCCTCCCAGTTACAAACATTTAAGCCTTTACCTCATGAATATTCATGTAAGAAATAATAACATCATGAATATTTATTAAATTATTTTTATAACGGTATATGATGTTTTGACTATGGAAAAAACTATATACAGTAAAAAAACCTAAACTGGGCCCTAAATTTAATATAAATATCGGGTTTTAATGGAATCAGATCTAAGCAAACAGAGCTGACCTTAATGAGATGGATCCTAAGAAATAATAACATTATAAGTGTCCATCAGCTGTATTTGTATAATTAATGATTGAATTACATTTTTGTGTGTTCATCGATGTATAAATCCAAACCTGATCACACACAACTTGCATGAATTCCGAAGGATATTAAAGGATATTACTTATTGGCATGACAACAAATTTGACCTTGACTATTTCATTTTATTAGGAAACTTGATGATTTATAATACAACAACAATGGAAGTGGAAAGCTATTTGTATTATTTCGAAAACCGAATGGGATTATAGTGTATTGGTGCGACCGATACGGTTGGCCATATCTGTTTACATAGTAAAAAGTAGATCGACAGTATCGACTACTGGATAAGAACCAGCTCCTTACATGTATTGAGAAAAGAATGTAAAAATTCAACCAATCAGATTCGGCGATTAGGTGTTAACGTCACTGGATTGGGTATATTGATAAATGAACATGTGATGTTTTGGCTTTCACAGAAACTGTAGAGTCAGATCTTTATAATTCCATTAGCAAACGGAACAGACCCTGATCAGACGGATCCTTTAGGAGCCGTCTGATCAGGGTGTGTTCAGATTGTAGAGGCGTACTAATTCATTTCGATGGGGTAAAGGGTTAAACTTGGCCCCATAGGCTATTTGTAGACATAACCTCTTTGAACAAATCTACCAAAAAGGAGCATTTACTAGAGAAAAGGAAAATGTTGGAATTGTTTAGTTTTTAAACCATTGTGATAAATATTTATCACAGTGGTTTCAAAAAAGTGACTTTTACAGTGGCGTAGAAAGGCGTATTTATGGAGAAAAGAGTTAATAAAGTGTAGTATATAATTAAAAAAAATACATACATGACCACTTACAAGTATCTAAACACTTTCCACACTGTGAAAAAATAATGTTTGCTAAAATTTGGATCCGGTATCAGTTTGACTACTTCCGATGCAAACAAACTTTTGAGAAATTATAGGCCGAATGTCAAACAGTTTGTACCCTGATAAGTAGAAGAGTTAGTTCCCAGCTGTTTGCAAATGCGAGTCCAGTCGTAGGATGAGAGTTAATAAAACATTTATAATACATCAAACTTAATCTTGGGTTAATCCTTAAACTTCATGAATATTCATGTAAGAAATAATACTGGTATGAATATCAATTAGCATACTTATCAATAATAAAATAAGAACGCAATTTTAGCCATGGCAGGCACTTACAATCAGATCAATATAATTTCATAAGCAAACTTAGCAGACCCTGATCAGACGGCTCCTAGATGAACTGTCTGATCTGGGTCTACTTTGTCTGCAAAAACGTAAAAAGCTTATGGATGGAGTAAAGTGTCTAATTTAGGTTTTCTAAGCCTTTGTTTTACAGTTTATCCAATTTTATATTAACGAACTGAGGCCAATGAAACATTGACCCTGGGAACGTAACAATATTAGTGATGAAATTAACACATTACCCCCTAGTGACGCATTTTTGCGCCTCTATAAAATTCACATTGTGAAATCATTGTGATAAACAGAGCATTTGCTCCTATAGGAGCAAATGCTCTATTTATCACAATGGTTTCAAACTACAACATTCTAAAATATTCCTTTTCTCTAGTTAATGCTCCTTTTCGGTAGATTAATTAAAAAAGGTAAGGTCTTAAAACAGCCTAGGAGAGAATGGGTTAACACATATCTGATCAGCTGTGATCAATAATAGACGAGACAAATAAGTGGAATCCCCTTTAGAGTTATTGAAGTTGTTCTTATCATTCAGAATCAAACAAACATCTGGTATCGTAAAAAACCACTTGACAAGATTTTGAGAAGTGTTTGATATCGACAACAATCAGTTTATAGCGCCTTTGAATGCATATATTTCAAAACTACGCAATTCTAACATTTTCCTTTTCTGTAGTTAATGATCCTTTTCCGTAGATTAATTCAAAGAGATTGGGTCTTAAAATAGTCTATGAGGGAATGAGTTAAAAGACTACCAGTACCAGTGAACTTGCCACCGTTCGTCCGTGTTTTGGCATTGATCGTCACACGAATAATCATTTCTCTTCTTGCCATAAATTTAAACAATAACCAAAGAGAAGATGGCATGCTGGCTTAGCGTTAACCATTTCCTTCATAAATGCGCCTTTTTACTCCTTTGCAAACAGAGTAGACACAGGTCAGATGGCTCCTGTAGGAACCTTATAAGCAGGGTCTGTGCTGTTTGATTATAGAAAAAATACATGTAGAATAATTTATTTACCGAATTACCAGGGTCATAATGTGCTACGCTCATGTGCCGTTATATAGAGACAGTAATTAATATTCACGATGCCATTATTTCTTACATAAATATTCATGAGGTAAAGTGTCATTATATTGTAAGTATCAACAACGTGTGCCAGTGCCCAGTTTTAGCTGACCTCTTCCAATAATAGTGCAAACAACTTTGAACACGGTGATATTGGCTCTTCCGCTTGTTATAAGTATGTAAGAGTTGTGCCAGTATACCCCATCTCGAAATAATTTGACCGAATGTGTTTTAAAATCCCACTGAGTGCAGGCAAACCAGTATGGACCCAGATCAGGAACCTTTTGACCACGGTACGAGCTATTTACCGGGGGTCATATCGGCAGCAAAATCTTTTCATCGACATTTATAAGACATATCCACGCGCTTAGCATGGGGATTTCCTCTATAAATACGCCTTTCTACGCCTTTGCAAACAGAGTAGACCCAGATCAGATGGCTCGTGTAGGAGCCGATCAGGGTCTCCTCTGTTTTACTATGATATTATATAGATATAATTGTACAGTTTCTTGAATGACCAAAAAGTCCTGTCTCCATGTGCTTCTCTTACAGTTAATCTAATTAATATTCATGATGCCATTATTTCTCACATGAATATTCATGCAGTTAATTAGTTTATTTTCATCTTTAGCAATGCAGAGTACATAGCGAACTAATTCGAGCACATAGCTGGTTTTCATGTCTTTCTTCCAAGGATATAAAGCGATTCTGCATCGTAATGTGTCTGGTCGGAGACTTTATCGCCGAAAATGTTCCGTTCTTGGGATAATTTTCCTTTTCCAGTCAGTGGTACTTTTCAATTACAATTATGTCTCCTAGAAATAGGACCACGATATACTTAAGGCAAACTACTTAAAGAAAGCAAACCACATTTGGGTGTCTTCTCACTGTTACCGTTTTAATAAACGCACAACTAATCTAGGCAAGCACTGTTGAATTGACTTAGCTGATTTTGCACATTTGTATGTGCTCTTTTAGGCTGTTTTGTTGATTCTACTTTGACCATTAAACTAATTACATATTGATGAAGACCCAAGGTCAGAAGAGATTTCTAAACCGGTGAGAGATGGCATTAATCCTTTGAATACGCGAAGCGAGTGTATTGTAATTTGCAAACAATGTATACCCATATCAGATGACTCCTGGAAGAGCCATCCGACCAGGGTCTGCAGCACACAGTTTGTCATTCAAAATCCTCTAGCCAAGTTTACCCTATTATACTGTATGGACCCTACCAGTACGGATTCTATCAAGGCAATGATAGATTATACAGCACCGACAGAGTTAAAGTAGCCGACATCGGATATCCTTTTGACACAACATGGTAAGGTAGAATTATGTCGACGCATTTGGAACGTAACGCCAAACCCATCCATTATAGAAACGAAAGACAAGAATAATGGATTGAAATTGGTTAACTCTTTCCTTGTTCTGCGTTTATTCGAAATTTAAATAGGCACTGCATAATCATTGGAAAAATAGTTACAACGAAATGTGGAAGGTAGAACATTTTAGTCATTTTAAAAAGTAACGAAACAGATATTTCAAATTTCAGCAGCAAACAGAGTAGACCCAGATCAGACGGCTCCTTTTGCAAAAGCGTGAAAACACGTTTATATGAAAAAGGGTTAAAATAACCATTTTTACTCCGCCGTGGAAAACAAAACAACAATAACAAAAAACAGCTTGCTGAAAATTTGGATCTCGTGCCATTTTGACTACTTCCGATTCAATCAAGATTTTGAGACAAGTGCCAAACAGCTAAGATTCTGATATGACGCATCTCATCTGGATCCAAATATATTGCAAAGGCTGATAAGGTGGCGAATAGTTGCTGGATAAAGGTTACCTCTCATGGTTCCTTATAAATGATACAAGAAAATTCACTACTAGCCTTACTTAGTCTTTAGCAGAACAGACCAGAACAGAACAATTATTTTATTTGACTTGTACACAAGATATATCGTCATACATACAATTCAACTACAAATTGATACGTGAAACAATTAGCGTAAGCAAATATATGCAGATACAAATACTTTACACATAAGTTGAAATTTTCTTGCTAGGAGAGTGAACATTTTTAAACAAATTTTGTATTAACCCTTCGCTTGCTGAATTTTAAAATACATTTCTCCTTCTTTACCCATGCCCTGTTGTATAACTACATATATCTTCACTGTGTACAGGTAGTTCGCTGTGCAAGCACTGCTGTGGAGTGCACTGGTTGCACAATCAACTTGTAAATAGTGCAGACCCTGATGAGACAGCTCCTGCAGGAGCTGTCTCATCTGGGTCTTCACTATTTACAGGTAGGTATATTGACGCGATTAGCAAGCGAAGGGTTAAATTATGCTGATAGAATTACTTAAACAGGACAAAAAGGAACACATTCTATATTAAATTATGCTGATAGAATTTCTTAAACAGGACAAAAAGGAACATAACTTATTTTTCATGTTTTTTTTATTACACCTTACATCAATGCTGAAAACGTGTCAGTGTAACGTTAGAAGTAACATCAATCATTAGTATCTGGCGGATGATTGATTACATATGCAAACAGTTTGGATCCAGATGAGACGCCGAATAACTTGGCGTCTCATCAGGATCCAAACTGTTTGACACCCTGATTGAATTTTACTCGTAGTAGATAAACTGGTTATAGCTTGTATTGAAAACAAAATGTGTAAAATAATTTGTTCACCGGGTTAACCCTTTCGCTGCCATTGCCGGATCTGTGATTACCTATGCAAACAGTTTGGATCCAGATGAGACACCGAGTAACTGTGCGTCTCATCAGGATCCAAACTGTTTGTTGCTGTTATTATGTTTTTGAAACTAAAATGAAGAAAATAAAAAAAATGAAAATTTGTAGCAGACGACAAAGTTAGCAGACGACAAAGTTAGCAGACGACAGAATTTGGCAGCGAAAGGGTTCAAGGTTAAATGGGGATGTTGACAGAATTTGAGAAAGCTACCACTTTCCACTTCTAAGATAATGTTGTTTCGTACTTCATCCTGTGTGTGTGTGTACGAATGCTGATCATTATAATAAAAGTTTAGTCTCACTAAAGCGACAAAATGATTTACTAACCATTTACTTCATAAATACGTTTTCCTAGGTTGCAGACGACAATCAGAAAGTTTGCGCCGAAGAGCTAAAGACCGACATCATTCTTCTACCGAGAAGTCGCTAAATTAGTATTTAGCGGGTCTTTGCCGGAAACTTGTTTCAGGTGATCAACATATTTATCCACTAGATAGGGTAAAGCAGACATTACTTGATTAATATTATCTGCATTCTTGCAGCAGTAAAGAGCAATGATTTTAGGATCAATATATGTGTCTAGCTGAACCTCAATATATTCCAATAGAAGTCAGTGTGGTTTATTACTTTTCTTGATGCTGGTCTAGATTTTCTGTAACCCTTTCGTTGCGGGACATGGTTCACTAATTCCTTTGCATACCGTGTAGATGCAGATGAAAGGGCTCCTAGAGATGTCCTCCCATCAGGATCTGCATTGTGTGTCAGATATACACTTTTCTTAGAAATTATCCATGAATACTCACAATAAGTTTGACTTTTTCTTAGTTTTTGGAAAAGTCCATTTACCAATTCAAGGTTAATTTCTTGCACTCTAGATCACACTAAAGATGCAATACCGACGTCAGGAAATATGAGCCACATGCAGGTTCTTGGTACTTCAAATGAACAGACATAATACTTAACCGACATATTGGGAAAGCACATTCCTTAATGAGAAAATGCATGCTCAATATGTAATACATGTACAATTAAACATGTCTACAGCGACCATCCTAACTATGTGTAATTATGATCATTTAAGACAGACAGTAGCTTAATGCATGACGAAAGTTACGCAGAAGGAGCTTTCTGCATTACTTTCATCCTGCATTTAGTAAAATGCTGTTCTTATTATGTTCTCTATTTAATCATTATAGGTCGCCATACGCAGATTCTGCCTATATGTCTTACTTCGGTGAAGATGAACGTGCATACATTATGACCTCTTACCAGAATAACCTTTAATATGTTGACTAACCGGATGTGACTACCCGGATGTTCTTCTCTGTACATGTCAGAGCAATGCAAATGTTTTCGTGCAAGGGACATTCTCAGCAGTCGTCCTTCAAACATAATTAAATGCACGTCGCAATATGACAGAAATACTGTTAACTCTTTCGCTGCCAATGTCCGCGTCTGTGATTACCTATGCAAACAGTTAAGATCCAGCTGAGACGCCGAGTAACTCGGCGTCTCACAAGGATCAAAACTGTTTGTTACTGTGACAACGGTTTTAAAACAAAAATGAAGAAAAATAAAAAACAAAATAAAATTGTAGCAGACGACAAAGTTTGCAGACGACAAAATTTAGCACGCGAAAGGGTTGCAGCGACACAAAACTCATATACAAACAAATTAACATGCTTAAAATTCTACACACATTCTCAGAGTAATTCATCCAATTCGCTTTACATCATTCCATCCTACCAACGCCCTTTGACGCCTCGGTAAAAGTCATTTTTGAAACCATTGTGATAAATAGAGCATTTGCTCCTATGGAGCAAATGCTTTATTTATCACAGTGGTTTCAAAACTACACAATTCAAAAAAGTCTCTTTTTCTAGTAAAGGTTCCTTTTCGGTAGATTTATTCAATGAGGTTGGATATAAATATAGTCTAGGAGAGAATGTGTTAAATACACTAGTCATTCGACGCCTCCTATGGCATCAAACTATTGGATATAATGACCACTTCATGTATATTCATTAACTAGATCTCCGTGTACATTGGCAGATAATTAAAAAGATTATGTGACTGCAAATTTGATTCTACATTGCTCCCTCCCTACAACGGCCCTCTCAATAACGATTCCCTCCTTACAACAACGCATGTCACTGTTTCCGAAACAACAAGGCTCCAGACACAACTTTTTTCCATCGTATTTTCTTTATGCCTCCATCAAACCCTATGTTGTGACCACTCTTCTCTATCGTCACTTTGTGACGATTCTAAAGAGTGGTCACAACATAGGGTTTGATTGAGGCATAACGGTTTTAGTTCTCGAAATGCACCTTATCTGGGGATCTGCAAACAAGCTAGTTATGTTTGATTTTCCCTCCCTATAGCAACTCCCTCTGAACAACACATACAATCTTCGTATCCCAAAGGATGTCGATTTAGAGAGGGAACACTGTACTAACAGATATACATATAAGTGATACGATTTTTTTGACATCGTCTTTGAAGTTTTACAATAAAATCTAAACCCTTTCATTACTCAATATTCCAGATGGATTGACCCAATCAGTGTTCAACTATAGAGTCCATTCAGTAAGAAAGGCATACAGCTGCAAGAGGGACTTTAACCCATTACCTCATAGGTTATTTTTAGATTCAACTTCTTTGAATGAATCTACCGAAAAGGAACATTTAGTAGAGAAAAGGAAAATGTTAGAATTGTGAATTGAAACCAGTGTGATAAATAGAGCATTTGCTCCAAAGGAGCAAATGCTCTATTTATCACAATGGTTTCAAGAAGCGACTATTACAGAGGCGTAGAAAGGCGTATTTATGGAGGAAAGGGTTAATGACAAGTAGTGCATGGAGACTCTACTCCGAGACTACACTGTTTGCAAATGTTAGTACACTCGTTTTCTGCATTTCAAGGATTAAAGGTCAATTTTCTTCATGACTAAACGTTAATTCGTAGTTTAAATTTTTGCTGTCATACAAAGATGCGTACCCAGATACGACAATCGTCATTTCTCTGCCAACCCTTTTCCTGTTAGCACTCTTTAATCATCTCTTCGAGACGATTCTAAAGAGTAGTTACAAAATATGGTTTGATGGAGAAATAAAGGAGTTATTCTTGAAAATGTTTAAATTTACGCATCTTATCTGGACATCTGCATTACATTTGTATCAACAATACGATAAATTGCAACTTTGGTTTTCACTTTTCCAAACTATACAATCGGTATGCATCAAATGAATCTCGTGTTAGCGATTGGAAAAATACAAAATCACGTAATTGTTCGTGAAGAGGAAGATTAATATATTTCTAAAAGAAGTATCTTCTCAATAATCCTTTGCCTGTTAAACGCGATTTAACTGACATTTTTAAACATTTGCCTAGTAGGCTAAAGGTTAAAACCAAACAATGTACTTCTATGCATCCTAATTAGTCCAAACGCTAAACAGAGGCACAGTGCCATTAATCAGAGGAGAAAATAACGTAATAAACTGAATGTCCTCTCTAGAAGACGAATCATTTGACGTATTCACCTCTAGGTCGATGATCTGACCACGATTTTCATTTGTAAACGGCTTGCATTTAGAAAAGATATAGGAACCGATAGATATATACAGCAATGTCAATACACGGAATGCAAAACACTCACGTGTACCGAAAATGTTAGCAAATGCAAGTGACTGACAGTCGAGCAGAGAACATTCCTGAAAGCAGTATAAAGGTTTTTATGTAGTTTTAAGGAGCAACAACATTGTCCTGAATTAATTTAGTTTCCTCTTTAGTGATGTAGAAGATGTATCGTCTAGCTAATGAGAGCACATGACCGGTTGCCGTGTCTTTCTTCCACGGAAATAAAACCATTCTTCACAATAATATGTCTGGTCCTTGACATTACTGTCGAATATTTTCCACTCTGGAGATAAATTTACTTTTCCTGACAGAAGTAGCAATTTGAGTGTCCTCGTAATTGGAACATGGGCCACAAATAGCAAACTACTTAACCCATCTCTCGCTTTTCGCGACGTGACTCGCACTTTCAAACATCTTGGATTGAAATGAGACGCACTGTTACTCCGCGTCTTGATAGAATGCAAGCTGTTTAGCACCCGATCAATAGTTTCTCAAAAGCTTAATGGAACCGGAAGCATTCAGATTTCACCAGACTCAAAGTTAAGGAGATAGTATGTCATTTCGTCACGGGGTAACGTTTAAAAAAGCATAAAACAAGTGGTGATATTTTTTGGTAATGTAGTTTCTGCATTATGGCGCAATTAAGGCAAACATTATTGTTTTTTGTGTTGTTTTTTTCGAGACGATTCTAAACAGTGGTCATAACATAGGGTTCGGTGGAGAAATAATTTAAAGGAATTATTCTTAAATGCTTTTAGTGCAAGCATCTTATATGGACCCATGTTAGGTACTACTTCTGTGTATATTAATGTTATTGCGGATATGTGAGCATGCAGGGTAGTGTTATTGTCAAAAGACAACTCAATTTGTCTAACGATGTTTTGGTGGTGGTTGCGTCTTGAATTTGGCTTTGCCAGTTTGACGTTATTACTTTTTCAACTATGAAGGAAGTAAATGCGGTTTGAGTTTTGGTCATAAACCAAAACTAGTTATTTTCATTTTCCCGCTCAATGTTGTAACTAATTTTAAACCAAACGACTACATAAAACTTGTATTCTCCGGCGTCATCTGCAACGATTACAGTGATCGGTATACGTAGAGATACTGAGAGATACCGGTGCCGAAAAATACTACGAAAGCTACTGAACATATAATGACTAAATATAGAATGGAGATTTCCATTTCAATTCGCTTCACCAAACAGAATAATGTCCACAGTAGTAAAACCAAAATGTATATATAGGCGAAATTTACATATCAAAGATACTTTGCGTGTGTATTAAAGATTCTTGGAGACGATTCTAAAGAGTGGTTACAACATAGGGTTTGGTAGAGAAATAAAGAAGTTATTCTTCATTTTTTGTATTTACGCATCTTTTCTGTTCCTCAGTAGAACCCCTCTAATGCGACCACTTAATAAATACACATGGTTGTCTTTATAGTCAGGTGGTTGCTTAATGCAGGGCAAAAGTAATGCATAAAGCTCTTCTAGGAGCTTTCTGCATTACTTTTGTCCTGCATTAAGCTACCACCAGCATCTAGCACCCATAATTATAACTCTTTTAGGTGGTCGCATTAGCGGGATTTTACTGTAATACTCTTGTGTGTATATTAATGTAATTACAGGTAGGTGAGCATGTATGGTGGGTTATCTACCCCATAGCAACGTTAACGTGTAGTGATAGTCTCTACAATAAACACATGTTACATACAATAAACCGTTTTGGCAAATATATGTTATTAATATATCTGTATTTCAGTTCAAATAGTATTATAAATTTGATTTGCATAGTTGCATTTAAATAACAAATAACCAATAAATGTATTGACATTGAATCAGTACATCGACTAGACTAATCCCTTTCCTCTTGTGCAAGCTTTTGCAAACTTGCAAACAGAATAGATCCAGATAAGACGGCTCTTATAAGAGCCGTCCGATCAGGGGTTACTCTGTTTGCTTATGGTATAATATAGATGTGATTCTGTAGATGAGCCAAGATGTCCTATGTTCAAATGTCCTTATAAAAATTGTCTAATATTCACGATGTCGATTTTCTTATATGAATACTGAACAGGTAAAGGGTTAAGTAATTATAATTTAGGTTACCATCAAAGTATGAAATGAACTTCAAACATATTTTAATCCTTTGCTGGAAAATATTGATTGATTATAAGATCATCGTTTCTCTGTATAGTCCTTTTATGTATTGCAGGGATCAAAAGCAGCATGGAAAAGACATCCTCTTTACAATTCTGTATTCACAGTTATTCCGTCGTAAAGAATGTGTCTACTCAAATTTGGATATTCAAATACTCAAATGCAGCTAAAACTACATCAGACTCGATCAAACGTTTGGGGAAGTATTTAACAAGTGTCAAACAGTTTAGATCCTGATGAGACGCCGAGTTACTCGGCGTCTCATCTGGATCCAAGCTGTTTGCAAATGCGGCTCAAATCACGGGTTTAAAGCCGAAGTGCTTGTAAGGTTTCTGTTCAGTATTGCTTCATTGTATCTTGTATTGTAAGTTGCACTGGATGGAACCTATTTGAGATGCCGTTAATAGTGGTATATGACAATTTTATATATTACGATGCCTTGCTTTACGATTCCATTCCTATTACATTCATGTTTAGCCAAACCAGGACAATAGTTTGAAATGCAGTTAAGTTTCCCTAATGCCTCCACATAAATTTACAGTAAAACCCCGCTTATGCGACCACCTAAAAGAGGTATAATTCTGTGTGCTAGATGCAGGTGGTAGCTTAATGGAGGACAAAAGTAATGCAGAAAGCTCCTAGAGGAGCTTTCTGCATTACTTTTGTCCTGCATTAAGCAACCACCTGCTTATAAAGACACCCATATTTATTCATTAAGTGGTCGCAATAAAGGGGTTCTACTCTATTAACACTGGAGTCTGTAAAACACGTGGTTGCTTTATGCAAGAATAATTTATAAACCCATTCCCTCCTTGGCTATTTTAGACCCAACCTCTTTGAATGAATATACCGAACATGAGCATAATTATACTAGAGAAAAAAAACAAACGAATTGTACACTTTTGAAACCATGGAGATATATAGAGCATTTGCTCCTACGGAGCAAACTTTAATGCCCTTTTATCACAATGGCTTCAAAATTGAATTTTAGTCTGTAAAAGCAGGTAGTTGCTTCATGCAAGAGATACACTCCTTTGTTATGAATGAATGAATGAATGAATGAAAAATGAATTTATGAATAAAATACTCTATTTGACGAGGGTAGCTCAATTAGTCATAATGACTAATCTACATTGAGACCCTCAAACAAAAGCATTTCATACATTTACCCATGCTGTCATTACTATAAATACGAGAACATATTTTTGCTCAGTATTAGTTAAACTAAAGTGTCCTCTGCTTCAAATTTAGAAAAAAATGCAGTTAGAGTGTAAACTAAATGAACCTGATGAGACGTTGAGTTATTCAACGTCTCATCTGGATCCAAATTGAAGTGGGTATAGACGGTTTGAGTTTTGGTCCTGAACCAAAACTACTGTTATTTTCATTTTCCTGCTCATTGTATCTAATTTTAAACCAAACAGCTACATAAAACTGATATTCTCCGGCGTCATCTGTCACGATAACAGTTACCGGCACACGTAGAGATACTAACAGATACCGGTGCTACTACGAATGCTAATGCAAATATAATGACTTAATATAGAATCGAGCTTTCCATTTCAATTCGCTTCACCAAATAGAATAATGTCCACAGTGGTAAATACAAAATGTATATACTAGGTGAAAATTACATATCATACTTTGCATGTGTATTAAAGAATCTTGGTACAGAAACATACATGTATCTACATGAATATGCGTATCAGGCTACGGAGGATAATGAAAACGATTTTCCGAGCTAACCGGCTACCTTCGATTGACACACTTGTGTTAAGCACAGCGTGAACAGTGCCGAAGTTGATGGAAAGCGGCTCATAGTGCATGATCCAGATGAGACTCCGAGTAACTGTGCGACTCATCAGAATCCAAACCGTTTGACACGCCCTATTGCGAGTTAGAGAAGAATATGAAGGAACTTGTTTACCTAAAACAGATGATAATGTTTAAGAAAAATGTTGTGGCACCAAGTGAGTGATAATTACAAAGATTGACGATTTGGTGGCACGCACCAATAGGTATTCATCTCAAGACACTTATATAGTGTCCTTTATAATGTCAACAAAAAGAAATGCCGCTGCCACTGGCTTATTTTGACAAGCTGATAATAGATTTTCGATACCGGTAATCATCCTGCATACATAACAGCAGGATTCTGTCAAATGTCATCAGTCATAGCGAACTGGCTATAAGGTCAGCAGCGTCACATTACTAGTCGGTGCAAGAGAAATCAATGTTATGATCGACGACAGAATAGCCATACTGGGACTCTTAAACTCTTATCCCGCTATAAATTAAATGTCTTCTCAAATGTTAATCCGGTGCAATTTTAATTACAGTAATAACTCTCTATAACGGCCACTAAATTCTGTTAATTAGTTTGTAATTAGGGCAGGTGGCTGCTTAAAGCAAGGTCAAAGTAAAACGGAACGCTCCTATAGGAGCGTTCTGTTTTACTTTCACCTGGCTTTAAGCAGCCGCCTGCCTTTAATACAAAGTACTTGATGTAATTTAATGGCCGTTATAGAGAGGTTTTACTGCACTTTCGTTTCGATTAGACTTTTGAGGTACTATTGACCGAATGTCAAGTATCTTGGGTCCGGATGAGACGCCGAGGATTTATCCGTCTGGTTTGGGTCTACTCTGTTGGCAAATGCGTCAAAAAGCGTCTGTGTCAAGTGTTGACACAAGAAGGGTTGGTTTGGTTTATATCGGATTTTACGTCGTTTTAACAGTATTTCAGTCATATCACGATGTCTAGCTAATTACAGGTGAAGGAAACTCCCAGAGGTTCCTCTGTGTACGGAACAAAATGCATTGTTTCGTGCATAGAAGAACATCCGGGTAAAACCGCCGACCTACTGCAAGTCAGATGAAAGGCTTCTTCATGAAAAATATCCAAATGCCCAGACAGGAATTCGAACCCACAGCGGTGAGGGCTAAGCGATTGTCTGTCGAAGACCATAACCACTCGGCCACGGAGGCCCCTGACACAAGGACAAACGCGCTGAAGACATTCTCTTGACTGAATTGTTATTTTCTTTCCAAAGCGTCCAATGCACAAACAAGTCAGTGCTTACACAGCTACTCGCACGACAACATATATGGGATATACGCAAACAGTGTAGACCCAATTCAGAGTGCTCCTAAATCAGCCATCCAACCAGGATCTGCAATGTGTGTTATGCAAAAACCTTTCACCAGAATATATTTCTTTTGCAGGAAGTTTTCACATCATCTTGAACATGTTGCAAACACCAGCCTTATATAATATGTATGTAAATGTACTAAGGTGTCACTGACTGCCATTTTACTGTCTCAGATTTCCCATGTAGCTTATGTTGAATCATTGCAAGACTGCGCTTGCTCTTATATCAAACCATATGCTATCAATAAGAATGATCGAAGTTTCAACGCTCAATTCTGGTTTCACGCAGAGTGCGTGGATGCGTTAGACGACATCGATAATGGCACGACTTGGTTTGATGGAATGCATTGTTCACCCTTATCATGTCAATGGCGACATGACCTACATTTGAACACATATTGGTTCCAGATAAAACTCCACGACGTCTCTTCGTAGTTTCGCTGTTTAAGATGTTTGACTCTCAGTTAGTAATTTCTCAAAAGCATGAACGTATCAGAAATAAGTAAATCGTCTCCTGATAAGGAGGTTTGGCAGACAATATAAGTATTCCATTCCTTCGTATTGACGCCTGTTGATGCCTCTGTAAAAGTCACTTTTTGAAACCATTGCGATAAATAGAGCATTTGCTCCATAGGAGCAAATGCTCTATTTATCACAATGGTAGCAAAACTACACAAATGTAAAAATGTTCATATTCTCCTGTAAATGCACCTGTTAAGGGTTAAGCCAATTTTCAGGTGCTGTGTAGCGTGGAAAAAGAAAGTGCATCTGATTTATGAAGAAGGAGTATCATTACTGAAGTAGCCAATGAACCATACACGGCATCCATAAAAACCTTAGGAACCTGGACAATTAAACCTTTACCTGCCAGAAACGCCTTTTATGCATTTGCAAACAGAGTAGATCAGACAAGGCGCCTCCTATAGAAGCCGCCTGACCAGGGAATGCTCTGTATTGCTTACGTAATAATCAAGATATGACTCTACAGTTTCTGGCATGATCAATTATTCTCTGTTCCTGATGCCATTATAAAATATAAGCTAATGATATTCCCACATCCATTATTTCATAATTAATATTCATCAAATAACCTTCTAAAACGTGATGTCTGCTCAAACTCTTGACCTTTAGCAATTTGACTTCCGATACAATGAAGCTAGTGAGAAAACTCCTAGTTAGAAGGACAATGGTTGATAAATTATCAGTTAACCGTATTTGTAGTTTTATAAGGAAAATATGTACATAAGTGTCACCGTATTTGTAGTTTTATAAGAAAAATATGTACAGAAGTGTCACCGTATTTGTAGTTTTATAAGGAAAATATGTACAGAATTGTCACTGCATTTATAGTTTAATAAGGAAAATATTTAAATAAGTGTCACCGTATGTGTAGTTTTATAAGAAAAATATTTAAATAAGTGCCACCGTATTTGTGGTTTTATAAGGAAAATATGTACATAAGTGTCACCCTATTTGTAGTTTTACAAGGGAAAATATTTATATAAGTATCACCGTATTTGTAGTATATAAGGAAATATTTATATAAGTGTCACGGTATTTGTAGTTTTATAAGGAAAATATTTAAATCAAGTTTCACCGTATTTATAGTTTTATAAGATAAATATTTAAATTAAGTGTCCCAGTATTTATAGATCTATAAGATAAATATTTAAATTAAGTGTTACCGTATATGTAATCTAATAAGGAAATTCTTTTTTTTTTAAAAAGTGTCACCTATTTGTAGCTTCATAAGAAAACTATTTAAATCAATGTCACAATATTTGTAGTTTTATGGGGTATATATTTAAGTCTCACCATTTTGCAGTTTTATAAGGCAGCTATTTAAGTGACGCCGTTTTTGTAGTTTTGTAAGGCAATTGTTTAAGTAAGAGATACCGTATTTGTTTTACAATACAACTTTTTAAGTAAATATTACCGTACTTATAGTATCATAAGGTAGTATTTAAGTAAGTTTCACAGCATTTGCAGTTTTATAATGCAGTTATTAATTGTCACCGTATGCAGGTTTATAACAAAGTATCGCCGTATATGCAGTTATAAGATATCTATTTAATTAATTTTCATCGCATTTGTAATTTTATAGGAATATTATCGAAGAAATTGTCACCGTATTTGTAGTTTTATATGGAAACTATGTACGAAAGTGTCACCGTATTTGTAATTTAATATGGAAACTATTTAAGAAGTATCATCGTATTTCAGTTTTATATGGAAACTATTTCAGTTGAAAATATGTTTAGCTCTTCTTTAAACATTTAGAAATAGCTTTAGTAAGACACAGGTCTGAGAACAAATACTTTAATTTAAACGACGCGTTCGTCATTTGCATTCTAACGGTATACTAGAGTATAACAATTTGTTTTGTGTCGATGATGTTCTTAACCCTTGTCGTCTGCTGGACACATTTTCGTCTGCATCAAGTTTTAGGGTGGACGCTTGTTCAAAGTCAATACAAAACAATGAACAAACAGTTTGGATCCTGATGAGACGCATAATTACTCTTTCTCATCTGGATCCAACTATTTGCATATGTGTCTTCATGGCACTGGGGATTTGACCCATTACCTCATAGGCTATATTTAGTTTACTTTGAATAAATCTACCGAAAAGGAGCATTTACTAGTGAACAGAGAAAAATACAATTGTGAAGTTTTTGAACCATTGTGATAAATAGAGCATTTGCTCCTATGGAGCCAATGCTCTATTTATCACAATGGTTTCAAAAATGTGACTTTTACATAGAGGTCAACATGCGCCAATATGAGGAAATAAGTTAATAGTCAATTTACTAGCAGTTCGTGAAACAATACTAACTAGTACCCTTTCTACATGTTACTTCCATCTATATACTGACATTGGAAAAACTCAAACCTTTCACCATCCATTCAGTTGACACCTGACTTAACGACCAGCTTTGATACTTATTGGAGTGCTCGGATCAACGAGTCTTTACTCTGTTATGCATTGTCTTACAAAATGCAATTTACTTGTAAGTAATACATCAAACAGTGGAACGCAACTGAAGTGTGAACCAATATGTATATTATGAATAATAATACAGCAACTAATGCAGTTTTCAAAGTTATTGATGTGTAGGCGTACTCTCGATCCGTATGCGTTTTTACAAGATGCAATAACATTTGTAACGCCTTATCTTAGAATAGTAAAGTTATGTAATTAAAAACTGCATTTAAACTTGCATTGCTAGTAAAGTATTGCTATCAATCCTTTACTGTATAAATACAATGTATTCATTAACGGAATAATGATGTCTGGAATATTAATTAGATTGACTTTTATAAGGCATATGGACACAGCAAATTTTGACCATGTCGGGAGCTGTAGAATCATATCTATATAGTATCATAAGTAAACAGAGCAGACCCTGATCAGACATCTCCTATAGGAGCTGTCTGATCTGGGTCTACTCTGTTTGCAAAGGCACAGAAAAGCGTATTTACGGAAGGAAGGGTTAAACAACTTTTCACAAAGTTCGGGAGATGATAACACTAACGGAACGAAGCATACTGAT
This sequence comes from Azorinus chamasolen, assembly GCA_963576725.1. Classification (NCBI taxonomy): domain Eukaryota; kingdom Metazoa; phylum Mollusca; class Bivalvia; order Cardiida; family Solecurtidae; genus Azorinus; species Azorinus chamasolen. The sequence continues at coordinate 52,351,208 of OY755246.1, read as the reverse complement.
TCTGTCAGTACACGTGCGCAAATGGTATGTGATAATATACGTTGTAGTATTTATATATAATATTGCATTAGGAAAATTCCATATCGAATATTACAAGTATATATATAATATGCCATATAACATGCCATTTACAAGTTTGATTCATGTGTTCGCTGTAAAAATCATTGAAACATGATTGTAATGAATCAACAACATTGTAAACATAAAATCACAAAACATATATATTTATCTTACTTTTTAAGCTGAATGCATTTTAAGGTCATTAAACAAAATACTTAAGATACCTTATTGTCATTGGTGCATGCTTTAGGTAAAACATCTGCAGTTTCAATCGGAAAGTTGGACACAAATGGTTCTCTTTTGGGTCCAATAACAACCCCTTGTAATCTTCTACATTTAGGGGCCACTGGAGGATACACCTGTCCAATGGTCGCAAACCCCTGGCGTTTGTCCGGCAACGTAACTCCGAATGACATGTTAAGTAAAGCTCCTGAACACCTGTTTAACCCTTCTCTTGCTGAATTTTAAAATACGTTTATCCTTCTTTACCCATGCCCTGTTGTCTAATTACACATATCGACACTGTGTATAAGTATTTCGCAAAGCAATCACTGCTGTGGAGTGCACTGGTTGCACAATCAACTTGTAAATAGTACAGACCCTGATGAGACAGCTCCTGCAGGAGCTGTCTCATCTGGGTCTTCACTATTTAAAGATAAGTATATTGACGCGAATAGCAAGCGATGGGTTAATATAATATAACTAGCTTTTCATATGAATACTCGCTTTCATGTATAAGCAACAATACCCAGTTTGTTTTATTATCAATAAATATAGGAAAAAAACTTGATATGCACTTAAACAGTACTATTCCATTGTATATATCAAGTTGCTAATTTCACAAACCGTTAATCCTGTACAACTATCTAAAACTACAAACAGATAAATATGTGGTTAATTCCATTTGGACGACCCTTGACAGTATCAATATTGTTTTAGTACATTCCATCTAATAACGTTTAGCAGGGACCCTGCAATTCCGCATCATTTGTGTTAGAAATGCCATTAATGTTTAATGAAATAACCTTGTGCTTAGACGGCAAATTTATTGCCAATAATCAATCTGATAACAGCAACATCCACTAGAATCTCTACCCATCGTGTTTTCCCTGGAACCACCCGGGTGCCTTTCGTCACGTCGTAATTGGGATGATAGCCATCTGCGCCAGTCAATAAACTTAATTAAAACTATACACACACGCACGACCTATTCGATGGTTGCAACAATAAAATTCAAAAGAAACGGCAAATTGGACAAGAATGCTTCAAAAGACATCAATTCAGAAGTACAAACTAAAACATGAAGTACAACTTCGAAAGCCATCCAATATATCACTTTTGTCGCCATGAACGAACTCTTGCAACGCCTGCAAATATTTTTATTTCAAATAAGTTTCCGAGTCACTCGGTGTCTCATCAGGATCCGAACTGTTTAACAATGACTGAATGTGTCAATACAAATTGAAGAAATTCCATTTCATAACTTGAAGCAGACCATAATCTTAGCAGACGACCTTAATTGGCAACCAAAAGGTTAACTCTTTTCCCTAAAATATATGCTTTTTCACACAGACAGAGTTGACCTAGATCAGATAGCTCCCGTCTGATCAGGGTATGGTCTGTTTTCTTATGAACATTATAATAGACCTGGCACCACACTCATATCTTAATTAGAAAGCATTGAGGCTTCCGCAAGTCGATGTCTTAGATAAGAAATTGAGCAAGATTTAGCGAATTTTAAAGATGAAAGGATATGCTAATTCTTCTATTTTGGCTGCCCTCGGAAAGACAGGGGTTAACGCATAATAACAATAGCATATTTTACATGTTTAAATATTTCATTGATATAAACGCTTTTTCATGCCTTTGCAAATAGAGTAGACCCAGATCAGATGGCTGCTTTAGGGGTCGTCTGATCAGGGTCTGCTCTGTTTGGTTATGCTTTAATGTACATATGATTCATTAGTTTCTGTCGTGGTCAAACATTCCTGTGTCCATGTCCTATTGTAACAAATGATTCAATTAGCATTCATGGTGTCATCATTTCTAACATGAATATTCACGGTGTAAATGGTTAAAGGCATCACTGTATAAATCGTTGTCTCATACAGTTCAAATTGAGAGGGTTGTAAACCTTTAGAAAAAAGTGGAATGGATAAGCTTAAGTAAGCATAACAGAGACTGAAACATGAGGTGTGTTTTTTGTGTGTGCGTACGTACGTGCGTCTGTATGTGTGTGTGTGTGCGCGCGTGTGTGTGGATTTGAGGGGTTATTTCACAGTTTGGCTCTTGTATAAGCCGAGTTCATGTTACAGTGCTCCCTCCCTACAACGGCCCTCTCAATAACGATTCCCTCCTTACAACAACGCATGTCACTGTTTCCGAAACAACAAGGCTCCAGACACAACTTTTTTCCATCGTATTTTCTTTATGCCTCCATCAAACCCTATGCTGTGACCACTCTTTAGAATCGTCACTTTCTAAAGAGTGGTCACAACATAGGGTTTGATGGAGGCATAACGGTTTTAGTTCTCGAAATACACTTCATCTAGGGATCTGCAAACAAGCTAATTATGTTTGATTTTCCCTCCCTATAACAACTCCCTCTGAACAACACATACAATCTTCGTATCCCAAAAGGGTGTCGTTGTAGAGAGGGAGCACTGTATATTCTCAATACGAACTCCTTATATACTTTATTTTGTTTTTCACGTACAAATATCTTTGAACATCTATATACAAAATAATATATGTATCTCTTCAAGGCCAACTTACTATATAAGCAAAAGCCTAACTTTCTGTACTCAAGCTGTGATTGAAGATGGTCTAGACTATCTGTGTTTTTCTGTCATTTTCTTGATAGAATTGTGAAGAGCGAAATACTTGCCTGTCAGCCAGTGAAGTAAAAGTCAATCTAGTGAGATAAACCAGCTTGCTTCTCAGAAAAATATAAATGCGTGGAATTATTCACCCTCTACTTAATTAACCCTTCGCTTGCTATTCACGTCAATATACCTACCTGTAAATAGTGAAGACCCAGATGAGACAGCTCCTGCAGGAGCTGTCTCATCAGGGTCTGCACTATTTACAAGTTGATTATGCAACCAATGCACTCCACAGCAGAGATTGCACAGCGAAATACTTGTACACAGTGAATATATATGTAATTATACAACAGGGCACGGGTAAAGAAGGAGAAATGTATTTTAAAATTCAGCAAGAGAAGGTTTAATGTTCATGTAACAATTGATGACATCCTGAACATTAAGTCTTAAAATGACACATGTAACAATGGCAGTTTTATCACGACATAAAGAGTAGATTCAGATCCACACCATGATACAGTAAAACCTCGATTATTCGAAAACTAGAATACGTATTATCATCGATCTTTAAGACAGGCGGCAGCTTAATGCTAGGAGTTTTCTGTATGACTTTCACCGTGAATTTAAGCAGCCACCTGTCTAAAAGAGTCTTAATTCTGCTACACAGAACATTCGAATAATCGAGATATTACTGTAAATAAAAACAGTACAGACCCTGATCAAACAGCTTCTACAGAAACGGTTTTGTCTGGATCAACTTTGATTGCAAAGGCGAACATACAATAGAACTTAAGCGGCCATTAACCTTTAGCCTGCTGAGCAAATTATTTTTACAGAAAATTTCACCTACTGCATTTTCAAAATTCAAGCTATAATCAATGTGTCTACCGATATGCAATCAGGGTGTCAAACAGTTTGGATCCTGATGAGACGCCGAGTTACTCGGCGTCTCATCTGGATCCAAACTGTTTGCATAGGTACTCACTCATCCGCCCATAGCAGGCTAAAGGTTAACAAGAAGTCAAAATTTGGAATTCAAAAACAGGTGGTAGCTCATTGCAAAGACAAAAATGATACAGAAAGCTCCTATAGGAGGTTTTTGTATCACTTTTACCCTGCATTAACCCTTTCGCTGCCAATGCCGGATCTGTGATTACCTATGTAAACAGTTTGGATCCAGATGAGACGCCGAGTAACTCGGCGTCTCATCAGGATCCAAACTATTTGTTATTGTTATTATGTTTTTGAAACAAAAATGAAGAAAATCAAAACAATGACATTTTGTAGCAGACGACAAAGTTAGCAGACGACAGAGTTTGGCAGCGAAAGGGTTAAGTAACCACCCGCGGTTTAAGATTCCTATGTTCAATAAATAAACGACCGCTTGTGTGCGTTTATATGGAGTAAATTGATGAAAAACTCAATAACATTCAATTTATCGCGTTTAACCCATGCCCTCATAGGCTATTTTTAGATCCGATCACTTTGAATAAATCTACCGAAAAGGAGCATTAACTAGAGAAAAGAAACATTTTAGAATTTTGTAGTTTGAAACCATGTGCTTTGTTCATCACAATGGTTTCAACAGATGATTTTTACAGAGGTGCAGAAAGGCGTATTTATGGAGGAAAGGGTTAAGTCTCTAATTACCTTATGATTGCCGGAGTCTATCAATTTTTTATGTCTAAACATGAAATATTACTTTGGTCTTTTACTGTCAATCATATTTTACTGTCAATGTTCGATTCAATCATGAACGTCGAATTTCATTTTCATTAACTAATGATCAAACCTAGTACACCAGTTTGCTTGTCAGATGTAAAAGCGATTAATTCAATTAGATTTGATATGCTTTTGAAATTGATATAAAAAAGTTTAAATGATAGCCGTCTAATAGTGATATACTGAATGATATTAAAACTATAGAGCATTCCACCACTGGCGACTATTGTTTCGATGTTAATGCTACGTTCTTCAATATCGCAAGAACTTTGAAAGTATCATTTATTATTCGCCTGAAGGTATTCTACGTGGTCATTCTAACATTCACATGTGAATCTGTGTGTTGAATGTGCGTGTTGAGTGTGTGTGTGTGTGTGTATGTGTGGGTATGGTGTGTGTGTGGTGTGGTGTGTTTTGGTTGTGGTGCGTTTATGTTGAGTGATGTGGTTGGTGGGTGGGTGTAGTGTAGTGTGTGAGTGAGTGAGTTGTTGTTGATGGAGTGTGTGATATATGTTTGTATGCAATGTTGTGATGGCGGTGTGTGAAATGAGTGGTATGTACGTACGTTGTGTTGTATGGCGTAATGGCGTTTGCGTATTTTTTGTGTGCGTCTGTGTTTGTTGTGTGCGTTCGTGCGTGCGTGTGTGTGTTTTATAATCCAAAACATGTTGTTCAGGCACGCGGGGATATAGTGCTGCCACACATTGCAATAGCATGTCACAGACAAATTGCACGATGCCACATTCAGTCAAATTATCCTGACACCGGAGGGATTAGTTCTAGCCTCAAAATTGTACCGAGCGCTAAGCGAGGGAACCACTAGCGTCATGTTAAGGATTTTGTTTCACTTTGCAAGTAATTGAACCCACCACACTTTGATGCGCGGAATTGAACCCTCTACCGACTGATACGCGTCCCCGGTTTTAAATGAGACTTAACTAACATAGAATAATGATCATGTATCGTGCAACACGCGACTTGATGGGCACTTGCGCATAGCTTGAATCCAGATGAAACTCCATGGAACGCATCGTCTTATCAGGATGCTAGATGTTTGCTTCAACCGATAATACTTTACTGCATAAATGCGCCTTTCTACACTTTGAAAACAAAGTAGGCCAATATTAAACAACTATCATAGGAGCCGTCGGATTAGGGTCTGCTCTGTTTGGTAATGAAATAATGAAAACGTGATGCTACAGTTTCTGTCACGACTAAAGCTCCATTTGTTCAAGAAAAAACCTAATTAACACAAGATGACATTTTTTCTTACATGGATATTCATGGAGTGGATGGGTATTTTCTAAAACAACTACAGTAAAACCTCTCTATAACAGCTACTAAATTGTGTTAATTAGCTGGTATTCAGGGCAGGTGGTGGCTTAAAGGAAAGTGAAAGTAAAACAAAACGCTTCTATAGGAGCGTTCTGTTTTACTTTCACATTGCTTTAAGCAGCTACCTGCCTTTAACACAAAATATTTGGTGTAATTTAGTGGCCGTTATAGAGAGGTTTTACTGTATATAAGCGAAATCTAGATGACGAAAGAAAATGCAACACAAAGTTTGTGTTCGAATTTGAGTTGACATCATTCTCTCAGGGTGACATTCGAAATAAAACGTACAAGATCACCATGGTTTGTGTTTAACTTTTTCAACCCTGGATTTTCAAAATGGAATAGCCCGTCAGTGTTTAACTATAGAGTCCATTCAGTATGAGAGGTTTAAATTTGCTAGTGGATAATGAATGACAAACAGTGCAGACCCAGATCCTCTAGGATCCCTCTGATCTGGTTCTACACTATATGCAAATGGCAGTGTACGTGTGATCCGAATTGAAAGGGTTGACATGTACAGTAAACCCTCTCTAAACCGTAATTATAGTACAGACAATTTTTGATACTTTTCAGCAGGTGGCTGCTTAATGCGGGGTGAAAGTCATACAGAAAGCTCCTAGAGGAGCTTTCTGCATGACTTTCACCCCGAATTAAGCATCCACCTGTCTCCAAGATCGATATTTATACCAAATATAAAGTCCGGTTTAGAGATGTTTTACTGTACTAGTCTCTGTTTCTGATAAACTTTGGCTGCACCATTCAGTCAAATGGCGCTTGCACCCTCTATATTCCCGTATTACTACACAAACCAGGGCTGCTACATTGTAAAACAAAACACTTGAATTCATCCAAAATCACAAATTAAGTTGCGCATTAACTAAAGTGAATAATCATGTAGGATTATTCAGTAATTTCATTTTGGATGACATACGCTTTGGGCTTGACGGCTATGGCACTTGAAGAGAAACGAGGAACAGTAAAACATTACTTAAACGAAAACCTTAAATTAATTGTGGGTCTATGAGCCAGTTTGTAGTTTAACTAATTACTCCATAAAGACGCCATTTAACACCTTTGCAAACAATGTAGACACATATCAGTCTCCTGTAGGATTTAAGACAGTGGCTGCTTAATGCAGGAGGTAAGTAACGCAGAAAGCTCCTTTGGTAACTTTCTGCACAAATTTCGTCCAGTATTAAGCAATCACATACCTCTATGCTATGTGTATTTAACCGTTTCAATGGCAACCCCCTAGTTGTTGTAATGGTAACCCATACCTGCAAATTAGCCCATATCACAGCCAGTTTTTGTCCAAAAACCTATGAAACTGGTACCAAATTGAAGATAAGACATTGTGCTTTTGTTTCCATTCTTTTTAAATTACCTTATTTGTATACCCATGAATATTAATGAGAACATTAAAAATAGTTAAAAAGTATAGAAATAATTTAAACCTTTCACTTTTTTATCATGGAAACTGATCCTTTCTCACATTTTGTAAAATTGACATCTATCTGTAGCAATCCGCTAGATCTCAGTTATTGTTTATGAAACATGAAATCAATTGTTACAAACATAGAGATGAGACATTGCGTTAATAGTAAATATTGCTTTTCTGATATAAACCAATTTGCATATGTATGATTATTTATGAGAATAGTAAACGATGTTGAAATATTCGAAAGACACCAGTCTTTCTCTTATAAAGCAAACAAAAATGCAAAATGTTTAGCTAGTTTGAAATGATCACTTCTAATATCACCAAAATTGTTAGATAAATAAAGTTGGGACACATTATATAGCACTGATGGTGATATATCTGTTTTCTAGGCAACCATTCTAACCTCAATGTTCATATTACAGAGTGTTTAAATACCTGCAACATACAAAGATATCGCTGCCTAATTTGACAATAATTATAAATGATATAAACATATTGTTGATGTATGAATCTTCATGTTTGGTTTACTTTATGCAATTTTTTTAAAATTACATCATTTGCATCCTCGTGAATATTAATTAGTGATAAGAAAACAAAAGAGAAACAATATTGAAAATAACACATTTGGCAGTATGCCGAGCACAGCATTACACCTTTCTTCAAATATAGCTTGCAATGATAAATGTAGCTTTTGGTGATGAATAAATCAGTAGAATATGACTTATTGGCCCGACAAAAAAATGAAAAAGGGGAATAACTTCAAAAATATTGAAGCTAGAGTTATGGACATTGTGCATGCCACTTCCTCTCATCATGTCTGTTCCATGTGTGAAGTTTTAATTCAATGGTATCAGTAGAATAGGAGATACAGGCCGTACAGAAGTGTGACAACGACATCGACGACGACTACGGACAAATTGATCCCTATTTGTCTACTATGCTTCACAGGCGACACAAACACTAATAGTATGAAGCTGTTTATTAAGCGTCTCATCTGGATCTAAACTGTTTGCATAGGTAATCATGGATTCACTATTGGCAGAAAGAGTTAATTATTGGCATTTTTCGTCTGCAAAATGTGATCGTCTGCTGCAGTTTTGAAAGTTAATGCTTCCTTATTTCTCCTTTAACCCATTATCTCATAAGCTACATTAAGACTCAACAACCTTTGTGAATATAATTACCGAAAAGGAGCAGTAACAAGAGAAAGGTAAAATTTAAAAATTGTGTAGTGTTGAAACCATCCTATTTCATCGCTCCATTTATCACAATGATTTCAAAAAAGAGATTTTTACAGAGGCATCAAGAGTATGAGAGAATGTGTAAGACCTAAAACTGCAGTAAGAATGTCAAACATTTCGGATGCTGGTAAGATGGCGAGATACTCGGTGTCTCATCTACATCCACACTGTTTGCAAACTTAAAGTCACACATTTGTTGTTAGCGTGCAAGACGGAACAAACGGAATTGTTGAGTGGGGTTAGTCACTTAATCATAAAGGACGTGGTTCACCTCAACTAATTGTTATAGAGTATTTAAGCGTAGCAGTCCATGTAACAAAAAAATAACAACTGAATTTGAAGTGATATATCAGAACAAGTAATGGCAAAATAATTGGGTTGTTGTGGGCGGACCAATGATTACATAAGAAAACAGTTAGGATCCAGATAAGACGCCGAATATTTGATCAGGGTCTAAATTGTTTGAAACCCTGATAGTCAAAATAAAACATAATATAAAAAGACGGCAAACACACAAAAACAAATACATTACAATAAATGGTTAGCAACTGAAAACTCTGCTGTATAATCAACTACAAATTGACAAGTCATCGACCATCTTTAATGCTTTCTAAAACTAAATAAGTTACCGATAACAAGGGCTTAAAGCAATATGTCCAAAATTATTCCTAAAGGATGCGAACCTAGTCATATACGTTGGCTTTATAAGTCTAAGTACGGTCACTTTCATTTATATTGCGTTCTCTATAAATAATTAAGCAAATTTCCCTAAAAGATAATTGTTCCTTTCCAATTCAATCTGACTTTTATCAGAACTGTTGATAGGAAAACAGAGGTCCAGATATATACGTAAAATATAATATTTTTAAGAATAACTCCTTTATTTCTAAACCAAACCCTATGTTGTGATCGCTCTTTAGAATCGTCTCTAAGAGTTTGGTAGAGAAATGACGATTTTGGTATTTGAGTACGCACCGGTCTCTGTTGCTCTGTAAGACAATATATAGTTGAACTTCGATATCTCAAACTTCAAGGGACTAATTAAATTAGTTCGAGATAATAGCAGATGTTCGAGTTATCCGATTTGTAATCTGGACAATTTCTCAAGTTCACAGCTTAATGCAAGTCTACAGTCATGCTGAAAGCTCCTGCGGGAGCTTTCAGCATAACTGTAGACCTGCATTAAACTGTAAAATGCATACAGCAGAACCTGTCCTAAGCTACCATTCATTTACTGAACAAAGGATTCTAAAAAGCAGGTGGTTGCTTAATGCAGGGAAAAAGTAATGCAGAAAGCTCCTATGTACTTCTAACCTGTAATAAGCTACCAGATTCCTTACAGAGATATAATTAGATGACCGCTTAAGACAGGTTTTATTATACAAACAGTAAATTACGTATATATTGCAACTTTCATAAAATATTTGAAAACTTCAAGTGGACGTTTAGAAATTCCTTTCAATGTATATAACAAAGCATTAAACTCCATTGTATCACTTGATGGTTCACGTAAAGCAGTACTTTAGCAGATGCATATATGTACAGGCAGTGAACGATGTTACACTGCATCTGCCTTTTCAAAACAAGTTCTGCATGGCCCTAGTATTAAACAAAGACCACTGGGCTGAAGGGTTCCTTTGGGTAATGAAGGAAACTGAAATGCAATCATGACTCAGCCAGGCACGTATTGTAAGAGGCGATTGGATTAAATCGACTTTAACCCATTCCCTCATATTAACGACTTTTAACGCCTCTGTAATAGTCACTTACTGTAAGCATTACGATAAATAGAGCATTTGCTCCTATAGAAGCAAATGCTCTTTTTATCACAATGGTTTCAAAACTACACAATTTTATAATGTTATAAATTTCCCCCCCCCCCCGCAGCAGGCTAAATGTTAATTCCTGAAACCTATTCTAAACATATGAAAATATGTTTCCGGAATGTTAGCATGAGGCTGATTAGGTAAAATGTGTACACTAAACAGAAACCAAATGTGATATCAATTGGAATGTCCAGACTAATAGTTTGAAATTTGAAATGAATTGTCTACACTCAGTGGATTGTCTAGACAAACAGTTTGTCCAGACTGTTTGTATTTCTCGGCGAGTTGCTGTTCAGCAATGTCGAATAAATTGAATTTCCAATAATCGCTACTTTAACCGATTCCCCCATAGGCTATTTTTAGATCCTACCACTTTGAAAAAATCTACCGAAAAGGAGCATTTACTAGAGAAAGGGAAAAAATGGAATTGTGTAGATTTGAAACCATTGTGATAAATAGAGCATTTGCTCCTGTGGGACAAATGCTCTATTTATTACAATGGTGTCAGAAAGTGGCTTTTATAGAGGCGTCAAAAGGCGTCAGTATGAGGGAATGGGTTAAGGGAGGATATCATCCAGTTTGCCTTTGGATATTAATCTTGTGCCATTTTAAAAAGGAGTTTCTTCTCAAAATTAGACTACGTCCGATTCGATACAGTTCTTGAGAAACTAAGTTACTGGGCCTCTCATCTGGGCCAAAGCGAGCCTTGTCGTGCATAGCGGAAAAAGAGTCAAACACTTTGTATACAAATAGAGCTAATAAATATTAACCCTTAGCCTGCTATGAAAACGAGGTCTCCTTAGGCTCCGATCTGTTGCCGGCGTCACTTACTCCTGATTCGTTCAGGTTTTTGAGATACTGATGACAGAGTGTCAAACAGCTAGGATCCTGATGAGACACCGAGTTACTCAACATCTCATCTGTATCCAAACTGTTTGCAATATCAGTTAGGTTGTGCTTAGCAGGCTAGGGGTTTAAAAAAGATGTAAATGATATGTAATGAACATTGAAATGCGTATTAATGTTTACAGTTGGCATTTGAGACATGTCGGGGCACCTTCAACGCTACTTTAACCCTTTCCCTGTTCTATTTTTATTCCAAATTTCTATACCTACTGGATATTCAAGGACAAAATAGTTACAATGAAATATGGAAGGTGGAACGTTGTAGCCATTTTAGAAACTAAAGAAACAGATCTATCAAATTCCATTTAAACAAAACAGAGTAGACCCTGATCAGACGGCTCCTATAGGAGCCGTCTGATCTGGGTCTACTCTGTTTGCAGATGCGTGAAAACACGTTTATATGAGGGAAAGGGTTAATGTTTACAGATGACATTTGAGACATGTCGGGCACCTTCAACGATACTTTAACCCTTTCCCTGTTCTATTTTTATTCCAAATTTCTATACCTACTGGATATTCAAGGACAAAATAGTTACAATGAAATATGGAAGGTAGAACATTGTAGCCATTTTAGAAACTAAAGAAACAGATCTATCAAATTCCATTTAAACAAACAGAGTAGACCCTGATCAGACGGCTCCTCTAGGAGCCGTCTGATCTGGGTCTACAAATGTACTCTGTTTGCAAATGAGTGAAAATGCGTTTATATGAGGGAAAGGGTTAGGCTTTGACATATTTGCAAACTGGGTAGACCCATATCAGACGGCGCTTGTTGGAGCCGTTTGATATGGGTCTGCTCTGTTCGCTTATAGAATATATATTCTATGGGATTGGCGTCTCATCGGAACCCAAGTTGTTTAATTAAAACTTGGTCAATAATTTCCCCCAAGAAAGGATTTAATCGGAGGTAGTGAAAATTGCACAAGATCAAACTTGGAGCAGACATTGTTTTTGCAGCGGGTTAAAATTTAACCCTTTATTCCATGAATATTCATGCCAGATACAATGACATCATGAATATTAATTAGAATAATTGTTATAATAGAACATGGGCACAAGACGTTTTGGCCATGGCAGAAACTGTAGAATCATAAAAAATATTATATCTCAAGCCAACAGAGCAGACCCTGATCAGACGGCTCCTATAGGAGCTGTTTGATCTGGGTCTGCTCTGTTTGCAAATGTGTAGAAATGTGTATTCATGGAGAAAATGGTTAATAAATAAATTGAGTTATTTCATACAAGCTCTTATTATTGATGCCATCATCAAAAAAAATATATTGAGTATCGGATGGTTGAATTTACCCTGACTCTACTGAACCCCCCCCCCTTTTTCCAAACATGTGAGCTTAAAATTAGACTTGGTTGCATTTTTTAATACTTTTGATTCCGTCAGACTTTTAACCCATTACCTCATAGGCTATTTTAGACCCAACCTCTTTGAATAAATCTACCGAAAAGGAGCATTTATCCAGTCACCAGGCTTCTCTAGTGACATAATAAAGGGGGTGCAAATAAACTTAGGTTTATTTGGTTACTTCCGGTAGTGGAAGGTTTATTAGGTTAGTAGATAAGCGTAATGATTCTATAACCATGGAACTATTTTAGTTTTCTGTAAACATTCATAAACATGTTGATGGAATATATCTAACAGATCTATTTGGTCACCAGAAGAATTATTCAAATGAGAAAAAATAAAAATAATTGGCTACAGCTGGATTCGAACCCGCGCCTGATCCTACAAATACTAATTCTAATCTCTCTAGAGACGTCGCCCTTACCGATTACGCCACTGAGGCCACATACAAAATGACGTTGATTTATCACTTTTATTAATTTAATCCACCGCTGGTAAAACCCGTTTTTGATAAAATCAAACCTGGAAGCAAAGATTGACAGATAAATAGTAAATGTTTTCTTTTCACTCTCATGATTATTTGATTGATAAACTCTTACAGGGGCGGTGATAGTCATAAACCTAAATATAGCCTGTTCAGTTCCATCGATTTCTGAGTGACGTTAGGTAGAATCTAAAAATAGAAACCGAGACTACGTAACTCGAATTTGACCAAAGAATATAGATCATGTCTGTTTTAAATAACTTATCGACCCTCGATTCAAATCATCTTATTTTTCAAATTCAACCACGTTTCCCTTCTAGTAATACAAGTATCGAAACTATATTCCTCTGCGGTAGCTCATTAGATCTATTTACGTCTAAATGGAAGTGAAAAGGGAGGGATCCGTTGATCGAAAAACTGCATTTTCAATGTAAATTATTTCAAGAGTGTTATTAGTCTATAAAAAAGACATTTAACTATATTGACTGGATAAATCGAATAATAGGTTAGTGTCGTAGATGGGACGCCTTTATCCGACTCGGAGAGAAAACAGTTGAGACTCGGCAAGCCTCGCCTCAACGTTTTCTCCCCTCGTCGGATAAAGCGTCCCATCTACGGCACTAACCTATTATTCTCTATTTACTAGAGAAAACCGAAATTTTAGAATTTTGTAGTTTAGAAACCATTGTGATAAATAGAGTATTTGCTCCTGTGGAGCAAATGCTCTATTTATCACAATGGTTTCAGTAAGTGACTTTCACAGAGGTACCAAAAGGCGTCAATATGAGGGAATGGGTTAAAAAAATATTGACCAAGCGTCATGACACAAACTTTTGTGGAGCTATTGACTAAGTATCAAAACAGCTTAAATCCGGATGAGACGTCGAGTTACTCGGCGTCTCATCTGGATCCAAGCTGTTTGCAAATGCGACTCTGATTGCTGTTGGCGGGATGATAGTTACGTTCAATCATTTCATACATGAGCTAATTATTGATGCCATCATGAGAGACCAATACAGTAAAATCTCTCATTAACGGCCACTAAATTGTGCCAATTAGTTGGTATTTAGGGCAGGTGTCCGCATAAAACAAAATGAAAGTAAAACAGAACGCTCTTGTAGGAGCGTTCTGTTTTACTTTCACCTTGTTTAAGCTGCCACCTGCCTTCAATACAAAATACTTGATATAATTTAGTGGCCGTTATAGAGATGTTTTACAGTATATTACATTGTAGTTATCGCTAGGGTGATATTAATATTTCAACAATTTGGGGACGTGGAATAGCAAAGGGTGTCACAATTCAAACATTTTGACATGTTTGGTCATTAGGATTGAAAACAGAGAGCACAAATCCACAGGGTAGCTGTATCAATAATATATCATACTCTGTTCCCGTTTTAACCATCTCCAGACTAGACGGCTCCTATAGCCCTGCTCTGTTTGATTGTAAAACTATAAAAGACCTATAATTGATAAATATAATAAAAAGACTTATAATTTCTACCATTACCAAAACCCCATGTGTACATAATTATATCATTGTAAAACATCAGCTTATCAATATTAGTGATTTCCTTGTTCCTTACACCTATGTTATACCAATGTGTAACAGGGCAAGTGTCAATATAGCTTTCTAAATCCTCATTTACCACAATTATTACTCATGTTACTGTTCATATAGCTTTCAAAAGCTGCAGACCGAATGTCAAACAACTTGAATCCTGATGAGACACCGAGTTACTCGGTGTCTCATCTGCAGTTAAACCTCTCTATAACGGCCACTTAATTACAGTAAAACCTCTCTATAACGGCCACTAAATTACAGTAAAGCCTCTCTATAACGGCCACTAAATTGTGTTAATTAGTTGGTATAGTTAAACCTCTTATTAACAGCCACTAAATTGTGTTAATTAGTTGGTACATTACAACCTCTCTATAACGACCACTAAATTGTGTTAATTAGTTGGTATTTAAGGCAGGTGTCTGCTTAAAGCAAGGTGAAAGAAAACAGAACGCTCCTATAGGATCCGTCCGACAATTATGCAGCGTTTCTTGATCTAGACCTTAAAATTAATAATGGAATGATTTCTTCTAAAATATATGACAAAAGAGATGATTTTGATTTTAATATTGTAAATTTTCCTCATCTTGACGGGGATGTTCCCCGTGCTCCATCTTACGGGGTTTATATATCTCAACTTATTCGTTTTGCTAGAGCTTGTTCATCTATTGACGATTTTAACAGTCGAAATCTCATTTTAACAGAAAAACTGCTTAAGCAAGGATATAGATACCATAAACTAAGAAAAACTTTCTCTAAATGTTACTATCGAAATCTCTCGCTTATTGGCAAGTACCAATGTAATCTCAAGGTGCTTCTGCGACACGGTATTTCACATCCTGAATTTTATGGTGATGTGATTTACAAACTTCGTAAAATTATTGGACATACACATTTTCTCACTTTGTTCATCAAATATGTTAAACAATTCATTAAAAAGGGATATGATCCTGTAGTACTACAACATACTGCATGTTTGGCTGTGAACCCTTTTACAGTTGGCAATCACGCTGGCCTCTTTGCATGTACGCCGACAAGAAAGGTTTAGTACTCTATGAAGGCTACCTCTTAAATCCAGAACTGGAAGGAGAACGTCGGATATCTGTACTATTTCATTTTTGTCGTACCCGTTATTACTTTTCTACAGTTACTCTGTTTGCAGCTCAATCATTGAGTACACTAGCGATAGGTGGATACAGTATGTTCACTTAAATGTTTTCGTTATACATGCACTTTACCACTGTATTTGCCGTCGCGGTTGTTGTAGATTAGTCGGAGAGGGGATACGTTTATTTACACTGTTTGTCTTTTAGGGTGGGGATGGAATAAGTGTGAGGTTGGGCGCCCATAAACCGGTTTAACCCCCCAGTGACTTTTGTCACTGACCGTTCCAAGGCGGTACTTCCATCTTCCTCCTATTGTATGTTTGTTTTGTCTTTGTGCGTCTCTTGTTGTTTTTATATTTATGTACATTTGCTGTTTCCTTGTGTTGCTGTTCGGGCGACTGTTTGTTCTGTATGTGGTGTTTCCTGCATGGCTCATTTTTGTACTTTAAGCAGCCACCTGCCTTTAACACAAACTATTTGATGTAATTTAGTGACCGTTATAGAGAGGTTTTACTGTGGATCAAAGTTGTTTGCACTTGTCTAGTCAGGTCGCTCTTTGTAGGAGAGTAATCAACTGGTCGAAATTGGAAGTAATGATATTTTTGTCCAAGTGTCAGGTATGTATTTCTAAATGAACATCTTCTATTCAGCTTTATTCAATAGGTGAACTCGAATGTCCGCCATGTTCTATGGATTGACTCTCAAAGATATACGCATTGGTTGCTGCTTATCCGAGAATGTGTTTATAAAAAGAACCAGGCATCGGCCTTTATCTGAGATCGGCTCTCGTGTCTGCATCCGTTCTCAAGTATCTGATTGAATTGATTTTAAGCAAGTTCAAAATCTGACCATTCAGATGTTTGAGAAGGAAATCAGCCTCATACAAAAAGGATTTATAAACTCATGATCGGGCTATCCCAACGCAAGGTTGTACCTTTAACAATTCTCTCTGGTGCGACCATAAGCTATGACAGAACGAATGCAGCCAATGATAGGACGCATACTATTAACAAGAGTGTTCGAAGGAACACACGTGTCACATGCTCGCAGCTGAAACAAAAACTGTTATGAGCTGGAGTGAAAGCAGAAGAAAGGAGATTCACTAAAAACTAAAACAGTATTGCATGCAGAGTGATCGACCTAAGTTACATCAATGGTCCTCAATGGGAGAAAGACACATGTGGAATTTGGAAGCTCTATAATGATTAGTTTAGAAATTACAGCCAAAAAAGAAAGTGTAAACAAAGTAGTATAACTAAAAACGTTTTGCATGCATAGTGATGTGCCTTAGTTAAATCAATGGTCCTCAATGAGAGGAAGACACGTGCGAAATTTTAAAGCTCTATTATGGTCAGTTTAGAAATGACAGCCAAACAAAAGAAAGTGTGACGGACAGACAGAAAGACAGACGACGGAAAAGTGATCTCTAAGTGACACACTGCCTCTCGGCAGGTGACACAAAAAAGTCTAATTACATGTATAGGTATGTAAAGCAGGTTGTAGTTCCTATAGTATATTTCTGCATTACTTTTGCATTGCATTAAGCAACCACTTGCTTTTCAAGACTCATATATTCAATAAATTAATGGCCACTTAGGAAAGTCTCCATTGTACTGAAGTCCTCTCTATCTGTTTTGCATCAAGTGAATCAACATATATGTAGATAGTGTTTTGAAAGTAGGTCAACGACAAGTGTTGATTATTTTATTTCCTTTTGATTAACTTATATACACTGGAATCTGTTTGGTTCACATAATGGCCAGTGGCTTTTATTGGGTTTCTAAGACGAGACAGTTGAGTATATTGATTCGACAAAGGTTGAAACACATTTTCCCTATTAGTGCACTGTATGAAATGAGGTCGCTTAACCCTTTCCCTCAAATACACTTCTTTTAATACATTTGCAAACGCAGTAGACCCGGATCAGTAGGAGCCGTCTGCTTTTGATATGACAAATATCTGATTCTAAAACTTTTTGTCAAAGTCAAAACAATTCCCTTGAAAAGCATATATGATAACATTTAACATATAGATATCGATGATGTCATTACTTTGGGCATGAATACTGATCAGGGAGAGGGTTAAGTGTTTCGCTTCCACGTATTGTCGTCTGCGAAATGTGTCGTCTTCCGTAATGTTTGTGCTAATTTCGTCATTGCCCTTCAAAAACATATCCATAGCAACATACTGATTGGTTCCAGATGGGACAAATTTTAATCGACGTCTCAACTGGATCCAAACTGTCCGCATGGTTAATCACAGGCTCGCCAATGGCGGCAAAATAGTTAATCTTAAATGGAGTATAGGCTCGTATTGAAGCGAACATCTGAACTACGAAAATAGATAGAGAGGAATTAATTCAAAACAGAATAAAATGTGTAGTTCTATCCCTTTGCTTGATAAAGATGCAACATCAGATCTATAGAAGAACCTATCTTAAGCGTCCATAAAAACGAGGTATAAGTATGGATGTATAAGGCATGCGGTAGCTTAATGCAGGTCAAAAGTAATGCAGAAAGCTCCTAGGAGCTTTCTGCGTTACTTTTGCCCTGCATTAAGCAACAGCCTGTTTTGAGACTCCTGTGTTCATTAAATGGATGGACGGTTCTTCTTTATATCAGACAACTCCTGTAGGAGATGACTGACGAGGGTCCACAATGTTTATTTATGGAATACTGTTGTTCCGATTCTACAGTGTATGTCATGTCTACACATGCCAATTTGCAAATATTAAACTATTAGAAAATCCGGTAACTAATATCCATAAAGTCGTCATTTCTTTACACGAATATTTTCTTTAGTATAGTATTGGACACTTGTAGAGTATACTGTGGAACCTGTCTTAAGTAGCCATTTATTTATTTAACAAAAGAGTCTTAAAAAGCAAGTGTATGCTTAATGCAGGGTAAAAGTAATACAACAAGTTCCTAAAGGAGCTTTCTGCATTACTTTTGAACTGCATTAAGCTACCACCTGACTAAAAGACCCATAAATAAACCTCTTTTTGATGTCCGCTTATGTCATGTTCTACTGTACATATAGATTACTTTTGTTTCCTGTTCTTTTTAATCATTATCATTGGTATGCAATGACATATTCGTAGAACGATTATTCAGGCATATCTACGGCAATACAATAACGCTTCAGGAAATACTTTACTACAGTGCTCCAGATAAGATATGCAAATTCAAACATTTTCAAGAATAGCTCTTTTATTTCTCCACCATATTACGATTTTAGTATGCACGTTTATCTGTATCTCTGGCACTTTAGGTCATACAGTAAAACCTCTCTATAACGGCCACTAAATTACATCAAGTATGTTTGTATTAAAGGCAGGTGGCTGCTTAAAGCAAGATGAAAGTAAAACAGAACGCTCCTATAGGAGCGTTCTGTTTTAATTTCACCTTGCTTTAAGCAACCACCTGCCCTAAATACCAACTAATTAACACAATTTAGAGGCCGTTATAGAGAGGTTTTACCGTATCTTCCTTTGAACTGTTATTGTATTGAACGACACTCACAATCGGGATGCCTGAGCACTATTTCCAAGTGTATCGTATAAGTATACACGTTTATGCTAATATCATTGTGGTCAAGTCAGATTGGAGTCTTCTTGCACTTTACGTCTATTACATACGTATGCAAATCTATGCTAATATGGATGTATTTAAGTCAGGTTAGTGTTTTGCACTTTACTACTATCACATAAGTACGCACGTCTATGCTATTATGATCGTTTTTAAGTCAGGCCGATGTCTTGCACTCTAGTAAAGTACAAGACTCCGATATGACATGGTTTCGATCACATTAGCATAAATTGGTATACAGTAGAAATTGTCTAAACTCATTCCCTCATAGGCTATTTTAAGATACAATCCCTTTGAATAAATATACCGAAAAAGAGCATTAACTTAAGAAAAGGAAAATAATTTTGTAGTTTGAAACCATTGTAATAAACAGAGCATTTGCTCCTATAGGAGCACATGCTCTTTCTATCACAATGGTTTCACAAAGCGACTTTTACGGAGTCGTCAAAAGTCGTCAATATGAGGGAATGGGTTAAGCAGCCATTCATGTATTGATAATAGGACTCTTAAAAAGCAGGTGGTTGCTTGATGCAGGGCAAAAGTAATGTAGAAAGCTCCTATAGGTGCTTTCTTCATTACTTTTGTCCTGCATTAAGCTACCATTTGCAATATAGACCCATAATTAGATCTATATTTGATGGTCGCTTAACCCTTTCCAAATTTCAATACCTACTGAATATTAATGGACAAAATAGTTATAGTGAAATATGGAAGGTGGAACATTGTAGACATTTTAGAAAGTAAAGAAACAGATCTATGAAATTATTTTAGCAAACAGAGCAGACACTGATCAGACGGCTCCTAGAGGAGCCGTCTGATCTTGGTCTACTCTGTTTGCAAATGCGTGAAAACACGTTTATATGAGGGAAAGGTTTAAGACAAGTTATGCTGTATCTACGCGGTAGCCACAGAAATAACGTTGGTGCAACTTGATGAAAAATGTCTTGCAATCAGATTCGCTTGAACTGTCTTGCATTTGCAATGAACCACTAACAATTAACAAATGATCACGATCGCTGGAAAACCAAAGCTAACTTTAAATGTGCTTTGTTATCATGTGTTCATCCTTATCCCACTGTGAAAAACAAAATGTCTCCTCAAATTAGAACCTGATGCATTTTTAATACATCTGATCGATCAAACTTTTGAGAAACTATTGACCGAATATCAATCAGCTTGGATCCTGATATGATGCCGAGTTACTTGGTGTATCATCTGGATCCAGGCTGTTTGCAAACATAGACATATACGGAATAAGCCTCGTTGTGAATTGAATTAAAATACATTTACATATTCCGCTCAATCTAAATGCAATTGAACTTCGATATCTCGAACTTGGATAACATACAGTAAAACCCCCCTAATGCGACCACCAAAAAGGGGCATAATTCTGGGTGACAGAGGCAGGTGGTAGCTTAATGCAGGACGAAAGTTATGCAGAAAGCTCCTATAGGAGCTTTCTGCATAACTTTCGTCCTGCATTCAGCAACCACCTGCTTTAAACGGCGCCAGTGGCTGTTTATTAAGTGGTCGCATTAGCAGGGTTGTACTGTATCTAGAAACACACTCAACAGCTTAATGCAGGTCGAAAGTAATGCTGAAAGCTCCTATATTTCAGCATTACTTTAGACCTGCATTAACCCTTTTCCTGTTTTATGTTTATTTCAAATTTTAATACCTACTGAATATTCATGGCAAAATAATTATAATGAAATATGGATGGTAGAACATTGTAGCCATTCTAGAAAGTAAAGAAACACATCTATCAAAGTCCATAAGCAAACAGAGCAGACCCTGATCAGACGGCTCCTCTAGGAGCCGTCTGATCTGGGTCTACTCTGTTTGCAAATGCGTGAAAACACGTTTCTATGAGGGAAAGCATTAACTGTGAACTGGAGAGATTGTTCAGATTAGAAATCGGATGACTCGAACTTCTGTCATTTCGAAATAATTTGTATGGTCCCTTAAAGTTCAAGATATTGAAGTACAACTGTATGTCTGCATCAGATATGCAAGCTAAATCAATGCGTTAACAACGATGTGTTGTTTTTATGTGACAAACTATTGGTTTTACTCTTGTTCTAATCATGTTGCCTACGCTTGTTCTAATGATGTCGCCTATTCTTGTTCTAATCATGTCGCCTACTCTTGTTCTAATCATGTCGCCTACTCTTGTTCTAATCATGTCGCCTACTCTTGTTCTAATCATGTCGCCTAATCTTGTTCTAATCATGTCGCCTAATCTTGCCCTACCTTGTTTTCATTGCTCCATGCCAGTTCTGTATTTTCTACAGGGGCATTTTGTACAAATGGCTCCCTTTTGGGTCCAATAACGACCCCTTGCAAACGTCGGCCTTTTGGGGCCACAGGAGGATACCTTTTCCCAATAGCGGAGAGCCCTTGGCGCTTTTCTGCCAAAGTCATCCCAAACGACATAATGTCAACAAGGTTATATATATTTCCAGTGGTTCGTGGCTCACATAGTATACGTTACAACCATTGCACATTATCCAGAGTTATTAATACACATTTCCATGCTTGAACGAGAGAGATTTCAATCACATGACCTTATTTGAAATATTATTTATTGAAACACAATAAACGGCAAACGTGCAAGCTTGTTATTTACATAAAATATAATTGATTATTTCAGAAAGTCTGAATGCTTCCGGGGGAAGTTATCTATTATGTAAAGAGAAATCACTTAGCTTAATTCCATCACAGTAACCTGTCAATTTAGCAAGCTTAGTTTAGTATATCCCACCTAATAATGCTACAAAAATAGGTCTTGCAACTCAACATCGTTTGCGTTGGAAAGGTCATTAATGTTTAATGAAATAACTTTGTGCTTAGACGGCAGTTTTATTGCCAATAATCAATCTGATAACAGCAACATCCACTGAAATCTCTACCCATCGTGTTTTTCCCTGAAACCACCCGGATGACTTTCGTCACATCGTAATTGGGTTTATAACCGTCTGCACTAGTGAATAAACTTAATTAAAAGTTACAAACACGCATGATCTTGCAGACTGATGTAATAATAAAAGTAAAAAGAAATTGCAAATTGAACTTTCGTATTTCATTGGACACACAACGGCAAGCCATAGAAAATAGAACATCTCTAGAGTGTGTTGTGAAAGGAAGCCTTTAACTCTTTCGGCGCCAATGTCGCCTGTTGGCACCATTGAAAACAGTGCAGTCCCAGATCAAATGCCGCCTTTCCAAGGCGGCATCTGACCTGGGACTTCATTGTTTTCTGTATTATTTTAGCCCAAGCATACAGGTTTTTAAAAACATATGTTTTACTATTATACCTTTATTATTTAATTTAGAAATATATTTAATATGAAATCATTATTGCAGACGACACTTTTAAATTTGGCGCCAAAAGAATTAAAGCAACTTTTCTGCATTTACCAGAATTAACTCTTTCGCTATCAATGTCACATTTCTAATTACATACAGTTTTGATCCAGACGAGCTACCGATGATGCGTCTCTTACTGTCACAGTGTTATTGATTAACCTTTTCCCTCATATAAACGTGTTTTCGAGCATTTGCAAACAGAGTAGACCCAGATCAGCCGTCTGATCAGGGTCTACTCTGTTTGCCAATATAATCTGAAAGATCTGTGTCTTTACTTTCTAAAATGGCTACAATGTTCCACCTTCCATATTTCATCATAACTATTTTGGCCAGGAATATGCAGTAGGTACTGACAAATGAAATAAACATAGAACAGGAAAAGGGTTAAAAGAAAAGTGAAAATATATACAGCGATAAATAGTGCTGATGACACTATTTGGCGGTGAAAGACTTAACCCTTTACTTTATAAATACTTTTCTGTTCCTTTACAAACAGAGTATACCCATATCAGAGTTTGTTCTATTTGCTTATGATGTAATATTGATATGATTCTACAATTTCTTCCATTATCAAATGTTCCCGTGCCCATGTCCAATTATAACAATTAATCTAATTAATATTCATATGTCATTATTTCGTACATACATAATCATTAAAGGATTAAAGAATTCAGCCAATATGTCCCGTATATGTATGTACTATACCAACGCTAAAGCGGCACTTGAAGTCTTGTTCACTTCACAATGTTCCACACAACCATAGATAACAGAGTTGCGTTTCAAATACTAACCAGATCAACAGATGGAGGTGTGTACTCAAATACCAAAATCGTCCTTTCTCTCCACCAAACCCTATGTTGTAACCACTCTTTAGAATCGTCTCTTAACCCAATTCCTCATAGGCTAATTTTATACCCTACCTCTTTATATAAATCTACCAAAAAGGAGCATTAACTAGAGAACAGGAAAAAAATAGAATTTTGTAGTTTGAAACCATTGTGATAAATAGAACATTTGCTCCTATAGGAGTCAAAAGTCGTCAATATAAGGGGATGTGTTAATAATGATCACAGCATAGGGTTTGGTGGAGACATAACTAAGTTATTCTTGAAGATATTTTAATTTACGCATATTTTCGTATTTTCTCAACGAAACTATATGTTGTGACTATCCTTTAGATTCCATTATATGGAAGGACCGATTTAAAAGGATGGGCATGAGTATAGAGTTTGGTTGAGAAATGAAAGAACTGTTCCTGAAAACCAATGTTTATTGTATTGCCTCTTATCTAGGCTTCTCGATCGCGAGCACGTAACCATTTACTCAATGAATATTGAGGCAAGGAATAATGACACCATGAATATAAATTAACTGAATTTATGTTCTTGCACTATTAACAAAGGGATTATTTATCATAACAAAAACTGTAGAATTAGTTATAAACTATATTGTAAGCAATCAGAAGAGACCCTACAAGAGCCGTCTGATCTGGGTCTACTCTGTTTGTAAAGGCATAAAAATGCGTATTTTGGAGTAAATTGTGAATTAAATCCGTTTTGGTATAAGATGATTTAGGGTGCGCTGGAAATAAAACTTTGACAAAAGTACACAATTTGCTATTTTCGGCTTACCAATACCTGCTGCAACGCTCTCCCTAATTTCAACTACAGTCAATCTTATGTAAATAACGTCATAACAACTGCCTGGAGAGACATAATGAAGATAGTGACATTTCTGGTAGCCCTGCATGTTGTTAGTTCGGCTATCAAGTAGCTAACATATATCTATAATTGAAGGTCGGGCAGATCTGATTGAAGAAACTTTCAAAACGAGACACGCACGTATAAGGCCACACGCACCACACGCTGTAGCTTGCACACACGCATGCAAGCAGGCGTGCTACCAACACGCATCCAAGAAAAAGAGCGAGGGAGAGAGAGGGAACAAGAGAGAGGGAGAGAAGGAGAGAGAGGGAGAGAGAGAGAGAGAGAGAGAGAGAGAGAGAGAGAGAGAGAGAGAGAGAGAGAGAGAGAGAGAGCCTATGTTGAACAGTTAACAGAAACTAATAGGTAACCCGAATAAATACCAATACATTGCCGAATAACGTTAGATCTTCGACGTCAAACATGTGAAAGTTTTGTTTTCTTCGGGGCTAATTGGTTTTCTTGCGATATACATGTACTTCTTTTTAGCAAATAAACAATGATTCATGTAATTTTAGGCGTTTTAAAACACGTTGCAAGTAGAGGGTTTACCTTCAACCCATTCACTCATATGGACGACTTTTAGTGTCATTGGACGCCCCTGTAAAAGTAACCTTTTGAAATAATTGTGTTAAATAAAGCATAAAGGAGCAAATGCTCTATTTATCACAATGTTTTAACATAAATTAAGAATGTTCCTTTTTCCTAGGAAACGCTCCTTTGCAGTAGATGTACGGACCTACGGAGGTACAGACTAAACCGAAAACTATATGTAGCCGGGTAGAGACTGCGGTGAAATCAGTTTATAGGCTTTACTGTGTGGCTTTGTAGTTCAGTCGGTAGGCTGTTGGCATGGTAAGCCAGAGGCCCTGGATTCGATTCCCAGTCAAGTCACAAACTTTTCACCATGTTACATTTGGCGCCCAACGTGAATAACCCACAGGGTGATTTATATGAAGATTATACAATGATGATTTGTGATAATAAGAAACTCGTGGAGTTTTCTTTGAGTAAGAATTCGGGACGAATCCTTGTGTAGAGGGGATGTATGTGGTCGGGTAGAGATTGTGGTGAAATAAGTTGATAGGCTTTGCTGTGTGGCTTGGTAGCTCAGTCGGTAGGGTGTTGGCATGGCAAGTCAGAGGCCCTGGGTTTGAGTCCCAGTCGAGTCACAACTTTTTCACCATGCTACATATATGCGCCTCTATTTCGGAGAACATAAACATACTCTTATAATACTGTCCCAATCACTATACGCGCATACACACTTACACACACGCACACACCTATGCAAAAGACACACACAAGCAACATACCACACAGACACCCCACACCCACACCTCCTCACACAACTAAGCACATAACAACACAGATACACGCACGCACGCACGCAGACACGCACTTACATACCTGCATTGTTACGAATATGAACGTTCGGTTTAGAGGCTATCTACGGTATGTCTCTATAATGCGCTTCTACATTTCATGACCCCATGAGAGAAACGAGCGTAAGGAACATAAAAAACTACAAGTTTGGTTCAGCGCTCATGAAACATTTATCTGTACTACATGGAATTCCCATTTTGTTTATGAGAAAGGACGTGTAGTTTCGCCTGAAAGTTAATGTGATTTTCATGATACGAAATAGGATAATACGCGGTCAATCCTATAGGACACTTGTTATACAATACAAACTGCCCTAAGGGAAATTCATTTATTGAACATCGGAATCTTAAAACGCAGCCGGTTATTTAATGTATGGCAAAAGTAATACAGAAAGCTCCTACAGGAGCAAATGCTCTATTTATCACTATGGTTTAAAAACTACACAATTCTAAAAATGCCGTTTTGCTAGCAAATGCTTCTTTTCGGTAGATATATTCAAAAAGGCTGGATCTAAATATAGCCTATGAGGAAATGCATGCAAGATATATTTTTTACAGATCAGTTGATCAAGATTTCTCGGATCTCCTCAGCTTAAACTTTCTTGCATGCCTGATATTGCCCATGTATGTGTTTATAGTTTTATCAAAGTGGCAAGAATTAATATGCCTCACAGATAAATTGTTAAAAAATAACGTTTAACTAACTTTAGGGGTTTTATATGCCTAAAGTATAGGTTAATGTGTGTGTTATAAATATGCCTACATTGTTTGTGTTTATATGCCTACATTATAGATTAATGTTTGTGACGCGAGCTTCTACTATAGTTCTGAAGCAGTTTTAATCAAACTTGCGAAAAATGATACATGTACCGCATAAATGTAAGTCAAATATATTGTTGTAAAGTTATATACCTACCGGTGATCTTAGATGTTCCTGTATGCCTGATAATTTCCATGTACAGTAAAACCTCGATTATTCGTACATTAACCCTTCTCTTGCTGAATTTTGAAATACATTTCACCTTCCTTACCCATGCCCTGTTGTATAATTACATATATCTTCACTGTGTACACATATTTCGCTGTGCAATGACTGCTACGGAGTGCGCTGGTTGCACAATCAATTTGTAAATAGTGCAGACCCTGATGAGACAGCTCCTGCAGGAGCTGTCTCATCTGGGTCTTTACTATTTACAGGTACGTATATTGACGTGAATAACAAGCGAAGGGTTAACATAAGTATAATTATGTATCTCTGATATGGGTGGCATCTTAATGCAGGGTGGAAGTCGTGCAGAAAGCTCCTAGTTGTGCCTACAATACTTGGGAAGTTATACTTCGGACAAAAATTGCTTCTGAAAAGTAACTAAGGGGAATAACTCCCTTAAAACAGATTCAAGAGTTACAAACCTTGTCGAATTCAATATCCACTCATCACTATCTATCCATATAAAAAATCACAGTTGTGCCTACAGTACTTGAGAAGTTATGCTCCGAACAAAACTTACTTCTGAAAAGTAACTAAGAAGAAAAACTCCCTCAAAATTAAATTTAGAGTTGCAATTTAGATGGAAAAGTAGTAAAGTCAAGCAGGCAAAGCCACATACAAGACGCAACCACCACCAAAACACCGATAGACAGCATGACACACATACACACACACAACCACACACACAAACGCACACGAGATGAACACAGAAAACACCAAGACACACAAGAACCAGAGACAAACGTTCCACACATGAACAAAAATTACAAGCACAAAGACGCAAGGCAAACAAAGGAAGAGTGACAAAGAGAGTACCGCCTTGGCACGGTCAGTAGCAAAAACCACTGGGGGTTTAAACCAGTTTACGGACGCCCTAACATCACACTTCTCTCAAAGTCACCCTAGCTTTAGTTGACTGCACATCCCCTCATCACCATCTATCCATATATAATGTATCATAGTTGTGCCTATAATACTTTAAGAGTAATGCTCCGGACTAAAATTCGGACGGACGGGTGGACGTTCTAACGGAATGAGTGTATGTGGCTATTCTTTTGTTCAAAATAGCAACACAAACTGAAAACAAGCCACAGAAAACATATTTCGTTCTCATGTAACTATTTAGTCACATAAACAGGAAGCGCGGAAGGACGGACGGACGGACACACGGACATGCGCGATTCCAATGTATCCCCCACTTATTTAGAATAATTCGAACTATCGAGGTTTTACTGTATACATGTGCATGTTTGTAGTTCAAAGTACAATACATGTAAATGTTTGTTATCGTTCAAATCACTAGTGCTGCAGTAAATTGCACTAGAATCCAGACATTGCCAATACATGATATGTTCGTGTTGCAAAGCAAACTACTTCTGCAATACTGAAGTAAATTTGATCAAACGTTCAACAAACTATCACCATAAAATACAGATATGCTAGACATAATACGTCTCGTGTGTCAAATCACGTGATCCAGAGTTACATGCGCTTGGCGTTAACTCTGCCAAAGTGTCGTCTGCAAATATTATCGTCTGCTACAATTTTCGTTTGTTTATTTTTGCACGCTTGCGGACAAACCATTATTACATATGCAAACAGTTTGGACCCAGATGAGACACCGCTTAATATAGCGTCCCATCAGTACCAAACTGCCTGACACTGTGACCATAGTGTTGCAAAATAGGATGGAAACCTGTAAATAGTGAAGACCCAGATGAGACAGCTCCTGCAGGAGCTGTCTCATCAGGGTCTGCACTATTTACAAGTTGAAATCTTATTTAAAGAAATAAAACGCTGACAATAACTGCACACGATTAATTACTTAGCGCGGAATGAGTTATTGTCCTAAACATTTTTTTAATGAAAAAATACTACAGAAACAACCAGACTGGATCCTGATCCTGATCCTGATCCTCGGCGACTCATCTTGTTTCAAAGCGTTTGCATATTATGTAATCATAGATGCTGCATTGACAGAGAATTCCTTAAACACACTTTTACGAACAGATACAGACCATGTTTATTGCTCGAAGTTTTCCACATTTCTGAAGCATTTATCACTATACTTAAACTATTTACTCTATAAATATGCCTTTCTACGTCTTTGTAAACTGAGTAGACACAGATCAGATGTTTCCTGTAAGCTTATGATATGATAAAGATATGCTTCTACTGTGTATGTCCTGGTAAATAGTCATGTTTGTAGTGTTAATAATAAATATACGCCTTTGCAAACAGATCAGACCAAAATCGGCCGTCTCCTGTAGGAACCGTCTGACCAGGGTCTGCTGTTTGCAATTAATATAGATCCGATTAATCCGTTTCTGTTCACATGCCTTTATAAATATTTCATCGAATTAGAACTCATGATGTCATTATGTGCCAATATTTCTTACATTCCCTCATAGTAACGCCTTTTGATGCTCTCTATAAAAGTCACTTTTGAAACGATTGTGATACATAGAGCATTTGCTCCGGAGGAGCAAATGCTCTATTTATCACAATGGTTTCAAAATTACACAATTATAACTTTTCCTTTTCACTAGTAAATGCTCAGTTTTGGTAGACTTATCCAAAAGAGGTAGGGTATAAAATAGATAACGAGGTAATGGATTAATGAATCAATGGGTTAAACCATTTGTCGAGGTTTATTCTTTGAGATATAACTATATAATAAACATACAGTAAATCCCCTCTATAACGGCCACTAAATTACATCAAATAGTTAAAGGCAGGTGGCTGCTTAAAGCAAGGTGAAAGTAAAACAGAACGCTCATAGGAGCGTTCTGTTTTACTTTCACCTTGCTTTAAGCAGCCACCTGCCCTAAATACCAACTAATTAACACAATTTAGTGACCGTTATCAATTGCTTTTCCTGTGATATACTAACTTCTATTCAGCATTTAAACAAATAATGTATGTAATATTTAGTTAGTTTCACACATGTTGCAAGTAAAAACTATCACTTTAAAGCATGCCATGTAATTAGATAATAAGACATTTGACAGTTTGCGATCGTTCACAAATATATAATGTTCTGCAATGGTTTCTGTTTTGTATGACAACTGGATTTTTCTTATATATAATCTTTAAATATAATTGAAAACAATTGTTTTGTCGTGTTTCAGGTTCTGTTGTCATTAAGACAATTTTAATATAAGTTTAACTTAGCAATATTGACAGAAATGGGATAACTTGCAGGTCTTAATCCCGGGTTCTGTTTTTTTGGGGCACCCTGTATAATTTTATTGGCAATTTGTTTCGTTAATGCAAACGATCCAAGAGGGGGATATGTCAGGTCTGAAACCCACTTTGACATGATATGATGAGAGTCGTCAACAGAAAAAGGATTCTGACACCACTTTGTCACATGAACATTTGAAATAAAGAGGGGAATGTCGTGTGTTATAACCTTGTAATGGTAGTGAATTAGCCCTTTACTTCATGAATATTGTAGAAGAAATGCAGTACAGCTCGATACTTCGAAATGTTATTAATGAAGAATTTATGTCTTTTAAGGCAGTGGCTGCTTAATGCAACGTGAAATGCACACATAAAGCTCCTATAGGAGCTTAGCTTTATGCAATACTTTCACCCTGCGTTAAGCAGTCACCTGTCTTAAAGACCGATAATGATATCTCTTTTAGTGTTCGAACTATCGGGGTTTTACTGAAAACATTACCGAATATTCACATGTCGTGATTTATGAAAGCTTTGACAGCAAATCAGCTAATACCTAAATAAATCATAAGCTTCAAGAAACGTGGGTCAGTGGCAGTAGATTTATTTTCATATTAGAGGCGAGTGGATAATGCAAAACGGTTTAAGTTTTGCTATGTAAGCTTGAAATAAAAACTTTTTTATCAGTGAGGACATAAGGTTTTCTGCACAACAAAATCCACAGCTTGAAGACATCTACATTTCAAAAGCTATTCCTTTGATACATGATGTGGAAAAAGCATTGTGTCATTGCGCTAGTACTATTACACTGTTTGCTTGTACAAACATTCACCAACGGAGCAATGATGCATCGGAGGTTTTCAAGGGGCATTGTTCTTGGAAAAACGCTGAGAACTTTTATTGGAGTGCCCATAGTCGCATGCGAAAAGGAGTGTGAGCGAAGACAAAAATGCACGCATGCTTTGTTTAACAGACGAGCGTCATCATGCAAGCTTATGGCAGCGTCAGAAGATCCGACACTAGCTATTTCCAATAGAGGAATGGTTTTGCTCTCTAAATCCAGTTCTCAAAATAAGGTTCGTATCTGGACTTTTCTTCTAAAATGAAACAGCATAAGGTAACAAACTAATAACTACACAGATATCCAAGTTAGATGCGTAAATCAAAACAGTTTCAAAAATAACTTTTATTTCTCCACAAAACCCTATGTTGTGACCATTCTTTAAAATCGTCTCTCTTCAAGGCGGTTCTAAAGAGTAGTCACAACATAGGGTTTGGTGGATAATTGACGATTTTAGTATTTCAGTACGCACATTTTATCTGTTGCTTTGGCTACTAATCAAATGATACCATAAGATAACAAAAGCAACATGTCGTAAGATAAAATGAATATAAAACTTAACAATTATAACAAAACAAATTACTAATTTCCAGCAGAACAACTACATGTATATTAATTGCATGTCACAGACTGTATACAGATATTGCTTATATTAACTCTTATCCAAGTTCGCATTTGCAAACAGTTTGGATCCAGATAACTCGGCCTCGCATTAGAATTCAAGCTGTTTCACACTTAGTCAATCGTTTCTCACAGGCTTGTGTCACGACACTTGGTCAATATTTGCTCCAACTGTAGCAATCAAACTAAATTAAATGTACCAACTCCAAACATTTAGCAACCTTTTTTTGGAAATGACATAAGATTTAACAGCGATATATTTGCAACTGTGTTTCAGAATGCGTCAGTGTGTGGACAGACAAATTGTAAAAAAGAAGAAACGTGCACGACACAAAAGACATGTGAAATTAC
This sequence comes from Azorinus chamasolen, assembly GCA_963576725.1. Lineage (NCBI taxonomy): Eukaryota > Metazoa > Mollusca > Bivalvia > Cardiida > Solecurtidae > Azorinus > Azorinus chamasolen. The sequence continues at coordinate 52,319,313 of OY755246.1, read as the reverse complement.
AGGTATGTTTAGCATGTGCAAAATGTAAAATGTACAATACACATATAAATGTGCAGGAAACATCCGGTAAATCAAAATTTAAGCTTAGACAGGTGACTGCTTAATGCACAGTGAAGGACATGCAGAATGCTCCTTGAATAGCTTTCTGTATGCCTGTTACCGTGCATTAAGCTGCCACTTGTTTTAAAGATCGATAACGATAAGTATTTGAGTGTTCGGGCTATCAAGGCTTTACAGTATTTCATTTAAATGGGCAAAGTATCTCTAAACTCCTTTTGTCTAAACATAGTTTACATTAAATTAACAAGTAAGTTTACCATGTGGAAAATGTTGATATGACCACACACTTATAACTGCATTTCATTTAAACGGCCAGTATATAACTTCTTATATGTATATGACAGTTGTAAGAGCAATATTGCACACAATGTGTTCACATGTACTGTCCCCCTATACATAAAATTAAGAAACATATAATTGTTGTATTTGCAGGAAACACGGAAGCCTATATTTCCAGTGTTTTTTTTGCATCATATATATACACCTGCAATAGAAGTCTCTAATGTTAATGTGAACACATATATCATCTTTGGCCAACATATTAACACGCATAAAGTGTGCCTTTGCATAGAATGTCGACAGATATATCGGTTGTTTTTGTATATGTTATGGACATATATACAGTCAGCTCTCGTTGCAACGACAAAGCTCTTCTAAGGATATTTCTGCATTACGTTTTTCTTGCATTAAGCAGCCATTTGCTATTATATAATTCCCTGTTCATTCATTATGCGGTCGGTCGCTATAGGCAGATTCTACTAATTCTAATTGTTTAGAAATGTGTAGTTGTTGCTTGTCTTTGCACAAATGCTTTTCTATGCACAGAATGTGGACCACCTACGAACTTGAACAACTTCAAAGGAAACATGTATGCATTGAACAGTAGGCTTTACCATAGTGATGAGAATTTGGTAACCAAGGTAACCTGCCATGAAGATGGAACATGGTTCACGAATTATATGTGTAAGTATAAACAAGATCTAATCGTGCTGAAGGTTCAAAACTTCTGACAAAAGAACAGCTGTTTATACATGGTCAATTTCTATTTTTAAATATCATTTACAAGAAGGACATGATATATCGTCTTTATCGCTCCTCAATGTCAATAAGCCGTATTATCTAAGATATACAAAAACAATTCTTCCCAAAAATGTATTTAGTTATATGCTGCCCATTTGTTACGTATTAATCAATCAATACCACTAAATGGTACACATATCTATATCTATATCGTTAATCTTTACCCTGCTGAACAACTTATTTTTACAGAATTTTTCACATACTACATTTTCAAATTTCAAGCTTTAAACAACTTGTTTACCAAAATTCAAACAGGGTGTCAAACAGTTTGGATACGGATGAGACGCCGAGTTACTCGGTTAAAATGCTATTTACAGCCCATTTTCCTACGGTGTTGTAATATGTTCAGTTAAATATTAACCATATCTGAATACTGCGAATCCTTGGAGAAACCCCTGACCCTTCACGAGATAAAGACCTACGGAACAATGTTCGGCCTTACTCTGATCGACTCCAAACTGATTTGGAAACACCACTTTGCATATCATTTAGGTTTTAACAACAATGCCTTGACAAAGGGGTCATTCGAAAGTGAAAACGAACGCGAAAAGGATCCTTTATAGCTGTCTTATATGTATGTCTGTTACACATGCTTGCCTTTGCGACAGCCCCTTGTGAGCGGCGGGCGTATTTGTTTTATCTCAATTTTTTTGTTCGAAACAAACAACTCTTTCTTTCCCTTGCTCTTTGGCAAAGTTAGTCTCAAGTTACAATTCTGAAGCGATTTTGTTACTGAATTTTTACGAAATTATGAGCGGACACATTTTCAAATACAGTAGGGTCTCGCTACATAGGAGTCTTTAACAGCAGATGGTTGCTTAACCCTCTACCTCATTTGCTATTTTGAGATACAAGCTCTCTGAAAAAATCTACCGAATAGAGAAAATGAAATGTTTCCAGAATTTTGTAGTTTGAAACCATTGTGATAAATAGAACATTTGCTCCTATTGGACAAATGCTTTATTTATCACAACGGTTTCACAAAGTGACTTTTACAGAGTCGTCAAAAGTCGTCAACACTAGGGAATGGGTTAATGCAGGTACAATTAATTGTGTTAATTTTGACCTGCAATGAGTTACCATCTGCCTTACATGCCCATAATAAGATCTCTTTGACGGTCGCTTAAGTAACAGTAATACTGAAATCTCCTACAGGAGCTTCTTGCATAATTTTGGTCCTGCATTAAGCTACCACATGTTTAACAAATCCAGAGTTATACTTTTCGCTTCTGGTTGTATTAGCGAGACTTTACTATATGGAAGTATGTGAATAGATCCATAAACATATCTCAGTAAATACTTGCTTCAGAATAACTCTTGCATAAGGTGATTCTGAGAAATAGAGTTCAGATTTTAACTACACAAAATCACTCAAAGGCGACCACTTTACGAATAAACAGAGATGTCTTTACTTTATAAGCAGTCGCTTGCTTAATGCAGGACGAAAGTAATGTAGAAAGCTCCTGCAGGAGCTTTCTGCATAACTTTCATCAAACATTAAACTACCACCTGTCTTTCAGACGCAGATTGCGGAGTCTGAAATTGATCTACAGTCTGGGCAAGACATTTTACATGAATACTGTGAGAGATGGAAGCTCAAAGTAAACACCAAAAAACACAGATTATGATATTCCATAACTTTTGATGGTAAAAATATGGAAATTGTGAATCAATTCAGTTACCTAAGTGTAATTTTCACAGCTGGTGGCGCATTTAAAGAGACACAATCGGCTCTTAGTGGCCAAGCTGCAAAGGCAATTTACAAGCTACAATTATATCTACGCAAATTCACAAATATCTCTATTAAACATATATTTGATCTATTTGATAAACTTATATTATCTATTCTTAATTACAGTTGTGAAGTTTGGGATTTAGCAGAGAATACAAGAAAGAGAGAATTCATTTAAAATATTGCAAACAATTCTAGGAGTACGACAACAGACACAAAATAGTTTTGTATACGGCGAATTAGGCAGAACTGATTTAAAAGTACATAGACATATTGCAATAATTCGATATTGGATTAAACTATTACAAAACTCTGATAGGAAATACATAAAAGTCATTTATAATGCCTACCCTAATAACGCTTCTTGGGCGTCGAAAGTACATGTCCTACTAGAACCGCTGGGACTAAGGTATGCACGGTTAAATCAAGGTGTAGGTAATATTGAATGCTTTATAAGGTAAAAGGCTACGTAAGCAAAGACTGACTGATCAATTCATTCAAAACTAGAATCCCGAAATTAATACATCCCCTCATGCAGATAGTTATAAATTGTTCTCTGATTTTTGGATTCAAACTATATTTAGATACAGTAAAGATTGAAAAAATTAGACAAGATTTAACTAGGCCTCGTCTGTCGTCTCACAGATTAGAAGTAGAAACAGACCGCTGGCAAAAACCTCAGAAAATTCCAAGAAATGAAAGGAAGTGTCATGTATGTAATGTTCTGGAAGACGAATTTCATGTTTTTGTTAGAATGTTCTATATACAACGATCTAAGAAAATTGTACATAAACTTTTTGGCGTCACCCGAACATACCTAAGTTTGTAAATCTCATGAAAACAGAAAATCAACTAACTTTTATGTGATTTGTTGAATGTGTATCATCTCTCAGTTTGTCATGGGATCTACACTTTTATGCACGTACAATAACCACAACTCACTGATTCACCCAAGTTCGTTGTTGGTATTATATAGAATTAACTCCCTTACCTTTCCATAGAAATATGCGGTCAATGCTGACATGCTCTTTATTATATTTCCTCTTAATTTCTGTTATCATTTTCCTCTTACATTATGCCCAAACTCGTATATTTTTGTTTTATTTAAAATGAATGGTTTCATTCCATTTAATCTACTGTTGACAATTCTAAACTGCATTTATATGTATGTATTGCTATCCTGTACTGTTGGGCCCGTGGCCGTTGTACTGAATAAACTATCTATATGTCAATAGACATCTTTTTGGTGGTTGCAATAGAGATGTTTCCTTATAACCATATATGGAAAGAACCTCCGCCCCTGGCTGTGATTTATTTGGCCAATTACGATGACTTGAACTACTACATTATCAAACCAACAATAATATCAAAGTACATGTACATCCCTGAAAAGAAATGCTCTCTTTTTTAACTAAAGTCATGTGTATATAAATACACAAGTCCGGCCCTGGTTGCAGTTTGTTTCTGAAAGTCAAACAACTTGTAATAAAACCCAATGAACATTAATACAGAATTACAGTAAAACCTCGATTATTCGAATTTTCGTTATAAACGAATTTAGACCCTTTTAGGCAGGTGGCTGCTTAATGCATGATGAAAGTCATGCAGAAAGCTCCTAGAGGAGCTTTCTGCATGACTTTCACCATGCATTAAGCTGCCACCTGTCTTAAACATCGATAATAATACGTATTTTAGTGTTCGGATAATCGAGGTTTTACTGTATATCAAAGGTTACACATATATAATCAGTAATGTATTCAATACATAGTCATATAGGGAAATCTAACATCGCTCCCTGTGGTCATATTTTAAGCACATCACGCAGAGTTGAACATTCATGGCAGAAACTTACCCAAATATAATGTCGGTCAAGTAGTTTAAATGGAAAAGTAGTAAAGTCAAGCAGGCAAAGCCACATGCAAGACGCAACCACCACCAAAACACCGATAGACAGCATGACACACACACACACAACCACACACCCAAACGCACGCACACACACACACACACGAAATGAACACAGAAAACACCAAAAGAGACACAAGAACCAGGGACAAACGTTCCACAACATGAACAAACCACAAGCACAAAGACGCAAGGCAAACAAAAGGAAGGGTGACAAAGAGAGTACCGCCTTGGCACGGTCAGCAGCAAAAACACCACTGGGGGTTTAAACCGGTTTACGGACGTCCTAACCTCGCACTTCTCTCAAAGTCAACCTAGCTTTACAAATATTGTAAATAAAGGTATCCCCGCTGGACTTACCCACAACATAGACGACGGTGAACACAGGACAACATGTAAAACATAGCATAATAACTGTGACAATCCGTCAAATATGTACTCAATGACTTTGCTGAAGTCAGAGCACCTGCAGGTAAGCCGTTAAGGGCACGACAGGGAAAAAATAATAACCCTCGCTTGCTATTCGCGTCAATATACCTATCTGTAAATAGTGAAGACCCAGATGAGACAGCTCCTGCAAGAGCTGTCTAATCAGGGTCTGCACTATTTACAAGTTGATTGTAATTATACAACAGGGCATGGGTAAAGAAGGAGAATTGTATTTTAAAATTCAGCAAGAGAAGGGTTAAACTTAATTCAGCAGCTTCAGACCAGAAAATTGTTGAAAAGCTCCTTTAGTTGCATTTGCAAACACATTCCTATATTACACAGAATATAATTATTTAAATAACTTTAGCAGATGATTCCATGCCAAGTACAGAGCTACCGATAAAGGTGTATACTCAAATACTAGAATCGTCATTTATCCACCAAAAGATAGACTGTGACCACTCTTTGGTGTCGTCTCCAACAGAAGATTCTAAAGAGTGGTCACAGTATAGGCTTTGGTGAAATTATCCTTGAACTCATTTAAATTTACGCATCTTACCTGGGCCTCTGCATTGCGTCATTAACTAATTGTTCCAATGAAATTGACGGACAGACGGACATGAATAAACCGTCCGTAAAAATATTTGTCAACGATAGCATGTGCTTATTATTAACACTTGACTCCATAAAGCGTCTTTTGACGTCTTTGAAAACAGAGTAACCCATATCACACGATTTCAAAGTTCAAAACCTAAGTACCTATTTACAGAAATATCAAGATGAAGGACTAACTGTTGCCAAACTTATTCAACCAGATAGAAATTCGAACTGAGGCTATAGCGCATCTAGATTAAGCTTTACAATGTTAATATCTCAAAACACTTCCAAAATCGTTCGGAGAAATGAAAGTTGACGAAAACATTCAATTTCAAGGGCAATAACTCTGGCAAAAATCATTCAGCCGCACTGAGATTTGGACTTAGCTATATAGCCAACTCCTCTAGATTTAGCTTCGTATCAAATATAAAGTAAATATCTATAAACCAATTCCAATAAAGTCTGGTCAGTTGAAACTTTGACGAATTTTTAAGTTCAAGGGCCACCACTTTGGCACTTTTTAACCGGACCGAGATTTACACTGAAGCTGTAACATATCTTGATCTAGCTTTTAAACCAAATCCAACGTTAATATCTCAAACAACTTCCAAAACAGACATGACAGCTGATAAATACGGAATGACGGACGAACGGGCAGACGGACGAAGAGACAGATGAAACGTAAGACTATAGTCTCCTTCGGCTTTCGCCGGTAGCGGACTAACAAGCATAAATATACTTCTTACACGTTCATTTTTCTCGTTTTAAGCACGTCTTGACTGATATTTTGCAAACAGCTAGGATCCAGATGAGACGCCGAGTAACTCGGCTTATTGCCAACATCCAATCTTTTTGACCCTCGGTCAATAGATGATTAAAACAAATTGATCGAATCGGATGTCGGTGAAAGTACAGCAAATGAGAGACTGAGCAGATATAAATTATCAATATGGGAAGTCTAGACATATAATGTGCGGAAACCGAATATATCATACCTTTGCAAACGGTGTAAGCCCAGAGCAAGGGGCTCCCGAGGCAAGGGGTCCCTTACATAAGGGTTATAACTGTTTTACATAAAACCATTTAGGTCAGTGACTTCTGATACAACGTTTTTGTTCAATCAATATTCAGAAAGGCAGGGGCCAATCTGCATTATTCAGCAAATTAAAGTTTGTTAAACACTATGCCCCCGATTATCGCCACTATACATTTGACCCGTAATTTGATCTTTGATCTTGATAAATGACATTTACCTTAATAAGTCACTCCTAAAATGTTTGCCTCCATACGTTACACATGCATGCCAAGTTTGAAGTATGCCTGTGCAATGGCTACAAAATTATCACCAACGTTAAAGTTGTCCACAAACCAACAAACAGACAGGGCAAAAACTAATAGGGATTTCATGTTTAGATAAAACCAATATAATCCTTACACTATTGATGTACCGTGTAACACTGTTGTTGTAGATTAGTCGGAGAGGGGATACGTTTATTTACACTGTTTGTCTTTTAGGGTGGGGATGGAATAAGTGTGAGGTTGGGCGCCCATAAACCAGTTTACCCCCCCCCCCAGTGAATTTTGTCACTGACCGTTCCAAGGCGTTACTTCAATCTTCCCCCTATTGTATGTTTGTTTTGTCTTTGTGCGTCTCTTGATGTTTTTTATAGTTATGTACATTTGCCGTTGCTGTTCGGGCGGCTGTTTGTTCTGTATGTGGCGTTTCCTGCATGACTCATTTTTGTACTTTTATATATGTAACATGGTGAAAAAGTTGTGACTCGACTGGGACTCGAACCCAGGGCCTCTGGCTTACCATGCCAACACTCTACCGACTGAGCTACCAAACCTCACAGTAAAGCCTATCAACTTATTTCACTACAATCTCTACCCGGCTACACACACACCCTCTACACAAGAATTCGTCCCGAATTCTTACTCAAAGAACACTCCACGAGTTTCTTATTATTACACATTATCTTCCTATAATCTTCATATTATCTTCATACAAATCACCGTATGGGTTATTTTACGTTGGGCGCCAAATGTAACATGGTGAAAATGTTGTGACTCGACTGGGACTCGAACCCAGGGCCTCTGGCTTACCATGCCAACACTCTACCGACTGAGCTACTAAGCCACACAGTAAAGCATATCAACTTATTTCACCACAATCTCTACCCGGCTACATATAATCCAAACTCGAAATTCGAAATAACTCAAAGTTAAAGTTGGGTCCTTCCAAAATTTACAATTAACAATTGTTCCAGAATATACCGCTCAGCATATCGAGAAACCCATGTGACAGCTTAATACAGGTCGAATGTAATGTTGAAAGCCCATAAGGAGCTTTCAGCATTATTTTCGACTTGCATTAAGCTTTTCACCTTTTTCTTTACTTTCCTTTGTGTTATTTTAGATACATGCCGGCCACGTTGGACTCTTATACACACGTCCTGCTACAGACTGACTAAAAGAAACCTTACTTGGGGCGATGCACAGGTATGCATAAGAGTTTTAACCCTTTACTCCATGAATATTTATGTAATTACAGTGACATCATACATGTAGTTATAAATAGATTAGCTGCTCCCTCCCTACAACGGCCCTCTCAATAACGATCCCCTCCTTACAACAACGCATGCCACTGTTTCCGAAACAACAAGGCTCCAGAAACAACCTTTTTCCATCGTATTTTCTTTATGCCTCCATCAAACCCTATGTTGTGACCACTCTTTAGAATCGTCACAATGTGACGATTCTAAAGAGTGGTCACAACATAGGGTTTGATGGAGGCATAACGGTTTTAGTTCACGAAATACACCTTATCTGGGGATCTGCAAACAAGCTAATTATGTTTGATTTCCCCTCCCTATAACAACTCCCTCTGAACAACACATACACTATTCGTATCCCAAAGGGTGTCGTTGTAGAGAAGGAGCACTGTAGTTATAAATAGATTAGCTGTTGTAATGGCACATGGCCATAGCAGAAACTGTGCAAACACCTAAATTGTCTCATAAGCAACCACAGCAGACCCTGATCATACGGCTGACCAGGGGCCATCTGATCTGGATCTACTCTTATTGCAAAGGTGTAGAAAGGCGTATTGATGGAGTTAGCAATACATTAATCAAACGAATAAGGTAAATCATAACATTGTATAATAATTAACATATGTGTGCCCACGATCCTAAAAATAGGATATAGGCAAACAGTGTAGACTCTGATCAGACGCCGCATAATTCGGCGTCTGATCAGATTCTACACTGTTTGCTGATAGGAATTTCAATATAAAACAAAACGAAATTGAAAATTTAGGCCCGTCATCCCTTCGATAAAAATGGACTAATCCAATATATAAACATGGAAGAATCCACTGGGCGCAAATGGGTAATAGCCCTTTACCTGATGAATATTCCAGTAAGAAATAATGAAAGCATGAATATTAAATAGCGGAATCTTTTGTAATGACATTATGAATAAATAATTGACAGAACTACAACATCAGATTTTATAAGCAACCAATGGAGATTATGATAAGATGGACGCTGTACACCGGAGTCGTCTGGGTCTTAACCCATTCCTCCATAGGCTATTTTAGACCCAACCTCTTTGAATGAATTTACCCCAAAGGAGCATTTACTAGAGAAAAGTAAACTTTTAAAATTTTGTAGTTTGAAACCATTGTGGCAAATAGAGCAATTGCTCCTATAAGAGCAAATGCTCTATTTATCACAATGGTTTCAATAGGTGTAGAAAGGCGTATAATTTATGGAGGAAAGGGTTTAAACTCTGTTTGCAAAGACGTGGAAATGCATATCTATGAAGTATTTCTGTTTTTCCCACGGATTGACATATCATTAACCCTTCGCTTGCTGAATTTTAAAATACATTTCTCCTTCTTTACCCATGCCCTGATGTGTAATTACATATATCTTCACTGTGCACAAGTATTGCGCTGTGCAATCACTGCCGTGGAGTGCACTGGTTGCACAATCAACTTGTAAATAGTGCAGACCCTGATGAGACAGCTCCTGCAGGAGCTGTCTCATCTGGGTCTTCACTATTTACAGGTAGGTATATTGACGCGATTAGCAAGCGAAGGGTTAAATAAGTCTGTAAACTAATTTTGATCTGTACATTCTGTTCATCTTTGATGTTCGTTTACAATAAAATCTCGGTTATTCAAATACTCAAATACGAATCATTATCGGTCTTTAAGACAGGTAGCAGCTTAATACAAGAGGAGCATTCTGCATGATTTTCATCTTGTATTAACCCTTTCCTCCACAGGCTATTTATATACCCAATCTCTTTGATTGAATCAACCAAAAAGGAACATTTACTGGAGGAAAGTATTTCTTTAGAATTTTGTAGTTTGAAACCATTGTGATAAATAGAGCACTTCAAGAAGTGGTTATTACAGAGGCGTAGAAAGGCGTATTTATGGAGGAAAGTGTTAAACAGTCTCCTCCTTTAAACGGTCTTAATTCTTCTGTAATCATATTTCGAATTATCAATATTTTACTGTATATAAAATCTTATTTATGACCAGCTTATCGTTTCATTAGGCTACACTTGTGATACATTTCAGGAGCAGTGCAGGAAATTTGATGCAAAGTCACACCTTGCCTATCTAGAGACAGAACGAGAAATAAGGAGTATTTTCATTGCGAGCGAAGAATCGAAGATTAAGCCTAAATGTAAATCTTTTCCACACATGCTCTTTGTGAAACTAATTTATATTCGGAGCTCCAAATTATTTTTTTTCAGTGACAACTTCATTTCTCCATCAAACGCTATTCTGTGACCACTCTTTAGAATCGTCTCCAAAGGACTATTCTAAAGAGTCGTCACAGTAAAGGGTTTGGTGGAGAGATGACGATTTTAGTATTTGGGTACGCGCCTTTGTCTTTAGCTCTGACGTTTTATTGAACCTTCTATATGTTAAATATTCATGTCAGAAGTAATGATAACATGAATATTTATTAGCTGATTTGTTATATTGTAAACGTTTCAACGAGTTGATTTGCTGTCCCGAAACCTGTAGAATCAGATATATATCATGTCAACAGCAAACAGAGCAGACCCTGATCAGACGGCTCCTATAAAAAGGCGTTGGGGGAAAAGGCTTAAGCTTTCAAACATAAGACGGAAATCTCGTCATTGAAAATTATTTCTGCACAAAACACAATTAGACCATTTACACCATTGCATCGTCATCAATAAAGTTGACAGAAACAAACGTTGAACAACACAACCGACCAACCACAAAGTGATGTTATCCGTATCCACAAGACTCCTTTCATTTTTTGTTTGTTTGCTTTTGTGCGAATGTAGTTTGTTTGTGTTGGTATCAGTTTTTTTTACGTCGCTTAACCCTTTTAATGTCGGATGAATGCCCCACGTCAAATATTTTTAATATTGCAGTCCTAGATCGGACGCCGCCTTGAATCAGGGACTTCACTTTTTGTCTGAATGTCTTTTTCTATATCTGTGCTTTATTCCTTTGAAATTTGCATTGATATATCTTACGTCCTTAGTTTACCGAATTATGTAACAAAATTGGTTTGCACACGACAATTAGAAAGGGTTAAAGACATTCCCTTGGCCGGCTTGGGTCTTTACAGCTAACCTGTGAAAAAGCATGCGGCACATGGTAAGAGCTATAGCAGTCTGCCTGTCAAGAACCACTGGAGCGTTCCATGTGAGGCCCGTCTCTTACATTTGATGATTTGGAAATTATTAGATTGTCACTAATGCAGTATATGTTTTTATTTTTTATTATGCTCCCTGAAACTATAAGAAGGAGCATATAGGCCCCGCTTTGTCCGTTCGGCCTGTGAATGTCTTCTAAAGTGCTCAACCTACATTCATGACACTCCACATACAAATATATCTCATTGAGATCAAGTGCAGGGTGCAGGGGTTAAATTATAACTTTCTGAGCAGTATTTACATATTCTGATAGACCTTGTTGGGAGAAAAGGCAGCTGTGTCCAAGGATAATAATTCTGTGGGACATCTCTTTTGGAAGTATTGCCCTATGTAATCTGTCTTTTTTTTCACTGAAAGTACTTGACCCACACTAACGAAAAATCATATTTCAGCAATTCTTTACCGAGAGATGCTGTGAGAACGGGTGATTACTCTATTTGCAGTGTTTCTTGAGTTAAAGTGAGCTATTGTGTTTGCCCTGTGTCCCGGTCTGTCGCCGTCTGTCGTCATTTATTTTAAAGAACTTCTTGGAAACGGCAGGGCCAATTTCATCAAAACCTCAAAGGATTATTACTTGTTGGTTCAAAAATACACCTACGTAGGGCGAAACAATATGGAAAACAGGGGTCTGGTCCACTCCATGGACACAATCGTTGGTCATAATAATTCCAAAGAAAGGAGACTTTCACACACATTCACACAGACACACACACACAGTGGAGAAAACGTTATTCTTTCCCATTAAACGCGTTTATGCTAAAACAATTATTTCCATTGCAAACAGTTAGGAGCCAGATCAGACGCCGGGTAACCCGGCGTCTGATCAGGCTCCAAACGGTTTGCCACTCAGATAAAAAATATCTTGAGATATTTCAACAAGGTGTATTTTTCTACATTTTACTTCAATGCATTTGCGTATAGATACGTTTAAACGGGAAATGATAACGTTTTCTCCACTGTACAAACAAACATGGCATGTATATATGAACGCCAGCTCTACAAGACAAAATTGAATTCTCAGCTTTAATTAGGGCGCCTTTGAACATATTATAGCTCTCCTCCACTGCAGGTTAAATGGATTCTACTGCAGGCCAAATGTCCAGAGTTTTATCTCTGATATACATAAGCGCTCAGGGTTTTTTTAATGTATTTAATCCTTATAAAATATTCATCTGCTAAATTGCTTGTCTGCTTCAAATGTGAAAGTGCTTCATAGTTTGTAAAGATTTGTGAAAATGTTGTCTGTACAAATAGCTTGGATCCAGATAAGATGCCGGGTTATTTGACGTCTCATCTGGATCCAACCTGTTTGCATATGGCCCTTTGTTTGTTAGTGGTAGGCTTCTTAAGGGTTGAACTTCTATTGGGTTCTGACCAACAATGGTCTTTTGAGTGTGTTCCCCTTGACTAACTGTATGTCAGGGCCTCTCTAGACAGAATGAGACGGCTTGCCATATTTTGCACACTTGTATCATGCTTTTACTGTTACTTTCACGCCTATTGAGAACAATGGGGGGGGGAATCATTGAATGGACCTGGGTAATGTCTTTAAACAGTATTTCAATCATATTGCGACGCCTAGTCAATTACATGTGCAGGAAGACTCAAGCGGTTCGTTTGCGTATACAGTAAACCCTCTCTATAACGGCCACTAAATTGTGTTAATTAGTTAGTATTTATGACAGGTGCCTGCTTAAAGCAATGTGAAAGTAAAACAGAACGCTCCTATAGGAGCGTTCTGTTTTACGTTCACATTGCTTTAAGCAGCCGCCAGCCTTCAACACAAAATACCTGATTTAACTTAGTGGTCGTTATGGATAGGGTTTAATGTAGACGAAATGTTTCGTTGAAACTATTTTACCATGAATATCCAGAAGGTATTGAAATTTGGACTAAACATAGAACAGGGAAAGGGTTAAAAATCATAGTGACATAGTGGTATGTTTGTCAAATACATATCATATGTCATATTTGTTTTTATCTAATTCAGTCGCATGGCTTGGTGGACACACTACCAATGGAGAAGAATGGAGATGGGGAAATGAAACTGTAGAATTCTTGCATTGGGGACCGGGACAACCAAGTTACAATCCCCTTCGATGTATGACTAGCCAAGCGACTATCTATGAATGGGCGGATAGAAAGTGTCATACGTCTGGTGTCAATGGATTGAAAGGACTGTGCGAAGTAGAAAATGACCCATACACACGCGTGTAGAACAGGATCAGATGACTATCCTAAATGAGCTATCTGATAGGGTCCATACAGTTTTCTAGGAGTTTTACCAGCATATATTTATATTTTGCAGGAATACCCTAACACACATGGGTTTGTCCAAATTTCAAGTTGGACGACCTTATCTGATAAAGTTTAGACGTTAAACATTTACTCCGTGATGATGCCTATAGGAGATGCCTCCTATAGGAGACGTCCGATATTTGTCTACTCTGTTGCTTATAGAAAATCTTACATTTGTTTATATATCGTTTGAAATATAACTATTTACTTTTATTAAACCGTTTCCCTCATATAAACGCTTTTTCGCGCATTTGTAAACAGAGTAGACCCAGACAAGACGGCTCCTATAGAGCCCGTCTGAGTGAGTTCTGCTCTGTTTAAGAATGATCTCAGACTCAGAGGTTCTATATCATTGGGCCCAGGTCTGTCACTACTGTTGCTATATAATTGTAGTATATAGAGGCGAGTATAACCATTTACCTGATAAATACAGAGCTACGGATAAGGGTGCGCACCAAACTACTATAATCGTCGTTTCTGCACCAAGCCCTATAATGTGACCACTCTTTAGAATCGTCTCGAAGAGACGATTCTAAAGGGTGGTTACAGTATAGGATTTGGTGGAGACATAAAGAAGTTCTTCATGAAAATGATTTAATTTACGCATCTTAGCTGGAGCTCTGGATAAATATAAACAACATGAACATTTATTAGCTGTTGGTTTATAATGGTAGCAACAGAGGTCCATATAAGATGCGTAAATTAAAACATTTTCAAGAATAACTTTATTTCTCCACCGAACCTTAAACTGTGACGACGCTTTAGAATCGTCTCATCGAGGCGATCTTAAAGAGTGATAACAAAATAGAGTTTGGTGGAGAAATGATAACGCACGTTTATCTGTTGATTTGGTAATTTGTTTTCGCTTTGGTAGAAACTGTAGAACCAGACCTACATAATACAACAAGCGAACAAGTGTTTGGTCTGGGTCGTTTCTGTTAGCAAAGGGATGAAAATGGCACCTCTTTGGGATACTAGGACCTCTACAGGTCGTGTATTGTTTAACATTGTTATACAGTTGGTTAAGAACATTTTATAGCGTGTGGTATTTGTTGTAAACCCGACACGAAATAAAGAGCCTTGTATCAAAACATAGGGCTTGGTGGAGAAATGACGATTTTAGTATTAGAGCACGTACGCTTTTCTGTTATTCTGGTATATTTGATATTTTTGCCAGGTCTTATTTATATGTAAAATACTATTATCCTGATGTTTTACTCCTTGTAAGGTAACATATGGCGTTTATTAAGTTATCATGTGCCATAATTGTTCATATACTGGCACAAGAATTGTCGTAATGTTTTTTTAATAAAACAGCCGGTCCCTTTGGGTGTCTAGTTAACAGTGATGATACAAGATACAAGGCTCTTTATTTCGTGTCGGGTTTACAACAAATACCACACGCTATAAAATGTTCTTAACCATCTGTATAACAATGTTAAACAATACACGACCTGTAGAGGAGGGAATTGCATATGCAGTCGAATTATTATTTGTGCAAGGCATACATACATCAATAAAGTATAGTAAAACAAATGCGTACATTTTTAATTTTATGTCGTGGTGCCACTCAATGCTAGGTACACAGATCCGTACAATACTATTTGAGGATTCAAAGTTTAAATACCTCAATTATTGCATTTCAGAGTGAATAAAATCTACTAAAAAGAAGCATTTACTAGAAAATAGGAAAAAAAGAATCGTGTATAGTTTTGAAACCGTTGAAATAAATAGAGCATTTGCTCCTATGAAACAAATGCTTTATTTATCACAATGGTTTCAATAAGCGACTTTTACAGATGCGTCAAAAGGTGTCAGTATGGGGGAATGGGCTAAGTGATGGCTTCTAGAGAGGTTATACATTACATGTACTATATATTTGTTTATAGTTATCACAGCCAACATTGTTAGACCTAATAAGGTCAAGATGCATGGAAGCTGGATTTGGTTAACTCTTTTATTCAGTGACCTTGTCACAAATGTAACTATTTGGCACTTTCCGGCAAAGCTCAGATAAGCACATCTTACATACGAATTCTATAAAGCAAACGCCTCACTAGTGTGATTTGTCCGGGCAAAGCTCGTATTGTCTAATTTCAAATGCAGGGCATGATTGTGTCCGACTCATGATAATAGCGAAGCTGAGAGACTATACCTCACTTATTATAAAATATACGTTTAAAATCCCCTCATATTTTGGCATCACTTGTTTTGTGAACTAGAAAGGTGTTCATTGGAACACTTGTGTCGCCTGCGTGAGTACTGGCCCTCTTCCCACCAATTTTAAACTTGACACAATTGCAGTACATGTATACATGGGTGGAACGTAAATCCAGCTACGATACTACGTAACTTGGAGCATGTAAGAAGTGTGAAACTAAGACAAAATAATAATGAGAATAATGACCAAAGTGCAGCAACAAAGCAGACAAAATGCAGTAGAAAAGAACATGCACTGGCGAAACACCATGCCCTGAGCGTCTCCACTGACGTCAAAATATGACCTTTGACCTTGTGACATGATCCTAACCTGATACGACAAAAAAGTTGCAGCTTCATGAGATACATGTGCCCACCAAATATAAAACCGGTATCTCTTCTATTTAAAAACAATTCAAAATGATCTTTGATATCTTGATCTTTGATATCATGGCCATAAAATACCGGCTTCAAAATTTGGGCTGAGAAGCTTCTTTGAATTACCTATTTTGGCATATTTACCTTACCTATTTTCTTACACTCAGAATGATAACTGTTGAAGCAGACCAATGACAGGAAATCTGAGTTTTCTCATCTAAGCCTACTGGTTTTCCACAATAATTAATAATACTTAGTAACTTATCAAAAAGACTGGAAATAGAAATCCCATCCAAACTGGACACATCCCTTATCCAGAATTTTCAGCTGTCCCCAGCCTTGTCTGGTTTAGTGTTTTTTTTCACTGTATTGATGTCAGGGTTATTGACATTGTGCACAATGCTTTCTCTTACCATGCCTGTTCCGTATGTGACATTTCAATTCAACTGCACCAGTGGTATAAAATCTATAGACATGTCAGGAAATATGAAAAGGGAAATAACTCAAATATATTGAAAGTAGAGCTATGGACCTTGTGCATGGCACTTCCTCTCATCAGGCCTGTTCCATATATTAAGTTAAAATTTAATGGTCTCAGTAAAACAGGACTAGCAGGCCGGACAAAAAATGAAAAAAGGAATAACTCCAAAAATACTGAAGCTAGAGCTATAGAACTTGTGCATGGCACATTCTCTCATCAGGCCTGTTCCATATATAAGTTCAAATATAATGGCATCAGTAAAACAGGACTTAAAGGCCGGATAAAAAATGAAAATAGGGAATCACTCCAAAAATACTGAAGCTAGAGTAATGGACCTTGTGTATGGCACATTCTCTTATCAAGCCTGTTCCATGTGTGAATTTTGAATTCAATGGCTTCGGTAGAATAGGACTTATTGGCCGGACAAAATAAAATGAAATTAGGAGAATAACTCCAAAAATACTGAAGCTAGATTTATGGACCTTGTGCATGACACTTCCTCTTATCAAGCCCGTTCCATGTGTGAAGTTTGAATTGAATGACATCAGTAGAATATGAGATACTGGTCGGACAAGTGGTGTGACAACGACGACGACAACAACGACAACGACGACGACGTCAACGACGACGACAACAACGACGATGACGACCAAAGTTCCCTATGTATCCGCCATGCTTCGAAGGCGACACAAAAATCGAAAAGATTCATTTTGTGTCAAAAGATGATTTTGAAACATTTTTAAACGCTCTGTTTGCTAATGAAATTTGATAGATATGCTTCTTTTTAATTACTAAAATTGATACAATGTTCCACGTTACATATTTCGTTGTAACTATATTCTCATGAATATTCAGTAGGTACTGAACTTTGGAATAAACATAGAACAGGGAAAGGGTTAATGCAAATGAGGTACTATATAAAGTCATCGTCACACGACGTTTGCCCCCAACGAAAGTAAACAAAAATGGCGACTAACCGCCGAGTCCCCATTCAAAGCTGATATAAGAGGAAAATTGAAACTATCAGGAAAATTGAAACTATCTTAAGTGACAAAGGTCGCAGTCGAGACCGCTTAATCCAAAAAGAATAGGACCAGTTGCTTGCATTTTAGTTCTAGTTTCTGTATTGTTGTTTATCGATGCATTCAAATATAGAACAGAATTTCGAAATAAATTACAGCCCATAGTCACGTGATCCTCATACGCGATACATTTAGATTTTTCTACTTGTTTTTTGTGTCTTTTCCGAACAAATAAAACGTAAAATAATGTCATTTTCTAAACAAATCTCATATGTAGTCTTTCAAGAACTATTTGAGAGCAGAAATTAATTCACATAAAACACAATGGGACTTTAATTAATGATCCTGATTCATCGACATTATGTTGAATGTACCCATAGGCCATCAAAATGGTTGCCTCCACATTGTTTCCGAGGTAATTTACGAAGAAATTCCCGAAGAGTCCCGAATGGCCCCTGTCACTGAGTGAGTTGTGGTTTACGGCACTGAATATGCGGTAGTATGCAGATATTGCAATGTTACTATTCGTATTGCATAGTGTGTATTTAATGTTGAATCATGAGACATTTGTTGCAGATTTGTTTTTGTATTGCTACGAGAGGGATTTTATGCTTAGCTTAAAACCTGATACATAGACCGATATTGTGAATGCTTTTAATAAAACTTCAAGGTATTTAGACGATATTTTGAATTTAGATAATCCTTATTTTGATACTATGGTTTCTTCAATCTACCCAAAAGAACTGTCTTTAAACAAAGCTAATCAATCTGACATTAATGCTTCATTTTTAGATTTGAATCTTTCAATTACAAATGATAAAGTTTCGTCCAAAGTATACGATAAAAGAGAAGATTTTAATTTTAAAATTGTTAATTATCCTTTTCTAGATGGGGATGTGCCACGTTCTACATCTTATGGTGTTTATATTTCTCAACTTATTAGGTTTGCCCGAGCCTGTTCTTTGCTTGAAGATTTTAACAGACGTAATTTAGTTATAACTGATAAACTTCTTAAGCAAGGTTACAGATATCACAAACTTCGGAAAACCTTTTCTAAATTTTATTATCGAAATTTACCTCTCATTAGTAAATATAATTGCAATCTACGGACGTTACTGCGACAAGGCATTTCTCAACCAGAATTTTATGGGGATGTTATCTACAAACTTAGGAAAATTCGGGGTCATATCCATTTTCATGATTTGTTTATAAAACGCATTAAAAAATTTAAAAAGAAAGGTTATGATCCTATTATATTGCAACACACTGCATGTTTGGTTATCGATCCTTTTACAGTCGGTAGCTACGCTTCCCTCTTTGCTTGCGCGATGACAGGCCGAGGGTAGTACTCTATGATGGTATACTCTTAAACTTGGATACAGGAGGAGCTTACCAGACTCATGTATTATTTTTTCCCTGTCGTGCCCTTAACGGCTTACCTGCAGGTACTCTGACTTCAGCAAAGCCATTGAGTACATATTTGACGGATTGACACAGTTATTATGCTATGTTTTACATGTTGTCCTGTGTTCACCGTCGTCTATGTTGTGGGTAAGTCCAGCGGGGATACCTTTATTTACAATATTTGTAAAGCTAGGGTGACTTTGAGAGAAGTGTGAGGTTAGGACGTCCGTAAACCGGTTTAAACCCCCAGTGGTGTTTTTGCTGCTGACCGTGCCAAGGCGGTACTCTCTTTGTCACCCTTCCTTTTGTTTGCCTTGCGTCTTTGTGCTTGTGGTT